>OX123188.2:28160128-29423206 GCA_944739405.2 Euclidia mi | reverse complement strand
TAGGTTAATAGACGCTACTTTTAAGGTAGGTATCTAAGTAAATTATGTACATTAAACTGCGCTTACTATCAAACGCGCGATAGAAAATTAGACCGCTGGACGTCTTTGTTTATTGCCAACTTAGCAACCGCGGCTACCCGCTGTCGCTTCCAGCGACAGTTTTACATTCATGTCCGATAGTTAGTTTCCGTATTTATCCCTCAATGAAAAAACATCGATATCTCCTTTCACTGTCAAATCCCATCACTAAGGCTATTAAATCAATAAATGTACAAAATAACAATTTGTGAGTTAAATTCATAACACATACGTATGCAAGCTGTTCCTTTGATTTGCAATACAATGATATTGTGTAAACTTAACACTCATTTTAGCATTAATACGAGAAAAGTAAATAAATTTGTTGGAAAATGCCGACTCACTGCTAGAAGATAAAGTTTCTCCTGTTATTTCCGTTCCGAGAATAGCGGCATCCACATCCCGATATCACATACTCGATGTGTATTAATTAATGAGTACACTATTTAATTATTATAAGCTTACTTACTATTTAAATGCAAAAAAGTTATTAAAAATGTAAACACAAACGCCCAACAAATTTTACACTGATGACAGATCACAGCACGGCTATTTAGAGAATGTAGTCAAAGATATGAGTATGTAAAGAGTCTATGCCTCTTTAAATGAGACGCGTAATTTGACGTTATGATTAACCAACTAAGACCAACTGACATTACATGTTGCACGTTCGGTATAAGGAAATTTATAGGGCATGTTCTCTCTAGTCTAAAAGTCCAAACTCTTTGAGTATCATATACTTTATTTGGCAGTTGACTCTGTCATCATTAGATCTATTACTTTACTAAGAAGGTTTTTCTTACGTTGTTTCAAATCACCCTTATCAAACCCAGGCACCTATGATTGTTGCCTGCGAATAGTTTGAAGAACAGCTCGTATCAAATAGGTTCAGAATGTATCAATGATTTGTATTTACATCACGTTACATACATATAAATATAGACTGCAGTTAAAATGAATCCGTGGTTTTAGTGACGTGTGAATATAACATGCTTAATTGCAATTATACAGCTAGTTAACTTCATGTTTGAATAGACATCTCATTAGTTTTGGTAAATAAATATGCTATTTTACTACAGATTTGTTTACAGGATTTAGTTATTCCAGTGAATGTCCGAAATGGCGAAATAGCTTAATTTGCTGAACGAGCACTACCTAAGTGGTCCAATTTCCACTAGATAAAAGTAGAGACGAAATAAGTATATAAACCATTTAATCTAAGATAAGAATCACAACTATTTCACAATTATTGGCGTCAATGTTATCCCAAAATGTTGAAAACATAATTCCAACACTAGAAAAAAGAATCTCATTATGTGTTACTCGTAAAGCTTATTAAACCGAACAACATCGAATTTACACACGGATACTGCTTTTCATTCACCCGGTGTTCTTCAGTAAATCCTATCTCACGACGCCCTCGAGAAAAGCAAGACATCCATTCTCAGCCGACGCCAAAAAGCAAAACCTAACATAAATAATTTAGATCTAAACAACGGAGCACAAAAGAAATATATTTACCGCAAATCCGAGACAGAAGGAAAGAAGTTGAACAAAAAATAACACTAGAGAGATCCCATTCTTTAGGGCCGAGTAGAAAGTAAATACAACATGAAGTGAAGGCAAAGAAAATAATGAAGGACATCTCGTACGCACGGCGGTTGGTCAGTGGTATTCGGGACACGAGGGGATATTCGGGACATTCTCTTTGATTGCCATCTTGAGGGGACCTATTGACGTCATGGGACGTTTGGGAACGTCAGTCTACCGTTTGATACGCGTTTCCGTCAGCGTTATTAAGTTAATATTCGATTGCAAATATTGCTGATGGACGCAAGTGAAAATGTAGGGTGCATTCAAATAAAGAGGAGAGTGAAATTTGAATACAATTTTCGAATGATTTCGACAACTACGTTTCATTGTCGCTGCTATAATAAATAGCATACTATTATGTCATTCATTTGTATGTTTATAGAGTTGTTCGTATAGTTACTATAATTAGGTACCTATTTGCCTTAGCTATAATTGTTTAACGTGTATTCAAAACATGTTTAAACTCAAAACATTTCATTGAATTACGTAAACCGCTAATATATTACTTTTACGATGCGCATGTGGTGTAATCACGCCTTCACATTAAAATTAATAGAATTTTTAATCAAATACTTCCATTTCAATTCATTTACGTTTCTAATCAAGAACGCACAGTACAAAGTCTTAATGAATTTATTCTTGCATTAATAATCACATAGCTAACAAGGCCATTTTTCTTCGTGTGTTTTAGTACAATATGTAATAAACAGCAGTCTTTTGTTTTACTTTTGTGTATAAAAGCTAATCATTTTGAATGTTGAAAACATTTACAGTCACAATTTTACAGAATTGAAAACATTTACAGAAGTTACAGTCGCAAAGTGGCTGGCAGCGGCTGGACACGAAGAGCCGAAAATCGGGCTCAGTAGCGTGCCATTGGAGAGGCCTATATCCAGCAGTGGACTACGGCAGGCTGATGATGATGATGACAGTCGTTTTTAGTTAATAAAAAAGTAAATTATTATTCCGAACCTAAAAGGAATTTTAGACCACTTAGCAGCCAAACATATTACTTATACTTATAATTGACTTATATTAAGGATGCGTAAGACACCTCTGCCCACCCCTTCGGGGATAAAAGGCGTGAAGTTATGTTATTTTATGTTATGTTATTATGGCTATAAATTAAAATAAATATTACATGAATGAGTAAATTATACGCTTATAATATAATGCTGCACAATATGAACGTTATTACTTATAAACGTAAGCACATGGCCTTACCGACACGCGAAGCATTCTCATCGTGCAAAACGAAACCTTCAACCATCTAGACAATTTCCCACAAGATAAACTGTCAGCACTATCTGCAAAATATGTATGTACCATTCATAGTGTTGTGACGGTATCGATTCACTTATCATATACTAGAGCGTGCGGTTGCATCCGACCCACACTTGTCTAGTGCCGTCCCACATCGAACAATATAGCGTTGCGGTTGACGCACCACCGTCATAATGGAATAACGTAATCAAAAGAGATTTAAACCTATCCCAGTTTGGTTTTAGCCTCTAACTGAGAGGCCGAAAACATTCGAACGTTACGAGAAGTAAATGTAGGACTGTAGGTACAACGCAGGATTTAGCCTGCGGATTTAGCTGGGGAGAATTCATTTCTACGTACCCGGGTCAAACGCGTTATTCTGTTTGCTGTCCAATAAGCTGGAAATTTTAAAAAGATGCAGTTTTGGATTTGGTTGTCAAAGGACCGGATCAAGTAAATTGAAATTGGTCAAGTGCGAGTGGAGTATATGTTTTATATTATACTTAACTAGACTTCGTCCGTATGAAATATACACTTGAACCTTACTCAAGAATCACACATCACATTACCTATTGGAGAAAACCGTACAAAAATCGGCTCTGTAGATTTTATGTTTACTGCGTTCATATAGACAGACACGAAGAAAAGGGGTCTTTAAATGTTAACACTTCCTTGTATTTATATATTAGCAATGACATCATTTGTATAGAATAATCCAACACGTTTTGAACGACTAGCTGACATACTGCCGCGGAATAGACGCAATAACAGCAAAATATGTGTTCATAATGCTAAAACTATGCTTATGCGGAAAAGTGTTTGCTGCATGGCTCCTATCATCTACAATGAATTACCGACATCATGGAAGAATCTGACTCAGAACAAATTTAAAAAAATTCTATGAGCTTACCTTGCTGACAGAGCGTATTATAATATCTCTGATTTTTTATTGGAAGAAATGAATGTTAAGTGATCTAGTAGTGGATACCAATTATAATCAAATAATTTAATTACCTGTGACATTACAATGTTGATTGTTCATTAATTTAAAAAATTGTTATCATACGACGTCCTTTAATCAAATCACTGACATTTATTTTCAAGCTACATTTATTTTGACATTCATTTTTAATTTTTTTATTACACTTGGACAAATATCTGCTAACATTGACATCTATTAATTCTTGTATTAAACCTTATATTAAACAATTATAATTAACTGACATTTTGAACTGAGTACTTACTCTCACATTTGATTGTAGAATGTTAAAAATCAAGATTTTGCATGCCGACTGGTGAAATATGGCTGAACTAAATTTACTATTGTACCATCTGACATAATAATATGTATGTAATACCCATATTTGCGAAATAAATGATCTTTTATCTTTAACCAAGGGCGCTGCTCGAATTAATATTTTTTGCTTGATGTATGTTACGAATTATTAACATTGTTTAAAATAAAAATGTGAATATCGACATCATTATAGCTAACAGATTTCATACTAAAATAAGATGTTTAGAAATGTTATTTTTAATACTACAGAATTTGTGTTTCTATGTTCGTAGCAATTCGTTAGAACATTAATTATGAAAACCCTTTTATTTGATCTCAAAAGCACATTTATATGCCTCATTAATTGTATTATTAAAACCAGATAGAACACTACATTCACATTGGATGCAAACATTATCTTGCGTCATAATGTTGTAAGTATTTTAGAAGCTTAATGTAGTAGATACCATATGGTCTCAACAATTCACAACCGTATGAAGATTACCTTAAAATGGTAGAGAACTAAGATTCATACAAAATAATATTTCGTTGATGACTTTTGAACTCAGCAGTATTTTTATCTTAGATGTTTATTTGTTTCGCACAGCGCTTGCGATTGAGTCCAAGTTGAATCGGCGGAAATTATTAAGATGCCTGTCTCTAAAACTACAGCTTCTTTTTTACTTAGTATTAAAACGTTCTTGCGCTCATGATACGAACGAGTGAGAAAGCTTATTAAAATTACGTTTAGGGACATTCAAAATAAATGTTAAAGCATCAAATAAAATGGATCTGAATTCATATTTTGTATCGGAGCTTTCTGTGTCGTTTTTGTTTACCAACCTCGTCGAATTCGTAATCAGAATCATCCTCAAGACCAACATATAAAATTAATTGAGATATTTAATCACACATGGATTGTCAACTTATTAGTTATCATAGCAAACAGTACAAATATGGAGTTAAAACTTCATCAGGCAGTAACCCAAATTCGCGCAAATACGAACAAATTGAATACGACGTCTCGGGTTAAATCATCGATTTCTTCGTCAACTCAATTAAATAAGTAAGTAATAAGATCAAGTTTCGGCACAAACGATACACATAAAGCCCTAGAGATGCGACCTCTTTAATTTAGCAGTGTTATTTAAAACATACGAACAAAAATAGTCCGTAACATCATTTGTTAGTACAATTAACGTAAGCGAGGTTTTAATTCAAATATGAATGAATGCATGACTGATGTGTGTTATGGAAAAATGACTCTTAACGCTTGTATTGTAGGGTTAATTCAAATTAATATGGTTGAACAAACTTCCTGCGTGGAACGGACAATAGTGAATACAGTGAACACATCAGAATAGCAGAATAGTGGCTCACTATTACTGGAATATGTAAAGCGTCCCGAGGGTGTCACCAGACGGGTAGACGCAAAACAATGTCGTTTCTGTACCTATCTGTATTTACACGGCAACTAAAAATCATATTTTGTACGTCATTCGTACAATAGCCATTATCATTATACACGGAAGAGTGAGTGAAATAAACCATGACGATTATTTACCTACGGGACTTTATTAGTGTGTGGATGCATTTATTCGTGAGTCAGTATAGCACATAAGTAAGTAAGTTTGTGGTTCCTTGCTTCTCTTTTCGTGGTTAGGCTTGAGTTTAACGTACGACCTTAATTTAGTTAAACGATTACCATCTGATGAAAACTAACGGGACGGACGTTTTACGACTTTTCTGAAGCATGAACGTAGTAAGCTGGAATTGTACCTACTTAGCGGGGCATGAGCACAACTGCAACGTTCATAATTAGACTTCTTTGTCTGACTGATATACTTTCTTAGCCGTAGCGTTAAAAAATACTTTATCAATGTCTGTCACCTCTGTTGCTCATACCATTTACGCCTTTGAACAAACAGATACCTACTAACACAGTATCAATGACCACTTTAGCCAGTTCGGCTCAAACTCAACGCTCTACTAAACTGTTTGCAAAACACAAAGGTAATCCATGAGTGTAACAACATGCGAAGGATACTCTCGTACCGGAGCAATACACGACTCCCGAGGTATTTGAAACTGGACTCTCAAAGCAAGCGAAAAGCTACGAAACGTATACTGTTATTTCCATTAGTTTTATACAACCCTGAGCCCTTCAAACGGCTTTCGTTCTAGCAACGCAAGTAATTAAGGGTCTGAGATACTTATTATTACTGGGTTTATAACAATAACGTAGAATTTCGGTAAGCAACACATTCCAGTAATTAGGTAAGTATACGGAAAGCCAATTACCTCTACTTATAGGTGTTCATTTGACACGCATGTTTTGTTTTAATGTCGTAATATGTTCGGCTCTCGTCGCCCGGAGGAAAAACGTCAACAATTTGAGTAATAATTTGCAGCCAATTACTTGAACGGCGAGCCGGTGCTTGTTGAAGATGAGTTTTTAATTGGACACAGCTATCGGCAATGGAACACGTGAGCTTGAAAGCTCTGATGACATAATGTTTATACTATTGATATTGTTTGCCTTTATAGAGACTGGCGTATACTTACTGCGTGCACCTACATATGACACGAATTACTTACTTTTTAAAAGGTTATTTTGAGTAGCAAGGAACTTATACGATAAATTAAGGTGATGAACCTGCGTTCTGTCAAAAATGATCTCTGTAGCGTCAACTAAAATTTATGCAACCTAATACAACACAAACGGTCAACCCATTCCACGCATACCTACTCCCCATAGAGAATGTTTAAACAAAAGATCCTTAGTTAAAATTACGACGGCTATACTTGTAACAGCAATTTATCGGACAATTTGTATTCATTAACAATGTGAGAAAGGCTCAATAGGTGTTCGTAACCAGGATTTAACGTCTTAGTTCTCACTGCGAGTGACGTCGGCATCGGTTCCGGGAATTTTCCCGAAACATTCCAGAGACAAATTCTCTAGTTGAGTAACGAAAGTTGGGCCGCGTATCGCTTAAATAGGATGGCAATTGCGTTCGTAGTTTCATGTAAGTAGTAATTGGACTTTATCATTTTGTTGGGAGTAGAGCTTCAGAAAATATTCTGGTTAGAGAAAAGGATATCAGGCTGCTTAGATAAATGTTGCAAGGATGGTAGGATGGAACTGTTTTTAGTGGCTTGCGGTCGCCAATTCTTTTAGCACTGCGCATAGACGAAAAGCATTTTGTATGACCAACTTATTGATGTCATAAGCATGTTTGTTTTTGTGACCGTTGATTAAAATATAAAGTCACCCGCGATACAGGATTCATGTCTAGAGCGAGAAGTTTCTAAAAAAATATTAAAAGAGATTTGGTATCGTCTTTTCGATGATTGGTTTTACAAAGCCCAGCTTAGCGTTTTGCGTGGGTATAGGTCCCTCTGACAAGGGTAGTCACAAGATGTATCTTGTGTGATGTATGTGGTGTGTACACCGTAACCATATGATTCGATTGTCTTACTACGGAATTCAATATTCGAACTACAGATAGATCTGTAGATTTTAGATTCGTTTTTGACATAAGCTCCATACAAAATATGTCAAACACGAATCTCGAATCTCAAAACCCATGTATGGATCGAATATTGAAAATGACCGTTAATTGTTCTATCTGGGGTTCAATCGCACACGAGTGGGCTAAGTGGCAGCAATACTTAGGTCACTGAGCCGTTCAAACAGATGCTCTTAAGTTGTACACACAACCTGATTTCGTGATGTGTACGCAGACGACTTGATGTTCAATCACCCAGTACTGATGGCATTTCAACGAATTTTGTTGTACGCTAAGTTTATTTGCTTTTACTAGCCAACAAGTATTATTTACTCTGTCGTGTCTATCTTATACTAGTTTTGCACGGATCGTATAATATATGTATACGCTGCCAATTATGAGCGCAAACCTAGATCATGCAAAACTCTGTCGATTGGTAAAACGTATGAAAATCCGGTTAGCAGTTATTAAGTTTATCGCGGGCAGACAGGCGCCTCAGCATTTCTTTTATGATATGTTGTGGTATATTTTGGGATATGATAATGAGTCTTAAATAAATATGTTCAGAATTAACAAATTTGTCGACTAATTCATAAAACAAAAACACTGGTTTCCATATTCAATAAACAACATACTTTAGCTAAATAACGTTGACGCCTAATGAAATAAGCAGTATTATTTCAAACATCAGCACATTCCCACATAAATTCCAACAAACTAATTCCATAATCGTATTATATTAAGCCTCCTAATTTAATTATTCACTTATACCAAGTTCAACGAACAGAGTGTAGATACTTACCTAACTGGTATCCAATTCAATAGCCTATAATTAAAGGATTTACGGAACAAGGTTACAATTATAAGAAAAAACGCCATAATTTTCCGTAGTGTCGTTTCATCTCATTCTAATTATCTATCTGTTTCATGTTATCATCCGATGGAGTATTTTTGCCTCCCAAATAAGATCAATCTAATATTTGGTACCTTTTATCTCCAAAAAGATGAAATGTTCTATTTTTGGATACATTGAAGATATCTATCCCGAAGCGGTAAGACTGAACCCATACTGTGTCTTTTCTTCTTTCTTACGTAATTATGTGGTGAAAACAATTCTTATCGATCGTCAAATCTGGCATTTTCGCGATCACATATCACCATGCCTAACAGAAGACTTGGCGCGATAACCTATAGGTACTATATCTAACAGTTTCAATTTCATTAACCAAAACAACTCGGGTATATCCACTCTCATATTAAGAACGTTGTGAATACCGACCGCTGGATCATAAATTACAAAACAAGCAGCTTTAGTTTGGAATTAAATTAGCAAAGTGATTAAATATTACCGTGTATTTTGCTAGCCGACCTTCGTCGAATGTAACCCAGTAACCGTGGCCCCTCCAATGTCGAGTAAACGGACACGCAAGATGACATCAGCATCGCAGTTTCCATCGCATCATCATTTAATTTATCAAACGGCATTTTTACTCAATGACCACTGATAGCTTAATGATTCCCTCCATCTGGAATACAACTCTTGGCTTTGTCTCAAAACACCTGCGGACTTTCGGTGAGTTCAATAACAAAATTACAGATTGGTAGTAATTATGTTTTTATTGGTCATTTGGCTAATTTTGGCCCTGGAGTCACGCAGTTCAATGCTCTACGGGCAATGCCATCAATCAGGCACTCATTTAAGAAATCGGGAACGGACTTAATACCTACTTCTCTGTTTCATTCCTGATAGTTTCAGATCCATTAATGAGTCAGGTACTGAATGAAGATAATGGAAACAATAAATTGTAGACGACATTAATTACCGCCATTTGTTGTATTTTATCAATTCATTGTCTTTATAATGTAAAAGCCATTTAAATCTATAAAAATATCTGTTTGGAGTTTATTCCAAACGGATATTTTTATCATCATCTCATATGAAAGAGTTGGTACGGATCTCATAATAATATGCTTTAAAAGGCTGGCATTTATGTAGATTATGGTCATCGTGATGCTGTAGATATCAAATCCTTGTGACAGTCACCTTCTCACATAACACTCTTACCCAATTCGTCACAATAAACCATTGTCAAATGCGATTTCGAAGCTCGGCATTTCTTGCAGTGGGAGACAATACCAACAAAAATAACATTCGTATTAATTACTTTATTGACCTAAAACGTTGCATATCTTTATTCAAAGCGTGTGAATGGTTTCGTATTTATTTATTGCAATTGTAAGCAATCCGCGGCCAACGTTGAAATTTTTACAATATCGAACCGCTATTTTTTTTTTTCACAACAATGATAGCTTCTGCAAACCTTTTGTATGCGCCCGCATAGTTTTTGGAACGCCGAAAATGAAACACTGAAATTCAGGCGACCCAAAAAATTATTCAGAATGTGTGATATCTTTTTTGATGCGAGTCAGGCATTTTAGTCAAGCGCGAAGTAATAAAGCTAAAAATAGCTAACTTCGTACAAGTGCTAGAAACATTACTGGTACAAAATTTATTAATAAAAATGTGATGATATAAATATTCGCGTATCCATAAACTACTGCATGTAGCAATGTATGTGTGAGGGATAGTATTACTACATATTGAGGACAATATGTACGCACACAGCCTTATTTTACTGACTACGTAAGTAGGTATCAAGATATGACAGTTCTAAGCGATAGAACTTATGATGTCTGCTCTGAACGACATTCAATCATTATTGCTTTCTTCATTGCCAAATAAAATTCTGAACCTGATGGTGTATGATTTCCAATACTTCCTACCTAGGGTTCATACACAGTAGAACGTTTACTTCGGTAGAAAATTTAATATCGCACACAAGGCTTCGCAAAGCAATGAATCGCGCCGGTCCCACGACCGCCGCGCGCCCGCATTCAGATTCATTAACAAGGCTAACCATTGTTTATGATTTACAATCTATACACACATACACTTTGCCAGCACAATATTAAATAAAAGAGTTCTTTCGACGTATCATCAGACCATTAACTTAATAATCACGATGTTGTTCGTATATTTTTGAAGATAAGTATATGTATCTACCGAACTTATTTTTATAAAAATATTTGGTAGGAAGGAAGAATTTCTGGAGAAAATGATCGGAGTCACGTCAGACTTGTTTTTATTAAAGATGTTTCACTAATTGGCAGGAAACAGTTTGACTTCAAACATTTTTTATCCAATTATAGTAAGTCAGTCTGAAAAGTTTCAAGCCCGTGGCATAGAATAGGTTTTTTCCGTTACAACATCATCAGAAAAAAAAACTGAATTTATTTCAGAAACTATTTAAATAATTCCCTATGTAAATGTGATTTCCGAAGATGTTCCAGTTTCTTTACACAGAAAATACCTATTTTAGGCAACAGATCATTCTCAACGCTGCACATATATCAAGATTATGGGCATCAAGATAAATTTGTCACATATAGACATATTGACAGATCGCGCGTAGATAAATAAATTCGGAGCACCTCCACTTGATAGCTGCGATAAACCGAGAGAACTAATACAGATAAGAGAACACTGAAGTAGATATAATAAGCATTCACGCTTTACGACTTTCGGCGTCATTCCTCTTTCGATGCGGTTCTCTCTGCATAAAAATTAAATTGTATTTCAAATTCTAAAATAAACTAGCAACAGTAACTATCCAATGCAGAGATATATGATCATTTCCTGTTAACGATGGAGAAAATGTAATCGATTTTTGGATCAGATCCAATTTTTTTTGTCAGACTTCTTGCGGCTGGCACTAGTTATCACTGAATGATATTTGATTCCACATACAAAATTAATTCTAATTTTAGTGCGTATACACGTTTTCTTGTAGGGAGTGACACGAAAAATATTGTTACACTCGTAAAAAATCGTCGACGTTGTGTTCAATGTTTGTGATGATAGTTTTAAACCATACTGTCACAATTTATTTACTAGAAACAGTGTCAGTATGAAACCGATATTGATAAATTTGTTCTTGAAACTATATTCCATTCTTAAGACGCTAGATCACAAGAAACGCGAGTATAAAAATTGATACTGGCAGTTAGAACGTGGAATAAGTAATAATTATATCGAGCTCGAGCGTCGAGTCTCACAATAGTTTAAATACCAATCGAGTTCTATATTTAGTTATTTGAGTGTTGACTGTAGAAGGTCACACTCCGTCACATGGAGGCAGCAATTTTAGGGCATTAACCGATACGCTTCGCGTACACTGTGCGGTCCCTCCATCACAAGTCATTTTATTATGAAACGTTATGCGCCCTTACTACATCCAGATCCGCTGTGCGGATTTTTAAATTAACATTTTATGTACGAAAGCACTTCGCGTACATTACGTTGTTAATTTAGACGAGACGAAAAGTAAGAAAATATTCTGTAGGAATTACAGAGCAATGTAGTGAATGTGGCCTGTACCTATGGTAAACAAAAATCTGCAAGCCCCAAGAAAGCGAAAATAAAATCGTGAACAGATTTTTGTACGCCAGTTTATGCACTGGCAGTATTTGCATTTGTTGGGCTCTACCATTGATGATGTGATATGTTGATCGCATCATCGGTAATATAGACGACCGGTTGGCGCAGCGGGAGTGTAAACGACTGCTACGCCGATGGTCGCGGGTTCGATTCCCGCTCAAGTCAAACATTTGTGTGCATGAACATGGATGTTTGTCTTGGTCTGGGTGTTTCTATGTATCATATGATAATATGTATGTATTTACAAAAAAAAAGTATATATGGATGTTTATCCATTATCTAGTACCCATAGTACAAGCTCTGCTTAGTTTGGGACTAGATGGTGATGTGTGTATGTGGTAGAATATTATTATTATTATTCCTCTTTATTACGTCTATTCTCATGGTAGAATTTTATACACTTAAATAAATAAAAAAATGTAACCATATAAAATAGGACCACGGAGACCCACCGGTATCGGGTACAGGGACCAAGCTACCGGTGGTTAGGGCTCCAGAGAGAGGAACCTCCGAACTATGCGCGTCGTGTCCAACAATACTGCCTTCTGTATAGAGGACTTGATCCAGCCGTCTAACGAGAGCCTCTTGAGATGGTGGTCGAGGCTCTTGGCAATGAGACCATTAACTGACACGACTATCGGTACAATGATCGCCGAGTTCACATCCCACATGTCGACAATCTCGTGAGCTAGGTCCAAATACTTGATTTCCTTATCTTTTTCGGCTTTCACGAGATTCTCGTCATGGGGAATAGTAACATCAACGATCATTGCAAGGCGTTCTGATCGATCTATCACCACAATATCGGGCTTGTTAGCCACGATAGTCCTATCGGTGATGATAGATCGATCCCAGTACATAGTGGCATGACCATTTTCGAGAACTGGGTCGGGCACATACCTGTAGTACGGTACTTCAAGGGGTACAAGGTCATATTTTAAGGCAAGCTGCTGATGGATGATCCTGGCTACTTGATTGTGCCTGTGCAAGTATTCGCCGTTGGCAAGACGAGAACAACCGGAAACTATATGTCTGAGGGATTCGCCGGGCTGGTGACACGCCCGACATATGTCAACAGTCCCATCCTTCAGAATATACTTACGGTAGTTGTTCGTCATGACAACTTCGTCCATAATTGCACAAACAAAACCTTCGGTCTCTGCAAATAAATCACCAAACCGTAGCCAGGCTACTGATGACATGAGGTCTACATCGGGCCCATGCAAGGCCCGATAAAAACGTCCATGCAACTCTTTGCCTTTCCATACTTCCCTGCGCTCTTCAGTACTAAGTACAACAGGTTTGCGCCAGCTCTCTTTTGCCAGACCCAACGGGGTAAGTCCGTTGTCTACAGCAACAATATCACGATGCACACCCGTATCAGCCTTAAGAAAATATTCTCTAAGATTGTACACCTCGCGGTTGTGGAGGTCCTTAGCACTTAAGAAACCACGACCACCACATTTCCGCGGGATGTACAACCTCATTACTGATGACCGCGGGTGATGCATCCGATATTCAGTCAATAGACAACGGACCTTTCTGTCCAGGGCTTCCAGTTCTGATTGAGTCCATCTGAGTATGCCGAAGGAGTATGCTAAGACTGGCATGGCCCAACCATTATAGGCACGCACCCTGTTGCCGCCTGATAAAAAACTTCTCAGTATTTTCTTCAGGCGGCCCAAGAAGCGCTCCCGCAATGATTGTTTCATGGCAGTCTCAGCAATACCTAAGGCCTGCGACATACCCAGATACTTGTAGGTCTCGGCCGCAGATAGAGATCTAAGTTGTGTGGAATCTGAAAGCTCTATACCCTCAGATTCCACAATCCCACCTCGTTTTACATGCATGACCGCACATTTACCCACACCAAATTCCATCTTGATAGAATTACTAAAAGTTTCAGTTACTTTTAGTAACGCTGTCAATTGGAAAGTGGAGGGGGCAATTAACTTCAGGTCATCTATATAAAAGAGGTGGGAGATAACTTGACCCCTACGCTGCAGCCGATAGCCTAACCCAGACCCCTCTAGCAAAGTGCTGAGAGGATTCAGAGCTAGACAAAACCACAAGGGACTCAAACTGTCACCCTGGAATATACCCCGTTCGATCTTAAGAGGAGCACCGCAATCGCGAATCTGCCGACATCCTGGATAGCGTAGGACCGTACTCCACTGTCCCATACATGCCTTCAAGAAGGCGCATAGAGTTATATCGACTTTATATAACTCCAGCACCCTCAAGAGCCATGTATGTGGCACGGAGTCGAAGGCCTTCTTGTAATCTATCCAGCATGTCGCCAGATCCTTTCGGTTGCGGCGCACCTGCTGGCTAATGGCCATGTCAAAGAGGAGTAGCTCTTTTGTACCACGGGTCCCATTCTTACATCCATTTTGAGCCACTGACATGATGTTATTATTTCTAATATGTGATAACATCTTAGTCCTCAAAATGGATGTAAGAAGTTTATATATAGTCGGTAGACACGTAATTGGTCTATAATTTTTGGGGTCCGTGGTACATTATATTATTATTATTATTATAGCCTTAGCTTAATAGAAATCGGTCGACTAATAAAATAAATGTAGATTTTATATTGCGTTAAGTGACGTAATAATCGCGATGATCTCATTTCCTTTTAACAATGCAGTATTTCACTCCAGTAAACCTAAGACTTCAAGGCATTTTAGATGAAAAAGCGAATAAACAAGAATACGATAAAAATAAACTATGTGTGTACTCTATTTTATAATTTGATAACGAATAATGTATGTCGTGCATTGTAAAACTATAATTGCATATATTGATAAGATTTATGAGTTTTGCGTTTATTGACAAATCTTGTACTGAGCTCGAATAACCTTGATGACTTGCCATAAAAAACGGCAACCAACGCATGGTTATCGAATGCGAGTTTAGCTTAGTACAAAAAAGTTTTACAAATTCACTCTGTATCTTACTGGTGAGATTGCCAGGTTGGCATAGTCTTACTAGGTTCTTGCTTAGCAATTTTCAATAAGATTACATATAGATGTACTTATAAGCAGCGAAAGCAAGCAGGTGACACCAAGAGATCTCCAATGATATAAGAAACAATATACAGTCACAAACGTGCCAATTGGCAACGTTACTAAACATTTCAATTACCAAACTGGAAAGGCGAGATAAAGATTGATCCGTTCAGCCGAATATAGTGTTAAGTGCGTTTTATCAAGACGTGAGCCGTCGAAGTATCAGGTTAGTAGTTACTAACTAATTTACGAGAACGTCAGCCGTCGCAACGTCGACACAGCGCGAAAGGCCGCGTGAACTTGTGATCGCTACTTATTCGCCCAATTATAACTTCTGCCGTATTACATTTACGCCCTCATTATTGACGGGCGTTTTTAATGACTACCAAACAAATTAATACTTTTAAAAGTTTGCGATTATAAAATATACGTTGCCAACATCGGGCTCGTCAGATCATTAGGTAGCCTGGATTAAGGCCGCCTACGTCATTTGGGATTTGATTTTTAGAGCCAAGGTTTATATGTACGCATAACTATATGCGTTACGTAACATTATTAATTGTTGAGGCCTTCGTGTGCACACGTAATATAATAGTTTAATGAAAACATTTTTACTGTTTTCGAGGTTTGTGAATAGAGGTTTTATAAATATTTTAAAAAGAGAAAAGGACTAAAATCTTTTTCTATTTATTTCAATACCTATTTATGACGTGGAACTTGTAGATATTAGTGGAAAATATTTATACATTCAATATCATCATCATCAGCTCTGTATTTATACTCTCCTACTGCTGGGCACGGGCTTCTTCTTACTTTGAGAAGGGCACGCGGGACAAGTGCGGGGGATTTGATTGATTTATTATATACTTCAGCCTAATTGCTACAGGAAACACAGTACTATTTCATACCAAAATAAACTTTCAAGTGCATCTTGCGGGTTTCTGTTTTAGATTTACGCAACGTTCACAACAGTGAAACAGAAGCTAATCTATAACAAAACTGTAACGTTGTGTATTTATGTGAATTCACACGCCACGTTACAGATATTTCTGAATAACTGGGGCAGTATTGAGGCATATTTGAAAACAAAACAAATACTTAGGCACAGTACCTATTTCTTATAGCTAGCGGTCACCGGGCTACAAAGTAAAGTATTCTTGGATGCAACCGGTACAGAACTAGGACGAGACTACAACGTAAATTAGGGAATACTATTGACTGTCTGTATACAAGGGATAGTGGAACAGACTGTCAAACATGAGGTGGCTAATGATATGATTACCGGATGGAGCCAAATTTGATATAGGTTCTATGATAAGCATTTTTCATTAGGAGCTAGCTTTAGGAAATTGACGGAGAAACAGCAAAGCGCCTCGGAAAGCACGTTAAGTAAAAAGTTGATCCTGTGACCAATCTTTCTCCACTCAAATCAGAATGCCGTTTCCATATTATTACGAGAGTCAGAAACCATAGAGTGTACTTACATACCGTATTATACCTATGTACCGCGCTGTTGCCTAATTTCCGTTGACACTGGCCGCTGTGGCCGAAATTCGGTCTAGTGGACATTACTTTATTATTTCGCTGAGTTATGGCAGCCTATATATACATTCCAATATGAGAAACGACAAGTTTTAGGTGAAGATTTTCCGTATTAGGACCAAACTGAGAGCACTCTCCATACAGAAGTACTAGCGAGCCAAAGCTAGTTATAATTACAATGATCTTTCGCAACAGAACTCCCAACAGTAAATCCTATTACAGACAACGGCGAACAAATATTGATCTTATTACAGCTAGTACGGAAGGATTATGTTTAAGAGCTTGCTAATTAGAACGATAACCTCCTTAACAATCCACCGATCCTATACAAACTTACCCGAGACTTAATAAACAATCAGTACCATCCAGTAAACCGAGATAAAAGCGTATTTATATTCATTACTAATCATAGTGCGTATGTTGTGTTATGGTACGTACTGCCTCGAAAGATGATTCAGTTTCGTCAGCTTTGATTTAGTCCGTGAGGTTGGGGAAAAGCTAATATTCTATTAAACCTGGTTAAACTGGGACAAGCGGTCTTGTAAAATCTAGGACGCTGTCGGAGTCACTTGAGTTTTCTATAGAGTGATTATCTTAATATATAAAATCCTTGCGTTACTGACTGACTGACAGACACGCTACAGCCGAAACTATTGGGCGCAGGAAGCTGAAATTTGGCATGTATGTTCCATGGTGACCGTAGGGGTGCACTAAGAAGAGATTTCCCGAAATTCCCACAGGACCGGCCAAAACAGATATTTTTTTTTTAAAATGCAGGCGTAGCTGCTGGCGTCCTCTAGTTTTTGTATAAATAGGTAGAGCACTGAGATCCTCGCTAAATATAGGGTTAACCTAGAAATAATCCATCTTATAAGAAATTGTCTTCAGTGTAGGTTATCAATGATTTTAGGTTGCGAAGACACTTTTGCTTTAGATACTTTATATATGTATCTGTCTATATGTAAAACTGTGTCTACTGGACACTAGTTGAACAAAGATTTTTTTTTACATAATTTCTCACTATAATATTTTCGTCAAACTAACTAA
The DNA here is from genome assembly GCA_944739405.2 of Euclidia mi. Taxonomy (NCBI): domain Eukaryota; kingdom Metazoa; phylum Arthropoda; class Insecta; order Lepidoptera; family Erebidae; genus Euclidia; species Euclidia mi. The sequence goes on along the minus strand of OX123188.2, from coordinate 29,405,386 downwards.
AATAATCAGTTAAATAAGTATCTGATTCGTTCAGAAAACGTAATGATACGCCTACGCTACTTTTCTACGAAGCGTAGGCATATTATTATTAAGTTTTTTAAACCAGGGATTTATTAAATATTATTTCAGTATATTTGCTTTACGCTGTGTAAAGCAAATATACCTACTGAAATAATATTTAATAAATCCCTTGTATTCTTTAAAGGTCGTTCAGTGACTCAATAAGGAAACTAGCAATGTACGACGTCAGATTTTTACCTACAAGCCAATGTAAGCATGAACTGTCGGTTTGAAAAAAAAAACATACTGAAACAGCTTATTACTAATTGCTTATAATAACAATCTTAAAGCCCATTGTGTATTTGTACTATGGAGTATTTTATCGACCGTATAATTTGTAACGTCTGCTGTAATACCTGGTATTGGTATTACTGTGAAAACAAATCTACCTTTATTTTTAAATAGGTACATTCCTTGAATCATAAATTGTAAGCTATGTTTGCGGGTACTTCGAATGAATGTCAAGTCAACGAATTGACAGACTCACGAGAACCTAAGCTCATTTATTAGGAAAGTACCTTACTTACATTTTCCATAGAAGGGACAAAAATATAACCAACATTATGATCTTTATTTTTTTTTTTCGTGTGAGTGTGTGGCCAAATGTGGTGTCGAAGTTTTCAGACCGCCACGAAGGCTGCCGATATTTTGATAGCTCACAAAGATCCAGACTTCTACCAAGCAGTAAGTTAGATTTTCTGAGTTGTGCTATTTTTCGGCATTAATTTTTACTGCATATATGTATGATGCTACTGGATCAATAAATAACCATCAGAATAGGTGGTTCCTAGAAATGGTGTTTCTATTCTGATATTCATTGATTCTTAACAAATGTTTGCGTTGAGAATTACTACACAAGAATCAAAACCCAAATCATGGCGCGTAAGTGTGTTGCCTTATACATTAGGCTCTTACCACAGCCAAATTGATTGTTTGTGGCTGCGCCCGCCGGGCCACTCGAACGGCGGGTCGTTCCTAGCTAGGAAGTTCATTACGCTTCCCCATATCACCTGTCCAGCTCATCCTACCTGCTCCCAGAATTTGGCTTAAATCAGGAATGATTTGGTTTGATACCATTATCACTATAAAGTCTTCGGGTTCAATCGTCTGACAGTACCGAGATTGTTTTTAGGAATACACGACCAGCTTACTGCTCAAACACAAACTGAAAGGAGAACCTTTCGCGCTAAATTTGAGACATAATTCTTGTTCATTGGATTGTTCTATAACGTCATTCTTCAAATGGCATATCCATTCAATAAAATTGTATTAATATTGATTCATATACTCGGTTTATATTGAATAAACAGGTGTTGGTACCCGAAACCAGCATGGATATTAAAAAAGGCCTTAAAAACTAAAATTCGTATTTAGTCTATCTGGTTATCTTACCATGTCTTCACTGTATCTTAACTGTATATCAATTATTCTGTAGACTGCCAAGAACATTGATTACTTTTTGTTGCGCGAGGGCCATTAACTTCTCAATAAATATTGCAAGAGACAAAAATATTGCCGTTATAAATGTCTGCACGCCATCACGCTAAAAGCTACTGAAGCAGATCCTCAATCGACTCTGAGCTTGCCTCTTCCTTGGAGACACATCCGCGACATAACTTATAGCGCCATAAATGACAATTGCTCAATTTATAGACCATTATTTTTATGTTTAGCCAAATTGAAGTTACGCATCGCGCCCAATATGACGTCACTGAGGGAAAAATTGAAGAACGTCATGCATATCGGGTAATAATAGAACAAACGGATTGAACTAGGTTGTACTGTTCGAAACACAGACAACAATGTATGTTTGTGTGTGTATGCGGTCATGTTCACTTCCTGACTAATGAGAGCTTTGTGCGTTCGAAGCAGATCTGCGATTGAATGTTTAACGTTCTAGTGAAGAGCAACTTTGATTCAAACTGCGATAACTGACGACAACATATTGGTTAGTGTCTCTATGACTGCTTTGTGTGACAATTACTCAGTTATATAGTGTTTCCTTTATGGAGTGTCCAAATAAACTAGTGCAGTAGAACGCCACCCAACATAGCATGTAAGTTTTTACCTTGAAAATATGCAGGCATTGCAGGCATTCGTGGCAAGCGGATTCCAAACAATACTTTTACATCCAAAGCTTTATAAATCGTGTGTTTAATGTGTTCATCAATAATGTTCATATTACACAAATATGTTGGGTACAAAGATCTTGATAACGTATGTGAACTGACAGCTTGGTCACGCATAGCCTGTCAACAGTAATAATCGTGTCATGCCGTCAACTTACATGCGAATAAAATAATCTTTATGACTAATCTATGGAACGTTATCTTGGGTGAGTACTGCCTGGGGAACATCGTAGCGATTTCATATATTTTACGACAGGAGGAACAAGATCTGGTGATAACAGTAACAAGATCAGATGTTTGAAGAGTGTGGTAATAATTAAAATAAGTAATACATTTTCTTCTTCTTCAGGTTGCAATTAATAATAAATAACAATAATGTCACCAGCCTGGTGAATCCCTCAGGCATATAGTTTCCGGCTGTTCGCGTCTTGCTAACGGCGTGTACTTGCACAAATATAACCAAGTAGCCAGGATCATTCACCAGCTACTTGCTCTGAAATACAGGCTTGTAGATGTTGAGGAAAATGGCCACATCACATTGTACTGGGATCGATCTATCATCACAGACAGGACTGTTGTAGCCATCAAACCGGATATTGTGGTGGTAGACAGATCAGAGCGCCGCGCAATAATTGTTGATGTTGCCATCCCTCATGACGAGAATCTCGTGAAGGCTGAGAAAGATGAGCAGATTAAATATCTGGACTTGGCTCACGAGATTGTCGACATAAGGGATGTCGATTCAGCAATTATTGTGCCGATAATGGTCACAGTTGGTTTTGTAGCCAAGAGCCTCGACAACCATCTTAAGAGTCAAGGGTCCAACGCGAGCCTCTTAAGATAGTGTGAGTGAGTGTGTGTGTTTGTGTGTGTGTGTGTGCTTGTGTGTGTATTTTAATTAACTTATACGATTAATCTTATAGTCCACATAAGAGAGCCTCTGTTTTATGATAGTCTAATCAATCAATCAATCAAACATTTTATTTTGCGTTGCATAGACGCATAGATAAAATACCTTACAGTCTAACTAACATACATACAGTGGTTGTTAGTATAAATATACTTATAAACTATATTAGTATTGCTTCTTTATTTCGTATTCTTCTAAGCTTTGTAGATGTTTCTTTAGTGTCATTTTACATTGGTACTTATTTTTAGACCACGACGAATCTAAAGTTTTATTTAGGTTATTATACAATTTTAGACTGATATAGCAAATATTTATATTGGCAAAAGAGGTGGATTATGCGACGTGGGAGAAGACTTTATAATTGATTCTACCTGTAGGAGCGGCGATAGGGTGTTCCGTGTGTTTGCGTAGAACAGAATTAAATACACGTGCAGTTGTCTCACTGTTAGCAGTTTACGTCCCGCATAAAGTTGTTTCGTGGAATACCTGATAGCACTCGGAAACATTACCTTAATGACAGCTTTTTACCTAAAAATACCTTAATGACCATACAGGTACACAGTAGCTCAAAACAGATTGGCATAAATCGAAATAGACCATTGTACTCGTTAGTGTATCTTTATCTGCGGAACTACGTAGCTTCTTAAATATATAAATCATTTTGCGTATCCTTATCGATAGTATTTCAGTATTTTTGTGCCCGTTTATATGTTGGTCAATATGTACTCCAAGATAATTCACACTAGGGACTCTGTTAATTATTAGGCAATTACAGTCGCCTTATGAATTGCATGAGTGCGCTTTGAGAGTTAGAGATTGCGGTGGGCACAGATGAGATCTTATAGCAAATGGTACATACATTGTCTTACTAATATTTAATGTAAGTAAATTACATGTCAACCATTGCAGTACCCGTGACAGCGCTGCTTGCGGAAGCAGCGCTGTCACGGGTAATGCAATGCTAGGCTCAGTGCTACCGAAATGCGGATTTCGGTAGCACTGAGCCCAATCCAGGCCATCAATGGCTAAAGCTGTGTCATCAGCATAATATGTAGAAATTTTGCAATGTTCTATAGGTAGACGGCACAGGTCATTGATGTTTATCAGGAATACGATAGGCCCTAGAATACTACCTTGGGGCACGCCGTATAAAATGGGAAGCTCGTCGCTCTGACATTGTCCAATTTTAAAGACATGGGTTTGATTCTTTAAATAGTCTTTGAACATATCGAGTAAAATTCCCCGTATGCCCAAGCATTCCGTCTTCCTCATCAAGAGTGACACAGAGACAGTATCAAAGGCCTTTGATAGACCTATGAATTTGGTCGTAAGTGTAAGGAGCATCTCACCGAGACATATAGTTTAGGTAGAGTACCCTACTGACACTAGTAGTGAATACCTAAGTTTTGGTTGGAGAAGAGTGGATACATATAGACTTCTATATTATATTATATATATTCTAGCACATACACACATCACCGTCTAGTCCCAAACTAAGCAGAGCTTGTACTTTGAGTACTAGACAATGGATATACATACATACAGATATTTTTTTCTAAATACATACATATCATACATATTATCCATGTTCATGCACACATATGTTTGACTTGAGCGGGAATCGAACCCGCAACCTTCGGCTTAGCAGTCGCTTACACTCCCGCTGCGCCAACCGGTCATCAATTGAACGAAGTAAATGCTCGTAGCAATGCTCTGCTTATGAAGCATCTGTTTAATTTATAACCAATTCGGTATCACCAAGACCTTTTGTGCTGCGTAAATAAGCAAAAATAAACTTTTAAACCAATTGCATGAGTAAAAAAATAAGTATGTGCATAACAACCTTTTATGATCTTTGAACCATATACGGATGAATTACTTTGGATATATTATAATCAGGAAGGCATATTACTGCCTTTCCTGCATTTGTGTTTTACAAATGCACTGAAATGCCTAAGCAAATAGCTGGTAATTAGCAATATTCGTGCAATGCCCGCAAATATCCGCTATCCGGCACAAATATGACTAATGCTATAATAGATAATCGTTTTCTATTAAACGTTTATCTAGGACACGATCTCGTGTTACAATTACCTTATAGTACGAAATGACGTAGGTTCTTTTTCCTAACAGAACATAGCGCACTTCAAGACACAAAAAGGTACGAAATGCATTAGACTAATAATATATTTGGGTGTGAATATGCTGCTGCGAGTGTTTTTCTAACAAAAGCAATCTATTCCAATTAATAAGCAGAGGTCAAACTTATAATTTTTTTATTATTATAATAAGTTTGACTTCTACTTATAGTATCCGCGTAAGAATAGCCCTCAAATATCCTGTCCGGGGTTGGTAGCGCCATCTACCTTCCTATCTATAACTAATCGCATCAACATCAATCGTTCCACGTACAAGTGTGAGCGATACCATATTTCCGTCCCTCTCTCTCCCACTCCCTGGAAGAGGCACTACCTTTCGCGGATTGGTCGCTGCGATCGTCGACGCGAGTGACAGTCCAGAACATTCCGCTCGCTGAGAACGTGTCCGCTATATCGTACCGCGCCGCATCGCTGTATGTGATTATTACCGCATATATAAACCGCTCGCAAGTTGGAGTGACGGTGAAGTGAAGTGAAAACAAGCAGCTGCATCACGAAAGCACCAGGAGACTGCCCTTCGGAAACGAAGAAGATTGTATAAGGTAAGTGCCCTCCATCCTTGAAATATCCTATACCCACTCACAATCACCTCTTCCCGTATCCATCTCCTAGGCGGCTAAGAACCCGCTATCCTTTGTATACAGTCCATTTCCCTCCCAAGTCGCCTAGAACCTACCTAATCGGTTTCGGTGTATCGCCGAACCAGGGGTATACAAGTAACTAAAACATTACCTTTGTGAGCAATGAAATAATCATTGTCAATAGACTACACAGAAGAAGCAAATCCAAGAACAAAATCAACAAAACGGACGCACTCGAACAACGAACAAATAGTAAAAAAGAAAATGGATATAAATATTAAAAACTACTTCACAATATTTCAAGAGAACCACAAGAAAAGAGTCGCTTAAAATGCGGAAAGCTTCTGAATAGAAATTTAAAAGCATTACTTACGTTTACAATTCTCGTACGGCATATTGAAGTAAGTAGTTCTTAGAGGTGCATTGGTCCAGCGAAATTCTAATGTGAACCAGGGTTTATGGCCACATCGCTACATATAATGTGTGCACGGACTTTAACACAGAGTACAAACTTATAGTTATTTAAACTGAATCACGTTGTATCACCGTTATTTGTAGCGGGATTATTGTGACTTAAGGGTTACACTGGTGCTCCCTCAATATATTGTTTTCTAATAACGAAGATTTGAAAGGGATACCTATATTTTTTCTAGGGTGAAATTGCCATATTTGAATAGCATCGCACCAGGCTTATTGACAACAGATTTCCGATCGCAACGCAATGTAGACGTTGGCTTCCAAGTATTGGCTCCACGTTGGCGTCTGGTATTGTTTGTTATGCGATTGTAATCTAGAGATTAGCCTTTGTTAGAAAATTTTGCAATATGGACATGTTAGTCTCTTTATACAGGGTTGCAAACGTACATGATAAAACTTTAAGGCAGACGTATAGAATGCTATAATGACAGTTTATCGAATGAATATATAATACAGGTGCAATGTTTGCAGTCTGCCAAAAGCCTTACTGTTTCCTGCGCTGCAAATAATACAGTATTATCGTAAGTATCTACTTGCGTGCAAGGCATGTATCAAACACATATCGGATTTCTCAAGCGTCTCGATACTCGCATAAAGATTCCACCGCGACGTTACCTGCAAAAGCGTTTGAGAAAATCTAGCCTACAGGGATTGTCTCCCACACTAACACAACCTTGTTTCAGTGCCTATGCTCCGCGAATAAATGCGATCTGAATATATTATCGGGCGCATTACGTACGATTCGCTTGAGGCGCGTATCTACCCGGGGCTGCAGAATTCAGTTGCACACTTTTCCAACTTCATCCTCGCTTGCTACAAAGACATCTCTTTTATAGTGCAGCTAGTATTATCAGGCGCCGAAATATAATACAAAATGTTCTTTACATTTTGCATGAGCGTCGGTAATGGCTTCGGGGTGCAGAAATAAAAGTTGCTATTAAAATTGAACGAAGATTTGAGTAGTCTGGCTGTAGTTAAGCTCATCGAATGTCAGAACACGGGCTTAGGCAACTATGCTTAGTGAGTTCAATCGGGTAAGCGGCGCGGCGAGGGGAGGCCGAACCGTAATTAATTACTGCTGTCGCTGACAAGCGAAGGCTGCTAAGTACCTATCGTTTCATAAATAAACTGTACAGTGTATACAGCCATGTATATCGCTCACGTATACTTGCAAGTATTAATGGCACATTCCCGTACGTGATCACTCTGCATTATTGCAGCTCTTGTTCGATTTTCGATAGTTCCGTTTTTGTCGGTGTTCCTTTTAGTTGATTTTATTTTGTTTTAAAACTCAAAGCGGATTTTTGTTCAACATCGAACGTTTATGGAAACATTTCATTTGGGCTTGTTGCTTTGTCGATGTGGATACCGAAACAACGTTTTTAATAATACTGTGTTTTGTAAAACATTTATAAGCTGTAGGGATATTTTAGGCAAAGATTTAAAAACATGTGATTAACATGCTTTAGCATGTATTTAGACTCAAATCCTACTTCATAACGTAGTTTGTGTGAGTTCGTCAAATAAAGTGCCATTTCTGATTTATCGTCATTGATGGATTTTCACAGTATCCATGCAGTGAACAGGTTTTACCTAAAAATTGGTTTGTTATATTATAACTTTCAGAACGTAGGTACCTATTATAATCTTACTATGTACAATCAAACACAGCGTGCGGTCAGCGGTGGACCAGTTTGAAAAAAAATCCCTTGGCTCGCTCATAGGGTCGAGGCACACTAGAAACTGGTTTTGTAAATTCGAGTCTCAATGGGTGTGTAAAGTAGCACTGGAAGCGACGATGTTTTGCTGAGCGATTCTCGCCTTTATGGTGGTCTAGCGGGAAGTGCAGATGTGAGGATGTTTGTTACTCTTCCACGCAAGCACTACTGAACTGATATTGATATTTTTTTATAGTAATATAGCTTAAACATTAGAATAACACATATGGTACGTATTGTCGTGATAAAGGTCACTCACGCGGCCGTAAACCAGTACAAAATTAATTACTTACCTATTTAAAATCATACAACATTCACATTCAGGTTTATTTCTTTCAAGGTTGAGTGAAAGAAAGATAGCTTTCAGTGCAGCAATAAATGTCAATTATCTATAAAATTCATTTTTCCTGTTATTAATAAAAAGCTATGTTTCGCATATAAAATGAACTTTGTTTGTATACTTATATTATTAAAAAAATTACATTTTAGAATGTAGTAGCACATCTAGGTACACTTTCCAGCTTTAATGTGACCTGAGTGGAGCACAAAATCATCCTTGCTCAAACAGACAAGACCAACACGTATTTTAATGACACGATAGTATGTACAAATAAAAACTTTTCTTTAACTCTCCATAGACTACTACAATTTACCACTAATACAATTATAATATAACGAAAATCTCGGGTTATTTCTGACGACAAAATCACCTGTATAAATATTCAAATATAGTTGATAAGGAACAATATCCATTCATCCGTACATGGCCCAAAAGAAATAAATCACATTTGGAATAAGCTCTGAAAGGTAAAACGCAAACATAGACGCTGGTCCTAACAAAATAAGGATTGTAGACACACACATAAATGTGGTCCAAGGTGACTTCCCAATATCAGATACTTTTAGAGTTCCATGCCCGAAGGCTACAAAGGAGGCCTAATGCTTTCGCACGGGTCTTCCGTATTACTGAATACCTCAGAGTTACTTAAGAAAGGCTTATGAGAATGTATGGCAATAGCTTTTTAACGACGTTATTGTTAACTCATTTTTTTCGTCATTGACTTCTTATGATTCAGTATTTTGTTTGATGCTAGTGAGTAAGTCTCTAGTTTATGAGAAAGTATTTACTTGGTAGTCTGAACTTCACCAACTACGATATGATAATTCGATTTTGTAACTAACTTGATAATAAGTAGTACCTACCTACTTACTTATCTGCAAGCAAAGAAACCAACGAACCAAATCTCTCAAGCTACGAAGCTATTCAAGTTTTAACTACATAAAATTTTACGAATCAGTACAAACAAACCAATGAGTAGGTAGGGTTACGTTTGATGCACAACGACATACCTATGCCACCCTCACTTTCGTCTATCCAAATTCCAACTAGCAATAACCCAATATGAATTCCTTCAAATCGGACTATTCCTATTGATATGAAATATTTTCGATGCTATCAAGCCGGGTCGGCCACCCGCGCCTCCGACCACAAAAACTCAAGCAGTTGAACGAGACAGAAAGTGGACTAGTTAGTTTATTCATGAATTTGGCCCCAACCGAAATCGAACATCAAGTAGGTACTTATACCTCGACAGAGTTTTAAAGCGACTAAGAACTTAAACAGAGCTTATCTACCCAAGTCACTGTAAGCTGAGCTGTATAAGTAATAACTAAATATATTATTCAGATCCAATTTCTGGCCTTATTTACTTATTCATTATCTATTACGAGGAGCTCTGTTCCAATATTGAATGTCTTATTCGATCACCCTTATTCGTTTAATAACAGTTCGAGGAGCTCATAATAACAGACTCGAACTACCTGCGCTGCACGCGCCGCGACCTCTTTTATGGAATAAAAAAGTTTTTTGTCCCACTAACAAGTTTCAAAGCGTCAGGGAGAGTTTTTTTGCATTCTGTTTTTATGCTATGTGACAATCATACGTTCAAAGTAGATAAAGGATTATTTTTTTAAAACGTTTTAACTCTAAACACTGTTCCTTGCATCTAATGTGAGTAAAAACCGGTGTCGAGATCCCCTTCAATCGATGACATCACCAAATAAATCTGTCCGTCTGCTGTCGGGGAATCGGATGGCGGGACTCGCCCGGATCCGGTTGTTAAGCTCAATCGAAACAACTATTTTTATTGCACTCGATGCTGGCATAAAACTATTTTTAATTTTTCATATCCAGTTGATGCCGCATGCCTCTAAAATAGTGCAAGTTTAAAAACAAAAATATTCAAAACATATTTTAAAAGCCATTCCTTCAACTTTAGCTCTTGAGTAATATAGTCGAAAATCGCTTAAGTACGAAATAGTGTTCTTTTGTGAAGTCAACATTTTCTCGTATTAAACCATCAATTCATCCGGATTGTAGAGGAAAGGCCATCAATTCAGCTAACGCAGACATATTCTGTTTTATAGCATTCGGTATCCAGTTTCAACAAGTGTCAGAATTATGTTCGAGGAACGTTCCAAAAATGTGGATGAAAATGGCCACACATGTGACAAATCGGTGTCTTCTGTTCAACGACATAATTCACCCCTTACCTTCCATTTCTCCTTGTTCCTCGATCTCAAACATATTATATGCAATACACGTTTACCAGCTATTTCTATCTGTTTAAATAAGTCTGCGACGTATCCCGCTTGGGCATACAAGTTATACAAGTCATCTAGTCAAATGCATACATTTAATTTGGTGTTTGTCTGCGAAACCTATTATGCACTTAAGTAGGTATTTCTGCCACAAAATAAACACATATGTTTAGTCTGTTCACACGACAATGTTTTGCAACTACGAGAATTCAAGGTTTTGAATTTCTAACTCAAATATCAGAGTTATTAAGTACCTGATCATAACTGTCTAGACGATCTTATTGCTAATGACAATTATTCAAAAGTCTTTTTTTATAGTATTAGGCGGCAAACGAGCAGACGGATCGCCTGATGGTAAGCAATTACCGCCGCCCATGGACAGAAGCAACACCACAGCAGTCACAAGTGCGTTGGGGTTGGGAAAAGGGATAGGATGAGGGAGAAGGAAAGGGGATAAGGCCTCCGGCACTCTCATTCACCGAACGAAACGCAACAGTTTAGGTACTGTTACTTTACGTCGATTTTCTGTGAGAGGGTAGTACTTCCCCGGTCAAGCCGGCCCATTCATGCTGAAATCAGCAAGGCTCTACTACCTACATACGAGTCTGTTTCAAGTTTATTCATAATATATCTTCATCTTTCAATTTTATATTCACATTTGGCTCAACTAAAAATGAAAACTTTTCTCCACATAAACTGGGTACTTAAAGGAAACTTTACGCAATATAAACCGCCTGAACTTTGAGTCGCGTAGAGTCGGTATGACATTTGTTTTGGTTATGCACTCTCTAATGCACACGTTTTAAGTTTGTTCATAAATAACTTGAGTCGACTCCCGCAACTGACTTTTGACCTCGCCTCTGTGGAACTAGTGTTTCGTAGCGTTGTTTCGAAAATAATTTTATAAAGTAGATACGAAACTGCGATACATTTTGTAAGACAACACTTGAAGAGGATCTTGACGGTCAAATTGCGTAAAATCTAATAGGACGTATAAAATCAATGACACAAAATACCTAGTTTGAATTTAGAAGGCAATATTCCTTCGTAACAGATAATTTAAATTTTGATAGTGCCATCATAACGAATAAAGATGGAATCTCCCTTCTTATTACTAAACCTAAGTCCATTATGCAGGATGCTTGCTCAATTTACGAGCAGTCTCTGTGTTTCTAATACTAAAATGTACATAAGATGGAATCATAGAATATTAAGATTTACTCCGTGCCCATTTAAGTACTCAACAGACGAGTAAAATACTTGACTAAATAAGCATTCGGAATGATTAGGCAAGAAGCTTGTGTACACATGTTTGATAGAGTGAATGTTGTACTACTAGAATCGAGTACCGGAATGGAAGATTTGATTTGATAAACTGGTTATGTTAATACAGGGTCAATGATGAGTGCCAAAGGTCAGATTTGACTACCGAAAGACAAAAATCAAGTAACAAAAAACCGTCGAAGTATTAATAGAGGTAATCTTGTTATGCCCTCCGCGTTGTAACTAAGAAGAGGAAGATTAAATTTTGACATTAAAATTCTCCAAGAATTGTCTACGCATAATTTTGCTGATGGTATAGGTTATGCCAAGGAAATGAATATAAATCATTAATATAGTTTTAAGAATAATTTCGTGTGAAGTTTTTAAATTATACATTAATGTATTGTGAGAATTTGCGCAATATTGCGCAAGGATAGATAGTATCTATCCTTGCGCATCCTGAGTAAACTTTTCTATCTCAGATACATCGAAATGTATTTTCGGATCTAATAAATATGATGGATTAAGCAACTAACATGCATATTAACATTTATACACGAACCTTGAAACTATTACCTTTTTATCAGTCGTAAAAATCATACGTAAACTCTACCTAGATAACATTCATAGATGTATTAAAAAAAGAGCCTCACGGATGTAAATACATAGTCGGGATGATCACGACAAATATTGAGTTTACGCAATCAACGGAAATATTTTATTGTGTAACTAGTGGTTGTAGAAGAATGACGTAATATTTTAAGTATTTCTCACGTATTACGACAGCTTTCGAGATGGATGACGGACCACACAACCGTTGGACACGCAAGGGCACTAAAATCAACAAATAAGTTTCGTAACTTTATCTTCTGGCCTTTGTATGCCTTTACTCCATAGAGCCTCACAGAAAAGTAATAAAGCTTGTCACTAGCGAGAATTGCCTAACAGAAAAACCCAGTGGCACTTACACCAGCCGGATCCAAAACCGGAATCACACGGTCATTCGTAAACAATTTCCATACAACTAGCCAGACGATTCTTCAACCGACTTTAATGCATTGAAAGGAAACCTGTCTACCAAAGAAGAACGAAAAAACCTTCTTCATTCAGTCATATATCCTAAGATAAAAGCAAATAATGATCAGATAACCTGCATGCATTGACGCATAGTCAGTGCTGATAGAACTTCGTAACAGACCGCAACCGCAAGAAACGATTAGTATTCAATAAATTCATACAATTATTATTAAAAATTCTAGATGCCTCAAACGTATATATTATAATATATACATAGATAAATAAATAATTTATCAATACAAATTTTTCATCGATAAAATCACTCTCATAAGCTTCTCAGTTCATTAATAAGTTTCTATCCGAAAATAAATCGTGTGGGCGTACTGTAGTAATATAAGAATGACAGCCTGAAACTTGGCTGTAATTAAGCCTGAAACTCGGCTGTAATTAAAATTAATGTTTAATGCTCATTCAATACAAGAAAAGAGGCAATTCTTGAAACATAGTCGTTTCAAATTAGTCGTTTTCATCGATCGATACGACGTTCAATATATTAGTTCATTTATAAACTCTCTATTAGAGAATTTATGAACAAAATGTAAAATTATCTTCAACTCTTTAAACTTTGTAAAGTACTCACATCTGATTTCGACAGCATTATAGCAGGTTTGACAGCTTTTGACGTGCGATATGAGCTCTAAGGTCATATTTTTTGTTTAATCAATGTGTTGACTCTTGCTAACTCATATTATGAAGTAGATATATATACTACGTATGTACGATTCAAAAGGTTAATAAACTACTTAAGTACCTAATTGTAGGCAACTAGGTACTTAAGTAGTAAGGCCGGTTTTCCTGTCAAGCTGATCGCACACCGACGGTCCGCGCTGATGTGTCAATAATGTCAATATGTATGGAGTAATAACTCAGCGCTGACGACCGACAGCGCTGAGCGGTCAGCGCGACTCAAAAACGCTAGAAGTACTTCATACATATTGACACATCAGCGCGGACCGTCGGCGTGCGATCAGCTTGACAGGAAAACCGGCCGAAGAAACAGGTTTCTTCATGCCCTTTGACTATAAACTAAACCGAATAAGTACTTCACCAGTTCCCGAAAAGAATTGTTTGATAATAAAAGCATGAACTCTGCCATCAACTAGTTTCAACTGTCCAAAACTATTCCGAATGTGTCCTCCAGTAAATTTTGTTTCACCTGCCGAAGTGACAATCTCAATTATATGCTCGTTTAGAGAGCTGACGGAACGAATTAAATGTGTTTTATTGGCATTAATTTCTTAAAATCAAGCTTTAGGTGGATTAAATAACTATTTCTATCCAACTACTTTATCGTGGCTTCAGAAATAGAAGTCGTTTCCCATGACACTGAAGATAATTAGCACTTTTCTTATTAAGCTTCCAAAAAAAAGCTTTAGAAAATTGGTATTCTAATAATATTAAAATGAAGTGACTAATATATTATACGCATGAGTACATTCTTGACTACTTCAGATTTAGCATCAAATGTGACGGGTAACCCAAAAACATTTAATCTTAAAATGTTTTTAATTTTGTATAACACGATGACATATAACAAAAATCAAAGTTTGTGAGATTTTTTAATGTATGCAACACAATTTCACAAAAACGGTTGGAACCATTTGGCTTAAATTGAAAAAAACACATACTTACTTGATAATCAGAATTAATATTTTCCACCAATTTATCAGATGAAAAAGGCGTAGGCGGCAGATTATTGGAACCTCTTTCTAATAATTCCTATATCGTAGAGCCCGTATACACGAACATGTACGAAACAGGTTTACTTAACACTGTGTTTGGACGCGTGATATTCTGGCAGTAAATTGGCAGGCGAACACAACACGTAACCACATTATAGGTAGTCTGTTGTTTGGCCCAGCTTGCAACAACATTTGGATTAGGATAGCTTAAGTAATTACAACTGCGGTGTTTGGAGTTGGTAAAATGAGTTTAAACTGGTTGATTGCAGCAAATGTTACTGTGTTTAAGAGGAAAACATTGTGGGGTAATGCTCTTGTGTATTTAAAATAATTTAAGTTGTTACCGTTTTATTTATTCATGCGTTACTGACTGACTGACAGACAGCGCACAGCTAAAGCAATAGGGCGCAAGAATCTGTAATTTGGCATGTATGATCCTTAGACACCGCAGGGGTGCATTAACGGATAGATTTTGAATTTCGAGATTTGTGTTTGACATATTTTGTATGGAGTTTATGTCAAAAACGAATCTAAAATCTCAAAAAAATTTATAGATCGAATATTGAATCCCGTAATAAAAAGGATTTTTCCGAAACTCCCACGGCAGAAACGGTCAAATTAAATAAAATGTGCGGGCGTAGCTGCAAACATCTTCTAGTCTAAATATAGCTTTATTGATACGACCTTCATAAAATTGTAGAAAGGTTGACATAGACTTTAATTCGGAAGATTGGACTAATACTGACCAGATTTACAACCAGCGGGTTGTTTAAATACTCGTTTGGGTAAGTATATTAGATTTAATACTGTTCACACACAGTCATCTTTTCATGTGGTTAGTGATTTAGTTGAGGTTTTGACCTTTCCCGATGTTGAACACAAACCGCAAATCTACATACAAATATAATTGAAGTTTATGTTGGTAATAACATCTAGGTATAAGTGAGAATCGCTCAGCAAGACATCGTCGCTTCCAGTGCTACTTTACACAAACATTGACATTCGTATACAAAACAGTTTCTAGTGTGCCTCGACCTTATGAACGAGCCAAGGGATTTTTTTTCAAACTGGTCCACCGCCGACTTGTTTGATTGTACACGAAAATGATACTTACTGGGAAATGTTTACTTCTAATTTTAGTCTATTTTAGCTTAATCTCCAAAATGAAAGTACCAATTACGAGATTTAGTAGAGCCTACCGCCGTACGTCGGAGCACCAATACAGCAAGTCCCAATATTAGATCTGCCTAGAGCTTATGTGGAATATAATATAACTCTAGTAGCAAAATCCATAGATAGATCAAAGATTGAGACCGGCCGTTAGACGTGAGTTTAAGTAGCTGAAACTAGTTACGTGGCATCTAAATATTCATCATTCAATTTCCCACGTTCCAAATCAACGAAGCTAACAAACTAGCTTTTTATTACGAGTTGACCTTATTTAGGGGTCACAAGTGCTCATCCTGAATAGTTAATACAATTTTCTGTTTGACAACTTTTAGGAACAGCCTTCGGGTTTATTCACACTATGTCGTGACGGTTATCGTGTCGTTGTGACTAATACAGTCACAATTTGACTGCTGATATGTCACGTTGGTTGTATGTTTGTAGGTACTTAAAGTAAAAATAAAAAGCAATTGTGTCTCGCTTGGATCACCGTTCCGGCACACAAATAGTAAGATGTATTTAAATGGTGGGACCTAAAAATTCCTGGTGAAATGTGGGTGTAATATTACATCTCTGCCTACCCCTTCAGGGATACAGGCGTGAATCTATAAAAAATAATAAAAAAATATATTTAAATGGAGGTGTTCACATATAGACCGAAATGATTAGCTGTCCATCACCACGTTTTTGTTGCTGTGTCGTCAGATTCGATAAAATGACCAACAGGAAATTGACTGTCGCAATGTAGTGGGAACCGGCCCTTAGGCTAAAGTTGGCAATATACTCGTCCCGTGTTATTCGCCACGTAAAACATAACTGACGGATTGCGGGTATAATACACCTCTATGAACCTCAAGGGAAAATAGACACTAAAATCTACAACTATCGTTTAATCCCAAAAGGACGTCTGCACCGTGTACTGCCAAAATATCAATCTACTACCGGAAATAGAGCAATTTATTCTTTTAAGTAAATATCTTCAATGGGCATTATTTTCTATATGACTTTATACCAGCTTCGGGTATTTCTTTTTTGTGTTTTACTTTCGTTTCGTCGTGGTGAGCAATCCTAGTATCGGTTCTCCCTCCAACACGTAAAGTTGACTTCAAATCGGAGTTGAGACACCTAAAACCTCGGAGTAATCGGAGTACCTACACATTCAAATTTAAAAAGAAGAAATTATACCGACTGCATTAAAAAACCTACTCCATTTTGAAAGCGCTTCAAAATAAATTCGCTCTAAAAACCACCGCGGTATCCTCGACTCGTATCCAAAACCGTGTGCCCAATCATGAAAACGAAAGACATATGCTCTGCTGTCTAAAACGAATCTATACTTGTTGTAAAAACATAGTAAGCTTCTGTAATTAATTTCTCAGTCACACGACTGCGTAGAAGGTAGCTTTGTCCGTTAATTAAAATAAAGGTAATACCTACCTTCTTTCGCCCAAGAATAAGAGCTAGTGAACCAACAAATCTAATCAAGAGTATTTGGTAACAAACAACAAGCAAATACGGTAGGACTTCATAAACAAATATATTTTATACGTAATCTTTGTACGTATACCTAAACTACTACATTCACAAAAAGATATAGTAGAAAATATATTTGAAAATTAAACATTGATATTTTGTATTATCTGTTACCACGGTAAAAAGACGGAAGGCTAATTTACGTCTGTAGAGACTTCATGACTGTATCTTTTCGATTAAGGTAGTAAACATAAGGTAAGCTGCTGGCAACTCTACCGTAACCAGAAAATATAGTTTCATTTGAAAAATTGGCAGATTGGGTCCCCTCCAAAACGGAAAGCTAAACTGCAATACGAGAAATGATGGGTTCCCTAACACAACCCGGATTATTGTCTACCCGCATAAACACAACACAAGTTTATTAGGGTTTGATATTTTATACGATCAACGGTACTTCACCAGCCAGTAATTACAGAGACCTACGCAATTTGTTTACTGATAAACTTTGAACTTTATTTTGTTACTATTTACATGACCTTGGTTTGTTTAGGTATCTTCGAGTGGCTGGTTTGATCAGGTTACACAGACCGTAGTGACAAGCTATCACTATCTAACCACCGTCTATCTTCACATGAAGTAGGTACATCATCATGCTTGTGTATCACATAACAGCTCATTGTAATACGTAATCAGTGCCCTTTCCTAGGATCAGGGTTCAAGTATCACATCAAATATCATCATTGTTCTAGCTACTCTCAGTGTGACGGAAAACAGAGTTAGTGTCGTAAGAAGCGACTAAGGCAAAAAGACAAGGCAAATAATATATATTCGAAGAGACGGAAAATTCGACATCCAATCCTGTACCAACTCGCCTGGCCATCGTGGCATAGTATTGTAGGTCAAATCCTCATATCACACATTGATACTCAGAAGCATTTTAGGAGAGGCTTAAGTTCAGCAGGTAACTGTAAAAGACTGTAAAGGAAAATTATCAATATCAGAGTATTATGGCTTACAGTATTACATGCCCCTAATTTATATCGCGTCGTGTATCCATGGATGTATCTTTAATTCGTTTATAGAGTAGGTATTAACTCCTTATCATTTCATATCAGGCCCACAGTGATAAGAAACTAGGGGGTCGTGGGAACTACTTCATAGGAACGAATAGATAGACGTGATTATTGATTATGACAATTTTATTCGAAATTTTCGAATGACACTACGAAAGCTTCGACAATTAGCACTTGTTAATAGAACCGTTCAATTAACGCATCATGAACCTATTGTTGTCGTAACAATTGCACATTGTTTATTGATGCACCTACTTTAATTTAAATACACTAGCAGTTTATCTACAAGTTCATTCACATAACTTTCAATTGTGGCCTTTTGATTTGTCAGAATTCGACAGATACAGAAATAAATGGCCTTTACATCCAAGATTTTCAAAATGGTTCCAAGAGTAGATACCAAAGTGTAATTACTTGGTAAATGGAGGAGGAATTGGCGGAAAGCAAATCTCGGACACCAAGGCGAGGGTCTTAAGCCGCAAACAGTGTCGTGGTATATTATTAAACCACAAAGCATCTCAGGAATTTCAAAACAGCACAAAGTTCAAAGTGCGCACGCGCATGAAGTAATAGTAGCTACAATTCCGTTAAGCAATTAAACGATTGTATTTTCATGACATTCAATGAAATTATTCATTGTATTCATTATCAGGACAATAAAAATACTACGCGGACTAATAAACTAATCTCAACTCTAGTTCATTCCGGATCAGATTGCGTTATTTAAATTCACATGCGATTGTCTCATTCCCTAAAGCAGAAATAGCAGTAACATAAATATGAGATATTAAGACTTCTAGACTGGCCAACACTTTCTTCCTAATTGTAATCTGTGGAAGTCTAGCAGTAGATTGAGAAAAGTTGTACAGGAAAATTTGATTGTCATGAATACTGGTAACAAACAATACTGCGGATAGTGTCTGGAGTCATGTCAATGTTTTCAAACAGTCACTGCATATTCTAGTGCTAAGCCTTTAGCAATACGTAGTAGCTTAAAAGCGGCACACAGAATTATTTCTAGCATTTTCGCAGATACATAATTCTCCGTCTCTATTTAGTTTCTAAAACATTTATCGAGTTCAACGGAGGAAAATTTTCCAACCCTTAACTTTTTGCGCCAATCCAACACGAACTGACAGTCTACGAAGCGAAGTCTTCTTTTTTCTATCGAAGTTTTTTTTTCTCACCAAAAACAACAGAGCATCGATTTTAACTTAGCACTCGATTCCATTGCTACGCGACAGTCGTAGGCGAAATAAAATTACCAATGTTTAAGGAACGATCTGTATTCAAATACCTTTTTTTTGTCTTTGTAACACCCCGTGTGGGATGGATTGAAAGTTTCTTTGCGATTCTTTCTTACATGTGTAGTTGGGAGCGGGATAAGGCTTGGTAAAGCCGTTTATAGCATCCAGAGGTGTTTGATACAAGGTGGGCACTTTGTAAACGATGTACTGTGTGTTTTGTCATACAATGTAAGTACTAAGTATGACTGACTGTATAATTATTTTTATTCTTTAAGTAATTATTTTAAAATTTATTATTTTGACGTTCATAAGCGTCCCATTGTGACCCAAATGAATAAAGGATTTTGACTTTGACTTTGACTATAATTTGCTGTGTTTGTAAATGAAATAAGTAACTATGCCTCGCGATCTCATCCACAATTTATTACTTAAGTGGTCCAATTCGGTCCTACCTCGTCGCATTTACCAGACGCCTTTTATCTAAAAAGTATCTAACTGCCAAAATTACTTGATCTCTATAGCTCTAGAGCCGCTTTTACTGTGTTTAGTTGTTGAGTGAATGAATGTATGATGAACGTAAAAAATTGCCTATATCATTCTGTCTCAGCCGCCTGTCTATCTTCGCACACAACAATCATACCATTACATCTCACCGTTGCGACGTGAAAAAAGGACAAACAAAAACGTACTTTCGCATTCATATGCATGGATGCTGACTGAATGGTGTCTCGCGGCTTAACGTGCAATAAATTAGTCTGATGTCCACAACTTCTTAGTCCTCATAATACATCTAACCTACCTATCTTCTCAATGAACGGGTTATCTCAACGACTTTTCAAAACTGGAATGTTCCCAAGATTAGCACATACAAATGGAACAAGCAAACCCGTTTTATTTTTATAGCTGTACTTACCTATATTACAAAGCTAAAGCGTTTGTTTGTATGGACGATCGTGCTTATCTCAGGAACTACTGCTTCGAATTGAATTATTATTTTTGGGTTGGGTGGATTGATGGAGGCAGAATAATACGCTATGAGCCACGGCAGATGGGGGAATAGCTAGTTTATACTATACGACAGTCTTTATGTAGAAGGAAAGTACCAATTATGGAATACGTCCCCCATATGGAATACCATTGTATTTTCAAGTGTCCAGAATGTGCTAATATTGTGAAATTTGATAAAATAAAATTTATTTGGATGTAGTCCATAATCTTCCGTCTACTAAGAAATAAATTTTGGAACATTCACGGCGCTCAATTTTCGAAATATAACGTACCTATTCCATATTAGAAACGTATTGCATAATTGGTACTTTTCCTCTACGAGTACAATCTCGTGGGTCCTAACCGTATAGTAATGTTTGCGGACAGCCGTGTGGGATCACGAGGTAAGTACTCGGGAGTGCTAGGTGCATATTTTTCTGATAGAACCATGTAAGTAGCAGTAATCCGAAAAAGCTGGCAAAAAGATTGCTTTTTGAGTAGTCTTTTGCAAGCATCTGTCACCGCTGCCAATGTGTTGTGGGTTTGATCCCTAAGTAGAGAGCCTTTCTTTCAAGCTATTTCACCTTTTTCTTTTTTTTTATAAAAATTGTATAATATTCTTTAATGCAAATTAAATCAAATTAATAAATACTTGCGTAAGTACCAGATATCTAAGATACTTTTTAAAACTAGCCTCACATAGGGTTAATCTGATAATTTACTAATTAAAGTCTTTACCAACTAGGTATGTAGGTAATATAATGTCATATCTGTCATATTCAGCAGTTGATGGGACACACCTTTAAGAGCGGTTGTCTTAAAAAATCGTACATTTATTTATACTTGAACGTACAAATAAAGTTGAACATTTAACTAAAGAATGCCTGACAATAAAGTACAGTCGCATACCAACCAACCAAAAATAAATTCGTTTTCGAACCGCGCCTTCCGATACGAATGGTTTGTCTAAACGGGTAATCGAGGCTACATATACACAGACACAACTAGGTATTTTAATTAGAAACATATTGATTAAACGTTGTCTAAGTCTTCTTCAATTAGGTGAATGAAAAGCTTTA
This sequence comes from Euclidia mi, assembly GCA_944739405.2. Classification (NCBI taxonomy): domain Eukaryota; kingdom Metazoa; phylum Arthropoda; class Insecta; order Lepidoptera; family Erebidae; genus Euclidia; species Euclidia mi. The sequence goes on along the minus strand of OX123188.2, from coordinate 29,383,703 downwards.
TTTTTATATTGAAACAAATAGCGGAGTATTTGAGCTTGCGACGTCAAACTTCAGGTTGTCATTCGGTTCTGCTCTTCAAACCAGTCTTCAATCATTGATGAGTGAGAGAGACGGCATTGCCCGGGATTCTCCTGTGATGACGTCATCGAAGCATTAGACTGATCTAATGAATAAACCAACCATACGCACATTATAAAAAAGAAACATTTAAATTCGCCTCAAAAGGGCCACAAGAGTGCCCGCGCCGCTTTTGAGAACCACACGAAGTTTTTTATGAAACACCTTTTTTATCGCACACCTGCAAACTGCACGTGTGGTTTCATTGGTTCCATAACAGCTTACTAGTCAGACTTCGTGATAAAAATAGCATTATCAACTACTATGCACCATGTACATTAATAAAAAGATCTATAAAAAAGTTAATAACTTTCCATGTAAGTAAAGTTGCAGATATTCCGATCGAGAAGCGTGAAGTCGCTGAGCATTGAGAATACTACTCACCTTTGTAAAGAAGTTCCGTGCGCGCGCAGGTGTATAACACCGAAATCCCACAGGTGAACCAACGTTATCCTTGATTTAAAAATTTGAAATATATATTCGGTACGATCAACCGGTACGAGACGCTGGGCTCCGGTACGCGCTCGCTCGTGCGCTTCTGTTTAGCGACGCACCACCACACTACTAACAACACTGTCACAGTTTGTTTATAAAATTATGAACCACTTATTAATAATTTCGATGACCCGAACTGCGCATGCCCGTGCAACACGCGCCTTGTTCGAATAAGGTTATGTTTCAAGTTGTAAGCACTTCCTTTCGGCTAAACTTCACCGGCACACGGCACACGCACTTCACACTAGTTTCCCAGAAGAATCTTATTGGAGCGAATCCGTGCGAACTTTTTTTCCGATAACGCAAATCACTAGGGCACTTTAAAAGTTTTTTTCACGGTATTTTTATTTAGTACTAGCAGAAACCGACACTGTTGCACGTATTCGACGATCCGCCGGCTCTACCTGCACCGAGCGAAGGCCGTGTACGTATAATAAACACTTAAAAACTCCGGAACCGGTAATAATTTGATTCCTCCGCACGTGAACGTGACACTGTCAAAATAAAATTTCAGTAAACACAGCAACACGATAAACTCACTGGTACACAGTGAAACATCGTATGTTTGTAACGCCGCGAGGTCCGAGTGACAAATAAACGAATAGAAAAGAAAATAAACGAAGAATACTAAAGTCGTCGACTGTGAAGCCGAGCGTCCGACACTCCTGCTGAGCGCTGTACTAAACGCGAGAGGCCGCGCGACCCGCCCCGCCCCGCGGCCCGCGCGTCGACCGCCCGCGCCCTGCGACCCGCGCCACCATACCCGATCAAAATAAAGTTACGTTCAAAAAATCACAAGTGCACAGGGGACGAGCACTGACTACTCTTGATCCGTGTGCAACTTGTCCGATTGTTTGTTTGTTTAGATAGTTTTTACGCCAGCGAGAAGCGAGCGCGCGGCTCGCGGGGCGGGCCGGAGGCGGGCGGAAGGCATTCAATTAATCTGACAACACGTGCGTGATGCACCCTCCGAGGTTATCATCCGACTCATTGAGTTACGTACTTACTGCTGTTTTCGCAAACTTCCAAATAAGTTTGCGCTGTCAATAATTAATACAATATAAACATTTTGATATCTTGTAAGGCTCGTGAATGAGTCGGTGTGAGTTAACGCGCATGCTCTCTCTCTGTTGGGGTAGGTCGTGTACGTAAAAGTTTGTTATCTTTATCAGGTAAGTGGAAAATAATGTTGCGGAGTAGATATGTAGCATGTTTTAATTCACGATGTAATGTAAGAAATCAGGACACACTAGGTAACGTTTGTTTCTGCAAATTAAAAGCCAGTGATTGTAGAGCACGCTACTAAAGCTTTCGCTTTCATTGAAACTTGCAACGCTTCTATTTTGAACATTTAAGTTGTTTTATTTTTAAAAGAACCTAAAACATTCTTATTTTGCTTCAAAAGATCAAAACTCTTTTTACTGAAAATTCCTACCTACTTTAAAAATAGTATAATAACGATATAGTCCATTGAAATGTTACATTTTATTGGGCTTAGTGTGCATTTGTCAGAGGACGCAATTTTATTTTATAGATGTCTAGACAGGGTTAGTAGATACAATTTTAAATCCAAGTTTGTGGGATCGTAGCCCATATCCTGCCGGCGTCCTCTTGAAAAGAGTGGTACAAATGGGTTTTATAGTTTATTTGGCAAACTATTGGCCCAACCGAAAAAATTCAAAATATGTTTTGTTGCAAATTAAATTCTCTATAACTTTTATTCGTAGCATTTAGCCGTAAATGAAAGGTAACAAAGTTACAAACGAAAATCGAATGACATTTATACAACAAATATTCTTGTGTTATAATTTTGTCGCTGTCAGAAATAAATACTTAATACATTTAATTTGTCTTTTCTTTTTCCAAACAAATCCCAGTCTTCCAATTTGTGACACTGCAGTACCTTAAGGTCCAATTTTCACTCATATAATGACCCTAAAATTCGAAGTTGAAAAAAAAGACAAACTCTATCTCTGGGCACCTGAATTTAATAGTCTACCCAGCCAGAGGACACTGCAATGTGTTCTGCAATGCAATGTTCTGGTGATTCCTGCAGTTAAATTATTATGATAGATATCAAAATTCATTCAGGAAGATGATGAATTACTGACGATAAAGCGACCTTACTGTAAATTTATTAATCAAATCTGTACACTGGCACTTAATCAGACACTGGAACACAATTATACTGAGAAAATATGAAAATTGCCAAAATACAACAATAATAAAGATATAACTTTTTATGTTTGGTCAAAGTAATAAGAAAATTTAATTTGCAACAAAAAGCTCCTTCACATATTCTTTGCACGGCCAATAGTTTACCAGACAATCAAGAAAAACCGTCTGCACCCGCACTCTTTCCAAAATGGCGGCCGAGGGACAAACGGTACGACCCCACAAACTTGGATCAAGCTTTACACTAGCCTTCCTTACACAAATAAAGTAAAATAAAATTACGTCCTCTGATAAATGCAACGCCAAATGTAACTTTTCGATGGACTAATACACAAACCAATAGGCTCGCCCCCTATTACGTGGGACTAAAATAAATCTGGCGAAAAGTGGGTGTAGCAATATACCTCTGCCTACCTCTTCGGGGATAAAGGCGTGAGACTATGTATGTATGTATGGTAATACACAAACCATAACTGGACATATATGTACTTACTGAGCGATCAGGTTCTAAGTATAATAAAAACAGTTGATATTTCACCAAAACTACAACTGGTCTAAACCATAGAATATCGCTATCCCTTTGGGTTACGGAGGTCAGACGGCAGTCGCTCTGTGGAAAAGTTGATATTCTGTCATATCTGATTAGACCAGTGAGCGGACCTCTTGGAAGTCTTGGATGCAACCGAGATAACGCTAGGGCGGTGATGATGATGACGATTTCACCAAAATTACAAATCATCAGTTTTCCACTTTTAAGTCGCGTCATGAAATTTAAACAGCGGCGTCAAATGCCACGACGGTTATATTTTCAGTACAAAATTACAAAATATATAGTATACGACATACATAAAACATTAAACAACGAATAGCGCAGTTGTTTCAGCGGTCACCGCACAGTGAACTATTCGTCAAGTATTGAGGTTTTGGACAAAAATGTGCTGGGATTATTCGTGCCTTTGTTTTGTTTGATTAACTACACATACGATGTTGTGGTTTTAAGCGACCACATCATTTAGCGCTGCACCGAGTTTCAAGGGTTCGATTCCCAAGTGACGGATACACGGTGTGATACACAGATTGAGGTATTTCGTGTTTGTTGGTTAAATATTTGCATATTTTGTTTGTTCACCTTAAGATATTTATTAGATAACCATAATGATCAGAGAAAAAATAAGACAGTTTGAATAAATAAACTACCTACCATTGTATAAACAGCGGCGGATGGGTAGCGGGTTCGATATTTTCCATCGATAAAATAATGTTGTGGTGTGTTGCACATGTCACAATGGCACTATTGCTTCGACTCTGACTGCTCTTTGTTTTAATTATCTTTTTATTGCACTAGCAGTTACCCTCGATTGCACCTGCGTTATTTTTGGTATATCGATAACAGTGCCACTTCCCGGGCCATATTATCAGGCTATATTTAGCCCTATAAAGTCTTTCAGTGAAAGTTTCATTAAAATCGGTTCAGCCATTCCAGAGATTACCGCGGGCAAACAGACAGATGCACAAAAATGCAGCACGATTATTTTTTCTGTGCCTGACTAAAATACGTCTATGTGTTTAAAATATATAAATATGTTTATCAGTAAACTAGACGGCATAAAACAGACTGCGGATTTAATGTCAATGAATTGTACCAAAATATGATTATTAAAATTTTCCGGCAAAGCTGATATACTGTCACATCTGGTTAGACTAGTAAGTGGACTGCGGGCTCCAAGGCATGTAAGTCTTTTATGCAACCGGGATAACTTATTATTAATTTTTCCACGTCAATGAATATTCTGATATTTACAGTTCGTGAAAGAGAGTTGTAAAATATTCAGCAAAGCATATGAGTAAGATCAAAATTAGGTAAATTAAATTTTACGCAAAACGTAAATCAATCACAGGCTAGTTAATACTACTAACTTTAGTTTTTCTTTTATATTCTTACATACAAAGTTTTTCTAACGTAGAGTTCAAATGCAATCCTAATCTCAAATACTTACGTTTATTTCTCAGTATATCTAATAATTTAAATATTTGGATGCAAATGACACAGCATTGATAAAAATACTTACTTAGGAAAACTTTCAACTTTTTAAATAAAGCATTATTTTGTCTTTTATAAAATGAGCGTAGGTCGGCTTTAAAAGAAATGTTACTCGTATAAACAAAAAAGTTTCTCTGTTTTGACACTCCATTTGCAGGAACTGCCAGTCCTTTTTTAATTAATCTTGTTTCGTTATAACTTACAAAATATAAACACGGTTTTAATTGCCGAATTTTATCGCTTAGCGTATTATTTTTTGCTCAGTTCCTGAGGTTCGTCCTAGCGTGATGTTTCACAACTATATTTTTCTTAATTATTCCTGACAAATGCAAAAAGGACTATTAAATCCTATCTACCAATCTGATTTATTGGGTTCTAGCTTTTTTGTTTATTTCTTTAGAGGCTTTTTAAACAATATGATATGGAAGCTCCATCATATCCTAAACTTACAACAAATTATAAATTTTTAAGATGAAAAGAATGTCTCATTGGTGAAAGATCACATCAGCTAAACTTCTAATTACTTCGCTTGATGGCTCCTCTAATAACTTTTTTTTAAAGACTACTTTCACTAGGATTAAATCCTGTGTCGTGGTGTACTTTACAAACATAAAACCAACGGACACAATGAACACCCAGACTCGAAACAACAATGTATGAATCACACAAAGTGTTGTCTCGTGTGGGAATCCAACTCACGACACACGGCGCAGTGTCAAGCGGCGAGGCGGCCGCTTAAACCACTACGCCAACCATGCAGCAACTATATTAATAATCACCCCTACATCTTGCTTATCAATGTTAAACTTTGCATCAATGAGTCTCTCCTTTAACAAAACTTAGCGCATTCCATGAGAAAGTGCTGAGTAATAGCTTAGTGCGCTCTAAATTTTACTATCCTAGAAACTGCGAAAGCGAAATTTATTTACTGTGCCATCTCTGAAGAGAGACAGAAAAGAGCATTGTCTCGAAATACTATATGAGAAATATTTACGAACATAAAAAGGCAGAGTAGTAGTTGCACTACTCGTAATTTGTCAAGGAAAATTCCTTCTAAGTGAACCCTTACGGTTCTCAAGCTCGCCGAATAGTTTTGGCTGTGTTTTGTCTGTCGGTCAAGACAGACAAAAACATTTTACAAATAAATTAATAGTTTAAAAAACACTAGAAAACACGTCTTTATAAATGCACGAAAAATAAAAAATAAATTATGGATAGTTCAAGTTGTCTCTATTTCTGGGCTGAAGTGTAAACTAAGTGCTTTTAATTATAATATTTGATTGTAAGAGCGTGGGACGCTGGAACAGGGTAAAGACTTTCTTGCTAACAAATACTAATACTAACTTCCTGGCGGAACCTGCATGAGGTCGCACAAGAGTATAACGTTTATGTCACCAAAGGGTTACCAAAAGGCACCAAAGATATCTCGTCCACGAACAAGAACATTTTGCCACTGTTGACGCATTACCCTTATGTACTTAATTTCCTGAAGGAAGAGGCGTTCAAAATGTCCGTGAAGGTCATCTCTCCTCGCTGCTGGTGCATGTTTTGTCTGAGTGCGACAAACTGGTACTTTGAACAAACTGTTTAATGTAGTGCCACCTACTAGTCATGCTGCAACTGCAGTTTAAGCGCCAATATGTGTAATCTGCTTTCCGTAACATCTGTTTACTTGATTTTTCAACAAGTCAAACAAGAACGTCTTTCCTGTTCCAGCGCCCCACGCTTTTACAATTAAATATTATAATTAAAAGCACTTAGTTTACACTTCAGCCCAGAAATAGAGACAACTTGAAAGATCCATAATTTATTTTTTGTTTTTACATAATAATAATAATAATAAAATTTATTTATTTATTTATTTATTTCTCCCAGCAAATACACGCATTTATTGCATGCATTTATAAAATCGTGTTTTTCTAGTGGTTTTTTAAATATTTATTTATTTTATACTTTTTGATCTTTGATAACGAAATATTTTTAACATTTATACATTTATTTTAAGTAGGCGAATGAGCCCGCATCCTCTCCATGTCCGCCAGTGCGTCTGTAATGCATGGTGTTTTACCTGTCAACTTAGAACAATCTAGCTGTTCCATCTGAAGACCACTAAGTGATTTTACTCTACTTAGGGTCACATACGCCTGTCCAGCCGCAAAAGTACGGGACCCTAAGTACACCTCTGCGTGGTCTACAATATTTAATTGGTTTTTTATTTGTTATAACCTTGAAACTTGATCGTATTCAAGGTCCATTATGTGGCCTTTCTCGCAAGTGCCAACACGACTATGATACGATATTCCACCACGGAATGCCCGTGCCTATCTTCCGGCTTCATCATTAGACCTTGAAACCTAATCGTGGTCAAAGTTAATTACAAGATTTTTCTAAGAAATCCAAAACAGCTATGATACGATTTACCATCATGAAGTTCCAGTTCATATCTTTCGGCTCCATCATCTGATCAGTTCATATTATTGTATTGTCATCAGAACTACATTCAGCTGCCAATTTTCATTACGCTACGACCCTTGGAAGATGGTTAAATTAGTTACCTTAGATTTCATTACATAGTTAGTTACATACATGTCGCGTTCCAGTTCATATCTTACGGCTCCATCATAAGATCAATTCGACAGTACCATATTATTGTAATGTCATCAGAACTACATTCAGCTGCCAATTTTCATTACGCTACGACCCTTGGAAGATGGTTAAATTAGTTACCTTAGATTCCATTACATAGTTAGTTACATACATGTCGCGTTCCAGTTCATATCTTACGGCTCCATCATAAGATCAATTCGACAGTACCATATTATTGTAATGTCATCAGAACTACATTCAGCTGCCAATTTTCATTACGCTACGACCCTTGGAAGATGGTTAAATTAGTTACCTTAGATTTCATTACATAGTTAGTTACATACATGTCGCGTTCCAGTTCATATCTTACGGCTCCATCATAAGATCAATTCGACAGTACCATATTATTGTAATGTCATCAGAACTACATTCAGCTGCCAATTTTCATTACGCTACGACCCTTGGAAGATGGTTAAATTAGTTACCTTAGATTTCATTACATAGTTAGTTACATACATGTCGCGTTCCAGTTCATATCTTACGGCTCCATCATAAGATCAGTTCGACAGTACCATATTATTGTAATGTCATCAGAACTACATTCAGCTGCCAATTTTCATTACGCTACGACCCTTGGAAGATGGTTAAATTAGTTACCTTAGATTCCATTACATAGTTAGTTACATACATGTCGACCTAATAAAAGCGTGTTAAAAATTGCTCATTTCATAAACTTTCATATTGGCGTGTATTTACGGATTGATTAGTAGTTCAAGAGGTTGCCTCGCTGTTTAACACTACGCTGAGTATCGAGGTTTCGATCCCCACATGAAACAACACTTTGTTGTAATTCGCAAATTGTTGTTTCGAGTCTACATAGGTGCTTTTGTGTGTGTTGTTTGAATGTTTGTAAAGCCCTTCAAAAACAGAATTTATTAAAAGGATGTAAACATGATTATTTAAAAGACAACTTGTACTATTAGCTATCTTAAAAAAAAAACATGAACAACATCCAGCGTTTTTTTTGCTACCATGAAACTCAGCATTATTTTTTTCAGAACTATCACAAAAGAACGATACCACTTTATTTTGTTACTATAAGTTGCGATTTTATTCTTTATTATATCTCACTTCTTACGTTGATAATTTTCAAACATCACTAAATATATCGATATAATTCTAAATTAATTGAAATAGTTTGTAGAATATAATATACGTTTAATATGGTTGTTATGAGAGAAACTGGGTGTAGTCGATTGTGCGATCGCCACAAAGTACCGACATCTCCAAGGCTCATCTCGCTCGATTAACCACAGTGTAAGTTAATGACAGAAGTTCAATAGGCAAATTAAAAGTTCAACATATAATGTCAGCAATACGAAGAGAACACGTACTTTGTCAACATGTCTTGTTAGCTATGTCATAAACTTTAGCATTGCTGTCCTTTTCTCTTCTACGAAGTGAAGGCGAAAAATGCTATTGTTGTGAGATTTCTATTTGATTTGCAGAAATCGAAAACAATTGACGCGCGTTACTTTTACTGTTCATAGAATTATAATATTTTTGAAAACGTCAACAATGAATTAATTTGTGAAATGTTCTTCGTGACAGAATGGTGGACCACTGATAGTTGGTTTATCAGGCCGCTTTGCACAAAGTTTTCTGTTTCATTTATTATTATCAAATCATTACTGTTTAATTCAATTGACGCTAGCAATTTAATGAAACTAAGACCCCAACCGCTTATATTGTGATTTTATTAGTTTGAAGCATTAATTAATTAAAAGCAACCTTGGTGATATAGTATCACTTGTTTGGTAATTTAAACTAGATACGGGCCCTCGGTCAAATAAAAACCATACGGGTCAAGTTTACAATGAAACTGTATGATAAAGAAAGAGATAGCGCTATCTATGTTGGCTTACTTTGTTCAACAATAGTCATGCGATAACGAATTTTTCACAAATTCTTATCTGATAAGAATAGCTTACTTTAAGAATGGCAATGGCAAATATGGCAAACAATATTTAGTTTAGGAAATATTTGCATACAATTGATAAACCATTGAATAATCTCTGTTTGTAAAGCCACCTGGTAAAATGTGTGTTTTTACCAGCTTATTTATCTTGACACGTTCCTAAGTACTTGTACTGCCTGAAACGCTGCATTTAGGATGTTAGGATTCTTCCAATTTATATTTAACTTATCAGTAGAACGACAAACGTAGATCGAAAACATCTCAAAACATCAAGGGTCTATATTTACCTATAGGTATAATTTATCTACGTAAAGACGTTAAAACGGTTGGACCTACATACATACATATATAGACTCACGCCTGTTTCCCGTTGGGGTAGGCAGAGACTACGGAACGCCATTTGCAACGATCCTGACATATATATCTCTTGCTTCATTCACTCCCACCAGATTTCTCATGCATGCTCTTCTGTTCAGGGTATTTCTAACCTGTCCTGTTTTAGGATGTCTCCAATGTGGTCAGAGAACGTCCATAACATTTAAAAACGCATTCATTAATTAAAAAAATTATTTTGCCTGGTTTTTATGTCAAATATCTACCTCTAGTAGACAAATCAATCGCTAGATAAAATATTGGAAACGTGCATTAATATGCTTAAGCCCATTTAATATATTTTGTGTTTACAAATAGAGATATTTTAAAATACCAACATATTTTTATCCCAATTTACACTTTTCAACAGCTGATTTCATTTATCTAATATAAAGTATATTTAGTGTTCGGCTCTCATAGTTTTTTTAATAGAATAAATTATCGCCAAAACGTATATATATTTTATAAATTAAAACTGACAGATTCAGTTCATAATATTTATATTCACTATCAGTTTGAAAACAGCTGCTGTAATGAAAATAGAAAGCCAAAGAATGCGTTTATTAAAAGCTCGCAATTTATATTAAACACTCACAACATTGCACAAATACTGGCTGCTAAACCGAAGGTCGTGGGTTCGATTCCCACTCAGGACAAATCTTTCTGTGATGAGCACGCTTATCTCAACTACACATATTATAAAATGAAGTCCCATGGCACTCTCTGTCTGTATGAACTCATCGTCAGCCCTGTATATAAACTGTCCCACTGCTGGGCACGGGCCTCTTCTCACTATGAGAAGGGTAAGGCCATAGTCCACCACGTTGGCCAAGTGCGGGTTGGCAGACTTCACATGTCTTTCGAGAACATTACGGAGAACTCTCAGACATGCAGGTTTCCTCACGATGTTTTCCTTCACCGTTTAGCAAGCGATAATTAACAAATTAATAATGTCTGTTGAACTCACTCAGTCTCAAATCTACCAAACAGTACAGTTTTCATCAACAGATAGTGTGATTCGTTGTACTCATCTACTCACGGTAATAGAGCCATGCTGATTTCAGCAGAATTTCAGAATGGGCCGGTTCGACCGGGGAAGTACTACCCTCTCACAGAAAATCGACGTAAAGTAACAGTACCTAAACTGTTGCGTTTTGTTCGGTGAGTTAGAGTGCCGGAGGCTCTATCCCCTATTCCTTCTCCCTCATCCCATTCCTCATCCTATCCCCTTTCCCAACCCCCAGAAGTGGCAACGCTTTTGTGACTCCTGTGGTGTTGCTTGTGTCCATGGGCGGCGGTAATTGCTTACGATCAGGCGATCCGTCTGCTCGTTTGTCGCCTATTACTATAAAAAAATATGTATGATCGACGTGGGCAGAGTTACGGCTAAGGTCTTGTTCGTTTATAATATGAATTATTTAAGATTACGCTTATCTGTTATCTGGCTACCATAGTAGAAACAGGCTCTGTCTATTTGGGAATCGATAAACTTGTGTTTCATCATCAGCCTTTAACAGTCTACTACTGGACTAGGCCTCTCCTTTGAAAGGAGGAATTGGCCTACTATACAACGCTGACCAAATCGATTGGTATAGGTTTTGTATTAAGTTTTCCTTCTCGTACAGTGCTGTTCTCTGCATAATATGCTCCCTCTGTCGGCTCTTACAAAACACATGGGATGATATGGGGTGGTGACATTCTGTATTCTTAATCCTTTACCACACGGACTAAACTTGTGTTATTTGAGTGAAAATATTATTATTGTGCGAAGTGGTTTTACTGCTTTATATCCCTACACTGTGCTCACCTACATAAGTTATATGAAGATCGATACCGTCAAAATAGTTGGGTTGCGAAGAATTTTAATCTCCTTAGATCGTTTACATCGCTCCGTATATAACCTGGGCTTAAGACTTGAGGCTTGTTTGTTTGAAATACCTTCATCGTACGTCGTGTGTCTTCTGTTTTATGAAATATGGTTTTGATGGCGCGGTTGCGTAATGATGAATAATTACAGGTACGCTATTGTTTAGATGCTTTAGGGTAGGGGATGTCAATGAAAAGCTCAATTAGGCTTTTATAATAGATCCGACTTACATACTAGGTACTTAATTTTGAAATGGATTTCGCATCTTTGAGCTTGTAAAGTACCTAGGCATATGCTCATACATATATACCTAGGCATGTTATCACCTTTATCTGTAAACTTTATTATTTTCAGTCTTATCTTGATCATCAATTGTTCCGAAACAACTTTTCTTGCGTAACGTTCTTAATTTATGTGTGCTAAGTGTAATTAGCGAATTTCAAACATATTGATTGATTTTTACCAAACACTTTAAGGAATTTAAGGTATTATATCCAACATTTTCTAACACTGACTACTCTTTCATATTTTTTTCAGGAACAGAAAACATAATTTAGCTAAGCAAGCTATGCTTAGACTTTTTTAATAAAATATAAACTAAAAACCAAGCAACGTTCTAAAACATCTTTTCATAGAAATTACATTTCTAAAATTGAACTGGCTTCTAGCTGTCAGTAAAAACTCAAACTTCGTTAGACTTTAGACCAATAGGATAAACCTGCCAAGAAAATTATTAGGAACAAATGATTCTAAGCGCAAACAAAATGTTTGATAGGTAAATATTTAAAAGCATCCATAATAAAGTAAAGGTTATTTTTAAAACAACTTGAGGTAAAACCGGTTCTTAAGCCGTAGTTATCGATTTGTAATTACGAAGTTTAATTAAAAGCTGTGGGAATATTGCCTCTTGATGTCTGAACCTATTAAATATTATTAATTGAGACCCTGAGAATCTCTGATTATAAATATCGACCTTAAGGTAGCGATTTAAGAAAGGATCACTTAAAACCATACATTATCATAATATAGTTGATTCTATAAGAAGAATCACATAGCTGAATTCAATGGTTCTTGAGGATGCCTTGTGCAGATGCGAAACACTTGTCGTAGCATAGTCGGCGCATAGAGCAGGACACTGCATGTCAGGTATTTCCCATTTCTGTATGATTCCGTTTTGTCAACCGTTTCTATTGGGTGGGTTCCTCTTGCTTTCCATTAGTATATTCATAAGTACTATTAATTCATCATCAGCCTTTAACAGTCTACTGCTGGACTAGGACCCTACTTTGAAAGGTGAAATTGGCTTACTATACCACGCTGGCCAAACGGGTTGGTATAGCGTTTGTATCAAGTTTTCCTTTTCTTGCAGTGCTGTTCTATGCATAATATGCTCACTCTGTCGGCTCTTACGACACCCATGGGATGATATGGGGTAGTGACAATCCGTATTTTCTTAATCCGTCGCCACACGCACATACCATTACTTAATCAGCTCAATTAGACATAGACCATGAGCAATACTACAGCATTTGCTCCTTTATGATCAGCCTTGCTTTTAATCTTCTATTATTACACTTAGTGCCTTCGTGGTCCAGTGGATAGCGTATGCGACTGCTGATCGGAGGTCCCGGGTTCGATGCCCGGGTCGGGTAAAAAAAAGTGTTACTGGGTTTCTTCGAATTCTCAGTAGCAGCACGGAGTCTAGTGATGTGTTACGTACGACCTAAAAATTCATGGCCAAAAGTGGTTATAATATTACACCTCTGCCTACCCCTTTGGGGATACAGGCGTGAGTCTATAAAAAATAAAATACACCTAGTGGTGCATACCGTGGCTTGGTTTTGAACTCGAAGCCTTCTGCTTAGCAATCGGTAAATCAATCCATTACGCTAACTGCAATATTAGTCGTTTTTTAATAACAATACAAATCCAAGCAATATAAAAGATTAAAATAAAACAAATCTGTCAGTCTGGTTCACAAATATCTAGTTATCTAATTTACTACAAGAACAAATAAAAACAAATTCTTCTATTTTTATAATAGATAGTTCTTTTTTAAATTCGTGTTTTAGTCAACAATATAAATTGCAGTTATTTATTTTGCCACTAATATTTTATTAAGTTGTTATGTTATTGAAGATGATTGCATCTTTCTTTTTCATTCGATAAGTTCAAGGCTCTTTGTAGATAGATCCTTATCGCTTGTGTTGAAAAGGTCACCGTAATATACCTATTTGGAATATTAGTATGACCTTTGCGTTCCTTCATTTTCTAATACAAATACATAAGCTTGTAAGCGGCAACGATAGCCTAGTGGAGATACTGACGGACTGCCATGCCTAGACATGAGAGGGTATCAGGTTCGAATCCACGGCGCGCACCACTGACTTTGTGCGTATTGAATTCTTGATTATCGCTTGTCCCGTGCCTTGGAGAGCTCGTTAAGCCGTCGGTCCCGGTTGTCATGAAGATCTTTGATAGCCGTTATAGGGCTTGAGTACCTCTAAACAAACTGACACTAGTCTTAACCATGGAATATCGCTATCCCTTCGGGTTGCGGAGGTCAGATAGGCAGTCTATCTATGGAAAAGCTAATATTCAGCCAAACTCGGTTAGACTAGTTAGCGGACCCCAGGTTAAAACTGGGATAACGCTAGGAGGATCATGATGAAATACATAAGCTTGTGTAGTGTTTGAGAAAACCCAAAGGTTTGTTTTATAAGTTTTAAAATAGGTTTTAAATATATTCGAATTATAGTAAAGCTATAGGATAGGAGATGTACCAACAGACTGCCATGCAGAGGATATCGGCTTCAAGCTCTCTGTCTATCTTTGACAGGCGTTATACAAACCAGGAGATACGCTTGAATACACTAAGCCGAGGAATAAAGCTATCCCTTAGGCTTGTGAAGAGTTGCTCAGTGGGAAAGCTAATATTCTACAATATCTGGTCCGACTAGAAAGCAGATACCGCTTCAAGGCGAAGTCTTGACCGCAACCGAAATAACGCTAGGGCGACGATGATGAATCGCAATTCTAACAGTTATTTACCAAAACAATGAGCATGATTTGATTTTAAAAAATGTAGCCTTTAAAAAAATAGCCGCGACATTCATTATTGAAAAAAAAAACACCATTTTAAGATAACCAACAAGTTTTATAGGTAATAAAAACCGGCCAAGTGCGTGTCGGGCCACGCGCAATGTCGGGTTCCGTAGTTGCCCATAATGGCCATTATTGATAATAACTTCTGTTTCACATGGGACTAAAAACGGACCCACATTGTACCCCGTAGTACATTATATACCAAAGTACGTATATCTTTAAGATTAAGCCAGCGCTCCCAATGTAAACTCACAGAAATAGGTATTTATAAGTTAACCGACGATTACTCGTAAACTAGTGATGTCTTCTTAGCCGTGATAGTTTTCCTTTTAAATTCGTTATATGTACTACATTTGTGATTTTTTTCACCTCTTCCAAATTAATAGTTTAGCCAGCAGAGGGGGGGGGGGCACTTGAGTGTAAAAATTTTTTCACTTCAAAGCTTGATATTTGACAAACCAATCACTTGATCAAAAAATGATTTCAGCAAACTAATAATATTTTTTTAAAACCTATCTAATGATACCCCACACAATAGGGTACTCAACCAAAAAAATTCAACCCCACTAGGTATATGTAGGGGAGATACCCTTAAAAAAATATTTCCCTAAATTTTATTCTACAGTTTTGTTGCAATATCATATGTGTATATTCATGTCAAATATCAGGTTTCTAGCAGCAGGCGTCTTTGAGCTAGGCTGCGGACGGACAGACGGACGGACATGACGAAACTATAAGGGTTCCTTGTGGACTACGGAACCCTAAAAACTGGTCGTTTTTATTGAAGAAGCATATTATTACATAAAAGTTAACAAGGAAAGATCACTAGTTAAGGTCTTTTATAAGGTCACAATAAAAAATAACCTACGAGTATTAGCTGCTAAATGACGAAATCTCTGTACAAAGCGGCGGGCACATTTGAGCGCATTTTCAACGAAGCCACAGTAAATCCTAGGAAGCCGCTCCTTGACTTAATTACTCTATGATTTATGACAACGAATACTCTGTTAATATATATTATTATATCATAGCTTTGTGGTTCAAATCAGCTGGATCAGTATGTTAACATATATGGTATGTAACTGTGCAAATGTTCAATAATAAAGAAAAATACATACATACATACATAGACTCACGCCTGTTTCCAAGAAGGGGTAGGCAGAGGCATATTAAACGCCCACTTTTCGCCAGTGTTTTGATCCCACGTAATAGGTGGTGAGCCTATTGCCGCTTATTGTGACATTTTGTTTGCCAGAGCCTCGTCCGTTGATCGGCAGGTGCACCACTTGCAGGTGAGGTTGGCTTGGGACCCTAAGTTCTTGGTGGGAACCCTTAAAAAATATATATTTATATATATATTTTATATATAAAGAAAAATATTTTTTTAAATGGTTTGTTTTAATTCATGTTATCAACAAAATCCACAAAAAATACCGTTGAATGCGATGTTATGATTCGTATTCTCTTTATAAATTACACGTTCGTATTGATGTTCATAGAATTGCCGTGGTATATCAATACGCACTTTGCTCTATTTTCTATGAAAACTAGTTACATAAACTTGTACGATAAAATTGCTCAAAATCACATCAAATCGCCGCAGTTGAATAAAAATTAATAAATGCTGAATAATAATGTTATCCTAAATCAACCAATAGGTAATATAATAATTTAACTACGAAAAAAACATTTAGGAGATGACCTTGGGTTTCGGCACTGAGAGTTCAATAAAACGAGTTATAGTCTCTGTAGCACATCAGTTATATTTCTATGTTACAATAGTTTGCTTAACCGACTTAAGGCGACTAACTATAATAGTTTAAGATACAAGAGTATATACTTGATACATACTGAGCTTATGCTCTTACAATAACAAACTTAGCATACGCTCCGTTACACCAACGCCCCCCTTTTTTTCTTTTTTTTTTTTTGTTGACGGTGGGTCTATCAGCAAATCCGTAACTTGTTGTATGGCATCCTTGGATAGTTTCGAAACGACGATGTCGTACTTGGCCTCATCCGCTAACTTCTGAGGCGCCAGCATTGCCTCAGTTCTTATGAACCATACGCGAGGTGAGTTTACCCAAAACTCCGGGATTTTCGACGTTAGCGAAATTGCTGCAAGGTCAACCGCAGACGACGGCGTAGTTATCTTCCTGATTGCACTTTTTCTATTCACTAAAATATTTATTGGTACTGTTCGCGGGGTCACCAGTTTAGGAGATGACCTTGGGTTTCGGCACTGAAAGTTCAATAAAACGAGTTATAGTCTCTGTAGCACATCAGTTATATTTCTGTCACAATAGTTTGCTTAACCGACTTAAGGCGACTAACTATAATAGTTTAAGATACAAGAGTATATACTTGATACATACTGAGCTTATGCTCTTACAATAACAAACTTAGCATACGCTCCGTTACAAACACATTTGAACTTTAAATACTGTTTATATATTATAATAAAAGTAAAAGAACAAGTTGTCTCTACATTGACTTACTGGCTTTTGAGGGAAATATATCAAGTATGGACATAAAACTAAAAGCTTTTTTTATTTTGTTTGTTGTCTGCTTTTTATGGTAATCATGAACGGATTTCTATTGTAAGGTTATATTATATCAATGCTCCATGATACTTATAAATGTACCAAGGCTCTGTATTCATGTATAAATAGGCTTAGAATTAGACAAGTAATATTACATAATTAATCCGTATTATTTACTATTTATTGTTCATATAGTAATTAACTATTACTTAGTATGAATGTAATATTTACCGGATACCTACACTATTATTTTATTGTAAAATATAAAGTGGCAACACTTTAAACGGAAGTATTGTCTTTGTGATTTCAACAGAACTGAGTACTGACATTATATTTTGAGCTGTTGAATCGAAAGGTTGTTTCATTTAATCCGTGCAAATCGTATCAATCCACGTCGTTTTTCTGAGATAAGGAATCGATCCTTTAATATGAAGATTTACTCGAAAATACGGTCATAATTTAGGGCAATCCCTCAATAATCGAAAAAGAGGGTAAAATATATTGAACCTAAACTCGCGCAAATGGTGTCGCGGACATACATAGCTAGTCATAACCTTGTCAGAACTTATATAATAAACGTGAGTTTTGTTTAACCTATTCAGCATTACTTGTTACGCTTTTTATTCTTGAAGAGACCGCACCTTGGCGATCTTAGCACAGGACGCCCCGGCTAGGTGGGGTGACGTATAAGCAAAGTGACTGACAGTGGTAAGAAACGAAGAGCCAAAAATTCAGCTTAGTGGCGTGATGATAATGATGTAACTTTCATATGTTAACTTCACAAATCGATTGAGTAATCAGCTGTCAGAGTTTGTTACAGGAAAAACATAGGCCACCTTTCCTACTGAAGCGATACTGGTAGCAAAAACTATAACTAAATACAAAAAAAGAAAGAACAAACTTCATTTTAGAATAAACACAGTCATGTGGGTACTTAGTAAGCCTCAATAACTTTTGCCTATGCCTCTTCCTGGGAATGGCATGCATGGGCCTCATACCTAATCGGAATTTGCACATGTGAGCACGCTTATGCTAATGTACGAGACGCCGAGCCACTTTATATTATGAATTAGCTTACACAACTCGCTGCTATAGAGGCTTTATAATGTTTATGATTTGTGCGTTATGTAATAGATTCATGGCTAGTTTCGTCGGTGTCTGATAAGTTCTGGTTTAAATTGATTTATCTGATGGTAACACACAAAAATATTGTTCCATTTTTGGATATACCTGACAAATAAGGCCTATTATATTAGGCACTTTGGCTCTAGAAATTCTCTTCCCGTGTGAGTGTCGGGTATCGTGACAAAGCATGACCTCTGTGCTATGCTATGTGTAAGCTAAATGATTGCGAAATATCATCAAAATCCGTTCTAGGGTTTTAGGAATTCGCGGTATTAGCGTGAAAGAAGGACAAACGAATACACTTTTATAATATTAATCAATTATAACTTTCGCTATTTGTATACAACATACAATTTTATGCAAACGGATCTTATTCCCGATATATTATTATTAAACATAGTTTCCATAAAATTGTATGATTCATAATATTAACATAACATAACATAACTTCACGCCTTTTATCCCCGAAAGGGTAAGCAGAGGTGTATTAAACAGTTATGTTTCGGTCTCAATGTAATAGGGGGCGAACCTATAGCAGATATAGTATAGATATATAAATATTTTCTTACTAAAGGCTTACCATAAAAAGGTAAATATCATAGTTTTAATAACTAAAATGAGATTGAGTGCGATGCAAGTACTTTGTTAGAGGCGTGTATTAAAATTTGCATACATCACGACTGTAAACTGTATGCCGCTGCGACGTAAGCGGACTCACAATTACTGGAGTAATAAAACCCTTTCGTTGCGGTTAATACTTTTGTGATATGGCAAGCAAATGGCGTCATGTGTTTTACGACTGGAATTGTTCAATCAAAAATATATGTAGAGATGACATTTCTTACTATAAGCTACAGAGATTTGATTGTGTACGGGTATTTTTTTTATTAATCTGCTCCCGAGTACCAACAGCATAGTTTAGCACCACACCTGCTGAAAGTCCCGCTTTGATACTTCAGCGACTGAACTATCGCACAAATGTGTCGCGACACTTGCGGTATCGGTTCTCGAGATATTAGACTCACTTTATTCATTCACTCCACAGAACTTCAACTATAATCATCACAATCATCGATCCTGGTAACAAACTGTCTGCACAGCTGAGCACGACAAAACTCAACACTCATCATCATCATCATGTCAGCCGAAAGACGTCCACTGCTGGACATAGGCCTCCCCTAAGGCTCACTCACTGTAAGAAAAATCTGAGTAGACCACAACGCTGGCCGGATGGTTTGGTAGACGTCGCATGTCTTTCGCGGATATTTGGGAGAACTCACGCAGGTTGCCTTACGATGTTTTCCACCTCATGTTATATCGAGGAAGTAGGCCATGCAATATTGAAATCATGAAGGCATATTCGATTTCCTAATAGAGTAAATCAATATAAAGATAACAAATGTTCAATTTTCTTTTCTGGATCATCTCGCACTTAGCAGCTTAGAGTTAACAAAGTCCTTTATACATAGATGTCCGATCATTTGACAAAAAACAAATGAAAAATTTTCATTTGACAAATAACACTTGACAAAATTATATTTGATAAATTATTATTTTACAAACTATTGTTTAATAAACTACGCATTAGACAATATATTTACTTTAAAAAAGTTATTATGCTAAAACATTAATTTACAAATTGATTATTTTTTTAAACATGTTATTTGGCAAAACAACGTAAAGCATAAATAACATTTGACAAAATGCCTTGCTTGGTTAATATTTTAGTAACCAAAATCTACGTTAAAACAACAATCTTTCTGTAGGGTCAACTGAAACAATGGCTGGTTAGGTTAGGTTAGAACTGCGACCACAACGCCAGAACCGAATTCTACTTATTTCGCTTAATTCAGGCAGTGCGTATTTTTTTTAAAAGACTTAAGTTTCTTTGGAATTAGTATTAATACAAAATTATTACTTGTCTATAAATAATCTGTCAAAGATGAAAATTGCAACTATGCAATTAAATATTTTCAAAATTTCGCGTAAGTATTGGTTAGAAATTAGTTATTTTTAAAAACTAATAATTTATCTTCTAACTTTTTGTACAATCAACTTGGCAAACGAATTATTTAGTCAAATGATTATTTTTAAAATAATTATTTAACGTTTTAATTATTTTCCAAGTAAAACATTTGCGAAACCTTTATTATGTCAAATGATTGTTTTTAAAGTAATATGTTTGCGAAATAAAAGTTTGTCAAATGATTAGTTTTTCAAACGTTGTTTGTAAAATGATCTTTTGTCATACGTTTTTTGTCAAACAATAGTAAACCAGATACCTAAAATGAAAATCATGGCCGTGACCCTTCAACAAAACTGAACGTGAAAGAAGCTGGATTTTAATTACAAAATTTATGAAGACATATAGTTTTCAAGACTATACTAATACAATTCCACTCAAAATTAAAAGGCTATAACGAGAATATCGCTCAAAATATGGATAAGAAAGTATTCTCCAAGTCCTTACCAGTATAATAATAAAAAATATGTGAATCTTGCGACAATCTAAGTAATAAATAATGAACGCATGGTTAAATAGTCCATTAATAAATAAGTATGGCGATTAATTACCGTCGGTGTTATGCGCTATTGTATCGAACTCAACAAATGTAGCAAAAATAATCGGTTGTGGTCGTGTAACCAGTGGAACGAACATAAACCTTTATATATGGTTGAGTCCATGACAGTCCGTCCATGAAAAATACACACAATTTTCTACAAACCATGCAACTGCTGCGTATTGTCATCTTCCTAGCCTTACCCGTTTGAATCTATTGCTTGGATCCCAGAGTCCGCGCGCAGTGTAACCAGATATGGTAGATTATTACCTTTCCCGCAGAGTGACTGCGGATAGACAGAGAAAAACCAGTATTGCATAACTTGGCGCAGGGTTTGTATAGTCATAAGTACGAACTCCCCATAACGACTGCCAAAGATCTTCATGACAGTCATGACTGATGGCTTAACGTTCCCTCCGATGAACGGTGGGGGCGATATTAATAATCGGCACATAACTACGAAAAGTCGTATTGTATGGAGCTAAGTGTTGGGCTACAAAAAAGATGGATGAGAAACGATTGCATGTTGCTGAGATGAGAATTTTACGATGGATGTGTGGAGTGACAAGAATGGACAGAATTAGGAATGATTACATTAGAGGTAGTATGAAAGTTGCGCCCATTGATGAAAAGGTAAAAGGGAGTCGATTGGCCTGGCATGGACATGTTTTGCGAAGAGATGAGATGTACGTAGGTAAGAAAGTGATGAATATGGACGTAGAAGGACGAAAAGGGAGAGGCCGGCCAAAGAAAAGATGGATGGACTGTGTGAGGATGGATATGAAAGAGAAAGGAATAAACGATAGGATGACTGGTGACAGAGAAGTATGGAAGCGAAGGATATACTGCGTTGACCCCAAATAAATTGGGACCAGGGCAAGACAATGATGACATAGCTACGAAAAGTCAGAGGTGTGCGCCGTAGGTTTTAAACCGATACCCTCTGCATGGTAGTCCGTTGAAATATCCACTACGCTATGGCTGCCTGATTAAATTTATGACGCTGATACACTTGAGCATTCACCTTTAATGAGCATTCTCGCGAATGTAACAAAACAAATGAGTGTGATTTAGCGAGTATTCGAGCGAGTTAGAAAATAGATAATACATAGAATTCGCGCTAAAATGGCGGTTAAAACCAATATATCTATTTACTTCACTTTGACTTATGATTTTAATCTAGGGAAGAATCTTCGTAGTTTGTCACTAATTATAATTTGCCTAGTGATGGGCTTACTCAGAATCAATATCGACAATGTTTACAATAGATCCTTAGATTTGGTTTACACAGAATTAATTCCAATAGAATGTTGATAAACTCTCGATATCGATAAATAAATTTGAACGTATATATATGGTAATGATTTATTAAACCTGTTCAAATTAAAATCAGCATTTTATTATTTAGAAACGTCATTTCTTTATGTATCTTACTGTTACTCTAGAAATAATTCATATGTTAAACTGAAGTAAACATATTGGTTAAAACTGCTGTTGTAGTGTGATTTCTATATTTTTCTATATTCTACGGACTATTTGAATTTAGAATGTTCACTAGAATGATTGTTAAAATGTACGGTTTGACAAAACAGAAAACGCCGAATGCTCGCTGTTCTGTTACAAGTGAATGCTCAGTTGTATCCACGCCATTAGTATTTAGTATTTTATGTTGTATACAGTTTATATAAACCTTAACAAACAATGCAACTGTCGTACTGAGAGTCAATTAGTTTTCAGGTAAAGGTCAGTTTATTGCTTCAGCTGCATGCCTAAGGTTTACAGATCAAAGATTGGTTAGAATGTCACTTCTTTGGAAACTTCAAATTCGTCAGATCTATAATTGGACTAGGCTGGATGCCTAGAAGCTAAAAATCAAGTCACAAAATATACACTGGGTACATTTCTGTTAGGCTGTCACTAGGAATAAATCATAAACAGCCACATACACTCGTAGTCCCAGAGATTACTGCAATTTTGGCTTCTATGCTAATTACTGAGTGGATGCTGCATGTTGATTAACGACGTAATGATGGTGTGGCTTGGCTGTGCGTCAGCTAAGTGAAAATATAGTCCACAGGATTGCGGTGTGTATTTGGTTTGTATGCATCTATAATTAAATTTGTCCTTTCGAGCTACGTTTGCCAGATTTAAAAACAATGTCCAATGGCTTAAATTTACTGACGATGATGACTGCGAAGTCCATTTAAAGGCCGGATAAAATTTTATTTTCACCTCAGCAGCTCAAACATGCTGCTTTTGCTGCGAGACAACAGTGAAAAAACCCGATTTTGATTCGAGCGTGGGTCAAAGTAGCTTTTTGATTTTTAAATTTTCAGTGCCACGAATTGACATTGTTTAGCCCTAAATTTGAAACATTGGAATTTTACTGTGCTCTGTCTCTTTCACATGCATATAAAAAAGCGAGTGAAAAAGTTCGAAATTCGATTTTGGAATTCGACCTCAAAGAAAACACGTTCGGAAACGCGTAATACCCTAAAATTTAAAGATATTTGTAATAAACAAATGACAATACTTTCAATAATTGTACCTTTAATAATTGTAACTTTTAAATTTTTAGCATAATTTTCATATTAAATAATAAACGTCTATTCCTGTTCATTTCTATATCTTCTAAGTAATATGTCTTCTCACTGCTAAGGTGAAAAGTTATGTGTACTCCGGACTCAAAATTAGCACTTGAAACAAAAAACAACTTCAAAACAATTCCAGACAGTATTGGATATTAAGCTCGGCAAAATAGTCTTTGGGATATATTGTGGAAGCAAAAATCTAGTTAGCGGAATTTGGATTTAGTTGATATTATGTTTATTTCCCGTGCAATGAGCGTGCAAATAAATAATACCTACTTTGGTACAACACCAACTTGAGTACCTATCTGATCCCTATCTAGGCAGTCTTCCATGGTACCCAGATAACTAAAAGACATTCACCAACAACAACCTTTATAATTTCTTAAATACATACAAGATAAATTACACACAGACACAACAAATAGTCATATTCATTACAGCATCATTTTGTCCTGGGTGGACATAGGTAATCATCTTGACAGCAACCAAGACCTACAGCGAAGAAGTGAGGGTTCAACCGCAAGACCAAATAAATGATCCGAAATATACATATAAGAAGGTATATCTACAAACATCTACAACTAATCTAATCTACAAATTAAAAATAAATGTTAAAAATTATTATGGTTATAAACTTTATTGAGTACAACTTTTAGATTATACTGCAGCAACTTTTAAATGCCATGCTACTTTATAATTTTATGACCTGTTAATTAAAATCAGTTGTTAACATCATAATTTCAAAATTTTATTGACGATAAACCTTTAAATACCAACGTAATTAGAATATTTGAACATTTATTATATTATTGGCTATTTGGACCTTAGCAATGATTTGCGACCGATTCGCGAGTCCGACTATGAGCCGTTCTCAATAATTTATGTATCGATGGATGGTTACTAGGGACAAATATTTAACATACATAAGCTGCAGACAAACGATTCCCAAATTTATCTCTTGTAGTCAAATCCATCGATAGATAAAATATTAGGAACGGTTACAAATATTATTATTTTTCTGTGTTAAATGTTAAACACCATAGATACCACAAGTAATTGCTAAAGGATAGAAAGTAAGTACCCTGTAACATTACACAAATTGCTAGGGCAATATGACAGTTTGCATTCAGATTTGTATTCGATACACCTTTACCGGTCTTAAAGAGATATATGATAACTAGCCAGGCAAATGCAAGTTTGACTCGCACTTTCGTACCAATTTTTTCCTTATTTTGTTTATAAATTGTACATATGTGTACGATATGGAATACGGGTGTCTTAATTTTACGCAACCCACTGAAGACACATGCGATAACCATTTAGTCTATGGAGCATGCATGTGGAGTGCACGATGCATTTTGTCTGCGTATCATAGGCACATTTGCTTGCCCGCATGCGAGACATCAATCAATGAAAATGAGCAAAAACATCGCTTTGCCAGCTATATTTTAAATATTATGTTCCCCTCAATTACCCAGTTTAGTCTTGTGTAGAGTAACAGACAATGACATACGAGTTTAAAGGCATTAGGGTGGATAATGACATAATAACGTTACCGCTGAAATATAACTAAGCCTTAATAATAATAATTATTATTATTATTTTAATTTATGTTTTAAAAGCCACTTGTAGTTAGTTTTAATTCAATTGTATTTAACCTTACACGAAAATAAATATAACTAAGCCTTTGATATGGAAAATCTAACTTTATGTACGGTGGCGCGATTTTATCGTCCTTCCTAAAACATTTAAAAAAAATCTGATAGTTGATATTATAATGTCTTTAATCTGTAGCTGAAGAAAGAACTCTGATTGTGAAAACGAGTTTTATCCTGGTTATAAACTGTCCCTCTCTTTGGGGTGCGGGCGGTCTACCACCCTAACTTAAATTGTTAAATATCGCTTTTCCCTTGCATCGGCAAGTAGGTTAACTCGTCGATTCCGAAGACATCCGTCTTGAAAATATTTGACAGTCGTTATGGAGAGTCAGAAGTCAGAAGAGTTGAATATATTGACGTTGGTTTAAACTTTAAACCCTGGCATACCGCTATTAATAAGGTTGTGGCGGGTCGGACCGCAGTCGCTTTGTGGGGAAGCTAAGATTATATCAAACCTGGTTACCCTAAAAGGCGGACCCCAGGCTTTAGGTCTGAAGATAATGATGATCTACCACGCTTACGCGCAAGTTAGGAGACTTCTCTAACTTCGAGAAAATGTGGTAGGATTCCCAGTCTCGTAGGTTTGCGTCTCCTGATCTGAATCGGCCCCGGAGTCAATTCCCGAGTCGATCAAAAGTGTTACTGAGTGTTCCAAATTTTCAGTAGCAGCAAGGAGTCTGGCCAAGTTCCCGGTTACGGCAATAGGCTCGCCCCCTGTTACGTAGCACTCATCAATTAATAACATGTGGGTGTAATATATTGTACAGTACCTAAGGCTGCCTACAAATTTAAAAACATTACCCTTCCTTTTGGCTTCGCCATAGTCGGGTAAAAAAGGAAATAATTTAATATGAAAACAGTAAACTCGAGCTAATCTAGTCTGATATTAAAAACGTTATACAAGTTATTCCCAGATCTAAATCATAAAACTTTAAAGCACCGCAACATAAAACAGGCTATTACATATTTATGGTCTCCAATAAATGCTGTGGGGTGTACCTTTTATTTTATATAATTATATTTTTAATTACCGCACCTCTATAAACTCATCGATAGGATGGGGCGGTAAAGTATTCATTTTTTTATATTAGTGGATGATAGCACTTGATCCCAATGTTGTGGGGCAAGCTATTGCCGTTCATTGGGAGCAATATTTTTAGGTGAAAATATGATCCTGGTTTTTCAAACAGATTTTTTTTGGGTATATTTCGTATATTACTGGTAGATTCTTTGAGTTGACTATTTATTACAGGTGTCAGGGCTGGTGCGCAGTGTTTCTATGTCTTCTCATCATAGTACTTAGATAATTTTATTTCATGTTGCAAGCCCTACCCTCATAGCCACACTATATCACATTTGTAGCCAAGTTCAGCAGCAGCAACCTTAAAATACATATATTTTTGACACTTGTGAGTCCGTGTTGGAAAGGCCGTGAAATTTAATCAAGACTATATATTACTCATATGTTATAACGCAATCACTTCCGCGACTGTTGAGAAAAATCTAGTGATGGTTACTATATGTTAGCCCAATGCACAGTAGCCTCTTACATATTTTTTTTTAATCCGTTAGACAATTAAACAAAAAAGGGATATGCACGCTTCTTAAAGGTTCTATTACTGAACTGGATTGAAAATACCGTTGCATTACATATAACACTAGTTAAGTATAAGGCAAGTTTTCCTTTGCCTTTGTCGTGTATCAAGGAGCTGGTAAAGCAGTTAGGTTGTGTCATGACCAATTATCCCTTAAACTTGACCAATGACCGTATATGCCTTTCTTTGCACAATATCTGTACTCTCACAGTGTCTGACGTCTGATCTTACTTTAAATATAAAATAATAGTTTAAAAACACTAGAAAAACACGATTTTATAAATGCACATAAAAACAAAAAATAAATTATGGATCGTTCAAGTTATCTTTATTTCTGGGCTGAAGTGTAAACTATGTGCTTTTAATTATAATATTTGATTGTAAAAGCGTAGGGCGCTGGAACAGGAAAGACGTTCTTGTTTAACTTGTTTAAAAATCAAGTGAACCGATGTTACGGGAAGCAGGTTGCACAGATTGGCGCTCTAACTGGAGTTGCAGCACAAGTCTGTTCAAAGTACCAGTTTGTCGAACTCAGACAAAACATGCACCATCAGCGTGGAAGACGACATTCACCGACATTTTTAACGCCTCTTCTTTCAGGAAATTAAGTACATAAGGGTAATGCGTCAACAGTGGCAAAATGTAGACTTCTTCTTCGTGGACGAGATATCTTTGGTTCCCTTTGGTAACCCTTTGGTGACATAAACGTTATGCTCTTGTGCGACCTCATGCAGCTTCCGCCAGGAAAGTAGTATTAGTTTTTGTTAACAATAAAGTCCTTCCTGTTCCAGCCATTCGTTCCATATTATAATTAAAACACATAGTTTACACTTCAGCCCAGAAATAGAGACAACTTGAACGATCCATAATTTATTTTTTTATTTTATGTGCATTAATAAAAGCGTGTTTTTCTATGTGTTTTTAAACTATTATTTTATTTCATACTTTTTAGTCTTTGATAACGAAATATTTTTAACATTTATACATTTATTTTAAGTAGGCGAATGACCCGTATCCTCTCCATCTCCGCCTGTGCGTCTGTATTTCATGGTGTTTTATCTGTCAGCTTATAAAAATCTAGCTCTTCAATCAGGAGACCACTAAATGATTTTACTCTACTTAAGGCCACATACGCCTGTCCCGCCGCAAAAGTACGGGACTCTAAGTACACCACTGCGTGGTCTACAATATACTTATAAGTGGTTTGTTATAATCTTGAAACCTGCTCGTGTTCAAAGTCCATTACGTGGCCTTTCTCAAAAGTGCAAACACGACTATGATTCGATATTCCATCATAGAATGCCAGTGCCAATCTTCCGGCTTCATCATCAGACCTTGAAATCTAATCGTGACCAAAGTTCATTAAGACTTTTCTAAGAAATCCAAAACAGCTATGATACGATTTTCCATCATGAAGTTCCAGTTCATGTCTTCCAGCTCCATCATCAGATCAGTTTGACAGTACCATATTATTGAATTATCATCAGAACTACATACAGCTGCCAATTTTCATTACGCTACGACCCTTGGAAGATGGTTAAATTAGCTTAGATTCCATTACATAGTTACATACACGACGACCTAATAAAAGCGTGTTAAAATATTGCGCTGATTTGAATTGCAAAGGCCAGCTGGCTTGTACCCGTGGAAATTATTTTATCAAAGAATCTTAAAACACGTCTAATCCCATCAGACAACTTGCGGCTTGGTCTTCAGTATGTTCCATTCATATCTGTCTGGTGTTATAAAGGGTGTGAAATAATAGTTCGTCTACATGGGGATGGACCCACGACGCTCGAGACAACTTGTGAAGCAGTGAAACAATGGTTTTATCGAGGTAGGTAACCAGCCTGTCGTGCAGTCTGCAACTATCTATCCAGTATCGGTCAGTATATACTTAAATAAAATTCTTGCGTTACTGACAGACAAGTTACAGCCAACAATTTTGGACGCAAAAAGCTGAAATTTGGCATGTAATATGTTACTTATAACCGTAGAGGTGCAGTAAGATGGGATTCCCCGAAAATCCCACGGGATCAGACAAAACGGGTAAATTACTAAAAAATGAGAGTAACATCCTCCAGTATTCATATATTAAGGGTACATCATCATATCAGCCGAAAGACGTCCACTGCTGGACATAGGCCTCCCCCAGGGCTCTCCACATAGACCGAACCTAAGCCTCCCGCATCCATCCGCTGCCCGCAACCCCAATAAGATCGTCGGTCCACCTTGTGGGAAGCCTACCTCTGCTACGACGTCCTGTGCATGGCCGCCACTCCAGAACCTTTCTGCTCCAACGCCCTTCGGTTCTTCTGGCTATGTGCCCTGCCCACTGCCACTTCAGCCTGAATATTCGGAGAGCTATGTCGGTGACTTTGGTTCGCCTGCGGATCTCCTCATTTCTGTTCGATCCTCCTCATTCGATCTCGCAGGGAATAGGCTCCGAGCATAGCTCTCTCCATCGCCCTCTGAGTAGGGAACATTGGTTCGCATAAATATAATAAACAGGCAGAAAACATTATCAATATCGAATCGCAAACAAAGGGTCAAAGTGGGACGATACACCAGTGACGACGCAGAAGTGTCATTCGGCGTGCCCCAAGGAAGCGTTCTAGGTCCTACGCTGTTTTTAGTGTACATAAACGACCTATGTAACATGAAAATCAATAACACAAAAGTATTCTCCTATGCCGATGACACAGCTGTTGTGTTTTTTGGTAAGACGTGGTGTGATGTTAAGGGTAGTATAGAAATCGGTATGGTTCATATAGCAAAATGGTTAAATGACAACCTACTCACGCTTAACACGAGCAAAACCAATGTCATTCATTTTAGCATTAGTAATCGCACACTTCCAAACGACACCTTTTACATCAAATTACACGCATGCCATGATGTCAACAACAGAAATTGCGACTATCCACTTATAAAAAAAAGTCGAGCAAACCAGATATCTTGGCGTAGTAGTGGACCAAAGACTGTCTTGGTACCCTCACATAGAGCAAGTCACAAATAGGGTTAGGAAACTAAGCTGGATCTTTAAAACACTTCGTCACGTAGTACCAAAACACGCATCTACAGACAAAGTCCAGAATAGAAATATTCTTAATGAGATATATGTTGCACTAGTGCAGTCTACATTGGCATATTGTATTCCCATTTGGGGTGGTGTGGGGAAAACTAAATTATTAGTCACAGAACGAGCGCAACGTGCATTGATTAAATTAATGTATTTTAAGAAGATGATATTTCCCACGACTACCTTATATCAGATCAGTGATTTGTTATCCGTAAGAAAGCTTTACATAGTCCAAACAGTATTGAAAGTACACAAAACAATACCATATGATGTGAATATCCTGACCAGGAGGCGGAAAGATCTTATAGCCCCGGTCCCTACATCTAAATCAAAATTTTACAGTATACAGTATGGCAAACGATCTGCTCAGTTGTACAATAAAATAAATAGAGAGGTTTATATCTACCCTAAACCGTACACAGAATCAAAAGAAATGTTAATGAAATGGATAAAACTTCTCACATATGAGGACACAGAGATATTGCTGCAACAAACAATATAACATTAACACACTTATCCTTGCGTACACACAGGCATACACTTATTCAAACACACACACCCACACTCACACACACACACACACACACACACACGCACACGCACACGCACACACACACACACACACACACACACACACACACACACACACACACACACACACACACACACACACACACACGCGCGCGCGCGCACACATAAACATACACAAACACACACAAACGTACACACACACCAATTGCATGTAATTTATAATTGTAAGGTCTCTCTTTTTTACTTTACTTTTAATTTTTTATCACATGTCTTCTTTTTGTTTTTATATTAATAGTTTTGTTATATTAACACACATTGAGTGTATACATAAAGTTGAATTATAATCATGTTGTGGAGGAGCGGAGCCTCCTAATACAGGCATCTCTTGCTTAAAAGGAGGTTCCCATCACGAATTATGTGAAATTGTAACACTGTTGAAGACATTAAATTATTATTATTATTATTATTATAATATTTTTTGTATTTTTATATTAAACCTTATTCAAACGCGAGCCTAACACCATACATACTAATATATTGGTTTTTATTAGGACAATGCTTTCATTATTTAAACGCGCTGAACTATTGGACTTTTAAGAGTACCCAAACTTTTTTGCCGAAGAAACTTCTGAACTTCTGAAAGCCTTGAACTGAAGATAGCTTGTTTTTTATACTTATTGGTGCTTAAACTTTATAGCGCTGACTCTGAACACTTATTCTGGCCAAAATTCAATACATATAGAGAAATTCAATTGATATTTCTTATTCCCACTGCTCTAGTTTGTATTTTAAATTCACACAAAATTAGTGAGCAGACGATTGGTAATATACGTTTTATAATATTCAACTATGCGAATACTTTCAATCTCGCAGCAGTCTGTTGTCTAGTTTGTCATCCTCAAAGCATGTTTCAGGGTGTTGTTCACAAAGAGTTTTATATCAACTCATCACTCCTCTCCAGCATTGTAGAGCGCAGTCTAGCACATATCAACAGACATTTATGCCAGCGCAATTATAAGCTCTAGTTCTCGTTCGGTTTAATTTAAAAAATAATTAGGTATGAGGAATGCCTTTCATTGTCCTTTTCAAATTTGTTTCTTATGACATAATAATAATATATTCTATGCGAAAAGTGCCGTGTGCTTGATTATTGGCGATGCAAAGATTATTCGCGGGCCTCTAGCGGCGAATTTGGAAGTTGTCCGGGTACGACACTTTTGTCAACTCAATACAATTACCACTATAACCTCGAAGCAAAATTATATTGAAAGTGTCGCTAGTTGGAATTTTAGCATCGCCAAGAAAATTGAGGTGAAGTTCGACTATTTTTCTTGAGTGTGAAGTTATTTTTGTGAAAACGCATACTGCTTAAGCTGTCCTGTTACTAATTACACAGATATCCACATATTTATCGAGTCTTCATTATTTTTGCCTTCAGTTGAAGTAGAGTCAGTGATCGCAAAGTGTTACAACATTCTAACCATCTTTTCTACTGAAATGGTCCTATACATATGAATTTTGTCATTTTAAAACGGTAACATGCAGATGTTACCGTAAAATTACTAAATATAGAATATTCGAATGTAAATTGTGGTAATAAAGCAAGATTATTACATAAAGCTCCACGTTTATTTTTATATTTAATTTATGTAAGCAATAAATGTAATATATTTTAGCAATCTTTTTTAACGCGCGTATACTTTAAGGTTGTCTAGACTGTGCAATTATGTAAGTGATGTTGGTAGTATACTAGTGGAACGACATATGGCCTTTAATTCGGGTCCAATCTATCATTGAGTTAGCAACGACCTACATAAAACTCATGTCACTCAAGAATATTGCGCTCCCAAGGACGTGTGGCCGTGCGTACTTTTTTTCTTTACTTTAAAACCTCGTGAAGATGCCGAAGGCTTTAGTGCTGATGAATATTTTTAGGTAGTAGTGTCGACTTTCTTCGTAACATAATGTTTACCTACTTTTGCTGTTTGCTTGAAAATGAAACTACTTTATATAACATGTGAAATATCAGAAAAAAACAAAAGATATTAAGTATATTGAATAAAACTTGTTAATCTATTTTTTATAACCCGAATTAATTTGCACCTAATATCGTCTACAGAGTCAACGGGGTACAGCGGCCGGTAAGCGTGGGCGCAATATTATTCAAAGATAATATTCCAAATAGAAATCTTACAAGAAATAAAGGTACTTCAAACGAGGTGTTTTGTATAAGGGAACTATCTTAGGGACATCAAGATATGGAAGTTACAAAAAGTTTTGTTACAAAGTAGGTTTTATCATAGATTTGGCTCTGTAAGAGTCAACTGATAAGGAGAAAAGTTACTTCCAAATCTAAGGATCTCTTAGTTTATTACTCTACTAAAAAGTTACTTTACTGAAGGTGTGGAGGGGGCATGTACGATTAACGATAAAAATTTAAATTATCCAATCTTAAAGTGATTGGAATGTTTTCCAAAGATTGGCTCTCATTGGGTTTCATTAAAATATGCAGTGCCACTGGATCTGTATTTAATTTTACGATGCTGTACCTAGTGGCTAGTGAGCTCTTCAGTTATAATAAATTTATTGCTCATCCAATTGATTGCCTACGTACCTACTTGATTAACTTTCTGGCCATGGAGATCAGTATCAACAAATCAATAACTCATCCGATACAATGTACATGGCCATTCACACAGAGCACAGATAACGAACACTAACGGCCATTTTCAATATTCGATCCATACATGGATTTTGAGATTCGAGATTCGTGTTTGACATGAGCTTATGTCAAAAACGAATCTAAAATCTACAGATTTATCTATAGTTCGAATATTGAATTCCGTAGTTAGTTAATCCAATAACATACAATTAACATGCACGTCTTATTAATTACTAGAGGACGCCAGCAGCTACGCCTGCATTTTTTTTTAAATTTACTTGTTTTGGCGGATCCCGTGTTAATTGCGGGAAATCCCTTCTTAGTGCACCCCTACGGTCCCCAAGGAACACACATGCCAAATTTCAGATTCCTGCGCCCAATAGTTTCGGCTGTAGCGTGTCTGTCAGTCAGTCAGTAACGCAAGGATTATATATATTAAGATTAGTCATCATGATTCTATACTTTGTAAGGCAATGAAACGTAAAGATGAGTGAAAATCAGCATGACTATTAAAATACATCTTATGATTGTTTTCATACCATAAAATATATGAATATTTAGATAAAAATGCATATTTACATACTACGTCTTTAAGTAAACACTTCTCCAGTTTCGTGGTTCGTGGTTCGTGTGTATGTGGGAAGGAGTCAATATTATGATTTCTAATGAAGTTTAAACTTTGAGGTCATTAGCACTAATGTTAAATTATGTTTTTGGATACTTTAGTTTAGGTACTTATATGTTTGTTTCGATATTTTAGTAAGGTTGCTAGAGCCGTAAACATGGCCGAAAAATCGTAAATACAGAAAAGCAATCTTAATAAATAATTCGTCGTGTATTTGATCAATTAATTATACGATCTATATTAGTACAAACAACGAGGTTTTGCTCGCCACAGTTCGTGAGCATCTTCGCTTACGTTGACCATTTTATGAGTGAGAGTGAGTAGGTACTCTAATTCTTAAATCGGCGGGCATAAGGTACCTACCTACTTACCGATGACATGAGAAGACTATCGTGCTTCAGAAGGCACGTCGGTGCCGGTTCTTATCTCCTGGCAAGAATTATTAGGCCATGTCGGAGGCTTTCGGGGAGTCTGAAAACTTCGACACTAGAGTTAGGCACACACTCACACGAAACAAATAAACAAACTTACTTATTTAATTTGAGGTTAAATCGATAGATAATTTTTTCGGGTAGGTGTTAAAAGTGAACACATTGGCGAATTTACGAAAATTTTATAAAAATATAATAATAGTTGAATTCTGCACTTATAACAGCTTTATTCAGTGAAATATACAGTAACTTATTACTACTCACGTTTGTGAAACATCCCATGCACAAATTCACTTGCTATTAGCAATACCACCTGCCAGCTGATCACCGGCACACTTCACAAAATCATCTTTACTTGGCACTACACTGAACTAAAATGTCTCAGCTTGCTGACATTGAAAATGCACAAAGAAGCCTCGAAGAAAGCTTTACCAAGAGGATGGCTGAACTTGAAGCCCAGATCCAGAGTAGCGGGCCTGCAAAAGACACTGTCTCCAAAGTAGCTGAGGAGTTCCGGACCTTCCGGGAGCTTATGTTCAGCATGTTGGGGTTACTCCGTAAACAGATAAATGAATGCTCCCGGATGATAGACACAATAGAGAACAGGCACCGACGTAAGGCTATTATCCTCTTAGGCATTCGGGAAGTTAATGATGAGGACTGTCCTGCTGTTGTATCCGACATCATCAAGAAGAAGTTGGGCATATCTGATGTTACACCAGCATCCTTTAAGGCCTGTCACCGGCTTGTGAACATCCATAAGGAACGTCATCGTCCCATTCTTGTGAGGTTCAGCAGTTTGGACGTCAAGAATGCAGTCTGGAAGGCGAAGACGAAGTTGAAGGGTTCGTCTGTTGCGGTCAAAGAGTTTTTAACCAAGGCCAGGCAGACTACGTTCACCAAGGCCAGGGCGCACTTTGGCATCAGGGCGTGTTGGACGCAGGATGGAGTAATTAATATTAAAGTGGCGGATGGCACACGGATCAAGATCACTTCTATGGACGAATTAAATCC
Source organism: Euclidia mi (assembly GCA_944739405.2). Taxonomy (NCBI): domain Eukaryota; kingdom Metazoa; phylum Arthropoda; class Insecta; order Lepidoptera; family Erebidae; genus Euclidia; species Euclidia mi. The sequence goes on along the minus strand of OX123188.2, from coordinate 29,348,549 downwards.
TTTAATATCAAAATATCCGCAGTCGAAGAGTGATTCCCAGCCTGCAGTACGACCTGGCGCGGAGAGCGTCACGACAGTAAGCAATACTAAATCATCGACCCGGCGTAATTAATTATTTTCCTTTTTCTTTGCGTGTTTGTAAATTCAGTTCGTGTTTATGTTTTGAAATTGCATCTTCTTGGAAGGAACGTACCACTGACTGTTGTGCGGTACATTCATTGTTTACTTTTGTTTACCCACAAAGTATCTTATGAGTAACTAGTCTTTAAGTAACTTCAATTTCTAAATAAGTAGGTTGTCGCGATTTCTCGCGATTTGTATGTAGTCTTATAATCTTGCCCGGCGGAGGTGTCGCGATTTCTCGCGAACTGTATAGTGTACAGAGCAGATAACCAACCTCTGTGAATACTTAACCAACCTCTATGTAAGTACTGGCCACAACCGACGGTTCTACGTTTGAGGTTTGAACGTGATATATGAAGAATACGAAATTACTTTATTACTTCATAGTACTGACATTGTCATTTGAAATATTATAAAGCAGTAAATGTATTATTATTTTGATTATTAATGTGCTAATACAATAATAAATGTGCTGACAATGATGAGCTGTGCTATGATGATATCACAAATGGGCGCTGGAGCTAAGTATTTAGTGATTCCTACTGTTTGCGAGTAGCTAGTGTTGTAAAGCTAATTATATGGGATCCTATTGTTTCTACGTATCTAGAAATTGGTAATGTATTGTATGGTAATTCTGTATTGTAATAGTAGAGATGTTTTAGAGCTCTGCTGAGGAAAAAGACGTTTTTGCCTCAGTGGAGAAAAGATCGGAGACGTCCGATATAAGGGCGGTGAAATACCGACAGTTAAGATATAAGGGCGGTGAAATACCGACAGTTAAAATATAAGGGCGGTGAAATACCGACAGTTAAGATATAAGGGCGGTGAAATACCGACAGTTAAAATATAAGGGCGGTGAAATACCGACAGTTAAAATATAAGGGCGGTGAAATACCGACAGTTAAAATATAAGGGCGGTGAAATACCGACAGTTAAAATACCTTGGCAGCGGCAGCGGTGTAAGATCCGACAGGTATTACGTTATTGAAAGACCTGACATATTATAATTGGCAGTTATATAATTCGTAATTCGTACCATAGAAATTGATAGACCTGCAATACTAGACTACCGGACAGTGGAATCATATAACCTTTTAACCTACAGATCGCACCGAGAGAATTCAGGAAGAAACATACTGACAAATGCTTGGCATCGAGGTCAAAAGAGCTGTCTACGTTTCGAGATGTAAGTCAAACATTCCATCTTTCCGCTCACATTAGTCAAACTGTAATATCTATCGGCGTTCAGTTACAAACCCCTTAAGCAACATTATAACTCGCCGACATGGTGGAGATGCTGGGATTTGATGATCCTCATTTTAAAGGCAATACAATATTATATCTTATGAAATAGCGTGGCGGATGGAATGTTTTGAAACTTCTAGTGACACTTAGTGGAATTATTTTCAAATTTTAAATTTGGAATAAAGAAATAATTTTAAACAATTCAAACAACATTTGTCAGTGTGGAACTTCAGTTTCAAACATTATGTGAACTACAATTTTACCAATTCGAGATTATTGGTAGACAATAATTTGAAACAGTTGGTTTATCATATTACTTTATAATTTCATGATATTTTGTTTTGTGAGATTTCGTGTTGTGTGGGATTCACTACCGGCATATGTGGTTTATCATATTAGTTTATAATTTTATGATATTTTGTTTTGTGAGATTTCGTGTTGTGTGGGATTCACTACCGGCATATGCAGTAAGTAAAAGGAAATAGAATCAATAGATTATTGAAATTTTATCTTAAAGGTATAATACTAGATTTGTTTAATTTTAATACTTATTTTTAGGTACAAAATTGATCAACATTGATGGTATACTACAATAATGGAGAATATAATGTTAAATCGTTTGTCTGTGATTGCTAAAGAGATACAATCGTTAAGTAACGAGTATGTCAGTCTGTGGTCCATAACGGATGAAAACATAAAAGATGCACGTATAATATCGGCTAAACTTAAATCACTTCTGTCTCGCTTCAATACTGATTTGAACAGTTACTTTAATATAAGTCAGGAACCTAATGCTGATGAAATATCGAATTTAACTAACTACCAATTACAAGGAGAGCAAGCATTGGCTGAATTAGAAGTAAAAATTCAAATGAAAAATGAAACCTCAACAACATCAAATGAAACCTCAACAACATCAACGAAAGAAAATGGAGCATTATGTTATAGTAAATTACCTGATTTGAGTTTACCTCAATTTGCTGGAAACTTATTAGAATGGCATCAGTTTTGGGATCAATTTGTTTCTAATATGTCCAGAAGGAGACTGAACGATGTTGATAAACTACTCTACCTTAAAAGTTCTTTGATAGGCGATGCGGCAAGACTTATAGATGGACTGACTATAACCAATAAAAATTATCAAATTGCGGTTGATATACTTAAAACTAGATATGGTAAAGAAGGCGAAATAATTTACGCCCATCATAAAGCTCTCTCTAATATCAAGAGAGCTGTAGGAATAGATGAGTGCAGACAAGTATTAGATGAAGTGGAAAGACACATGAGAGTTCTTCAATCTATGGGAGAGGATACTGAGTCTACGACTATGAGATACATGATTATGGAAAAATTTCCTCAAGAGATAATATTTGAATTGAAAATGAGAATAGGGTCTGATGAGTCCATTGACAATATGAAAGAACAGCTGGCATTAATAATTTCAGCCAAGGAAGAAGCAAAAAGGATAATTGAAGGAACTACACTAGAAAATTCTCAATATACTGTTCAAGCATTATACAGCAAAACGGAAAAGTCACAGAATGAGCAAAGAATTATTAATAATAATCAAATTAAACAAGATAGGAAGAATAAAACTCATAACTTCAATTTAATCAAACGAAACAATCAAAATAATCAATATAATAAACGAAATTTTCACACCAGACATGATGAAAACAAGATGGAATTTAAAAGAAGAAAGCTAAGCTGTATCTTTTGTGGTAATGACCATTTTAACGAAAAATGTAAACAATTTAAAACTCTTCAAGACAGAACAACTAAATTGAAAGAAAGTAACCGATGTTTTAATTGCCTTAAAAGGGGACATGTGTATAAGCAATGCGTATACAACAGACCTTGTTGGCATTGTGGTAAATCAGCAGGACATAATAGGGCGTTATGTCCCAAGATATTTAGCGAAGAAGAGTGAATGGGTATCTTCAAGCACTATGCACATTGTGAACAGCTATGGTTCTACGATGTTGGTAACAAACATACTTCATTAGAGATTTAATTTAACAAACAAAGTTGTAACCAAAAGAGGCGTTTTTTAAATTTATTGCTTCTGTCTACGACCCATGTAGGTATGTAGTGCCTGCATTGCTACCAGTAAAATTATTTCGGCAAGAGTTGTTGAAACAAAAGATAAAATGGGATACAAATTTATCCACTGAATTATTGGACAAATGGTCATGCATACAAATGATATTGAAAATCAAGAAAACGCATCTACTAAAGCTTATGCAGCAATGGTCTATGTAGTTGGAAATAACGTTAAAAGTTTCGTCATTGGAAAATCACTTCTGGTACCAACCAAAGACCAAGATAACTTGAAAATACGACTTAAACTGTTAGGGGTATTAACAGGAAGCCCTTTAATACAATATGTTGTTAAATATATTCAAATTCAAAGCAATTGGTATGGACTGATAGTCAGACAGTTACAGATTGGTTCAACTCTAATAAATTACTAACACCATTCGTATCAAAACGGACTGATGAAATTAAAAGGAATAAAAATTTTGTCATGAGACATGCTTCTTCTGAACGAAATCCTGCAGATGTAGCCAATCGACCTGCGACGTCACAAGAAGTTAGACACGAGTGGTTGAATGGTCCAGAATTTTTGGTACAGGATCCAGCTAGTTGACCTAAGGACAGAAACACAATTTCGACATTTCTCGTTGAGGAGGGTCTCATGAATAATGTAATTTTAGAACAAGATCATATTAAAGAAGACCAGAATTCAAATATTAGTAAACCAATTTCAAGTGAACATCCAGATCAACTAGATTCCAAAGTGATGAAAATAAAAATGATACAAAGGGAAACAAATCAAAAAAGGAATTTAGACAGATGTGGATGGCATACTCAGATGTAAAGGACGTCTTATAAATACGGATTGGTCTTGGGACAAACGTTATCCCATATTGATTCCAAAAGAGAGTGAATATTTAAATAGTATCATATTGAAACCCACAAAGATAATTACCATGTTGGTACAAACCACACACTAACTCACATACGTGAAACGTATTGGATTCCACAAGGAAGGGCTCAAGTTCAACAGAAAACGGAACAAGTAAGAGAGGGATTTGCTTGTTCACGTGTTAAGCCGTTCGAGCCATATACCTGTAAGTTGTTGTGGTTACCTTAGACAACGCTTTAAAATTCAAATTGATATCTGAAATACTATCCAATGCATATTGTGTGGAGAATAAAATTCGATGGAGGTTTATTCCTGAACTAGCTCCTTGGATCGGATGATTATACGAACGACTAGCCGGACTGGTGAAACATTATATGAAAGGGACACTACAAAAAACCTTTAAGTAATAGTCAATTGTCAAACATTGTAAAATAAATAGAGGCTAGAATAGATACACGACCTTTAACATGTGTTGATAACGAAATAGAACATATTCTTACGCCATCGGATTTCTACGAGATGACAGATATATAACATTACATAGAGCACCTTAATTCAAGGGTGGAGAAATCTCTAGTAATGTTAGATGAATTCAAAGAAATGTTCACAATCGATACTTGCAAGTCTCAGAGAGAGATATAGTCACTCCTATATACCACTCTCTTGTAATCTTACCCGGCGGGAGTGTCGCGATTTCTCGCGATTTGTATGTAGTCTTATAATCTTGCCCGGCGGGAGTGTCGCGATTTTTCGCTAACTGTATAGTGTACAGAGCAGATAACCAACCTCTGTGAATACTTAACCAACCTCTATGTAAGTACTGGCCACAACCGACGGTTCTACGTTTGAGGTTTGAACGTGATATATGAAGAATACGAAATTACTTTATTACTTCATAGTACTGACATTGTCATTTGAAATATTATAAAGCAGTAAATGTATTATTATTTTGATTATTAATGTGCTAATACAATAATAAATGTGCTGACAATGATGAGCTGTGCTATGATGATATCACAAATGGGCGCTGGAGCTAAGTATTTAGTGATTCCTACTGTTTGCGAGTAGCTAGTGTTGTAAAGCTAATTATATGGGATCCTATTGTTTCTACGTATCTAGAAATTGGTAATGTATTGTATGGTAATTCTGTATTGTAATAGTAGAGATGTTTTAGAGCTCTGCTGAGGAAAAAGACGTTTTTGCCTCAGTGGAGAAAAGATCGGAGACGTCCGATATAAGGGCGGTGAAATACCGACAGTTAAGATATAAGGGCGGTGAAATACCGACAGTTAAAATATAAGGGCGGTGAAATACCGACAGTTAAGATATAAGGGCGGTGAAATACCGACAGTTAAAATATAAGGGCGGTGAAATACCGACAGTTAAAATATAAGGGCGGTGAAATACCGACAGTTAAAATATAAGGGCGGTGAAATACCGACAGTTAAAATACCTTGGCAGCGGCAGCGGTGTAAGATCCGACAGGTATTACGTTATTGAAAGACCTGACATATTATAATTGGCAGTTATATAATTCGTAATTCGTACCATAGAAATTGATAGACCTGCAATACTAGACTACCGGACAGTGGAATCATATAACCTTTTAACCTACAGATCGCACCGAGAGAATTCAGGAAGAAACATACTGACAAATGCTTGGCATCGAGGTCAAAAGAGCTGTCTACGTTTCGAGATGTAAGTCAAACATTCCATCTTTCCGCTCACATTAGTCAAACTGTAATATCTATCGGCGTTCAGTTACAAACCCCTTAAGCAACATTATAACTCGCCGACATAGGTAATTATTTTGTTATATGCACTTCAAAGTTCAACAGTTCAATCAAAACAAACATTGTCACTATTGTCAGAATTGTCACTTTGACAATTGTCGTTAAACGTCATTGATAAAGGTTGCGTTCCGAAATCATGTTTTCGCTCTTAACAGCTTGTTTTTGTTTTTGTAACTGTTAAAATATTTAATGTGTAATTTGTGTATTATTGTCTTGTGTTGGTGTCAGCTGGCGGGTGGTGAGGAGATGTGTTCTTTGCACCGACTATATATCTTCTTTAATTTTTTTTTTGTAGTATATTATTATTAAATTTATTGTTATATATATTTTATACAATTAAAATAATTCTATGGCATCTGATGATGAGTCATCTTTCCACTCGGCAAATAATTCTTCTGCTTTGTCTGACGACGACAGTTTTTGTTCGGTGACAGGCACACTTGGCGATTTTATTCGTGGAACTTTTAGTCTTCGACACCGTAATTCGTTAAATGTTTGCCACATTAACGCTCAAAGTCTGCCTAGTCATTACAGTGATCTTGTGGAGGCGTTTACACAGTCAAACGTTCATGCCGTCCTGGTCTCTGAGAGTTGGCTCAAACCTCAACTTCTTTCCACCGCTTACCCCCTTTCTGGCTACATTCTAATCCGAAATGATCGCACTGGAAAGAGGGGTGGTGGTGTTGCCATTTACTTACGCAGTGACTTCCCCTATAAAATTATAGTTTCTTCTTCTTCCATCGCTGCTGAATTTCTTTTCCTTGAGGTTTGTGTCAAAGGAGCGCGGACCGTTCTTGGCGTAATTTACTGTCCCCCTAATGTCGATTATTTCACCGATTTGGAATTGGTTCTAGAATCTTTAGGGTCTGAGTACGAGCATCACGTCATCATGGGTGATTTTAATACCGATCTCCTGCTCCCAAACTCCCATCGTTCCCGAAAACTCCACTCCATTGTCGAATCTGTTGTCCTTCACATTTTACCTCTGAATGCAACACATCATAATACCAACAGTGAAGACACATGGTTGGATTTGATTCTCACCTCGGCTCCTTCCCTCGTTTCCTCTCACGGTCAACATCCTGCTCCTGGTTTCTCCCATCATGACCTGATCTACATTTCCTATGTCCTCAAGCCTCCTAAACCCCAACCCAAAGTACTGTACAGGCGTTGCTTTGCACGTATGAACACCGATAATCTGCATACGGATGCGTCAAAAATTGATTGGGTACCTCTTGAGGTAGCTGCTACAATTGATATGAAATTGCAAGTGTTCAACGATGTCGTAATCAACTTATACGATGTTCATGCCCCAGTAAGGCGAATCAAATTGAAGCGACCGCCCGCACCTTGGTTGACACGTGGGATTCAGATGGCGATGAGGCGCAGGGACCGAGCTTTCCGCAAGTTCAAGCGGGATCGTTGCGATGAAAATTGGGTTCTCTACAAAGTTGCTAGGAATCGTTGTAATCAAATGATACGAAATGCTAAACGAAGCCACATTTTCAACAACATTTCCTCCTCTTCCCCTACCGATATCTGGAAGTTCCTAAGGACTCTGGGTATCGGTAGGGTTAGCCGTGTGGATCCACCGGCGCTTAGTCTTGACGACATTAACATTTATTTTGTCTCCACTCCAAAGTTTGATCGTCAGACTATGAGTCGAACGGTGGACTACATAGATAGCTTAGCTCGACCAAGCATAACTCCTTTTCGCTTTTCTCCAGTTGCTGAGGCTGAGATCAAAAAGATTATCCTTTCAATCAAATCTAAAGCGGTTGGTTGCGATGAAGTCAGCCGCTTTATGATTATCACCATCCTGGACCACCTCCTCCCTGCTATTACCCACATAATAAACCATTCCCTTGACTCTGGGCAATTCCCTGAAATTTGGCGGAAAGCATATGTTCGGCCACTGCCCAAAGTCACTAATCCTGTCACTCCTAGTCACTTCCGGCCCATTTCCATCCTCCCTTTCCATTCCAAACTCCTTGAGGCTTGTGTTCATAAGCAGCTGTCCCAGTTTGTGTATGAACACAATGTCCTCAGTCCCTATCAGTCCGGCTTCAGACCTGGGCATAGCACAGTCTCAGCTATGCTCAAAGTGACTGGCGATGTGAGGGCGGGTGTGGAGGACACTAGGATCACTGTGCTGGCCCTGGTTGACTTCTCAAACGCCTTCAACACCGTCAGTCACGATATCCTACTATCCATCCTATCCTATCTTATGATCTCCTCCGAAGCACTGGAATGGTTCTCTTCATATCTTCGTGGACGTCAGCAGTCTGTCAGAGTTGATGAGGCTACATCGAGTTGGCGAGACCTTGAGGCTGGTGTTCCACAAGGTGGCATACTCTCTCCTCTTTTATTTTCTCTGTTTATAAATCTCATTACCCTTGATCTTCAGTGTTCGTATCATTTGTACGCTGATGACTTACAACTTTACTCGCAGGCTAAAACTGAGGATCTGCCGGATGCGATCGATGATGTGAACCGGGACTTGGCAAGAATTCGCGATTGGTCCGAGAGGTACGGCTTATGCGTCAATCCTGTGAAATGCCAAGCTATCATCATTGGAAGCTCTAGAATTATAAACAGGCTGGACTTGGCATCGCTTCCACCGGTAACATTTAATGGAACCAATATACCTCTGAGTCCTTCCGTTAAAGATCTCGGTTTACACATCGACGCTACACTTAGCTGGCAACCCCAGATTACAAGCGTTTGCCAAAAGGTTACCGGTGTCCTGCGTTCTCTCTATCGCCTGAAGAATTTCCTTCCTGTCAAGACAAAGACAATGCTTGTGCAGACCTTCGTTTTTCCTATAATCGACTATGGTGATGTATGTTATCTCGACCTGAATGCAGATCTACTCAATAAACTTGACCGACTTCTCAACAATTGCATTCGGTTCATTTTCAATCTCCGTAAATATGACCATGTCTCCTCATATCGTAAACAGCTGTCATGGTTACCTATACGTCAGCGTCGTAATATGCGCGCGTTGACCACTCTTTTCACTTTTCTTCATTCATCTAATAGCCCCAGCTACCTAGCTCCTTACTTTCAATACCGCTGCTCCAACCATGACAGAAATCTTCGGTCTTCTAATAATTCTCTTCTTTCGTGTCTTTCTCATAGCTCAAGCCTTGTACATTCTTCTTTCATTGTACAATCTGTACTTCTCTGGAATGCGCTCCCTCTCGAGATTAGGATGGCGACGAATCGTTTCACGTTTAGGGCTAAGGTGCGCCAGTATTACATCAAACTGTCACTTGAAAGACCATAGAAACATCATCTCTTACATTTGTTACACTGTGTATTAAATATACGTATGTATATGTATATATTCATTTTATATATTATTTATAGGTATGTATTATTTATATAATATGTATGTATTAACATAATATTTATATATAATATAAAAAGTAGTATAATGTTGTATTACTATTTCAATCTTTGTAGTTTATACACCTGCCACAACCATCTCTGCACCACCCTAAGGTTGACTGGCAGAAAATGCTATATAGCATTAAGTCCGCCTTTGCATTAAAAATGCAGGAAGTGTATAAAATAAAAAATAAAATAAGTTTTCCAGAAAGAGTTTATAGTGTATAATTTAAGCCAAGGCGAAGTTTTGATGCAATTGGAATGAAGTTAAGATGACGCTGAAGTTAGCATCAAGAGCACAAAACCTGTTAAGTCTATCTATACATTTAGAGCAAGATTCAAGTCCCTCGTTAGATGAAGGATCATCTCAAGTGTCCCATAGCCACGTGACACCAGCGTTCGAGTGTAACCCGACGATTGAGATACCAAATTGGCACTTATGAGCGCAATAAAAGTGTCACCAGAAGTCTTATTTAGTTCACACGAGATAATATACGAGTGTATGTTTTATTTTAAACTAGAAGACGCCAGCAGCTAAGCTAGCATTTTTTTTAAATTTACTCATTTTGGGTGATCCCGTGGGAATTTCGGGATATCCCTTCTTAGTGCACCCCTACGGTCCCCAAGAAACATACATGCCAAATTTCAGCTTCCTTCGCCCAATAGTTTCGGCTGTAGCGTGTCTGTCAGTTAGAAAGTAACGCAAGGATTTTATATATTAAGAGATTGTTTACTTATTACATATTTTGTGATTTGAGTTCTCGTTGTACAATGATTTTGATGAAATTTTGGGGTTCTGTCGTCAACTATAAGGAATCCGCATATGATGTTTTACCAAATTCGTCGGTTAGTAAATATAGATAGAGTTCATGTAATTTTTTCTAGTTTCGTCGAGTAGCTCTCCGATTGAACCATAGATGATAAGTTAACTCAAATTTATTTTTGAGTATGATAAAATGTGTGTTACGTTTGCATTAATTAATTTCTTGTTTGTTTTTTCATCTTGCATGCTCGTGGCTGGCACCGTCCTCAAAAATGTCCTTGTATATGACACTGTATGCCCAATATTAAAATATTTTATTCAGAATTTTCAGTCTTATTGTTTATTCTGTACCTTCGGTAACGTGTACGTGTACAATATTCTATAGTGATTGATATATAAAATGAAGGACTGAAATAGAAAAAGCTCTCATTACATTAGGTAGGTATCAGTTATCAACACCTCACATTATCGCTTTTTTTTACATTCCATTGCAGAAAATCGCTTATCCCAATCCTAGTTCCATAAAAGTAACTTACCATGAAAAGTACTATCGAATACATTCTATTTAATAGCCGCTATTAAGCTAATCCAATAAATGTATTAGAATGGTAATAACTTTTAAGTATCGACGCCAGCGTAGTCGATAATATAAACATAGGTATGTATAAAATCCATGCCAGTCAGTCACTCTTGAGCAAAATTAAGAGGTGTACACAACATTTTACTAGTATGCTGTTTAAATAGCCGCATGTCTTTTCTTGCTTATGTTTAACAAATGTTTTCTCGGAACAATGCCCAATAAGAGAGATACAAACACTATACCCAGTCATTAAACAGGATTTTCTGTGGAATACATTTTTTGACTCAATTATCAACATTGTTATAAATATTAGCAGTTTTACTATTATTAAAACTGACAGCGACTTTAAGAATGCGTGAATTTGCCACTTCAGACGCCGGTCTTAGTTTAATATTAGCAATAAAATTACGACGTAGCGCAATATGCTTTAACGACTTTTAATGCACCTAAACAAGCAATTTGCAATATTCGATAAATGTAAAACCAGTATAATTCGATTATATTGACGAGATCACAATATTAATATCTGTACGCCATCAGCCATAACTTTAAGTATGACGCCGTAACTTTACATGTGTGCGCGCTTCGAGGCAAACTCTTGAACAATCTCGAGAACGCACGAGTGTTGGAACCTATAAATTATTTAGGTAAGGTAGTTTAAGTTTTAGCGGGTTTACACATCAATAAATAATCCACCCCCCACATGTGCTTACATGCCAAGCGAACTTAATGTATAACCCAATTTCGTCATTAAACCTACATGACTCCCATAAGTCAGCACAATAACTAGTTACGATCCCCCGAGATCAAATTCGTCACCTGCGAAATTTTTTCAACTTTAAAACAATGCGATATCCCATTAAATTGTTCAAACACGCTGACAATTTCGATTCGATTCTATCTACTGGTGACATTATTGCCCAAATTAACGTAGCGATGCACTCGAATGCAACTGCATCAGCGTGCGCTATTGAAATCAGAGCTGGATATTCATTACGCAATATTTCCCCCACCCAGGAGAGAATCGCGATGAAGCGTATATAGAGGGAAAAACGGCGAACTTCGTTTCACAAACAAAGCGCGCGCCTGAAAGGGGCCTGTGAAAAAACATTTTCATTGTGTCTGCGAGTCGCTCGATTTTTAATCTTCCCCCGCGTCCCTCTGTAAGTTTATTGTGAGCTTTGCGAATCAGTTGGCGACCGTCACTGGAACCTACGCTTGTCATCGACTGTTGAAGCCACGTGGGCGTCTCGTGTGCCCCGAGCTCAGACATCTTAGCTTGTAGCGTGTGTAGCGTTCTCCGTTTTAAAACCGAAAAGCCTTGCGTTTTGATTCGTTCAAATAATTATTATTTGTATAATTATTAACGAAAAATATTTGTAAGTATAACAAAAATAACAGCCAACCAAAATGTATAATACAATATTGATTTATTTGCACCTTTCATCGATTAAGATGATTATAATAATGAAGTGTTTAAATTTTGTTAAAAAAAGATACCCCAATTTCTCCATTCCCCATTTTACCCCAATCTTACAATCAATTTGCTCAGGCCAAAATAATGGTTTGTCAAAAAAACTGTAACTATTTTGCTCAGGTTTTTTTCAGCATTATAATACAATAGGTAAGTAGTGTAACAAATTCCAATATGAATGGTAAAATAATGTTAGGTACGTTTGATTAAATCATAGCAACCTCGTTCTTTTAAGTTACAGTTACAAATTACTACCTACTACCCTATGTGAGCCGATTGAATGATTGATAGCTTTAAGTTAGGCATTGAATCAGCCGAAACTACTCTGACTTTGGCATATTCAAAAGCATACATTTATATCAGATTTTCAGTTATATTTTTGTGGCGTTTTCTTCAATTAGCCTTAAAACAAATGCTTTTTTGTAACAAATGCTTTTAAGATCGGGATTACAATCACGTTTTACAAATTTTTATAATCAAAATAGTAATGAGGACAAAAGTACAGTAGGTTTCACGACTACATGTTTTTAGTTTTGCCATTTTATCTTTTATACTCACTAAAATGGATTAGGTAAGCGCACAATGCCACAATCGCATATTGGCTAAATGATATTTCGGAAAATGTCATATTCTCAAATTCTCACATTCACAAAATGGCAAAATGTCACATTTGCAAAACGACCATAAAATTACAGATTAGTAAAATACTATTTTCGCATTAAATCATATTCTCAAAATGTTACATTTGATTTGTTACAGACATGGTGAATTTCTGAAAATTTCCTTATTTCCCTAGTTAAAACACTAAGAATTACTTAATGACAGGCAAAACGTAGAACTGATGCTGCAATTTCATTAACCTTATTAAATTTATGCTCCTAAAATTATATAAAATATCGTTGAATTGTCAACGTCGAATGATTTGGTTAATTATGTTTGACCATATCGTAAGATTGAGTTTCCATAAAATATTTAGTAAATATCCAGAATGTGCTTTGAATGTTAGCCAGCCTAAGGCTATGTTGACGAAGCCCTGCTTGGCAAGGCACCTATTTTGGTGTGCATAAAAAATCCTAAGATAACTTCTACCCATATACAGAGTGTAAAAAGAACCTTAACGAAAACTGAAACCCCATATTGTTCCCATCATTACGAACATTTTTTACTTCGCCACCATACCTGGGAAATTACTGGTTCAGGAGATGTTGAGGCTCAAAGTTACCATACAACTTTTGTAATTAGGTACAAAATCGATGCATTTACCCCGCCAACCTCTTCTATGAATGTCGTATGCACCCGTGGATAAGTAGGTATTTCGAAAATTGCACGCGTGACCTTTTTATTGCGGTTTAAAAATGTGTATATTTGAAAAAAATACATTTCCCAAGTTTTATTTTTGCTTAGTATGACTTGACATGATGTCCTAAACGAGTAGACTTCAGCTTGGTGATGGGTTTTGTGACACCCTGTATATTATGACCATTTTTTATATTCGCTTCTAAACTTTTAACAATGTTGTCATTTTCATAGTAATTTTTCGGAAATCGAGGAAAATACTAAGGGCTGAATTTCTACCGTCCAATAAAATTCATTGGAATAAGAAATCAACAGTTTACGGATCAATCTTAATATATAAAATCCTTGCGTTACAGACTGACTGACAGACACGCTACAGCCGAAACTATTGGGCGCAAGAAGCTGAAATTTGGCATGTATGTTCCTTGGGGACCGTAGGGGTGCACTAAGAAGGGATTTCCCGAAATTCCCACGGGATCGGCCAAACGGGTAAATTAAAAAAAATGCAGGCGTAGCTGCTGGCGTCCTCTAGTATTTAATATTTTTACCTACCGAACAGTCACCAATTCATGATCATACAATCCATGAAACAATCATAAACCGTTTAAATAAAAGATTAAAATTGACTTGTTAGTTCCGGCACGTTTTATTTGACCCCGAACTCCAACATACCACTAAAACATTATTAACTATTATTTACATAAAATACGTGCGATTTTAGAATAGGTAGCTGTATAATATGCTCATTTATGAGAAAGACACACGCATGTCCAAAATCCATTTTATTTATACAATAAACATGTTGTCAATTAATCAATTTAGGTCCAAGCTTTCAACTATCAATTCGTACTTCCTCGGTCTTAAAAAGGACCCTTACGGTTACCAGTATATCGTGACCCGTACTAACCACAGAAGCTCTCTAGCAATATCATAATGTGTGGTCGAAGCGGATGGGTGGGGTGGTCTTACTTTACTTTACTGGTCGTCACATGTGTGAAAGCCAAGGATCCACATGATGTCTGCCATGTTTTATTCATAGCATTCAAGACAACGATGCTGTGACGTGAACACGCCTTCGAGATACAGTCATGCATTGATCAGTGTTGTGCTGAATTGTTTGGATAAACAATACATATTGTGAGTTTTGAAAGCGTACATGTTCACCGGCGGCTCGCTCACTATTGTTAGAACTACATCGGCATAATACACAGCCGTTAATAAAGAAATTCTTCATCGATTACAGGGTTTTATTTCTAAGGAATATCGCGCGATAAAACATTGTAAAAGAAATTGCGTTTTGCAAAAACCTCATTGCTGTAGAATCCGATAGCTAAACGACGAATTAATATGTTAATATTCTCAGAAAAATGTTTAATTTTACACTAGTTGTACAATTAATAACTATATTGCGTGTTGAGTGCGCCAATGCATATATTGTGTAGAAAAGGGGTCAAGGAAAGTGACATTAGCGAAGTAATTTGTTACACTGCAGCGACGAAACTACCTTCTCACACTGTTTATGGTTAATAAAAACCTTTGTAGTAGTAACTAAGAAACAAATAGTAGCATTATAAAGGCAGTAAAAACGTAATTTACCGTACACTTAGTAACAATTTATTATGACACAACGTTTATTTAAGCATGATTAAGTACATCGTACTTAGTCAAGTCGCTACAAAAATTGTATGAGTATATAGGATCACAAGTCCATGAAAGCTATTACTCAAATTAAATCGTATAATATAAACGTTTTAAGAAATAAATTTCGCCTAGTGGCACTCCGGCGAGTCAAGAATTATGAATAAAACATAGCTAGGACGAGCGGCTATCTGTCTTGCGCTGTAAGGCACCTATCCATTATACAAGGTGTTATTGTACTTCCTGCCTTATGGCACATCATTCTGGAGACCCGGGAGGGCCATTGAAAGAGGATTGAGTGTATTGTTAGTGTTTTGGTTTATTGTTTCCTTAAGAACCGCGCTTAACAAAGACTGACGTCAGGTGACCCACTCTCACAAATATACGTATATTTTCGTCTGCCTCTAGCCTGTTTTTATTCGCGTGCCTTCACGTCGTGTGGATTATTTATATACTTAATATAGAATGCGGTCTCAGGATCGTTGCGAACACCACTTTTTAATTGACTCGCTGAATGGGTAAGTAGAGTAAAAAAATATTTATCATCTGCCGTATTAATATGAATGGGCAACTTATTATTTTTGTCTTAACGACCTGTAATTTATCGGTAAATTGTGTGAATGTCGATATGCCTACCTATATAATTATTAAACATTTTTCATATAACTTTGCACCTAGAATTTGTAGTTGCTAGTTATTTATGTATTAACTGTTTACGGATTTATTCAGACAGATAGAGTCCAAGCCTTAACCAAAGCGCCTTATCAATTAGAAGTCACTTACATACATATTTAGTCGGCTTTGATCCATATATTTCACGGATATATTTATTTCTGCATAGCTTAGCCACAACTTACATTAGAATGTAGTGTTTTTTTCATACTTTTTTAATGTAAAAAGGCACTACGCTGAAATCTATTTCCTTACAATAATCAAAACATGGCCAGAAATAGACAAAACTATCTTTACATAACATCCAATAGCGTTGACCTACAAAGGTTCGCTAAAATATTCACCGCCATCACAAACATGGTTGTCGAATCTATTTACGGGTAAACACATCAGCAGGCGCAGGCATCGAAACCACAGGCCCATTACAAATAGAATTACTTTCGAAACAGCCAAACTATGGGTACAAACTGTTCATACTCGATGGTTTAATTCAATTTTGATACTGGCAACATTTATATTTTTTAATTTCATTCAAATTTCGTATTGAATTAATTTAAAATGGAAATTCGATAGTGCGGTTTGAATAGAGAACGTATTGTAACGTGAGTTTTATTGTTAAAATTTGTGACGTTATTTGTTGCATAAAGTTACAAAGTGCTTTTCATGTTTTAGAACTAACGTTTTTCATACTTAATTATTGTTTTAAAAGATAATATACTATTAACGGAGATATTTGTCTCGAAAATTCTCATATACCAGCATAATGTAACGCATCGCATCGATGGTGCAGCGTACGAAGAAATCGGTCATCGTAAGTTTTTACTTGCAGTCTAGTATCGGTTTCGATTCCCATTAAGAAGTGATTCACTATTATTTGCTTTTCGTGTTGAGTTTTATTGTCACACGTACAGCAACTTTTAGTTCATGATTGGTTTTTAATTATGTAATAATGAGTGTTAGGTAATTGTGCGACTACACTTACTTTAAGCTTATTTTCGTTTTGTTTCTTCAATATACACTGCAAAATAGTACGTGTTGTGTTTATCTTATTTTTAGTTGATCTGTATAACTAGTGGTGATGTATTAAGAATACAAAGTATCAACACCCTATTTTTATTCCGTTTATGTCGTGAAAGGCGATTAATGAAAATACACAATACATAGACATCTTAATATCTTTAAAAAGAGACGGAAATGTCGACGTCAGACATTATACCAGCCAGTCTCACCAGCATAGTTCAATAGGCCAAATAATGAATTGACTCACAAGTTATTGTGGGGCAAATGTGGAGAGGGTTAGCCTATGTCCAGAAGTGGACTTCGAAAGGCTGTTATTATGATATGATGAGTGTGTATGAGCACCCAATCGCGTGAGAGTATTTTTTTACACGAGTTTACAGCATTGACCGTTAATTTGTTCAGGATACCAACCGTCACACCGCAAGCAGCCTGCACGCTCACCCAGCGTAACTGACACATCCTGGCTTGAAAATAAAATAAACAACACATCTCGTTCTTTCATTAGTTCCTGCATTACGAAAGCACTGAAGAAAGCGACAGGCACAAACAACGCAATACAAACTTGCGTGAAAACAACGACTGTTTGACTTGACATAACACCGGCAATACTTTACATGCACTTGTTAACTTTCACTATTACGACTTGTGTGGTCTCCACAATGGCTGCAAAAATGTCTGAAGTGCAAAGTGCTAGATTTCACATCTGCATAAATATTAAGGCTAGCGTCCACTAGGCTCGCCGCGGCGCGCCGAACCGAATCTACTGCGCGCATCGCTCGTCAGGCGAATTTCTGCGGCAACACGTTTCGACTCGCCTCGGCGCGCGTTAGTCGACGCGAGTCAGCGGATGAGTGTAGACGGGTACTACTACTTGGCGTAAATACCTACTTTAAAAGTTATCGAAATGAATGAAGAGCTGTTTCAGAAATTCAAATCAATTTCGCTAGTTCAGAAATAAGTATACTAAACTTTATGATCATGAAGATATTCATTATAATGACGAGCAGCGTAGACTAAATATATGGGAAGAAATAGCGGGAATTTGAAACCAGAACGTTTCTTCGTTCGAACTATCCATCACTGACAACACAAGCACAACCTACAGCAGCCAGTCGCCGACTGCTGACTTCGATTTGATTCGTCTGTAATGAACGCACACGGACAAAATGCGACTCAGCGCGATTCGAATGTAGTCGACGCCAGGCTTTATGCATACTACAGGGTATACTAACATAATAATAATATGATACTTTGAAGATAAAATAACATAATTTAACCATCCATCCGTGTAAAATATTATATATTTTGTATAATTATTTTTATATTCTCTTAGTATCAAATGTATGTAATTTAAACTATGTATCAGCCATTTTCAATATTCGAACTATAGATAGATCTGTAGATTTTAGATTCGTGTTTGACATATTTTGTATGGAGCTTATGTCAAAAACTAATAAAAAATCTACAGATCTATCTATAGTTCGAATATTGAATGCCGTAGTATATTTATACTAGGTTTATGGCACAAAGGTCCTTCTTCACCTAATACACCTACTTTTAATCCGCCTTTATGCGCTATTTTTATTTTATTAAGTTATTAAATAAATAAATAAAACAATTCAGGTGCTACATTAATATAATGTCTTTCAACAGACGAATATCCCTTTTTAACTATTATGCCGCTCTTAAGAATGTACCATTATCAGTATAATTGAAACTCACTATTCAATTCAAGATTTTCCCAAGCTCATCGAACCGTTGCGTATTTGATATAAAGCTCAGTGACCGCGTTCCGAACTATACTCCAAGAGGTGCCATACAGTGGCCAATAACTCTACCTAACTGAAGGGATTGGGCGGAACAAATTTGTCCAATGCTACCGGTGAGGTGAGAAAAGGTCGGCAAGAAACATTTTCTAAAAATATTAAAGAATCGTAGGAGGGAAACGGTGGAGGAAAAGATTTGAGGATACTTCGCTAGACCCGTGTATAGTCCGATAAAAAACAAAACGTAACAAAATACATGGATTTACGGAAATATTTTGCTAGTTAGGGGCGTGCTTATGGCCATTTATAGACCACAGTATGAACCTTCAATTTGAAAAAAAGCGCCGTGCGACTAAGTCTGATTTGTGAATGTATGTTCGTGGCACAACATGGGAGTTGATGTTTTGAATGAGAACATTTTGATAAAGAAGACGCCATGTTCTCGGGTGAAAAGATACATCATTGCGAGCTGGTTTGACGTGAATGTAACTTGTACATACATATATACATAGACTCACGCCTGTTTCCCGGAGGGGTAGGCAGAGACTACGGAACGTCATTTGCAACGATCCTGACAATATCTCTCTTGCTTCATTCACTCCCATCAGATTCCTCATGCATGCTCTTCTATTCAGGGTACTTCTAACCTGTCCTGATTTTAGGATGTCTCCAATCTGGTCAGAGAACGTCCTCCTAGGTCTTCACCTTCGTCTTGTCCCATTCACACTTGCCTTGTATATCTGCTTGGTCAATCTTTCGTCATCCATCCTCTCCACGTACCCAAACCACCTTAGCATTCCTTTGTCACTACATCTTCTTTTACCCCACAACACTCTCTTATCACACAATTCTTTACTCAGTCAGTCAAAGACACACCACACATACTTCTCAGTCCTCTCATTTCTACAGCATTTATTCTACTTTCATTACTCTTCTGCCATACCCAAATTTCACTACCATACATAAGCGTAGGTACTAACACCCCTGTATGCACAGCCAAACCTGTAATGTACCTTATAGTAACTTATATAGTTTTCTTATCAATACGCCACAACTATTCTGGTTAATTTAATTAAGTATCTGCGATAAGACCGCCCATATACAACTAGACCTAAGTTTGTAAATGTTTTTTCTGTAATTGTTTTGCCTCTGGTGTACAATAAAGCATTTTCTATCTATCTATCTATCTATCATTTCACTACCGACGACAGATTTGGCAATTGTATGTTTGCCACTTTAAAATAATGACCGTAGTGGGAGGTATTTTAGTATAAGAGATTTATTTGCTATTATGCACTTGAAAGCGAGTGATGATGCCATTTCTACAGCCGTATTTCAAGCTTCACTGCCATAAACAAATACTTACATTGTCGACGACGTTGTTTTCGTCGTGCTTATTTCTTGCCACTTAACAAATATGGCTTTCACGTCTTACACAATCTTTATATTTTGAAGTTGAAAATATTTTACTAAAATTTAAACGTTGCAGGCAGTAAAGTTATATTTTACCTGTTCCTATCCGGCAAACAAGTAAATTTATTATTGGAATGTTATAGCCCCGGAACTGTTGTCCTGGAAGACGTTTTCAAGCCTCGAGACGACATCAATGGCGGATACATTACTCCCATTTGATTTGCTGGTGATATCGCTGAGTCATGGCTGACACCATGTAAGGCCTCAGCACAATGCTCGGTGGCCTCTGTGGAGTCTCCCAACAAGTAGATAGGTCTTAAGATGATCATAGACAAGAGGAAAATCATGTCTTACATCCATGTTGTACCTGGTACACAGGTTGGGATCTGTACACTCGATGGTGTTGACATCTACAAAAGTATTATAAGTTAACACGAAATTATTGTTATTTTTATAAGGATCGCGGATTTTATTTATTACGCTTATTAAGATCGGTTAAGTCATCACTCGTAACAAATAGAATGATTGAGATAAATGGTTCGCCAAAGTAAGAGCGTCGAGGAAAAATGTTCGATATAACCAATATGTGTAAGTACTACATCGGCACTGCTCATTGGCTAACTTGAAGAAGACATCTAATATTATTAAAATTTCTTTTCATACTCCGGAATAATTTTAAAAGAACCGTATCTTTAAGGATTCTTAGTGGTTGCCGCGAACTTGAAAATAGTGAAATATATTTTCCTTAAGGATAGTTTTAAGACAGACTCCTCCGCAAGAAGAGCGTAGCTCTAGTATTCTTTATTTAACAATGCATGCAGGATGTTTTTGTGCATATTTTCTTATATTTTGGTATTGACTGCCTCCGTGGTCCAGTGGATAGCGTATGCGACTGCTGATCGAAGGTCCCGGGTTCGATTCCCGGGTCGGGCAAAAGTGTAACTGGGTTTTTCCGAATTCTCAGTAGCAGCACGGAGTCTAATGATGTGCCCTGTAACCTAAAAATTCATGGCAAAATGTGGGTGTAATATTAAACCTCTGCCTAACCCTTCGGGGATACAGGCGTGAGTCTATAAATAAAAAGTATTTTATATAATCAGTTAAGCAAGCTTTGTTAACTTTGAATTTACATGTAACTTGTAAGGTGAAAAGTTTTATACTTCTATTAAGATATTTTTTTTTGTTTTGTTTTTTAATATAAGTCAACTCCCGCACTAGGACGAAATCTTGGGTCGCGGTGGACTTTACAAACATACAACTAACAGACACAATGAACACCCAGACTCGAAACTACAATTTATGAATCACACAAAGTGTTGTCTCGTATGGGGATCGAACCCACAACACTTCGAACACACAATTATAACATTACGTATTTATTTTTTCCCTCTCTGTATAATTAAACATGTCTCTTGGTTTCTTATACTTAAACTTTCACCTCATTGGCACAAATATGCTCATTATTTCGCACTAATGTCTGCTACATGTGTGAGTGTTACAAAAATTAACGCTTCTTTGCAACGTTATAAAACCTCAGCGCGATTCATAAACATATAGGTATGGCTTGCATTAGGAGAACACGCCTATCACAACTCATATAGCTAGACTTCAGAAGGTTTCTAAAATTAGGACACCCAAACCCTAAAAACAGTCGTCCATACTTACGCCAACCAACTACACATATTCATCTTCACATTTACATCACCACATCACATCACATCACAGAGTAATCAACATTATAATTGATATCATGCACCGCAACTCCGATCTAGGTACAGAACACACAGTCTATAGTCTATGACATAATACTGTAAGTAGGTAACCTATTTCTGTAGACATTTTGCCGAGATGGTACGGCCTTATTACGTCTCGTGGGCTTCAAACATTTTTCTATCCTATATCCGTGTGGATTTCCTCAAAAGCTTCCGAAATACCTAGACCGTGATAATAATGAGGTATGCTTGTTAATTTCTGTTTCTATTTTGAGATGAAACTATTTTCGTTGCCAAGAAGCTGGGAAAGTTGTACTTGAGATAATGTACATACATCAAATTTCTCATGCATGCTCTTCGGTTAAGGGTACTTCTAATCTGGAGATAATGTGTAGCTACTTGTTTTATTGAATAAAACAGACGATATGTGTAATTTACAGATGTTATATGTATTTATTTAGACTGCCTCGTTGGTCTCGCGGCATAAATGTGCGCGTGGGATTGGGAGGTCTCGGGTTCGATTCCCGGGTCGGGCAAAGTGTTATTGGGTTTTTCCGTTAGGAAATTCTCAGTAGCAGCACGGACTCTGGTAATTCATGGCGAAATGTGGGAGTAATATTAGACCTCTGCCTACCCCTTCGGGGATAAAGGTGTGAGTCTATAATAATAAGAATTATATATATGTATTTATTTATGTCTTAATTACAAACTGGTCGTATAGTGGATAAACGATTGTCTCTCCGATTCCAACTACGCCGTGTTGCGGGTTTGATTCCTACACGAAGCAACACTTTGTGTGCTCTACAAGTCTGAGTGCACTTTGTGTCCGTAGATGGAATGATTGTCAAGTCGTTCTTAGGGCGGGTGTAGTCTTTGAAAAATGTAGGAGAATAATTGTGTGATTCACATATAGGTAGATGCTGTGAGATTTTCCTCGTGTAGAACTGCGATAGCCGAGTGGAGATACACAACAGGCCGCCATGCAGATGGTACCGGGTTCAAATCCACGGCGCGCACCACTGACTTTACAATGTTATCTGCGTCTAAATTATTCATTATCATGATTACCCTGTGCCTCGGAGAGCACGTTAAGCCGTTAACGGCGACTGTTATAAAGATCATCGATAGTAGTTACTATTATGGGTGAGACAGTACACCGTGCGTGGTCCAAACATGAAACATCGCTATCCCTCCGAGACTGACGGCAGTCGCTTTGTGGAAAAGCGAAAACTAGATTAGATTTGACAGAATATAGGTATCTGTCAAATCTGGTTAGCCTAGTGGGCGGATAACGCTAGGACGATGATCATGCTTTGAGATTTTTCTCAGTTTTTACTTTCTTTCCTTTTTTTATGTTAATAGGTGGCAAACGAGCAGACGGATCGCCTGATGGTAAGCAATTACGGCCGCCCATGGACACAAGCAATACCATAGGAGTCATAAGTGCGTTGCCGCCCCTTGGGGTAGGGGAAAGGGATAGGATGAGGAGAGGGATGAAGGAGAGGGAATAGGGGATAGAGCCTCCGGCACTCTCACTCACCGGACGAAACGCAACAGTTTAGATACTGTTACTTTACGTCGATTTTCTGTGAGAGGGTAGTACTTCCCTGGTCGAGTCAGCCCATGCATGCTGAAATCAGCAAGGCTCTACTACCTTGAACCTTTATTTTTTTCTTGAAGCTATATAGTATATTTGTTGCTGTAGCTGTTTTTAACAATTCCAGGTAAAATAAGGTTCTGTAACTGTTAACTCTGGTTTATCTATGACATAGTAATGTTTGAAATGGGAGAATTAAAGTATTCACATAGATTCTATGTGAATACTTTAATTCTCTCAGGAGATCCAACATCAGCAAATCTACTTAAATATAGAACAAAAGCTGTATAATGGTGTCGGTTATAACAATAACCGAGACCATTAAACACATTAAAGCGAACCGCATCACTTAGCGCTGTAGTAACAGTACCACAATAAACAAATGGCTCAATCTGTTTTCATATACCTTTGTTTTGCAAAATACACAAAGAATTCTCCGTTAACACTTTTATTTCTAAGTATTGATTAATATTTATTGTAGTCGAGAGAGGCAATCCGCACGGGACTAGGTAATTTACGGCGTCGGCGGCCCAACCGACAATGCCTTATTTACGATTAAATAAAATACGATCATTGGGATTATTGATAAAAAACCTGAACCTATTTTTATATTCACAATACATTTTCGTTGAATAATGAAGAATAATAGCTAGCATAGGTGGATATATTATTCACCTGTTAACGTCTTTTAATATTTTATACATAGAGGCATGGTATTATTTGCTAGTGTTGTTTTGAACTCGATAATTTCAGTCAAAATTATTGATAGACAGCAGATAGATAAAGAGATATAGAGACGTATAAAGTGATCCTAAATTAATCATTCCGATGTACGGAAACCTTAAAAGCTTTATTTGTTAAACGGTTGATGTCTATAGTGCATGCGCTAGCTTAAAAGCTGTGACTATAATGTGGTGCCCAATAGTAAGCTGTAGGTATGTTTGTATGTCAATAAAAGAAATGTCAATAATAAAATTCTCAAATCTTGTGTTTGAATTTTTCCCTTGCATTGTCCGCACAGCAATGCCTTTTCGCTGCAATCTGTCAGTGAAATAGCACAATGTGGTAACTTTCTATCGTGGTATTTCATTAAATCGGAGATAGAATAGGGCAGATCTCAATAGGCACCAGCAGAATAGCTTTATATTGTACAAGAGGATGCCCGCAGATATACCTACAAATATTTTAAGCTCTTTTTTTCAATCCCAGACATTTTAGGCTGTCGCTTCTTATTTATTTTTTATTTTATTTATTTAATTAGGTAAACAGCATACATATTTTAAAATCACAACAATAGGAACATGGAAACGGTCTGATACATATGCCAATTACAGGTATACGCAACATTTACCACTGAAGCACTCAGTTATTATAAAAAAAACTACTGGAAATCGGTGAATGTCGGCCCAGGTTAGTTTTACAGGGTGGCACATGGAAAATTTTGCCAATACGTTGTCTTGGATATTGATATGGTACAGCAAAACATAAACATTCCAGTATAGCTTCACATTGAACCGAGCCGTTTATACATTTATAAAGTCGTATAAAGTCAAATCGTGCATCGTACGGCGATAGCGTAGTGACTGCATGTTATAATATGTCAATCGTTGATTATATGGGCATCTGTGGGATATACGTAAGAAGTGAAGGCAATTCGTCTGGTAAAACTCCTTTGAATGCCTTCAAGACGCAGGGAATGTACGACGTATTCAGGATTCCACACAACACTGCAAAACTCCAATTGGCTTCCGACTAGCGCTTTATTTATTAGTATTCTGGTTGTTTCTTTAAAATGTTTCGAGTTCCTTAAAACGAAGCCTAGCATACGAGACGACTTAGTAAATTTAAGCTTACTGTCAATGAGCACACCCAAATCCTTGACTTCCTTCACCTCCTGCAATGCATTGCCATCAATATTGTACGAAGATGAAACAGGACAGGTTTTTCTGGTATAACGTATGAATGAACACTTGTTGTGGTTTAATGTCATACAGTTGGAAAGACACCAAACCTGGATGCTATTTAAATCAGTCTGAATGAGAGAAACATCTTCAGAGGAAGCAACTTTTCTATAAACTTTTAAGTCATTTGTTACAATGTTTAATACAGTTAGTAATATCATTAATACATATCTACAATGAACATTAATGGTCCCAAATGGGAACCTTGTGGCACTCCAGAATGGACAGAAAAGGCATCAGAAGCATATCCCTTAACCACGACAGATTGTTTCCTGCCCACTAGGTACGATTGAAACCATGCTAGCATTGGTCCGTGAATGCCAAAGCATTCCAGCTTACTCAAGAGCAATTTGTGACTGACTATGTCAAAAGCGCTGGTAAAGTCAGTGTAGACAGCATCAACTTGATAACCTTGGTCCACAGCACGCGATATGCTCGATACGAAGGTAACGAAATTGGTTTGAACAGAGCGACTTTTTCTAAAGCCGTGTTGATTGATGGTTTGTAATATACTTATTGAGGTAACTACTTATGGTAGGATAAACAAGTGACTCAAACAGTTTCAGTAAATAAGATAAAATAGCAATTTGGTCTATAATTTTTAACATCCGATTTATCCCCTTTCTTCAATATCGGTGTAATATTTGCTATTTTCCAGTGTTGAGGGAAAATACCGTCGCACGTTCTTAGTGCACTCCTACGGCCCCCAAGGAATACATATGCCAAATTTCAACTTCTTGCATCTAATAGTTTTGATTGTAGCTTGTCTGTCAGTTAGTCAGTAATGCAAGAATTTTATATATACTTATTATATAGGGTGTAAGGAACGGTGTACCGAAAACCGATACCAGTGATGCAGTACATGGTACTGTCCAGTAACTTAACGGTCGAATCTACCGGAAAATTTTCATGAATTTTCCGATTTTTCTATTATTTTTTTTTTTCATCTTATGTAATTAAATAGTACCTTCTGTTGATCCGCACTTAATCTTTTTATAATGTCTTTTTTATAAAATTCGAATGATTAAACATGAATGTCGTCATGCCGACGCGCATGACGCGACATGGGCCGCGGCGCGCGGCTGGCAGAGTAAGTGCACCTTGTTTTTCTTTTTATTTTTATAGGCTCGCGCCTGTATCCCCAAAGTGGTAGGCAGAGATGTAATATTACACCCACATTTCACCATGAATTTTTAGGTCCCACGTAATAGGAGGCGAGCCTATTGCCGCTACCGGGCACATGTATGTACATCATACATCATGTACATCGCTGCCGCCCGCCGCTGTGGGGCCGCAACATCTGCTAGCGCGAGTTTGCAAGTTTGCGTGTTTTTATCTACATAGCTGCTTAATGGAAAATTTATCAATTCTTTGATTGTTCCAGAAAATTCGACTACCAAGGACCTCAGCAGCATGTACTGAATCACTGGTATCAATTTTCGGTATGCCGTTCCTTACACTCAGTATATACAAAGTCAACGTTTTAGACTTCACTAGGACTACTGTGTTAGTTATTGTGTGCTATGTATTAACCGCTGTTGCTAAAGCCATTGACCATGTCACTATGGTCCGTATATAATAGAATCAAGCTTTACTAGGTATCTCCGTAGCCTAAAACGTACGTGGTTTTATAATTACTTAATACTCAACGTAGTTTCAGTTAACAAGCCACAGACTGGCTTATCTAATTCTCCGCGTCATGGTTTCAAATGCATTACCTTTTAATTTCTCGCTGTTAACGATTGCTGGTTGCAATCTACACAACATGATAATTTTTAATCTGCCTTTGATAACTGTGGGTGTATACCATACTGTAGTTATATTACTTAGTAAGAAACTTTACATACATAGACGCAAGCCTGTTTCCCGAAGGGGTATGCAAGGACTATAGAACGCCACTTGCAACGATCCTGACATACCTCTCTTGCTTCATTCACTCCCATCAAGTTTCTCATGTTTAGGGTACTTTTGACCTGTCCTTTTTTTGGATGTCTCCAATCAATGATCAAAGATCATCCGCCTAGGTCTTCCTCTGCGGGCTGCCCCATTCACACTTGCCTTATATATTATCTTCTTTGTCAGTCTTTCGTCATCCATCCTCTCCATGTGCCCGAACCACCTTAACATGCTTTTCTCGATGCCTATCACACAATTCTTACTCTGTCGATCAAATAAATTTTTCAAGTCAAAATATTCAATTACTGATTAATATCTTGGTTTTAGAACTGAGTTAATGATTTTATTTCGAAGCCGTCTAACAAAAAATAATCGTAACGTAAAGGAAATTTGTGACAGTTGATTCTATGATGTTAAAGTCGAGAAAGCGGACTCCAGGTTCCAGGGCGAAAGAATTGTATGAAACCAAAGGGCAGATTGATGATATTTCTCCGAGGTATGGAACAAGCAATTATTTTATCAATTTATTATAATTTAGTGGTTCTTATACCCTCTGCATGATAGTCTGCTGATATTTCCAATGGGCTATAGCAGCCTTAAAGTGTAATTGGCTATTTTAAAATAATGAACGGCTACTTTCAAAACATAAATTACTCCACCCACTACACTAAAAGTACATCCATAAACCCTCAGCCAAAATAAGTATCTGTTATTACTCTTGCTATAATTACGTATTTGTACTATAATTCTGACTTGTAAGTAATGAGACAAAACAGTACAATAGTACAAATCTCGAGGAAAATGCCATAGTATCACTGTTCTTGAGTCATTTGTTCCCCTCGGTTGACTTTTACAATTACTCGTCGAGATAAGCGTCGATTAATTCCATTTTTCTTTTCATTTATCGTTATGTCTTTGAAATTAAAATATAATGGGAGGAAAGATCAAAACGTTCTTCGAAGTCATATGGTTTAAGAAGCTGAATGATCTTTGGCTAAATCAAAAACGATCTTTCTCTAAGACCAGATTGATGGTAGTAATGTGTAAAGATAGGCGACGGGAGTGTAAGCGAAATAACTGTTACGTTTGACTGTCGTATAAAGAGTGTTTAATAAATGCAATGCTTAAACCTATATATTATACTAACAATGGGGTAGAGGTGCACTACACTACATGGTAATGTAAGCCGGTGTACCCCATATTTGTGAATGCAGTTTATAATGTTTTTGCGATTACGATGTCTTTTATAAAAGAATACGTGATAATATATTTGAAAGGCATCATGGCCATATCATCCTTTCTATAAGCAAAACAAAGGTAATAGTGGACAGATAAATATCATTGATCAAAATGAAACCTGAAAAGAGTGAGTCCGTATATAGGGTAACTATGAATTTTTGTAATTAACTGTGTCTTGTGTACCTATGTATTGCATAATCTGCTGCAAATAAATGTATTTTCTTTCTTTCTTTCCTTTAAGATTTGTAATTTATCAAGTGATAGGACAACTATCGAGGACCCCTTACAACTGTATTATCAAGATAGTCACGAATTGGGTGTAAGACTATTGCCATACATGGAAACTAATAAATCTGACATACGAGCCCAACCCAATAGGTATGCCAGATTTTTTGGACTTTTTATTGTACAGACAATGATTCGCAGTCTAGTACATACTTGTCCAGATTTTTCAACACAAGCAAAACGGTATAATCACAAAGGCATTATCGTCATGCCTTGCTTTTATCGCTCAAGAATAATGACAGTCAAAACTATGTTCATAGCGAGACCAAGGCGCTTGTTAACGTGAATTCGTAATGAGTACAAATGGTTAGAACTGTGAAAGGTATTGCAATTATACAAAGTTTCCACCGGCCGAACTTAGGTACTGGCAATTCTCGCTAGCTAATTGATCGGATCTATTATTCAACGTTGAAAGTTCTCGAAGGTGTTCAGTTTCGTACTGTCACAGCTCTATGAATAATCAATCATCTTTATTATTTAAATAATCATCCTCCTCCATTATGTTTGTGGAAAACAGAGCGGTGTTTACCTCATTTACAAGAACTTTACGCCTTTGCATAATCAATTGTGGTTTAGTTTCTCTAATCTAACGAATATGTGTAAGTAGTACATCAGCACTGCTCCTTGGCTAACTTGAAGATGACATCTAATATTATTAAATTTTCTTTTCATACTTCGACATAATTTTAAAAGAACCGTATCTTTAAGGATTCTTATTCGTTTCTGCGAACATGAAAATAGTGAAATATATTTTCCTTAAGGATAGTTTTAAGACAGACTGCCCCACAAGAAGAGCGTTGCTCTAGTATTCTTTATTTAACAATACATGCAGGCTGTTTTTGTGCATATTTTTCTTATATTTTGGTATTGATATCTGGGGGCACGGTAGTGCCTCCACCAAGTCGAGCAAAAAAGCGGCAGGGCCGTACCATCCTTTTATCGAAGCAATTCAGGCCATTTTCGAAATTAAGCAATTTAATTTATATATTTAAAAAATAAAATATTTAAAAATATAATTAATATTAAATTAATAATAATTTTAAAAAATAAAAATATTAATTATCGCTCGCTTAAAAATGTGCCCGGTAGATGGCAATAGGCTCGCCCCCTATTACATTGGGACCGAAACATATCTGGCGAAGTGTGGGTGTGTAATACACCTCTGCCTACCCCTTCGGGGATAAAAGGCGTGAAGATATGTTATGTTATGTTAATTTATATATGTACTAGAGTACGCCAGCAGCTACGCCTGCAATTTTTTTTAATTTACCAGTTTTGGCCGATCCCGTGGGAATTTCGGGAAATCCCTTCTTAGTGCACCCTTAAGGTCCCCAAGGAACATACATGCCAAATTTCAGCTTCCTGCGTACAATACTTTCGGCTGTAGCGTTTCTGTCAGTCAGTCAGTAAGGCAAGGATTTTATATATTAAGATTGCCTATTGTGTTTTCATGCAATGGCCGAGTCAATCTATTTACTTAAAACATTAAAGATTTTTTATTAACCGGCTTGGTATTACGTAGATCTCACAACTTTTTGCGGTCGCGAGACTTGGTATTTTTGACAAGTATTGTTTTTATGGGATTTTATATAATCGGTTAAGCAAGCGTTGTTAACTTTAAATTTACATGTAACTTAAAGTCGTTAAAGTCGTAAAGTGAAAAGTTTTATACTCCTATTAATATTATAACATTATGTATTTATTTATTACCTTTCTGTATAATTAAACATGTCTCTTGGTTTCTTATACTTAAACTTTCACCATGAGGTGAAAGTTTATAAAGGCACAGATATGCCCATTATTTCGCACTAATGAGTGTCACATGTGTGAGTGCTACAAAAATTAACGCTTCTTCGCAACGTAATAAAACCTCAGCGCGATTCATAAACATATATGGCTTGCATTAGGAGAACACGCCTATTACAACTCATATAGCTAGACTTTAGAAGTTTTCTAAAATAAGGACACCCAGAACCCTAAAAACAGTCGTACATACTTACGCCAACCAACTACACATATTCATCTCCACATATACACAGAGTAATCAACATTATGATTGATATCATGCACCGCAACTTCGATCTAGGTACGGAACACGCAGTCTATAGTCAATGACATAATTCTGTAAGTAGGTAACCTATTTCTGTAGACAATTTGCCGAGATGGTACGGCCTTATTACGTCTCGTGGGCTTCAAACATTTTTCTATCCTATATCCGTGTGGATTTCCTCAAAAGCATTCGAAATACCTAGACCGTGATAATAATGAGGCATGCTTGTTACTTTCTGTTTCTATTTTGAGATGAAACTATTTTCTTTGACAAGAAGCTGGGGATATTCTACTTGAGATAATGTGTTGCTACTTGCTTTAGTTCATAAAATATATTTTTATTTAAATAGGCTCACGTCTGTATCCCCGAAGGGGTAGGCAGAGGTGTAATATTACACCCTCAGATTGCCTCCGTGGTCCAGTGGATAGCGTAGGTATGCGTCTGCTGATCGGAGGTCACGGGATCGATGCCCGGGTCGGGCAAAGTGTTACTGGGTTTTTCGAAATTCTCAGTAGCAGCACGGAGTATGGTGATGTCCCCGGTAACGGCTATGAGCTCGCCCCCTTCTACGAGGGACCTAAAAATTCATGGCAAAATTATACCTCTTCATAAAATATGGTAATCTATACAATTTGTATCTAACCCAATTTTTCATTTAGTCGTAGTAATTTTATTATCTTTCTTTTTTGAATTACTGTTTCTTTTTAGTATCAAAAGAGTTTTCAAATTAGGCATTTTATTTATATGAAGACTGACCTCACATTGAGGTTTGTCGGGCGCCCGGCGTCGTTCACTTTGTACAGAGTAAACGCCGAGCGCACGCTGGCCACAAGCCGGGCGGCCGCTCGCGGAACGTGCACGCCCAATGTGAGGGAGGCCTAAATGATTACATTCTGTAACCATTTTAAACACATAATTATATTTAACAAGGTTTTTTATACTAACAGTATCGTTAATCACGGACTAGCATAGTAATACACATTACGCATTCATGGTTAAAATGATTTTACCTTTCTAAATCTTCCCGTGTGTCGTGGTCTTAAACCTCAAGATCAAGAACGTTTCATTTGTGTTTTAGATTTGTGTGGTTCTCAAATAGTGTTGCAGGAGTTTTCCTATGTTCCATTGGTCTCCAAGACATAAAAATTGTTCGTAGTTTAGTCATATTTTTTATGTGAAACCAGACTTGATTTCTAATAACTGTTGAAATAGATAGAATAGATAGAATATTCTTTATTCAAGGACCTTATATGTGTGTCATGAAGGAACTTGAAACGTCCTTTGAGATATAGGGGGTATTAGGATTTAGTCTACTACAGTTTATCTATGTGAATACGTTCATTCTCTGAGGAGACAACATCAGCAAATCTACTTAAATATAGAATAAAAGCTGTTATAACCGAGACCATTAAACACATTAAAGCCGACCGCATCACTTAGCGCTGTAGTAACAGTACCACAATAAACAAATTACTTCTATTTTCATATACATTTGTTTTGCAAAATACACAAAGAATTCTCCGTTAACACTTTTATTTCTAAGTATTGATTAATATTTATTGTAGTCGAGAGAGGCAATCCGCACGGGACTAGGTAATTTATACGGCGTCGGCGGCCCAACCGAGAATGCCTTATTTACGATTAAATAAAGTACGATCATTGGGATTATTGATAAAAAGCCTGAACCTATTTTTATATTCACAATACATTTTAGTTGAATAATGAAGAATAATAGCGATCTTAAATGGATATATTATTCACCTATTGACGTCTTTTAATATTTTATACAAAGAGGCATGATATTATTTACTTGTGTTGTTTAGATATAATTTGAACTCGATACTTTCAGTCAAAATTATTGATAGACAAGCAGATAGATAAAGAGAAATAGAGACGTACAAAGTGATCCTAAATTAATAATTCCGATGTACAGAAACCTTAAAATCTTTATTTGTTTAACGGTTGATGTCTTTAGTGCATGCGCTAGCTTAAAAGCTGTGACTATAAAGTGGTGCCCAATAGTAGGCTGTAGGTATGTTTGTATCTCAATATAAGAAAGTGTAAATTTTAATACTAAAATTCTCAAATCTTGGGCTGGAATAAAATTTTCTCCTTGCATTGTCCGCACAGCAATGCCTTTTCGCTGCAATCTGTCAGTGAAATAGCACAATGTGTGGTAACTTTCTATCGTCGTATTAGGTTAGATTGGAGATAGAATAGCATAGAATTAAATGGGCACCAGCAGAATAGCTTTATGTTGTACAAGAGGATGCCCGCAGATACACCTATAAATATTTTTTTTAACTCTTTTTTCTAAATCCCAGACATTTTAGGCTGTCGCTTCTGATTTTTCTATTGCATTTGTTTTCCATTTTATATATTAAATAGTACTTTTTGTTGATCCGCACTTCATTTTTAGGGTTCCGTACCTAAAAGATAAAAAACGGGACCCTATTACTAAGCCTCCGCTCACAAATTATGTATTTCAGTTGCCGCTATAACAACAAATACTAAAAATAAAAAAATGAAAATATTAAGTGGGGTCCTATACAATAAACGTGTTTTTTTTGTATTTTTTGCTGTAAATTACTAACGGTAACAGGTAGATGCTTTAAATTTTCACAAAACTATATATATACATAACTTTTGAAAATAAATAATTAAATAAATAGAAAAAGTTAAATAAAGGGGGGCTCCCATACAACAAACGTGTTTTTTGCGTATTTTTGCTAAAAATTACTAAGGATAACAGGTAGACGCTTAAATTTTTTCCTGAATATGTAGTTGTATATTACCTTTCAAAATAAATAATTAAATTTAAAAGAAGTTAATAATAAAAGGGGGGCTCCCATACAACAAATGTAATTTTTAAGCAATTTGTTACTTATTCGATTTTAATAGACAGGTAGAAACTTAAAAAATATTTAAGTATTTTCAACAAACGTGATTTTCTTTTATAGATGATGGTACGGAACCCTTCGTGCGCGAGACCGACTCGCACTTGCCCAATTTTTTTTATAATGTTTTTTTTTAACATGCCGACGCGCATGACGCGACATGGGCCGCGGCGCGCGGCTGGCGAAGTGCGCTATGTTATTGTTTTTTTTTCCTGGCACTCGCCTGTATCACCGAAGGGGTAGGCAGAGGTGTAATATTTTTAGGTCCCACGTAATAGGGGGCGAGCCTATTGCCGCTACATCATAATCGCTACCGCTGCCGCCCGCCGCTGTAGGGCCGCAAAATCTGCTAGTGCGATTTGCGAGTTTGCGTGTTTTTATCTACTTTAAAAAAACAACTCCCGCATTAGGAATAAATCCTGTGTCGCGGGGGACTTTACAAACACACAACCAACGGACACAATGAACACCCAGACTCGAAACAACAATTTATGGATCACACAAAGTGTTGTCTCGTGTGGTTATAGACTTCACTAGGACTACTGTGTTATCTATTGTGTGCTATGTATTAACCGCTGTTGCTAAAGCCATTGACCATGTCACTATGGTCCGTATATAATAAATACCATCAAGCTATACTTGGTATCTCAGTAGCCTAAAACGTACGTGGTTTTATAATTACTTAATACTCAACGTAGTTTCAGTTAACAAGCCACAGACTGGCTTATCTAATTCTCCGCGTCATGGTTTCAAATGCATTACCTTTTAATTTCTCGCTGTTAACGATTGCTGGTTGCAATCTACACAACATGATAATTTTTTATCTGCCTTTGATAACTGTAGGTTATGAGTTTTCATACTGTAGTTATATTACTTAGTAAGAAACTTTACATACATACATACATAGACTCAAGCCTGTTTCCCGAAGGGGTAGGCAGGGACTACGGAACGCCACTTGCAACGATCCTGACATACCTCTCTTGCTTCATTCACTCTCATCAAGTTTCTCATGCATGCTCTCCTGTTGAGGGTACTTCTGACCTGCATTTTTTTAGGATGTCTCCAATCTGGTCAAAGAATATCCGCCTAGGTCTTCCTCTTCGGCCTGCCCCATTCACAGTTGCCTTATATATTATCTTCTTTGTCAGTCTTTTGACATGATATATCATGCTTTTCTCGATGCCTATCACACAAATCTTACTCTGTCGGTCAATGAAAATTTTCAATTCAAATTCAAGTACTGATTAATATCTTGGTTTTTGAACTGAGTTAATGATTTTATTTCGAAAACGTGTTACAAAAAAAATCATAATGTAAAGGAAATTTATGACAGTTGATTCTATGATATTAAAGTCAAGAAAGCGGACTCCAGGTTCCAGGGGGAAAGAATTGTATGAAACCAAAGGGCAGATTGATGATACTTCTCCGAGGTATGGAACAAGCAATAATTTTATCAATTTATTATAAGTCAGTGGTCCTAATACCCTCTGCATGATAGTCTGCTGGTATTTCCAATGGGCTATAGCTGCCTTAAAGTGTAATTGGCTATTTTAAAATAATGAACGGCTACTTTCAAAACATAAATGACTCCACTCACTAAACTAAAAGTTCATCCATAAAACCTCAGCCACACTAAGTCTCTGTTATTACTCTTGCTATAATTACGTATTTGTACTATAATTCTGACTCGTAAGTGATGAGACAAAACAGTACAATAGTACAAATCTCGAGGAAAAACGCCATAGTATCACTGTTCTTGAGTAATTTGTTCCCCTCGGTTGACTTTTACAATTACTCGTCGAGATAAGCGTCGATTAATTCCACTTTTTCTTTTCATTTATCGTTATGTCTTTGAAATGAAAATATAATGGGAGGAAAGATCAAAACGTTCTTCGAAGTCATATGCTTTAAGAAGCTGAATGATCGTTGGCTAAATCAAAGACGATCTTTCTCTAAGACCAGATTTGTGGCTATCTTAGGTGATGTATCCCATATTTGTGGACTTAGTTTAAAATATTCTTATGATTTCAAAGATTTTGATAAAAGAGCGACAGCATGATTTTTATAAAGCGACAGTAGAGCTGTCATGCATCGAAATAAAAAATCACAAATACGAATCAATTATTTGAGACCAAAGAATTTCGATCTTGTAACTGTTAGGACAACTACCGACGGCCGCCACAACTGCGTCACTAAGAAGAGTCACGGATTGAGTGTAGGATTATGCATGCAACTGAATAAATCTGGCTTATAGGCTCAGTCCAATAGGTATATCAGAAATTTTGAGCTATTTATTGTACAGACAGTGGTTTGCAGTGTTGAACAAACTTGTCTAGATTTTTCCTGGTACAATATGCACAAGTAAAACGGTATAATCAGAAAGGCATTATCGCCATGCTTTCCGTTTATCGCTCAAGAATAATGACAGTCAAAACTATGTTCATAGCGAGACCAAGGCGCTTGTTAACGTGAATTCGTAATGAGTACAAATGGTTAGAACTGTGAAAGGTATTGCAATTATACAAAGTTTCCACCGGCCGAACTTAGGTACTGGCAATTCTCGCTAGCTAATTGATCGGATCTATTATTCAACGTTGAAAGTTCTCGAAAGTGTTCAGTTTCGTACTGTCACAGCTCTATGAATAATCAATCATCTTTATTATTTAAATAATCATCCTCCTCCATTATGTTTGTGGAAAACAGAGCGGTGTTTACCTCATTTACAAGAACTTTACGCCTTAGCATAATCAATTGTGGTTTAGTTTCTCTAATCTAACGAATATGTGTAAGTAGTACATCAGCACTGCTCCTTGGCTAACTTGAAGATGACATCTAATATTATTAAATTTTCTTTTCATATTCCGACATAATTCTAAAAGAACCGTATCTTTAAGGATTCTTATTCGTTTCTGCGAACATGAAAATAGTGAAATATATTTTCCTTAAGGATAGTTTTAAGACAGACTGCTCCACAACGAAAAGCGTTGCTCTATTATCCTTTATTTAACAATACATACAGGATGTTTTTGTGCATATTTTTCTTATATTTTGGTATTGATATTTTGTATAATCGGTTAAGCAAGCTTTGTTAATTTTGAATTTACAAGTAACTTGTAAGGTGAAAAGATTCATACTCCTATGAAGTTTATAACATTATACATACATACATACATAGACTCACGCCTGTTTCCCCGAAGGGGTAGGCAGAGGCATATTAAACGCCCACTTTTCGCCAGTGTTTTGATCCCACGTAATAGGTGGCGAGCCTATTGCCGCTTATTGGGACATTTTGTTTGCCAGAGCCTCGTCCGTTGATCGGCAGGTGCACCACTTGCAGGTGAGGCTGGCTTGGGACCCTTAGTTCTTGGTGGGAACCCTATGCACCCTTATAACATTATGTATTTATTTATTACCTTACTGTATAATTAACATGTCTCTTGGTTTCTTATACTTAAACTTTCACCTCATACGCACAGATATGCTCATTATTTGGCACTAATGAGTGTCACATGTGTGAGTTTTACAAAAATGAACGCTTCTTTGCAACGTAATAAAACCACAGCGTGATTCATAAACATATATGGCTTGCATTAGGAGAACACGCCTATTACAACTCATACATACATACATACATAGACTCACGCCTGTTTCCACGAAGGGGTAGGCAGAGGCATATTAAACGCCCACTTTTCGCCAGTGTTTTGATCCCACGTAATAGGTGGCGAGCCTATTGCCGCTTTTCGGGATATTTTGATTGCCAGAGCGTCGTCCGTTGATCGGCAGGTGCACCACTTGCAGGTGAGGTTGGCTTGGGACCCTAAGTTCTTGGTGGGAACCATATGCACCCAATTAAACTATTACAACTCATATAGCTAGAATTCAGAAGGTTTCTAAAATTAGGACACCCAAACTCTAAAAACAGTCGTACATACTTACGCCAACCAACTACACATAATTATTCATCTTCACATATACACAGAGTAATCAACATTATGATTGATATCATGCACCGCAACTCCGATCTAGGTACAGAACAAGCGGTCTATAGTCTATGACATAATACTGTAAGTAGGTAACCTATTTCTGTAGACATTTTGCCGAGATGGTACGGCCTTATTGCGTCTCGTGGGCTTCAAACATTTTTCTATCCTATATCCGTGTGGATTTCCTCAAAAGCATTCGAAATACCTAGACCGTGATAATAATGAGGTATGCTTGTTACTTTCTGTTTCTATTTTGAGATGAAACTTTTTTCTTTGACAAGAAGCTGGGGATGTTCTACTTGAGATAATGTGTTGCTGCTTGCTTTGGTTCATAATTTTTATTTTATTTAAATAGGCTCACGCCTGTATCCCCGAAGGGGTAGCCAGAGGTGTAATATTACACCTTCAGATTGCCTCCGTGGTCCAGTGGATAGCATAGGTGCTACTGGTTTTTTTCTGAATTCTCAGTAGCAGCACGGCTCGCACCGTACTACGTGGGACCTAAAAATTCTTGGCAAAATTACACCTCTTCATAAACTAAACGAATAAAATATGATAATCTATACAATTTGTATCTAACCCTTTTTTTAATTTAGTCGTATTAAGTTTATTATCTTTCATTTTTGAATAACTGTTTCTTTTTAGTATTAAAAGAGTTTTCAAATTAGGCATTTTATTTATATGAAGACTGACCTCACATTGAGGTTCGTCGGGCGCCCGGCGTCGTTCACTTTTTTTTTGTTTATTAAAAAGACAACTCCCGCATTAGGACTAAATCCTGTGTCGCGGGGGACTTTACAAACATACAACTAACGGACACAATGAACACCCAGACTCGAAACAACAATTTATGAATCACACTAAGTGTTGTCTCGTGTGGGGATCGAACCCACAACACTTCGGCGCAGTGTCAAGCGGTGAGG
Organism: Euclidia mi; assembly: GCA_944739405.2. Taxonomy (NCBI): domain Eukaryota; kingdom Metazoa; phylum Arthropoda; class Insecta; order Lepidoptera; family Erebidae; genus Euclidia; species Euclidia mi. The sequence continues at coordinate 29,309,901 of OX123188.2, read as the reverse complement.
CGGCCGCTTAAACCACTACGCCAACCGTGCAGTCATATATACATTGTACAGTGTAAACGCCGAGCGTACGCTGGCCACAAGCCAGGCGGCCGCTCGCGGAACGTGCGCGCCCAATGTGAGGGAGGCCTAAATGATTACATTCTGTAACCATTTTAAACACATAATTATATTTAACAAGGGTTTTTATACTAACAGTATCGTTAATCACGGACTAGCATAGTAATATACATTACGCATTCATGGTTAAAATGATTTTACCTTTCTAAATCTTCCCGTGTGTCGTGGTCTGAAACCTCAAGATCAAGAACGTTTCATTTGTGTTTTTAACCGACTCCAAAAAGAGGAGGAGGTTCTCAATTCGGTTGTATGTTTTTTTTTTTTTTATGTTTGTTACCTCATAACTACGTTATTTATCGACCGATTTCCAAAATTATTTTTTTGATTGAAAGCATATACTTTCAGGTGGGTCCCATTTAAATTTTATCAAAATCAATTCAATAGTTTCATTAAAAATTCAAATTTTATCAAAATTAATCCAATAGTTTCATTAAAAACTCAAAAAACTAAGTCATCCAAGTAAACGAAATTAAGTATTTACCGTGACTTTTCATCAGTGGACACTAGAATAGTCGCAATCAACCGACCTACTTCGGGCTTAATTACCAGATATTGATGAAACCGGGAGGAAGAAAGGTTGGAGAGTAAATCTATATCATCATCTTAATATATAAAATCCTTGCGTTACTGACTGACTGACAGACACGCTACAGCCGAAACTATTGGGCGCAGGAAGCTGAAATTTGGCATGTATGTTCCCTGGGGACCGTAAGGGTGCACTAAGAAGGGATTTCCCGAAATTCCTACGGGATCGGCCGAAACGGGTAAATTTAAAAAAATGCAGGCGTAGCTGCTGGCGTCCTCTAGTAATATATAAAATCCTTGCATTACTGACTGACTGACAGACACACTACAGCCAAAACTATTGGACGCAGGAAGCTGAAATTTGGCATGTATGTTCCTTGTGAATCGTAGGGGTGCACTAAGGGGGGATTTCACGAAATTCCCACGGGATCGGCCAAAACGGGTAAATTAAAAAAAATGCAAGAGCAGTTTGCTTGCGGCCTCTAGTTCATATACAACATGTAACAAAGGTCATTGGGCAAATAGTATGGGAGAAAAACCCACGGCGGACAGACATGAAATTGTGCGTATATATCAGTAAATATCTCTAGTTAAGCATGGTAAAGGTCGCTTTCTTGTGAGTTGTGGGAATTAAAAAAAAACATATTTTTAACATTATTTATTCGGCGTAATCAATGTCTAGGTATTGTGATTTTATCTAAAAATACCGCAAACATTTTGATTTCTTGTTGGTGTCTATCCGAGGATAAAAAATAAATGATACTGGCACTATGCGCGCAACTGCATATGGTACGGAGGCCATGTATACACGAGCAGTAATAATCTTCAACTGTTTGTCTTCATTGTCTCGCCTGGTTTATCAAAATATCTTCGTACGTAGTATTTTCGCGCTCTGATATAAATAACACAATATCTCACGGTTGGCGAAGCGGGATTGAACGCGACTGCCACGCTGTTGGTCGCGGGTTTGATTCCCGCTCAAGTCAAACATTTGTGTGCATGAACATGGATGTTTGTCATGGTCTGGGTGTTTCTATATATAATATGTATGTATCTACAAAAACAAAGTATATATGTATGTTTATCCATTATCTAGTACCCATAGTACAAGCTTTGATTAGTTTGGGACTATATGGTGATGTGTGTATGTGGTAGAATATTATTAGAATTAGAATATTAGAATATTTTATTGGTTATTTAAGGCAGCGATAGCCTAGTGGAGATACCAACGGACTGCCATGCTGAGGGTTTCGAATCCACGGCGCACACCAATGACTTTCGAAGTTAAGTGTGTATTATATTCTTAATAATAGCTTACCCCGTGCCTCGGAGAGCACGGTAAACCGTCGGTCCTGGCTATCATGAAGATCTTTGACAGTCGTTACGGGGAATCAGTACTCTAAAAATAACAGATACTGGTCCAAACCATGGCATATCGCTATGCCTTTGGGTTGCGGAGGTCAGACGACAGTCGCTCGGTGGAAAAGTTGATATTCTGTCATAGCTTGTTAGACCAGTAAGCGGCCCTCGGGCTCCAAGACGTGTAAGTCTTGGTTGTAACTAGGATAACGCTAGGGTGATGATGATGATGATGATCAATATTTTATTGTTTATAAAATCTTAGTCACATATGCCCATGACAGTAGGACTTGTCCAATCTTTGATGATAATAAAATTATCAGTTCTTCGTATGGCAACTGTGGGAAATCTCTAAAATCTGGTTTGTTTCCATCTAATGGAATGAATGATCACTCGGTAGGCACATACATGCACTCGACAGACCCGATTTGTAGCTATTTTTAACAGTACCACAATTTATATTACTTAAATAGAGTATGAGATTTTTGCTTTTTTTATAAATATATTTCTAGCTCAAAATTTGTTCTCCCATGGATTAAAAAAAAATTCTCGTATTTACTGGTAAGAGCATTCATGCTCTTTCATTTTATACCAAGTTCGTCAATGTCCGTGACTGGGTCGGAATACGCCCAATGTCCTTTAAATGCACTTCCTGAAAGTAGTTTGTTCAGAATCGGCTACTGAATACATTACTGTAATTTTTAATATTGTTTAGTTTTTGTTCTAAAATAATAAAAATAACGTAAATTATAGTCACTCATTTATTTCAAAAGTTGAAATATACGAAAATAAACCTTAAGTCAAAGCAGAACGCCTTCTTTTAAAATGCATTTGTTTAATGGTTCGACGTTGGGTCACACGAACGCACACATTAGTACAACACAATAGCGGCAAAAGACAATAACACACAATTTACCACCAAATAAAATATCTATCATCTATCTTTCGCTTACGTAATAATCAACAGGCAAGAGCGAGACGTAATGTGTCGCCCGCACTGGCCAATGACAAGCGCTGGCGATGCGCTTAGACAAGTTATGACAAGTACCTATCCATTCTAGTCATCCATCGGGAATCCGTCAGCGAGAGTTGCGAAAAAATATTTTAATTGTGTGAAAGAAATTGTAATTATCAACATGACGGTGCTGATGTGGAACGTTCTGCATCATCTTGATGTTAACTTGTCGCCCCCGGACTTTTTCACTGTGGGAAAATGTTAAATCACTAGTTTATTGTGAGGTGACAACCTAGGAGTTCAGTTGATACATATTAGCTGCTTTTGAAACAGTGAAAAGATGTGATGCGTGAGGGAACAGTGAAGAGAAAATAATGTGATTTTATCCTGTAAGTTATTTGATTATTCTATTAATGTAACTATTAATTTACAACTTTAAACACGTCGATCTTGCTTTATTCTCTCATTGATATTCTTTTACTTTATCTATCAATAATGCTAGGTAACGAAATAGTCATTTACAATATTATGAAACAATGGATCGTGTGCATGTTATTAACAAACAATACCTAATTTTATACAAAGTCGACTGTCCACTCCAAAGCCGAAAAGTGTGATGGAAAGAAATAGGTAGTCATATCTTTGGAAATATCAACAGTAGCTGACAAATTACTCAAACATCATTTTTGTAAACCCCACTCTATCAGAGAGTGGTATAAAGACTAAATTTGAAACATTTTGTTTATATCGTATCGTATTTCGTTCCTATCAGATCGCTGTCGTCTGTTTACCATAGCAACCGTTTCGTGTGTTTGTGTGCGTGCGCAAATTTATAGTGACCACGCTTTTTACTTTTAATCGAGTTTATACTTTCTTCAAAAAACAATATTTACGCAAATAAAAAACAAAATTCAATGCATGTATTATGATTGTAACAACTTATTCTAATTGGGGTGTCTGAGGATGTGCGTTATTTCATTTACACGTTGTATAAAATTGCTTGGGCTGACTGATTCATCAACGCAGAGCCAAATCCACAGGGGCTTGAGACTTGAAATTTTGACAGTCGATGCATATTATGACGTAAGCACCCACTAAGGATGGATTTTTATACATATTTTTGGTCAGAAAAAATAAACACGCAATTTAGATTTTTTTCAAATCTAACAACTAAGAGGGTTATATACGAGTAGGTGTAGAAAGTTTATATGGGAGATCCGTCATTTTTAAAAAGATAGCGTGTACTTTTGTGTGCAAGCTTCTGGTTAGAAATAAAACAAATAAGTACGTGTTTTAGCGATTTCTAAAATCTACCGTTGAAATAGGGGTTGAAAGTTTTTATGCGAAATGAAATTTCATAAACCAGCTTCTGATTAGAAATAAGTGATCATGTATTTACTCATTTCTGGAAATAGGGGTTGTATTTTTATATGGAAAGTTCGTCATTACGCGCGAGCGAAGCTGCCAACTGCTAGCTTATACATATAATAACTTTGATTTTAAATCACAGAATAACTAATAGTAGTACGGTTTAATTCAAAGAGCAGACGATGAGTACGTTTTTCAGTGTTTACACGATTTAATATTTTCACTATAAGCCCGCATTTGTGTTAACCTCTTTTCACGCAGTTCACAACTTTCTCTTGAAATAGCCTTGGACCGAGAGTCCCCACTTTGAGATAAACGTTTCTCCATTTCTTCGCTAGTTGTGGAGTACTGCTCACATCTCTGGGCCGGAGCGCCAAACTATCAACTTGATACACTTGGCTCCCTACAGAGACGAGCTGTTCGAATCGTCGATGATCTCACGGCTAGACTAGAGTCGCTGGAGCAGCGGAGAGACTTTAGTTTTCTCTGCGTATTTTACCGACTCTTACACGGGGAGCGCTCCGAAGAATTGTTTAATTTGGTACCAGGGTCACCCTTCTACCAACGTACCACTCGCCGACGCAGTAGAGTTCACCCGTACTACCTGGAAGCGTTCTCATCTAGTACGGTGCGCTACCAGCGATCTTTTCTACCATGTACGTGTAAGCTCTGGAATGAACTACCTGCTGCGGTGTTTCCCGAGCGCTATGACTTGTCCTTCTTCAAACGAGGTTTAAAGAAAGCATTACTTTCACGGTAGGCAGCGGCTTTGCTGTGTATACCCTGACATTAGCGAAGTCCATGAGCAGTGGTTACCGTTTACCTTCAGATGGGCCGTTCGCTCGTCTGCCATTAGCAGCAATGAAAAAAATAAATTCATTTAAACGGCGCTGTCTCATATGGGCAGCGCGTTTAGTAGGTCTACCCAAAACTACCCATCTTTGATCGAGAGAAGTGGCTGCGTCATGTTTAGGTTGACTCAGATACTCAACGTCACGGATGTTTCGGCGAGTATTTGAACCGAATCAGCCGCGAGGCGACGCCGGCATGCCACCACTGCGGCAGTGACCTGGACTCTGCGCAGCATACGCTCTCTGAGTGTCCTGCATGTGAATCCGAGCGGCGAGACTTGGTCTCTGTTATCGGAGGCGATCTTTCTCCGCAGGCCGTCGTCCAGGCCATGTTGGTGGAAGACATCCGGTGGGATGCTGTGGTCTCCTTCTGCGAAGCGGTTATGCACCAGAAGGAGGCCGCCGAGCGGGATCGCGAAAGAGCCGATCCTGCTCGCAGACGCAGGCGGCGTCGTGGTGGTGGCAATGGCCGCTAGCCTGACTCTTCCTTAGGGCCGTGGGCAATCAGAGATGGCAATCTGGCTGACGGCCACGAACGACCCCGAGAAGACAGCGGTCTCGGATAGCCGAGAAACCACTGTATTCGCACAGTACGAGGCGCTACCTCGTACTGTGCGAGTGAGGGAGGACACTTCCAGAGACTGAGCCCTACTTACGGGACAAGCGTAACGGAGCAGCACACCCGCGTTCCCTGTGTCCCATTCTTTGCCCGCCACGCGGAGAGGCACTCGGCAAAAGAGTTTCCCCAGGTAAAAAATTAAAAAAGTCTTCCCATCTTTAATTTCGATAAATCAGATATCTTCAGAAAGGAAAATTCACTAAAAAACAGGAAATAAAATTTTTTAAACAAAAAATAACCGCCTCCAAAAATCTGGAAAATGTGTGAAAATAGCACTAAAAAGTAAAAAATAAATTCCGTTATTTTTACTTCAATTTACTTATAAACATCACCTATTCAACTTAATATTACATACTTATACGAGTTATACGTATCGACCACTTAATTCCCATACCTGACACAATACATATATTTATATGACTAACAAACTAAATTAAATACCTATCACCAGAAATCAGATAAGTATATTATATTTTTGGACTAAGTACTTAGAAAAAAATATTTGTTAGGACTATAATATACAATTATACTTTTTTTGGAGTCGGTGCCAGCTAAGCGTTTTAGTAAATAATTTCTTGATAATGTACAAAATATATGAAAAGCTGCATTGATACGATAATTAAGCAAAACTTAATTAAACTTGTAAGTAATTTACAAATGACGAGAAATGAAATCAACAAATATAAATCAAATTTTAGGAAGTTTTCTGTAACACAAAATATATGTAAGTACCTAAAGTTACATTAATACCACAATGTAGGATCTAACCAAACCTATTTTGCAAATAAAGGAAACAACGAAACCTGGCAACAGGTGCGACAGCCCAGTTACAAATTTACCTAAATACCTATTTACAATTACCTATCAACCAAAACAAGAACTTAAAGCGATACTTGGTACAAATCAAATTCTGAGAAGTTTTTACAAAACGATCTCAAAATTTGAAAAACAAGAAAAATAGAATTATGTAAAGATGCAATACTAAAATGCAGCAATACCAAATCAAACCTATTTCAATGAATACAGATTTCGTGTAAAATAACTCTAAAGAACCACAATCCACTGCAATACAATAATTGCCTACACACAAGCGCATAGAAAAAATGGATATCGGAGACAACCGTCAACAACGTCTACCCTCACGCGTCGGCACATCTTTAATTCTTAATCTCAGCTGGCACCGACTCCAAAAAAATTATAATTGTATATTATAGTCCTAACAAATATTTTTTTCTAAGTACTTAGTCCAAAAATATAATATACTTATCTGATTTCTGGTGATAGGTATTTAATTTAGTTTGTTAGTCATATAGGTAAAAATATGTATTGTGTCAGGTATGTGAATTAAGTGGTAGATACGTATAACTCGTATAAGTATGTAATATTAAGTTGAATAGGTGATGTTTATAAGTAAATTGAAGTAAAAATAACGGAATTTATTTTTTACTTTTTAGTGCTATTTTCACACATTTTCCAGATTTTTGGAGGCGGTTATTTTTTGTTTAAAAAATTTTATAGATTTGTATGGTTCTCAAATAGTGTTGCAAGAGTTTTCCTATGTTTCATTGGTCTCCAAGACATAAAAATTGTTCGTAGTTTAGTCATATTTTTTTATGTGAAACCAGACTTGATTTCTAATAACTGTTGAAATAGATAGAATAGATAGAATATTCTTTATTCAAGGACCTTATATGTGTGTCATGAAGGAACTTGAAACGTCCTTTGAGATATAGGGGGTATTAGGATTTAGTCTACTACAGTTTATCTATGTGAATACGTTCATTCTCTCAGGAGACAACATCAGCAAATGTACATACTTAATTATAGAATAAAAGCAGTTATAACCGTGACCATTAAACACATTAAAGCCGACCGCATCACTTAGCGCTGTAGTAACAGTACCACAATAAACAAATTACTTCTATGTTCATATACATTTGTTTTGCAAAATACACAAAGAATTCTCCGTTAACACTTTCATTTCTAAGTATTGATTAATATTTATTGTAGTCGAGAGAGGCAATCCGCACGGGACTAGGTAATTTACGGCGTCGGCGGCCTAACCGACAATGCCTTATTTACGATTAAATAAAGTACGATCATTGGGATTATTGATTAAAAGCCTGAATTTAGACGAAGGTTGAAATGTATCGAACATTTATTCATGAAAAAATTCAAAATTTTGGTGAAATTTCGGACAGGCTCCTCAAAATTAACATTCATTCGGCTTTCACTAAAATTGTCTTTTCGTGCCTAAATTTACTCACGCTATTCGAGCTTCACCTTTTTGGAAAAATTCGAGCCTACTATTGAAATGGACAAAATTATACAAACTACTCTTAGTCAAATTTTGAATATAGCACTAAATGACCGATTGTGGTTACAGACGTCCTTACCTGTACGTTTTGGCGGCCTCGGTATTCGAAAAATTTCGGATGTTAGCCTACCAGCATTCCTGTCCTCGGTCCACAGCACTGCAGAATTGACCAGGAAAATCTTAGCACCAACACTGGTCGATTCTGAGGTGCCGTGTAAGACCTATGCCACGAATGCTTGGAGAAGAGCGTGTCCAAGCACTGAGTTACCCCGAAACCTATCCTCTCAGAGGCAGTGGGATGGACCGCTTTGCGGCAGAATACGAGAAAACCTTCTTAGCACATCGTCTAATGCTGCAGAGCGTGCTCGCCTACTGGCTGTGGGAGAGTGGGAGTCGGGCCTATGACTTCAAGCACTGCCATCGTCCAACATCGGTACCATGCTGGACGATACGACCTTCCGCATCGCGTCTTGCCTCCGTTTAGGCGCGCCATGTGTTACTCCACATCGCTGTCACTGTGGAGAGGCTGTCGACAGCCTTGGTCACCAAGGCCTATCATGCAGCAGGAGCGCAGCTTGTATTTCACGACACGGCAACCTTAATGAAATTCTCCGTCGGGCTCTTGTCTCCGCTGGCGTTCCAGCCCACCTTGAACCTCAGGGCCTGGAACGCGACGACGGCAAAAGACCAGACGGTATGTCTTTACTGCCATGGAAGTTGGGTAGGCCTTTGGTATGGGACGCAACGTGTGTCGATACCCTCGCGCCATCTCATCTTCCTAGCACAGCCGGTTGTGCGGGCGCTGCTGCTGCTACAGCGGAGACCCTCAAACGGCGCAAATACGTAAACCTAGTAGGGGATTACGTATTTGAGCCGTTTGGGGTCGAAACGTTGGGGCCATGGGGTCCAAGTGCGAGATCTCTTTTTAGAGACCTCGCAAAGAGACTTGTCGACGCCTCGCGTGACCAGAAGGCTGGGTTGTATTTGGCCCAGAAGATAAGTATCGCCATACAACGTGGCAACGCTGCCAGCGTTCTGGGCACGCTGCCAGTTGACGGCGATGTGGATGAATTTCATGACGCGTTCTAAATTTTTTTTTCAGTATATATTTTTTTGTATGTTCTGTATATATTTCTTTGTATAGTATTTTAAGACTTAGTTACGTTTCAATCTGATATATATATATATATAAAGTTGTAAAATAAATTAATTCTTCAGCACCATACATACATACATACACATACATATACTCACGCCTTTTTCCCGTCGGGATAGGCAGAGATAACGGAACGCCACTTGCTTCTATCCATACAAACCTCACGCGCTTCCTCTACATTCATTACTCTTTTCATACATGCTCGCCGGTTCCGGGTGCTTCGGACCTTGCCGTTTTTCAGAATGTCACCAATTTGGTCAACGAATATCCTACGAGGTCGGCCGCGACCGGCTTGCCCATACACGTTTGCCTCATATATTTGGTGCGTCATTCGTTCTTCACTCATTCGCTCCACGTGTCCAAACCATTTCAGCATTCCTTTCTCAATTTTTGTCACAACATCTTCTTTCAGGCCACATCGCTCTCGTATTACTGCATTCGGAATTCTATCAATCAGTCTCACCCCACACATACTACGCAGTGATCGCATCTCAACTGCGTTAATTCTGCTTTCATGCTTTTTCTGCCATACCCAACACTCACTACCATACATCAGCGTGGGCACAAGTACACCATTTTGAACCGCCAGTCGCGCCTCTTTCGGCACAGTCTGACTGTTCATAAAGGCGTGCAGCGCTCCATTCACACAGTTTCCCGCAGTCACTCTCCTTTCAATATATCCTTCACATCTTCCATCTCTTGTAAACCAAAGTGTAAAGAATGTACCATTATCAGTATAATTGAAGCTCACTATTCAAGTCAAGATTTGCCCAAGCTCATCGAACCGTTGCGTATTTGATATAAAGCTCAGCGACCGCGTTCCGAGCTATACTGCAAGAGGTGCCATACAGTGGCCAATAACTCTACCTAACTGAAGGGATTGGGCGGAACAAATTTGTCCAATGTTACCGGTGAGGTGAGAAAAGGTCGGCAAAAACATTTTCTAAAAATATTAAAGAATCGTAGGAGGGAAACGGTGGAGGAAAAGATTTCAGGATACTTCGCTAGACCCTTGTATAGTCCGATAAAAAATAAAACGTAACAAAATACATGGATTTACGGACATATTTTGCTAGTTAGGGGTGTGCTTATGGCCATTTATAGACCACAGTATAAACCTTCAATTTGAAAAAAAAGCGCCGTACGACTTAGGTTGCTTTGTGAATGTATGTTCTTGGCACAACATGGGAGTTGATGTTTTGAATGAGAATATTTTGTTAAAGAAGACGCGATGTTCTCGGGTAAAAAGATACGTCATTGCGAGCTGGTTTGACGTGAATGTACCTTGTAGTAGCTTATATAGTCTTCTTATCAATACGCGACAACTATTCTGGTAAATTTAATCAAGTGTTATTTCACTAACGTCGACAGATTCGGCAATTGTATGTTTGCCACTTTAAAAGAATGACCGTAGTGGCAGGTATTTTAGTATAAGAGATTTATTTGCTATTATTCACTTGAAAGCGAGTGATGATGCCATTTCTACAGCCGTATTTCAAGCTTCACTGCCATAAACAAATACTTACATTGTCGACGACGTTGTTTTCGTCGTGCTTATTTCTTGCCACTAAACAAATATGGCTTTCACTTCTTACACAATCTTTATATTTTGAAGTTGAAAATATTTCACTAAAATTTAAACGTTGCAGGCTGTAAAGTAATATTTTTCGGCGAACAAGTAAATTTATTATTGGAATGTTATAGCCCCGAAACTGTTGGCCTGGAAGACGTTTTCAAGCCTCGAGACAACATCAATGGCGGATACATCACTCGCCTTTGATTTGCTGGTGATATCGCCGAGTCATGGCTGACACCATGTAAGGCCTCAGCACAATGCTCGGTGGCCTCTGTGAAGTCGCCCAACAAGTAGATAGGTCTTATGATGATCATAGAGAAGAGAAAATCATGTCTAACATCTATGTGGTACCTGGTATTCAGGTTGGGATCTGTACACTCGATGGTATTGACATCTACAAAAGTATTATGCGTTAACACAAAATTAATGTTATTTTTATTAGGGTTGCGGTTTTTATTTATTACGCTTATTAAGATAAATTTAAGTCATCACTCGTAACGAATAGAATGAATAAGATAAATGGTTCGCCAAAGTAAGAGCGTCGAGGAAAATCTTCGATATAATCAATATCTGTAAGTAGTACATCAGCACTGCTGCTTGGCTAACTTGAAGAAGACACCTAATATTATTAAATTTTCTTTTCACACTCCGACATAATTTTAAAAGAACCGTATTTTTAAGGATTCTTAGTCGTTTCCGCGAACTTGAAAATAGTGAAATACATTTTCCTTAAGGATAGTTTTAAGACAGACTCCCCCACAAGAAAAGCGTTGCTCTAGTATTCTTTATTTAACAATACATGCAGGATGTTTTGTGCATATTTTTCTTATATTTTGGTATTGATATTTTATATAATCGGTTAAGCAAGCTTTGTTAACTTTGAATTTACATGTAACTTGTAAGGTGAAAAGTTTAATACTCCTATGAAGTTTATAACATTATGTATTTATTTATTACCTTTCTGTATGATAAAACATGTCTCTCAGATATGCTCATTATTTCGCACTAATGAGTGTCACATGTGTGAGTGTTACAAAAATGAACGCTTCTTTACAACGTTATAAAACCTCAGCGCGATTCATAAACATATATGGCTTGCATTAGGAGGACACGCGTATTACAACTCGTATAGCTAGACTTCAGAAGTTTTCTAAAATTAGGACACCCAAACCCTAAAAACAGTCGTCCATACTTACGCCAACCAACTACACATATTCATCTTCATATATACACAGAGTATTCAACATTATGATTGATATCATGCACCGCAACTCTGATCTAGGTACAGAACACGCAGTCTATAGTCTATGACATAATACTGTAAGTAGGTAACCTATTTCTGTAGACAATTTGCCGAGATGATACGGCCTTATTACGTCTCGTGGGCTTCAAACATTTTTCTATCCTATATCCGCGTGGATTTCCTCAAAAGCGTTCGAAATACCTAGACCGTGATAATAATGAGGCATGCTTGTTACTTTCTGTTTCTATTTTGAGATGAAACTATTTTCGTTGACAAGAAGCTGGGGAAGTTCTACTTGAGATAATTTACATACATACATAGACTCACGCCAGTTTCCAGGGGTAGGCAGAGACTACGGAACGCATTTGCAACGATCCTGAGATTATCTCTCTTGCTTCATTCACTCTCATCAAATATCTCATGCATGCTATTCGGTTAAGGGTACTTCTAACCTGAAAAAAATGTGTAGCTACTTGTTTTAGTGAATAAAACAGACGATATGTGTAATTTGCAGATGTTATATGTATTTATTTAGCCGGCCTCGTTGGTCTCGCGGCATAAATGTGCGCGTGGGATTGGGAGGTCTCGGGTTCGATTCCCGGGTCGGGCAAAGTGTTATTGGGTTTTTCCGTTTGGAAATTCTCAGTAGCAGCACGGAGTCTGGTAATGTGCTCGGTACGGCAATAGGCTCACCCCCTATAACGTGGGACCTAAAAATTCATGGCGAAATGTGGGTGTAATATTAACCTCTGCCTACCCCTTCGGGGATACAGGCGTGAGTCTATAATAATAATAATATATGTATTTATTAATGTCTTAATTACAAACTGGTCGTATAGCGTAGTGGATAAACGATCCTCTCTCCGATTCCAACTACGCCGTGTTGCGGGGTTGATTCCTACACGAAGCAACACTTTTTGTGCTCAACAAGTCTGATTGCACTTTGTGTCCATTGATGGAATGTTCATCAAGTCGTTCTTAGGGCGGGTGTAGTCTTTGAAAAATGTAGGAGAATAATTGTGTGATTCAAAAATAGGTAGATGCTGTGAGATTTTCCTTGTGTAGAGCTGCGATAGCCGATTGGAAATACACAACAGGCTGCCCTGCATATGGTACCGGGTTCATATCCACGGCGCGCACCACTGACTTTACGATGTTATCTGCGTCTAAATTATTAATTATCATGATTGCCCTGTGCCTCGGAGAGCACGTTGACCTCGACTGTTATAAGAATCATCGACAGTAGTTACTAGTTCTTGGGATACGACACGATTCGTTTACGAAGACGACTTGGCCCTCGCAACCTAGGCGAAGACTTTCGAGCAAGTAGAATCAACTCTTTCAGCCGCTCTGTCAAGCCTTGGTGCTTATTACGATGACAACAGTCTGAAACCCAACACGGCAAAAATGCAGTCATGTGCGTTCCACCTACGTAACGGGTCTGCAAATCGTACTCTTAAGATTTCCTGGCGAGGCATTGCCATTGATCACTGCAGCCACACAAAATACTTAGGCGTCACCCTTGACCGATCGCTAACATTTAAGGTCAACTGTGAAAACGTTGCGAAAAAGGTTTCTAGTCGAAATAACCTACTCCACCGTTTGGCAAATTCAAAATGGGGAGCCGCGCCTTCGAGTTTACGTACCATAGGACTAGCGCTGTGTTTTTCCACGGGTGAATATGCGTACCCTGTATGGCATCGATCAGCACACGCCAAAAAAGTGGACATAGCACTCAACAACACGTGCCGGAAAATAACAGGATGTCTAATCAACTCTGGTAAAGATGTTATATCCACTGGCAGGCATTGCCCCACCAGCTATCCGCAGCGAAGTAGCTACTGGGCTTAAAAAGTGGAAACAGGAAACTGATCCAAGACATCCATTATATGGCCAAAACCCAGCAGCCAAAAGACTAAAAAGTTGGAACAGTTTTCTCCACACCATATCTACTAGAGCTAGCAACGCTACTAAGGATAGAATCAACTTGTGGCGCGACAAATTTTCCATCCCCACCTTCATTCCACCGACAGAAAAGTTACCTCCAGGATATAAACTTCCTTGGCCAACTTGGAAGGCACTCAACAGGCTGCGCACCCAGGTCGGCAGATCCAAAGATAATCTGTCAAGGTGGGGCTATATCCACCCAAACGAAAATAAGTGCCACTGCGGCGTATCACCACAGACAATGAGCCATATGCTGACGTGCACCACAAGCCCAGACTCGTGCACACTTGACGACACGTATCAAGCAAGGCCAAATGCGATACGCGTTGCCGAGTACTGGGCTAAAACGGTATGAAAAGTGTTGCCATCGACACGAAAAGAAGAAGAAGTAGTTACTATTATGCGTGAAACAGTACACCGTGCGTGGTACAAACATGAAGCATAGGTATCCCTCCGAGACTGACGGCAGTCGCTTTGTGGAAAAGCGAAAAATAGATTAGATTTGACAGAATATAGGTATCTGTCAAATCTGGATAGCCTAGTAGGCGGATAACGCTAAGACGATGATCATGCTTTGAGATTTTTCTTCAGTCTTTACTTCCTTTCTTTCTTTTTTTCTTGAAGCTATATAGTTTATTTGTTGCTGTAGCTATTTTTAACAATTCGAGGTAAAATAAGGTTCTGTAACTGTTAACTCCGGTTTATCTATGACTGAGTAATGTTTGAAATGGCAGAATTAAAGTATTCACATAGGTTCTATGTAAATACTTTAATTCTCTCAGGAGATCCAACATCAGCAAATCTACTTAAATATAGAACAAAAGCTGTTATAACCGAGACCATTAAACACATTAAAGCCGACCGCATCACTTAGCGTTGTAGTAACAGTACCACAATAAACAAATGACTCAATCTGTTTTCATATACCTTTGCTTTGCAAAATACACAAAGAATTCTCCGTTAACACTTTTATTTCTAAGTATTGATTAATATTTATTGTAGTCGAGAGAGGCAATCCGCACGGGACTAGGTAATTTACGGCGTCGGCGGCCCAACCGACAATGCCTTATTTACGATTAAATAAAATACGATCATTGGGATTATTGATAAAAACCTGAACCTATTTTTATATTCACAATACATTTTCGTTGAATAATGAAGAACTATAGGGATCTTAAGTGTATATATATTATTCAACTGTTGATGTCTTTTAATATTTTATACTTAGAGGCATGGTATTATTTGCCAGTGTTGTTTAGTTATAATTTGAACTCGATACTTTCAGTCAAAATTATTGATAGACATGCAGATTGATAAAGAGAAATAGAGACGTACAAAGTGATCCTAAATTAATCATTCCGATGTACGGAAACCTTAAAAGCTTTATTTGTTAAACGGTTGATGTCGATAGTGCATGCGCGAGATTAAAAGCTGTGACTATAAAGTGGTGCCCAATAGTAAGCTGTAGGTATGTTTGTATGTCAATAAAAGAAAATGTAAATTTCAATAATAAAATTCTCAAATCTTGGGCTTGAATTTTCTCCTTGCATTGTCCGCACAGCAATGCCTTTTCGCTGCAATCTGTCAGTGAAATAGCACAATGTGGTAACTTTCTATCGTCGTATTTCGTTAGATCGGAGAAAGAATAGGACAGAACTGTAAATGGGCACCGGCAGAATAGCTTTATATTGTACAAGAAGATGCCCGCAGATACACGTATAAATATTTTTTTAAGCTCTTTCTTCTCAATCCCAGACATTTTAGGCTGTCGCTTCTGATTTTCTATTGCATTTTTTTTTCCATTTGATGTAATTAAACAGTACCTTTTATTGACCGTACTTCATTTTTTTATAATGTTTTTTTTATAAAATTAGAATGATTAAACATGTACATGCCGACGCGCATGACGCGACATGGGCCGCGGCGTGCGGCTGGCGGAATAAGTGCGCCATGTTAATTTTTTTTATAGGCACTCGCCTGTATCGCCGAAGGGGTAGGCAGAGGTGTAATATTACACCCACATTTCACCATGAATTTTTAGGTCCCACGTAATAGGGAGCGAGCCACAGAAATAAATAGGGGCGAGCCTACTGCCGCTACATGCATGTACATCATAATCGCTACCGCTGCCGCCCGCCGCTGTAGGGCCGAAACATCTGCTAGTGCGATTTGCGAGTTTGCGTGTTGTGTGTTTTATGGAAAATCGATCAATTCTTTTAATTGTTCCGGAAAATTCGACTGCCAAGTTCCTCAGCATCATGTACTGAATCACTGGTATCAATTTTCGGTACGCCGCAGCGCCGTTCCTTACACTCAGTATATACAAAGTCGACATTTTAGACTTCACTAGGACTACTTTGTTATCTATTGCGTGCTATGTATTAACCGCTGTTGCTAAAGCGATTGACCATGTCACTATGGTCCGTATATAATACCATCAAGCTATACTTGGTATCTCAGTAGCCTACAACTTATGTGGTTTTATAATTACTTAATACTCAACGTAGTTTCAGTTAACAAGCCACAGACTGGCTTATCTAATTCTCCGCGTCATGGTTCCAAATGCATTACCTTTTAATTTCTCGCTGTTAACGATTGCTGGTTGCAATCTACACAACATGATAATTTTTAATCTGCCTTTGATAACTGTGGATTATGAGTTTCCATAATGTAGTTATATTACTTAGTAAGAAACTTTACATACATACTTTACATCTACTGAAGACCTCTAGAAAACCGCGGATGTACTTAGTGCAAGGAAGCTTTACTTACTTCACCTGATCCTGAGTAAGCACAAGACCACCCCCCTCGACAGTGAACAGGGAAGCAAACATAAACGAAGAAGAAGGAACTATAATGTAGCTCCTATAGTTTCAGTCAAATCGTCCTTCGCCGAACGACAATTCGAGAGTCAGTCATCCCGTCTTTATAACCTAATAAACAAAGAGTTACCCATCAACGCATTAACATACTTTAAATGTAAAAAATCGTTAACGGAGTGGCTTAAAACAAAAAACTACGATGAGATAGAACTCATTATAAATAGAACAGGAAGATATTAAAACTTAACGTGACTTAAATTAATTCCATACACACATTCCCACACACATACACTTCAACACATATAACACACGCACACGAAGACACAAACACACATTTGCGTGCGCTCATTAAGTTTCAATTATAGTGTACCTTTTTATATGCATAAAATAAATAAACTATATTTATGATGTATATTCCAGTTTCAACACGGTGTATTCCAGTTTCAACACGGTGTATTCCAGTTTCCAAAAAACTTACTACCTGTAAAATTAAAATATCATAACTCTTAACATTCTGAACTGTAAACCATGGAAGATCGGAGTTCCTTCTCATAAGCAAGTATTTACTTAAAAAGGGACCCCAAATGATATTGTTGTTATTGTTGATTGTTCTGTTATTGAAATAAACATTTTTAATTTAATTTTTAATACATACATAGACTCAAGCCTGTTTCCCGAAGGGGTAGGCAGAGACTACGGAACGTCACTTGCAACGATCCTGACATACCTCTCTTGCTTCATTCACTCCCATCAAGTTTCTCATGCATGCTCTTCTGTTTAGGGTACTTCTGACCTGTCCTTTTTTTAGGATGTCTCCAATTAATGATCAAAGCTCATCGGCCTAGGTCTTCCTCTTCCACCTGCCCCATTCATACTTGCGTTATATATTATCTTCTTTGTCAGTCTTTCGCCATCCATCCTCTCCATGTGCCCGAACCACCTTAACATGCTTTTCTTGATGCCTATCACAAGATTCTTACTCCGTCGGTCAAATGATTTTTTCAAGTCAAAATATTCAATTACTGATTAATATCTTGGCTTTAGAACTGATTTAATGATTTTATTTCGAAGCCGTGTAACAAAAAAGAATTGTAACGTAAAGGAAATTTGTGACAGTTGATTCTATGATGATAAAGTCGAGAAAGCGGACTCCAGGTTCCAGGGGGAAAGAATTGTATGAAACCAAAGGGCAGATTGATGATACTTCTCCGAGGTATGGAACAAGCAATAATTTTATCAATTTATCATAAGTCAGTGGTCCTAATACCCTCTGCATGATAGTCTGCTGGTATCTCCAATGGGCTATAGCTGCCTTAAAATGTAATTGGATATTTTAAAATAATGAACGGCTACTTTCAAAACATAAATGACTCCACTCACTACACTAAAAGTACATCCATAAACCCTCAGCCACACTAAGTCTCTGTTAAAGCTAAGTGATGAGACAAAACAGTACAATAGTACAAATCTCGAGGAAAAACGCCATAGTATCACTGTTCTTGAGTAATTTGTTCCCCTCGGTTGACTTTTACAATTACTCGTCGAGATAAGCGCCGATTAATTCCACTTTTTCTTTTCATTTATCGTTATGTTTTTGAAATGAAAATAGAATGGAAGGAAAGATCAAAACGTTCTTCGAAGTCATATGCTTTAAGAAGCTGAATGATCTTTGGCTAAATCAAAGACGATCTTTCTCTAAGACCAGATTTATGGCTATCTTAAGCTGCGCGTCCACAGCATCGGAATCGGAGCGTACGGAGCGGAAGAATTTGTTGCTTTGTATTAATTTCTATGGAGCTGCGTGCACTGCATCGGCATTTCTGCGCCTGAGACCGGTATTTTTGCTGATGACGTCATCCGCAGTGAACGCATCATTCGGATTCCGAGCGTTTCAAGTTTTGTTTGCGGCATTAAACTGTAGACAAAAATACTTATTCACGATGAACGACGATGTTTTAATTACTTTAGTAGAGTCATATGAATGTACCCAAAAATCTATGATATTCAATATTTATGATATTCATCAAATGTATA
The DNA here is from genome assembly GCA_944739405.2 of Euclidia mi. NCBI lineage: Eukaryota > Metazoa > Arthropoda > Insecta > Lepidoptera > Erebidae > Euclidia > Euclidia mi. The sequence continues at coordinate 29,291,012 of OX123188.2, read as the reverse complement.
ATATTCTCCGAAAATTAATCTACAACAATATCCTCGTCACTATCTTCCTGCTTTAAAAATACCTAAATTTCCGATGCTGAATCCGAATGCAGTGGACGCATCCCATCGGCATTTTGTAAATGACGACGCTCCGTCCGCCCCGTACGCTCCGATTCCGATCCGGTGGACGCGCAGCTTTAGGCGATGTATCCCATATTTGTGGAGGTAGTTTAAAATATTTTTATGATTTCAAAGATTTTGATAAAAGAACAACAGCATGATTTTTATAAAGCATCAGTAGAGCTGTCATGCATCGAAATAAAAAATCACAAATGCGAATGAAATATTTGAGACCAACGTGTGGAGACCATAAAAAGTATTTCGATCTTGTAACTGTTAGGACAACTACCGACTGCTGCCACAACTGCGTTACTAAGAAGAGTCGCGGATTGAGTGTAGGATAATGCATACAACTGAATAAATCTGGCTTATAGGCTCAGTCCAATAGGTATATCAGAAATTTTGAGCTATTTATTGTACAAACTTTGGTTTGCAGACTTGTACAAAATTGTCTTGATTCTTCCTGGTACAATATGCACAAGCAAAACGGTATAATCACAAAGGCATTATCGCCATGCTTTCCTTTTATCGCTCAAGAATAATGACAGTCAAAACTATGTTCATAGCGAGACCAAGGCGCTTGTTAACGTGAATTCGTAATGAGTACAAATGGTTAGAACTGTGAAAGGTATTGCAATTATACAAAGTTTCCACCGGCCGAACTTAGGTACTGGCAATTCTCGCTAGCTAATTGATCGGATCTATTATTCAACGTTGAAAGTTCTCGAAGGTGTTCAGTTTCGTCCTGTCACAGCTCTATGAATAATCAATCATCTTTATTATTTAAATAATCATCCTCTTCCATTATGTTTGTGGAAAACAGAGCGGTGTTTACCTCATTTACAAGAACTTTACGCTTTAGCATAATCAATTGTGGTTTAGTTTATCTATTTGTAAATAATTTATGATATTTGTTTCATTCTTTAGCTTTTAAATAATAGACAGATATTGATATTTATTTTGCGTTTGAATAGCAAGATGAAAATATTTAGGAGATCGATAGGCATTCTTATTTTAAGAAGCCAACTTGAGACGTCTATTTATGAATGGTGCCGAATTTTGACCTAGGTACTCTTTAGTGTGGCTGACAATACAAGTGGGTAGTCCACTAACAATTATATTTTGAACGAAGGGACTCAAGCAAAAGATCAGTGTAATTTGTGTTTCAGGTTCAGAAACTTGTTAGAGCGCCTATGCATATTTTTGTACATCTGTGTTTGGTTGTTTCATGTGTGTGAACGAGGCTGTATATATCTAACAGCTGTTTGGACCAGACACATACAAAGCGCCTTCTAGTAGTAGAAAAACTATCAAACACCCTCACTGCTTAACTAACAAATGATAAAAGATGGTTTAATAAGTTTGCACTTTTAAAATTTTGGTACCTACCATAGATAAGTAGGTATATCGCTTTTTCTCTTTTCTTTTTCTCTTTGCTTTATAAATTTTATTACAAAGCAAAACACAGATAACTCGTGAGAATACGGATTCAGGATAGATCTTCTAAGCCTAGAAGTTTATGTGTAATTTTGTGCTGTAACCGGGTGTGGATCGAAGCTGTAACACTCGGCGCAATGCTAAAGTACGAGGTGGGCCTTGAAAACTAGACAATGTTGATTAATTGTCTGCATTTTTGACCGACATCATTAATATAAATAATTGGCATTAACGTAAATGATTTGAAAGTACAATCATTATAACCTAATATTGTTCGCATACATGGCCTATTCTCTGACCTCACAGTAACTCTAGCTTTTTTTTTTTGGGGTAGGTGCCAAAAAGTGAACACGTTCTTGCAATTTTGATAACTATAATTTAATTTAAATAATTGTTTTTTCTTAATTCGATTGCACTCAAATTGATAAAATTTTCTAATTAATTCTTGTGACCAACTTTGGTGTCATGTAATTTGATACGAGTATGTATAAATAAAAACGCGCCATTGGCAATAAATCGTCGCTATTTATCGTGTGCTCAAAACAAATACGAAGTCTTAAAGAAGAGCGGATTATAGCGAAATCCGCAGTAGACGGGGGATTTACTCTGTGCATCCCGGCAACTTGAATCAACGCACATCATAAACATATACATAATGCCACAAGCATACACAAACAATGTGTGCAGAGAGGGTTGCTAGTGTGCTGAATTTACCCCAACATGAGGTTCAGTTAAGAATGATATTGCTGCGAGGGAAAATGAAATGTGTGCTTTAGTTTCAGGGTTAAATCTGTTGCTTATGTAGCGACCCGCATATTTTTCAACACACATGTCTACATGTTTAATTGTTCTGTGTCTACATGTATAGAAAATGCCGGCAGTTATAACGGTACCTGTATGTAACAACTATAAATCGTCACTGATTACTTAACATCCCACAACTTCACTTCCATCAATATTTAACTATACTCATATCATACCTGTTTCGATTGCCATACCCAGACGGTGTGCAATTGGTCGTGTACGCCGATGACGTAACGATCCTCATTGAGTCAAACTCAAGAGCCGGCATAGAGACATCAGCCTCTTGCGCCATGGCGTTAATCAGCCAGTGGGGACAGCGGAACCGCCTGGGCTTCTCCCCATCCAAGTCGTACTCTATGACTCTGAAGGGGAAGATGCCCGGTCGACCACCGACTGTCCGACTCAATGGGGTCTCAGTTAAGAGCGTACAGTCGACCAAAGTTCTGGGTGTGGTAATCGACACAACCATGTCCTTCAAGGAACATGCGGAATCCATCGGTGAGCGCGCTGCAGCTGCGTTCGGTAAGATGTCGAGAGTCTCTGCCGCATCCTGGGGTATGCGCTACAGAGCGCTCCGTGTCCTGTACAGGGGCACGTACGCCGCGATAATTACCTATGCGGCCGGATGTTGGTGGAGGCGAACGACCGTGTTTGTGGTCAAAAGCGCGTTGTTAAGGACACAGAGACCCGCGCTTATACTGCTGACAAAGGCATACAGATCTTGCAGCACAGCGGCCCTGCCCGTCCTGGCGGGTGTTCTGCCAGCCGACCTCGAGGTTAGCCGTGCGGGCAGGCTTGATGATATCCGACACCTACCCAAGGAGGAGTTCAGAAACGGGAGTAGGCAAATTTCGCAGGAGACTGTTGCCTCCTGGCAACAGAGATGGGAAGGCGAGGCGAAGGGTAGGGAGCTTTTTCGATTTTTCCCGGACGTGGCGGCTCGGCTCAAGTACACTTGGGTCGAGCCGGACTATCAAGTCTCACAGCTTTTGACAGGACATGGGTGCTTCAGGAAACGGTTGTGTGATATGAGGTTATGCGAGGACAGTATGTGCTATTGCGGAGAAGAAGAGGAAAGCTTGGACCATGTGTTGTGGCGATGCCCCTTGTATGCTGAACTTAGAACTGTGATGATGAATGGGATCACTGTCACAACGGTCGGGCCCCCCTTTTTACGCTGAGCTTGTGTGCTCTGAGGCGAACTTCCGGCGGTTTAGAGACTTCGCCCACAAATGGCATGATATAAGAGCCAACCTAGAAAAGGAGGAAAGGACCCGGGCCAGCGACGAAGCCGTTAATGTTACGTCAGCTGTGAGAAGAGCAGCGCCTAGCGTACTCCAGTAGTACAGCCGCCCCTGAATTGGGAGAGTGGCTCAGGGACACATAATTTGTAGGGAGTTTACAACGGGCGCGCGGGAAAGAGCATACAGCGAGTACCGTGCGCCTCTCCCAAGATTCGGTCCATATACCCAGATGGGTGGTGGGACCATGAGGAGGTGGAGGGAACGTGTATACTCATATCATCTCCCACTAGCTTCTGGCCCTCACACATTTAACTACAGTTACACGTGGTAGAAGCTCCGAATTAGGTGACGGTTTTGTGCAAGCACCGCTAAATATTTAAACTAATCAACCACAACCGTGTTGTGTCTATTTATTACGGTTTGATCAGATACTTGGACGCTCCATTTATTTGTATTTTGTTGACGAAGGCGTGTCGAAGATGAGTTCAATACATAGTAGACAATATGGATACATTCACTCCCCGTCTTCAATAGTACATTGACATACATCTTTTTTTTAGGGTTCCGTAGTCCACATGGAACCCTTATAGTTTCGTCATGTCCGTCCGTCTGTCCGTCCACAGCCTAGCTCAAAGACGCCTGGTGCTAGAAAGCTGATATTTGACATGAATATAGACATAAGATATTGCAACAAAACTGTAGAATAATATAGTGGGGTTGACTTTTTTTTTGGTTGAGTACCCCATCATGTGGAGTATCATTGGATAGGTTTTAAAAAAATATTATTAGTTTGCTCAAATCATTTTTGATCAAGTGATTGGTTTGCCAAATATCAAGCTTTGAAGTAATTGTTAGACTCAAGTGTCCCCCCCCTCGCTGCCGGCTAAACTATTAATTTGGAAGAGGTGAAAAAAATCACAAACGTAGTACATATAACGAATTTAAAAGGAAAACTACCACGGCCAAGTAGATATCACTAGTTTACGAGTAATCGTCGGTTAACTTATAAATACCTATTTCTGTGAGTTTACATTGGGCGCGCTGGCTTAATCTTAAAGATATACGTAGGTACTTTGGTATGTTATGTACTACGGTACTACGTATGTATAGTAGTAGTATATCTTGGAAACCACATTTTATGTTTACAATACATAACTGGATACAATAATATATATTGATATAGTTATAATAAATCATCTGCAATGTACCTAATTATGAAAATTTAACAAAATAAATACAGTCAATTACTGGATACATACCTAGTATTTTTCTAAACAAAACTTAGGTTCTTATACTTAATAGCGCTATTAAAATTATTTTTTCAGCAAAATAAACAGTCGGATTTGTTGTACATTAATACCCTTTGCAGCAAGTCATTATGGGCAACTACGGAACCCTACATTGCGCGTGGCCCGACACGCACTTGGCCGGTTTTTTTTATAGACTCACGCCTGTTTCCCCGAAGGGTTAGGCAGAGGTGTAATTTTACATCCACATTTCGCCATGAATTTTTAGGTTCCACGTAATAGGGGGCGAGCCTATTGCCGTTACCGGGCATATCGCCAGACTCCGTGCTGTACCGTGGGAGTACAGAAAAAGGTGTAAGGTAATTTTTATCAATCGGCTTTGGCCTATAAATCAAGCTTCAGGTATCATCAGTGATTGCTAGGGTGGCAAACACAAAGGGTATGCTTATTTATTTTAATATACTGCTTTGCATTAAAACGTGGCTTTTTTCTTTCTTTAGTGTACGCGTGCGCCTTCCATAAATGAGACATCTTCTGTTTCTCCGACAACCAGCACTAAAGCACCTACGTTAGTTACAATTTCTCCCCCAGTAGGTACAGAAGCGGTGAAAATCGTGTGCGCTAAACACTTACGTACAATAGAAAAACTACAAAAAGAAGTTTTTCACCTTAAGCGGCTTGTTACAAACGTCTTTGTTTGTTAAAAATAAATTATTTAAGACAACGGTCTAAACGTCTGATGAAAAAGAACATTGCTATGAATTCGCGTTTAATTGATAGTTTGCAAAACGAAAATATCGTGAAAGAGGATTTGATAATTTTAGATCACGTGAAAAATAAGTGTCATTGAAAAATACCTTTCACGCGCGGCTGGTGACAAAACACGTGAGATTAGCTTGAAGTTAAAAAAAAAATGCTGTGACGATTCATTATTATGTGCTACTGAGTATCCATTTGAACAAAAAATTATAGATTCGGTTTATAAATGCAAGTTTGTGTAATAATTATATAAATACTATCCATTAACTAGCGTTCTAACTGATGTGGACACAAACTTACGGAATGTATAACATGTACATACTTACTATACTTTACAACTCTGTTTGATTTTGAACCTATATTGAAACTTTGATCGATATCGATAGCGGATTTGCTCAATCACTAAAAAATTAAAAAGTTACGAAATTCGTGTTCAAATGGTCTTTAGCCCTAACTGACAAACATAGTGCCATCTTCTTCTGGCAACTCTAATTTGTCATATGAGTGAAGAGTGTAGCTATATTCAATTTGTTCATAAAAATATCGTTCATTCCATGCTTTAGTTATTCTTCTGTGCTATAAACTAACCACAGATAAAATAAGAATGGTATCTCGATGAAATAATCGAATAGATGATCGAGTTTGATATAAATAATATAAGATTATAATAGTGAATATATACTAATAAAATGGACACTGAAAATATCACCTTCCGTAAGCCGCAACGTTCTACCTCCTTAGAAAATGGTACTAACAGCAGTTTATTCGAGAGTACCACTATGAGCTTACCAGATAACACCCTCAACCAAAGCCAAACAGTTTTAGACCTTCAGGAAACAGTAAAAAAATTAATGTTAGATTTACAAAGTGCGCATCAGGATATAGAAGACTTAAGTATGGAGAATCAGAAACTTAAAAACGAAGTACAAAAATGCAACAAAATTATCACCACGTACAAAAAGATACAGGTAATTGATTTAAAAAGCAGCACTCCAGTCTCTGCTCGCAAGAAAAGATTTTGTAACAAGCAGACCCCAACTGCATCTGTACCAGTACAAAGTGAAAATTCCATAAGTAATAAATTGGACTTTGAAGACACTAGCGCTGAAAAAGAAGCATCCGAACAACCACAAAATCTCTTTGGTAACACCGAACCCCAGAAAATTACCACAGAATATATATTTAAAAACAACACTGAAAGCGATAATTTGGTTAATGTTGAGACACATATTATTTCAGACCAAGATGAAGAGTTAAAGAAGATAGTTATTGTAGCTGATCAACAAGGACGTAACGTAAGAGCCAATCTCCAGAAACTGGTTGGTTCTAAATACAACGTACTATGTTTGATGAAACCAGGAGCACAGGCGAAAGAAATGCTTGCACGTCAGAACGAAATTTTAATGAGTTTATGAAAAAAAGATTATGTAATAATTTTAAGTGGCACTAACGATCGTAACCCGAATGACTTTCAACAGGCACAACATACAAATATTATTGTGCCTGATATCCCATTTAGCTATCACCTCCGAGAACAGAAGTTGAACAATGAATTGAGGTTTATCTGTAAACATTTTGCAAATGTAACATTTATTGAGATGGACTATGCTAGATTTCGCCCTAATCGTCGCGTCTTTCCAGTTTACTTGTGTAGGTCAATTCTTAGGGAAGTACTACGTATTGATTATAAATTAAAAGCACTGCACCACTATAGGAACTTGAACAAAAATACAGTATGCTTCTCACACAAGAGTACCCAGACTGATTTCGATTTAACTATCCAAAAAAAACCCACTACGGTCCCTTTAGATGAAGAAGATTTTTTTCGTCCAGAATGATGTTTCTTTAAAAATAATACACCAATATATTAATGGTCTGGTAAATAAATTAGATTTATTAAGTACGAGTATAGATACTTTACTGGATGATGAAATTGAAATAGATATCGTCTGTATAACTGAGCACAATATGGTTCATGAAGATACACATTTATTGCATATGCCACCTTTTATTCTTGCCAATTGTAGAACCAGAAAAAGTAGGCATGGTGGGTCGTGCATACTTATTCGTCGTAATCTTAGATTTAAGGTATTAGAACAAGCATTTAAACACAACCTGCCAAACATATTTGAATGTAGCGGCATAGAAGTTATAGACCACAATCAGTTGATATTTTGTATATACCGACCTCCCCATAATTCGGGCAAGGATCTTCAATGTTTTTTTGAAAAATTTAATGACATTCTCTATAATTACTGCTTTAAAAAGAAAAAATTATAATATGTGGCGATTTTAACATTGACGTAACGAAAAATAATAAAATTTCACAAGAATATAGACATCTATTACTAGAATATAATCTTAAACTTACATCAGAACTACCAAACTCGACTTAGTAGTGGCACATGTATTGATCACGTGATACATAATCATGTAAGAAGATGTAAGAGTACTATAATGGAGCTAGCTATATCAGATCACACCGCACAATTAATTTTCTGCCCCGAAAATCGATATATAAAAATAAATATTGGTACAGTAACAAGCGTGATTACAGTAAAGAAAATATAGAAAAGTTTAGTAAAGGCCTATCTTCCCTAACATTTAAAGATATATACGATATTGAGGATCCAAATACGGCTTTTGATGAGTTTTACGACACGTTTAAACTGTATTATGACTTATGCTTCCCGATAACACGAATAAAGATACCACTAACAAATCGTCCCAAATGGATTAGCAAGGGCATAAAACTATGCTCAAAACGCAAAAGAAACCTATTATGGCAATACAGGAGAACAAACAATGTGACAGATAAAGTCAAATTTAAATCTTACTCCAAAAAACTCAGTCCGATTCTTAAATTAACTCAGAAATCGCAAAATAACTATCGAATAAATACCGCTACTAACAAATCAAAAGCGACCTGGGAGATAATAAATAGAAATAAAACGAACATACCTCGGGATGTCATAAGTCAAATAAAAAGTAATGATCAGATTATTAGCCATCCTCGGCATATAGCTAAAGAATTTAAAAGCTTCTTCGTTAATCAAGTTATACCTCTGACATGGAATAACCAAAACAGAAATAATAAAGTAATTTATAATACATATAATTCAATTTTTTTAAATCCGACTACACCACATGACATAGAACGCATAATTTCATCATTAAAAAATACCAATAGTACAGGCTATGATGACATCACGACCAAAGTTGACCAAAGTTGAGTTTGACAAAACGACTGCACGGTTGGCGTAGTGGTTTAAGCGGTCGCCTCACCGCTTGACATTGCGTCGAGTGTTGTGGGTTTGATCCCCACACGAGACAACACTTTGTGTGACTCATAAATTGTTGTTTCGAGTCTGGGTGTTCATTGTGTCCGTTAGTTGTATGTTTGTAAAGTCCCCCGCGACACAGGATTTAGTCCTAATGCGGGAGTTGTATTTAAAAAAAAAAAAAAAGTAATAAAGAGCGTAAACAAAATAATATCACCGATATCGACACATATTTTTAATTTATGTATTTTTGGCGGTATTTTTCCCAGTAAATTGAAAACTACTATTATAAAACCATTATTTAAAAAGGAGGATAAGGAAAACATGGCTTCCTATCGCCCAATAGCGCTCATACCGGTGTTTTCTAAAATTTTTGAAAAACATATATATAAAAATATTACCAATTATTTAGAACAAAACAAAATTTTAACTGACGAACAAATGGTTTTTCGGAAGGATAAATCAATCAGCAAAGCGGTTTAGAATTTTCTGGATGTAATAACAAAAAAATTGGATGCCAAGTATTCTGTCTGCGCCTTGTTTATGGACCTCACCAAGGCTTTTGATTACGTGGATCATCATATTCTTAAAAACAAACTAAATACCTATGGAATCAGGGGCAATGTTCTGGACTTAATTATGCCTTACCTTAGTGACAGGCAGCAAATAACTGAAGTATCTAAAATATGTCAAAAACGAAAACAAGAATTCAAATATGAATCTACTATCCAAAAAATTAAATATGGCGTGCCTCAAGGAAGTGTTCTCGGACCATTATTGTTTCTGATATACACCGCTATTTTTTTATTAGTACAAAAAATTTAACACAGCACTAAGTATCTTTGACTGATCTTATTTATGTAGTTAAAAAATAAAAACACTAAGTCCCAAAACTGTCTCAAAACTGTCCACAAAAATACGTGATAATTGGTAAATGTAATACTATGACCGACCCGAGTACTACGAGTATCATAGTAAAATGAACCATTGATAAATTCCCCTCCCCCCTCGCCCCTCTGCGCCTGCGCCACGCCCCGACGATGCGACAAACAGTACTAAATTGCTAGCAAAAGTTAGCGTATCTAATTTCGTTGCAAAAGTAAATTGTTTGTCTACGTTTGCCCGACGCGATGGCCTATCATATCAGTTCATATCACGGGAGTATGTAGCTATGCTTCGTGCGTACTTTTTGAGTGGAAATATCGCGAGTGCAGCTGTGTACCCATGGACATCTTATTGTGAGTGTACAAAAGTGATCCGGTCAGTGTCAATCAATTAAAACAGTGCATATTGGATGCTTTTGACAACGGTGGTGGAAATTTCGAAGGACAATGGAAATACTTGTAAGTTTAGTAAATAATACGTACTTAAGTAAATAATAATTTGATGCGGGCGGCTCAAAATCGGTCTGTGTTCTCCACACACCTTGAGGAAGGCCTATGTCCAGCAGTGGTCGTCTCTAGGCTGACATGATGATGATAAAATAATATTTGTAAATAGCAGATGATTCTAACTTCATAAATACGCCAAAATTACTCTTTTCTTTTAGTCCAGAACACCTTCTTTTATTTTGATATTTGTTTGCTTTCTAATTATATACCTCCGTATTTAATTACTTGTTAAACGATACATTTTACCGGTCCTAAGCCCGAATGAAGTATGAAGGAGAGGGTAGAATTAACAAAATTAAAAAATAACTACCTACATTTATTATTTTTCTTCATTCTATTTTCTATGGCTACCTACATCATAAGTGCGACACAGAGAACGCGAATGAGCAGGATGGAATATTATCAATGAATTAGTGAATGGATTGTAAAATATGACTATGATTTAAGTGAGATTTTCTACAATAAACAAATGATAATAACTTTGCTCTTTATTGATATTATGACATTCTTACGTCACATATATGATAATAATATCTTCGCTAATCTGTCCTTAAAGTTTTTGTACTAATTAAAAAATAGCGGTGTATATTTATGATCTCCCACAGGTTATCAGTTCCCCAATGGTTCTTTTTGCTGACGACAGCACCGCTATATTCACAAATAAAAATTCAAAATGACTCGAAGCCGAGATAAATATTGCTCTAGAAAAAATCATTGCTTGGTTGAAATCGAACAATCTTGCTATAAATTTAGATAAAACCAATGTCATGTGTTTTCGGCACAAGAATACTTCTTTTAAGCCTAATATAAATATAAATTATTGTGGTCAGACTATTAGAGAGGTAACTGTGACAAAATTTCTGGGAATTCACATGGATTGCAACCTTAACCGGAAAAAACAGGTGGACCAAGTATGTGCGAAGCTTAATAAATTTTCATATGCACCATACATACTAACAAAAACTGTTAATATGTCTACTCTATTAACAGCTTATCACGCATATGTTGTATCAACACTTAGATATGGTTTGATGTACTGGAGAACCTAAACAGACAGATATAAAGCTTTTATATCTCAAAAGAAATGCATTCGGACTATGTGTCAATGAGGAAAATATGAAAGTTGTAAGCCTCACTTTCAATCACTGAAAATTCTGACATTGCCATGTTTATATATTTTTGAAATCATTGTTTTTGTAAAGAGTAATTTAGGTTCCTATAAAACGCTACGAAGTAATAGACTTATGCATAAATTTCAAGTGGAGCAAAGTAAAACTGCCCTCTTAAATAAAAGCTTTTTCTGTATGGCTCCAAAGTTATATAACAAACTTCCTATTTCTATTAAAGATATCCATAATATTAATGTATTTAAAACCAAATTAAAGGAATTCCTGATCAATAAATGCTACTATGACATCAAAGAATATTTAAATGACAAGCTTTGACATTATTTATGTATATTTTATATTAGATTTCGATGTTGCTAGTTAATAATATAATGTAAATCACTGCTAATAATTGATTTGCTTAGAATGTTAATTGCAACTCTTATAAATTCATTAATATAATTATTTAATTGTTACTGAAAAGCAGAAGAATAATAATTTATGTGTAAATAACTGATTTTTGTGTGTGCTTTTAAGAACTGATTATTATATGTGCCTATTTTTTTTAAATTCATTAATTCTTAAATAACTGTTGTTGCTATTATTTTAAATCATTAATGTGATTTTGCACGCCGTAAGGCTGAATATGTTCAGAGCTACCAAAATTGTAACAACTTTATTATGTACCCATATTCGCAAAATAAACGTATTTGTATTTGTATTATTACGAGTATATCGACAAGTTTATCAATCTGTACCTAATGTTCGTTTGTGAGTTGTTCTTCGATAGTTTGATACCATTGGCTTATCACCAGCATGTGTGCCAAGTATTTAGGACAGTACCTATTGTACCTACATGGCGTAGTTTAAAATCAGGATACGTTTGGAAGGCGGGCGACCTTCGGGGATACAGGCGTGAGTCTCTAAATAAAATAAAGTTTGGAAGGCATATCGCCGCAAATTTTAAATGTAGACAATTTTTATGAGAAATGGAAATTTCGGTTTCATTTGATATTAGTTCTCTTTTGCTGTTAATATAAACAGATCTATAAACACACGAAACGATTTCGATTCGTTCATAATCCTTACAATATTAGATATAAGTCCTAAGCGATAGAACGCAGACAGATAAATAATATCTGCGCCGACGTGATAGGCACCAGATTATTTCGTTACAGAAACTGAACTTTTAATTTCTTTGAAAACAAAAACGACAAACTTGGACTTTGATATAATTTGATAACTTGAAGTGAACGTTATTATTTGAAACCGTGGTCAACAAATCCGTTCTGTGATCATTTAGATTTATTGCTTATTATATTCTCGATCTAAAGTCCTTGTGAGTTATACCCGGGTGTGTCACAATGCGCGTAGCTAACTCATGTTTATGCTAAGTACGTGGAACAAAAGAAACATGAATCAAAGAAATATATGACTAAGGATTTTACACTAAAAATTAATGTTTTCCTTTGGCTGTTTAAAAGTTCGTTTTCTGAGATTTGCTTTGGTCCAAACTTGTTGTTTTTCTGCAAGTCATGTGTATTTGTATTTAACGTGTTAGATATTTCAAATAAGAGTCAGCAGTTAGGCACTACATGAGAAGAAATCCAGATATGAGGTGATAAGAACTTATATGCACAAACTTATATGAGGTGATTTCTAAGTAAATAAATATACAGACTACAGTCGGTGTTATTGTTATTTATGCTAATGATATGAGTGTCTTACGGCCGGGCCCATTATTTTATGTATTGTATAATCGTAGTTAATAATTACAAACGCAATAATAATTCTTTATCCGATTTTCATGATTACCTAGAAAAATATTGCCTGAATCTAATTGCATCGGAGAAGATACCATTATTAATGCTCTGGCTTTGGCTGGATATGGGAATTTAGTTCTACTGCAATGATTATTTCCCTAACAAAATAAATTTATATGTATGCATGTGTATCCAATTGTTTAAAGCTACGGAACCGCTACGCCGTCCATCAGACATTAGTAATCCTTGTCGCTTGTACAACCAACGTAGTGACTATGTTCTTCCTTCGAACGCGAATATCCAATTATTATAATTTTTATACTGAAAAGTATCGGATATCATCAGACTGGTCACATACTTTGGAAATGTAAAATATATACCTAACTATATGTACGCTTTTTTATCGCATAAAATTACATCTTGTTCCGCGTATTGAACATTTTAAAGCCAAATATCGTGCAATAATAGACGGAACATGAGCGCAAGACATTCTTAATCTTAATATCTAAAATCCTTGCGTTACTGACTGACTGACAGACACGCTACAGCCGAAACTATTGGGCGCAGGAAGCTGAAATTTGCATGTATGTTCCTTGGCGACCGTAGGGGTTCACTAAGAAGGGATTTCTCGAAATTCCAACGGGATCGGCCAAAACGGGTAAATTAAAAAGAATGCAGGCGTAGCTGCTGGCGTCCTCTAGTACGATAATAAAGCTTATATTCAGACTGCCTCGTTGGTCTCGCGGCATAATTGTACGCGTGGGATTGAGAGGTCTCGGGCTCGATTCCCGGGTCGGGCAAAAGTGTTACTGGGTTTTTCCGAATTCTCAGTAGCAGCCCGGAGTCTGGTGATGTGCCCAGTAACGGCAATAGGCTCACCCCCTTTTACGTGGGACCTAAAAATTCATGGCGAAATGTGGGTGTAATATTTACACCTCTGCCTACCCCTTCGGGGATACAGGCGTGAGACTATAAATAAAAATAAAAATAAAAATATGTTCACAGATTTCTATCGCAATCTACGATATAAATATAATAATGGTGTCCTATTTTGACCTGAATGCGTCCCATTCAACGAAGTGGGCCGCCTTTTCAATAGCTGAATGCGATTCATCTAGTATGCTTCTTCGCTTTTAATAACTGGAGCTATGGATACTCTTGTCTGCTTCTTATTAGCGATAATTTCATTTTAATCGTGACAAATTTTATGCTCGTGAAATAAAACAGTATAGGCACAAAAATCTAGCAAGAAGTTTGGCCCAAAAAGCTTATCACAATGTAGTGTATGTAGTTTGTCAACAAGTTAGAGGAATTTTTGGAATTTATATGCCTATTGAACTATTAATTATCGCTTCTAAACGGCAATGAAATACAACCTCAAACCTGCTTGTCTAAGAATTCTCGAAAAACACGAAGAGTTTTCCAATCGATACTTTCCCACTGTGGAGGACTGTGGCCTTACTCTTCTCATATTAAAGAAGAGACCCGTGTCCAGTAGTGAGCTAGTACGTGTGCAAGGCGGATAGCATACCATGCAGGGATGTATTTAACGTTAATAGAATCTACATTCACATAACAACCATCTAGATATATTCATATCTGGCTTTGACTTGGGGATAAGAATATCTATTACTATTTATTTTTCCTTAAAGCGTCTTTACATACAGGTGGAGAATCCATAATACTTTAAACAATGTATAAAATAAGGTTTTACTGTGAGATCAATAACGCCCACTCAGTCGTTTGTAAGAAGCTGGCTTCTTCCCTGACCGCAGTATATCTGCGTATATATTATTTACAGCACTGTTACTGCTCCTTCGGCAGTTAAAGGATACACTTTGTAACGGCACAAAACAAGATGGTTGCACGTAAGCTGCTCTCATTCTTACTTAGCGGTGCAATACGGCTAGGTTTATAAGGATCTTAGAGTATTTTATTATTCCTCGCGGGTCTACTTGCGTAGTATCTGTATCTTGGCAAACGCGTCACCTACTAGGTTCAACAGTAAATCCAAGTCGTCCAGGGAATTACCTAAAACAAGTGAAAATTTGATTACAATCGGTACATCCGATTAGGTACAGATCAGTGATATACACATGTACCTGTACGTGATATAAGTTTAAATATATGTCACAGCCGATCATTCGACGCAGCTGAAAAGTTAACATACTAATATTAACAACAAATACAATTTTTCACAAGGTTTATAGAATAAGTATACTTTTTATTCGGTTTAATTTTATGAAAATTTTCTTGAAGGGAACGAATTATAGGATAAGCGAACATGCTTCGGGCACAATCAATACCTATCTTATTAGGTACTAGAGGACGCCAGCAGCTAGGCCTGCATTTTTTTTTAATTTACCCGTTTTGGCCGATCCCGTGGGAATTTCGGGAAATCCCTTCTTAGTACACCCCTACGGTTCCCAAGGAACATACATGCCAAATTTCAGCGTCCTGCGCCCAATAGTTTCGGCTGTAGCGTGTCTGTCAGTCAGTCAGTAACGCAAGGATTTTATATATTAAGATTGTGTATAATCCTCCGTCTCGATATACTTCTAATCAAACTCTTTAAATTGTGTTCCAAGCCATTTGTGAGCTCAAACTATTGTCGGTACAAATTTTGGCATAACTATACCATTACGTCTAAGATACGAAAAGAATATTCAATTAATTGGAATTATCAGTAAAATTACATCTTTCGTAACCTTAGCCCTTATTATGTCTGTAGAATCAGGTTTAACTGAAAATAGAACCGCTTAAAAAAAGCAACTGTATAAACTAATATAAAGCATTGGAAAAATTTATGTTATTTAATTCTTGTGACCAACTTTGGAGTCTTGTAATTTGATATGTATAGCCTGGTTTGCGTATTAGCATACAAATGAAATAAAAACGCGCCATTGGCAATAAATCGTAGCTATTTATCTTGTACTCAAAACGAGTAGGTATAATATTTGCACGAATCTGGGCAAATACGAAGTCTTAAAGAAGAGCGTATTATAGCGAAATCCGCAGTAAACGGGGGATTTACCCTGTGCATCCCGGCAACTTGAATCAACGCACATCATAAACATATACATAATGCCACAAGCATACACAAACTATGTGTGCAGAGAGGGTTGCTAGTGTGCTGACTTTACCTCACCATGAGGTTCAGTTAAGAGTAATATTGCTCCGAGGGAAAATGAAATGTGCGCTTTGGTTTCACGGTTAAATCTGTTGCTTATGTAGCGACCCGCATATTTTTCAACACACATGTCTACATGTTTAATTGTTCTGTGTCTACATGTATAGAAAATGCCGGCAGTTATAACGGTACCTGTATGTAACAACTATAAATCGTCACTGATTACTTACCTTTACCTATTGATTTATTGACTTACCTCACCGGCAACGCGATGTAAATTTGTCAAGTAAAAGCAAAAGTAAAGTTATCCTAATTAACATCAGATCAATAGTCCGCTTAGGATTATATTCGCTATCAAAGTTTATCATCATTTGCCCTAAGTCTATTTACTCTTTATTAGAAATTTTTGGTATGACGGCAGTATCGTAAGAACATTATACTTGTTACGGACGTCGTAGCTTTGTAATACAATTAAGTAATGATCATAAATAATGTAAATAAATATGAATATATAAGTAGACTTAAGTAGATATAAGGATGATTCAATAAAAACGATTTGAGAGTAGGGAAATGTTTATTGTTATTGGATTAAGGCTGTTTTATTATCCCATAGTAAATTAGAAATCAAAACATGACGATGTAAAGTGGACGCGAGCACGATCGAACAGGTTTGAACGTGTCGAAACCTATCCGAACGCCACCACAAGTAAAACTCAGACGAAGCGCTGTGATTGGTCGAACCGAATGCGTTGCGCTCACATCCACTCACTACTTGCACCCTGTAAAATAGAACATAAGCAGAACGGTTTGTTGCACCGATGTAGTTCAGTTCAGTCAGCAGTAGTTCTCTCAAGAAATCCGAAGCAACAAGCCGATCCTGATCAAGATTAAAATAAATCAACTCACCATCAAGCCAGGCGTTTCATTCCTTTGGAAGATAAAAACTACAGTCCACCTTGACAGTTTGGTCCTACGCTCGCCGGATACAGTCGGATCATCGTTCGCCTGACGAGTTGAAGATAAAGAAAATACGCAAGTACAGTGTTCCTGAAAATGAAGACTAGGAGTATTGCGGCCAAAGAGAGTGAGGCAGAATCGGGATACGACAGCCGACGTCGCCGAACATTCGAAGAGCCACCGAGATCACCTTCAACCATTGCGTCCGCGTTGCCGCGCGTCCAACATGAAGTGCCCGCAAGTGGAATCGACAGTGCTACGCCCATCGCCGCTGTGTCGGTGACCGCACCGCCTGCCACCGCCGCAACGGGAGGAGTTGTGCCACCGTCTGGTGCGTCCGCCGCGCTTACCGCACCCGCTCCACGCCACGCACCGGCGAGTCGAGCAACCGCGATCGCGAGCGTAACAATGCGTGAAGAACAACTCGTTACTCCAAGCACGTCGTTCCAGCCAAGAATTCAGGACTCTGTCAGAACAATGACGGCAAATAGGTCAATGAGAGACACCGCAAGTACGATAAGATCAAGGGGATCTTATAGCAGTGATGTGGCAAGAGTAAAACTAGCGGAATATGAGGCACAAAAAAGAATTGCTGCAATTAGAAACGAGCAATTGGAAATTGAAAAGGCCCTAGTAAATAAACTGTTCGAGTATGAAGTGTCGGCGATTGAAGCAGAGGCAGAGGCTCGTGAAGAGGGCTCCAGACATAGGAGTGAAGACAGGGTGGATGAGTGGCTGCAAAGTATTGATCAAGCTCACCCACCAGTCACCGAAGAGAGAACTCAGCCGACGCACCCCGCCGCCCAACGAACCGCCGCAGAGCCGAACACATGTGTCGACGCTACAACGCCTGCCATGCCACGCAGGAGACAACGTTCGATCTCACGTTCACCCACAAGAGGGGAACGCAGAGTAGGAAGAGGCATTGAACAACTGGCCGACACGCTGGACAAAATGATGCGTGTACGCCCGCCGCCACGACAAGTGACTGAGCTACCTGTGTTCACCGGAGCAGCTACGGAATGGCTGCCATTCAAGGCAGCTTATGAAGATTCATCGAGTGTCTACAAATTCACCGCGATGGAAAACTTAGCGAGACTGAGGAACTGCGTCAGAGGTCCAGCAAGGGAAGCAGTCTCCGCACTCCTGTACTCTGCGTCTGACCCACGGACAATTATGAAGACGCTAGAACAATACTATGGAAGGCCGGAGATATTAATGGACCATGTGACGGAGGACATAAAGAAGTTGCCTCGGCTCACTAGTGTGGCAAGTGAATTAAACTCGTTCGCAGTCAAGCTACAGAACATAGTGTGTGTGCTATCCAATATGGACACCCGCGGATACTTGTGGAACCCGATGCTAGTGCATGAAGTTGTAGACAAATTAAGCCCGCACGTGAAATCAAGGTGGTGCGACTACGCTTCTGAGGCAGTGGAAACGTCACGTGAGCCTGAAATTACGATATTATCTCGGTTCCTGATGCGGGAGGCTGACTGTGCAATGAAGTACGCCTTCACAAACCCGACGCCCACGCCCGCACCAAAGAGAGAACAGAAAAATGTGGTGCAAGCAAGCACAAAAAGGAAAGCGGGCAGAGAAGTTATCTACGCCACGACAGAAAAAGAAGATGAAAAGAAACAAGTATGTCTGTGTTGTGCTGGGGACCATGAAGTGCCTAAGTGCGCCAAGTTTTCAATGATGAGTGTCGACGACAGGTGGGAATGGGCACGAACGGAGAAAGTGTGCTTTAAATGTCTGAATAATCGCCACCGACGAGAGCACTGCCGAGCTAAGCGATGTGTCAAAGAAAATTGTACCCGCCCGCATCACGCGCTGCTCCACAAAGAGATGTTGCAACGAGACACCAAAGAAAAAGCGACGGATGCCAAACCGACAGCGGAGTCCGTGATGACTGTCTCAGCAAGCAGCGACGCGCCGCATCGCGTACTCTTAAAGATGTGCCCCGTCGTTTTGAAAGGACCAGGCGGTCAAGTGACCACGTTCGCGCTAATGGACGAAGGATCGACGATCTCACTCATCGACGAGGATTTAACACGCCGTATCCAAGTGAAAGGGCCAATTTCTTCACTCAAAATACAAGGAGTGACCTCACAGCCACACGAAGAACACAGTCAAGAGGTCAAACTACAAATTCGTGGTCAGAACGGCGACTATCAAGAATTACGCGCACGAACGATGAAGAATCTACGACTTCATGGTCAGACAGTAGATAAATCAATGTTAATCAAATATCCACACCTCCGAGACATGCAAAAGGACGCATTCTTTGACGAAGCCACACCGAAAGTATTGATAGGTGCGGACAATTGGCACCTGATCGTGACGCGAAAACTACGCATGGGCAAGAAGAATGAGCCTGCGGCCTCGTATACCTAACTGGGATGGGTAATGCATGGGACGGCGCCACGCTCAGCGTTGACTCAAAAGGAGGGTCAACTAGTGCTTCATATCTACGACGTGTCTGCGAACAAACAGACAGAAGATGTACGGCGCGTAGAAGAAATAGTGAAAGCACACTTCAGGATTGATGCCCTTGGAGTCTCCCTGGCAAAGAAAGTCAGACCAGAAGACCAAAAGGCAATCGACGTGGTCCAACGAACAATGAGGAAGGTTGGTGAACACTTCGAAGTGGGTCTGCCATGGAGAGATGAAGACGCTCCGATGCCCAATAATTATCACTGTGCCGTAAGAGACTAAAGATGATAGAAAAAAAGATGGACGCCTCTTCGGATTTCGCTGCACAGTATCGCGCTCAAGTAAGAAACCTCCTCGGTAAAGGTTATGCCCAAGAGTGCGATGGACAAGAGGAACGAAGCAAGAAGATATGGTACCTGCCACACTTCCCGGTCGTGAACCCTAACAAGCCGGGAAAGATGCGGCTGGTTTTTGACGCGGCGCACCGATACAGCGGAGTGTGCCTCAATAATCACTTACTAGAGGGACCTGACCTCCTGAAATCGCTACCAGGAATCCTCTTCAGGTTCAGAGAACGTCAGGTAGCCGTGACAGCAGATATTCAAGAGATGTTCCTCTAAGTAAGAATAAGACCACAAGACCAAGCAGCTCAAATGTTTCTTTGGCGAGACGAAGAGCGTGATAAGCCGCCGAAAAAGTACAAGATGATATCAATGATCTTCGGGGCATCGTGCTCGCCGTTCATCGCGTACTCAGTGAGAGATGCCAACGCGAGACGGTACGAACAAGCATACGCGGCGACCGCCTACTGGAGGATCCTGAAACCAGATGGAAGAGTGACTGTGAGCCTGGTTGCGGCAAAAGCAAGGGTCGCACCATTAAAACCAGTAACCGTCCCTCGACTCGAACTCCAAGCGGCAGTGATCGGCGCACGATTAGCGGAAACAATCGTGAGAGAGCATAGAGACAAGCCCAAGAACGTGACGTATTGGACGGACTCACAAACCGTTCTGCGTTGGATAGAAAAATATGCCATCAAGTACACACCCTTTGTGGCACACCGCTTGGGCGAAATAGCGGAAATGACCGACGCCAATCAATGGAGATGGGTGCCCACGGAACAAAACGTGGCAGATGATGCAACGCGCCCTAATTATAAACTACAAATGAAACCAGAAGACAGATGGTTCACCGGGCCTGAATTTCTATATGATGAAAAAGAACTCTGGCCGAAAGAGAAAGCCAGGAAAGAAGACCAAGAGGAAGAAGTGACTTATGTAGTCACAGAAAAGAAACACGCTTCTCATCTGCCCGACATAAGCAGATTCTCCTCATATGAGAAACTGATACGAACTACAGCGGTACTCTTTCTCTTCAAGGAAAAGTACAAAAATCGAGCTAGCCAGATGACCGTCGACCTGATAGAAAAGGCTGAGAAGACCTGGGTGAAACAAGCGCAGCTCGACGACTACGCAGAAGAAATAACACTATTGGAAAAAGGAAGACCAGTGCCCAAGTCCAGTAGCCTGTATAAACTGGACCCTTACTTGGAAGACCAGATTCTCAAAGTGAGAGGGAGGATCGGGCACGCTGCGGTTCCAGACACGAAGAAGAAGCCGGTCATATTACACGGCAAGCACCCGTTTACCAGACTGCTAATAGAAGACGCCCATCGAAGGGCCGGCCATGCAAACAACGAACGCGTGGTCAACGACTTAAGGCAAAAGTACTGGGTGGTCAATCTGCGCCCTACAGTAAGAGCCATAGCGCAGCGATGCCAACTTTGCCGCATCAGAAGAGCGACACCAGTAAAACCAGTCAGGGGGGACCTACCGATGGAACGACTAACAGAGACGCAGCGACCCTTTATTCACTGCGGAGTCGACTATTTTGGGCCAATGACAGTGGTCATAGGAAGAAGACACGAGAAGCGCTGGGGAGCACTGTTCACTTGCCTGGTGACCAGGGCAGTTCACCTGGAACTGGTGGCGAGTCTGTCGACCGACTCGGCTATAATGGCCATAAGAAGAATGGCAGCACGACGAGGTTGGCCCCGAGTAATGTACTCCGACAATGGCACCAATTTTCGAGGAGCAGACACAGAACTGCGCACGGCCTATGAAGAATGGGCCAAAGAATTCGTCCACTTCGGACTTTCACACCGAATGAAGTGGAAGTTCATACCACCAGGGGCGCCGCATATGGGAGGAGCGTGGGAACGATTAGTACGCTCTGTCAAAACGGCGTTGGGGGCGACACTGCATCAGCGGGCGCTAAAAGAAGAAGTGCTGCTGACCCTGATGGTAGAGGCCGAACACTCTATAAACTCTCGGCCTCTCACCCACGTTTCCGTCGATCCCAAGGATCCGGAGGCGTTGACTCCGAACCACTTCCTCATCGGGACCTCCTCAGGCCTTCCCTATACTGGGCCTTGCGAGGAGGTCAGCCGAAAACAGTGGAGAGCTGCCCAGGCGCTCGTCGACCATTTCTGGCGACGCTGGGTAAATGAATACCTGCCGACGCTGGTGCCCAGGGGGGCATCCGACGACCGAGGACGACCTCTGCGCGTTGGCGACCTGGTTGTCGTCATCGACCCCACACTGCCACGAGGGACGTGGCCCCGAGGCGTCGTGGAGACTACGTACGTCGGTCTAGACGGCAAGGTGCGATCAGCCGACGTCAGGACTACAGCGGGCATCCTACGGCGTCCCACGACGAAGCTCGCCGTCCTCTGCGTGGAAGATAAGGCTACGGTAGCCCTGCGCCGGGGGGAGGATGTTACGGACGTCGTAGCTTTGTAATACAATTAAGTAATGATCATAAATAATGTAAATAAATATGAATATATAAGTAGACTTAAGTAGATATAAGGATGATTCAATAAAAACGATTTGAGAGTAGGGAAATGTTTATTGTTATTCGATTAAGGCTGTTTTATTTAGAAAATCTAAGGCTGTAAATCAAAACATGACGATGTAAAGTGGACGCGAGCACGATCGAACAGGTTTGAACATGTCGAAACCTGTCCGAACGCCACCACAAGTAAAACTCAGACGAAGCGCTGTGATTGGTCGAACCGAATGCGTTGCGCTCACATCCACTCACTACTTGCACCCTGTAAAATAGAACATAAGCAGGACGGTTTGTTGCACCGATGTAGTTCATTTCAGTCAGCAGTAGTTCTCTCAAGAAATCCGAAGCAACAAGCCGATCCTGATCAAGATTAAAATAAATCAACTCACCATCAAGCCAGGCGTTTCATTCCTTTGGAAGATAAAAACTACAGTCCACCACAGTGACAATACTGAAGTTTCTAGCACGCTGATTAAGAGACAACCAGCTACGCTTCCACAAAACTCTGCGAGGAAAAAAATTACTGTGAACGTATCTTTGTACGTCGATATTGCACAATGCAGGCGCATTACCGTGGAGCTATCATCAGAAACATTCTCGCCTTACTGCAGACAGTAAAAAGAAGGAAGTCATAAAAGAATTTTGAAATAGGCACGAGCGTCATAACTGTGATAAAATTCTAAACATTCTCGTAGCTGCGATTTTAAAAATTCATTTTCGCCATTGACAATGTTTTTTTTTTCAACATTGCATCTGCTGAATGTGTTCATTCGTCCGGCTAGGTACACCTTGTTTTACTTTTCTAGCATTCCAACATTAAAAATAATTTTATTTATTTATACTTAGATCATTTAAAAACTTTTTTGTTGACAGCATTGACAATCGAAGTATTTAGTTTCTGATCAATTCTCTATGTAACAATCCGATTTTATCAAATGGATTGATGAATGGATTAACAAAGTAGCGTGATTACAAAGCGTTTCTTACATTAATTAAATCTGTCATACCTACGACCGCGACCGCAGAAACGAAACGGCTTGTTGAATACCTAGGTATAAATTCTTGCGAGGATAGTTTAATTATATTCGCAATATTACCTAGTTTCTGCGTGATGCCAACAGCGAATTAAATTATCAGAAATTATGTAATGAATAAAATATGTTTTCGTAATTTGGTTTAACTTTCGTAGTTTCATTTAAGTAAAGTCATTTTTGTGTCCAGTTTATGTCCCAGTGTGTCATTTAGAATCAATCAGACGCCAAAGCATACGCAACCGAAATTTATCCAAGTTTTCGGTAAAATTTATCCCATTTGCATAGCCACCCAGTCTGTATACGGCCTGTGTTGCCAGCAATCCGTCGTACTAGCGGCGAAGGCGAGGATTAGCTACCAATTACACCTCTCAGCTGGCTTTGTATGACATGTTACCCCGGCTGCCTGACTCGAGCACTTAAAACATGTTGTGAATCCAGAAATTTTTCTCACTGTACGCTCGCAATGTTGCTGAATTTTTGATATTATGTGCTTTCTGGTTGGGATATGTCGGCTTTTTTTGTGGGTTGTATCTAATAGTCCTAGTGTGAGGTTTTGTAATGTTATAGAATATTCATGCAAATAATAGGCATATATTTACTGATATCAATAAGTAAATGTATGCCGCGGTTATTAGTATGATTAACTGCACAAATTTATCTAAATGCGCTGTTTATTGCTTGTTTATGTCATCGCTTAAACTTTAAATTGACTAAAAATCATTTTGCTGACCTGTGTGTCAAAATTGTAAAAAAATCTATACAAATGTGTCAGGGATCTCGGCAATGGCACAAATCGGCAATGTTATTGTGTTTGTTAATATTATTTTAATGTGAATTATTACATATTCTCTTACCTTTGTGGTGAGAAACAGTAATAGAGGTGCCTCCGTACTATAAAATACGTACTTAAAAGGTTTTTAATACAATCTAGCAAATGGCAACCTTATTAATCATCCATTTGAAACAACCTGCATCATTAACATCGCCATCAAACTAAATGGTACGTCACTAATGCGGTAATTAAATCACACAATTTAGTTAATCCAGATTACATTAAACTATTTGTGCTAGGACTGGTCCAGTAATGTCATTATTGGTTGGATCTAAATGTGTAAACAAACCTTTGCGTTGTGGCGTGTGTGTACACACTACACACACATACATACATAGAGACTGACCACTGCATGTGGCGAGTGTGTTTTGTGATCTATCCTTACTTACTATGAGTCCGATAATATTAACGACAGTAGTTAGGTATTAAACATAACTGTAGTGATACCGACAACACAGTGAGTCCTAATGGATTTTTTTCATTGAAATTACGGAGATGATCATAATTTAAGCGAATAATTCGAAGAGATCCTAAGTGTGTGTCTCACCAGGCTGATGAAGATGAATGAAGAAGAGAGAAGAACGAGATCAATTACGGTCTCTGTCTTACACGGCGTCAAAACTCCTAATGTACCTCATCATCATCATCATCAGCCTGCCGTAGTCCACTGCTGGATATAGGCCTCTCCAATGGCACGCCACTGAGCCCGATTTTCGGGTCTTTGTGTCCAGCCGCTGCCAGCCACTTTGCGTATATCGTCACTCCACCTAATGTACCTACTTAGTAAATAATACTCGTATTTCTGATAAAGCCTGAAATGGGATTCGATTTCTGCAATAGCATCAAGACTGGTGTCTAAAATGTGACCAGCAAGTGGCAATACACTTGTTCCAATTTTATTTAACATCCCACAACTTCACTTCCATCATTATTTAACTATACTCATATCATCTCCCACTAGCTTCTGGCCCTCACACATTTAACTACAGTTACACGTGGTAGAAGCTCCGAATTAGGTGACGGTTTTGTGCAAGCACCGCTAAATATTTAAACTAATCAACCACAACCGTGTTGTGTCTATTTATTACAGTTTGATCAGATACTTGGACGCTCCATTTATTTGTATTTTGTTGACGAATGTGTGTCGAAGATGAGTTCAATACATAGTAGACAATATGGATACATTCACTCCCCGTCTTTAATAGTACATTGACATACACATTTTTTTTTATAGACTCACGCCTGTTTCCCCGAAGGGTTAGGCAGAGGTGTAATTTTACACCCACATTTCGCCATGAATTTTTAGGTCCCACGTAATAGGGGGCGAGCCTATTGCCGTTACCGGGCATATCGCCAGACTCCGTGCTGCTACTGAGAATTCGGTAAAACTCAGTAACAATTTTGCCCGACCAGGGAACCCGGGACCTGACCACGGAGGCAGTCTGACATACATATATATATAATTCAAGAGACACCTCAGACATACATCTTTGTATAATTAAAGACCGGGGTAGGTTAAGTTCACTAGTAATGTTTCTCGAGCCCAGGAAAAAAGAAATTGGTGATCTGTAGGTGCAGATGGCGATGACGTTTATGCAGCTGCATCACTTTTTGATACACCACTGAATGATCTGGGCAAGAAATAGTTTTTTCAAGTTTGGGTTTTTTGTCGCCGTAGGTTGTATTTTTGTAGAGTGATAAAGAAATCAAATCAAATTCAAATTCTTTATTTTTCAAAAAGTTACATGCACCATGAACACAGGTAGATGATCTCAAACAATTTTATTGGACATTGAATAATAACGTCAACACCGGAACGGACACCCCGAAGAACACCTGCGCGCACATAGGTGCGTCTCAACCCGCCATCCGCGTCCTCAGTCAACAAAGACGCAGATGACAGGCCGAGGCGCACGCAACTCATTAAGGTGCGCACAAACGAGACGCCCACCCCAGTGCTAACGCCATTATTCAATGTAACAGACTAATATTTGTTGTGCTCTGGTACCCAAGGTAAGATTAAACTTGAGTTTTGGGTACCAGGGTCTCGTAGTGTGTTTGCGTGGTAATTACATAATAATCAGTGTTCGTGTGAGCAATCAGAAACGTGATAAGGAACGATGTTGTTGTGTGCGCGTGTATGTCTGTGTGTGTATGTATGGGTGTGTGTGTATGTATGGGTGTGTGTATGTATGGGTGTGTGTGTATGTATGGGTGTGTGTGTATGTATGGGTGTGTGTGTATGTATGTGTGTGTTTGTATGTTAGTTGATCAAAGTATGGCCAGTTTAAGTAAGAATTCCGTTTCGGCGTAAGTTTTGGTCATAAGCCATTTCGTTACTTCTTTCTTACATTGGGATCGAAGCAGTGGATATATATCAAGTACAGCTTTTTGTTTTAAAAAATAAAATAATATCAAGTACAGCTTTTTGTTTTAAAAATCGTGTAGTCATTCAGTTTATTTCCTTAACCTGGAACTTCAATGTGATGCGATGTAGATAACAGTCGAGCAGCTTCCATAGCCTACAGCCTACTCATAGCTAAAATATTGGTTACTAAAATATCAGGTAGTATCATGTAAAGCAGGTAGATATTAAATACATACATACATACATATGCGCACGCCTTTTTCCCGTCGGGGTAGGCAGAGACAACAGAACACCAGTTGCTTCTATCCTTGCAAACCTCACGCGCTTCCTCTACATTCATTACTCTTTTCATACATGCTCACCGTATATTTAGTTTTATTAAATAAAACTAAATATCCATAGAGATATATAGACAGATTGCATAATAGGGCAAGCAGTTACTGGAACATTCCTATTATATGGAGCTTGTATAAGAGATTTGTTACAGCCGTGATTTGTAATTGCAAGCTCAGCCCGGCTCAGTAGAGTGCGCCGGTGACCGTGGTGTACGCGAGTCAAATGAATGTTATCCATGTATGCATTTATATGCATCGCTTAGCCTAGTGACATTCTGATGGTTCTACATTACATTGTAATGGACCTTTTCCTGACTGCATTAGGGCACGGATAATGTGCCTATCATTTCATTTATTAAATCCTCTTTGCTTTGGCGGTGTTGTTAAATTCGAGGCGCGTTGCGTAGTCTGTGAAAATGGGCTTTTATATATTATCATACATGGTAAACTCACAGCTTGATACACATTATCTTTCTGTACGTAGTATACGATGACTCGTATACTATGACAACTCACTCGAATAAAAAAAATTCATGGGATGGATGAAAAAGTCATCAATGGGGTTCTATTTCAGTAGACCGGCTATGGTTTAATCCATGACCTCCATTCGATGAGACGCCGGCACTCTGATTGGTCAGCTCCGCATCCAACACTAATCAATACGTCGAACGCAGCAATTGTGAAGACAATGTTAACATATAATCAACTCGTACTAGGTCTGCCGTATAAACATAGATAGGTACGTATAAAAGATGCAGCTGGGTCCACATCAAAAGTGTTTTACACAACAAATCGTAAAAAGAACATTAGCGCGGCCCAAATTACGACGCCATTTTGATAGAAATTCACGGAATATTTCTTGACGTTATGTTTTGTTTGTGTCGGTGCTAGCGGCGCGTGATCTTTGCGGATAAAACTTCTAATTATTAATAAATGCTTACATTTTTCATTTTACAAATTTTTACTTATCACGAATGACTATGTCATGACTTATTTTATTCATGGGTAGTTTGCCTATCGACGATTATTTATACTACTATAAATTTATATAGTAAAGTAATTTGATTGTCAAAGTGACAGATAAATGTAAACACGTATTAGCTAAAGCTCTGCATCAATTATTACAAAAACCATACTTAAAACTTGTTAATTGCGTGAGTTTCACCATAAGCACAAAGTAAACATCCATAACCTCTTAGTGACACACAATTGAAGCAGTAAACATTGTAATTTGGACTCTTATCAAGAACACAACTGGTGAGCGAACAAATTTTTAACGAATTATACAATTTGAATTATGCTGTTTTCACAAGTGATTACAAGATATATAAAAGTTTGTTGACAATTAGGACAACTCTCAGCTGATTGGTCTTAACATATATACTCAAAGTACTCTGTGGTCTTAAAAATCTGACAGTCACAGACCAAGACACCCAAGGCTGCCAACTTCTACTATATAATAATTTCGTTCGGAAATGAACGTTGTCTCAGATGTTTTTGCTGGATATTAGAAAAACCATTATAACTGTCACTGATATTCTCATCAAGACTATAAACCAAAGAGATTGGATATAAATACATAGAGGTAGTCCTAGTACTTACAAATTGAACACAGTCAACTGACCTGTAAGATACAATTTAGACAATATTATGCCATCAAATTATATAACCTTTGTGATTTTTCTTTTATAACAGTTTTGTCATGATTTTGAATTTAGCCGTATAATATTTATATCGACTTTTCAAGTGTTGTAAAAAATCTTATCGATATGTCTATCCACAGTATTTTATCTCGTTATTTTTTAGATTTCCACGTGATAAAGATTTATAAAATAAGTGGATTGCTGCAGTATGTCGTGGCGAAAATTGGGTGCCTAGAAAGCACCATAGAATTTGTTCCAAGCTTTTTACCGCGGAATGTTTTTATAGTATTGACAGATGGCGCAGACTAAAAGAAAATTCTGTGCCAACATTACTCCTCCATTCTAAACGTATCAGTGTGAGTGTTTAAATAATTACTTGCTTTTACTTTTATTAGGGTAGCAGCGCCAAACAGGAGTCGGATCTTGGGCTCCATTCGATGTCTCGACCAAAGGAATAATTTAATTTGAATATTTTGTTCAATTTTATGCCAATTCCACTTGCAGGTGAGGTTGGCTTGGGACCCTACGTTCTTGGTGGGAACCCTATGCACTTATCAGTGCATAGGGTTCCCACCAAGAACGTAGGGTCCCAAGCCAACCTCACCTGCAAGTGGCCTACTTATCAACGGACGAGGCTCTGGCAAACAAAACATCCCGATTAGCGGCATTAGGCTCGCCACCTATTACGTGCGATCTGTCTGGTCTGGCAAAAAGTGGGCGTTTAATATGCCTCTGTCTACCCCTTCGGGGAAACAGGCGTGAGCCTATGTATGTATGTTATAAACAGTATTCAGCCAGCTACCTGCAGTTACACTGTAGCCACGAAAAGCCACGACACGCTAAGCGACAAGCGATTTCGATGTTTATATGTGCAATTTAGTTCTGCACTGAGGTGACAGCGCCGGCGGCAGAATAGAGAGCGGCATGAACATTGAAATCGCTTGTCGCTCAGCGTGTCGCGGCCGTTCGTGGCCAGGCTGTGAGGTGACATCCACTCATTTCATAGTTTTACCATATCCTTACTAATACCTATTATAAATGTAAGTGAATTTATTTATTTATTAAGTTCACATTTTGACCAATCAATCGATCATAAAAAGTTCAATGCACGTTGATGGGAGTAATGGGAGTACAGAAAAAGGTGTAAGGTAATTTTTATCAATCGGCTTTGGCCTATAAATCAAGCTTCAGGTATCATCAGTGATTGCTAGGGTGGCAAACACAAAGGGTATTCTTATTTATTTTAATATACTGCTTTGCATTAAAACGTGGTTTTTTTCTTTCTTTAGTGTACGTGTGCGCCTTCCATAAATGAGACATCTTCTGTTTCTCCGACAACCAGCACTAAAGCACCTACGTTAGTTACAATTTCTCCCCCAGTAGGTACAGAAGCGGTGAAAATCGTGTGCGCTAAACACTTACGTACAATAGAAAAACTACAAAAAGAAGTTTTTCACCTTAAGCGGCTTGTTAAAAGACGTTTGTTAAAAATAAATTATTTAAGACAACGGTCTAAATGTCTGATGAAAAAGAACATTGCTATGAATTCGCGTTTAATTGATAGTTTGCAAAACGAAAATATCGTGAAGGAGGATTTGATAATTTTAGATCACGTGAAAAATAAGTGTCATTGAAAAATACCTTTCACGCGCGGCTGGTGACAAAACACGTGAGATTAGCTTGAAGTTAAAAAAAAATGCTGTGACGATTCATTATTATGTGCTACTGAGTACCCATTTGAACAAAAAATTATAGATTCGGTTTATAAATGCAAGTTTGTGTAATAATTATATAAATACTATCCATTAACTAGCGTTCTGACTGATGTGGACACAAACTTACGGAATGTATAACATGTACATACTTACTATACTTTACAACTCTGTTTGATTTGAACCTATATTGAAACTTTGATCGATATCGATAGCGGATTTGCTCAATCACTAAAAAATTAAAAAGTTACGAAATTCGTGTTCAAATGGTCTTTAGCCCTAACTGACAAACATAGTGCCATCTTCTTCTGGCAACTCTAATTTGTCATATGAGTGAAGAGTGTAGCTATATTCAATTTGTTCATAAAAATATCGTTCATTCCATGCTTTAGTTATTCTTCTGTGCTATAAACTAACCACAGATAAAATAAGAATGGTATCTCGATGAAATAATCGAATAGATGATCGAGTTTGATATAAATAATATAAGATTATAATAGTGAATATATACTAATAAAATGGACACTGAAAATATCACCTTCCGTAAGCCGCAACGTTCTACCTCCTTAGAAAATGGTACTAACAGCAGTTTATTCGAGAGTACCACTATGAGCTTACCAGATAACACCCTCAACCAAAGCCAAACAATTTTAGACCTTCAGGAAACAGTAAAAAAAATAATTTTAGATTTACAAAGTGCGCATCAGGAGATAGAAGACTTAAGTATGGAGAATCAGAAACTTAAAAACGAAGTACAAAAATGCAACAAAATTATCACCACGTACAAAAAGATACAGGTAATTGATTTAAAAAGCAGCACTCCAGTCTCTGCTCGCAAGAAAAGATTTTGTAACAAGCAGACTCCAACTGCATCTGTACCAGTACAAAGTGTAAATTCCATAAGTAATAAATTGGACTTTGAAGACACTAGCGCTGAAAAAGAAGCATCCGAACAACCACAAAATCTCTTTGGTAACACCGAACCCCAGAAAATTACCACAGAATATACATTTAAAAACAACACTGAAAGCGATAATTTGGTTAATGTTGAGACACATATTACTTCAGACCAAGATGAAGAGTTAAAGAAGATAGTTATTGTAGCTGATCAACAAGGACGTAACGTAAGAGCCAATCTCCAGAAACTGGTTGGTTCTAAATAAGAGGGTCAAACTGAAAGTTCTTAGAAAATCAAAAACTGATTACATTAGCCAGTTATTAGTTTTATTATATCTTTTCAAAATATTGTCCATTGACGTCAATACACCGCTGCATGCGATGGAACCACTGGGAAAAGCACTTTGCCCACTCGTCCTTAGGGGTCTCTTCAATGGCATCGCGATACGCAGCCACCGCTTCTTCATCATTTATAAACCGCTTTCCTTTAAATTTTTCTTTAATTTTTGGAAATAAACAAAAATCACAAGGCGCGAGGTCGGGGCTATACGGCGGGTGACCCAGTAATTCAACGTTTGATGTCGCCAAATAGTCGATCGTTCGCTTGGCGGTGTGCGACGAGGCGTTGTCGTGGTGAAGGAGGATCCTACTGCGAGGTCGTTTCTCTCGAACTTTTTCCAAGACAAGTGGCAAACAATTGGTAGTGTACCATTCTGCAGAAACTGTTTTTTGATCCTCTAACACAATTGTTGCGAAATGACCTATCCTTCCAAAGAACGAGGCCACCATTTTTTTTCCCGCACTTCGATCTCTCTTCACTTTAGTTGACAACTCCTCGAAAGGAAACACCCACTGAGCAGATTGTCTTTTGGTTTCAGGATCATAACAGTAAATCCAGCTTTCGTCACCTGTTAGTATGTCGAACACAGCATTTGAGTCACCTCCGTTAAATCTTTCAATCATTTTACGGCACCAATCCACACGATGGAGTTTTTGAGCCTTAGTCAAATTATGAGGTATCCACCGGGCGCAAAGCTTCCTGACCGCTAAATGTTCGTGGAGGATTTTGTGCACTTGACTCATACCGATGCCTAAGCTTGTCCGAATCTGCTGATAGGTCACTCTTTTGTCAGTCTCTATCATACGCCGCACAACACAGATGTTATTTTCAGTCGTCGCCGTAGAAGGCCGTCCCTCACGTACATCATCAGTGAGATTAGTGCGACCACGTTTAAACTCATTAAACCAGTTGTAAACAGTCGCACGAGATGGGGCTTCATCGTGAAAGGCCAATCGTAGTCTATCATAACTTTCTTGTTGACTTAAATGACATCGAAAGTCATAAAAAATCATTGCACGAAAATTTTCTCGTGTTAAATTCATGTTGACGTGACACAGACAATTTTCAATTTGCCGCCAAATCGTAAAACAAATGACAAATGAATGAAATATATACTCAGTAATATTGGCAAAGAGTTCTATTTTCAAATTTTAGAATATTTTTTTTATTATATTGTTTATAAGTGGCCAGTTCTAAGAACTTTCAGTTTGACCATCGTACAACGTACTATGTTTGATGAAACCAGGAGCACAGGCGAAAGATATGCTTGCACGTCAGAACGAAATTTTAATGAGTTTAGGAAAAAAAGATTATGTAATAATTTTAAGTGGCACTAACGATCGTAACCCGAATGACTTTCTTTTCTATATGAGAAACTGCTTTCAACAGGCACAACATACAAATATTATTGTGCCTGATATCCCATTTAGCTATCACCTCCGAGAACAGAAGTTGAACAATGAATTGAGGTTTATCTGTAAACATTTTGCAAATGTAACATTTATTGAGATGGACTATGCTAGATTTCGCCCTAATCGTCGCGTCTTTCCAGTTTACTTGTGTAGGTCAATTCTTAGGGAAGTACTACGTATTGATTATAAATTAAAAGCACTGCACCACTATAGGAACTTGAACAAAAATACAGTATGCTTCTCACACAAGAGTACCCAGACTGATTTCGATTTAACTATCCAAAAAAAACCCTCTACGGTCCCTTTAGATGAAGAAGATTTTTTTCGTCCAGAATGATGTTTCTTTAAAAATAATACACCAAAATATTAATAGTCTGGTAAATAAATTAGATTTATTAAGTACGAATATAGATACTTTACTGGATGATGGAATTGAAATAGATATCGTCTGTATAACTAAGCACAATATGGTTCATGAAGATACACATTTATTGCATATGTCACCTTTTATTCTTGCCAATTGTAGCACCAGAAAAAGTAGGCATGGTGGGTCGTGCATACTTATTCGTCGTAATCTTAGATTTAAGGTATTAGAACAAGTATTTAAACACAACCTGCCAAACATATTTGAATGTAGCGGCATAGAAGTTATAGACCACAATCAGTTGATATTTTGTATATACCGACCTCCCCATAATTTGGGCAATGATCTTCAATGATTTTTTGAAAAATTTAATTACATTCTCTATAATTACTGCTTTAAAAAGAAAAAAATATAATATGTGGCGATTTTAACATTGACGTAACGAAAAATAATAAAATTTCACAAGAATATAGACATCTATTACTAGAATATAATCTTAAACTTACATCAGAACTACCAAACTCGACTTACTACGGAATTCAATATTTGAACTATAGATAGATCTGTAGATTTGAGATTCGTTTTTGACATAAGCTCCATACAAAATATGTCAAATACGAATCTCGAATCTCAAAATCCATGTATGGATCGAATATTGAAAATGGCCGTTAGTAGTGGCACATGTATTGATCACGTGATACATAATCATGTAAGAAGATGTAAGAGTACTATAATGGAGCTAGCTATATCAGATCACACCGCACAATTAATTTTCTGCCCCGAAAATCGATATATAAAAATAAATATTGGTACAGTAACAAGCGTGATTACAGTAAAGAAAATATAGAAAAGTTTAGTAAAGGCCTATCTTCCCTAACATTTAAAGATATATCCGATATTGAGGATCCAAATACGGCTTTTGATGAGTTTTACGACACGTTTAAACTGTATTATGACTTATGCTTCCCGATAACACGAATAAAGATACCACTAACAAATCGTCCCAAATGGATTAGCAAGGGCATAAAACTATGCTCAAAACGCAAAAGAAACCTATTATGGCAATACAGGAGAACAAACAATGTGACAGATAAAGTCAAATTTAAATCTTACTCCAAAAAACTCAGTCCGATTCTTAAATTAACTCAGAAATCGCAAAATAACTATCGAATAAATACCGCTACTAACAAATCAAAAGCGACCTGGGAGATAATAAATAGAAATAAAACAAACATACCTCGGGATGTCATAAGTCAAATAAAAAGTAATGATCAGATTATTAGCCATCCTCGGCATATAGCTGAAGAATTTAAAAGCTTCTTCGTTAATCAAGTTATACCTCTGACATGGAATAACCAAAACAGAAATAATAAAGTAATTTATAATACATATAATTCAATTTTTTTAAATCCGACTACACCACATGACATAGAACGCATAATTTTATCATTAAAAAATACCAATAGTACAGGCTATGATGACATCACGACCAAAGTTGACCAAAGTTGAGTTTGACAAAACGACTGCACGGTTGGCGTAGTGGTTTAAGCGGTCGCCTCACCGCTTGACATTGCGTCGAGTGTTGTGGGTTCGATCCCCACACGAGACAACACTTTGTGTGACTCATAAATTGTTGTTTCGAGTCTGGGTGTTCATTGTGTCCGTTAGTTGTATGTTTGTAAAGTCCCCCGCGACACAGGATTTAGTCCTAATGCGGGAGTTGTATTTAAAAAAAAAAAAGTTATAAAGAGCGTAAACAAAATAATATCACCGATATTGACACATATTTTTAATTTATGTATTTTTGGCGGTATTTTTCCCAGTAAATTGAAAACTACTATTATAAAACCATTGTTTAAAAAGGAGGATAAGGAAAACATGGCTTCCTATCGCCCAATAGCGCTCATACCGGTGTTTTCTAAAATTTTTGAAAAACATATATATAAAAATATTACCAATTATTTAGAACAAAACAAAATTTTAACTGACGAACAAATGGGTTTTCGGAAGGATAAATCAATCAGCAGAGCGGTTTAGAATTTTCTGGATGTAATAACAAAAAAATTGGATGCCAAGTATTCTGTCTGCGTCTTGTTTATGGACCTCACCAAGGCTTTTGATTACGTGGATCATCATATTCTTAAAAACAAACTAAATACCTATGGAATCAGGGGCAATGTTCTGGACTTAATTATGCCTTACCTTAGTGACACACACTTACCTTACAGCAAATAACTGTAGTATCTAAAATATGTCAAAAACGAAAACAAGAATTCAAATATGAATCTACTATCCAAAAAATTAAATATGGCGTGCCTCAAGGAAGTGTTCTCGGACCATTATTGTTTCTGATATACACCGCTATTTTTTAATTAGTACAAAAAATTTAACACAGCACTAAGTATCTTTGACTGATCTTATTTAAGTAGTTAA
The DNA here is from genome assembly GCA_944739405.2 of Euclidia mi. Lineage (NCBI taxonomy): Eukaryota > Metazoa > Arthropoda > Insecta > Lepidoptera > Erebidae > Euclidia > Euclidia mi. The sequence goes on along the minus strand of OX123188.2, from coordinate 29,255,132 downwards.
AAAATAAAAACACTAAGTCCCAAAACTGTCTCAAAACTGTCCACAAAAATACGTGATAATTGGTAAATGCAATACTAATACTATGACCGACCCGAGTACTACGAGTATCATAGTAAAATGAACCATTGATAAATTCATCTCCCCCCTCGCCCCTCTGCGCCTGCGCCACGCCCCGACGATGCGACAAACAGTACTAAATTGCTAGCAAAAGTTAGCGTATCTAATTTCGTTGCAAAAGTTAATTGTTTGTCTACGTTTGCCCGACGCGATGGCCTATCATATCAGTTCATATCACGGGAGTATATAGCTATGCTTAGTGCGTACTTTTTGAGTGGAAATATCGCGAGTGCAGCTGTGTACCCATGGACATCTTATTGTGAGTGTACAAAAGTGATCCGGTCAGTGTCAATCAATTAAAACAGTACATATTGGATGCTTTTGACAACGGTGGTGGCGAAGGACAATGGAAATACTTGTAAGTTTAGTAAATAATACGTACTTAAGTAAATAATAATTTGATGCGGGTGGCTCAAAATCGGTCTGTGTTCTCCACACACCTTGAGGAAGGCCTATGTCCAGCAGTGGACGTCTCTAGGCTGACATGATGATGATAAAATAATATTTGTAAATAGCAGATGATTCTAACTTCATAAATACGCCAAAATTACTCTTTTCTTTTAGTCCAGAACACCTTCTTTTATTTTGATATTTGTTTGCTTTCTAATTACATACCTCCGTATTTAATTACTTGTTAAACGATAAATTTTACCGGTCCTAAGCCCGAATGAAGTATGAAGGAGTGGGTAGAATTAACAAAATTAAAAAATAACTACCTACATTTATTATTTTTCTTCATTCTATTTTCTATGGCTACCTACATCATAAGTGCGACGGAGAGAATGCGAATGAGCAGGATGGAATATTATCAATGAATTAGTGAATGGATTGTAAAATATGACTATGATTTAAGTGAGATTTTCTACAATAAACAAATGATAATAACTTTGCTCTTTATTGATATTATGAAATTCTTACGTCACATATATGATAATAATATCTTCGCTAATCTGTCCTTAAAGGTTTTGTACTAATTAAAAAATAGCGGTGTATATTTATGATCTCCCACAGGTTATCAGTTCCCCAATGGTTCTTTTTGCTGACGACAGCACCGCTATATTCACAAATAAAAATTCAGAATTACTCGAAGCCGAGATAAATATTGCTCCAGAAAAAATCATTGCTTGGTTGAAATCGAACAATCTTGCTATAAATTTAGATAAAACCAATGTCATGTGTTTTCGGCACAAGAATACTTCTTTTAAGCCTAATATAAATATAAATTATTGTGGTCAGACTATTAGAGAGGTAACTGTGACAAAATTTCTGGGAATTCACATGGATTGCAACCTTAACCGGAAAAAACAGGTGGACCAAGTATGTGCGAAGCTTAATAAATTTTCATATGCACTATACATACTAACAAAAACTGTTAATATGTCTACTCTATTAACAGCTTATCACGCATATGTTGTATCAACACTTAGATATGGTTTGATGTACTGGAGAACCTAAACAGACAGATATAAAGCTTTTATATCTCATAAGAAATGCATTCGGACTATGTGTCAATGAGGAAAATATGAAAGTTTTAAGCCTCACTTTCAATCACTGAAAATTCTGACATTGCCATGTTTATATATTTTTGAAATCATTGTTTTTGTAAAGAGTAATTTAGGTTCCTATAAAACGCTACGAAGTAATAGACTTATGCATAAACTTCAAGTGGAGCAAAGTAAAACTGCCCTCTTAAATAAAAGCTTTTTCTGTATGGCTCCAAAGTTATATAACAAACTTCCTATTTCTATTAAAGATATCCATAATATTAATGTATTTAAAACCAAATTAAAGGAATTCCTGATCAATAAATGCTACTATGACATCAAAGAATATTTAAATGACAAGCTTTGACATTATTTATGTATATTTTATATTAGATCTCGATGTTGCTAGTCAATAATATAATGTAAATCACTGCTAATAATTAATTTGTTTAGAATGTTAATTGGAACTCTTATAAATTCATTGATATAATTATTTAATTGTTACTGAAAAGCAGAAGAATAATAATTTATGTGTAAATAACTGATTTTTGTGTGTGCTTTTAAGAACTGATTATTATATGTGCCTATTTTTTTTAAATTCATTAATTCTTAAATAACTGTTGTTGCTATTATTTTAAATCATTAATGTGATTTTGCACGCCGTAAGGCTGAATATGTTCGGAGCTACCAAAATTGTAACAACTTTATTATGTACCCATATTCGCAAAATAAACGTATTTGTATTTGTATTATTACGAATATATCGACAAGTTTATCAATCTGTACCTAATGTTCGTTTGTGAGTTGTTCTTCGATAGTTTGATACCATTGGCTTATCACCAGCATGTGTGCCAAGTATTTAGGACAGTACCTATTGTACCTGCATGGCGTAGTTTAAAATCAGGATAAGTTTGGAAGGCGGGGGCGACCTTCGGGGATACAGGCGTGAGTCTCTAAATAAAAAAAAGTTTGGAAGGCATATCGCCGCAAATTTTAAATGTAGACAATTTTTATGAGAAATGGAAATGTCGGTTTCATTTGATATTAGTTCTCTTTTGCTGTTAATATAAACAGATCTATAAACACACGAAACGATTTCGATTCGTTCATAATCCTTACAATATTAGATATAAGTCCTAAGCGATAGAACGCAGACAGATAAATAATATCTGCGCCGACGTGATAGGCACCAGATTATTTCGTTACAGAAACTGAACTTTTAATTTCTTTGAAAACAAAAACGACAAACTTGGACTTTGATATAATTTGATAACTTGAAGTGAACGTTATTATTTGAAACCGTGGTCAACAAATCCGTTCTGTGATCATTTAGATTTATTGCTTATTATATTCTCGATCTAAAGTCCTTGTGAGTTATACCCGGGTGTGTCACAATGCGCGTAGCTAACTCATGTTTATGCTAAGTGCGTGGAACAAAAGTAACATGAATCAAAGAAATATATGACTAAGGATTTTACACTAAAAATTAATGTTTTCCTTTGGCTGTTTAAAAGTTCGTTTTCTGAGATTTGCTTTGGTCCAAACTTGTTGTTTTTCTGCAAGTCATGTGTATTTGTATTTAACGTGTTAGATATTTCAAATAAGAGTCAGCAGTTAGGCACTACATGAGAAGAAATCCAGATATGAGGTGATAAGAACTTATATCCACAAACTTATATGAGGTGATTTCTAAGTAAATAAATATACAGACTACAGAAGGTGGTATTGTTATTTATGCTAATGATATGAGTGTCTTACGGCCGGGCCCATTATTTTATGTATTGTATAATCGTAGTTCATAATTACAAACGCAATAAGGGGCTTCTTTATCCGATTTTCATGATTACCTAGAAAAATATGGCCTGAATCTAATTGCATCGGAGAAGATACCATTATTAATGCTCTGGCTTTGGCTGGATATGGGAATTTAGTTCTACTGCAATGATTATTTCCCTAACAAAATAAATTTATATGTATGCATGTGTAACCAATTGTTTAAATCTACGGAACCGCTACGCCGTCAATCAGACATCAGACGTAGTAACTATGTTCTTCCTTCGAACGCGAATATCCAAATATTATATTTTTTATACTGAAAAGTATCGGATATCATCAGACTGGTCACATACTTTGGAAATGTAAAATATATACCTAACTATATGTACGCTTTTTTATCGCAAAAAATTACATCTTGTTACGCGTATTGAACATTTTAAAGCCAAATATCGTGCAATAATAGACGGAACATGAGCGCAAGACATTCTTAATCTTAATATCTAAAATCCTTGCCTTACTGACTGACTGACAGACACGCTACAGCCGAAACTATTGGGCGCAGGAAGCTGAAATTTGCATGTATGTTCCTTGGCGACCGTAGGGGTGCACTAAGAAGGGATTTCTCGAAATTCCAACGGGATCGGCCAAAACGGGTAAATTAAAAAGAATGCAGGCGTAGCTGCTGGCGTCCTCTAGTACGATGATAAAGCTTATATTCAGAATGCCTCGTTGGTCTCGCGGCATAATTGTACGCGTGGGATTGGGAGGTCTCGGGTTCGATTCCCGGGTCGGGCAAAAGTGATACTGGGTTTTTCCGAATTCTTAGTAGCAGCCCGGAGTCTGGTGATGTGCCCAGTAACGGCAATAGGCTCACCCCCTATTACGTGGGACCTAAAAATTCATGGCGAAATGTGGGTGTAATATTTACACCTCTGCCTACCCCTTCGGGGATACAGGCGTGAGACTATAAATAAAAATAAAAATATGTTCACAGATTTCTATCGCAGTCTACGATGTAAATATAATAATGGTGTCCTATTTTGACCTGAATGCGTCCCGTTCAACGAAGTGGGCCGCCTTTTCAATAGCTGAATGCGATTCATCTAGTATGCTTCTTCGCTTTTAATAACTGAATCTATGGATACTCTTGTCTGCTTCTTATTAGCGATAATTTCATTTTAATCGTAACAACTTTTATGCTCGTGAAATAAAACAGTATAGGCACAAAAATCTAGCAAGAAGTTTGGCCCAAAAAGCTTATCACAATATAATATATGTAGTTTGTCAACAAGTTAGAGGAATTTTTGGAATTTATATGCCTATTGAACTATTAATTATCGCTTCTAAACGGCAATGAAATACAACCTCAAACCTGCTTGTCTAAGAATTCTCGAAAAACACGAAGAGTTTTCCAACCGATACTTTCCCACTGTGGAGGACTGTGGCCTTACTCTTCTCATATTAAAGAATAGACCCGTGTCCAGTAGTGAGCTAGTACGTGTGCAAGGCGGATAGCATACCATGCAGGTATGTATTTAACGTTAATAGAATATACATTCACATAACAACCATCTAGATATATTCATATCTGGCTTTGACTTAAAGCGTCTTTACATACAGGTGGAGATTCCATGGTTGTCTGGCAGAAATCGCATTATGCGATAAGACCGCCCTTGTACTACCATTAGTATATAAGTAATTAACTGTACTTGTTCTGTAATTACTGGTGTACAATAAAGAATTAAATAAATAAATAAATAATAATAAATACTTTAAACAATGTATAAAATAAGGTTTTACTGTGAGATCAATAACGACCACTGAGTCGTTTGTAAGAAGCTAGCTTCTTCCCTGACCGCAGTATATCTGCGTATATTTTATTCACAGCACTGTTACTGCTCTTGCGGCAGTTAAAGGATACACTTTGTAACGGCACAAAACAAGATGGTTGCACGTAAGCTGCTCTAATTCTTACTTAGCGGTGCAATACGGCTAGGTTTATAAGGATCTTAGAGTATTTTATTATTCCTCGCGGGTCTACTTGCGTAGTATCTGTATATTGGCAAACGCGTCACCTACTAGGTTCAACAGTAAATCCAAGTCGTCCAGGGAACTACCTAAAACAAGTGAAAATTTGATTACAATCGGTACATCCGTTTAGGTATAGATCAGTGATATACACATGTACGTGTACGTGATATAAGTTTAAATATATGTCACAGCCGATCATTCGACGCAGCTGAAAAGTTAACATACTGATATTAACAACAAATACAATTTTTCACAAGGTTTATAGAATAAGTATACATTTTATTCGGTTTAATTTTATGAAAGTTTTCTTGAAGGGAACGAATTATAGGATAAGCGAACATGCTTCGGGCACAATCAATACCTATCTTATTAGGTATTGTGTATAATCCTCCGTCTCGATGTACTTCTAATCAAACTCTTTAAATTGTGTTCCAAGCCATTTGTGAGCTCAAACTGTTGTCGGTACAAATCGAATTTTGTAATAACTATACCATTACGTCTAAGATACGAAAAGAATATTCAATGAATTGGAATTATCAGTAAAATTACATGTTTCGTAACCTTAGCCCTTAAGTATTATGTCTGTAGAATCTGGTTAAACTGAAAAGCGAAACGCTTGAAAAGAGCAACTGTATAAAATAGTATAAAGCATTGGAAAAATTTATGTTATTTAATTCTTGTGACCAACTTTGGAGTCTTGTAATTTTAAATGTATAGCTACAAGCCTGGTTTGCGTATTAGCATACAAATGAAATAAAAACGCGCCATTGGCAATAAATCGTAGCTATTTATCTTGTGCTCAAAACGAGTATAATATTTGCACGAATCTGGGCAAATACAAAGTCTTAAAGAAGAGCGGATTATAGCGAAATCCGCAGTAAACGGGGGATTTACTCTGTGCATCCCGGAAACTTGAATCAACGCACATCATAAACATATACATAATGCCACAAGCATACACAAACTATGTGTGCAGAGAGGGTTGCTAGTGTGCTGACTTTACCTCACCATGAGGTTCAGTTAAGAGTAATATTGCTGCGAGGGAAAATGAAATGTGCGCTTTAGTTTCACGGTTAAATCTGTTGCTTATGTAGCGACCCGCATATTTTTCAACACACATGTCTATACATATGTATAGAAAATGCCGGCAGTTATAACGGTCCCTGTATGTAACAACTATAAATCGTCACTGATTACTTACCTTTATCGATTTATTGACTTACCTCACCTGCCGGCAACGCGATGTAAATTTGTCAAATAAAAGCAAAAGTAAAGTTATCCTAATTAACATCAGATCAATAGTCCGCTTAGGATTATATTCGCTATCAAGATTTATCATTATTTGCCCTAAGTCTATTTACTCTTTATTACAGTAATTGTAAGTTGTATTGAAGTTTTTCATCACGCTGTCTAGAAGGCTACCAGCTACGGTTCCACAAAACTCTACGAGGAAAAAAGGACTGTAAACGTATTTTTGTACGTCGATATTCAGACAATGCAGGCACATAACCGTGGAGCTATCATCAGAAACATTCTCGCTTTACTGCAGACAGTAAAAAGGAGGAAGTCATAAAAGAATTTTGAAATAGGCACGAGTGTCATAACTGTGATACAATTCTAAACATTCTCGTAGCTGCGATTTAAAAAATCATTTTCGCGATTGACAATCGGCATCTGCTGAATGTGTTCATTCGTCCGGCTATGTACACCTTGTTTTACTTTTCTAGCATTCCAACAAGATCATTTTAAAACTTTTTGATGACACCATTGACAATCAAAGTATTTAGTTTCTGATCGAATCTCTATGTGACAATCCGATTTTATCAAATGGATATAACAAAGTAGCGTGATTACAAAGCGTTTCTTACATTAATTAAATCTGTCATACCTACGACCGCAGAAACGAAACGGCTAGTTGAATACCTAGGTATTAATTCTTGCGAGGATAATTAAATTATATTCGCAATATTAGTTTCTGCGTGATGCCAAGAGCGAATTAAATTCTCAGAAATTTTGTAGTGAAAAAAAATATGTTTCCGTAATTTGGTTTAACTTTTGTAGTTTCATTTGAGTAAAGGCTTTTTTGTGTCCAGTTTATGTCCCAGTGTGTCATTTACAAACAATCAGACGCCAAAGCCTACGCTACCGAAATTTACCCTAGTTTTCGGTAAATTTTATCCAGTTTGCATAGTCTGTTATACGGCCGTGTTGCCAGCAATCCATCGTACTAGCGGCGAATTAACTAACAATTACACCTCTCAGCTGGCTTTGTATGTCATGTTACCCCGGCTGCCTGACTCGAGCACTTAAAACGTGTTGTAAATCCAGAAATTTTTCGCACTGTACGCCCGCAATGTTGCTGAGTTTTTGATATTATGTGCTTTCTGGTTGGGATATGTCGGCTCTTTTTGTGGGTTCTAGCTAATAGTCCTGGTGTGAGGTTTTGTAATGTTATAGAATATTCATGCAAATAATAGAATTCATGAATATGTCGTCACACATTTACTGATATCAATAAGTAAATGTATGCCGCGGTTATTAGTAGATATGATTAACTGCACTAATTTATCTGAATTTTGTTCACCTGTGTGTCAAAATTGTAGGAAACCTTTACAAATGTGTCAGGGATATCGCCAATGGCACAAATCGGCAATATTTTTGTGTTTGTTAATATGATTTTTATGCGAAGTATTACATAAATCATATTTTGTTTGTTCTCTTACCTTTTTAATACAATATCTAACAAATGGCAACCTTATTAAGCGTCCAATTGAAACAGCCTGCATCATTAACATCACAATCAAACTAAATGGTACTTCACTAATGCGGTAATTAAATCACACAATTTAGTTAATCCAGGTTACATTAACCTATTTGTGCTAGGACTGCTCCAGTAATATCATTATTGGTTGGATCTAAATGTGTAAACAAACCTTTGCGTTGTGGTGTGTGTGTGTACACATTACACACACATAGAGCTCACCACTGCATGTGGCGAGCTGTTTTGTGATCTATCCTTACTAACTATGAGTCCGATAATATTAACGACAGTAGTTAGGTATTCAACATAACAGACTGTAGCTATACCGACAACATGAATAGCGAGTCTTAATGGATTTCAGTAAAATTACGGAGATGATCATAGATCATAATTTAAGCGAATATTTTAAAGAGATCCTAAGTGTGTGTCTTACCAGGCTGATCTAGAAAGCATCGCATTGGTTGGAGTAAGCGATCTCGTTCTTACACGGTGTCAAAACTTTTTCTGTAGTAAATAACACATTTTTTTCTGATAAAGCCTAAAATGAGATTCGATTTCTGCAATAGCATCAAGACTGGTGTCTAAAATGTGACCAGCAAGTGGCAATAGACTGATTCTAATTTTATTTAACATCCCAACTTTACTTCCATCAATATTTAACAATATCTCTATCATTATAGAGATATATCTTATATCATCTCCCACTAGCTTCTGGCCCTCACACATTTAACTACAGTTACGCGTGGTAGAAGCTCCGAATTAGGTGACGGATTTGTGCAAGCACCGCTAAATATTTAAACTAATCAACCACAACCGTGTTGTGTCTATTTATTACGGTTGGATCAGATACTTGGACGCTTCCATTTACTTGTATTTTGTTGACAAAGGTGTGTCGAAGATGAGTTCAATACATAGTAGACAATGTACTATTAAAGACGGGGAATGAATTCACTCCCCGTCTTTAATAGTACATTGACTTACACCTATGTATAATAAAATACATTACAGACAGGTACATTTCACCAGAAATGTTTCTGGAACACAGGCATAATGAAAGAAAATGTGAATTGCACATATAGCGAAATAGTTGAAACGGGTACTTCACTGCTTTACACACCACTGAGTATTGTGGGTTTGGTTCCCATATGAAAGAGCGCTTGCTACAAATTGCTGTTTCGAGTTTGCGTGTTCTTAGTATTCATTGGTCGTATGCTAGCAGAGTCCTCCGCGATACATGATTTATTCCTAGTGCGGTTGTTTGCTTAAAACATTTCTGTAATCATACACTTTTGTTCTTTTGCTAGGAAGGACAATGTATTGAGATGTCGATACACTAGACTAGACTAGTCAACAGAGGTTGAAGCCTACCTACGACAGAATATTCGTTACAAATTGTATATCTATCAATTCATATCTGTCTGACCGTGTCTGTTTAGATATATACTCTGATTTCATAATAGGGCAAGCAGTAACTGGAAACATTCCTATTATATGGAGGTTGTATAAGAGATTTGTTACAGCCGTGAGTTGTAATTGCAAGCTCAACCCGGCTCAGTAGAGTGCGCTGGTGACCGTGGCGTACGCGAGTCAGTGAATGAATGTTATCCATGTATGCATTTGTATGCATCGCTTAGCTTACTGCCTTTCTGATGGTTCTATGTTACAGTGTAATGGACCTTTTCCTGACTGCATTAGGGCACGGATAATGTGCCTATCATTTAATTTATTAAATCGACTTTGCATTGGCGGTGTTTTTAAACTTGAGGCGCGTGACGTAGTCTGTGAAAATGGGCTTTTATATTTCATACATGGTAAACTCACAGCGTGTTTCACATTTTGCTTTCTACTTTGATCCAATTATATTTTTAACTCACTAGAATAAAAAAGTCATGGGATGAATGAAAAAGTCTGTCAAAAAGAACAGCAATATCTATACCTACTATCGCGTTTCTATCACATAGAAGTGATATATAAAATTTAAAAGCCATCATAAAATTAAGACAATTCTCGGAGCATTTCCAGAAAACTGATAGCATTTAATTGAGCTATTCAACTTAAAAAGGCGTAGGAAGTCTGTGAGGAGCTCCTAAGGCTCTTAGTCAACACTTTACCCTATAAACGTTCGGGTCTACTTGATGAAACCATGGTGTTCTCGACGTTACACTGGGGCAAGAACACGTGAATCGCAGTGTTCCGCTATCCTGTTTAGAGTTCGAGCAGTTTGCATATACTTATGACATTTTCTTATAATTTTCGACAGCCGCCTTGGCAGCGCATGTACAAAAAAAGAAACAAGCAACTAATCAAACATTAAATAAACAGATCATAGTGTTGACCTTTAGATATTTGTCATATCCAAATATTGACACAACTTTTTTGTCCAATTGTTATTGTAGAGAAGATTTTTATTAACTGTATACGAGAACCACCAAGTAAAGTGTGCAGGGAGGTAAAAGGCCCTAAACGATCCTACATAAAAATGGGGCACTTTTTGAAGGTGTTATTCTAACTACGGTGATCTTTGCTGAAGAGCGAAAGTTTTTTTTTATAAAGATAATTTGGAAAATGATTTTTATGCATTAGCTTTATTCCTAAATATCGTAGCAGTATAGAGCTTCCCTCTTTTTCTTTAAGCTCACATCAGAGTGGGATGCAGAGAGATTATAACTGTACAACGTATCAGTCCGTATTGTTTGTGTGATCTCCTGTAAGTGTAATCACAAGTAGCCGGGCACCAACGACCACGTATTTCGGTATTATTGCAAACGGAATACTAGCAACGTCTAGTTATTCAGGACTACACCAAACATCTTCGTTTGTTTTAATCCAGGGGTCCAAGTTGAGGAATTAGAAAACTGGAAGGGGCAAGGAGTGAGCACACTTCATAGATTCAAAGTCGAATTAATAAAAATATTTCATTTTAAAAGATTATTAAAGACCATTTTCCTTTGTATTGTCATGCGGTAGTTATGCATATTATGTAGGTACATATGTCCTATCTGATACAACATACAATTATAGTATTTCTTGGATTGTTTAAATAAGGGTCCTCTTCTTTGAAATAATTCACAATAGTCAATATGCTACTAACTTTTAGAAAGAGGCTTTGAGTTTCTTGTCTACTTTGAGCTTTTAACTACTGTCTAAACATTTTATTTTATAAAGTGCCAATTTTTCAAATATATATATCATTAACTTTGTACTTTTTTCATTGACGTGTCCAAATAAATTCAATTATTTTTATATAGAAACAATTTAGATTCTTTACATTTGAGTTACTTCATTCTGATTAGACATGATAATGAATGATGATTCTGTTTGGATGCATGTAGGTACCTACCTTTTTAAATCGGACCGCTCATATTTAACCTGGTACCTCAACTTTACATTGGAATTCCTACATGTGATTTAAGGTACTACCTATCGCTCTGTAGATGAATGTCCTACTTTTCCAAAAGTACTTTGCTTCAGGAAATGACACACAGTCAGCAGATATGATAGAGTATTATTGTCCCGTATCGTACATAAGCACGGTGCTGTTAAAAACCGTTACACATGATGAATGTGTATTTACTCGGTGCCACTTGCTTGATATATTGCAAATGAGATTTTGAGGACACGGAGCGTGTCTAGCGCCGCGTCATTATTTGTTTAGGCTAAAACTGTGTTATACGGGCTTTTTCTAACGTGTTAAGAAATGTGAGAAATGTCTTCTTTGAATTTCCTGAAGAATAAGTATTTGGAAAAGTTTGTTTATAGGTATAATTCTTAACTTATCTTCTTGAAATATTTCTAAATACTTACGTTTGAAGCCGAGATGTACGCATGAAGCCGAGATATTCTTGCCATAATGGCAATTGTTGTCTGTAAGATATACCTATTATTATTAGTGATAAGGCAGCTATTACTATTATTTGTGATGAGTAAAAATGAGTACAATTAACGAGTATTATTTTAATCATTACTTATAATTACTTCTTGCCAAAATTCAGATCAAATATGGAGATTGTAGTTGTAATTGCTAGAATTACAATTAAGCCCAGTTTCTGCCATAGTTTTCTAATCTGTCTTAAAAATAATATATTATAGCCTTTTTAATAATAATACATTTTATAACTTGAACGATAAGGAAAACAAGTGTGACACAATATGGGTCAATATTAATGAAATAATTAAATAGCTATGCGTTTAAATCAAACCGGTCAAGCCTAATTACTTGAATTAATTAATTTTTAGATTAGAATCCTGATTGTCCAGTAAAAACGAGGTAATATTATTTTATTGTTTTAATAAATTTCATTATTAATTGCCACTTTATTATACGTTAAATAAATTAAAAGTTTATATTTAGGAACAAAATCAGGAAGTAAGTAAGTAAAGAATGTGTTATTGAGTTATTAATATACAAATACATGTGTAAATGATACATTTATAAGTCGTTGATATTCACATTTAAACGCTTAAAATTGTTCAAAAAAAATTAATCTGTATAATTATACAAAAATACTTGCTTGACTGACTGACTTGCAGACGACGTGCAGCCGCAACTACTGGGCCCAAGAAGCTGAAATTTGGCTTAAATATTTTAAGGGACTGAAGGGTGCTCCCCTTCAGTTCCCTAAGAAGGGATTTTATGAAATTCCCAGGGGATCGGGATTTGCTGCGGGCGTCTAGTGATATTATACGGCGTTTTATAATATTACAGTGGTTTTCTCATATTCAGCTGACGAAATCGTAACATGCTACAATGTAATATACTTGAAGACGGCAGAGAATCAAGGAGAGTAACTCAGTGCACCAAAATGACTGACTTTCCTAGTGTCGCCTAGTGGTTAGGTGACTTTTTAGGCAGTGGTCATGGGTTATATTCTCACGAAGATAAATGTTAATTGCGCAAATTATAATTTGGTCTATGCTTAGGTGGTTTTTATAAAATGCAGAATTGTAGGCGCCTACAAATAATATGTATATGCATACATACATATACTCACGCCTTCTTCCCGTCGGGGTAGGCAGAGACAACGGAACATGTATACTCGTTAGTATGTTTTTTATCTGGTTACCGTGACACACGCCAACTTGTTGGGATCCTGCGATATTATAGTATCTTTACGTACGTTCTTGAAGCTTGTTCTTTTATACCTGCAGAAAAATACATTATTCGAAGATTGGCCATCTCTTCCGTTGATTCAACATCGTTGTTGTATGGCTCTCTTGCAATTAGTTTCTGCTCAAAGCACGTCTGCCGCAGACCGAAGTCTATGATCCAAGCTAAACCAACGGAAAACAGATTTCCGGTATAAGTAAATCGCTAACAAAGTAAAGGAAGCTCGTTCACTGTGAATATTCATGGAAATGATTATTTCCTGGGAGCTGAAATAGCCCGGTTTTCGATGTTTGGAGTTACAAATACAAAATTATTCTGATGTGTAGTCAATGTGAAAATTGATTTCTAAGGCTAATATCTAATCGGGTTTCATGCATTTGCGATTTCTATTGAATGGATTTTTTATAATCAATATAATTTGGTAAAGGACATCGTATTAAGTGTTAAGCTTTTATCCATCCGCGCAAGGCCAGTAATATCGCTCTTAAATAATAATGGAACGAGAGATAATTCACCTATCATCATATCTTATTTAAGGTCAAGATACAGTTATGCTTAAATTAAGTTGGCACGTTTTCATTACCAAGCCATGCGCTTTTTCATGTAATATCCACATTATACGTACCTATAGTTATACATTCACATTATTTATAATAATCACGCACCTACTATCAATTATCTCTGCATCACTCTAGATTGTCAGGTAGAGAATGCCTGTGTACCACATTATTTGTGTTGTGCAATAAGTTAAATAAAACATAAATAAAATTAATGGGCCATCTGATTTCAAAACCTAGTTCCAATAAGCACTACAACAGTTACAACTTTCTGAAATGCACTGTGCTGAATCCTGAAAGAGTAGAAAAAGGTTTGAAAAAATATCATACTAGACATCGCCAGCGGCTTCGCCCTCGTCAATTATACATATAATAAACCTTCCTTTTGAATCATTCTATCTATTAAAAAACCGCATTAAAATCCGTTGCGTACTTTTTAAGATTTAAGCATACATAGGGACAGACAGACAGAAGACAGACTTTGTTTTATTCTATGTAGTGATTTACATTATAATGTACCTATTTGGATGATTACCTATTAATTTAAATTGTCAATTATTATCGCTTGCCCTGTGCCCGGTGCATCGGGCACGTTAAGTCTTCGGCCAACGATCAAAGATCAAACTGTTAAAAACTAATAACTGTCAAAGAGCTACACGACCAGTTGTCGTGTAGCTCTTTGACAGTTATTATCGGTACTCAGTACTTACCTTTGATCTACTGACACTAGCCTCAGACATGGAAAATAGCTACCTGTTTGGATTGCAGAGGCCATCGCTATGTGAAAGAGCTTATTATGTTATATCTGGTTGTATTAGAAATTGGCGGACCTCGGGCGGTAAGTTTATGAATCACAACCGTGACGACGCTAAGATGAAGATGATCCGACGTCAATTGAAAGCGCTCCTCGGGCTTCGAGGGGATAATGAGTCACAAAGACAAATTTCTAAATTATAAAAAATATTTTAAGTACCTTCTTGGCACTTAACATACCTATAAACAACAGATTGTAAAAGCCATTTCTTGTGCCAAGCCAACAAGTGGATGTCGTGAGTCACGGAATTTATCGAATGTAAGCCAAATCTAAACTACTGTCGCCTTTTTTTGAATTAGTATGATATTATGAGTAGCGAGACTGCACATGTCTTTCAAGAACAATATAATTATTTTATAGTTAAAAACATAGGTACTTGCTTTGCTTTTATATTATATTTAAATAAATGAAACTGAGATTATCATACGGGTAAGGGCGCTGTCGTCATAAATACAGGGATATACATCTAGTTCAGAGGACAGAGTTTCTTCAAATGCGCATAATTTAGAAGCCTTATTACTACTGATAGTAATGTGAGTTATCTTTTGGAACAATAAAGGTTTATTATTATTATTATAGTTATTCCTAATTTACTACCATACCAATCTAAAAAAGGCACCAGTGAATTTAACTATTCACCTCTCGCAGTTAATATAGGGTCGTGAGACCCAGCGGGGAGACATCATAATAATTATTCCGATGATGTTGCTAACGTAAAAAATATTTATATATATTAAACAAGCATTTTTGTTGTTGTATCACTAAGGTGTAAATCTTGTTATTTTAACAAGTAAAAACTTGTATTTATTTTTTAAAACTTGTATTTATTCTCACACATTTAGTATTAATATTTTCATCAGTTAAAATCGGCACACATTGCGTCTTCGCAATTGTAATCTTAAAAGGCCAATTCAATGGTCGACTTATTAAACTCAAATACGTAAAATTTTATGTGACGGGTTCACCCTCACAAAGGCTTTATAAAGTAAACAAGGGAAAAAGTTACGAAGAGTTAAATATGTCAAAACTTTTAATTAGTTAGCAGTGGATTTTTTGCAATGCTAAGTGTATTGTATCGGTACTTTAACTGCTCGCTTTATTGGTCATAATATCATATTATAAATTCATGTAAGGAATGCAGCGTAAGGAAAGTATAGGCGTGGATAGATAGTCTTAATATAGTAATTTTGTTGTAGAACTACAGAAGGCTCGCCTTGCTATACATGCAGAAGAAGCATGAAAGTAGAATTAATGCTGTGGAGCTCTCAAGCTTTGAGGAGTATGTGTGGAGTAAGATGATAGATAAAGTGAGAAATAGTGTTATTCGAGAAAGGTGTGGTTTCAAAGAAGATGTAGTGACAAAGATTGAGAAAGGTATGTTGTGATGGTTTCGACATTTGGAACGGATGGATGAAAGCAGATTTATGAAAGAAGTGTATCGAGTAAGAATGAAGATAGGAGGATATAGGATAGAGGAGATATAGGTAGAGGACGCCCAAGATGGACTTACGCTGCCCAAATAGGTGACGTACTAAAAAAGGGCCTAATCAACAGTACCTACCCATAACCGACGAGCATGCATGACGAGATTAATAAATGTCGAGGAAGCGAAAGAGGTATGTATGAACCGGAGCATTTGGCGTTCCATAGTGTCTGCCTACCCCAATGGGAGACAGGCGTGACGTTAAGATAGAGATAGAACTACATAATACCTGATTTAAATTATAATACACGTTTTCATTACAATCTTTTAACAAAACAGACGGGACTATTCACAGAAACTCATCTTAGGGCTATATTATTTTATACGAAGAAGGTTTATTTAAAGTCAAGACTTTTAATATACCTTCTTCTTATAAAATAATTTTTATTTTTACATAATACTACCACAAATTATTTCTTAGAAAAAATAGAATTGTGCATGACCTCTGGTGTTGTTTCTCATATTTCGATATACATTACTTTTAAATTAACATTTTTATATTTACGGCCGGTTTCTGAATTGAGAATTTGAGCTTTAATCAGTTGACAATTTCTCAACTAGTTGAAGTCAACTTAAGTTTTTTCTGTTTCACAGGTCAGAGTGAGATTTTTCTAAGCATTTTCAACTGAGTATTCAAATCTTGAATAACTCCAACCGAACAACACTAGTACGTTCCGATACAAGTAAAAAAACCGGCACTAACCATAAATTCGTATTAATTAACATTTTACAAAGTAGCACCACAGTATAACTGTGGTAGCACACTGGTCAGTTAATTATTTTTATGCAGAAACAAATAAAAAGTCGAAATAAAGTTGTATCTAATATTATTTCGACGTCAGTATGACGTACCCGCTGAGTCCCGCTGCTTGACAACCGAAGTGTGGACAGTTTGACATACTGGCCGTCATATTACTCGTAATCACGGGTTAAAAGGCCAAAGTTGTATAATTAAATATTTCTCAATTTATCAGTGCTAATTAAGGTTTGACAATTGTAAATTATTTTCAGAAACGCGAATATAGAGTTGAGATGGAGTTAATCATGAATTGATCATAGGTTATGTCAAATTTGAGATTTTTCAAGCACAAATACTCAAAATGTGGGCTTGTTTAACAGGAAATTGATTAAGTATGAGAAAATTAGTGTTTAAATTGTTCTCGACGCGAAATTCTCAATTCAGAAACCCGCCGTTAATAATCTATCGTGATTCATTTTCCCACAGGCACACGCATGGAAGAAAACCACATTTATATAATAGAATTAGTATAAAGGTATATAAAGCACCTCAATATCAACAAATAACAACTACGGTAGAAGCTTAAGGACGCGTTTACGCATGTATCAAAAAACCACATATTTCCGGTACATTTTACGACAATTTAAGATAATAACTAATAAAACTAATGATAACGATAAATTGATTACTTTTTCATCTATAAATCAATCTGAAAATAAATAAAAATATTTAATTATCATTACTGTAAAATCGATTCGAAACTGCCTCTAAATAAAAAATAGGCAAATACTGCTATTTTTGAGTACAATTTTCTCTCTATTTTTACATTTATTTAGATTTTCAAAGTCAGAATAGGGTAGTAAATATAGTCAACTCAAAAACAATCTCAAAATATTTTTGAAAATATTTTAATTGACTCAAAAAATGCAAAAAATCATCTTAAATTTTTCTTCTATTTTGCCCGCATACGTGTGTCTTAATGTGTGGCAATAAGGGTCGTTTTCTTTAGCCATTTTCTTGATTTATATATCCAAATTCTGCAATGAGATCTCAGTCTGCGCTTGAGCGCCGTCGGGAGTGGACTCTATGTCGCTTGTCGCTGCAGTCCGAAGTCGAAAAAAGCAATATACGAATACAAAATATTCGCTAAAATCAATTTGATACTTCTCGTATTCTGTGCGAATTACGTACAAGTAAATTTCTTATTACTTTCATTTAAATGGACATTATTACTTTGTTCCTTGCGTTGAAATCTAGTAAGCCCAAACTCGGTATGCCTAGCTCTTCTCACATATGAGTACCAGCAAGAGTCATCGAATAACCCTGGAGGGTTACTTCATAAGTTCCAGTGGTAGGGTCTCTTATGTACAAACAAAATGAGCCCAAACTCGGTATGCCTCTCTTTACTCACATATGAGTACCAGCAAGACTCATCAAATAACCTTGGAAGGTTACTTCACTGGTATGTACCAGTGGTAGGGTCTCACCAAAACAAATAAAATGAGCCCCAACCTGGCATAACTTGGTCTACTCTTTTGATTTTAGCGAATATTTTGTATGCGTATATTGCTTTTTTCGAAGTCTATCGCGTCTTACCGTCACATTACATTCATACGACACCTACAATATAATAATAATATTCCAGGCCTATAACTTAGATACATATCACAAAAAATTCTAAAGTCTCAAAGATATTTAGTTGAACTACATTTCCGCTAGTTACCGTACGTAGTACGTACCGTTGCCGCCGTGTCGCTGTAGTGACGCGATTTTGTACCTACTAATTTTGTAAACGCGTCCTTAATCTAATCGATATACCTAATATAGCATTACATCCCAACATTGTACGGATCTATTTACTGGTACAAATTTCGTACATAGCTTGTATTAATATAATGACGACCGGTTGGCGCAGCGGGAGTGTAAGGGACTGCTACGCCGATGGTCGCGGGTTCGAGTCCCGCTCAAGTCAAACATTTGTGTGCATGAACATGGATGTTTGTCTTGGTCTGGGTGTTTCTATGTATAATACTTATGTATTCAAAAAAAAAAAATTAATATATGTATGTTTATCCATTGTCTAGAATCCATAGTACAAGCTCTGCTTAGTTTGGGACTAGATGGTGATGTGTATATCATCATCATCATCAGCCTTTAACAGTCCACTGCTGGACTTAGGCCTCTCCTTTGAAAGGAGGAATTGGCCTACTATACCACGCTGGCCAAAAGTGGTTGGTATAGGGTTTGTATCAAGTTTTCCTTCTCTTACAGTGTTGTTATCTGCATAATATGCTCCCTCTGTCGGCTCTTACGACACCCATGGGATGATATGGGGTGGTGACATTCCGTATTCTTAATGATGTGTATATGTGGTAGAATATTATTATATTATATTATTATTATTATAATTATATTAATGTAAATAGTGAGGTGCTTGATTCCAAATGAACATCAAAAACGTATTTTCGAGTAAATGAACTTCGTCTGAATGGAAGCCTTACTCTGTGTCGAGATAAACGCATTTCACTTCATTAATGTAATGAAATTTCGTGAATTCTGTATAAAATTAACTGTCTGATAGGGGCTTGCTTTAATACGTGAGGTTTTATAAAGAAATCGGAGAACTCTGGTTCAAAGAAGAACGTTACTGTGGAATGGGTTCCTTTAAAATATTTAGGGGTATAAATCTAACATTTTCCTTCAAATATTTTTTGTATGAAATTCATATTGCATGCAGAATCTATGGCATGGAATGCATGCAGATCGGGGTAACAATTGGAGGATTATACAAATTATGAGGGAATCCGATTGGTCGTAGTCGAGGTGACTTTTCCAATGTGCTAACCTTACACCTCGGTCCAATTCGAGCGTGGTGTGTGATTTGGTTTCTACGTGGTAACTCTTTAAAAATGTTCTCTAAATCTTTCGTATAATTTTCAAAATTGTGTTAGGTATTTAGGTACTTACATAAGTACTTACAGTGACTTGCGTGGTATCTACTTCTATACCTATACAGGATATTGATAAACCATGTCAGCCTAGAGACGTCCACTGCTGGACATAGGCCTACCCCAACACAGATCGATCTTGAGCCGCCCGCATCTCATCGCGGACAAAGTTTTGAAATTTCTTATTCTGCTTTTTGGATACAATCATATTACAATATTAAAATTTTAAGCTGTCACCATGTTTTAATTAAAAATAAGTACTACTTACTCGTATACTAAAATATATATATATTTAAGACATGATCAAGTAATTTTGAAAAAATAAGTCAGGTATTAAATAGTGCTTATTATGGTACAAATATCTATATGCGCAGTCCTAATAGTTGCTCTAGTAACGACACATGCAGGTTATCAATAGAAAAATTTGGGATAAAGTCATTGATCGAATTTATGAACTCGTATGCCGACCCCACTCATGCGTCGTATTATACAAAATCCTATATTATGTGAGTTGACTTTGTCGCGGTTTTGAATACAAATTACTCTGGATTTTATATTGACCGGCACCTACAACGGAATTATGTCGTTCAAAATGGAGCAGCTCAAAGAGAGAAATAGCAACAGAGAGCTTTTTGTCATCTTCCTTAAATTTAAGGAGATTGCCATAGTCAACAGCAGATGAATTTGATAAGACTTTTTTACCAAAATGCTGTATGGTGACCCTTATTGAAGCATCGCCAATGGGCAGGCAATCAAAAGCTACAATAATTGGCGTACATTTCCAATTAAATCAATCAGCGGATATTCCTTTGCATGTGGAATGAAAAGTATTTTCACTTACATATATCACACTTACATTATTTCAGTAATTGATCAGTTACGTGCAGCGCAGACGACGCACTTTTTAGTACCTATGAAATAAATAAAACTTATGCAATCATTTGCGGTTACGCAAACAACGCGCAAAAAATATTCATAAATAATTTTGTGCGAAATAGGGTCTGTGTCGCAAAAAAGTCTGTTGTTTAAGTTGCACCAAAGTGGTACGAAAAGTCGCCGATGAAGTTTAAATTATAAATCTACGTGTAAATTATTAGGTATTAATTTGTGAGCTGCCATTTAATAAAGGCTCGTTACAAAACAAAACAATATGCATTTATCGCCACATAAATTCGAGCAATTTCTTTCATGGGCAGATAATGTACAGATCCACAGACACCAGATCATAGACACCACAAACTTATAACACCTCTCTATTTGCGTGGTAGGCCAAATATAATATTCCCCATACAGAAAGTAAAAATATCATATATAGTCCGTCTCCACACCATTGGAGCCGCATTGGCCCAGAGACCGCCATCCACTAAACACATCTCCTGAGAAATCACGAGAGGTTCTGTGCTCCCTGCTCGCTACCTGAATACATGGGGCTATTGTAAGCCACATTACAAATGTAGAACACGCAATATACACGAATTTCCTAAGCACTGTACGGGGTCTTCAAATATATTTTATCAATTTAGCAGATTTTATTTTATGTCCTTGCATATTGCCCTTCACGTTAATTTTGTCTTAATAATTCTAAATAAAAATCGAATTTTGCCATCAACTGTACAGTAGTTGATAAGCTTTGAAGACGTGTAGCCTTCAAAGATTAACTATCAACTGGTGTAAAATGATAATAGTGATAAATTATACAAAATATACTTGCATCAACGTCTAATTGCTACTTTATCGTGAAAGTTCTCCTAACGATCGGTTTGAACTATAAGCGAAAAATACGAAAGCAAACAGCTTGTCACAAATAAATTTAAAATATAAATACATCACTGCCTGAATTATAAAACAAATATTTCCGAATATATTTTTATAAAGAAGGATAAACTTAATAACGAATTGAAGGTTAGCTGTTTCCAGAATGGCTCCGAGTGGGGTGGCGGGAAAGGTTTACCCTGGACAACAGCTATTCAGCGAAAATAAACAAATACCTGAGAAAAGCTTAGTAAGCAAATAAGTCTTCTATAAATAATACAAATGTTACTTACGACGGGTCGATAACATAGAGGCACTCGAAGAATCAGACAACTGTCATAAATAATTCTCAGAGATTTACTTTTAATACAAATCTGAGAGACGTGTGACTTTAAATCTCTATGTTGGAAGGTGATGTCGAATTTCTAGGATTAAGGTTAGGATTATGCCTTTGTCTTGCGGCGGTCATCTGCATGTGGCGGGTAATTGAAATTGAGCAGAAAAAATTCTAGTCCCAAGTTATCAACAGATCTGGATACATCTATTCCGTCTAATATTTGAGGCAAAAAGTCGGGGCACTGTGTAAATTCAAAAAACTATATGGCATAACTATGCATAGTGATAGGCGAATTGACCGCTGTGTGGCAAAAATCGTGGGAAGTGATTGGTATTTTTCTAATAAAAAAGTAAAGTAGGTAAGTAACGAAGTGCATTTTTTAAACAGACAGTTTTTACTTTTGGTATTAGGTCTGGAGATTTAAGTGCTCTCTGTGTCAGATCATATTTAATGTTTCGGTATTCTGACTGAGCTCGGCCTATAGCAATGAATTGGCCATAAACTACCGTCATGTACGTTGCATTGTGGCGTAAAGATTGTCTTCGACGCAAGTAAAACTGCAACCAACATGTCTCACATAAAAGTGAACTCGCCTATAACCAATTATTAAAGTTAATTCCACTAACTGACTACCAGATATCTAAACGTCTCGCTTATCGCTCGATTTCTCAAACGGTTTAGGTCTGCTTGTTAGGCAAGCAGACCTCAACAACATTCATATACGATGTACGACATGTAGCAAATATTGTGAACCATCCTTCAGAGTAAAATTAGTGATCAGAGGACGTTTCACCGAAAACGCGGTAACTCTCAAAGTTAAATGTTTGCAACTTGTTTGTGAATTGAAATAAATTGAACGTTCTGAATAACTAATACAGACACAATGTCGACATCCACAAAAAGGTACCTAAGCAGAGGAGCTATATTTTTGTTTTGATATAAACCTTGCTCGTTTCAGCTTCGTGGGTCATGTATGAAATCTTTAAGTACTTTCTTAATAGTTATATTTATAAAAGTCGGTGTGGTTGCACTTGCATCTCTCGACAAACACGAGCCGAGGTCAGGCGCCCAGACTTTGTCTTTTTGTTTATATCGGTTATAAGAGATTTTAGAAAACATTTGACTGCCTCCTGTGACTAGCGTATGCGTCTGTTGATCGAGAGTGCCCGGTTTCGATCCCCGGTCGTGCAAAATTCTTTCTACGTTTTTCCGAATTCACACAGCACACACAGTCACAGCAATAGGCTAACCCCCTATTACGTGGAACCTATATTCATAGCATGGCAAAATGTGGGTGTAATATGCACCTCTGCCCTATCCCTTCGAGGATAAAGGCGTGAGTCTACATAAAACATGTTTTTGCGCAACACAACTGCGTAACCTGTCATTGAGATTGACCACTCGTAAAAATTCGCTCCTTACGACATTATTGTTTCTTTTTCAATTTGTCGAAATAAAACAATGGTATACAAACCCTTGCGTGACATCCAGTGATTTTATAGGCACCAGCTGATTCATAAAGCTTCCCACCAGCAACATAATGTCTCATTTACGGCACTGCCTACAGTGAGACATTATTCTTCACAATAGGTGCAGCGGAAGATATAGGTACCTACTCCAGTACAGCTATATCTTGATTTGTCGGCTTTCAGTATGGTGTTAATAATTCCCAAGAGCAAAGCCAAAGCTATCTGCGCAGAACTCTGACCCAGAAAACACCTACCGAATCTCAAAAACACCCGAAACCAGGGCTCGAGTGATGATACCAATAAGGCAACATTGATGTTGTCAACTCAAATTTTAATATAAAGCAAAACAAACTTTCTAACTTGGTAATTTTGTGAAAGGCCCAAGGAATTAATATCTTTTGTGACAGGTGATCAGGACAGTAAGGAGCAAGATAATGTTCAATAAGTCCTTAGCAACGTCGCGTCGAGCGAACAAGCTGGCGTCAGATCGTATTACTCAAAGTAGCCAAACAAATAATTGCTATGAAACGATAGCTCCAACAAATACGTAGTTTAACTTGTTAACCGACGGTTAATTGTTGCTATTAAATGTAATTATCTCAACTGTGAAACAAGAATTTGATACATCGTGAAATAATGTAAGCTGTTTTTCATTATTAGGTCAAGTTTGACTACTCGTGGCGTAGCTGCTACGTTTTGGATTTTGCCAACGTGGTCGTGTCTACGACCGTTCGTAGCAGTGATACATATTTATATGTGCAGACAATACAGTAGACATTATTAGTTCATTTAGAGATATTTTTAGAGCACTCAGATCCTCAGATTAAGAACGCTATTTAATTTAATTTCAACGAATTTTCGAGATTCGGTATTTTCCGTTCATTAGGGTAAAAATCATTCGGATCTCTTACTCTGATGAAGTCTGGCACATTAGTAAATATTCTATATATGTAGTGTAATAAATGTTTACCGCGAGAGCTGTTTACCGTAAGCTCGCGTTCGAATCAGTTTAGGTCCGGAGTCACGCAAGGAATTTTCTAGTGTCAAGTGTCTGTCGTAGGACGGAGTCGGGAAATGTATTCCGTAGACGGCAATTATGAACTCAACCTGTTTTACGCGTGACCTAAATCGTAGTTGACAAAATGTGAGAGCAATGTACCATTGCCTAACCATTCAGTGTTACATAATATTCGTTTGGGAGCTTATGTATAAAGAACTAGAGTGGTCGGATCCATTAAATCTTTTGGTTATCTCGCGATGACGTTATGTTAGAAATAAATTAGAATAGAGTTTCTTTGTTTTATGATACCAAATATTATACAAAACTAATTCAACAATTTAAAGAGAAAACTCATAGACATGTGCATTCTTCCTACCCACAACTACGGATCACAAACTTGGTCATTAACCAAAAAGCAAAAGATCGCACTCGGGGTTTGTCAGAGAGCAATGGAACGTAGTATTTTGGGAGTCAAACTTACAGACCGCATCAGAAACACAATGCTACGTTCCAAAACACAAATTGTCGATGTAGGCCACTCAGCTGCCAAATAAAAATGGAACTGGGTGGGCCACGTTTGCCGTATGCCAGAACCATTATGGGCAGGAACAACCACAAGGTGGATGCCTAGTAGCAATAAACGGCAACGGGGAAG
Organism: Euclidia mi; assembly: GCA_944739405.2. Lineage (NCBI taxonomy): Eukaryota > Metazoa > Arthropoda > Insecta > Lepidoptera > Erebidae > Euclidia > Euclidia mi. The sequence goes on along the minus strand of OX123188.2, from coordinate 29,230,102 downwards.
GCCCAGAAGGAGATGGCGGGATGAGTTGGACGCATATCCCAGGGATTGGAACTCGCATGTGATCGCGACAGGTGGAAGTTGGAAGGGGAGGTCTTTGCCCAGCAGTGGGAAACAAATTAGGCTGGTAATAATAATAATAAATTCAACAATAGCAAAAAACATTGAATCCACAAAAACACGTTACAATAAATTTTGTGTTTATCGTTGTGGCATCTGTTATGTTCTCGTAGACCTAAAGCAATCCTAGCTGTGATGTAGGTACATTGCTTAGCAAATTGGGGTTAGTCATACTTAATAAGTCAATGGTAGTCTTCATTATAAATTAGCAGAATACTAAAACATTAAGAGCCGGTTTCGCCACTGTTCGATAAGATTCGGATAAATATCATACTAATTAATTTTAAAACACAGGGACTACTGGGCCAAAATATCTAAAATGATGATGTCATTCATCGACTATAGCGATGTCGTTATGGAACAAAACGTAATAGCAGCTTTGGCCCCGTGATGAGCCGCTGGCTCGTTGGGTATTTATTTATTTACTCACGCACTGGTATAGCCAACATTAGATACATACATAAAACATAATAGTTCCAATGCTGTCAGCGAGTACTCACTTCTACCAAGCACATCTAAACAGTAAAATTCTATAGAGATTTCATTAATACATAATACGTACCTTGGGGCTAAATCCGGGATTGGCTTTACGTTAATATAATAAAACGTTGAATAATTACATTTTCTTTGTAATACAGGATTCATGTACCTATCCGGCACAATTGGCTTTGTCCCATGAATTGTTTATAACGGTCCCGGCATACATAATGTATGGAGTCGAATCAACTGTTAAGTTTTTAAATATTAATACTGTACTGATCAAAGCTTATTGTGAATTTGTTGTACGTGAGCTTTTGTAACGTTTACAAGATGATTGTGAAAGGGATAATGTGGGTTAAGTAGGGTATGTTGGTGTGGTATAAATTGTGTCTTTATGTTGGCTATCATGAGTCTTGGATAGGGGTCGCAGGTGGGGGAAAGTGCTATTAGGTCTACTCTTTTAAGACTATTTGAGGCTTTCCAGTTGCAGCATAGATGGAAAACACTATCCTCCCATTAAATTACTAGGTATGTAAAGAAACATTAGTCATTTATTGTTATGTATGAAGATTATGAAAGCCCAGGTTGATGAAATTCTTGCTCCTTGTCTTTCCTTCCCGTTAGGCAGCTATTAAGTATTTACTTGGTAGTGTCGTGGTATAGGTTGCGCACGTAAGTGGTCAGCAGGATTTGATTTCGCAGGTTCTTTTCGTTTCTTTCAGCAGGTGGTAGTATCATTTGGGCCACATTGGATATCGGATGGTGTAAAGGACCTGCTAAGCGAGTAACATCTGATCCTATCCCAACAGAATTTGCCACGTGCATCATTACTTGTACCTACTTGGTTTAGCTTATTAAGCTAAGTCGATGTTCCTCAAAAGCACCTATAACAAATGAGTCGCCGCCTCTCTAAGCCTTTCCTAATCTCTAAGTCATATTAAGCATAGTATTGCTTCTATTTGCCAATCTAATAATTTCAGTTGAAAATTGTTATTTAACTTTAGTAATTAAAGGTATTGAATCATTTATCAAGTTTAAAAGTCTACTTAAATATGAGATTTATTTTTTAATCAGTTTTAACCAAGTCTGTAGTAGTAGTTTATGGTTTTATAGTTACTTTAATTATTTAATAGCTAATCTGTGTGGTCACATGTGACAATGACATTTTATATTTTCCCTTGATACGGAACATGGAAATGACTGCCATTTATGCAAAATCCATAGTATCCATCCAAATTATATAAAATAAAAAACTATGACGCATCGAATTCACAACACTCGACGTGACATGGTGTAATCGTCATAATCTCTTTGGCATTCATACATTAAATAGTCTCAATATATGAAAAATATGTCAGGTAGGTACCCAGTTTTTAAACTTGTACCATACCTGTACGATACCTACTCTGCGTACAACAAACAGATTACGCCTGTTTGAATCTACAAAAAGGTTTTATTCAAGATTTTCAATATCCCAGAGATTTTCCTTTAGATTTACATCCTATAATAAACCGCAATAAATATTCCTATTGTAAGCATATCAATGCCTGTTTTCTATTCTATTTTATTCTACAATAGCATTCGTGTAGGCATTGAGACGGAGGGCCTCTTGAGCACACCTGAAGCGATATTGCTCGTGAAATTGCTATCACAAATGCTCTTGATAGCATCTCATTTCAGCCAACAAATATACCTTCACATGTCGATCAATCATGCAGAAGATAGGTACATTATCCAAGTTTATATCGTGAAGGATAGGGGAACTTTTGACTCAGAGCTGTTCGCGCTATCTCATCGTGAATGATGCTTAATTTCATATTATTATAGATAATATTATAGTATAAGAATACCAGAGGGAAAACCACTGTAATAATTATATTTATAGAATTGGCTTTTTCTTGACCTCTTACTGTTCCAATATAATTGACACGACTACTGGTTCGATGCGTGGAATGGACTACGATAGCTCCGCTTAAGAATTTGTTCACAGTTCAAAGTGGCAATATTAATTCTGTTATTCTGTTTGGACATTGCGTTAAAGAGTGGTTTTTCGGCAGAGTGGGCCAATTGATCAACATCTGGCCTATTCACACAAAAATAGTAATGTTCTATTTTTGGTTCCTTTTTTAATACGACTCCCGCACTAGAAATCCTGGATCGTAGACTTTACAAAGATGCAATCAACGTGCACAAAAACACCCAGACTCTAAACAACAAATTGTAGATCATACAAAGTGTTGTCTCATGTGGACATCGAACACCAGCCGCTAAGCCACTAGTCACGTAAATTTTACCCTACTTCAGTATTAAATCTACAAACAATATCATAACTTTACTATAGACTTTATTTTTTTATTTTTTTTACAGTGTTACGCCTATATCACCGAATGGGTAGGCAGAGGTGTAATATTACACCCACATTTCGCCGTGAATTTTTAGGTCCCACGTAATAGGGGGCGAGCCTATTGCCGTTAGCGGGCACATCACCAGAATCCGTGCTGCTACTGAGAATTCGGAAATCCCAGTAACTTTTTTGCCCGACCCGGGAATCGAACCCGGGACCTCCGATCAGCAGTCGCATACGCTATCCACTGGACCACGGAGTTATCATAACTATAACATTTGTAATATCTTTAGTAACGTAAAAAAGCTCTTAAGATATAGAAATACAGCCCCATACTCAATTAAAGTCATAAATTGTATTAAGTACAGTTTCCAAGAATTCATTCTACGTGTAATTACTTCACTTATAACATAATTAACTGAAGTTAATTTAAGAAAACCACATTACAGTTATTGTTTGTTTATTATCTTTGTTCTACACCACAGTTTGCGTAGTGAAGAATACTTGAAATTATTTGGTAATTAAATAAATTATGGAAAGAATATTAATATAAAATTATATATAAGATATATATATATATAATCTCGAACATGTTGGAGTTTTAAGAATTGCAACAAACAAAGGGCTACAGATTGTGTTGTATCGATGCTAAGTGTGTAGCATCTAACAATCTGTTTTAAAAACAGGATTAAGCAAATATAATTTGTTTTTGTTTAGCATAATTAGAGATTAGGGACTTCTGTTACTACAAACTCGGCCTACATTTCTTGTTTCATTCACTCTGATCACATTTCTTATGCGCACTTATTCGATTAGTCTTATAATCTTATTTTTCAAATCGTACTCTTGATCCAGATTAAAGTGTCCCCTACAATTTATTCAATTGTTTATACCTACACAAACGGTAGCTCAAGGCTTCGAACATAATTAGAATTACAATAATTTCAAAGGTATTAACTCCAAAAAAATAGTCTCAGCTATATTAATATATACATCCGTGAAAGCTCCATTAAGATTGTAGCTAATTGAAATGGAGCGGGGCTGTTATCATTTGCAATAATCTTCAAGTCCAGCCTGTTGCTTTAGTGTCACAATATGTAGTATAATGTCACAGGTTTGTAAGTTGATAGGCTGACTTACTTGATTTATGTTCCTATGTAGAGATTATGTAGATGGGGCAGTGGGCGACCACAGTGTTCACCATTCCGATCTCTGAGCTTCGCCCTTAATTTCATTCCAGGCCTTCTCTTCTTGCGACAGTCTTGAAAGTTTATAGGCAAATTGTCTGAAAAGTATTTTGTGCCTTAGAACTTTTCAGGTGCCGGCTGCAATACGCGCTGGTTCGATTGAGAAGAAAACTTATAGTATTTATACTAATTTATAGTTTTGAGTATCAACTGTCCCACTGGTGGTTATCCAACGTAACTATCACTCCACTCACAAAACCTAACAAAAAACTCACATTTATTATATTTGTGTAAATTTATAATAATTACGTTTTATAAAGATTCTATGAGGGTTTAGCAAAGTCATATTGAATTCTGTAATAGTTTTCATTGTACGACGATTCGCAATGCAATTTCCAATGTTGCTACCAACCTTATTGTATAGAAAATTTGCATAAAAGATTGTAAACTTATTTCCGTTCGGTTTTTTATCAATACTTGTAGATAAGCATTGTGTTCGCTCACAATAGAAATAATTACGGCGCCGGTCAAATGACGTCATTAATTGTTAGTATTCTTTAGATCCACTGTCGCACTGGTTTGTGTTTGTATTCAGAACATCCTTTATCTATCTATGTTTGCGTATCATACCAGAGCAAGGTAGATAATTCCTTATCTATTCTTATGATCAATATACTCAGTGACGTATTTTGCCTTAGCCTTGACCAACATGTCGGTCTCTTCAGATCGATTTTTAATTACGCGCCAAATTTTCATTTGGCGCGTAATTACAAATCAAAATGTCACAACTAACAAAGAAATATATGCTCTAGTGGTTTAGACTTATTGACTGTTTTAGTAGCCCTTCGATTTTGCACATCAATTAACTACGGAATTCAATATTCGAAGATATTATTCGAATAGATCTGTAGATTTTAGATTTGTTTTTGACAGTTTTTGACATAAGCTCCATACAAAATATGTCAAACACGAATCTAAAATCTATAGATCTATCTATAGTTCGAATATTGAAAATGGCCGTTAACCGTTCGTCGATGGTAACATTTTCTAAAAGCAGTGGTGGTTAGTGTCTTACGTCCAATTATTTGCCGCTACTAAGCAGTCATTATTATAGTGACCTCTTAGTGAAACTTGATTTCATCTTCACCAGGCGGTGTCAAACATCAGTAGCATCGAGTGTTTTGGGTTCTATATTTACACAGGACAGCACAAAATGTGATACCCAAAATTATATTTGTGCCGGCTTTGTGTTTAGATATCATAATTCTTAAGTTGTTCTGCTTGAGATTAACAAATTGATAAGGGGTCTGCTTTCTAGGCTGCCCAGATTTGACAAAATATTATCTTTTTTACAGATCATCTTCACATTCCAATAGGTTTATATTATTCTACCTACATTTAAACACCATTATAAGTGTAACAGCAGTACTTATTTTAAAGTCTGCCTTCAAAATAAAACATAAATAGGTATTTAAGTTTGATAAGTATGAACTTCGAATGTTCTATTTTACTTTAGTTTGCAGATTAAGCCAGAGAAGGTTGACTCAATGAAACCTTCATTATACATCATCTGTTTGAATTGTACCCTTTATTTGTGTTCACCCTTACAGCTCAGATAAACTTGTACGATCTAATTTTGGGACGAGAACGAGAGAAATATAATACTTATTCGCTAAAATATTAATTATTTACATAAAAAACTGTTAGCATTATTAAGATATTCATATAGCTTATTACTTCTATACAATTTGATGGCAAATATGGCAGCCTACTTTTATGACAACATCTCTGTGTACCAAACATTCACAAATAAAGATGTGTAATATGAAAACTCTCTGAGGCTGTTCACCAACCGGATGATCTGACCAACTTACGTGTCTTCTTTTCCGTGGAACATCTCAAGAATCCAAACATCCAAAAGTTCAATACTGTGGCTAACATTATAACTGAAAGGAGCCGTTGGAGTTAAATTCCACCATGACCTTAATCTTCAGACGGTCGACGACTTGATAAGGTCGGAGCAGAGTTAGAGAGTTATTATATTCGTCGTCTGTGGGAAAGGCGTAGTGATTAAAACTCTCTCTTGACTACCATGACAAAGTGTTGCAAGTTATAACCTCACGAGGAAAGAGATGGCTTCAGCAATCGTTTTTAAGAATGAAAACGTTAGTATCGGATTGACTTCTTTTAAATAAATATTTTTCTCTAATCTTGTTTGACCAAGAAGTTATACAAGTCAAGTGTGAATGGGACAGGAGGAAGGGGAAGAGCTAGACGGACGTCCTCTGACCAGATTGGAGACATTCTAATAAAAGGACACGTTAGAAGTACTCTTAACCGACGAGCATGCATAAGAAATTTGAGGGGAGTGAATGAAGCAAAAGAGATATGTCGGGATCGTTGCAAATGGCGTTCTGTAGTCTCTGCCTACCCCTCCGGGAAACAAGCGTGAGTCTATGTATGTATGTTTGAAGCATTAATCAGTAGTTCAAATGGTGAAATGACCATTTTGTTATCCATTGACACCATATCACGCCAGTATTTTAGTTTTGCCCTTTACATTATCATATATTTATTAATTATTTATTACTCTTGCAGGTTGTATGAGAATGGAAACAAGCGTGAGTCTATGTATGTATGTTTGAAGCATTAATCAGTAGTTCAAATGGTGAAATGACCTTTTTGTTATCCATTGACACCATATCACGCCAGTATTTTAGTTTTGCCCTTTACATTATCATATATTTATTAATTATTTATTACTCTTGCAGGTTGTATGGCTGGTTGTAATTGGCTCTGTGTCAGCACCATGATGATTGATTGCAATTTCTGTCAGTTCATATCAAGCATATGTTTATAGTTAGTGCTCGACTTTTTCGTTGATATAGTATTATTTGTATTATCGAATAGGGTACTCAGTACTGTATACAACATACAGACATACTGTTCGGGATGAACACAGGAAAATATGGTTTCTTGATAATATTGGTTTAATATTGGAAATAAGTTTACAATTGTAGTATGGCCGTTTTGTTTGGTGGCTTTTGAATGTCTGTCTCTAGGTGAATGTTGAGTGACGTATGTGGTGCGAATGTATGTATGTGTGCTGTGCGTGTGTAGCGTTTATGAATGCGTGTTGTTATTGCTTGTGGAGTGTTTGGTAGCGGCGCGAACACATACATACATAGACTCACGCCTGTTTCCCCGAAAGGGTAGGCAGAGGCATATTAAACGCCCACTTTTCGCCAATGTTTTGATCCCACGTAATAGGTATCGAGCCTATTGCCGCTTATCGGGATATTTTGTTTGCCAGAGCCTCGTCCGTTGATCGGCAGGTGCACCACTTGCAGGTGAGGTTGGCTTGGGACCCTAAGTTCTTGGTGGGAACCCTATGCACCCATACTGTATACAAAAGTAAACCAATTATTGTATAATAATATACTCGTAGCGTTAATGATAATAAAATGTATTTTGGTAATAGCAACGTCAATATGTTTGTTTTAAGTAGCTTTATGTCAGTAATGCAATCAAACCTAAAAGGTTAGGTACATACTAGATTCCCCCCCGTGGGATCTCCACCTTGTCGTGGTGGGGGGGCCTAGTAACCGTGGATTGGTGACCCGCGGTGAAGCTAAGAGGGATCCAGGAGGGGACGCTCCGCGTGGGCTTGACGGAGGCCTGAGCAGGATGCGTCCAAAGGGGCGGGTGCGAGAGACAGTTCTTCTGTCCCTCGCAGTCGGGTGCGGTCGCGGGAGGAGAGGCGTGTCGGTGTTGCGTTGCCGCTCGCCCTATCTCCCGCGACCAAATGGGGGCGCACCATTCGATGCGTCGCGGTGGGGCCGCAGAGGAGGAGGAGATGCGGTGTTGCGTTGCCGTCCTCCCTATCCTCTGCGGCCGCTGGGCATTTTGGCGGCGGAGTCCAACACCTTAATCCGTCGCCAAGGGGGTTTTGTTCGGGGCCCGCCTGACCATCTGGCGGGCCAATACCCGTCGGAGGTTGGCGACGAGTGCTTTGGTGATGCCCCACCCTCCGACACACGGGTACATGGCGGAAGTCGAGGTGGTTTTTAGTGGAAACACCACATACTCCGGCTCTTATTTCCCCCAAGAGTCGGAGATCCGAAGGGATTTTCCACCTCGTAAAACAAAAAAAAAAAAAAAAAAAGGTACATACTAGATTAAAAATATTTTTTATTAATATAATTATAAATTACAATAGTATGAGACAACTCATGGTCATATGATACAGCACTTGAATCGATGTACCACATTTATCTTTACTGATTGCATCGAAGGCGCAATGGTTGAAATGCTCACTTGGCTACTACGCCGCACCGAATGTTGCCTGTTGTATCTTCACCAGTAAACACATTTCAACCATCGTCGTTTCAAACCTAGGTGTGTCATTAACTACAACATTCGAATTATTGTTTTCACAGAGCTCTGAAATATAAACGAACAAATAAAGAAATATGTATGAAAGAAACTAAAACCGACATTGAAGTAATAATACAAAGTTGTTAATGTAGGACATACACGTATTTGCCAACTAAAAGTTATTAATTCTAAATTAGAAAAATCTAAACTCCAAACTGTATAATGAAAACTCTATATTTAAAAGATTCACTTGTGAACTTAACGATCTGAAAATAGAATCTATTTAAAAGCTATAATGGAAGGTAAAATAGTCATTAAACTTCTTAAAACGTAGAAAGGTTAATAAATTCTGGCACAATAATCATTGTAAATTTGATACTAATAGAAACTAATTAAGGATCTGACATAGTCTTAACTTCAAGTTGTTATTGTTTTCAAGTATATATATATTTCAAAAACGTGTTTTACACCTAAATGTTCCTCAAGAATCATACTATCCATTGGTGAAAACCATAAAAAATCCGTTTGTTGATTTTTCTGTTTATAGCGTTCTTACGGACAGCCAGGGCAAATAGGTGACTTCCTTTTATAATATGTGTAGATTCCTATTTAGTGTAATCAGACAAACGACAATTTGCAAGAGTAATTTATTAGGTAACTCATGGAGCTACAGTCAAAGGCCTTTCATCTAACTGAAACAATAATTATTAAAAATATTTAATTGCTTTCACTGTAGCCTAGTGCTATGTGCATGTCGTCCGGCATCATCTAGAATAGGGTTTTGACTTCTATAAGTGTTGTAAACAACCAAAACGCAGAAATAAATATGTCTTTATGTCTTTGTCCATTACACATATTATAACCACACGACATACAATAGAGAAATTTGCTGAGGATTGTGATAAATAAAGGTCAATTATTATGAAATTAAGACCTGTTACAGTGTAGTCGTGTAGTGTAGCCCCAGACAAACACAATCTACAGATACACTTCACAATTACTACACTGTTTATTCTTGTCTGTACTTCATATATTTGTGTACTTTTCTGTATTAGCTATTATTGGTTTAAACCTGTAACTTGTATACCTACTTACATTTTATTAATAAGTTGATTAAGTTCATCAGCTGAGATATTTCAATAGAAACCTTGTAAAAGTATTAGATAATTACTCTAAAGTATTCAAATTACCTAAATTGTTCTCAATTTCTTAGCTTGTACAATTAATTAATTTAATATATTTTTTATTCATATACCCCCCTTTTCTTTTGTAACTTTTCTTATTTATTCTGTCTATACAATAATACTCAAGCCCCATCACATCTCTTCTCTTCTTTGACTTTGCTCAGCTGTTTTCTTATTTTTTAGGTAATTTGTAATCCTTGGCAATGTCTACCAATATGATGACTCGGAAGGCAACGGCCAAGGAGGTGGAAAATAAATTAAGAATAACTCTGCTCGAGTTAAAGAAATACAAGGATGACAACAGTCAACCATTAAGGGAACGCGTTGACTGTGAAGAAGAAATAAAAATTGTAAATGACCGTATATCTGAGCTGAAGACACAACTCACGGAGCTGCATATACAGCATATGGATGTCTTGGATCAACGGGACAGACTACGAGAAGAAGTTAGGTGTTTCAGCAGCTGCGACGAAATTTACTCCAGACAACTTAGCCGCAATGCGGAGTTAGAAGCAAGTCTCAATGAGGCTTATGGCAGAATTTCAACTCTAGAAGACACAATTGCGGCCTTTAACAGTACTGCTACTCACAACTTATTCTCTGAGCTCCTGGGTGACAAAATTAATGTGCTAAAAGCTCTTAAATGTAACTGTTTCAAAAAATTTAGAAAATTGTTTAAGTTAAATAAATTAATTAAGAAACTTAGATCTGGTCCTAAGTGGTCTACCAAATTGAGTCAGTATGCACAAGATAACTGTAAATTAAATAAAGAGTGTGAGTCTCTTTTATTAAAGCTTGAGGAAACAAATGAAGAATTAGTTTCTGGTAGGTTGTTATATGAACAACACACAAGTGAGTTGCAAGCATAAATATCAAATCTACAAGCTCAACTCACTAGAACTATAATGGAACACCAGAATGAGACACATGAATACATCTTAAAATATGAAGAAATTTCAAGAGTTGGTCGAGAAAATTTAAAACAACTTATCTCATTATCCAACTCTAATAATTACTGTTTCAGTTGTACAACTAAGTGTGCGACTACACCTGCTGAATCAATAGAATTGAATGCACATGGATGTCAGTATAATACACAGAACAAACTGCATCCAGTAAAGACTGGCAGTAAGAATGTAATAATTTTTTCAGACCAACTGGGAGTGGGTTTAGGGAGCTTAATTGATCATTACACTGAGCGACCAGTACAGAACTTTTGTTCACCTGGAGCTCAGTCTTGTACCCAAGTAGATAAGATTAAGAATGCCGACTTGAATGCACAAACTACTGTCATCATATTGTATGGTGACAGCTCATTAGTCTCCAAAAACAGTCTCATAGAATTAACAGACTTAATGATAGATGTTAGCACAAAAATAGGATGTAGCTTTATTATTTGTGCATTGCCTTATTCATATGCTCTCACAGATGACCAAAACAGGCAGATAGGCAAATTAAATCTATTATTGTACAATAGGACATGTCATAGTGACAGTATTTTATTTTTTGACACTAATATTTTTATTAGTAATTTGTTTTTAACAAAAGATACTATGTATCTTTCTTATGTACATAGGCGACAACTTGCTAAATTATTAGCATTTAATTTATATACTGACAGGAGTACTACTAGAGTACTTAGGAATTTGGTAGATAATAGTTATACCAATAGTAGTATTGACACATCTATTAGTTTAAACTATTAGATGAGACAACAGATAGGCATTCATGTGTTTTAAACTTAGTTCATCAAAACATACAAGGCCTATCTGGCAAAGAATTAGAAATAGATTTATTTTTAAATAAACATAAGATTGATATCTTATGTATTACAGAACATTGGTTGCGAGGTGACCAATTAATATTTAACAATCAACATTACTCAGTTATAAGTGCATTCGTAAGAAAGAAGGCTATTCGTGGTGGCTCTCTAATATATGTATGTAATAGTTTGAAATGTAAAGAACGTAAGGATATAGCTAAACTTTCTATCGAGCGCACAGCTGAGATTTCTTGTGTTGAGCTTGAACAACATATTAAAGTGTGTGTGTATCGACCACCACAAAGCGACTTTACTCAGTTTGAAAGCATTATTGAGGATGTCTTAAAACACATAATTTCTAGTAGGAAGTCTATAATCGTATGCGGCGATTTTAATGTCAATTTGTTAGAAAAATCACCAATTTGTACTAGGTTAGTTAGCTTATTTAGGTCATTTAATTTAAATGTTTTGTTCTCTGAACCAACTAGAATAACCTCACATTCGTCTACATGCTTAGATAATGTTTTTTGCAATTGTCTTTATTTAAGTAAGGCTGTTTTAACTGACTTGACATCGGATCACTGCGGGCAAAAGGTTGTAATTCCAACTAATACAACCCCTAAAGTACAAGAAATTACATGTAGGCCAATGACCTCTGCTCGCCTAAAATACTTTAGTAATGATGTTGCTGCCGAGATCGCCAGTATTGACTTAACCGTTGATGATCCTGATGAATTATATAAATGCTTATTTAAAATTGTTAATGACGAGTACAATAAAAATTTTAAACTGAAGACGTTTGCAAGGAGCATTACAGTAAATATTTGTGATTGGGCAATAGTAGGTATATACAAAAGTAGAGCTAGGTTGTATGATCTATATGGTATGAAGAAATACAATTTTAATCCTGAATTTATTCAATATGTTAGAAATTATTCAAAGGTTTTTAAGAGGACATGTGCTTTAGCCAAATCCTTATATTTAAGCAATAAAATCAAAGAATCCAAGAACAAAATTAAAACTACTTGGAGCATTATTAACAATGAGACTGGTCGAGCTAAATTGGTAGATAACAATTATGAATTAAAATTTAATGGTGAAATTATTACTAGGAAAACTGATGTTGCTCAGACATTTAACAATTTCTTCATAAACATACCAGTGAACACAACCAGCTAGATTCATGTCCAAACAAAGCAGAAATGTTGGTTAGGGGCAATGTGAATGAGTGTGATGTGCTTTTTAATTTTAAATATATTGACACCAATGACATACTGAAGGTATTCAAGACGCTCAATAATAAATAACCAAAATCTGTTGACTTATGGGGCATTTCTGTTAAACTTGTGCGACAAATTATTTCTAGCTTTGCTCCATATTTAGCTGCAATATTCAACAGATGCGTAGATACAGGAGTATTTCCTGATCTAATGAAACACAGTAAAGTAATACCATTATTCAAAAAGGGATCAAAGAGCGACCCTAGTAATTTTCGGCCAATTTCTATCTTGCCTGCTATTAGTAAAATTTTTGAAAAGATTATTTTGCATCAACTAGAGAGCCACTTTCACACAAATAATTTATTTCACAGTGAACAGTATGGCTTTACTATGGGTCGCTCCACCGTTGATGCCGGTGTAACTTTGTTAAAGCATATTTTTAATGCTTGGGAAAACTCGAAGGATGCCATTGGTGTTTTTTGTGACCTATCAAAGGCCTTTGACTGTGTGGAACATAATACGCTTTTACTTAAATTGAAACTTTATGGTATTAGAGATACCGCTCTTAATCTTGTTGCCAGCTACCTTAGTGATAGAATTCAGTATGTAGATGTTAATGGGAGTAGGTCTCTAGGTTTGCCAGTAGGAATGGGCGTTCCACAGGGCTCTATTCTCGGTCCATTTCTTTTTTTAATATATATTAATGATTTGCCGTTCTTTGTACAAAATTTATGTTTTGTTTGCCGACGATACGTCACTAATTTTTAAAGTTGATCGTAATTTAAGTAACTTTGATACCGTCAATAACACTCTTGCACAAGTATTAGATTGGTTTTCGACAAATAATTTGGTACTCAACTCAAGCAAAACCAAATGTGTTAAATTCTCTTTGCCTAATGTCAAAAGTGTTCCTACTAATATAATTTTAAATAAGGAAACAATTTAACTAGTCGAATCAACCGTATTCTTAGGTGTAACTTTAGATTGTAAGCTTCAGTGGGGCGCCCAAATATCCTGTCTCGCAGTAAAACTTAGTTCTGCAGCGTTTGCAGTTAGAAAAGTTAGGGAATTCACGGATATAGATACTGCTAGACTAGTTTACTTTAGTTATTTTTACAGCGTAATGTCTTACGGAATAATGTTATGGGGTACAGCTGCTGATATACAGACTATTTTTGTCATTCAAAAAAAGGGCCATACGTGCAATTTATAAGTTAGGTGCTAGAGATTCTTTACGTAATAAATTTAAAGAAGTAGACATATTGACAGTTGCATCGCAATATATACATGCTAACTTAATGTACATTAAGAAAAACTTAATTCTATACCGCAAAAATAGTGATTTGCACAACGTGAACACAAGGAATAAGCATAAACTGGTAGGAACTAACTACCGTCTACATAAAGTTCAGAACTCATTTGCGGGGATTGGTATACGATTTTTCAACAAATTGCCTCTTGAAATAATGAATTTACCCATGCACAAATACAAACGGACAATTAGGAACTTTAGGTTATTACACTATTAAGGAATTTTTAAATGATAAGACACCGTGGGGATAGGCTTAGGCTTGTTTAACTCACGATTATTTTATTTACATGTTAAGTGGAGGTGCCTCGTGAACACATGATTTTTGCAGGATTTGGATATTTTTATGATTTGTTGAATGTAGTTTAACATTATTTATCTCTGATCATATCATTGTTCACTTGTCACCTTCACAAAATTCTTTCTACATTTGCATTCCTTCACGCGTTCCACTAACTTATATTAATAATAACGATCTGGAAAATGGAGGTAATTGGCGGTCATGGTCAGTATACCAATAGATTGTTTCTTACTGCTGGTTCGTATACCGTTGTCGTCATGCTCACTTAAATGTCATTTCTTGTGGTGGCGTCGTGTGTCGGGTCATCCCTGTCCCTCTAATATGGCGAGAGGGATGATGGCTGGCACATGCGTCATACTCGTGAACGGGTGCTACTTGCGATGACTGGTCGATGACGGTCTTGCGGGCTGGTATTAGATTTTAATATTTAACTGCATCATTTCCATCATGGTTCTGATCACTTTCGCGGATTGCCTGCATTATTAGGTATATATAATGTAAGTGGATGCTCCTGTTTCACCATGTCTATTCTGAGGAGGCTAACCAAAAGTATTATGCTTGAGTATTATGATGTACAGTAAATATATACAAGTGATATAGAAGGTGTAACAGTTGCAGCACCTTACAAAATGTAAATTGTGTATTATGCAAAACCTGGCGATGAAAAAGAGTGACCGTGAGTTTTATTGCCCGTTCTTTCTCATGGTTCTACCTATTGCTTTGCGAACGTGGCAGTAAATGTAAATGTAGAAGCATACAGTAATAATGTTTTAAATTTGTGTTTAAGTAATTATTTTATAAATTTATTATTTTGACGTTCATAAGCGTCACATTGTGACCCAAATGAATAAAGGATTTTGAATTTGAATTTGAATTTTAATTTGTAGTCGTGCAAAAGGATGATAGCCTCAACATAGTCTAAACGTACTCGACCTTTGAAACTATCTCAAAAAAGAAATATGATTGCTGTAGATTCCTTACACCTTGTTGGTTTGAGATATTGGCAATATCTCACACCAACACCTCGAGGCTTCTTTGAGAGTACTTGGGATCGTTATGGAAAGGTGGAGAGAGATATGGAATACTGTGAGACATAGTCACTCTGGTTCGACACGGTACAGCGCCGGTTGCCGCCTTAAGGTCTATCCAGAAATATCCGAGTGTCCGGTACGCCACCGGCCGTATCTTCACTCATACTTGGCCACCGTGTCCCGTCTTCAGCGCAGCTATGCCATATGTAAATGCATTTATTTAAAAGTATAGGATGCCAGCAGTCACGCCCGCAAATTTTATTTTAATAGAACCATTGCCGAACGCTGTGAATTTCGGGCAATGCCTTCTTAAAACCCTGTCTGTCAGTCAGTATCGTAAGAACTTTATGTATACAGACAAAATGTAGGTACAGATCGATATTTTTTAAGCCTCTAATGGGGCACGGTCGGTCTACCGAAATATCGGCTACTCAAAACAAAAGTACGTGGTATATATATCCCGTGGGAACAGTAAAAAGTAATGATAGTGACCACGAAAGTTTAAATTCGGTCGGTCTACGTCCCTGGGATGGCCTTGATGTGTATGGATAGACCTCTAATTGCGCAGAATCAGTTCTGTGTGTGATTTCTACACATCTACGTTAGCTTATGAATGCTGGTTTTATTTTTTAATTGCAGGCATATTTTTAAGATTTGTGAGATTTTATAAGAATGATTATCACCACGTCAAGATTTATGAAGCACGTCTAAAGAGATACAAGCATAGCACTGCGTCATGCTCTTGTTTTTACTTGAGCACCGGACCACTACAAAACTGGGTAAAACTATACTATCAAACAAGTCAAGGTTTTCAATACAAGTGCAAATCAAAAACATACTTAATCAAAACTAAAAAGAGAACAGATATTATCACCTTAATGCCAAAGCATGTGAATGCAACATAAAAGAGAAAAGACATTGGGGGTAAGTTTACGAAAATAAAGTGTAATAGGATTGTGTCCAACTAGTCAAATTAAGCACTTTTAATGAAATGTCAAAAACAACCTTTGCCAAGGGTTTTGTATGAAATATGACGTAGTGACGTCATAGTGTTTTGCTGTCAAGTAGAATACTTATTATCAATAAATTGAAGATAAAAAATGTTAAACAAAATTTGATATTCATTGATGAATGAAACTGCTAATATTTTGACATGTTTCACTAGATAAAAATACTTGTATAATTTATTTCACTTGCAGGAAACTTCCCTATCGTGTAAACAGTGTGTAACGGAATCCACGTTGGCAGCGTGTACTGAAGCTCAAAGACAAATAGCCGATACATATAGCATTCCTCCAGTCTCGGCGCACAAACAACACTATATAACTTTCGTTTACTACACAAGCTTAGTTTTCTACTTTGGGACGGTGAGGAAAATCGTGAAAACGTTTTTCAGGCTAATATCATATTCATAATCTATGTAAGTAATGTAATCGTATTTATTTTCTTATATTGATGCAGTGGAACACCGTAGTAGCCGGTCTACCCGGTCTACCCCGACCACTCAAAGTTGAATGTAACTTTAAGTAAACGGTGGGGGTAGTAAGTGCGAGTGCCGAAGAAAACTTCACCAGCTCCCTAATAACCACTTTGGGGTCCTCGACTTCCTTCAGTTACGGAGTTAACCTACCACACTACGGTATAGTACGGTATTGTCAGGCTCTCACAAAATATGTGTAGGTACCTACCTACAAAGCAGATAACAGGCCGATACAAATACAAGCCCGCACTCAGTTTAAACGCAATATTGTTCCCCAAAATAATTCGCACCGGGAACCATTAATCCAAAGTCTAAAACGCATGCAATGCACT
Source organism: Euclidia mi (assembly GCA_944739405.2). Classification (NCBI taxonomy): domain Eukaryota; kingdom Metazoa; phylum Arthropoda; class Insecta; order Lepidoptera; family Erebidae; genus Euclidia; species Euclidia mi. The sequence goes on along the minus strand of OX123188.2, from coordinate 29,212,978 downwards.
ACCGATGCGAAGTTCGGGCCACTATTACGAAACAGACTAATATAGATAATAAACTTGTGTGTAATCCTAATGGATATGGAAAGTCTCATTTCTAGTAGCCGATATACGCAAAGCGGATCGGTGCTAATGGAAAATATTTTTATAATGCCGGCGCGAGTTGAAGCCGGATGGAGACCGGACGGGCGACCGTCGGATGCGCTGTGCCCGATCGTTGGTCATAGCTAGGGAATATGAAGCTAAGGTGTAATGCGACGTTTAAGCTTTACACAATAGGGTAAAAATTATCGCTTGCCCCGTGCCTCAGAGAGCAATTTAAGCTGCCGCCAAACATACTAGCACTGACCTAAACAATAGAGTATCGCTATTCTTTTGGGTCGTGGAGTGAAAGCCCGTGCTCCGTGAAGGTGAAAGTCTAGGATGCAAACAGGATAACGCTAGGACGATGACTTTAAATGAAAATATCTATATTGTACAAAAGGGCAGCGATAGCCTAGTGGATATACCAACAGACTGCTATGCAGAGGGTATCGGGTTCGAATCCACGGCGCGCACCAATGACTTTTCGGAGTTATGTGCGGATTGAATTTTAAATTATCGCTTGCCCCGTGCCTCGGAGAGCACGTTAAGCCGTCGATCCCGGCTGTCATGAAGATCTTTGGCAGTCGTTATAGGAAGTCTGTGCCTATGAATAAACTGACACTAGTTGAAACCATAGAATATTGCTATCCCTTTGGGTTGCGGAGGTCAGACAGGCAGTCGCTCTGTGGAAAAGTTAATATTCAGTCAAATCCGGTTAGACTAGAAAGCGGACCCCGGGTTCTAACTGGGATAACCGCTAGGAAGATGTTAATGATATACATATATTGTACAATGTTAATTATCGCTAGCCCCGTGCCTCGGATAGCACGTTACGCCGTCGGTCCCGGTTGTCGTGAAGATCTTTGACAGTCGTTATAGGGCGTCAGTACCTTCTAAATAAACTGACACTAGTCTAAACCATGGAATATCGCTATCCCTTCGAGTTGCGGAGGTCAGACAGGCAGTCGCTCCGTGGAAAAGCTAATATTCAGCCAAATCCGGTTAGACTAGTAAGCGGACCCCAGATTGAAACTGGGATAACGCTAGGAAGAGGAGGGGTTAAATATAATGACTTTAAATGCTTTGATATCCTTAGTTCTCAAACAAAAAATATATACTTAACACCAGAAAAATAAAGTCTAAAATTACAATAGCTATTTTAGTCACGACTGCACTTCAAATTGTATTCGAACACCAAATGTAGTAAATGATCACCAAATAAATATGTTTATGTTACGTTCTCTCGTGACCCTTAATACAAAAATAGGAGCCCTGCAAAGCAGAGTTCTCATCTAAACAAACAAATAAACTTTGTTTGTTCATTTATTATTTATAAAATGAGTAACCGACTGTCTGAATGACCGAAATGCACACAGAGAGTCACTTTGATGATAAAGGAAAGGTTTTTAAATATTATGGTCTGACGAGCATATATTTTTTGTTTAGACTTTGTATGTACTTGTGAAGTAAAACGTTATGCTTCTCGACGTTGTAATACGTTTAATCATTTCTAAAGTTTTATTTCGGTATAACGCAGAAGTGAGTTAAAGGTAGGTATCTCAATCCATATACAAATAAAAAATGGACCTCGGAGGAAATGGAAGGATAGTGTTAGCGGTTAGACAATATTCCGATAGACGAGAATAAATGGATAGAACCTGTCCTCATAAATCACGATTGAATTCATAATTATCTATGTGCCTCAATATTAAATTTTATACACAACAGTAACACGTTTCAAAATTCAAACTTATATAACAGTAGTTTTTGCGTCTTGCTTGCTTTTGTGCTATTCTATGTATAAATTATATTAAATGTCTCCGTGGTCCAGTGGATAGCGTATGCGCCTGCTGATCGGAGGTCGCGGGTTCAATTCCGGGGTCGGGCTAAAGTGTTACTAGGCTCGCCACCTTTTACGTGGGACCTAAAAATTCATGGCGAAATGTGGGTGTAATATTACACCTCTGTCTTACCCCTTCGGGGAAACAGGTGAGGGAGCCTATAAAAAAATATTATATTAATACGAAGTTTCATTATCGTCGGTCCAGTAGTTTTTACGTGAAAGAGCAACAAACAATCATCCATCCACCACAAACTTTATTTTATAATCCTAGTCGGATTCTTTTAAACAGCCAAAATGATCGGATAACTTCTTAAACAGTCAAAGCAAGCATGTTAACACTGCTTCTTGAAGTTTTTCGTTTAATTTCCCCAATGTTATTTTATTAGACAAACAGTGAGTGGTCGGACTCCGTCGTTTGTCATAGGAGGAAGCATGACGTGTTCCAATTACCCCTCCCCTTGCGGTGGACGGATGTTCGGACCCCAATACGGAACGTCTCACAGATATGATATTATTTTATGACTAGCTGTTGCCCGCGGTTTCAACCGATTTATTTTCGGTATCTCGACAACAGCCCTTATCGGGACAAATTATAGCCTATACTAGCTGTTTCCTGCGGTTTCACCCGCGTCCTGAGGGAACTACTTCGCGTAACCGGTTAATTTATAGCCTAAGTTACTTCTTGGTACATCAGCTATCCGCCAGTGAAAGTCCTGTCAAAATCGGTCCAGCCGTTGAAGAGATAAGCGAGAACAAACAGACAGACAGACAGACAAAGTTGTAAAAAATGTCATTTCGGTATATGTACTGTGTATACGATATCCATATGCATTTAGTAAAAAGCGGTTATTTTAAGATTAATAAGCCGACACTCCAATTTTATTTATGTGTATAGATGTAGCCCTACAAAGTCCTGTATCCGGGAAAAGTCCCTTTAAAATCGGTTCAACCATGCCATAGAAAACTCCGGATAAGCAGAAAGACATACAGACAGACCGACAGACAAACAAAAAGTTGTTTGAAACGTGGTTTCGTGCAACTAACTGTATGTATTTATTTTGAATTCACAGACAGACACTTCAATTTTATTTATATGTATGTATGTGGCCATGACACTTCATAATAAAACGGCGATTCTTTTAGGGTTAGGTGAGAACAGGTTTTAAAATGGCTATGACGCATAGAGAGTGTAATGATTGTAAATTTGTTGCCCGGAAAGAGCAATGGTTATAATTGGAGCAAATACGAAAGTTGCACGTTTAGTGCTCGTGGTGATCATTTATTAGAAAATCTTCTATAAATGTTTCTTCTTTCTTTTGTTTTCAAACACTGCGGTGTTCTGGTATTACAAAAATTTGGTCATACATTCGTTTCAGATCACATAGATTTTAGTAAAGCGCTGGATGTATGGCCTGTCAAACACAAAACTTAGGTAGGTAATTATTATACCTATAGTAAATACATTTCTACTACCATCTTCAGAGTTACACAAGTTCAATGTTGTTATGTACATAAAATGAATGCAATATACGAGTTTAAATATATACAGTGATTCAGATCAATCATAAATCATAAGTACCTAATAACTATAACATATTAAATAAAATAATCAAATGCGTTGGCAATTTTTTAATAAAATCCACTGAGTACGTAACTGCAACAAATCGCTATAAACATTAATCAAATCAACAATAAAATACTAACCGTATTATAAATAATACAAATAAATCATTTAACCCATTGAATGCAGGCCGTGTCCAAAGATTACAAGCCATAACCGTTGGCAAATAAACCGATTAAAAGGGTAATTTACATCCAGGCATTACGTCAATACATCAATGGGATTATATTTCAGTAGACCTACTATGGGTTAACCCATGGCCTCCATTCGATGAAGCGATGGCACTCTGATTTCTAGCGATAGCTCAGCAACCAACACCAATTAGATCGTCGAACGAAGCAATTGTAACGACAACGTTAACATATAATGCACTCGTACTAGGTCTCCCATATAAACATATGTAGATACGTATAAGAGATTCAGCTGGGTCCACATCAAAAGTGTTTTACATAACAAATCGTAAAAAGAACATTAGCGCGGCCCAAATTACGACGCCATTTTAATAGAAATTCACGGCATATTTCTTGACGTTATGTTTTGTTTGTGTTGGACGGTTAAATGTGCGTACAGGATGGCGGTGCGTGATCTTTGCGGATAAAACTTCGAATTATTAAAAAATGCTTACATTTTTCGTTTTAAATTTTTTTTACTTATTACGAATGACTACGTCTTGACTTATTTTATTCATGGGCAGGGTAAATGTTTACCTATCGACGAAAAATTATAATACTGCTTACTAGAAATTTATAGAAAGACAATTAGCTTATCCCCAGCATGTGTGCGAATTATTCAGGACAGTACCTAGTGTACCTACATGGCGTAGTTTAAAATCAGGTTCAGTTTGGAAGGCATATCGCCGCAAATTTTAACAGACAATTTTTATCAGAAATGGAAATCGCGGTTTGATTTGATATTAGTTCTCTTTTACTCTTAATTTAGACAGATTTATAAACACACGAAACTGATTTCGATTCGTTTATTAATCCTTACAATATTAGATATAAGTCCTAAGCGCTTGAAGGTAGACAGATAAATAATATCTGCGCCGACGTGATAGGCACCAGATTATTTCGTTACAGAAACTGAACTTTTAATTACTTTGAAAACAAAAACGACAAACTTAGACTGTATATAATTTGATAACTTAAAGTGAACGTTATTATTTGAAACCGTGGTAAACAAATCCGTTCTATGATCATTTAGATTCATTGCTTATTATATTCTCGATCTAAAGTCCTTGTGAGTTGTACCCGGGTGTGTCACAATGCGTAGCTAACTCATGTTTATGCCAAGTGCGTGGAACAAAAGTAAAATTAATCAAAGAAATATATGACTAAGGATTTTACACTCAAATTAATGTTTTCATTTGGCTGTTTAAATGTTTGTTTTCTGCAAATTTTTGCTTTGGTCCAAGCGTCTTTAAATTACTTCTTTTGCTATAAGTATTGCCTTTGTACTTAACGTGTTAGATATTAAAAAAAACAGACATATGTTACCAATTGGCGATGCTAAGATTCTAACTAGCGACTCTAGCGGCGAAATTAGAAGTTGACTATGTACGACTCTTTCATAGATCACTATTACTTTTAACACTTTTGACAGCTATCAATATATAGACAATTTTTATCAGAAATGGAAATCGCGGTTTGATTTGATATTAATTCTCTTTTACTCTTAATTTAAACAGATTTATAAACATACGAAACTGATTTCGATTCGTTTATTAATCCTTACAATATTAGATATAAGTCCTAAGCGCTTGAAGGTAGACAGATAAATAATAAATGCGCCGACGTGATAGGCACCAGATTATTTCGTTACAGAAACTGAACTTTTAATTACTTTGAAAACAAAAACGACAAACTTAGACTGTATATAATTTGATAACTTAAAGTGAACGTTATTATTTGAAACCGTGGTAAACAAATCCGTTCTGTGATCATTTAGATTTATTGCTTATTATATTCTCGATCTAAAGTCCTTGTGAGTTATACCCGGGTGTGTCACAATGCGTAGCTAACTCATGTTTATGCCAAGTGCGTGGAACAAAAGTAAAATGAATCAAAGGAATATATGATTAAGGATTTTACACTCAAATTAATGTTTTCCTTTGGCTGTTTAAAAGCTTTTTTCTGCAAATTTTTGCTTGGGTCCAAGCGTCTTTAAATGACTTATTTTGCTATAAGTATTGTCTTTGTACTTAATGTGTTAGATATTAAAAACAGACAGATGTTACCAATTGGCGATGCTAAGATTGTAACTAGTGACTCTAGCGGAAATTAGAAGTTGCCTATATACGACTCTTTCACAGATCACTATTACTTTTGACAGCTATCAATATAATTATCGCCATAACCTCAAAACAAAATTAATATTTAAAGCTGTGAAAATGATCGTACATTGACACCTTCTAAATTTCACCGCTAGAGGCGCGCGTATAATCTTTGCATCGCCAATAATAATGGGAGTATACATCCAGATATGAATAGATAGGAAATTAAACCACAAACTAAAGTAGGTGTTTTCTAGTAAACAATCAGATTACAGTAGGTGGTGTTGTAATTTACGATAGCTAATGATATGAGTGTCTTACGGCCGGTCCCAAATTTTTGATCAAATGTACATATACTAGGGGATTCCTTGCGGTTACACCCGCGTTATTTAAGGCTACTGCTCCGCTTCCGCCGCTCATATCGTCCTTGCTCGATAAATGGGCTATCTTACACTGAAAGAGTTTTTCAAATCGGACTAGTAGTACCTGAGATTAGCGCGTTCAACCAAACAAACAAACAATCGAACAAACTCTTCAGTTTTATATATTAGTATAAAGATACAAACGCAACACGGTATAACGCTTAACCCTTACATGCATATATGTAGTTCCTTTGGGGGGCAGGAGTAAGGGGGAGAACGGACCTAACATCTTTCCGGCCCCAAATGTCATCCTCACGTGCTCGCACTGGTGATTCGTATGAATAGCTAGTGGCGGCAGCTCCCGGGCTGTCACGGTGCCGCCTGCTAGATAATGGACGAGGCTCTGGCGACCAAGCAATGGCGGTAAAACCATACACCCAACCGGGCAACCGGGTGGAAGAGGCTACAGCGGCCTAGGGATCTAAATAATCTCTAAAATGCTTAGCGCAGAAGGCAAGGGGAAACCAGTGCGGCTACTTTCCCAAGAAAGTCACATGAGAGCACAAAGAAATGACAGAGACGATCGCCTTGCGAACCGATAAGCGACCGGCGCTGCGCCGTGTCCGGGACGCGCAGGGTGAAGTTGGCTACCAGCCCTGGCGAGGTAGGAGACCAGGCCTCCCATGGAAACTCTACTACTGGAAATTCAATCAAACTGCGACGCCTCCAGACGATAGAAACTTGGAATGTACGGCTTAAATCATCCAGGGAAACTTACCATATTGGAACGGGAAGTGGTTAGAGTTGGTGTAAACATTTCTTCCAGTGTGGTCTAAGCGAAACACACTGGAAGGGCAGCGGACATTTACTGACAGACCATCACGTCATTTACTTTTCTGGCAACGACATCAACAGAAGCAACGGTGTGGGATTTCTAATACCGATAGATCAGAGAAATTGCGTAATGGGGTATGAGCCGGTAAGCGATCGAATTATCAGCATCAAGATAAAAGCATCACCGATGAACCTAACCTACCTCTGCCACAAGCAACGAGACCATTGAGATGTTTTACTTCGAATCAGAATCAACAATAGCGAAAATTCCCAATAGAGAAATATTAATCATTCTAGGGGACTTGAACGCTAAGATCGCAGAAAACGCTGATCAGCTAAGCAAATGCAGCGGAAAATTTGGGCTCGGAAAACGAAATGAACGCGGTGAACGCTTATAGTCTAAGATCCTGCAACAAATTAGTGCACTCATCGAGTTTTTGCTTAAAACCAAATTTTTTAGTATATTTATGATTAGGAGAATACATATATACTAGGTTGCCTATTAAAATTTGGCCGCAAGTATGTTTAATTAAATGATTGTTAATTGATTTTTGGAAGATACTTTTGTTCATTCGTTTTATAAGTAAAATATCGTCTACATCACGGCTATACATATAAAGATTCTGAAAAACCACGGTTTCCATTGTTCACCTGGCCGCACCTCCTCGCAGCCAGGTGTAACCAGGTATGATTTCGATACATTTTTACGTTCATAACGTTTATTTATGATTTATATATCAAATGAAAGCAAATTTTTTCTGATTCTGATTATATATGGTTGCCTAATTAAATCCAGCCGCAAATAAGGGGTGCGGGCTGTTGAAGATTGTAAATATTTAAAGTAGAGTGAAAGAGAGTTATAGGGGGAAGTCCCGTAACGCCGGATGGCACCTAGCGCCGAACACCTGTTCGGCGCATCTTCAACAGCTCGCAACCCTTATTTGCGGCTGGATTTAATTAGGCAACCAATATGTGGAAGATTACTTGTCGAGATAGTGTAGGTACACTATCTCGACAAGTAATCTTCCACATATTTTTAAATCGTGAGCAACAATTTAAAAATATGTGGAAGAGGTGCGGGAAATCATTCAGACCTAAATTTATACTAGCCAATCCTGTTAGGTAAACACCTTTACTTATTTTTGAGTGCCCGACCATAGAGTAGTGAATTGTTTGTTGAAATATTTGATAGAATTTCCTTTGTAGCTAGGGTACAGAAGCAAAGACCGCGCCTTTTACTCGTATTTTCGATACTAATTAAATATGCTCGTATCAAAGTCCGTCAAATACCAGAAGACTAAAGAATTTTTCAAAGAGTCCAATATTTGTAGGTATATTTAAAATTCTTGCGTTACTGACTGTCTGATAGACAACGTAGGTACAGCCAAAACTGTTAGGCATAGAAAGCTGAAATTTGGCATGCATGTTTCTTGAGACCGTGGGGTTGCACTAAGAAGAGATTTCCCAAAATTCCTAGGGATCGGACAAAAACTGTTAAATTAAAATAAAATGTGCGCGCGTATCGGCCTCTACATAAATTAGAAATTGAAACTTGAAAATATTCATCGATTTCGCACAAAGATAAATATTTACATTTAAGTGCCATTTACGCATCTGAGTGTAAATTTTAATTATACTTATTTATTTTCTTCGATTTGTTCTCAATCAATCATGACTTATGACTTATCAAAATAGTAGACTACCACCTCAGTAAAATTGTAAAAAATTGGGCACGTCAGTCGCAGAGGGTTAAATAAACAGACAGCCAAAAAATACTACACAACGGAATCGCGATGGCTCTTACAAGGCAAGAAAAAATCTTCTATTCTGAACAAACTCCTGCATACACATTTTCACCAACATTAACATTTCAGCTTCATTCAGATTCCTCTAAACTTTTTTGCTCCATGCTATCTGTCACCGCTCCTCGTAAATAACACTGACAAAGAAACTAATTAATTTTAAGTGGAGTCAAAACACTTCATCAGCGGTTGTATGCGAGTCACATTTACTAACGAATTGCCATCTTAGCTTTCATCCATTCACTTCTGATGTAATACCGCAACTTGTGGGCGTTTCGAGGTTTCGTATTCATCGTGTTGTAATAATTTTGAACAAAGCCTGTAATGAGATATCAGTTTTAATTCCGCTTGAGATGCGACGGCATGATATTAAAAGATTTAGCATTGGGTATGCCTAATGCATAAGACGAAAAAGCACAAAAGGAGGAATAGGTATATCTATTTTCGATATTTTGCAATTTTTATTAAGCCTTTCGTCCTTCAGCGAAAATAAAATCCTAGCTGGCTACTTAGTTTTGATATTTCGTAAAAGCGAACATGGAATGATAAAATGCATGCGCCATTATCGGGTACATAATATAGGACTACGTTTACCAATATACGTTGGTTCCATTTTTTTATAAGACAGACAGACTAATATATTTAAGAGACGGTTAAGCTCATAGCGTGTTAGTGTCAGGTGACAACGGACCGCAAGGTTCTGAGTCCGGTAGAATAATGATTATTGAAATTTTAGTGGCTGTTTTAGAAGCAGCTACGATTCTGTAAAATCGGACAATTCGCTCCAAAACAAACACATCATGTTTGCATCCTATGAAGGTGGTAAAGCTAGATACTTCCTTACGCGGACGATATTCTCCCTACTTAACACAATTATACAGATACTGACTTATTAATCATCCGATGAAATCCGGAAACGTCGAAAGATAAGCTTAAATGAACGGCACGTGATCTTCAAGCCAATTATCCACCTTTCGTAATAATACAATATTAATTTGTCCTTTATCACTCAAATTCAATTCACATCTGTCAGACTTCTAATCATTCACAATAATAACATATTCTGTTTGACAGTTCGCGCCTCGCACTGTATTCGGCGATTCCAGTAGTTGCAAAATAGATAGTGGCAGGGGAATTAAGTGTATGTGACTCAGAATAAATAATGAAAACGCAAACGAGCTCATCGCTGTGTATGAAGTTTCATAACTAAGACCAAGTAGGTTGTAGAGGAGAGACGCCCAGTAAACCTTTTAATTCACACGATTACGCGAATTTTCACCATCGTCTTGGTAAGTCTAGTTTTAGATAAGTCACCAAAAGAACCTACATGTCTCGGAGAGCTCCTAATCCTTTTGGTCCCAGCTGTCACGAAGATCTTTTGCAGTCGGTATAGAAAGTCAGTCTTAAACAAAATATTGCAATCACGCGTTTTGCTGCTGTAGTCAAAGGCAAATTGTATTTTAGCAATGTTCTATTAAATACACTAGACTAGAAATCAAACTCAACGCTCTAAGAAAATGTTTTGAATAAGCGCTCTAAGAAAATGATAAATTTGACTAAGTATTTATGACGATATGGGACTAGTTGATATTCGCAAATGTGACCTGGCCATTCTATTTCTCCTTACCAGGAGTGTGGGATGAGCTAACACTAAATTGTTCCAAGAATTTTGCATAGAAGCTAGAAGTCTGCTTCCTAGTGTAATCAGTGTAAGCATCAGCTTATCTACTGATCTAATGTCAAAGTCAAAGTCAAAAATCATTTATTCATCTAGGTCACAACGTGACGCTTATGAACGTCAAATTTTTAAAGTAAATTAATAATGCTTCTACATTTACATTTACTGCCCATTCGCAAAGCAATAGGTAGAACCACGAGAAAGAACGGGCAATAAAACTCGTGGCCACTCTTTTTAATCGCCAGTGTTATGGTACATATTTTGTTTTTGTATGGAGCTGCAACTGTTTCACATTGTAATTAATTACTTGTAAATAGTAAATAAGAACATACATATATACAAAATATGTAGTTATTAAATTAAGTGCTGTAGTAGTCTTCAAATGTGAATCTTGTGTAACAGGAGCATCCACTTACGCTTTATAATGTAGGCAACTCGCGATCATGTTCAGAACTATGGTGGAAAAGTATGTTACAGAAAGTAACGGTATATGAATACACGAAAATTACAAAAACGTTAGTATCCAGCCCATGATAACGAGTTACCTTCATCTAACACTGTAGCAAATTTTAATAAAATTTGTGGAACAACAATGAAAATGTAAATGTAGTAAGTTGAATGACCTAATAATGCATGAATATTAAATTAATAGAACTAGAGATATTATATAAAAAAAAAAAACTGAAAAGTAAGGTATCTATATAAATTAAAAAATCAAGAGTTGGCTAGTGTGAGTGACCATCTATCCTTATCACTGAAATAATCATTAATGGTATAATAACCTTTCCTAATAAGGCAGTCTTTTATTTTACTTTTGAACGTACTAAATGGCAATTCTAAAAGACTAATTGGTATTTTATTGTATATGCGAATACCTAGCCCTACAAAAGAATTATTAACTTTATGTAAACGATGATAAGGGGCATATAACTTATGCCTGTTTCGAGTATTTATGTTATGTACATCACTTTTTGTAGTAAATAAACCTATATTTTGCCTAATATACAATATATTAGCAAATAAAAATTGCGAGGCTACTGTAAGATCCTGTAACGCATCGATTTTATCTCGCATTACAGTACGCCTATGCGCATTCCTTTTTCGCGTGTTCGGTTGGTATTAGTCGATTTTCTGTCAATACATATGGTATTTTGTTAATGGGCTTCCCTATTATTAATTTTTTTACCTTGTCTATGGCAAAACTGTCATGGTTACTTTTCTCTCTGAACGTACGTCGATTAGATGGCGTCCCTTAAATAATCCAAAAATTATGGATTAATCGCATTAAAATGTGGTACTAAAAGCCACTTTATTATTTAGAAGCCGTGGATCGGCCTAAATATTGTTGTATTTCGCCAATATGGTAAGAGTTGTTTATTTTGACTAGTTTCTTCAGTCGTTAGATTTTGTCCGGATCATTTGTACAATTTCGATGTATCCTATTTGTTACAGACACATTGATACTTTTAAGAATACTTCCGGCGCATGTTTTCATTCGCCTGAAGGAATTATTATTCTGGAATAACGGTGAGTTTTTCGAATGTTTTTGGCGTTAGCGGAACGCGTCATTTGAGTAGAACATGGCGTCTTAAACCTTGTATTTCTGTTGGTTTTAGCCTATGGCGTTTTTATTCTGGATATAGTTTAAAATCCGCCGTGCTATCTGGATTCGGCACGCCGTGATGCTGTTTTCGTCATGGGCATGAGGTGGACATAAAATACCACGTGGTCACGACGGTGCACATTCTTTCTTTTCGTATTTTAATTACCTAAGTATATCTAAAACAGGTAACCTTTTTAATTATTTTTTACCTCAACGCAATTTCATGTAATTCTAAATAACCACAAATTAACTTAAATTAGACTAAATTCCTTTACAACAACTTTAAATCTAGAAAGCCTCAATTTCAATTTGTATGCTAATTTATAAGTTGTAATGCCATCGACCATACAAAATTATTGTATCTACCATCTCGGCTAGGTCGCCCTGACTTGAGATAAAATGTCCATATTGTACTCTATCACTGAATTATCTGGCAATTTTGTATTTTCTGGGATTGTATCTGGCGCCCGATATAACTTAAATTATCTAAAATTCTGTATTTTCTTTATGATACAACCCATAGTTATAAAAATAAATGTTTATGAATTCCATAACATGTTTTAATTTCAACTTTAAACCTTACAGGATAGGTTATGTCTTGTATTCATAACAAACACACATTTACATTTACTTCTCTTTATTTCCAAAATCTTTTAAATAGTTTTTCATCACCACTTACACTTACAATTATTTATATATTTTTTAATTATTACAATTGGCGCTAGCTCACAGGGACCTGAAATAGGCATTTTATCATTTAATTACTTGAGGTTGCGTTCAAAACTTGTTGATGGTTATGTAAACAACATAATTATCTTATTTTATCATTGTGTCATATTATTTTGGTGTCTTATTTGACTCATTTTGTTATTAAATATGTTTAACGTTCTTGAGTAAACATATCTTAATGTTTTATAAGTATGTTTAACGCTTTTGAGTAAACATATCTTAATGTTTTATATTTTCTATGTTTTGGTTTCACATATAAGCTTAGATATGTGTTATACCAGTTATTTACTTTGACAAACATAACATAATGGGTGTTATAGTTGAAATTCTCTTATGATAACCTGTATACATTGTGTGTAAATCTTTTTCAGCTTAAACTATTACTGAATTCATATGATAACAACTTTACTGGTTCTTATTGTAAACTTGCTTGATAAGACTTTAGTACATTACTTAAACATAGGTTATATTTAGACATAAATTGTTTGATACTGAAACATAGGTGAATAGTGATGTGTAACAGTTAACTTGAACTCTGTAATGAAATCGAGGCTTTTTTCAGTGGTTTAAAAACTTAATATTAAAACTTATAACTTAAAATTTTGACAACATAACCTTAAAAACTTTGAATCATTTTAGTTTGTTTTGAAGGTTCATTGACTTAACTTTTCTTTTGAATCTTTCTTCCTTAACTTAGCTTGGAATTATACTGGTTTACTTGCTTATTGGTTGCTTTTGAGTGTTACTATAGGACATTTTTGCTTCTCATCATGAATAAGTCGGTTCAGTTTCCACCTTTGCCTGAGATTAAGGATGGTCACAATTCTGTTGGTACTTACACACAGGAGGACAACATGGCTCATATAACGGTTGATATGACGGGAGTTCCTGATCCTTTCTTAGCCAATGCGCATGATGGAGGTCCTGCTTTTGCTTCTTCGGCTTGTGCACCTTGTTTATCATCGTACAACTCATTGAATGACCATATCAGGAAAAACTTACCACATTTAACCAGATTACCTGACCTGAAGAGGAGTAAAATTTGTTTTGAAGGTAATACTTGCGTTAGAGAATTTATTGTTCAGGTTGAAGAGTATTTCCTTTACAAGAACTTTGATGAAGCTTTGCTGGTAGGTTCCTTTTCAGATTTGCTTTCTGGTGCTGCTGCTAAATGGTTTCGTGCTACTCGTTCTACCATTGCCTCTTGGCAACAGCTTAAGCTAGCTTTACTCAAGCGCTTCGACAAGCCTGAGTATGACTTTTTCTTAGACCAGAGCCTTCGCACACGTAAGCAAAAACCTATTGAGTCGCTTCCCGACTTTATCACTGAACTAATGGATATGTCTAGTCGCTTAGTAGTTCCTTTGACAGAACCGGTCATGATCAATATTATTAAAAACAACATGTTACCTATTTATACACCTTATGTTTTATGTAGACCTGTTACTTCTCTTGAACAGTTTATCAATTTAGGTAAAGAATTAGAAGTTTTTGTTAATAGAAAAGCTTTCGCTAGGGATTCTTCAAATCCTTTTAAAGTTGAGAAGCCACTGGTTCGCTCCAACGCTGCTAGGACAGATAGTGTTAAGTGTCTCAAGTGTCAATCTACTGACCACACTTACCAACATTGTACTACTGTACCTGGAATTATGTGTTTTAAGTGCAAGAAGTTGGGTGTCATAACCAAATTTTGTGATGTTTGCAACGCGGAGAAGAAAACTTCACCCGTTCCAAAAAACTAGTTTCGTTGCATCGAGCACCAGTTTCTGTTAAAACTGAGAATGCCTCGATGTCTAAATTGGTTAAGATTAGGTCTAGTAATGCACCTGACATTGCCACTCGCAATAAGGAATTTTCGGACTGGTTGGATTACTTAAAAGTATTTTTCAGTTTAAATAGGTCAGCCCCTATTCTCTTTGTTAAGCATAATGATAGTAGACCATTTTTAGAATTCTCAGTCAGTAGTGAAAAATTTTCTGGTTTATTAGATAGCGGTTCAAATACTAGTGTTTTAGGTTCAAACTTTCATCAGCATTTTATTAAATTAGGTTACAAATTAAAACCAATTTCTAGTTCAGCTTATACAGCAGATGGTTCTGCACAAAAAGTTTTAGGCACTTTAGATATTCCAGTTACTTGTGATAACCTTACCAAGGTCGTAACATTCTTGGTTATACCTTCTTTTGAACCTCCTATTATATTAGGATTTGATTTTTGGCTTAAATTTAATCTTGCTAAAGACTTGTGGAAAAATATAACTTTAGTTAAAAATGATAATTTTAAAATTTGTTCAGTAACTTGTTCTTCACAGCTCACTCCTTCTGAGAAACAAACGTTAGATGAAACCATTGCTCTTTTTGAAGATATCTCGTATGAGAAGAAGGGTTTAGGTCTTACACATCTTGTCAAACATAAAATTAACGTTACTAGTGAACCTTTTAAACAAAGATATTGGCCTTTGAGTCCGGCTAAACAAAAAGAACTTTATGATGAAGTTGAAGTATTACTTAAGGAAAACATTATTCAGCCTTCTAAATCTCCTTGGTGTTCCCCCGTCCTTGCTGTTGAAAAGAAGGATGGTAGTACTAGATTATGTTTAGATTCAAGACGTTTAAATTCTGTTACAATTAGAGATAGTTATCCATTGCCTTACCCTTCTAGAATTTTAGATAACCTTCGTGGAGCTCGTTTTATTTCAACAATTGATCTATCCAAGGCCTTCCTTCAGATTGCCCTTGATGATTCTTCTCGTGAGAAGACTGCTTTTGTAGTCCCCGGTAAAGGATTATTTGAATTTGTTAGAATGCCATTTGGGCTTACCAATGCACCTGCTGAATTGCAGAGATTAGTAGATAAACTCTTTGGTCCTGAATTTGATAATGTATTGTTCTGCTATTTAGATGATTTGATCCATATAAATGAACAATTTGATGTTCATATAGAGTATTTAAAGAAAATTCATAAAACTCTTAAAGATGCTGGTCTTACCGTTAATTTAAAAAAGTGTGAATTTTGTAAAGAAAGACTGCGTTACCTTGGTTACATTGTTGATAGTAAAGGTTTACACACTGATCCTTCTAAATTAGAGTCAATTAATAATTTTCCTCGTCCTTCAAATATAAAACAACTCGGAAGTTTTCTTGGATTATGTTCTTATTACCGTAGATTCATTTATAAATTCGCTGATATTGCTTCTCCATTAACTAAATTAACTTCTTCTAGTAAAAAGAATCCTAAAAGATCTTTTGATTGGAATGACGAAGCTGAAATTGCATTCGATAAACTTAAACAAGCATTAACTTCCTCACCTGTCTTGCAATGCCCAAATTTTGAAAAACCTTTCTTTTTACATTGTGATGCTAGTTCAGTTGGTATTGGTAGCGTTTTGAGTCAAGAAGATCAAAACGGCGAACAACACCCCATAGCTTTTTATTCTAGATCACTTAATAAATGCGAACGCAATTACAGTACTACAGAACGTGAGTTACTTGCCATTTTAGATTCAATAGAACATTTTAGACCTTATATTGAGGGAATGAAATTTACAGTAATCACTGATCATGCTAGCTTAAAATGGTTGTTAGGCCTTAGTAATCCTACTGGTCGTTTAGCTAGATGGGCTGCAAGAATTTCACAATTTACTTTTGATATTATTCATAAAAAAGGCTCCTTGCATTTAGTTCCTGATGCTTTGTCTAGAATAGAAGTTGCAGCTATAAAAGTTTCTCCTATACAGAATATTATGTCTCCTGACGACGATATTGATGATCCTTGGTTTAGAAAAATATTTGTAGATTGTCAAAAGTTTCCCTTAAGGTATAAAAATTTTAGAGTTGAAGATAAAACATTATATAAATTTTGTAAGAATAGGTTTGATCCTACTAGTCGTTTGAATTGGAAAATTGTTATTCCTAAAGAACATATTATTGATACCATTAGATCTAATCATGCTGACACTAAATCAGGTCATCTTGGTGTTCATAAAACTTTAAGAAAATTAAAACAACATTATTTTTGGAATAGGATGTTTAATGATGTTCAAAATTACATTAAATCTTGTGAAATTTGTAAAGCTTATAAACATAGTACTTCCCCACCTTTAGGTATTATGATTAACCCTAAGAAAGTGGATCGTCCAATGGTCATGCTCTCAGTAGATATTATAGGAACTCTGCCTAAAAGTTATTCTGGTCATAAGTACATTCTTTCTGTTGTAGATGTTTTCACTAAATTTTGCTGGATTTTTCCTTTAGTTAAAGCAACGACTTTGTCAATTTGTAAAAGTATAGAAAAAGAAATATTTCTTAAATTTGGCTGTCCTAAGATTATAGTTTGTGATAATGGGACTCAATTTGTTTCTAAACATTTTGTAGATTTTATGAAAAGTTATAATATTACTAAAATATTTTACAACACTCTGTATACACCTCAGAACAATCCTGTAGAGAGATATAATAAGACTATAGAAACTTGCATATCTTGTTTTGTCAAGGAAGATCATAGAACTTGGTCTAAATTTTTGGTTCATATTCAGTTAGCTTTGAATAGTAGTGTAAACTTAGCTACAGATTTTACACCTAATTTTCTTATGTTCGGAAGAGAACTAATTTTTGATGCTTCTTTACATCATTTTAGTAATTCTTTGGAAGATTTGTCTCAACTTAAATTTGGAGACAGAGATTCCTTTGCTTATTCTCTTAAATCACTTAGTGATATTTTTGTTAGAGTCCAGGCTCATTTGTTAAGCGCTTACAAGCGTAATGCGCGTTATTATAATACAGGGAGGAAAGTCATTTCTTTTGATGTTGGTGACGTGGTATGGAGAAGAAATTTTGTTCAATCTAATGCTCCTGCATTCTTTTCGGCTAAACTTGCACCTAAGTTTGTAAAATGTAAAATTATTAAAAAGATTTCTGATAATGTTTACCTCTTAAAGGATTTGAATAAGAGAACCTCTGGTAGATATCATATTAAAGATATTATAAAATATTAACTTTTTAGATTTCCTAACTTTGACTTGGAATTAGCACGCTGTTAGAAGCGATCCTTGTTAGCATGTAGTATGAGATTGAAGTATGTTAGGGTCTGGATCACTTTGTATGATGATGAATGTTAGGTAGGCTTCGTGACAGTTTGTGAGCTTTAAGTTTAAGTTAAAAAAATAGCTTAGGTCATTTTCGGTTTTAGATTTTTCCAAATTCCATAGGTTCCGTTTCTCAACATCAATAGATCTTATGTACATTTTTATTTTGTTTTTATTAAAAGGTTTTATACCTTATTTGTATTTTGTGTTTATCGTTCGGTTTGTTTGTATTGAACGACTTTTTTGTGTTTTTTGTGTCTTATTCCTGTGTAGTATTTAGGTACTTGTTTATTCTTAAGTCTACCGGATTTGACAATTTTTTTTGGGTACCCAACCCTGGATTTGACATTTGGGGTAACCAACTTTTCACTTGGTCCCCGGATATTTTTTGCCGGTTACTGACGCTTTTGGGCAGTAACCAGGTCTTTTGCGTTCTTGGAACTTTCCATTCCTCGAACGTTTTTGTTTTTTTTTGCTTGTTCCATTGTGCACGGTAAGTCGGTGGTGTTGTGCCGGTCACAATAGACAAGTTCTTTTTTTGTTTTTGTCCTGTTGTGCACGGTAGGTCGGTTGTGTTGCGCCGGTCACAACAGACAAAATTTTGTATTTTTGTAATGCAACTGTGCCCGGAAAGTTGGTGGAGTTATGCCGATCACAGTTCCATTTTTTTGTGTTCACACCGCTTTGTTGTGTTGAATCACTGTTTCCATTTTTGTGTTCACACCGCCTTGTTGTGATGAACCACCATTTGGCGTCCGCGCCTGACGCGTCCTCTAGCGGCGTTGTCATTTGCATGCAACCTTATTGGTTACTTTAAGAGTTTTGATGTTCTCTATAGAGTCGGTGGCGAGGGTGCCTAACCGCACTTTCTAAAAACAATCATTAGACAAGAGTTTAGATGATCTCTTATAGAGTCGGTGGCGAGGGTGCCTAACCGCACTTTCAATAAAACATCCAAGTTAGGAGTTGTGCTCTTACAGAGTCGGTGGCGAGGGTGCCTAACCGCACTTTCAATCGAGCAACTCTAGCAACTTAGTGTATTTATTTTGTTTGATTTTGTTATTAGTTTTGAGTTTTAAATTGTGTTTATCTTTATTTTTGAAAATTTAAGTAGAGTCTTGAAGTTTTGGAAGTTGGTAGAGTCTAGAACTTTGGTAGAGACTTGTAGTTTAGGTAGAGTCTTAGGTAGAGTCTTTTTGAATTTACATAGAGTTTTATGTAGAGTTTTTTTTTGGAATTATAGCATTTGTTAATTGAACGTTTTTATTTGGTCTTCTTTTCGGCATAAAAGAAAGAGTCCTTTCTTTTATTTTTTTTTGGGTTGGTATGTATTGTAACGCATCGATTTTATCTCGCATTACAGTACGCCTATGCGCATTCCTTTTTCGCGTGTTCGGTTGGTATTAGTCGATTTTCTGTCAATACATATGGTATTTTGTTAATGGGCTTCCCTATTATTAATTTTTTTACCTTGTCTATGGCAAAACTGTCATGGTTACTTTTCTCTCTGAACGTACGTCGATTAGATGGCGTCCCTTAAATAATCCAAAAATTATGGATTAATCGCATTAAAATGTGGTACTAAAAGCCACTTTATTATTTAGAAGCCGTGGATCGGCCTAAATATTGTTGTATTTCGCCAATATGGTAAGAGTTGTTTATTTTGACTAGTTTCTTCAGTCGTTAGATTTTGTCCGGATCATTTGTACAATTTCGATGTATCCTATTTGTTACAGACACATTGATACTTTTAAGAATACTTCCGGCGCATGTTTTCATTCGCCTGAAGGAATTATTATTCTGGAATAACGGTGAGTTTTTCGAATGTTTTTGGCGTTAGCGGAACGCGTCATTTGAGTAGAACATGGCGTCTTAAACCTTGTATTTCTGTTGGTTTTAGCCTATGGCGTTTTTATTCTGGATATAGTTTAAAATCCGCCGTGCTATCTGGATTCGGCACGCCGTGATGCTGTTTTCGTCATGGGCATGAGGTGGACATAAAATACCACGTGGTCACGACGGTGCACATTCTTTCTTTTCGTATTTTAATTACCTAAGTATATCTAAAACAGGTAACCTTTTTAATTATTTTTTACCTCAACGCAATTTCATGTAATTCTAAATAACCACAAATTAACTTAAATTAGACTAAATTCCTTTACAACAACTTTAAATCTAGAAAGCCTCAATTTCAATTTGTATGCTAATTTATAAGTTGTAATGCCATCGACCATACAAAATTATTGTATCTACCATCTCGGCTAGGTCGCCCTGACTTGAGATTAAATGTCCATATTGTACTCTATCACTGAATTATCTGGCAATTTTGTATTTTCTGGGATTGTATCTGGCGCCCGATATAACTTAAATTATCTAAAATTCTGTATTTTCTTTATGATACAACCCATAGTTATAAAAATAAATGTTTATGAATTCCATAACATGTTTTAATTTCAACTTTAAACCTTACAGGATAGGTTATGTCTTGTATTCATAACAAACACACATTTACATTTACTTCTCTTTATTTCCAAAATCTTTTAAATATTATTTCAATCACCACTCACAATTTATTTTATTTTTTAATTATTACAATCCCTATAGACTTAAAGCGTTCCCTAAGAGTATCTTTTGCACCTAACATGTATATTGCTCGTACCGCTCGTTTCTGTAGAACGAAGATATTCTGAATATCCGCAGCTTTGCCCCATAACAAAATACCGTAGGACATAACACTATGAAAATAGCTAAAATAAACTAGACGAGCTGTGTCAACATCAGTAAGTTGTCTAACTTTTTTGACAGCATACGCAGCAGAGCTGAGCTTACCTGCAAGACATGCTATATGTGCACCCCATTGTAACTTATTATCTAGTGTAATGCCTAGAA
The DNA here is from genome assembly GCA_944739405.2 of Euclidia mi. NCBI lineage: Eukaryota > Metazoa > Arthropoda > Insecta > Lepidoptera > Erebidae > Euclidia > Euclidia mi. The sequence continues at coordinate 29,192,184 of OX123188.2, read as the reverse complement.
ACACTGTCGAGTCAACTGTGTCAAGTTCCTCCCTATCTAGCCTTATATTAGGTCCCAGTTGTCTAACGTTAGGTAAAGCAAATTTAACGCATTTAGTCTTTTTAGAATTAAGCACTAGGTTGTTTGCTGTAAACCATTGTGTAACCTGTATAAGTGCATTATTTACATCATCAAATTGATTCCTATTCCTATCTACTTTAAAAATAAGTGACGTATCATCTGCAAAAAGTACGACATCACAGATATTTTTTAAATAAAAAGGTAAGTCATTAATATATACAAGAAATAGAAAAGGACCTAAAATAGAGCCTTGTCGAACGCCTAACTGTATAGGTAATTTAGAGGATGTAGTCCCATTTACATCGACGCACTGAAATCTTTGCTGCAGGTACGACTCGACAACACAAAGTGCGGTTTCCTCTACGCCGTAGTGGCGGAGCTTACGCAATAGTGTGTCGTGACGAACGCAATCAAATGCTTTTGAGAGGTCACAGAATACTCCGATAGCATTTTTAATCCTCCCAAGCATTATAAACGTGTTTTATGAGAGCAACACCCGCATCAGTAGTGGATCTACCTTTAGTAAATCCGTATTGATCTTTATGAAGCAGACTATTTAAATTAAAGTGTCTTAGTAGCTGCTTTAATAAAATCTTTTCAAATATTTTACTAAATGCCGGCAAGATAGAGATGGGCCTGAAGTTATTTAATATGATAATGATGTCCGATATAACAATTTTTAAGTTAGACACATTTAGATCCAACCAGGACCAGGACGACCCAAAACAAGGTGGAGAGATGTAGTGTTTAAGGACAAGAGGGTATGTAACGTTACCGACGATGATGTCGCATATACAGCGAAGTGGAAGAGTAAAATAAAGAAAACTGACCCCACAACCTTGTGCGATGCATAGTTAGGAAAAGAGAGAGACACATTTAGTTCCAACCAATAATGACATTACTGGACCAGATCTAGCACAAATAGTTTAATGTAATCTGGATTAACTAAATTGTGTGATTTAATTGCCACATTAGTGAAGTACCATTTAGTTTGATTGTGATGTTAATGATGCAGGTTGTTTCAATTGGATGGTTAATAAGGTTGCCATTTGCTAGATTGTATTAAAAACCTTTTGTAAGTATTTTATAGTACGGAGGCACCTCTATTACTGTTTCTCAACACAAAGGTAAGAGAATATGTAATATTTCGCATAAAAATAATATTAACAAACACAAAAACATTGGCGATTTGTGCCATTGCCGAGATCCCTGACACATTTGTACAGATTTTTTACAATTTTTACACACATGTGAGTAAAATTATTTTTAGTCAATTTAAAGTTAAAGCTATGACGGAAACAAGCAATAAACAGCACATTTAGATAATTGAGTGCAGTTATCCATACTAATAACCGCGGCATACATTTACTTATTAATATCAGTAAATGTATGCCGACATATTCATGAATTCTATTATTTGCATGAATATTCTATAACATTACAAAACCTCACACCAGTACTATTAGCTACAACTCACAAAAAGAGCCTACATATCCCAACCAGAAAACACATAATATCAAAAATTCAGCAACATTGCGAGCGTACAGTGCGAAAAATTTCTGGATTCACAACACGTTTTAAGAGCTCGAGTCAGGCAGTCGGGGTAACATGTCATACAAAGCCAGCTGAGAGGTGTAATTGGTAGCTAATCCTCGTCTTCACCGCTAGTACGACGTACGACGGATTGCTGGCAACACGGTATATAATTGACCGAAAACTAGGGTAAATTTCGGTAGCATAGGCTTTGTCGTCTGATTGTTTCTAAATGACACACTGGGACATAAACTGGACACAAAAAAGCCTTTACTCTAATGAAACTACAAAAGTTAAACCAAATTACGAATACATATTTTATTCGTTACAAAATTTCTGATAATTTAATTCGCTGTTGGCATCACGCAGAAACTAATATTGCGAATATAATTTAATTATCCTCGCAAGAATTTATACCTAGGTATTTAACTAGCCGTTTTGTTTCTGCGGTCGTAGGTATGACAGATTTAATTTAAGTAAGAAACGCTTTGTAATCAGGCTTCTTTGTTATGTCCATTTGATAAAATCGGATTGTTACATAGAGAATCGATCAGAAACTAAATACTTTGATTGTTAATGGTGTCATCAAAATGATCTTAGTACTTACAAATAAATTATTTTTAATGTTGGAATGCTAGAAAAGTAAAACAAGGTGTACCTAGCCAGACGAATGAACACATTCAGCAGATGCCGATTGTCAATCGCGAAAATGATTTTTTAAAATTGCACCTACGAGAATGTTTAGAATTTTATCACAGTTATGACGCTCGTGCCTATTTCAAAACTCTTTTATAACTTCCTCCTTTTTACTGTCTGCAGTAAAGCGAAAATGTTTCTGATGATAGCTCCACGGTTATGTGCCTGCATTGTCTGAATATCGACGTACAAAGATACATTTACAGTCCTTTTTTAACCGACTTCAAAAAAGGAGGAGGTTCTCAATTCGTCGGAATCTTTTTTTTTATGTATGTGCCCCGATTTCTCTAAGACGCCTGAACCGATTTCGAAAATTCTTGTTTTGATTGAAAGAGTATACCTTCCAGTTGGTCCCATGATTCTGGTCAGGATCTGATCATGGAATCCTGAAAAAATCGAAGGACCTCTTCAAATTTAATAAGCACACTTGAAGCGATTTGACGATAATAATCCAATGCCGTCGAGTTTGGGCTCGTTTGATTCTTTTTTACATAGACTTTGATGCTGGATGATTTCCATGGTCTGATTATAGAGCTGGAACATAACCATGAGATCTTAGTGATACAACAAACCAATCTAATCGAGTTTAGCATCGTTTGATTCATCTTTACATGGACTTTGGTACTGGATGTTTTCCATGGTCTGATGATGGAGCAGAAAGGTGGCCATGGGATCTTAGTAATACAAAGACGCAATCCCATTGAGCTTGAGCTCGTTTGATTCGTCTTTACATGGACTTTAGTGCTGAATGTTTACCAAACTCTGATGATGATGGAGCAGGAGGGTAGCCATGGGATATATTGTAATACAATTACGCAAGTCCATTGAGTTTGGACTCGTTTGATTCGTCTTTACATGGATTTTAGTCCAGAATATTTTCCAAAGTCTGATGAAAGAGCAGGAAGGTGGCTATGGGATCTTTATAATACAATAACGCAATCTCATCGAGTTAAGGCTCGTTTGTTTTGTCTTAGCAAACACTTTGGTACTGGATGATTTCCGGGATCTGATGATGGAACTGAAACGAACGTGTATAGGCTAGTTAGTTGAAAACAAAAAAAATACTTGAAATTGCCAAAAAGATACAGGTCTACATTTCAGAATTGAGGCACGCAAGGAAGGCCTCCCCATCATGTACCACCTACGCTATCCTATGTACCTGCTTACCACCTATTACAATTTTCATTAGTATACCACAAAAAAGCAAAAAATAAAAATTATTTTAAAATAAAAAAAAATCGGGCAAGTGCGAGTCTGACCCGCGCACCGAGGGTTCCGTACGCATTTTACCTTATTTGAGGTTGGTGCCAATTACGCTAGTCCTCTAAATCTGTATGAGCGCCCATACAACTTAGAGGACTATCTTAATTGGAGTCTACTATGTATGTATGGGGACACCCTTAAATTTTTCACTTTTTTATTTTTTCTAATTTTTCCTTTATTTGTGCTGTAAGACCCTGCTTTTGGCCAAATTTCGTGATTCTAGTTCAACGGGGACTACCATATAGGTTTTCGACCCAAAACCTATAGGGTACTTACGGTTGACCTAGAATTGTCAATTTTGGTCAAAACCAAGGTCTTATAGCACAAGTAAAGGGAAAATTCCGAAAATTAAAAAAAGTTGAAAATAAGGTTAATTTTGGTACTTACAAGTTTTCGCAAAAATCTAAATTTTGACCATATGTTTTTATTGGGTTGACCCAGGACCCTGATTTTCATACACCTAATAGCAACCATAGACCATAGATCAGTATTTGGTATAAATTTCAATTTGCTAGGTCTACCCGTTCCTGAGAAAATCGTTGGTGACACACGGACAGACAGACAGACAGACGGACAAGAAAGTGATCTTATAAGGGTTCCTTTTTTTACCTTGAGGTACGGAACCCTAAAAACCGACTTCAAAAACACTAAGGAACTAAAAAGCAAAAAATTATTGGTTTTGGAGCAAACATTTTTGAAGTCGGTGCACAAGCACCTATTCTATCAACAACGAATGTTTTATAAAAAAGTGTAGAGGTTTTATAGTCAGATCAGAAATACTTGGCTTGGCACCGACTCCAAAAATGTTTGCTTCAAAACCAATATTTTTTTTGCGTTTTAGTTCCTTAGTGTTTTATAAGACGGTTTTTTTTATTTTTTCCTCGTAGAGTTTGGTGGAACCGTAGCTGGTTGTCTGTTAGTCAGCGTGCTAGAAAACTTCAGTATTAGGTATTTACAATACCGCCGTCATACCAAATATTTCTAATAAAGAGTAAATATACTTAGGGCAACTGATGATAAACTTTGAAAGCCAATATAATCCTAAGCGGACTATTGATCTGATGTTAATTAGGATAACTTTACTTTTGCTTTTACTTGACAAATTTACATCGCGTTGCCGGCAGGTGGGGTAAGTCAATAAAGACAAAGACATTTACAAAGACAAAGACAAAGACATTTATTGCATAACTGTGTAGTGATGTACATGGATGGTTAATATGTATACGTATCAACAGTTTACCCGTTACGGGCATTGCAATTATATAATATTAGTTATTACTTGAATATGCTTACAACTAAAGAATTCATGCATGTTATAAAATACCTTTTCCAATAACCACTTTTTCAATTTTATTTTGTTTGTTTGTTTATTTTATTTTGAACAAATTGCCATTTAGTTTTTTAATTTCCAGAGGTAAATGGTTAAATACTCTTATAGCAGTGACATATGTGCTTTTGTAGTAAATTGTTTTGTGGATGATTGGCATACTTAAATTATATTTATATTGCGATCTCACATTAGGTTTTAGATTATATTTAATATCAAAATATTCAGAATTACGTTTAACAAAAATACTAAGCTCCAATATATACACACCAGTAAGAGTCAAGAAACCTTTTTCTTTAAAAACTAATCTTAGGGAATCGGTGGTTTGCATATTATGCATAACTCTCAAACATTTCTTTTGGAGAATAAATGTTGATTCACTATTTGTAGAGTTACCCCAATATATGACACCATATGTTAATAATGGATATACGTAGCCGTAATACGCTGATTTTGCTATGCCCGTTGAAGCACTTTCTGTTAGTATTGATAGGGCATAACAGAAGCTTGATATTTTTTTATTTAAGTGTTCTATGTGGCTCTTCCAGTTTAAATGTTGATCTATAAAAACACCAAGAAATTTAATTTGACTAACTTCTTAAACTTTAGTATCGTGTTCACATATATTTAGTGGTGGTGGTTTGGTTTGATAATTTCTAAACTGCATAACTTTAGTTTTGACAATATTTACTTTTCGAATAATAGATAGAAGCCAGTTTGTAACAATTTTAAGTGTACTTGATACTTCCAACTCTATATTGCTTAAGCATTTATCATTTTGGATAAATATGGTTGCATCATCAGCGTACATTATACACGTGTGATTGACGATGTTTGGCAATTCATTTACATAAACCAAAAATAAAAGAGGTCCCAATATTCTACCTTGAGGCACACCCAGTACAACATTTTCAAAGACATAAAGACATAAAGACATAAAAACATATTTATTTCTGCATTTTGGTTGTTTACAACACTTATACATGTCAATACCCTATTCTAGATGAAGCCGGCTTTTCCTAGCTAAATGACTTCTTGAGAAGAAAGCCCGAAACAAACTCAGAGTCATTGTTTTTTTTTTTGTCACTTCAATTTCTTTAGTCTTTTCTTCATCTTTTAAAGTCCAGACAAAAAAGGGTTTAGTATGCAAGTACAATGCAGGAAATTATCTGACGCTTTTGACTGACCCGGCCCACTGATGGCCCGCATTCAACAGCAATCGTACGGCTCAACCTTAATTGAGGGTGCCAGCACGATCTGTATCACTATGCCTCCACGCCATCAGAAGGTGTATGCATAAGCATGTCAGCCTAAGCCATCAGACAGGTTGCCACAACTATTTGTTTATATGTTTAATAATGCCCACATCGTACTCACAACTTTACATGCTAATACACAGTAAAATACATGTTGCAAACAATAAGTAAAAATAATAAAAATTTAAACAATAAAATGTCATATATTTAAAATGTCGGAAAATGTTATTAAATGTCAGAAAAATATTATTGAATGTCAATTTATGAATAATAATATATTACTTAAGTAATTTTAAATGTCAAAAGAAAATAAATAAAATAACAATGTCAAATCAAACAATGTCAAAACAAAATAAATAAAATTACAAATGTCAAATTAAAAATGTCAAAATGTAAAAATATAAGTATTACAAATGTAAATAAAAATATCATGTCACTAATTTCAAAATGTCAAAATTCATAATTTTTAAACTCAATTCCAGGCATTTTTGTCTGCTAAATAATCTTTAACTGTGTAATAAGCTTTTGAACACAAGCTCTGTTTAATAAATACTTTGAATTTATTAATACTTAGTTCCTGAATATTGCCTGGAATTTTGTTGTAAAAATGTATGCTTTGACACTTGTATGAGTTACTTATTTTTTGTAGTCTAGTTGAAGGTAGAACAAGTTTGTTTTTATTTCATGTGTTTAAATTATGAATGTTGCTGAATTTAGAAAACATATTTATATTTTTCCTGACATATAACAAGTTCTCATAAATGTATTGAGATGCGACAGTCATTATCTTAATTTCTTTAAATTTTTCCCTCAGTGAATGCCTTGAACCAAGACTGTATATTGCACGAATAGCCCGCTTCTGCAGTACAAACACAGTTTGAATGTCAGCTGCGTTGCCCCATAATAAAATGCCATATGTCATTATGCTGTGGAAATAACTAAAATATACTAATCTGGCCGTATCTATATCAGTTAACTGACGAATTTTGTAAACCGCGTATGCTGCAGAGCTAAGTCTATTCGACAACTGACCTATATGTGGGCCCCACTGTAGCTTAGAATCTAAGGTTATGCCTAAGAATACGGTGTTATCTATAAGATCCAACTCTTCTCCATTCAAACATATGTTAGGTTTAACTTGTTTTACATTCGGTCTAGAAAATCGTATACATTTTGTTTTTCTTTCATTTAACAGTAAATTGTTAGCTGTAAACCATTTAACTACTTTAGAGAGAGCGTTATTTACATCGTCATTATTTGATTGTTGTCGTCTTAGTTTAAAAATAAGTGATGTATCATCAGCAAATAACACTATCTCTTCATTATTTTGCATAATGTATGGCAAATCATTAATATATACAAGGAAAAGGAATGGACCAAGAATTGAACCTTGCGGCACTCCCATTGTGACCACTGAACCCATAGAAACTTTTCCATTTACCTCAACTCTCTGTATCCTATTACTCAAATATGATGTTAGGAGATCCAAAGCAGTGTTCTTAACTCCATAGTAATGTAATTTCCTGATCAATGTTTCATGAAACACGCAATCGCAAATCGCCTTAGATAAGTCACAAAAAAACTCCCAGAGCATCATGCGACTCCTCCCAGGCATCAAAAATACTATCTAAAAGCTCAACTCCAGCATCGGTAGTTGAGCGACCCCTAGTAAAACCAAATTGTTTTTCATGTAACAGCTTATTGTTATTAAAATGAATTTGAAGCTGACCTAGAATTAATTTTTCAAAAATTTTACTAAACGTGGGTAGCACAGATATTGGCCTATAATTTGTGGGGTCAGATGTGCTACCTGATTTAAATAACGGAATTACTTTACTACTTTTCATTTGATCAGGAAACACACCACAGTCAATGCATCTATTGAAAATCATTGCCAGTTAAGGTGCTACTGTGTTGATTATAGATTTCGTAATCACAACAGAATTGCCCCAAAGATCACTAGTCTTCTTCAAATTAAGTGTATTAAAAGTTTTTAGAATATCTCTGTCAGTGACATAACTAAAACTAAATTCAATGTTACACCTATTGACATTTTGTTTCAATAGAGATTCGGCGTCATTAGGCGACGAGTTAAGGGATTTAGTGGTTGAGACTGGAATGTCTGTGAAGAAATTTTCAAATGCTGTGGCAACCTCAAAATCTGACTTTAATATCTTTTTATTTAATTGAAGAGTGTAATTGTTACTTTTAATCTTGACCCTTCCAGTCTCATTGTTTATAATATCCCACGTTGCTTTTATTTTATTGTCACTGTTTTTAATTTTTGATTTTAAATAAAGTGTCTTAGCTTCACGACAAATCTTTTTAAATAACTTGGAATAATTTCTTACATATTGACAAAATTGTTCATCATTTTTATTAATTACTTTCTGTTCATATATAATTCGTAAAGCTTATTTCTACTTTTATAAATTCCAGTGGTTGCCCATTCACTGAAGGATGTAGTACCAGCAACTGAGATCCTCTTAGGGACAAAGATAGAATTGAATATAGTACAGTTCATGTCAAAGAAAGAATTGTACAACTTATTAGGATCGTTATTATAGCATAAGTATGGTAATGTACTTGTGAGATTATCCTTAAGTCCCTCCAGACGACGCAAAGTTTTTGGCACCACACTCAATTCCTTTCTACCTACTTTTTTAGACTGCATAGCAAATGTTATAGATTGTCCACAATGATCTGATGTTAATTTGTTAATTATTTGCTTTCTAACTGGTACAATATCTGTAAATATATTGTCTATACAAGTAGATGTCGTGGAAGTTATCCTGGTGGGTTCCAAAAATAAGCATGCAAGATTATATGACTTGAACAAATTCTTAATTTTGTGGCAATTCAGGGAATCTTCTAGTAAATTAATATTAAAATCGCCACCTTCTATTATAGATTTATTTAGTTGGCATAGCTTCCGTAACACATCATCCATGACACTTTCAAAGTTGTCATAGCAGGATGATGGTGGCCTATACACACTCAAAACAAGAAGTTGGTCCAACTCCACACAGGCTATTTCAACTGTCCGTTCAACAGAGAAACTAACAATGTCACTACGATTCTTAAATTTAAGCAGCTTGTTAACTAAAATCAACGATCCACCATGTATTGCATTTTGTCTGCTGAACGAACTACCAACTAGATGGTTATTAAAATTGCACATGAACTGGTGATCTTTAAGCCAATGTTCTGTTATACACAAAATATCGACGCATTCACCGTTCATGAACAACTCCACTTCTAAATCTTTATTTGACGTACCTTGTATATTTTGATGTACCAGTTTTAATACTTGTGAATTTCTAAATGAATTATTAGTTGGATTGGGTTTATTCGTACATACCGGCCCATTATTAATGAAAGTGTTATTGCAAGAGGTATTCTCTATTGTCGAATTATTTAATTTAAATTAATAGAAATGTCAGATTGTGTATCAAAGCTAGAATATACTGTTTCTATTGTTTTGGTATCTTTATTATATATTTCTAATTTAGTAGCCTGAGTTCTATTACACAAGTATGATTCTATTAAATTTAAAGGTATACCTCTAACACCTATCCTTTCCAATTGCTTCAATAAAATGTCAAATTTCACACAGTCAAATGCTTTTGACATGTCTAAGAAAATAGCAGTGCATTGTTTATTATTATTGATGCCTTCCCATATACCTCGCAAAAAATTAAATATTGCTAGTGCGGTTGACTTCCCTCTCTGAAAGCCGAATTGATTTTCATTTAATATTTTGTTAGTAAAAAGAAATTTAGATATTCGGTTATATAGGGCCTTCTCAAATATTTTAGAAAAACTAGGTAGAAGAGCTATAGGCCGGTAGTTATTAATGTGATGTTTGGTGCCTTTTTTGAATATAGGTTTTATTACTGCAGCTTTAAGTTTTTCAGGGAAAGTTCCTGTTTCAAACATAAGGTTTATGATATGAACAAGGGCTTCTGCAATATATTCAATACTTATCTTTACAACGCTCATTGGAATATTATCAATACCAAAGCTATTTTTAGTTTTGAATCTTTTTACTATGTTTATGACTTCATTTCTGTCAACCGGACAAAGAAAAATGCTGTTAACATTTTCACTTACACTTGGTTTATAGGTTATATGGCTTGTCGTATTGTTTTGGGATATATATGTATTATTAAAAACTGTAGCTATGTCAACTGGGTTCTTGATCGTGTTTTTGCCATGAATTATATAATCTACAGAGGTTACTATGTCGTTAGTGGGACTAGTTTGTTGTTTAATTAAAGTCCATGAAGCTTTCGTAATGTTCTGGCTGTGTTTTATAAAATTTATATTACAAAGTCTTTTTGATTCTTTAGTTACACGCTTTAGGATTTTGCAGTATTTTTTGTACTTCAGATTAGTACATGAATTATTTTTTAAATTAAGGTACATTTTTCTTTTGTTTTTGCTTGATTTAATTATACCTTTTGTTTTCCAATTTTTACTTTTAGTGTACTTTATTTTTACTTTATTTATAGGGAAACATAAATTAAATATTAGTAAGAATAATTCTAAAAATTTACAATAAGCTAAGTTAACATCAGTTTCGATATAAACGTCCTGGAAGTTTATTTGAGCCATATATTTTAAAAATATTTCCTTGTCTTTAAGACTACGTTTAAAAACATACCACATTTTTTCTTTAAAAGCTATTTTGCACGGTATCATGATTACTTGCGCAGTATGATCAGAGATGCCTAGATCCCATATCTCCGTTTTGCACCTGGTATGGTTGGTTATTATATTGTCAATGCATGTGGCTGAATGAGAAGTTACTCTTGTAGGTTTATGAAACGATAAGCGTAAATTGAATTTTTTAAGTGTGTTAATAAATTCATTACTTTTTGTATTAATAGTAAGTGTGTCTATGTTAAAATCGCCCAATATAAAAATCCTTTTATTTTTGTGTCTCGATCTAATAGTAAGCTTATACAATAGCATTTCAAGTTTTTCCATAAATAAGTCAAAATTACTATTTGGTGTTCTGTATAGACACAAGACAAACCAGTTAGTTTCAGGGATAACAATTCCACAGCACTCAAAATGCAATTCGGTTGAGTACTCCATAATCCAGTCAATTTTTTTACAACTTATACAATTTTTTACATATATACATACCCCACCTCGACGTTTATTTTTCCTAGAGAAGTGTGCTGCCGTTTTATAACCGGGTAACTGCAGTATTTCAGCACTATTCTCAATAAAAAATGTTTCACTGACGCAAAGAATATCAATATTTTTTAAAGACAGTAATATTTCAAGTTCACTCAATTTGGAACGCATGCCTTGTACATTATTGTGTAGAATTCTGAATGTTTTGTTCTGATCGAAAAAACTGAAGCTCAGCTTCAGTCTGTGTACCTTTACTTGATAAAATTGTTACAGGTTGCGATTCAGTTTGAGTACTGATTGAGTTAAAACTTAATTGATTACCTTTATTTTCTGTATTATTTATGTACTGTTTGTATCTGAATTTGTATTGCACTTGAAGTATGTATCTTAATATATAACCAGTTGTTACAATATTAAAAGTACGAAGTGAGACTCTAATGTCAGAACTAATCAGTCCACAGTGTGCAAATTGAGAGCATATATGGTAGTACAATTCATTTAACTTAAGCTCGTTTAAATATCTGTTTCTTTTCGTATTACATAGCAAAACATTAGTGTGTGAAAGTTTATTAACGAAGTAATATAAGGTTCATTGCAAATGTAAAGGATTTTTATCAAAGCTACCACATAAAAGGACCACATAATCAAGTTCATTAAAGTCTTTACACATTTCTATGCATGATTCCAGTAACTTATCAGTCGTGGCACCGGGCTTACTGATAGATGAAACAAAGAATGTATTACCAGCCGAATGTTGCTGTAAATATTAAAATTCTTTGTTGTTTATCTGGTACAGTACTTTGAGGAATAACAGTATGTGACTGCCCGATCTTCGTTTCTTCTTTAAATTCATAAGAATATTTCTTTGTAAGGCTGGACGGAGCAGTTACATTTTCTTTACTTTGGTTAATATGTTCGGGTGGCTCTGGTTGTTCAACAAGATCGTTTGGAGTGTCATTAATATCTTCAAGTGCATTTTCAGAATTGATATTTAACGTAGTGTAGCTTAATAAATCAATAAAGGTAAGTAATCAGTGACGATTTATAATTGTTACATACACGGACCGTTATATTATTATTATTCTCTTTATTTTAACCTTTTCTCATAATGATATTTTACATTTCTATGTTATTTAGAAAAAACAAATATAAAAATATAAAATAAAATTACGGGGCTCACCGGTATCGGGTGCAGGGACCAAGCTACCAGTGGTTAGGGCTCCAGAGAGAGGAACCTCCTGACGATACGAGCCGTGGCCAGCAATACTGCCTTCTGTATAGAGGACTTAATCCAGCCGTCTAACGCAAGCCTCTTGAGGTGGTGATCGAGGCTCTTGGCAATGAGACCATTAACTGACACGACTATCGGTACAATGATCGCCGAGTCCACATCCCACATGTCGACAATCTCGTGAGCCAAATCCAAATATTTTGTTTGTTTATCTTTCTCGGCTTTCACGAGATTCTCGTCATGGGGAATGGTGACATCGATGATCATTGCAAGGCGCTTAGATCGATCTATCACTACTATGTCTGGCTTGTTAGCCACAATAGTTCTATCAGTAATGATAGATCGATCCCAATACATGGTGGCACGACCATTTTCAAGAACTGGGTCGGGCACATACCTGTAGTACGGTAGTTCAGAGTCGACAAGTTGGTACTTTAAGGCAAGTTGCTGGTGGACAATTCTGGCCACTTGGTTGTGTCTATGCAAATACTCGCCGTTGGCAAGACGAGAACAACCAGATACTATATGTCTGAGAGATTCACCAGGCTGGTGACATGCCCGACATATGTCAACTGTCCCATCCCTCAGGATATACTTCCGGTAGTTATTCGTCATGACAACCTCGTCCATAATCGCAAAGACAAAACCTTCAATTTCGGCGAAAAGATCGCCAAAACGTAGCCAGGACACAGAAGCTGGTAAGTCTACATCGGGTCCATGCAGGGCCCGATAAAAACGTCCATGCAGCTCTTTACCTTTCCATACCTCCTTGCGCTCCTCAACACCAAGTACGGCAGGTTTGCGCCAGTTCTCCTTAGCCAGACCCAGCGGGGTAAGCCCGTTGTCCACAGTGACCACATCACGGTGGACACCCGCGTCAGTGCTGAGAAAATATTCCCTGAGATTGCACACCTCGCGGTTATGGAGGGTCTTGGCACTTAAGAAGCCGCGACCCCCGCACTTCCGCGGGATGTACAATCTCATTACTGACGACCGCGGGTGATGCATCCGGTATGTAGTCAGTAGACAACGGACTTTTCTATCCAAGGCATCAAGTTCTGTTTGAGTCCACCTAAGTATGCCGAAGAACATTAAGACTGGCATGGCCCAACCGTTACAGGCGCGCACCCTGTTGCCGCCTGATAAAAAACTATTTAAGATTTTTCTCAAACGGCCAAAGAAGCGCTCCTGCAACGCCTGTTTCATGCCAGTCTCAGCAATACCTAGTGCCTGCGACATACCTAGATATTTGTAGGTTTCGGTTGCAGAGAGAGATCTAAGTTGTGTGAAATCTGAAAGTTCTATACCATCAGATTCCACAACCCTGCCCTTCTTTACATGCAAGACCGCACATTTATCTACACCGAACTCCATCTTGATAGACTTACTAAAGTTTTCAGTTACCATTATTAACTCTGTCAACTGGAGGTCAGTGGAGGCAAATAGTTTTAAGTCATCCATGAAAAGAAGGTGAGATATTACTTGACCTCTGCTGTGCAACCGATAGCCTAGCCCTGAATTCTCGAGCAAAGTGCTAAGAGGATTCAGTGCTAGACAAAATCACAAGGGACTCAAACTGTCACCTTGGAAGATCCCTCGTTGGATCTTAATAGGATCGCCGCATCCGAGAGTCCGTCGACACCCTGGATAGCGAAGAACCGTACTCCACTGCCCCATACACGTCTTCAGGAAAGTGCATAGAGTTGAATCAACTTTGTACAACTCTAGCACTCTCAAGAGCCATGTATGTGGCACAGAGTCGTAGGCCTTCTTATAATCTATCCAGCATGTCGCTAGATCCTTTCGGCTACGGCGAACCTGTTGGCTAATGGTCATGTCTATAAGGAGTAGCTCTTTAGTACCACGCGACCCACTTTTACATCCATTTTGAGAACTGGACATGATTTTATTAGTATATATATGTTTGGCCAGTTTAGTTCTCAAAATGGATGTAAAAAGTTTATAGACCGTCGGTAGGCAGGTTATAGGTCTATAATTTTTTGGGTCCGTGGTACTTCCTGTTTTAAAAAGCAGGTGGGTAATGCCAGTTGTTAAGAAAATTGGAAGCGTTCCTGATTCTAGAGTTGATTGGAATTGGGACGCCAAACGGGCATGTGCACTACGCAGCCACTTCAACCAAAAGTTGTGCAATCCGTCCGGACCTGCCGCTTTCCAGTTTGGTAACGGACGGACTGCACAACTAACATCTGTAGCTGTAATAGCTACGGCATCCATATTAGGGATTGCCGCACATGATCGCTCAACATCCCTAAACCAACCATCTTCCGTGTGGCTAACGGGGGTCGACCAGATGCTACTCCAGAACGTATTTGTAGTTTCATTATCTGGTAGACTCCCATCATCCACACCTAGACCGGGACGCTCCCAATTTCTATACACCCACCTTTCATCCTTTTGGAATGTGCGATTCTGGGAATATCTGCCTATACGTTTTTTATAGCGTTTGATACGATTTGCCCACGATTACGATTACGATTTTTTTTATTATTATTATTATTACATACATACATACATATACTCACGCCCTTTTCCCGTCGGGGTAGGCAGAGACAACAGAACGCCACTTACTCCTATCCTTACAAACCTCACGCGCTTCCTCTACACTCATTACTCTTTTCATACATGCTCGCCGGTTTCATTATTATTATTATTATTATAATCATTTATTTTCAGGTAAAAACAACCCATAGATTATAGACAAACATACATAAAATAACATTATATTACAAAACAAACAGGTGTGTTCACGGCTTCGTGTTATGCTGAATGGTATTGCGTAACTTTCCATGAAAACGCCGATACACGACACCCTTCCGCCAAAACTCTTCCTTGAGGAAAGTCTCGAGATGTTGAGTCGGCACCCGCACCATATACGACTTGAAGTTGGTGTCATGCCTTGACTCCAATCTCTCGACTCTCAAAGTCAACTTATAACTGTCGCCATTTTCTATACATGTAGACATGTGTGTTGAAAACTATGCGGGTCGCTATATAAGCAACAGATTTAACCGTGAAACTAAAGCTCACATTTCATTTGCCTCGCAGCAATATCACTATTAACTGAACCTCATGTTGGGATAAAGTCAGCACACTAGCAACCCTCTCTGCTCACATTGTTTGTGTATGCTTGTGGCATTATGTATATGTTTATGATGTGCGTTGATTCAAGTTGCCGGGATGCACAGAGTAAATCCCCCGTTTACTGCGGATTTCGCTATAATCCGCTCTTCTTTAAGACTTCGTATTTGCCCAGATTCGTGCAAATATTATTGGTAGCGCCATCTACCTTCCTATCTATAACTAATCGCATCAACATCAATCGTTCCACGTACAAGTGTGAGCGATACCATATTTCCGTCTCCCTCTATCCCACTCCCTGGAAGAGGCACCGCCTTTCGCCTGATTGGTCGCCGCGATCGTCGACGCGAGTGACAGTCCAGAACATTCCGCTCGCTGAGAACGTGTCCGTTATATCGTACCGCGCCGCACCGTTGTATGTGATTATTACCGCTTCCACCAAGGAAAACCCGCTCGCGAGTGAAGTGAAAACAAGCAGCTGCATCACGAAACCACCAGGAGACTGCCCTTCGGAAACGAAGAAGATTGCCGTATAAGGTGAGTGCCCTCCATCCTTGAAATATCCTATACCCACTCACAATCACCTCTTCCTACATCCTCTTCCTGTAAATACAGTCCATTTATTCCAAATCGCCTATAACCTACCTACGGTTTCGGTGTATCGCCGAACCAATTATACTCGTTTTGAGCACAAGATAAATAGCTGCGATTTATTGCCAATGGCGCGTTTTTATTTAATTTGTATGCTTATACGCAAACCAGGCTTGTAGCTATACATATCAAATTACAAGACCCCAAAGTTGGTCACAAGAATTAAATAACATAAAATTTTCCAATGTTTTATATTAGTTTACACAGTTGCTTTTTTCAAGCGTTTCTATTTTCAGTTTAACCTGATTCTACAGACATAATAAGGGCTAAGGTTACGAAACATGTAATTTTACTGATAATTCCAATTCATTGAATATTCTTTTCGTATCTTAGACGTAATGGTATAGTTATTCCAAAATTCGATTTGTAACGACAACAGTTTGAGCTCACAAATGGCTTGGAACACAATTTAAAGAGTTTGATTAGAAGTACATCGAGACGGAGGATTGTACACAATACCTAATAAGATAGGTATTGATTGTGCCCAAGGCATGTTCGCTTATCCTATAATTCGTTCCCTTCAAGAAAACTTTCATAAAATTAAACCGAATAAAAAGTATATCCTATAAACCATGTGAAAAATTGTACCTATTTGTTGTTAAAAACAGTATGTTAACTTTTCAGCTGCGTTGACTGATCGGCTGTGACATATATTTAAACTTATTTCACGTACAGGTACATGTGTATATCACTGATCTATACCTAAACGGATGTACCAATTGTAATCAAATTTTCACTTGTTTTATGTAGTTCCCTGGACGACTTGGATTTACTGTTGAACCTAGTAGGTGACGTGTTTGCCAAGATATAGATACTACGCAAGTAGAACCGCGAGGAATAATAAAATACTCTAAGATCCTTATAAACCTAGCCGTATTGCACCGCTAAGTAAGAATTAGAGCAGCTTACGTGCAAGCATCTTGTTTTGTGCCGTTACAAAGTGTATCCTTTAACTGCCGCAAGAGCAGTAACAGTGCTGTGAATAAAATATACGTAGATATATTGCGGTCAGGCAAGAAGCCAGCCTCTTACAAACGAATGAGTAGTCGTTATCGATCTCACAGTAAAACCTTATTTTATACATTGTTTAAACTATAATGGACTTTTACCACGTGTAAGTACGTATTTAATAGTATTCATTTATAGATGCTTAATAGCGAAAAATAAATAGTCATAGATGTTCTTAGGTAGCGATAGTCTAGTGGAGATACCAACGGACTGCCATGCAGAGGGTATCGGGTTCGAATTCACGGCGCGCACCACTGACTTTTCGGAGTTAAGTGCGTATTGAATTGTTAATTATCGCTTGTCTCGTGCCTCGGAGAGCACGTTAAGCCGTTGGTCCCGGCTGTCATTAAGATCTTTGACAGTCGTTACAGGCCGTCAGTACCTCTAAAATAAACTGACACTAGTCTAAACCATGGAATATTGCTATCCCTTCGGGTTGCGGAGGTCAGACAGGCAGTCGCTTCGTGGAAAAGCTAATATTCCGCCAAATCCGGTTAGACTAGAAAGCGGACCCCAGGTTTAGACTAGGATAACGCTATGAGGATGATGAGATGTTCTTAGGCCAACCCAGATATTCGCGCTGTTGGTAAGTATATGAGCGTAGATCAAATTAACGATTTTGAATATAATATAATATCAGTCTTATGAATAAACTATTCCGCTGCTGGGCATGGCCTCTACCTAAAATGAAAAATATAAACAAGTCCACAGTGGAAAATGCGGTTGCCGGAATCCATATATTTTACGAAAATATTTATAATTTAATAGGCACATAAATCCTAAAAAAGAAAGCGGTGATAGCCCAAGCGGTGTAACGGACTGCCGAGACGATGGCCTCGGGTTTGATCCCCAGGTACCCCGGGGCACACACCTCTGACTTTTAGAAGTTATGTGTGTATTAGAAATGTAAATTATCGCTCGCTGAATGATGGCAATAGGCCGCCCCCATTAGGACCGGTACATAACTGGCGAAGTATGGGTGTGTAAATGTGTAATACACCTCAGCCTACCCCTTGAGGATAAAGGCGTGAAGTTATATTGTAAATCCGAAAAGTCGGCGTTGCGTCCCATGAATTTGAACCAGACACCCTCTGCGTAGCAGTCTGTTAGTCTCTTCACTGGGATGTCACTGTCTTTTTTTGACAAACTACTATATTAATTTTTGTGGCAAGCTTTTCGTTTTTTTTTCTTTTCCTTTTTTTTAGGTTTTCCTGCCTATTCTGAATTATTTCACGAGCACAACAGACGTCACTGACGAGTTAAATTAAATTAACCGTAATAAGAAGTAGACAAGAGTATCCATAGATCCAGTTATTACTTATTATAAGCGCAGAAGCATAATAGATGAATCGCATTGAGCTATTGAAAAGGCGGCCCACTTCGTTGAATGGGACGCATTCAGGTCAAAATAGGATACCATTATAATATTTATGTCGTAGACTGCGATAGAAATCTCTGAACATAAGCTTTATCAACGTTTAAGTGTGTCGGGAGCTCATGTTCCGTCTCTTATTGCATGCGATTTGAGTTTTTAATTTTCAATACGTGGGACAAGATAAGATGTAATTTTATAGGGGAAAACATTTATACACCCAACATATTTAAGATTTCAATATGTGACCGGTCTGATGATAGGCAATATTTATCAGTATGGAACAAGTAATAATTAGACAGTCGCACCCGAAAGAAGAATGTAGTCGCTACGTGGGCTGTGCATGTGACAAAAATTACTAATTTCTGATTGACAGCGTAGCGGTTCTTTAGTTTGAAACAATAGGATATAGGTACTTATACATACTCATTTTTAACAAGATCGAACCGCCGAATTTATTTTGTTTTATTTTTTTATTTTTTATTTATAGACTCACGCCTGTATCCCCGAAGGGGTAGGCAGAGGTGTAATATTACACCCACATTTCGCCAGGAATTTTTAGGTCCCACGTAATAGGGGGCGAGCCTATTGCCGTACCGGGCACATTACCAGACTCCGTGCTGCTACTGAGAATTTCCTAACGAAAAAACCCAATAACACTTTGTCCGACCCGGGAATCGAACCCGAGACCTCCCAATCCCACGCGCACATTTATGCCGCGAGACCAACGAGGCAGTAATTTTTTATTTTGTAAAGATAGTTATCATTACAATGGAACTAAATTCCCATATCCAGCCAAAGCCAGAGCAATAGTAGTGGTATCTACTCCAATGAAATTAGCATTCAGTCAATATTATTCTAGGTTGTCATGAAAATCAAATAATGAAACTATATGTAATTATAAACTTACGACTGGTTTCAATATTCGATCTATCAATGGATTTGGCTACTAGAAATCGTATACTAATATATAAAGCTGAAGAGTTTGTTTGTTTGGTTGAACGCGCTAATCTCAGGAACTACTGGTCCGATTTGAAATTCTTTCAGTGTTAGATAGCCCATTTATCGAGGAAGGCTATAGGCTACATAACAGCGCGCTATGAGCGACGGGTGCGGAGCAGTAGCCTTAAATAACGCAGGTGAAACCGCGGGCATCCTCTAGTATATGTATATTTGATCAAACATTTGGGACCGGCCGTAAGACACTTATGTCATTAGCTGTCTATATCTGATACATCTATACTGCTGTCGCT
This sequence comes from Euclidia mi, assembly GCA_944739405.2. Classification (NCBI taxonomy): domain Eukaryota; kingdom Metazoa; phylum Arthropoda; class Insecta; order Lepidoptera; family Erebidae; genus Euclidia; species Euclidia mi. Next base: position 29,172,287 of record OX123188.2, on the reverse strand, counting down.
ATAGTGTTTTGTTGTTGTACTATTCACATATTTTTTTCATACCCATTTATTTCTAATCAGTGTAGCGAAGTGTTTTGGCTGTGTCAGCAATCATGGTACTACAAATTGTAAGATTAAGATTCTGATTTAAAAAGAGTGGCATGAGTTTCTTCCAGGCTCTTCTCATAGCCCTACTATCCCGAACCTGGTTGTAAAAAAAGAAATGACGTTCGTAAGTGTTGCATTTGTAACCTATATGAATAAATGAGTTTGAATTTGAATTGTCGTAAATTACAACACCACCTACTGTAATCTGATTGTTTACTAGAAACCACCTACTTCAGTTTGTGGTTTAATTTCCTATCTGTTCATATTATATGGATTTATTCTCATACTAGCTGGTACCCGCGGCTTCGCACGCGGATAGTAATAATATTTTTTTTTAACTTTCATACTTTGTGCGAACCCTACAACCTCCTCAATTAAGCCCTTTCGTAAAATTCGTTCTTAGTGGACGCCTAAAATAAATAATTTACATATCAGCCAAATATTTTTTTTATACGCCTGGCGATTTTCGAAAGTTAATAATAACTGAAAATATACACTTATAGGTATATATTCTACGTAAAGTCGGTATCGTGACAACAGCGCTACCTACCGGGTCAAATTGTAGCCGATATGTAGCGCTATAAAGTCCTCTACCTTGCAGTGAAAGTCTCATTTGAATCGGTTCAGCCGTTCCAGAGACTACCCCGGACAAACAGAAAGACAGACAGACAGACGGACAGACAGACAAAAATGTTAAAAAGGGTTGTTTTGGACTTAGAATCGTGTAACTAACTATATGCACTTGAAAAAACATAGTTATTTTGAAATCACAGACCGACACTTTTATTTTATTTATATGTATAGTTGTATAGATGAAGAGAAGAAGTAAAGACTTGTTATCGCGACAACAGCGCCAACTACCGGGTCAAATTGTAGGCTATATGTAGCGCTATAAAGACCTCCACCTTGCAGTGCAGGTCTCATTTGAATCGGTTCAGCCGTTCCAGAGATTACCCCGGACAAACAGAAAGACGGACAGACAGATGAACAGACAGACAAAAATGTAAAAAAGGGTTGTTTTGGACTTAGAATCGTGTAACTAACTATGTGCACTTGAAAAGACATAGTTATTTTGATATCACAGACAGACACTTCAATTTTATTTATATGTATAGATAGATGTATAGATGATTAGAAGAAGTAAAGACTTGTTATCGCGACTACAGCGCCAACTACCGGGCCAAATTGTAGCCTATATGTAGCGCTATAAAGTCCTCTACCTTGCAGTGGAAGTCTCATTTAAATCGGTTCAGCCGTTCCAGAGGTTACCCCGGACAAACAGAAAGACAGACAGACGGACAGACAGACAAAAAAGTTCAAAAGGGTTGTTTTGGACTTAGAATCGTGTAACTAACTATATGAACTTCAAAATACATACTTATTTTGAAATCACAGACAGACACTTCAATATTCTTTATATGTATTGATGTATGGATTATTGGCGATGCAAAGATTATCCGCGCGCCTTTTTTTTTTTAAAGACTCACGCCTGTATCCTCGAAGGGGCAGCCAGAGGTGTAATATTACACCCACATTTCGCCATGAATTTTTAAGTCCCACGTAATAGGGGGCGAGCCTATCGCCGTACCGGGCACATTACCAGACTCCGTGCTGCTACTGAGAATTTCCAAACGGAAAAACCCAATAGCACTTTGCCCGACCCGGGAATCGAACCCGAGACCTCCCAATCCCACGCGCACATTTATGCCGCGAGACCAACGAGACCAATTGGCGATGCTAAGATTCTAACTAGCGCCTCTAGCGGTGAAATTTAGAAGTTGTCAATGTACGATAATTTTCACAGCTTTATTAACTTTGCTTCGAGGTTATGGCGGTAATTATATTGATAGCTGTCAAAAGTGTCAAAAGTAGAAGTGATCTGTGAAAGAGTCGTACATCGGCAACTTCTAATTTCGCCGCTAGAGTCGTAGTTAGAATCTTAGCATCGCCAATTGGTAACATCTGTCTGTTTTTTTTTATATCTAACACATTAAGTACAAATACAATACTTATAGCAAAATAAGTATTTTAAAGACGCCTGGACCCAAGCAAAAATTTGCAGAAAACAAACTTTTAAACAGCCAAAGGAAAACATAAATTTGAGTGTTAAATCCTTAGTCATATATTTCTTTGATTCATTTTACTTTTGTTCCACGCACTTAGCATAAACATGAGTTAGCTACGCATTGTGACACACCCGAGTATAACTCACAAGGACTTTAGATCGAGAATATAATAAGCAATAAATCTAAATGATCACAGAACGGATTTGTTTACCACGGTTTCAAATAATAACGTTTACTTCAAGTTATCAAATTATATACAGTCTAAGTTTGTCGTTTTTGTTTTCAAAGTAATTAAAAGTTCAGTTTCTGTAACGAAATAATCTGGTGCCTATCACGTCGGCGCAGATATTATTTATCTGTCTGCGTTCTAGCGCTTAGGACTTATATCTTATATTGTAAGGATTAATAAACGAATCGAAATCAGTTTCGTGTATTTATAAATCTGTTTAAATTAAGAGTAAAAGAGAACTAATATCAAAAGAAACCGCGATTTCCATTTCTGATCAAAATTGTCTACATTTAAAATTTGCGGCAATATGCCTTCCAAACTGAACTTGATTTTAAACTACGCCATGTCGGTACACTAGGTACTACATACATACATACATAGACTCACGCCTGTTTCCCGGAGGTGTAGGCAGAGTCTACGGAACGCCATTTGCAACGATCCAGACATATCTCTCTTGCTTCATTCACTCCCATCAGATTCCTCATGCATGCTCTTCTGTTCAGCGTACTTCTCACCTGTCCTGTTTTTAGGATGTCTCCAATCTGATCAGAGAACGTCCGCCTAGGTCTTCCCCTTCGTCCTGTCCCTTCCACACTTGCCTTATATATCTGCTTGGTCAGGCTTTCGTCATCCATCCTCTCCACGTGCCCAAACCATCTTAGCATACCTTTCTCGATGCTTGTCACTACATCTTCTTTTACCCCACAACACTCTCTTATCACACAATTTTTTACTCTGTCAGTCAGAGAGACACCACACATACTTCTCAGTGCTCTCATTTCTACAGCATTTATTCTACTTTCATGACACTTCTGCCATACCCAACTATCACTACCATACATAAGAGTAGGTACTAACACCCCTCTATGCACAGCCAAACGTGCCTTTTTGGACACGTTTTTGCTATTCATAAACGCCTTCAGAGCTCCATTCACTCTATTACCTGCATTAACTCTTCTTTCAATATCTTCTACATTCTTACCATCTCTTGTAAACAGCGTACCTAAATATACAAACTCATTCACTTGCTCCACTCGCTGTCCATCGATCATAACATTACAAGCCGTAACGCATTCCTCCTTTTCAAAAACCATAACTTTCGTTTTACTTACATTCACTTTCATTCCTTTCCTCTCTAACGCACCATGCATGATTGTTACCATCTCCTGCAACTCCTCCGCTGAAGACGCAAGTATAACCTGATCATCAGCATAAAGGAGGCATTTGACAAGTGACTCATTCATCCTTAATCCACAATCACTATGTTTCAAGTCTTGCAAACAACTGTCCATGAAGAGGTTGAACAGCCACGGCTACGCTACACATCCCTGTCTAACACCTGTGTTGATGGTAAACCAGTCAGTGTATGCCCCGTTTATCCTCACACAAGCTCTAGAATCCTCATAAGGGGATTTCAGAGCTCGAATTAGGCTGCTGTTCACCCCATACATCGACAGTACCGACCACATTTCATTCCTCACCTTACGATAACGTAAGCCTTTTCCAACTCCACGAATGCGCAGTAGACCTTTCGACCTTTGGCCAAAAATTTCTCGGCTATGCATCGCAAGGAAAAGACTTGATCCGTACACCCCATACCCTTTTGGAATTCCGCTTGTACATCCCATATTTTCTTGTCGGTTACTTTCATAACTCTTTCAATCAGTACCTTCGCATACAATTTGCCAACAATGCTGAGAAGGCTAATGCCTCTATAGTTTTTGCAGTCTTGTTGCGAGCCTTTTCCTTTATAAAGAGGCACAACTACTGCTGTGGCCCAGTCATCAGGTACTCGGCCGGTGCTCCAGCACAAGTTGAATAAACGCTGCAGCTGACTAACTATGATGCCCTGTCCAGCCTTCAGCATTTCGACTGTAATCCTGTCATACCCTGCAGCCTTACCTAATTTCATACTGGCCAGTGCCTTCAAAATTTCATCCACGCCAATATCGCTTTCATCATTGCTATCATTACCATTCATTTCACCTGTTGAAGTCTCTGTCGTCGTTCTTTCAAATAATCCTTCAAAATACTCTTTCCATCTCTTCAGCACACACGATTCACCATTCAGTATCTTTCCATTCTTGTCTCTGATTGCTGTGTATTCTGAGGATTGAGTTTTTCCTCGAACTGCACGAACGGACTTCCAGAAAAACTTAATGTTTCTCCGAAAGTCGTCAGATAATCTACTATTAAACTCATCTTTCTTTTCCTCTTTTTTCCTTTTAACCATTTCTTTCACTATTCTTTTAGACCTAACAAACTCCTTTCTTGCTTCATCTATGTCATCACTCGTTGCCTTTCCCATTCTTTCATTTGCTCTGGCAGCCAACCAATCTAGCTTTCTTCTTCTCTAATACTGCTGATTGTACATCCTTGTCCCACCATGTATTCTTAACCTTTCATAGTTTCCTTCTCTTGATCACACCACATACTTCAGACGTTACACATACTACCTCTTTTTTAAAGGACTACCATAACACTTCCATATCATTTATGGTATCGAACCTCTCAAATCTTGCTATCAATCTTCGTTTATACTCATCTTTCACATCTTTCTCTTGCAGATTTTCTACTTTTATTCTTTCCAAGACCCTCTCTTGATTATTTTCTCGGTGTCGCCATCCTTTAAAGAGCCCACTTATCCGGCTTAACACCAAAAAGTGGTCTGTACGGATGCCGATCCCTCGAAAAACTCTCGTATCGAACACATTCTTTCTCAGTCGTTCATCTACTATTACAAAATCAATCATACTTCTTCTAACATTTTTCGCCTCACGTGTACACAAATGTATCCTTTTGTGATCAAACATGGTGTTTGTCATACAAAGGCTCCTCTCCAAACAAACCTCAAGCAGTTCTTTTCCATTTTCGTTCACACTCTTATCACCGAATCCACCTAAAATCCTTTCAAATCCATCTCGCTTTACTCCCACCCATCCATTGAAATCACCTAACAAAATCAATCTGTCGTTATCCTTACAGGTCCTCAGAATATCTCTTAATCTCTCCCAAAACTCCTGCCTTTCGTCTTTTTCTTGTTGTGACATATCCGTTACTATATTGACCGGGGCGTAAACCCCTACAATAAGAAGACGAGTAAGTCCTACTTTCATTCTCATCCATAGTAGCCTTGCATTTACACATTCAAACTCTTTTACGCACTCATTTATTCGCGCAGACAGTATTAAGCCAACTCCCTTGCAGGCTCTGGTGGTACTATCTACTCCGGACCAATACGCCGTGTAGCTGCCATGCTTTGTAGTGTCACATCCTTTCTTTTTCGTTTCATTCACACACAGAACATCAATCTTTCTATCATCCATCATCTGGCATACGTCATCCAATTTTCCGTCCATTCCACCGCCAACATTCAATGTTGCAAATCGGCTTTCCGTAGGCCGCTTTTCGCCCTCGCGGGAAACGAGACGTGACAGGTTGCGAACCGTGTCGCCGCCATTTGAAGAATAATTTATATCTGTCCTCATAGCGTTCCCACGAGTAATAGGGATTTAAAAGATCCATCCCCGCAGAGCCCTGTACGGGGGTAAGATGGAATCCTAGCTGTGCCCTGTGACCACCAACACAGGCACCCTCCGTTTGAGACCAGCTTGCCCTCTGGCCACGAATCCCTCGGCACGGGTCGGTTTACACCTTAGATCGGGGTTTTGTGTCGGGTATGCTCCCTGAAAGTTGGTTTAATTTCGGAGTTTTCCTTCTCCTAGACAGGTTGCCAACCGAGGCTAACGAGGCCTATCTCCCCGAACGTTTGGTTTAATTTCGGAGTTTTCCTTCTCCTAGACAGGTTGCCAACCAAGGCTAACGAGGCCCATTTCCCCGATTGTGTTTTAAGCCAGACCCAAATGATCAATGATTTATAATCTAATAATGTTGTTGTACCTTCTGTCACAATAAATAAAGTAAAATGGTCGTTAATTATTATAATACATGCAATAACATAATCATCACCAGTTTGCAAAGGCAATTTAATGGTATTTTCATAAATGTTCGCTACACACTAGGTACTGTCCTAAATAATTCGCACACATGCTGGGGATAAGCCAACGGTATAAAAACTTGTTTTTCCAGAATTCAGTCAAATTATCGAAGGACAACTCACAAACGAACATTAGGTACAGATTAATAAACTTGTCGATATACTCGTAATAATTACTTTCTTATATAAATTTCTAGTAAGCAGTATTATAATTTTTCGTCGATAGGTACACATTTACCCTGCCCATGAATAAAATAAGTCAAGACGTAGTCATTCGTAATAAGTAAAAAAAATGTAAAACGAAAAATGTAAGCATTTTTTAATAATTTATTTAATTTTTATCGAAGTTTTATCCGCAAAGATCACGCACCGCCATCCTGTACGCACATTTAACCGTCCAACACAAACAAAACATAACGTCAAGAAATATTCCGTGAATTTCTATCAACATGGCGTCGTAATTTGGGCCGCGCTAATGTTCTTTTTACGATTTGTTGTGTAAAACACTTTTGATGTGGACCCAGCTGCATCTCTTATACGTTTCTACATATGTTTATTCGGGAGACCTAGTACGAGTTCATTATATATTAACGTTGTCGTTACAATTGCTGCGTTAGACGATCTAATTGGTGTTGGTTGCTGAGCTCAGAATCAGAGTGCCATCGTTTCATCGAATGGAGGCCATGGGTTAACCCACAGTAGGTCTACTGAAATAGAATCCCATTGATGTATTGACGCAATGCCTGGATGTAAATTACCCTTTTAATCGGTTTATTTGCCAACGGTTATGGCTTGTAATCTTTGGACACGGCACATACATTCGATGGGTTAAATGATTTTTTTGTTTTATTTTTAATATGGTTAGTATTTTATTGTTGATTTGATTAATGTTTATAGCAATTTGATGCAGTTACGTACTCAGTGGATTTTATTAAAAAGTTGCCAACGCATTTCATTATTTTATTTAATATGTTATAGTTATTAGGTACTTATGATTGATCTGAGTCACTGTATATGTTTGAAATAGAATTAGTTTTTATTATAAGTCAAATCGATTATATCGATTAAGTAACAATTTGTTTAGTCTATTGGAAATTTCTGACAATGGTCACACTAAACTGTCAACTTCCGTTCTTGCCTTGAAAATTTAACACGCCGTCTTGGTCTGTCTCGCGAGATTTGTGAATTTTGTAATTGATATAAATTGATCGCCTTTTGGAAAGCTCATCCTTGTAGCTTCGCGAAACGTTTGTTCGTTTCCTGCGGTCAGTGAAAAAACTATAGAAAGTTGACAAACCCGTATCTTGAATTATCGCCCCTTGAAAGCACATGGGTGCTCCGTGAGTCATAGTGGTGTCGAAGTGAATTCGTGCTGTAAACCGTCTTGAATGGCGCCTGATCTAGTGCTGGCAACGGTAAATTGTGATAAAGAATAAAGTTGTGAATATTGAACAGTTGCGAAAGTTGTTGAAGCCGGTAGCAACGTCCACGTGTCATCGTGTCTTGAAACGTCGCGTTTGCAGCCTGAGCTAAGTATTAGATATAACATTCACTATATTGGCCAATTTAGTCGTGTGCTAGTCTAACTTAGTTGCAGGACCGACCCAATCAAGATATCATGTGAGTTGAACCATTTTATTAATATTAGTTGTGATTCGCTGTGCAACGCAGTGCATTGTGTCTGGATATATTGTCTATCGTGGTCAGGTAGATGTATTACAGCTTCCACTGCAACTCTGAACAGTTTCCTACCTGGCTACGGTAATTCTAGACAGTATATAAACTCGTATATTGCATTCATTTTATATACATAACCACATTGAACTTGTATAACTCTGAAGATGGTAGCAGAAATGTATTTACATACATACATACATAGTCTCACGCCTATAACCCCGAAGAGGTAGGCAAAAGTGTATTTCTACACCCACTTTTCGCCAGATATACTTTAGTCCCACGTAATAAGGGGCGAGCCTATTGCCGTACCGTGTATTTACATTAGGTATAATAATTACCTACCTAAGTTCTGAGTTTCACAGTCCATACATCCAGCGCATTACTAAAATCTTTGTAATCTGAAACGAATGTATGACCAAATTTTTGTAATACCAGAACACCGCAGTGTTTGAAAAAAAAGAAAGAAGTCACATGTATAGTAGATTTTCTAATAAATGATCACCACGAGCACCAAACGTGCAACTTTTGTACTTGCTCCAGTTACAATCATTGCTCTTTCCAGGCAACAAATTTACAATAATTACACTTTCTGTGCGACATAACCATTTTAAAAACCTGTTCTAACTTAACCCTAAAAGAATCGCAGTTTTACTATGAAGTGTCATGGCCACATACATACATATAAATACAATTGAAGTGTCTGTCTGTGAATTCAAAATAAATACATACAGTTATTTGCACGAAACCACATCTCAAACAACATTCTTTAAATTTTTGTTGGTCTGTCGGTCTGTCTGTCTGTCTTTCTGTCTTTCTGTTTATCCGGAGTTTTCTATGGCATGGTTGAACCGATTTTAAAGGGACTTTTCCCGGATACAGGACTCTGTAGGGCTACATCTATACACATAAATAAAGTTGGAGTGTCTGCTTTTAATATTAAAATAACCGCTTTTTACTAAATGCATATGGATATCGTAAACACAGTAAATATACCGAACATTTTTTACAACTTTTTCTGTCTGTCTGTCTGTCTGTTTGTTCTCGCTAATCTCTGGAACGGCTGGACCGATTTTGACAGGACTTTCACTGGCGGATAGCTGATGTACCAAGTAGTAACTTAGGCTAAATTAACCGGTTACGCGAAGTAGTTCCCTCAGGACGCGGGTGAAACCGCAGGAAACAGCTAGTATAGGCTATAATTTGTCCCGATAAGGGCTGTTGTCAAGATACCGAAAATAAATCCGTTGAAACCGCGGGCAACAGCTAGTTATAAAATAATATCATATCTGTGAGACGTTCCGTATTGGGGTCCGAACATCCGTCCACTGTAAGGGGAGGGGTAATTGGAACACGTCATGTTTCCTCCTATGACAAACGACGGAGTACCGACCACTCACTGTTTGTCTAATAAAATAACATTGGGGAAGTTAAACGAAAAACTTCAAGAAGCAGTGTTAAACATGCTGGCTTTGACTGTTTAAGAAGTTATCCGATCATTTTGGCTGTTTAAAAGAATCTGACTAGGATACTAAAAGAAAGTTTGTGGTGGATGGATGATTGTTTGTTGCTCTTTCACTTTAAAACTACTGGACCGACGATAATGAAACTTCGTATTAATATATTTTTTATAGAATCCCTCGCCTGTTTCCCCGAAGGGGAAGGCAGAGGTGTGATATTACACCCACATTTCGCCATGAATTTTTAGGTCCCGCGTAAAAGGGGGCGAGCCTAGAAACACTTTTGCCCGACCCAGGAATTGAACCCGAGACTTCCGATCAGCAGGCGAATACGCTATCCACTGGATCACGGAGGCATTTAATATAATTTATACATAGAATAGCACAAAAACAAGCAAGACGCAAGAACTACTGTTCTATAAGAATTTAATGAATATTTAAACGTGTTACGGTTGTGTATAAAATTTAATATTGAGGCACATAAATAATGATATATTAAATCTTGATTTAGGAGGTCAGATTTGGTCCATTTATTCTCGTCTATCGGAATATTGCCTAACCGCTAGCACTATGACTTAATTTTCTCCCAGGTCCATTTTTCTATTTGTATAGGTAGGTATCTACCTACCTGTATCGCACTTCTGCGTTATACCGAACTAAAACTTTTGAAATGGTTAAACTTATTACAACGTCGAGAAACATAACGTTTAACTTCAAAGTATAAAGTCTAAACAAAAAATATATGCTCGTCAGACCATAATATTTAAAAACCTTTCCTTTACCACCAAAGTGACTCTCTGTGTGCATTTCAGTCATTCAGACGGTGTCGGTTACTAATTTTACAAATAATAAATGAACAAATAAAGTTTATTTATTATATTATCGGGATATTTAAAAATATCCCGATAAGCGGCAATAGGCTCGCCACCTATTACGTGGGATCAAAACACTGGCGAAATGCCTCCACCTACCCCTTCGGGGAAACAGGCGTGAGTCTATGTATGTATGTAAAGTTTATTTGTTTGTTTCGATGAGAACCGATTCGATATTTTTCAACCCTGCATATTAAATTGCATCATTGCCTTGAACTCGTATAACATCTTTCCCAAGCCCTGCTACTCGGACAGATGTAAACATAAATTCAGAGCGTTCTTCCTGTCGGCTGTCATTTGTCATCCCTGGTACCCTAGCCGGCAATCTTCGCGTTTATTACGAGTTTTTCACAAAAACTTTCATGATAATTCATTCTGTAAGTGCATATTTATTATTAAGATAAATAAAGTTTAGTTCGTTTTTTATCATTTATGATAGGTAATTGTCTCTTGTGGTTTTATCCACGTTGTTTACCATTTTTGGGCACTGTGCCTACTGACCAATTTTTATACGTGGCCTAAAGTCATATAACTGCGAGTGATCCCATTCAGATCCTGTGCATCTAATGAAATCGTTCCAAGAACATGATGCTCTGGCCTATTAAACTAAGTTAAAACTTTCTGTATGTAAAAGGTTTAAGTATCTTGCTCTATACACTAGTACTCGTAGTTTACGTAGCTTAATATAATTGCAAAAATAAAACAAGAATCGTAAACAACTAGAAAACAAAATGACTGCGGATTTAGCCCCGCTTTAATAATATTTAAATGCAAGACTATTAAACCACTCAGGCGTATCTAGCAATGAGAGAATCGAATTATATAACTCGGGTTACCGTAGTAGTTCTTCCAACTCGACGAGCCGACATTATTTTGTCCGACTCGAGTTGACTCGGTCGACAAAATTAATATACTAAAGCCTTACGAAAGTGACACGTACTGCCTCGATACATGATCCGACTAACAGGAGTCAGTGAACAATCAACAAACTGTATACATACACGAGTACACATTTTACTCGAGTAACTCGGTTCTTTGTTTTGCAAATAAAACAATTATTTTAGTTTTTTTTTTCAGTACACTTCTCGGTTCATCGTTGTCGCAGTTGTCTTGAGCTATAACCCGAGACTGTAATAATTTGAACTTGAATAAACCGAGTTGCATTTGAGACTCACCAAGCTGCTCTTATAACCTTCAGTGGCTGTCTCTCTGCCTAGCTACGAAGTAATAGTGCTAATGCAAATCTGTGAGGTGAATAAAGCTGTTTTCATTTAAATGCACGCTCTAATTAAATATAACCCCTTAACCTGAATAATAAAATGGATGACGGGATAATTAATGTTTCACATGAGCTTCATTATATTTGCAACCATGCAAATGTCTTTTTTTATTTCTTCTAGGGACTGCTTACGGCATAATTAGCTTGTAAATATATGCATGCCATTTTCATCATCCGGGCGGTACAGGTTCCCATCCGATAGCTTTTTTCATAACGATACGGATTATCTGGCACTATATCAGTGTGTATGATTGGTAATAGTAATACTAATTGTGTGTAGGATGACATTAATGAATAGGGAGTGAATAATCAGATGACGGCTGATAGGAGAGAATGGAAGAGAAAGACATTCTGTGCCGACCCCGAGTAATATGGGAACAGGGCTGGCAAAAGAAGAAGTATGATTGGTAATAACTGAAGGTTTTTGTTTTCAGTTACCCAAGTATGGACCAGCTCGCTCTCACTGTAGGCGTATGCATGGAGCACTGCAGACTACTTGAGACCCGTCTGGTACGACAAGAATAGAATCTTTAAAACGATAAGTAGGATAGAAGCGTGGTAAGCTCAATAGTAGTTTTTAATACACAGTTCCATCCTATCTGTGATATAAAAATAAAATTATTTTGGGTTGCGAAGTTGAGACGGTAGACCAATTAAGCTCGACAAAAGGTGGACACATATCATACATGGTAAAGTTTATAACTTTAATAATGACGCCTTGCCATAGTCTCTAAAATTCAAAGCGACTCAATAGCGAACCAATGGTAATGTACAATCAACCAAGTCGGCGGTGGACCAGTTTGAACAAAGATCTCTTGGCTCGCTCATAGAGTCGACACACACTAGAAACATGTTATGTATACGAGTGTCAATGTTCGTGTAAAGTAGCACTGGAAGCGACGATGTCTTGCTGAGCGATTCTCGCCCTTATGGTAGTCTAGCGGGAAGTTGTTCGACTGTGCATATGATACAAAAGGCATAGGATAGCATTTTCGCACAGGAAGTAACCAAAGTATTAAAACAACTCTGCCTATTAAAATAAAACATCGGACATTGGAACCTTATATACAGACAGAATGCAGTTTCACGAAAGTCGTACTATTTCGAAAAGAAGTCTATCCTCAATGTACCACCTACTTTCTTTCTTCTTAGCATGTACCTATGTTTTCCGTTACAAGATATTGTTTGCCTAATTATAACGTAATTTACAGAAATTATCGGCTTAAATAACATGAAGAACAATGTAACAGAGAGTGAAAGCTAGCGAACTCCGTCAAAGCTCACCTTTCAACAACATCAACGTTATATAAAAGAAATTGTAACATTTTGATCCAAAATCTGGCAGTAATTATAATAATCCGCGTTATATTAGCGTTACAATGCGCATTGTTTGAAGAAATGCTGTTAAAGTAGCAAAGAAAACTTTTAATAGGTATGAAGTTACGGCGAATTGAATAGAACTCTGGTAATTGTTATATCAAGCCTGTTTCTGAGGTAATAGCATCGTAAAATATTCCTCTTAATATTATTTTGGGGAGATTTTTGCTTCAAACTTGTACAATTTCGCCACTGATATAATTACCTTTAGGATAGCAGGCACTTCTTTGTAAAGTGTTGCCTTTTTACCTACAACTTTAAGTTCAATAAAAGGTAATGTTTGATTTGATTTAGTGTTTTAGGTTGAAGTTTAATGATTCAGACCTAAGTTTATACTAGCCAATCCCTTGAGGTAAACACCTTTACTTATTTTTGAGTGCCCGACCATAGAGCACTAAATTGTTTGTTGAAATATTTGATAGAATTTCCTTTGTAGCTAGGGTACAGAAGCAAAGACCGCGCCTTTTACTCATATTTTCGATACTTATTCAATATGCACGTATCAAAGTCCGTCAAATACCAGCGGACTAAAGCATTTTTCAAAGAGTCCAATATTAGTAGGTATATTTAAAATTGGACTGCCTCGTTGGTCTCACGGCATAAATGTGGGCGTGGGATTGGGAGGTCTCGGGTTCGATTCCCGGACCGGGCAAAGTGTTATTGGGTTTTTCCGTTAGGAAATTCTCAGTAGCAGCACGGAGTCTGGTAATGTGCCCGGTAGGGCAATAGGCTCGCCCCTTATTACGTGGGACTAAATAAATCTGGTGAAAAGTGGGTGTAGCTACTTCTGTGTACAGTACTACTTCTGCCTACCTCTTCGGGGATATAGGCGTGAGACTATGCATGTATCTTAATATATATATTTCTTGTGTGCGTGTGTATGTAACTGAACTCCTCCTAATCGAATGGACCGATCTTGATGAAAGTTTTTGTGTGTGTTCAAGGGACTTGATAATGGTTTAGATTCACAATTTAGTCCACTGGAAAATGTTTTTTTACTTAATTTTTAATTTGTAAGTAGTTGTGGATTTTGGAATGTTTCACATTGGAACCGAGGGACTGCGCTGATATCGCAGTGTCAAATCTTATATTAATAATTTCGTCAAGGAGTAGTACATCGAAACCTTGCCTGAATAATAAAACATTAAAAAATAAAGATTTCGAGTCGACAACATATATCCGCAAAATTCAGATTGTCGAATATTTTGTTAAATTCTAATGGTTCTGATTGACAAATCGCAGTCGCCATATTGGCCACTCTAGAGAAACGTCACAGATACCGGATAACATTTTGACTACTAAGTACTAAGTAGTTTGTATATGTAAATACTTTTAGCAGTTATATTTCATAAAACAGTTAAAACGAAAAATATAGAAGTATCCGCCCAATAAAGGAGATTCGTGCTACCTCGAACATAGATGATTTATACAATAACTAGAGAACCTTGAATTTACGCGAGCGAAGCCGCGGGCATAAGCTAGTGTATATTTAAAATTATTGCGTTACTTACTGACTGATAGACAACGTACAGCCAAAACTGTTAGGCACAGAAACCTGAAATTTGTCATGTATGTTTCTTGAGACCGTAGGGTTGTACTAAGAAGAGATTTCCCAAAATTCCTAGGGATCGAACAAAACTGTTTAATAAAAATAAAAATAAATAAAATTGAAATTAAAACTTGAAAATATTCATCAATTTCGCACAAAGATAAATACTTACATTTAAGTGCCATTTACGCATCTGAGTGTAAATTTTAATTATACTTAAGTATTTATTTTCTTCGATCTGTTCTCAGTCAGCCAATTTCGTGAGTGATGTCATCGGTCCTACTGAACTAAATTAAATGCGACATTGTGTTAGTTGTAGTCACATTGCCACTACTGCCAGACTTCAAAGCTCATGTCATGTTTAAATAAACAGGCAGCCAAAAATTACTACACAGCAGAATCGCGACAGCTTTTACAAGGCCAGAAAAAATCTTCTATTCTGAACAAACTCCTGCATACACATTTTCACCAACATTAACATTTCAGCTTCATTCAGATTCCTCTCAAAATTTTTGCTCCATGCTATCTGTCACCGCTCCTCGTAAATAACACTGACAAAGAAACTAATTAATTTTAAGTGGAGTCAAAACACTTCATCAGCGGTTGTATGCGAGTCACATTTACTAACGAATTTCCATCTTAGCTTTCATTCATTCACTTCTGATGTAATACCGCAGCTTGTGAGCGTTTTGAGCTTTCGTTTTCATCGTGTTATAACAATTTGGAACAGAGCCTGTAGTAGCCTGAGATATCAGTTTTAATTTCGCTTGAGATGCGACGGCATGATATTAAAAGATTATGTAGCATTGGGTATGCCGACTGCATTAGACGAAAAACCACAAAAGGAGGAATAGGTATATCCATTTAGGACATTTTGCAAATTTTTATTAAGCTTTTCGTCCTTCAGCGAAAATAAAATCTTAGCTGGCTACTTTGTTTTGATATTTTGTAAAAGCGAACATGGAATGATAAAATGCATCCGCCATTATCGGATACATAATATAGGACTACGTTTTCCAATATACTTACGTTGGTTCAATTTTTTTATAAGAATAGACTAACATATTTAAGAGACGGTTAAGCTCATAGCATGTTAGTGTCAGGTGACAACAGACCGCAAGGTTCTGAGTCCGGTAGAAGAATCATTATTGAAATTTTAGTGGCTGTTTTAGAAGCAGCTACGATTCTGTAAAATCGGACCAATCGCCCCAAAACGAACACAGCATGTTTGCATCCTATGAAGGTGGTAAAGCACATATTCGCCGACCGCGCTCTAAGGCGGACGTGTAACGCGTAAATATATTTAATTTTATTGTTTAGCGCGGCGCAAGCCGACGCTCGCAATTTTTATCATCATGAGTGACAAACTTGTGGCGAACGAGCTGCTGGCGTTCCTGCAGCAGAAGCTGGATGTCATGGACGAGGTGTCGGCTATCCAGATCTGTTTCAGCAACTTCAGCGAGGAGGACATAGCGGCTGCCAAGCTGCTTCTGTACAGGTCGCTAAACAAACGCAATCAGATGGTGTCCCGCAGACGTGACGGGACAAAGAAAAGTTTGCAGGATATTATCACGCTGCTGAAGGAGACCGATCCTAACGACGTGCCGACGTTTGTGGCGAGGGACTCGAACAAGTTGCCTCCCGTCACTTTCGACCACATCGATGTCACAAGCCTTTTGAAGGACATTGTGTTTCTGAAGGCAAGTTTAGCAGATGTACACAAGAAGCTACAGGCATCCCAAGACACCGTTGCACTCTTGCGCACGGAGGTGGATGACCTACACAAGGTTGTCAATTTAACTGGGTCACCGGCGCGTAGTAACGTCAACACGCGCCGAGGTGCATGCGTCGACACATCGGTCGCAAGTTTCGCGTCAGCAGTTTTGTCGCCGCGGAATGTTGTGACTGCCGAGTGCGCTACACAAGCGCCCCGCAGCCCTGCCCCCGACCCCGCGGCGCCTCCGTGTATCGCCGCGCAACCTAAGCGAATAGAGGCTCAGCAGGTTACTGCGAGCACCCCCGTTGCTTCCACGCTGAAGTCCATGCCGGAGACGGCAAAGAACCGTGACGAGGACGCAGATGACGGTTTTATGATGGTGCAGAGGAGGAAGCGTCGTCAGAAAACCAACAAGAACTGCTGCGGTACGGCCCCTGTGGAGTCGGGTGCGAATCTGCGCGCCGCCGCACCGAATACACCCGTCTATGTCTCTCGCCTGCACTACACTACAAAGGTGGAGGACATCGCGGAGTACGTGCGCCAAAAGACGAAATACACACCGAGAGTACAGCTGCTGGAGTCGCGTCGTAACGTCAATTTCAAGGCGTTTGTGATGCGGGTCCCGACGTGCTTTCTGGATGTTGTGTTGAAGGAGGACTTTTGGCCGACGGGAGTGGTGTTCCGTCGCTTCCGCGGACAAGCGCCACACGAACGCACAACAACAACGTGCAAGTGAAGCAATACTAACATAGTTTATAAGTATATTTATACTAACAACCACTGTATGTATGTTAGACTGTAAGGTATGTATCTATGCGTCTATGCCACGCGAAATAAAATTATTTATTATTATTATTATTATAAAGCTAGATAGTTCCGTACGCGGACGATATACTCCCTACAGATACTGACTTATTAATCAGGCGATGAAATCCGGGTTTAAAAAAACTTACTACAAGCCGCCAACGAAGATCAGTCAATTATTACCATCTGTCAAGTGTCAGTTATCCTTGCAAGAGGCCGGTGTCTACAAAATTGACTGTGAATGTGGGCTCTCATACATTGGACAAACCAAGAGAAGCATAGGCATTCGACTCAAAGAACATATAGCTGACATAAAACATAAACGCTCAACAAAGTCTGCTGTGTGTGAACATGTGGAACAAGGACCCAACCACTACCTGCGATTTGATGAACCACAGATACTCGCAAAAGAACATCGATTTCTTCCAAGGTTGATACGAGAGGCTATTGAAATTAAAAAACACCCTAATTTCAATAGGGAAGATGGTTGGAATGTTCCTCCAGCTTGGGACCCTGTCATAAGGCTAATGAAACCCAAGAAGGACAAAGTCACCAGAAGACCTAAGGACACTGTGAGCTCATTCTGCGTAAATAGTAACACCAGTAGTTGAAAAATGTTCGGGTACTTTGAGATAACTTATACATTCAAGAAAAAGACAAATATCACCTCAGTCTGCCGTGAACATGAATTCTGTAAAGAATTCGAAACGTCAGCTAGTAATAAATTAAAAATATAGTTTCTAGATCTTTAGTTTCAAATGTAATAACTTAGTGAAACCAATACAATGCGATAAAATCCGTAAACTGTAGTTTAATTTCAATAGAAGCTAGAAGTCTGCTTCCTAGTGTAATCAGTATAAGCATCAGCTTATCTACTGATCTAATGATGTCCGATATAACGATTTTTAAGTTAGACACATTTAGATCCAACCAGGACCAGGACGACCCAAAACAAGGTGGAGAGATGTAGTGTTTAAGGACAAGAGGATATGTAACGTTACTGACGATGATGTCGCATATAGAGCGAAGTGGAAGAGTAAAATAAAGAAAGCTGACCCCACCACCATGTGCGATGCATAGCTAGGAAAAGAGAGAGACACATTTAGATCCAACCAATAATTACATTACTGGACCAGTTCTAGCACAAATAGTTTAATGTAATCTGGATTAACTAAATTGTGTGATTTAATTACCGCATTAGTGAAGTACCATTTACTTTGATTGTGATGTTAATGATGCAGGTTGTTTCAATTGGATGGTTAATAAGGTTGCCATTTGCTAGATTGTATTAAAAACCTTTTGTAAGTATTTTATAGTACGGAGGCACCTCTATTACTGTTTCTCAACACAAAGGTAAGAGAATATGTAATATTTCGCATAAAAATAATATTAACAAACACAAAAACATTGGCGATATGTGCCATTGCCGAGATCTCTGACACATTTGTTCAGATTTTTTACAATTTTTACACACATGTGAGTAAAATTATTTTTAGTCAATTTAAAGTTAAAGCTATGACGGAAACAAGCAATAAACAGCACATTCAGATAAATGAGTGCAGTTATCCATACTAATAACCGCGGCATACATTTATTTATTGATATCAGTAAATGTATGCCGACATATTCATGAATTCTATTATTTGCATGAATATTCTATAACATTACAAAACCTCACACCAGTACTATTAGCTACAACTCACAAAAAGAGCCTACATATCCCAACCAGAAAACACATAATATCAAAAATTCAGCAACATTGCGAGCGTACAGTGCGAAAAATTTCTGGATTCACAACACGTTTTAAGAGCTCGAGTCAGGCAGCCGGGGTAACATGTCATACAAAGCCAGCTGAGAGGTGTAATTGATAGCTAATCCTCGTCTTCACCGCTAGTACGACGTACGACGGATTGCTGGGAACACGGGATATAATTGACCGAAAACTAGGGTAAATTTCGGTAGCATAGGCTTTGGCGTCTGATTGTTTCTAAATGACACACTGGGACATAAACTGGACACAAAAAGCCTTTACTCAAATGAAACTACAAAAGTTAAACCAAATTACAAATACATATTTTATTCATTACAACATTTCTGAGAATTTAATTCGCTGTTGGCATCACGCAGAAACTAATATTGCGAAAATAATTTAATTATCCTCGCAAGAATTTATACCTAGGTATTCAACTAGCCTTTTCATTTCTGCGGTCGTAGGTATGACAGATTTAATTAATGTAAGAAACGCTTTGTAATCAAGCTACTTTGTTATATCCATTTGATAAAATCGCATTGTTACATAGAGAATCGATCAGAAACTAAATACTTAGATTGTCAATGGTGTCGTCAAAAAGTTTTAATGATCTTTGTACAAATAAATTATTTTTAATGTTGCAATGCTAGAAAAGTAAAACAAGGTATACTTAGCCGGACGAATGAACACATTCAGCAGATGCCGATTGTCAATGGCGAAAATGAATTTTTTAATTCGCAGCTACGAGAATGTTTAGAATTTTATCACAGTTATGACGCTCGTGCCTATTTCAAAATCCTTTTATGACTTCCTCCTTTTTACTGTCTGCAGTAAAGCGAGAACGTTTCTGATGATAGCTCCACGGTTATGTGCTTGCATTGTCTGAATATCGACGTACAAAGATACGTTTACAGTCCTTTTTTAACCGACTTCAAAAAAGGAAGAGGTTCTCAATTCGCCGGAATCTTTTATTTTTATGTATGTTCCCCGATTTCTCTAAGACGCCTGGACCGGTTTCGAAAATTCTTGTTTTGATTGAAACAGTATACCTTCCAGTTGGTCCCATGATCATCTAGTCAGGATCTGATCATGGAATCCTGAAAAAATCGAAGGAACTCTTCAAATTTAATAAGCACACTTGAAGCGATTTGACGATAATAATCCAATGCCGTCGAGTTTGGGCTCGTTTGAGTCTTTTTTACATAGACTTTGATGCTGGATGATTTCCATGGTCTGATTATAGAGCTGGAAGGTAACCATGAGATCTTAGTGATACAACAAACCAATCTAATCGAATTTAGGGTCGTTTGATTCGTCTTTACATGGACTTTGGCACTGGATGTTTTCCAGGGTCTGATGATGGAGCAGAAAGGTGGCCATGGGATCTTTGTAATACAAAGACGCAATCTCATTGAGCTTGGGCTCGTTTGATTCGTCTTGACATGGACTTTAGTGCTGAATGTTTACCAAACTCTGATGATGATGGAGCAGGAAGGTAGCCATATGATATATTGTAATACAATTACGCAAGTCCATTGAGTTTGGACTCGTTTGATTCGTCTTTACAAGAATTTTAGTGCTGAATGTTTTCTAAAGTCTGATGATAGAGCAGGAAGGTGGCCATGGGATCTTTATAATACAATAACGCAATCTCATCGAGTTTAGGCTCGTTTGTTTTGTCTTGGCAAAAACTTTGGTACTGGATGATTTCCGGGATCTGATGATGGAACTGAAACGAACGTGTATAGGCTAGTTAGTTAAAAACAAAAAAATACTTGAAATTGCCAGAAAGATACAGGTCTACATTCAGAATTGAGGCACGCAAGGAAGGCCTCCCCATCATGTACCACCTACGCTATCTTATGTACCTACTTACCACCTATTACAATTTTTATTAGTATACCACAAAAAAGCAAAAAAAAATTCTAATAAAAAAAACCTGACTTCAAAATCAGGAAATAAAAAGCAAAAAATAATTGGTTTTGGAGCAAACATTTTTGGAGTCGGTGCACAAGCTACCTATTCTATCAACAACGAAAGTTATATAAAAAAGTGTAGAGGTTTTCTAGTCAGATCAGAAATACTTGGCTTGGCACCGACTCCAAAAATTTTTGCTCAAAAACCAATTATTTTTTTGCTTTTTAGTTCCTTAGTGTTTTTGAAGTCGGTTTTTTTTTATTTTTTCCTCGTAGAGTTTGGTGGAACCGTAGCTGGTTGTCTCTTAGTCAGCGTGCTAGAAAACTCCAATATTAGGTATTTACAATACCGCCGTCATACCAAATATTTCTAATAAAGAGTAAATAGACTTAGGGCAAATGATGATAAACTTTGATAGCCAATATAATCCTAAGCGGGCTATTGATCTGATGTTAATTAGGATAACTTTACTTTTGCTTTTACTTGACAAATTTACATCGCGTTGCCGGCAGATGGGGTAAGTCAATAAATCAATAGAGGTAAGTAATCAGTGACGAATTATAATTGTTACATACACGGACAGTTATATTATTATTATTACATACATACATATACTCACGCCTTTTTCCCGTCGGGGTAGGCAGAGACAACAGAACGCCACTTGCTCCTATCCTTACAAACCTCACGCGCTTCCTCTACACTCATTACTCTTTTCATACATGCTCGCCGGTTTCATTATTATTATTATAATCATTTATTTTCAGGTAAAAACAACCCATAGATTATAGACAAACATACATAAAATAACATTACATTACAAAACAAACAGGTGTGTTCACGGCTTCGTGTTACGCTGAATGGTACGCTGGCTTGAGGAAAGTCTCGAGATGTTGAGTCGGCACCCGCACCATATACGGCTTGAAGTTGGTGTTATGCCTTGACTCCAATCTCTCGACTCTCAAAGTCAACTTATAACTGTCGCCATTTTCTATACATGTAGATATGTGTGTTGCGAAAAATATGCGGGTCGCTACATAAGCAACAGTTCTAACCGTGAAACTAAAGCTCACATTTCATTTCCCTCGCAGCAATATCACTATTAACTGAACCTCATGTTGGGGTAAAGTCAGCACACTAGCAAGTAGCAACCCTCTCTGCACACATTGTTTGTGTATGCTTGTGGCATTATGTATATGTTTATGATGTGCGTTGATTCAAGTTGCCGGGATGCACAGAGTAAATCCCCCGTTTACTGCGGATTTCGCTATAATCCGCTCTTCTCTAAGACTTCGTATTTGCCCAGATTCGTGCAAATATTATACTCGTTTTGAGCTCAAGATAAATAGCTACGATTTATTGCCAATGGCGCGTTTTTATTTAATTTGTATGCTAATACGCAAATCAGGCTTGTAGCTATACATATCAAATTACAAGACCCCAAAGTTGGTCACAAGAATTAAATAACATAAATTTTTCCAATGCTTTATATTAGTTTATACAGTTGCTTTTTTCAAGCGTTTCTATTTTCAGTTTAACCTGATTCTACAGACATAATAAGGGCTAAGGTTACGAAACATGTAATTTTACTGATAATTCCAATTCATTGAATATTCTTTTCGTATCTTAGACGTAATGGTATAGTTATTCCAAAATTCGATTTGTACCGACAACAGTTTGAGCTCACAAATGGCTTGGAACACAATTTAAAGAGTTTGATTAGAAGTACATCGAGACGGAGGATTGTACACAATACCTAATAAGATAGGTATTGATTGTGCCCGAAGCATGCTCGCTTATCCTATAATTCGTTCCCTTCAAGAAAACTTTCATAAAAATAAACCGAATAAAAAGTATACTTATTCTATAAACCTTGTGAAAAATTGTATTTGTTGTTAATATCAGTATGTTAACTTTTCAGCTACGTCGAATGATCAGCTGTGACATATATTTAAACTTATTTCACGTACAGGTACGTGTGTATATCACTGGTCTATACCTAAACGGATGCAATGTACCGATTGTAATCAAATTTCACTTGTTTTAGGTAATTCCCTGGACGACTTGGATTTACCTACTGTTGAACCTAGTAGGTGACGCGTTTGCCAATATACAGATACTACGCAAGTAGAACCGTAAGGAATAATAAAATACTCTAAGATCCTTATAAACCTAGCCGTATTGCACCGCTCAGTAAGAATTAGAGCAGCTTACGTGCAACCATCTTGTTTTGTGCCGTTACAAAGTGTATACTTTAACTGCCGCAAGAGCAGTAACAATGCTGTGAATAAAATATACGCAGATATACTGCGGTCAGGGAAGAAGCTAGTTTCTTACAAACGACTGCGTAGTCTTTATTGATCTCACAGTAAAACCTTTTTATACATTGTTTAAACTATAATGGACTTCTACCACCAGTATGTAAAGACGCTTTACGGAAAAATAAATAGTAATAGATATTCTTAGGCCAAGCCAAAGCCAGACATGAATATATCTAGATGGTTGTTATGCGAATGTAAATTATATTAACGTTAAATATAAACCAGCTGGTATGCTATCCGCCTTGCACACGTACTAGCCCACTAATGGACACGGGTCTCTTCTTTAATATGATAAGAGTAAGGCCACAGTCCTCCACAGTGGGAAAGTGCCCGTTGGCAAACTCTTCGTGTTTTTCGAGAATTCTCAGACAAGCAGGTTTGAGATTGTATTTCTTAGCCGTTTAGAAGCGATTATTAATAGTTCAATAAGTAGATAAATTCCAAAAACTCTTCTTATTTGTTGACAAGCTACATATATTATATTGTAATAAGCTTTTTGGGCCAAGCTTCTTGCTTGATTTTTGTGCCTATACTGTATTTATTTCATAAGCGTAACAGACGTCACGAGTAAAATGAAATTATCCGTAATAAGAAGCAGATAATAATAATAATTCTTGATTGATTCCAAAAGTTACAGATACATATTATGACTATAGGTAAATGCTAAATACAGTTGTTAAGTTACATTAAGTTAGGTAAGAGTTACAATAAGAGAGTAACATAATACTTTTTGAGATCCATTATTGCAGAAATCTGTATACAATTATTTTGAAACCCTGTCTCTTAAACTAGGTTAGGACCTGTATTATAAGAGACAGTGTTCGGCTATTATTTGTTACGCAAACTAGATCTATAGATACAATTTATGAACTGAGTCTAGCGTTAATTCTTTAACTTAAAATACAGTAAGTATATCATTATCATAATAATAATATGTAACTTGGGTGTGTAAATGCATACTTGAGTGAGTGTGTGTGTTTGTGTGTGCATGTGCGTGTGCGTGTGTGTGTGTGTCTCTGTGTGTGTGTGTGTGTGTGTTTTGTGTGTATGTGAACGAATGAGTTAACATTTGTGTTAAGCGATGTATGTTAAAAGAGATTCCGTTCCCAAATAATTCTGTTGGAGAAGCCATTCTCTGACTATATTATTTTATTTATTTTTATTTAAGCTCATAATATTCAGTTCCATGTGCACCTTTTTGTATATATATGCACTTAGTACATAAAACTGATGTTTTGCGAAGGTCGTTCTATGTCGTATGCTCGGTGGAAAATTAATTCGCTTATGAGGTTTTTCGGGGACTACGCTACTATGTTTTTTAGAATACATTGGAGGACATATAGTTGACGTGCAGTTAAGACTTTTTGACTCGTTACATCCTGAATACAGTTGTGAAGTAGGGTAACGAAAGGGTTTTCGGGTCATGACCTTCAAAATAGCTCTCTGGGCCCGCTCCACTCCTAAGAAAATAGTTTTTGTGGCACCTCCCCATACGGGGATGCAATAACCGATGACTGATTGGCATAGAGCATAAAATACCATTTTCAGGGTGTCTGGTTTGGCAGTATTTCTTAAGGATTTGAAGACATGGATCAGCCGCATAGTTCTGTTTGAAAGGGTGTCGAGTTGCTTATACCATCTTAAGCCCGCATCGATGTGCACACCCAAATATTTGACATTCTCGGTTTTTGTGAGTTTAGGACAATTGCATGGCGCAGAGAATTGTGGCAAGTGTGAGCTATTATTGAAAAGAGCTGGTCTGGTGAGGTATTTTTGCGGATTGCAAAAGGAATGTAACACGTCTTCTCCACGTTTAAGGTTAGTAGATTGGAGTTAAGCCACTGTGTTATTTTGGTTAATGCAAGTTCCGCGTTGACTTTAATACTGTCCCACGATTGTCCGCTAACTACAATTGCTGTATCATCAGCATAAGCGTAGATTTTGGCATTAGGGAGAGTCAAATTGCAGAGGTCGTTCACATATATTGTAAACAAAATTGGGCCCAATATACTCCCCTGAGGGACTCCAAAAGAGGTAGATTCCTCATTGCTAACATACTCATCAATTTTAACGTATTGGGTGCGGTTTAGGAGGTAGCTCTGAAAAATTTGGAGAGCGATGCCTCGCACGCCGACGCGCTCCAATTTAGTGATGAGTTTGGGAACAGAAACTGTGTCAAACGCCTTAGAGAGGTCTAAAAAAATGCCAAGGCAATGGGTTTTACTGTTCAGATTCCTAGCAACTAACTGTGTTAAATTAGGTACTGCATCTTCGGCCGATATCCCTGTGCGAAAACCATATTGATTATTAGATATAATGCAATGTTTATCCAAAAAGTTTTTGAGGTAGTTGCTAAGAATCCTCTCTAGTATCTTCGATAAAGCAGTTAAAACCGAGATAGGTCTATAATTATTGACACAGTTCCTGTCCCCTCCCTTATAAATGGGGTGAATGATTGCGCTTTTGAGAGCATCCGGAAAAACACCTTTACTCAAACAATTATTTATGATGTGCGTTAGCGGAGATATCAGACTATTACGGCATTGTTTGAGTAAGATGGGCGATATTCCATCCCAGCCAAGAGCACAGTCATTGCGTAGTTGGAGGATTTGGGACTCCACGTCAGTTTCGTCTACCTTCAGCAGCGCAATCGAATTGCAGAGAGAGAAATGGCTAGTACTAGAGTTAAGTGTAGACTGAGCTGTGTTAGAGGTAGTATTCACTAGCGATAAGATATAAGATGCCAAATTTTTGCCTACATTGCTGAAATAAGTGCAATGTGCATTTATGGAGGATTTAGGGCTCTCGTGTGTTTTTAATAACTCTATGGGACTGGATTTGGTCTTTTGAGTATTGGTAATGCTCTTTATAGTTCTCCAAAGCGCCTTTGGGTTATTCTTTGCTTTCTCAAGCTCATTTTTCTCATAGGCAATCTTTAGTTTTCAAAGCAGGCAGTTGCAGAAATAACGATACCGTTTATACGTAATTTGAAGGATAACATTGTCAGGTGCTTTTCTCGAACGTATGTGTAGTCTGTCACGGTTTTTAATGCACTTTAAAAGCCCAGGGGTAATTCAAGGCTTAATAATTCTACGGTTCCTCGAAATCTTGGATCGTGTGATATGTTTTATTATAGTGGTGGTTATAATATTTATGAAAGTATCCATCTGCTACTTGGGATCATAGATGTTATATACGATAGAGAAGTCTGTCCTGTCTAATTCCATTTTTATAGCCTCATGATTCACACGGTTTGTAATGTGTTGTATTTTATGAGAGGTGATGGTGTTGTTCAAAATTAAAATAAGCAGTTTGTAGTCTGTAATGTGTGAGTCCAGTACAAGTGTAATTGGAGGTGTTTTAGTTTTTATAAATATATGGTCAAGGCAGTTGTCTAGCTTTGGGGGGAATAAATGAGTTGGTAATAGTCCGTGGGATAAGTTGAGAGTCAAGCAATCGACACTGCGATCGGTTCTAGCATCCTGTTTTATATATATGTTTATGTCGCCGACTAAGACTAGATTTCGACAGCCGGAGAGTTCGGTGTATATGTTGTTTAAGCAATCCATGAAATGGTCGAAACTCTCCCTGGAATTATATGAAGGAGATCGATATATTGCTATAATGGCAACATTTGTATCCACTACCCGACAAGTAAGACAGTTTCCACATTTAAAGTTGGGCTCAGATACTGACACTTGAAGACCTAATCTCATATATATAACGATACCATCGTTTTGGTTGCAGTTTACATTAGTACAAAAGAATTTAAAACCTTGCAATATCGGAGGGCTACTTACTTTACTGAGCCAACATTCAGTAAGTATTACAAGATCAAATTCTAGTTTTGTTGAACATAGAAGGACCTGTAGTGCATCAACATTTTTATTTATGCTCCGTATATTTATGTGTAAAATTTTAAGGCAGTATCGTGGATATTTAAGGACTTTGAGCTTTCTTCCGGGCTACAAATCAAGGCGTTGCCAATTGTTAGTGAGTCAAGTTCCCTATTTATGTTATTAATTATAGCCATAAGTAGCGCGAGAGAATGACGTATTTCTTGCCAATTTATATCGAAATTCTTGTATCTCTTTTTTCTAATATGTATACGATGGTTTATGTACAGTTGATGGGTGTGTAAGTATGTGGATGAGGTATTGTATGTAATAGAACTCGTAAATTGTGCTATGTGTAATTGTGTAGTCTGTTTTGTTTTGTAATTTTAGGTGTGTACATAAGTATATAATGAACTATGGAGGATTAATAATATAAAGAAGAATGCCAAAAACGATGATAATTTAAACTTAAAACTAGTCACTTACTGACATTTTTGGCATCAAGTAGACAGTTTTCAGATTTTATCCGTAATCGTTTGTCTCCCTCAGCCCTCCGTAGGAAAATGTTACCATTCGATATCCAACAGAACCGATATTCATTATTTTTCGCAAATGGGCCTGATGAAACAGCTGTTTGGTATTAGATGGCAGTTGTTCCGTGATGTACAGTGGTTGGCGTGATCCAGGGATTCCAACAAGTGAAGTATTGATTTTGTTGTCTTTGCTCTTGCCTTTGTTGTAAGATCGGACCGCAGATATAACAGTTTGTTTCATATGGTGGAGAAGTCTGCAAAAATCGGACGAGGTGATTATGAACCAACTTGAGACTTCCCTGGTAATCAGTAGACATCCCGTAATTCAGCTTCGGAGATACGCTGTCCTATGGCTTCGCCGATATTACATATTGTCTTAGCAAGAACCGCCGAGGATTCGTCAGTAAGCGGAGGGATATTACGGATCTCTATTCCAGATGATCTTGTTTTTTGTTGTAAATCTAGATTTTTTTTTCTAATTTTTCAATGTAGATAGATAGATAGATAGAAAATGCTTTATTGTACACCAGAGGCAAATAATTACAGAAAAATTACATATACATATAATAACATAGGTCTAGTTGTACATGGGCGGTCTTATCGCAGGTTGCGATTTCTTCCAGACAACCTGATGGACTATATTCAATTAAGTTAGCGAAATCGGGTAGCTAATGGTGTACCTACTACATAATAGATTTGTATACATAATCTTCGTAGCAAATAGATTTAACATAAATACTTTACACTTAATACTACATACACAATTAACACTATATTAATTATAGATACCATAAAATATTATATATACATAATTATATAATATGCATATATATTTACATAGTATATATATATTTATTTATTTATTGGGACATATAACAGTTATACATTACATTGCGTGGTAAGTTTATAGAAGGTATTTTCATATTACTTAATGTATAACCCACACCTATGTCCGCAGAATAATATTAAATAAATGTTGATTATTCAAAGGTCATGCGAAGTTGAGCCAAAGTCTCATATTGAAAAATAAACTTAACAAAATAAAGAAAATGGAATAAAATAATGTGGAAATACTAGGACAAGCGATTAAGTATTTCAACCGCTGCTCGTTTAAATTTTAAGTGTGAGAGTGCAAAAATGTCGATGTCAGATAAATGTGTGTTATACATTTCTAGGAGACAGCGGAGAGGTGCCCGTGCACCGGCGTTTGTTCTGCACTTTTCAGTGTGGAACAGCCGAGGTACGCGCACCTCCCGCTGTAATACAGTTCTAGGCACCACATAACATAGTGGGTTCGTAATACCACTACAATCAAATTTATTGTTACAAATGCCATGCAACATCATAAACATGAGCAGTTTGCGTCTGGACTCCAAGCTTCATAAAGCATATTCTTTAAGTAACTCATGGTATGGAAGTTTAGAATGACGGAATTTGTAATGGATAGTTCTTAAAATTTTTTTTTGGATCATTTCAATCCTGATCACATATTTGTTGTAAAATGGATTCCAAATCGGGACTGCGAATTCTAGTTGAGTTCTAATAAGCGTTTTATATAAGAGTAATATAGAGTGGTTCGACGTTTAAAATCTTTAGAGGACCTCATAACGAAACCATACATTTGGTAGGCTTTATTAACAATATTGTTAATGTGTAGGTCGAGATGTAATTTAGTATCTAACGTGACACCTAGATCACGGATGTGGCTGACCTTTTGTAGGATTATATCTTGAATAGTGTAATCATATTTAAGAACCTTCTTATTTTTTGTATAAGTTATAACATTACATTTAGCTATGTTGAGATGCAGTTTATTGAGTAAACAAAATTGAGAAAACCTGTCTAGGTCACTCTGTAAGAGTATGCAGTCTTGTAGACTAGAGCAAACCTTGTAAATTTTAACATCATCAGCATACATCAGGAACTGTGAGTTAGTAAAACAGCATTTTATGTCATTGACGAATAGATTGAAAAGTAGGGGTCCTAGAACGGACCCCTGTGGTACTCCGGAGGTGGCGATAGTGGAGTCAGATTCAAACCCATTAATTACTACTTTTTGAGTCCTCTTGTAGATGTAAGACATGAACCATCGATGTAAATTTCCACGGATACCGTTGTAGGCAATTTTGTCTAAAAGCAACTTGTGATCCACCTTGTCGAAGGCCTTTCGAAAGTCGGTGTACACAGCGTCAACTTGAGTTTGATCATCCATATTTTTAAATACATAACTTGTAAATAATGTAAGATTAGTGACTGTTGAGCGACGTTTGACAAACCCATGTTGTTCGGGAATGATTAAGCTGTGTATGTAGGAGTATAATTCACCGTGCACAAGACTCTCGAAGAGCTTCGACAAGGTGGATAAAATAGAGATGGGACGATAATTTTGGACGTTATTTTTATCACCACTTTTATATACGGGTGTGATGAAAGCGTGCTTCCAAACTTCAGGAAATATTCCCTCACTAAGGCACTTATTGAAAATAATACAGAGTGGATATGCAATATGGTCTGCGGTTTTCTTTATGAACATTGGGGGTATACCATCAGGACCGGGCCCTTTATTTAAATCAATATGTTTAAGAGACTTTAATATGACATCAGATGTTAAACGTATGTCCGACACACACGAAGAATTACCCGCAAATATTGAAGGTGCTTGCCAGTGTTCTGGTTCTAAGGTGGAGGGTTCAAAAACAGATGTGAAAAACTTAGAAAACATTCTGCATATTGCGTTCGGATCATTTGCGTGTTCATCGTCAAGATACATATTTGCGGGAATATTGGCTTTACTCTGTCTTTTCGAAATATACGTCCAAAAGTGTTTAACGTTCAGTGAAATACTATCCTCAACTGTATTCATATACCTTAGGTACCATTTATCGCACTCGAATCAGATATATTACCATATTTTTTCCACTTTATCCAGGCATATTCTTTACTTTTAAACATACGTATTAAGGTACGTCTAAACCATACAGGAAAATGAGAATTCCGTGGTCGGACAAAAGGAACATGAGATTTAAAAGTACCATATATGACTTCATAAAATGTTTCAACCGCCCTGTCAGCTGGGAGGTTATGAAGTATACGGTCCCAGTCTAATTCACTAAGTTTGTTATTAATTGTGTCGTAGTCTGCTTTGTAGTAGTTGTATTTGGGACGAGTGTGACGTTTCATAGGAGAAAATTTACTGCCAAGAGAATTTGTTACACAAAAAGGCGGATGGTGAGTGTCAGGTGGCAGAAGTGCTACACACGTACTAGACTGGCAATCCACATTTGATATAAACAAGTCCAGTATGCGATCCAGATTATTCTTTATGTTATTGTATTGGAAAGAATTAGTAACTGCTATAAAGTCGCATATATATTGACTCGTTGAATCGGTGGATTGAGCAGTAACATAATTGTGGTCATTGTTGTCTGTCCATTTTATACCGAGTAAATTGTAATCTCCTACTATGAAGAACGCATCGGTGCTATTGTTGTTAATGAGAATCTGTAACGCATTTGTGTGTAATAAATACAACTCATCGTGAGAGCGGGGCGGTATGTAAGCTGCACTTATGATGTGACGTTTACTGCAATTAGACGCGGGCAGTTGAATCAGAACGTGTTCGATGCCTGCGTGAGTGGAGCGTGTTATAATTTGCGAGGGTCGTAATGTGCGTAAGACGGCTACTAACACTCCGCCGCCCTCGCGTTTTCCAGTGGCACAACGGTCACGATCACATCTGAACACCAAATACCGATCATCAATGAATTCGCTATCCGCAATATTCACCGTCAACCAGGTCTCCGTTAAGATTATGACATCATATGAAAAAGACATAATGTTCATAAAGAGAGTATGCAATTTGGTTCGCAATCCACGACAATTTTGATAGTAAAAAGACAATTTTATTTCATCCATAGTTCAAAGTGAAAAAGTACCTATCTAAAATTATGGTAGATAGTGTGTAGTACAGCAATAAAAAAAAACTTGGGGTCCAAACGCAACATGACATGTGGAATTCAAAAATATGTTGTAACGGACACAAATTAATAAAGAAACAATATTAAGTTGCAGCATTTTACACCTACAGTACCCAAACAGTGAGTACAAATTATTACAGAAAAACATAGCGTGCGATACGAGTCGACATAATTATTATTATATAGAAATACCTATGCAACAATATTTACGATAAGTAAAAGTGCTTTTAATAAGTGCGTGAATGATAACAATCGAATGTTACATTTACTGTGCCATACATTTACATGCTTCATGCACTTGAAACTGACAAATAAATACGTCAACGGATAATTAATTGAACTGTTTATTTTTCTATTCACGAACCAACTTCGTAGTATGAGAACATTGAAACAGAAGAACATAGAATTGTTACTAGTAGGTGCGTAATAAGTTTTAATTCGAAATGTAACAAACAACGTAAATGCAAATATTTTATGACTGTAATACTGCTGAACGTACTTATTTCCTAATAACATTGAGTATATAAGCAAGCCCTTAGAAGGTAACAATTGAATATAATATTCATTAATACACAAATTTAGATATTTCGTAAGTTTTAGATATCTTAAAAGGACAACAATAAAACTATTTAAGCACGAACGGCGTAATTTAAACCGTTAAGGCGAAAAAAATATATACTAACAATAGTGGGTACGCAATATATTTCGGATCGAAGTATGTAACATAATAGAAATGCACCTGTTATGCGAATATGTGACTGTCGAATAAACCCATTGTCTAACAATATGAAACATGGATATAAACCTTTCATAAGTAACTTAACATTGTATTTATCGTGCCATATCATATCATATCTCATAAATTCGAAGGTAAATAATAAATCTTTCAAAAGAAAAATGATAATATAGTACATAAAGCAGCCACAAAATTTAAAACCGTTAAAACAAGAAACATTGGTAATAATAACACTTAGCTCATACTGCTCATAATAAGTCTCACACAGAAGTATATAAAGTAACATTAATAATAATAATATATATAATATATATATATATAATATCCACTATAATACATACTTAATACCGTATGAAAGAATAAACCATTACGAGAAACTATTTAATTAACATTATACATACAATAACAGAAATGATCAAAATGTCAAGTAGTGTTGAGTGACGAGGTTTTTAAAAATTGGTAGGGATTTAGCCTGTCTAATATCTGGTGGCAACGTATTCCACAAGCGTACAGCTTGAACTGCAAAGGATTTATCATAAAAAACTGTAGAATGTGGAGGGACTTTTAATTTTAGATTTTCTGATGATCTCAAGCACTTCGAATGTGTTTCATGGAGATATTCAAAACGTCTTTTGAGATACATAGGAAACGAGGGATTGAATAAGATATTGTAAAGAAAACAAAGGATGTGAGTATTCCATTGAAGGCGGATTGGCAGCCACTTGAGCTTGTTGCGAAATTAAGAGATGTGATCATATTTACGTAAACCAAATATGAATCTTATACAAAAATTCTGAAGTCGCTCAAGTTTATCTAGCTGGACCTCATTGAGATCTAGATAGCTGACATCGGCATAGTCAAGAATTGGTAGGAGAATAGATTGTACAAGTGCAATTTTAGTGGTGATCGGAAGAAAGTTACGTAGTCAGCGCAGTGAACCTGCAGCAGCAAAGAGTCGGCGACTGACATTTTGTAATTGGACAGTCCACGAGAATGTGCTGTCAATATATATGCCTAGGTTCTTCACTACTTTACTAAAAGCAATTGGTACACCTTCAAAGGACACCTGCGGAAGCATCGACCAATCAACCCTTGAGGTAAATCTGGAACTGCTTATAATTGAAACCTGTGTTTTGCTAGGGTTAACCTTCAGACCATGCGTCTTCGTCCAATTAGATATATGATCCAGATCATTATTAATAATAGTGATGGCAGATGACAAATTTTAAAATTGAGCGTGGGAATATATTTGCATGTCATCAGCATAAAGGTGGTAGGAAGATGAAATGCTATTGGAGATTGAATTAATAAAAATTGAGAAGAGCAAAGGAGAAAGAACGCCGCCCTGTGGTACACCGGCAGAATTGTCGCACCAAGATGAAAACGTTTCATCCAGACAGACTCGTTGCCGGCGGCCAAACAGGTAACTACGAAACTAGTCAATAACTGATGGAGATATGTTAAGGGAGCGTAAAATGGCAAGGAGAACATCAAAATCAACAGTATTAAAAGCATTACTGAAGTCTAGCAGACAGAGAACTGTGAGCTTGCCATCCTCCATGCCTGACCTGATATCATCCGTAATATTGACAAGGGCAGAAGTGGTACTGTGACCGGAACGGAAACCGGACTGGTAAGGATTAAGGATATTATGTGTAGAAGGAAAGAGTTAAGCTGGTCATAAATAAGGCGCTCAAGTACTTTGGACAGGAAGGGTAATATGAAAATGGGACGATATTCGGAAAAGGAAACAGGATTAGGTTTCTTAGGTAAAGGGACCACTTGGGCATCCTTCCAAGCCTTAGGAAACGCGGCATAAGAAACAGAGAAATTAAGTATGTGGGAAATAATAGGTAGGATTTCATCAAGTATAGGAAGGATCATATTACGGGTGATACTGTCACTACCAACTGCGTTTGATGTTATTGATAAAATGCTCTTCTTAACATCACATCCAGTAAATTGACTAAAGACAAAAGGAGTATAATCAGGAGTAGGAAGCAACGAAAGATATCGTAAAGTGTTCAGTTTTATTGTCTTATCATATTAAGACGAAGCAGAGAACTGCTGATTAAGCATATTAATATCAATATTATTTGGAGTAGTATTTTGACTTAGCTTTCCGACCCCTAGAGATTTAAGAAACTTCCATACTTTTGTTGGATCACCGTTTTGTACGGACTTGTGAATGTGCCGGCGTTGTGCGTCCCTACACACCTTATTGCAATGATTCCTAAGTTTCAAATATATTTCCTTATTCACCTCAGATGGCCTAGACTTATACTTGGATTTTGCCGCTGCTTTCTTATGAATAAGCAACTTAATTTCATTTGTAAGCCAGGGCGATGGCAGGTGTTTTAATTTTACAGCTCTAACAGGTGCATGGACATCGTAAATGTCAATAACGTTCATTTCAAATATTTAAACCCTGTCGTCGATTGTATCTGCAAAGGTTTCCAATCAATTGCCTTTACGCCATCAAGAAGACGATCAGTATCCATACCACTAAAATTGCGTAGCAAGAGAGTTCTTGGCTTTGCCTTGGGAGGACGAACTTTGTAAGATAGGAAAATTAGATCGTGAAAAGAAAATTCATCTGCACAATATTGGCCGTGCTTAGCGACGTGATTAAGTAATGAAACTAATATGAGGTCTAAAAGTGATGGAGTACAGTTCGGAAAGTGATGGGTAGCATTTAGGGGCAGAATGTGCAGATTACTAGAGACGGAGATAGAATTTAAAGATGAAGAACGCGAGTCGTTCTTAAGAAGGCAGGTGTTAAAATCACCCATTATAATAGTTGTACATGTACTGCTTTTGTTCTTCTCAATTCCGCCACTTCTTTTTTCAAGTCTTCAAACTGAGTATTTATAAAACTCATCGATCTAACAATCTCTTCATTAGATTTTCTTATTTTGAATTTGACGCTTGAATCTGGATATTAAGCTTTTTTATTTCCCCTAAATCAGAAAACAGCTTAGAGATAAGAATTTCTTGTTCCTGCTTCCACTGTGAAAGTGTGCTTTGCAAATCGTGTGAACTTAATGCTTCCTTAGGCGAGTTGTATTGACGCGGACGCTCG
Organism: Euclidia mi; assembly: GCA_944739405.2. Lineage (NCBI taxonomy): Eukaryota > Metazoa > Arthropoda > Insecta > Lepidoptera > Erebidae > Euclidia > Euclidia mi. The sequence continues at coordinate 29,137,027 of OX123188.2, read as the reverse complement.
GATCTGTTTGTGTTTACAAACTCACTCATTTTTATTGCTGTGTTAATGTCAGGTTCAGACTGGGTAAGCGGCTGATTTTTTGTCGGTGTTTTAGTTGTCTTCTTAGGTGGTGAGTGCTGAACGCCAGCCATTGCAATAATTATTATTTATATGAAATATCCACCGAAGCTCAGATGATAAAACAAATTCGATTTGCAGTCCGACGAAACTTCTATTCTCTTCTAGATAAGAGTATCCATTAATCCAGTTATTAAAAGTGCAGAAGCATAATAGATGAATCGCATACAGTTATTGAAAAGGCGGCCCACTTCGTTGAATGGGACGCATTCAGGTCAAAATAGGACACCATTATAATATTTATATCGTAGACTGGGATAGAAATCTGTCAACATAAGCTTTATCATCGTATTAGGAGTGTCTTGCGCTCATGTTACGTCTATTACTGCACGATATTTGGCTTTAGAATGTTCAATACGCGGAACAAGATGTAATTTTATGCGATAAAAAAGCGTACGTATAGTTATATATTTTATGTTTCCAAAGTATGTGACCGGTCTGATGATACCCGATACTTTTCAGTATAAAAAATATAATATTATAATAATTGGATATTCGCGTTCGAAGGAAGAACATACATAGTCACTACGTCGGTTGTACAAGAGACAAGGCTTACTAATGCCTGATTGACGGCGTAGCGGTTCCGTAGCTTATACAATTGGATAGGTACACATACATACGCTTGTAAGTTATTGTTAGAAAAAGGTAATTATGACATCAATGAATACCTGAATGATAAATTAATTACACTATGACATTCCTTATTATTGCAATAGAACACTGACATTTAATGATACCTACTGACATTTTTATTTTTTTAGTTTTAAGTATAAATGATTATTAATTAATTTATGCAATGATAATTACTATTCCAAATGTAATGCTAATAATTCAAAATATTCTCAATGTTTTAATGTGTTTTTAATATTTGCACGCCTTATGTGGCAGAATATGCTGGCCGTTAAATTTATAACACATGTATGATACCACATTCTAGAAAATAAATGATATTCTATTCTACATATACATTTATTTTGTTCAGGAAATAATCATTGCAGCAGAACTAAATCCCCATATCCAGCCAAAGCCAGAGCATTAATAATGGTATCTTCTCCGCTGCAATTAGGATTCAGGTAATATTTTCTAGGTTTCACCTTATTGCGTTTGTAATTATGAACTACGATTACCAAATATGTGTCTAATAGCTAAATCCATGGATACATAAAATAATGGGCCCGGCCGTAAGACACTCATATCATTTGCTGTCATAAATTACAATACCACCTACTGTAGTCTGTATATTTATTTACGTAGAAATCACCTCTTATAACTTTGTGGATATAAGTTCTTATCACCTCATATCTGGATTTCTTGTCATGTAGTGCCTAACTGCTGACTCTTATTTGAAATATCTAACACGTTAAATACAAACACACAAGACTTGCAGAAAAACAACTAAAGAAGCTTGAACAACAGGAAAGGAAAACATTAATTTGAGTTTAAAATCCTTAGTCATATATTTCTTTGATTCATTTTACTTTTGTTCCACGCACTTGGCATAAACATGAGTTAGCTACGCATTGTGACACACCCGGGTATAACTCACAAGGACTTTAGATCGAGAATATAAAAGGCAATAAATCTAAATGATCACAGAACGGATTTGTTTACCACGGTTTCAAATAATAACGTTCACTTCAAGTTATCAAATTATATAAAGTCCAAGTTTGTCGTTTTTGTTTTCAAAGTAATTAAAAGTTACGTTTCTGTAACGAAATAATTTGGTGCCTATCACGTCGGCGCAGATATTATTTATCTGTCTGCGTTCTATCGCTTGGGACTTATATCTAATATTGTAAGGATTAATAAACGAATCGAAATCAGTTTCGTGTTTTTATTAATCTGTTTATACTAAGAGTAAAAGAGAACTAATATCAAATGGAACCACGATTTGCATTTCTCATAAAAAATGTCTACATTTAAAATTTGCGGCGATATGCCTTCCAAACTCAACTTGATTTTAAACTACGCCATGTAGGTACACTATAGGTACTGTCCTGAATAATTCGCACACATGCTGGGGATAAGCCAATGGTATCAAAACTTGTTTACAGATTTCAATCAAATTATCGAAGAACAACTCACAAACGAACATTAGGTACAGATTGATAAAATTGTCGATATATTCGTAGATAATAATTACTTTCCTATATTTTATAGTAAGCAGTATTATAATTTTGTCATCGATAAGCAAACATCTACCCTGCCCATGAATAAAACAAGTCAAGACGTAGTCATTCGTAATAAGTTAAAATTTGTAAAACGAAAAATGTAAGCATTTTTGAATAATTCGAAGTTTTATCCGCAAAGATCACGCACCGCCAGTACGCACATTTAATCGTCCAACACAAACAAAACATAACGTCAAGAAATATTCCGTGAATTTCTATTAAAATGGCGTCGTAATTTGGGCCGCGCTAATGTTCTTTTTACGATTTGTTGTGTAAAACACTTTTGATGTGGACCCAGCTGCATCTGTTATACGTATCTATGTTTATACGGGAGACCTAGTATGAGTTGATTATACGATAACGTTGTCGTTACAATTGCTGCGTTCGACGATCTAATTGGTGTTGGTTGCTGAGCTCAGAATCAGAGTGCCATCGTTTCATCGAATGGAGGCCATGGGTTAACCCATAGTAGGTCTACTGAAATAGAATCCCATTGATGTATTGACGCAATGCCTGGATGTAAATTACCCTTTTAATCGGTTTATTTGCCGACGGTTATGGCTTGTAATCTTTGGACACGGCACCTGCATTCGATGGGTTAAATGATTTATTTGTGTTATTTTTAATATGGTTAGTATTTTATTGTTGATTTGATTAATGTTTATAGCGATTTGTTGCAGTTACGTACTCAGTGGATTTTATTAAAAAGTTGCCAACGCATTTGATTATTTTATTTAAAATATGTTATAGTTATTAGGTACTTATGATTGATCTGAATCACTGTATATATTTAAACTCGTATATTGCATTCATTTTATGTACATAACAACATTGAACTTGTATAACTCTGAAGATGGTAGTAGACATGTATTTACTATAGGTATAATAATTACCTACCTAAGTTTTGAGTTTGACAGTCCATACATCCAGCGCTTTACTAAAATCTATGTTATCTGAAACGAATGTATGATCAAATTCTTGTAATACCAGAACACCGCAGTGTTTGAAAAAAAAAGAAAGAAGAAAGAAGCAACATTTATAGTAGATTTTCTAATAAATGATCACCACGAGCACCAAACGTGCAACTTTCGTATTTGCTCCAGTTATAACCATTGCTCTTTCCGGGTAACAAATTTACAATAATTACACTCTCTATGCGACATAGCCATTTTAAAAACTGTTCTAACTTAACCCTAAGAGAATCGCCGTTTTATCGTGAAGTGTCATGGCCACATACATACATATAAATTACATTGAAGTGTCTGTCTGTGAATTCAAAATAACTACATACAGTTAGTTGCACGAAACGACGTCATAAACAACTTTTTAAAATTTTTGTTTGTCTGCCTGTCTTTCTGTTTATCCCGGGTATTATATGGCATGGTTGAACCTGGATTTTAAGCTTGGATTTTAATGGGAGTTTTCACTGATACAGGCCTGTGTGTTGTAGGCCTACATATAGACTATAATTTGATCCGATTGGTGACACTGTTGTCGAGATACCGAAAATAAATTGGTTGAGACCGCGGGCAACAGCTAGTTATAAAATAATATCATATCTGTGAGACGTTCCGTATTGGGCTCCGAACATCCGTCCACCGCAAGGGGAGGGGTAATTGGAACACGTCATGCTTCCTCGTATGACAAACGACGGAGTCCAACCACTCACTGTTTGTCTAATAAAATAACATTGGGGAAGTTAAACAAAAAACTTCAAGAAGCAATGTTAACATGCTTGCTTTGACTGTTTAAGAATTTATCCGGACATTATGGCCGTTTGAAAGAATCCGACTGTGAATAGAAAGTTTGTGAGGATATTAGGTGATGGTTGGTTTGGTTACGCTTTCACGCAAGAACTACGGGAGCGACGATGATGAAACTTCATATCAATAGAGATTATTATCTACACTAATATTATAAAGAGGAACTTTGTATTTTTGTTTGTTTATTTGTAATGGATAAACTCAAAAACTACTGGACCGATTTAAAAAATTCTTTCACCATTAGAAAGCTACATTATCTGCGAGTAATATAGGCTATATTTTATTTTAGAAAATATAGGGGTCCATTAGTTATTTGGGTTTTCGTAGTTCCCTCAGGACGCGGGTGAAACCGCGGGAAACGGCTAGTAGGTTTTACATAGAATAGCACATACCTAAGCAAGCAAGCCGCAAAAACTACTGTTCTAAATGTACGTTTGAATTATGAAACGCGTTACTTTTGTCTATAAAATTTAATATTAAGGCACATAAATAATGATAAATCAAATCTTGATTTAGGAGGACAGGTTTGCTCCATTTATTCTCGTCTATCGGAATATTGTCTAACAGCTAACACTGTCATTTCATTTCCTCCCAGGTCCATTTTTCTATTTGTATAGGTAGGTATCTACCTTCCTGTATCTCACTTCTGCGTTATACTGAACTAAAACTTTTGAAATGGTTAAACGTATTACAACGTCGAGAAACACAACGTTTTACTTCTTAAGTAATATGTAAAGTCTAAACAAAAAATATATGCTCGTCAGACCATAATATTTAAAAACCTTTCCTTTACCATCAAAGTGACTGTCTGTGTGTATTTCAGTCATTCAGACAGTCAGTTTCTCATTTTACAATTATTATGTATAATGAACAAATAAAGTTTAGATGAGAACCGATTCAACCCTGCATATTAAATTGCATAATAGCCTTGAACTCGTATAACATCTTTCCAAAGCCCTGCTACTCGGACAGATGTAAACATAAATTCAGAGCATTCTTGGGACTCCTGTCGGCTGTCATTTGTCATCCCTGGTACCGTAGCCGGCATACTTCGCGTTTATTACGAGTTTTTCACAAAAACTTTCATGATATTTCATTCTGTAAGTGCATATTTATTATTAAGATAAATAAAGTTTTGTTCGTTTTTTATCATTTATGATAGGTAATTGTCTCTTGTGGTTTTATCCACGTTGTTTACCATTTTTGGGCACTGTGCCTACTGACCAATTTTTCTACGTGGCCTAAAGTCATATAACTGCGAGTGATCCCGTTGAGATCCTGTGCATCTAATGAAATCGTTTCAAGAACATGATGCTCTGGCCTATTAAACTAAGTCAAAACTTTCTGTATGTAAAAGGTTTAAGTATCTGGATCTAAACACTAGTACTCGTAGTTTACATAGCTTTATAATTGCAAAAATAAAACAAGCATCGTAAACAACTAGAAAACTGAATGACTGCGGTTATAGCCCCGCTTTAATAATATTTAAATGCAAGACTATTAAACCACTCAGGCGTCTCTAGCAATGAGAGAATCGAATTATATAACTCGGGTTACCGTAGTAGTTCTTCCAACTCGACGAGCCGAGATTATTTTGTCCGACTCGAGTTGACTCGGTCGACAAAATTAATATACTAACGCCTTACGAAAGTGACACGTACTGCTTCGATACATGATCCGACTAACAGGAGTCAGTGAACAATCAGCAAACTGTATACATACACGAATACACATTTTACTCGAGTAACTCGGTTCATTGTTATGCAAATAAAACAATTATTTTAGTATCCTTTTCAGTACACTTCTCGGTACATCGTTATCGCAGTTGCCTTGAGCTACAACCCGAGACTGTAATAGTTTCAACTTTAATGAACCGAGTTGAATTTGAGACTCAGTAGGCTGCTCTTAAATAGTCGTGAAGCACCTTCAGTGGCTGTCTCTCTGCCTAACCACGAAGTAATAGTGCTAATGCAAATCTGTGATGTGAATAAAGCTGTTTTTCATTTAAACGCGAGCTCTAATTAAATATAACCTCTTAACCTCAATCAAAAGGATGTCTGGGTAATTAATGTCTCACATGAGCATCATTATATTTGCAACCATGCAAATGTCATTTTTTTTCTTCTAGGGACTGCCTACGGCCTGCTTAGCCTGTAAATATACCTATGCCGATACCCGCCATTTTCATCACCCGGGCGGTACAGGTATCCATCTGATAGTTTTGTCCTAACGATACGGATTATCTGACATTATGTCAGTGTGTATGATTGGTAACAAATAACTGAAGGTTTTTGTTTTCAGTTACCCAAGCATGGAGCACTGCAGACTACTTAAGACCCGTCTGGTACGACAAGAATAGAATCTTTAAAACGATAAGTACTCGTAGGATAGAAGCGTGGTAAGATCGATAGTAGTTTTTAATACACCGTTCCATCCTATCTGTGATATAAATATAAAATTCTTTTGGGTTGCGAAGATGAGACGGTTGTCCAATTTAGCTCGACTAGAAAGTGGACACACACATCATGGTAAAGTTTATAACTTTAATTATGGCTACTATTTCGAAGAGAAGTCCATCCTCAATGTACCACCTACTTTCTTTCTACGTAGCATGTACCTACGTTTTCCGTTACAAGATATTGTTTGCCTAATTATAACGTAATTTACAGAAATTATCGGCTTAAATAACATGAAGAACAATGTAACAGAGAGTGAAAGCTAGCGAACTCCGTCAAAGCTCACCTTTCAACAACATCAACGTTATATAAAAGAAATTGTAACATTTTGATCCAAAATCTGGCAGTAATTATAATAATCCGGGTAACATTAGCGTTACAATGCGCATTGTTTGAAGAAATGTTGTTAAAGTAGCAAAGAAAACTTTTAATAGGTATGAAGCTACGGCGAATTGAATAGAACTCTGGTAATTGTTATATCAAGCCTGTTTCTGAGGTAATAGCATCGTAAAATATTCCTCTTAATATTATTTTGGGAAGATTTTTGCTTGAAACTTATACAATTTCACCACTGATATAATTACCTTTAGGGTAGCAGGCACTTCTTTGTAAAGTGTTGCCTTCTTACCTACAACTTTAAGTTCAATAAAAGGTAATGTTTGATTTGATTTAGTGTTTTAGGTTGAAGTTTAGTGATTCAGACCTAAGTTTATACTGGCCAATCCTTTTAGGTAAACACCTTTACTTATTTTTGAGTGCCCAACTATATAGCACTCAATTGTTTGATGAAATTTTTGATAGAATTTCCTTTGTAGCTAGGGTACAGAAGCAAAGACCGCGCTTTTTACTCGTATTTTCGATACTTATTCAATATGCTCGTATCAAAGTCTGTCAAATACCATAGGACTAAATAATTTTTCAAAGAGGCCAATATTTGTAGGTATATTAAAAAAAAATGCGTTACTGACTGACTTATAGACAGCAGACAGTCAATACTGTTAGGCACAGAAAGCTAAAATTTGGCATGTATGTTTCTTGAGATCGTAGGGTTGTACTAAGAAGAGATTTCCTAAATTTTCCTAGGGATCGGAAAACTGTTAAATTAAAATAAAATGTGCGCGCGTATCGGCCTCTAAATAAATTAGAAATTGAAACTTGAAAATAATTATCGGTTTCGCACAAAGATAAATATTTACATTTAAGTGCCATTTACGCATCTGAGTGTAAATTTTAATTATACTTATTTATTTTCTTCGATTTGTTCTCAATCAATCAATTTCGTGAGTGGTATTATCAGTCCTACTGAACTAAATTAAATGCCACATTGTTTTAGCTGTAGTCACATTGCGACTACTGCCAGACTTCAAAACTCATGTCATGTTTAAATAAACAGACAGCCAAAAAATACTAAACAGCAGAATCGCGAAGACTTTTACAAGGCCAGAAAAAATCTTCTATTTAGAACAAACATTAACATTTCAGCTTCATTCAGATTCCTCTCAACAACATTTTTGCTCCATGCTATCTGTCACCGCTCCTCGTAAATAACACTGACAAAGAAACTAATTAATTTTAAGTGGAGTCAAAACACTTCATCAGCGGTTGTATGCGAGTCACATTTACTAACGAATTGCGATCTTGGCTTTCATTTATTCACTCCTGATGTAATACCACAGCTTGTGGGCGTTTTGAGCTTTCGTTTTCATCGTGTTATAATAATTTTGAACAGAGCCTGTAATGAGATATCAGTTTTAATTCCGCTTGAGATGCGACGGCATGATATTAAAAGATTATGTAGCATTTGGTGTGCCGAATGCATTAGACGAAAAACCACAAAAGGAGGAATAGATATATCCATTTAGGACATTTTGCAAATTTTTATTAAGCATAAAATGCATCCGCCACTATCGGGTACATAATATAGGACTACGTCTACCAATATACTTACGTTGGTTCAATTTTTTATAAGAATAGACTAACATATTTAAGAGACGGTTAAGCTCATAGCATGTTAGTGTCAGGTGACAACAGACCGCAAGGTGCTGAGTCCGGTAGAAGAATCATTATTTAATGTTTTGATTCCAGTATTTGCAAAATAGATAGTGGCAGGGGAATTAAGTGTATGTGACTCAGAATAAATAATGAAGACGCAAACGAGCTCATCGCTGTGTATGAAGTTTCATAACTAAGACCAAGTAGGTAGTGGAGGAGAGACGCCCTGTAAACCTTTTAATTCACACGATTACGCGAATTTTCACCGTCTTCTTGGTAAGTCTAGTTTTAGATAAGTCACCAAAAGAACCTACATATCTCGGAGAGCTCCTAATCCTAATGGTTCCAGCTGTCACGAAGATCTTTTGCAGTCGGTATGGAAAGTCAGTCTTAAACAAAATGTTGCAATCACGCGTTTTGTTGCTGTAGTCAGAGGCAAATTGTATTTTAGCAATGTTCTATTAAATTCACTAGACTAGAAATCAAACTCAACGCTCTAAGAAAATATTTTGAATAAGCGCTCTAATAAAATGATAAATTTGACTAAGTATTTATGAGGATATGGGACTAGTTGATATTCGCAAATGTGACCTGGTCATTCTATTTCTCCTTACCAGGAGTGTGGGATGAGCTAACACTAAATTGTTCCAAGAATGTTGCATAGAAGCTAGAAATCTGCTTCCTAGTGTAATCAGTGTAAGCATCAGCTTATCTACTGATCTAATGATGTCCGATATAACGATTTTTAAGTTAGACACATTTAGATCCAACCAGGACCAGGACGACCCAAAACAAGGTGGAGAGATAATAATAATAATAATAAACCCCTCTGGGGCAGTCGTTAACCTCATCTTGAGACTAACGCAATCTCAGAGGGCAGAGTAACAGCTTTCAAACATCACCTTTATCTTGTGATATATATATAACAGGATAGAAAGAAAGCTTACAAACCGCAGGGCAGCTTTGTGGCGAGCTGAATGTGTGTGGTGACACTGCGGTCCCGAATACTTCAGAGGGTCGGTCAGGGCCTCGTCTCCGGCTTGTCTTGGTCGGCCGGCCAGAGAGAAGCCGCAAGAGCTATTTCTGATTCTCTTAACTGATACCTATATGTACTTGGGTATGTCACAGGCTTTAAGTATGAATGAAGCCGTCATGAAGCAATCGTTGCAAGAGCGTTTCTTTGGCCACCTGAAAAAAGTACTGAATAGTCTTTTATCAGGTGGCAACAAGGTTCGTGCTTGCAATGGTTGGGTCATGCCACTTCTTGTATACTCCTTTGGCATACTCAAGTGGACTCAGTCTGAATTGGACGCCCTGGACAGAAGAGTTCGCACACTGTTGATGGCATATCGTATGCATCATCCACGTTCATCCGTGATGAGGTTGTACATCCCGCGAAAGTGCGGGGGTCGCGGTTTTCTGAATGTCAAAACCCTACACAATCGCGAGGTGCGCAACATCAGAGAATATTTTCGCCGGGCGAACGTGGATATGCATCGAGATGTTGTCGCAGTAGACAATGGGCTCACCCCGTTCAGGTTGGCTAAGGAGAACTGGCGCATGCCTGTAGTACTTAATACTGATAATCGCAAGCGTGTATGGCAGAGCAAGGAGCTTCACGGCAGGTTCCATCGGCCCTGTATGGACCCGATGTAGGCCTATTAGCCTCGGTGAACTGGCTACGCTTCGGTGACCTCTTTGGGGAAGCCGAAGGGTTTGTTTGTGCAATTGCTGACGAAGTTATCAAGACGAATAACTACCGGAAATATATCCTGAGGGATGGCACGAGTTAAATATGTCAAAACTTTTAATTAGTGACCAGTGGATTTTTTGCAATTGTAAGAGTATTGTATCGGTACTTAACCTGTTCGTATTATTGGTCATAATATTATATTATAAATTATGAAAAATAAAAGGCAGCGATAGCCGAGTGGATATACCAACAGACTGCCATGCAGAGGGTATCAGGTTCGAATCCACGGCGCGCACCAACGACTTTTCGGAGTTATGTGCGTATTGAATTGTTAATCATCGCTTGTCCCGTGCCTCGGAGAGCACGTTAAGCCGTCAGTCCCGGTTGTCATGAAGATCTTTGACAATCGTTACAGGGCGTCAGTACCTTCTAAATAAACTGACACTAGTCTAAACCATGGAATATCGCTATCCCTTCGGGTTGCGGAGGTCAGACAGGCAGTCGCTCTGTGGAAAAGGTAATATTCAGCCAAATCCGGTTAGACTAGTAAGCGGACCCCAGATTGAAACTGGGATAACGCTAAGAGAAAGAAGAGAAAGAGAGGATGGCACTACTGATATTTGCCGTGCCTGTCACCAACCTAGTGAATCCTTCAGGCATATTGTTTCCGGTTGTTCACGTCTTGCTAACGGTGAGTACTTGCACAGACATAACCAAGTAGCCAGAATTATTCACCAGCAACTTGCTCTGAAGTACAAACTTGTAGACATCGAGGTACCGTACTACAGGTATGTAGCAGAACCAGTTCTCGAAAATGGCCATGTCACATTGTACTGGGATCGATCTATCATCAGGGATAAGACTGTTGTAGCCAACAAGCCTGATATCGTGTTGATAGATCGATCAGAGCGCCTCGCAATAATTGTTGATGTCACTATTCCTCATGACGAGAATCTCGTGAAAGCCGAAAAGGAAAAACAGATTAAATATCTGGACTTGGCTCACGAGATTGTCAACATGTAGGATGTGAACTCAGATTGGGTGATTGGGTCAAGGGCCTGATGCAGAAGGCAGTACTTGTGGACACGGCACGTATTGTGAGGAAGTTCCTGTCTCTGGAGCCCTAACCACCGGCAGCTTGGACCCTGTGCCCGATGCTGGTGGGACCCCACGGTTAATTTTGTATTTTTAAATGTGTTTTTTTAAATTATATATTTAAAAATGTAATTTTAATTAGAAAAATAATAAATAAAGGAGAATAATAAAAATAATAAAAAAATCGATAAATGTAAGACACTTCACATAATAAGAGGTAAGATACAATCCGGGGACTATGCAATCGATGATACTAACACAATTACAGCCATGGAATCGACTGATCTTTATAAATATTTAGGTTATAAAAAATTGAAGGGCTTAGACCATACCATAATAAAACAATCACTAACAACCGAATACAAAACAAGAACAAATGCCATATGCAAAACACAACTCACCGGAAAACATCTCATTAAAGCACTCAACACTTATGCCGTTCCAATATTGACCTACTCATTCGGCGTAATTAAATGGACTAAAACAGATATAGAACAAATAGAACGAAAAACACGAACCACTCTAACGAAATACAATCATTTGCACTCAAAATCTGCAATAGAAAGATTAACTATCAAAAGACAGCATGGCGGCCGAGGTTTCATTGATATTAACCACCTCTGGAAGAAACAGGTACATAATCTGAAAACATTTTTCTTCACAAAAACGTGTACAAGCCACATTCATAAAGCTATAGCCCAAAATGATTTGAACTACACTCCACTCAACCTACACGAACCAATTAACACTCAATTTGCGAGCAATAGCGATTTGCAGACACAGAAAATAGACACCTGGAAAAATAAAACACTTCACGGCCGGCACCCACATGACTTGGAAAATACTCATATAGACCCAGTAGCTTCAAATAAATGGTTGAAGATAGGTAACTTGTTTCCAGAAACAGAACGTTTTATAAAAGCCATCCAAGACCAGATTATAAACACCAAAATCTATAGAAAATTTATAATAAAAGACCCTACCGTTGCAAACGACAAATGTCGTAAGTGCCATACTCAACCCGAAACTATCCAACACATAACCGGTGCTTGTACTACCCTCACGCAGACCGACTACACACACCGACATAACCAATTAGCCAATATCATCGATCAAAATTTAGCACTAAAACATAATCTCATCCAAGATACTACGACACCATATTATAATTACACACCACAAACTATCCTCGAAAACACCACTCATAAGCTGTACGTTGACCGCGCCATTCTAACAGACAGAACTATTCACTTTAATAGGCCTGACATAACACTAGTCGATAAACATAATAAAACAACTTATCTCATAGATATTGCACTTCCCAACACACACAATTTACAAAAAACTATTAGCGAAAAGATAAGCAAATATTCAGAATTAAAAGAAGAAGTAGCACGAATTTGGCGCCAGAGTAAAGTTTATGTCGTCCCTATCGTAATTTCTACCACTGGTGTCATCCCAAAACACCTTCATCATAGCCTTAAATTAATTGACCTCAAAGAAAGCCTTTATATAAACCTTCAAAAAGCCGCCATATTGAATACCTGCAGAATTGTTCGGAAATTCATGTCATTAGACGAAAACGATACACCTCAAGCAACATCTACAACATAATATAGATACACACTCTGCATTTACTTGGTACCCACCCGTAAATGTAGATTATACCAGCTAAGAGCTGAGAAAAATAGAAAAAGAAACATAATAATAATAATATAGAGCGAAGTGGAAGAGTAAAATAAAGAAATCTGACCCCACCACCATGTGCGATGCATAGCTAGGAAAAGAGAGAAACACATTTAGATCCAACCAATAATTACATTACTGGACCAGTTCTAGCACAAATAGTTTAATGTAATCTGGATCATCAATCATCAATCGGACGGTTAATAAGGTTGCCATTTGCTAGATTGTATTAAAAAAACTTTTGTTAGTATTTTATAGTACGGAGGCACCTCTATTACTGTTTCTCAACACAAAAGTAAGAGAATAGGTATGTTATATTTCGCATAAAAATATTATTAACAAACACAAAAACATTGGCGATTTGTGCCATTGCCGAGATCCCTGACCATTTGTACAGATTTTTTACAATTTTGACACACAGGTGAGTAAAATTCTTTGTAGTCAATTTAAAGTTAAAGCTATGACAGAACAAGCAATAAACAGCACATTTAGATGAATGAGTGCAGTTATCCATGCTAATAACCGCGGCATACATTTACTTATTGATATCAGTAAATATATGTCGACATATTCATGAATTCTATTATTTGCATGAATATTCTATAACATTACAAAACTTCACACCAGGACTATTAGCTACAACCCACAAAAGAGCCTACATATCCCAACCAGAAAGCACAAAATATCAAAAAGTCAGCAACATTGCGAGCGTACAGTGCAAAAAATTTCTGGGTTCACAACACGTTTTAAGAGCTCGAGTCAGGCAGTCCCCTGACTGCCTGACTCGAGCTCTTAAAACGTGCTCTTAAAACTCTTAACATATCATACAAAGGCAGCTGAGAGGTGTAATTGGTAGCTAATCCTCGCCTTCACCGCTAGTACGACGTACGACGGATTGCTGGGAACACAGGCCGTATAACAGACTAAGTGGCTATGCAAACGGGTTAAAATTGACCGAAAACTAGGGTAAATTTCGGTAGCATAGGCTTTGGCGTCTGATTGTTTCTAAATGACACACTGGGACATAAACTGGACACAGAAAAGCCTTTACTCAAATGAAACTACAAAATTTAAACCAAATTACGAATACATATTTATTTTATTCATTACAAAATATCTGAAAATTTAATTCGTTGTTGGTATCACGCAGAAACTAGGTAATATTGCGAATATAATTTCATTATCCTCGCAAGAATTTTACCTTGGTATTCAACTAGCCGTTTCGTTTCTGCGGTCGTAGGTATAACAGATTTAATTAATGTAAGAAACGCTTTGTAATCACGCTACTTTGTTATATCCATATGATAAAATCGGATTGTTGCATAGAGAATCGATCAGAAACTAAATACTTTGATTTTCAATGGTGTCATCAAAAAGTTTTAAAATAATCTTAGTACAAATAAATTATTTTTAATGTTGCAATGCTAGAAAAGTAAAACAAGGTGTACCTAGCCGGACGAATGAACACATTCAGCAGATGCCGATTGTCAATGGCGAAAATGAATTTTTAAAATCGCACCTACGAGAATGTTTAGAATTTTATAACAGTTATGACGCTCGTGCCTATTTCAAAATTCTTTTATGACTTCCTCCTTTTTACTTACTGCAGTAAAGCGAGAATGTTTCTGATGATAGCTCCACGGCTATGTGCCTGCATTGTCTGAATATCGACGTACAAAGATACGTTTACAGTCCTTTTTTAACCGACTTCAAAAAAGGAGGAGGTTCTCAATTCGTCGAAATCTTTTTTTTATGTATGTTCCCCGATTTCTTTCCGATCTGATCATGGAATCCTGAAAAAATCGAAGGAACTCTTCAAATTTAATAAGCACACTTAAAGCGATTTGACGATAATAATCCAATGCCGTCCAGTTTGGGCTCGTTTGAGTCTTTTTTACATAGACTTTGATGCTCGATGATTCCCATGGTCTGATTATAGAGCTGGAAGGTAACCATGAGATCTTAGTGATACAACAAACCAATCTAATCGAGTTTAGGGTCGTTTGATTCGTCTTAACATGGACTTTGGTACTGGATGTTTTCCAGGGTCTGATGATGGAGCAGAAAGGTGGCCATGGAATCTTTGTAATCCAATGCTCAATGGCATTGCGTCTTTGACGCAATGCCATTGAGCTTGGGCTCGTTTGATTCGTCTTTACATGGACTTTAGTGCTGAATGTTTACCAAACTCTGATGATGATGGAGCAGGAAGGTAGCCGTGGGATATATTGTAATACAATTACGCCAGTCCATTGAGTTTGGACTCGTTTGATTCGTCTTTACATGGATTTTAGTGCTGAATGTTTTCCAAAGTCTGATGATAGAGCAGGAAGGTGGCCATGGGATCTTTATAATACAATAACGCAATCTCATCGAGTTTAGGCTCGTTTGTTTTGTCTAGGCAAACACTTTGCTACAGGTTGATTTCCAGGATCTGATGATGGAACTAAAATGAACGTGTATAGGCTATTTAGTTGAAAACAAAAAAAATACTTGAAATTGCCAGAAAGATACAGGTCTACATTTCAGAATTGAGGCACGCAAGGAAGGCCTCCCCATCATGTACCACCTACGCTATCCTATGTACCTGCTTACTACCTATTACAATTTTTATTAGTATACCACAAAAAAGCTATTCTACCAACAACGAAAGTTATATAAAAAAGTGTAGAGTATACAATATATTTTATAGTTAGATCAGAAATACTTGGCTTGGCACTGACTCCAAAAATGTTTGCTCCAAAACCAATTATTTTTTGCTTTTTAGTTCCTTAGTGTTTTTGAAGCCGGTTTATTTTTATTTAAAATAATTTTTATATTTTGCTTTTTTGTGGTATACTAATAAAAATTGTAATAGGTGGTAAGCAGGTACATAGGATAGCGTAGGTGGTACATGATGGGGAGGCCTTCCTTACGTGCCTCAATTCTGAAATGTAGACCTGTGTATCTTTCTGGCAATTTCAAGTATTTTTTTTGTTTTCAACTAACTAGCCTATACACGTTCGTTTTAGTTCCATCATCAGATCCCGGAAATCAACCTGTACCAAAGTGTTTGCCAAGACAAAACAAACGAGCTTAAACTCGATGAGATTGCGTTATTGTATTATAAAGATCCCATCGCCACCTTCCTGCTCTATCATCAGACTTTGGAAAACATTCAGCACTAAAATCCATGTAAAGACGAATCAAACGAGTCTAAACTCAATGGACTTGCGTAATTGTATTACATTATATCCCACGGCTACCTTCCTGCTCCATCATCATCAGAGTTTGGTAAACATTCAGCACTAAAGTCCATGTAAAGACGAATCAAACGAGCCCAAGCTCAATGGCATTGCATCTTTGTATTACAAAGATCCCATGGCCACCTTTCTGCTCCATCATCTGACCCTGGAAAACATCCAGTACCAAAGTCCATGTTAAGACGAATCAAACGACCCTAAACTCGATTAGATTGGTTTATTGTATCACTAAGATCTCATGGTTACCTTCCAGCTCTATAATCAGACCATGGAAATCATCCAGCATCAAAGTTTATGTAAAAAAGACTCAAACGAGCCCAAACTCGACAGCATTGGATTATTATCGTCAAATCGCTTAAAGAAAAATAAAACATTTTTCTCGTAGAGTTTAGTGGAACCGTAGCTGGTTGTCTCATAGTCAGCGTGCTAGAAAACTTTAATATTAGGTATTTACAATACCGTGTTATTGGGTTTTTCTGTCACGAAATTCTCAATAGCAGCACGGAGTCTGGAAATGTGCCCGGTACGGCAATAGGCTCGCCCCTTATTACGTGGGACTTAAAAGTATATCTGGCGAAAAGTGGGTGTAGAAATACACCTCTGCCTACCTCTTCGGGGTTATAGGCGTGAGACTATGTATGTATGTATGTATGTACAATACCGCCGTCATACCAAATATTTCTAATAAAGAGTAAATAGACTTAGGGCAAATAATGATAAACTTTGATAGCGAGTATAATCCAAAGCGGACTATTGATCTAATCTTAATTAAGATAACTTTACTTTTGCTTTTACTTGACAAATTTACATTGCGTTGCCGGCAGCCCCACCTGCCGGCAACGTGATGTAAATTTGTCAAGTAAAAGCAAAAGTCAAGTAAGTCAAAAAATCAATAAAGGTAAGTAATCAGTGACGATTTACAATTGTTACATACACGCACCGTTATATTATTATTATTACATACATACATACATACATATACTCACGCCTTTTTCCCGTCGGGGTAGGCAGAGACAACAGAACGCCACTTGCTTTATCATCCTTACAAACCTCACGCAGTTCCTCTACACTCATTACTCTTCTCATACATGCTCGACGGTTTCATTATTATTATAATCATTTATTTTCTTTACAAATAGATTATAGACAAACATACATAAAATAACATTATATTAATAAACAAACAGGTGTGTTCACGGCTTCGTGTTACGCTGAATGGTATTGCGTAACTTCCCATGAAAACGCCGATACACGACACCCTTCGGGCAAAACTCTTCCTTGAGAAAAGTCTCGAGATGTTGAGTTGGCACCCGCACCATATACGACTTGAAGTTGGTGTTATGCCTTGACTCCAATCTCTCGACTCTCAAAGTCAACTTATAACTGTCACCATTTTCTATACATGTAGACATGTGTGTTGAAAAATATGCGGGTCGCTACATAAGCAACAGATTTAACCGTGAAACTAAAGCTCACATTTCATTTCCCTCGCAGCAATATCACTCTTAACTGAACCACATGTTGGGGTAAAGTCAGCACACTAGCAACCCTCTCTGCACACATTGTTTGTGTATGCTTGTGGCATTATGTATATGTTATTGATGTGCCTTGATTCAAGTTGCCGGGATGCACAGAGTAAATCCCCCGTTTACTGCGGATTTCTCTAT
This sequence comes from Euclidia mi, assembly GCA_944739405.2. Lineage (NCBI taxonomy): Eukaryota > Metazoa > Arthropoda > Insecta > Lepidoptera > Erebidae > Euclidia > Euclidia mi. The sequence goes on along the minus strand of OX123188.2, from coordinate 29,119,145 downwards.
AATACGCTCTTCTTTAAGACTTCGTATTTGCCCAGATTCGTGCAAATATTATACTCGTTTTGAGCACAAGATAAATTGCTACGATTTAATGCCAATGGCGCGTTTTTATTTATATTTGTATGCTAATACGCAAACCAGGCTTGTAGCTATACATATCAAATAACAAGACTCCAAAGTTGGTCACAAGAATTAAATAACATAAATTTTTCCAATGGTTTATATTAGTTTATACAGTAGCTTTTTTCAAGCGTTTCACTTTTCAGTTTTACCTGATTCTACAGACATAATAAGGGCTAAGGTTACGAAATATGTAATTTTACTGATAATTCCAATTCATTGAATATTCTTTTCGTATCTTAGACGTAATGGTATAGTTATTCCAAAATTCGATTTGTAGCGACAACAGTTTGAGCTCACAAATGGCTTGGAATAAAATTTAAAGAGTTTGATTAAAAGTACATCGAGACGGAGGATTGTACACAATACCTAATAAGATAGGTTTTGATTGTGCCCGAAGCATGTTCGCTTATCCTATAATTCATTCCCTTCAAGAAAACTTTCATAAAATTAAACCGAATAAAAAGTATACTTATTCTATAAACCTTGTGAAAAATTGTATTTGTTGTTAATATCAGTATGTTAACTTTTCAGCTGCGTCGAATGATCAGCTGTGACATATATTTAAACTTATTTCACGTACAGGTACATGTGTATATCACTGATCTATACCTAAACGGATGTACCGATTGTAATCAAATTTTCACTTGTTTTAGGTAATTCCCTGGACGACTTGGATTTACTGTTGAACCTAGTAGTATCTTGGCAAACGCATCACGCGTTTGCCAAGATACAGATACTACGCAAGTAGACCCGCGAGGAATAATAAAATACTCTAAGATCCTTATAAACCTAGCCGTATTGCACCGCCACCGCTAAGTAAGAATTAGAGCAGCTTACGTGCAACCATCTTGTTTTGTGCCGTTACAAAGTGTATCCTTTAACTGCCGCAAGAGCAGTAACAGTGCTGTGAATAAAATATACGCAGATATACTGCGGTCAGGGAAGAAGCTAGCTTCTTACAAACGACTGCGTGGTCTTTATTGATCTCACAGTAAAACCTTTTTATACATTGTTTAAACTATAATGGACTTCTACCACCAGTATGTAAAGACGCTTTACGGAAAATTAAATAGTGATAGATATTCTTAGGCCAAGCCAAAGCCATATATGAATATAGCTAGATGGTTGTTATGTGAATGTAGATTCTATTAACGTTAAATATATACCAGCAGATATGCTATCCGCCTTGCACACGTACTAGCCCACTACTGGACACGGGTCTCTTCTTTAATATGAGAACAGTAAGGCCACAGTCCTACACAGTGGGAAAGTGCCCGTTGGCAAACTCTTCGTGTTTTTCAAGAATTCTCAGACAAGCAGGTTTGAGGTTGTAATTCTTAGCCGTTTAGAAGCGATTATTAATAGTTCAATAAGTAGATAAATTCCAAAAATCCTTCTAATTTGCTGACAAGCTACATATATTATATTGTGATAAGCTTTTTGGGCCAAGCTTCTTGCTAGATTTTTGTGCCTATACTGTATTTATTTCATAAGCGTAACAGACGTCACGAGTAAAATGAAATTATCCGTAATAAGAAGCAGATAAGAGTATCTATAAATCCAGTTATTTAAAGCGCAGAAGCATAATAGATGAATCGCATTCAGTTATTGGAAAGGCGGCCCACTTCGTTGAATGGGGCGCATTCAGGTCAAAATAGGACACCATTATAATATTTATATCGTAGACTGGGATATAAATCTGTGAACATAAGCTTTATCATCGTATTAGGAGTGTCTTGCGCTCATGTAACGTCTATTATTGCACGATATTTGGCTTTAAAATGTTCAATACGCGGGACAAGATGTAATTTTATGCGATAAAAAAGCGTACATATAGTTATATATTTTATGTTTCCAAAGTATGTGACCAAATCTGATGATACGCGATACTTTTCAGTATAAAAATTATAATAATTGTATATTCGCGTTCGAAGGAAGAACATAGTCACTACGTTGGTTGTACAAGCGACAAGGATTACTAATGTCTGATTGACGGCGTAGCGGTTCCGTAGCTTTAAACAATTGGATACACATGCATACATATAAATTTATTTTGTTTAGGAAAATTCCCATATCCAGCCAAAGCCAGATCATTAATAATGGTTCAGCTAATATTTTTCTAGGTAATCATTTAAATCGGATAAAGAACGTTTCACCGTATTGGGTTTGTAATTATGAACCACGATTACAAAATATGTGTCTAGTAGCCATGGATAGATAAAATAATGGGACCGGCCGTAAGACACTCATATCATTAGCTGTCATAAATTACAATACCACCTACTGTAGTCTGTATATTTATTTACTTAGAAATCAGCTCTTATATTTTTGTGGATATAAGTTCTTATCACCTCATATCTGGATTTCTTCTCATGTAGTGGCTAACTGCTGACTCTTATTTGAAATATCTAACACGTTAAATACAAACAAGACTTGCAGAGAAAGAAGCTTGGACAGCAGGAAAAGAAAAAAATAATTTGAGTTTAAAATCCTTAGTCATATATTTCTTTGATTCATATTACTTTTGTTCCACGCACTTGGCATAAACATGAGTTAGCTACGCATGGGTACCCGGGTATAATTCACAAGGACTTTAGATCGAGAATATAATAAGCAATAAATCTAAATGATCACAGAACGGATTTGTTTACCACGGTTTCAAATAATAACGTTCACTTCAAGTTATCAAATTATATAAAGTCCAAGTTTGTCGTTTTTGTTTTCAAAGTAATTAAAAGTTCCGTTTCTGTAACGAAATAAGTTGATGCCTATCACGTCGGCGCAGATATTATTTATCTGTCTGCGTTCTATCGCTTAGGACTTATATCTAATATTGTAAGGATTATGCACGAATCGAAATCAGTTTCGCGTGTTTATAAATCTGTTTATATTAAGAGTAAAGAGAACTAATATCAAATGAAACCGCGATTTCTATTTCTCATAAAAACTGTCTACATTTAAAATTTGCGACAATATGCCTTCCAAACTGAACTTGATTTTAAACTACGCCATTTAGGTACACTAGATACTGTCCTAAATAATTTGCACACATGCTGAATAAGCCAATGGTATCAAAATATCGAAGAAGAACTCACAATCACAAACGAACATTAGGTATTGTCGATATATTCGTAATATTTACTTTCTAATATAAATTTTTAGTAAGCAGTAGTTATTACAATTTATCGTCGATAGGCAAACATTTACCCTGCCCGTTAATAAAATAAGTCAAGACGTAGTCATTCGTAATAAGTTAAAATTTGTAAAACGAAAAATATAAGCATTTTTTAATAATTCGAAGTTTTATCCGCAAAGATCACGCACCGCCAGTACGCACATTTAACCGTCCAATACAAATAAAACATAACGTCAAGAAATATGCCGTGAATTTCTATCAAAATGGCGTCGTAATTTGGGCCGCGCTAATGTTCTTTTTACGATTTGTTGTGTAAAACAATTTTGATGTGGACCAAGCTGCATCTCTTATACGTATCTATGTTTATATGGGAGACCTAGTATGAGTTCATTATAAATATGTTTACGTTGTCGTCACAATTGCTGCGTTCGGAGTACTGATTAGTGTTGGATGCGAAGCTGACCAATCAGAGTGCCGGCGTCTCATTGAATGGAGGTCATGGGTAAACCCATAGCAGGTCTACTGAAATAGAATCCCATTGATGTACTTAATGACGCAATGCCTGGATGTAAATTACCCTTTTAATCGGTTTATTTGCCAACGGTTATGGCTTGTAATCTTTGGACACGGCATATGCATTCGATGGGTTAAATGATTTATTTGTTTTATTTTTAATACGGTTAGTATTTTATTGTTGATTTGATTAATTTTTATAGCGATTTGTTGCAGTTACGTACTCAGTGGATTTTATAAAAAAGTTGCCAACGCATTTGATTATTTTATTTAATATGTTATAGTTATTAGGTACTTATGATTGATCCATACTGAATCACTGATATTTTTCTCGAATATTGCAGTAATTTTATGTGCACAGCTATATTAATTTAACTTGTATTACTCTGAAGATGTAAGAAGAAATGTATTTACATCCATATCAGATATAAAAAGTATCTAAGTTTTGAATAAGACAGTCTAATCATCGTCCAGCGCATATTACTGTAATCTATGCGATCACTGAAAAATGTTATTACCAGACTACCTCAGTGTTCGAAAAAAAAGGAAGATAGTCGTATACTTACTACAATACATGTATACTAGATTTTCTATCGAATGATCACAAACCATACGAGCACCAAACGTGGAACTTTTGTACTGGTTCCAGTTACAATTATTGCATTTTTCGGGCAACAAATTTGCAATCATTACACTTTCTATGCAACATAACCGTTTTTACAAACCAATTCAACTTTACCCTAAATGAATTACCGTTTTATCGTGTGAAGTGTCATGGCCAAGAATAAAAATACATCTAGAGCATAGATTTATTAACAAGAATCAGATGTAGCGTATTCGTCCAACTAAGCGTGGCACGTTGACAGCTATGTGTGCGTGACCTTTGGCGACTGGCACTGTACGGACACGCGCGTCTATGTGTGTGAAAAGTTGCCAGATTATGAATAATCTCCCAGTATTTTGCATATAGTTATGTAATATTCTTATATTCATTTGCGGTTTTGAAGAATTTACCATGGATTTAATTAATGCTTTTATAAATACATTTCTTAAATGTAGGTACCGAGTTAAGTTTTAACTACTTCGTAAATCTGTATATATAAAATCCTTGCGTTACTGACTGACTGACAGACAAGCTACAGCCGAAACTACTCGGCGCATGAAGCTGAAATTTAGCATGTATGTTTCTTGGGAACCGTAGGGGTGCACCAAGACGGGATTTCTCGAAATTCCCACGGGATCGGGCAAAACGAGAAATAAGAAAATATGTGCGTGCGAAGCCGCTGGCGTCGATTAGTTGAGAAATAAATAGTATGTATGTACACACGGCACCAAGTCAAGCTAAACAGTTGCTGTACGATTTTGATACTTATTCCCTACGCCATAAGTATGTATGTACACACGGCACGAAGTCAAGCTAAACAGTTGCTGTACGATTTTGATACTTATTCCCTACGCCATTAGTATGTATGTACACAGGGCGCCAAGTCAAGCTAAACAGTTGCTGTACGATTATGATACTTATTCCCTACGCCATAAGTATGTATGTACACACGGCGCAAAGTCAAGCTAAACATTTGCTGTACGATTTTGATACTTATTCTTTACGCCATAAGAACGGTGCAAAGGTCAAAGTTTATAAGCTTGACGAGTAGCAGGGTGTACACGAATATTTGGATCGTTTGGGGATCGAACTCAAAACAATATTATGTAAGGTATATACTAATGGAAATTGAAATTCTATTACTATATTTATGAGAAAGAAGATATATCTACAGTATACTTTTATAATACGGTAATGTATTTTTCATTAACATGACAATCATTATCACATAATCAATTGACAAGTGCATTTTCCCTAATTCAGGCAGAACGGCGTCGACAAAAACTGGCAACACTTACATATTTCTTGCACAAATACGAATTTTATCGAAATTAAATTAGGAAACAGTCAAATTATCAATAGTTACCTGTGAAAAGATATTCCATTTTCCTGTTTTTGTTTTTAGGAACAACTTTTACAGTGTTTAAAGAACACAAGACGGCATTTTGAGAATTTAAAAGTTGACGTGATCGTGACGCGTGAACTGTACGATGCTTCGTAGCGCACTGAGACGAGTTTGTATTCGCTTTTCAATTTTGTATTTGCTTTAGTGGCCGCACGCAACTGTACCGTGCGTTACATCTGATAATTCTCATATCTGTGATCTAGAGTATCTAGACATATAAATAAAATTTAAGTGTTTGTCTGTGATTTCAAAATAACTAAATGATTTTTCAAGTGCATAGTTACTCGTAGTTGCATGACTTGCACGATACCAAGGCTTAACAACGTTTTCTTTAATTTTTTGTCTGTCTGTCTTTCTGTCTTCCTGTTTATCCGGGGTAATCTATGGAATCGCTAACTGGGACTTAATGGTACTTTTACTGGAAGGTGCAGGAATTTGCAGGGTAATATATTTATAGATGGCATGTATGTATTCCTTTGTGAGTGCAGGGCAGCACTTAAAGAGGATTTTTAGAAATTCGCACCCTAAAGGGGTTAAATAGTTTTATGCGGGCGGAGTTGTATGCGAAGTCTAGTAGGCTTTAAATTGACTTAATAGGTGGCGTTTTTGTCGAGATACCAATAGTACAACGGCTGAAACCGCGGGCACCAACTAGTTACAAAATAATATCATATCTGTGAGACGTTCCGTATTGGGGTCCGAACATCCGTCCACCGCAAGGGGAGGGGTAATTGGAACACGTCATGCTTCCTCCTATGACAAACGACGGAGTCCGACCACTCACTGTTTCTCTAATAAAATAACATTGGGGAAGTTAAACGAAAAACTTCAAGAAGCAGTGTTAACATGCTTGCTTTGACTGTTTAAGAAGTTATCCGATCATTTTGGCTGTTTAAAAGAATCTGACTAGGATTATAAAAGAAAGTTTGTGGTGGATGGATGATTGTTTGTTGCTCTTTCACGTAAAAGCTACTGGACCAGCGATAATGAAACTTCGTATTAGTATATTTTTTATAGACTCCCTCGCCTGTTTCCCCGAAGGGAAAGACAGAGGTGTAATATTACACCCACATTTCGCCATGAACTTTTAGGTCCCACGTAAAAGGGGGCGAGCCTAGTAACACTTTTAAATGTGTGCATTTCAGTCATTCAGACATTCGGTTACTCATCTTATAAATAATAAATGAAGAAATAAAGTTTATTTGTTTGTTTAGATGAGAACCCTGCTTCGCAGGGCTCCTATTTTTGTATAAAGGGTCACAATAGAACCTAACATAACCTATTTATTTAGTGATAATTTACTACATTTGGTGTTCGAATACAATTTGAAGTGCAGTCGTGACTGAAATAGCTAGTAGGTAATATTGTAATTTTAGACTTTATTTTTCTGGTGTTAAGTATATATTTTTGGGTAGAGTACTAAGGGTATCAAAGCTTTTAATGGTGGTCATTATATTTAACCCCTCCTCTTTCTAGCGTTATCCCAGTTTCAATCTGGGGTCCGCTTACTAGTGTAACCGGATTTGGCTGAATATTAGCTTTTCCACGGAGCGACTGCCTGTATGACGTCCGCAACCCGAAGGGATAGCGATATTCCATGGTTTAGACTAGTGTCAGTTTATTAAGAAGGTACTAAAGCCCTATAACGACTGTCAAAGATCTTCACGATAACCGGGACCGACGGCTTAAAGTGCTATCTGAGGCACGGGGCAAGCGATAACTTAACATTCAATCCGCACATAACTCCGAAAAGTGCTCGCCGTGGATTCGAACCCGATACCCTCTGCATAGCAGTCTGTTGGTATATCCACTAGGCTATCGCTGCTCTTTTGTACAATATACATAGGTGTTTTCACTTAAAGTCACCGTGCTAGCGTTATACCGTTTGCATCCTAGACTTTCACCTTGGAGCACGGGTTCAGCTCCTCCACTGAACGACTGCCGTCTGACTTTCACTCCACAACACAAAAGAATAGCGATACGCTATTGTTTAGATCAGTGCTAGTATGTTTGGCGGCAGCTTAAATTGCTCTCTGAGGCACGGGGCAAGCGATAATTTTCCCACATAAAGTGAAATAGGTATCCTATTGTGTAAAGCTTAAACGCCGCATTACACATAAGCTTCATATTCCCTAGCTATGACTAACGATCGGGCACAGCGCATCCGACGTTCGTCCGTCCGGTCTCCATCCGGCTTCAACACGCTCCGGAATTATAAAAATATTTTCCATTAGCACCGATCCGTTTTGCGTATATCGGCTACTAGAAATGAGACTTTCCATATCTATTAGGATTACATACATGTTACAAGTTTATTATCTATATTAATCTGTTTCGTAATAGTGGCCCGAACTTCGCATCGGTAATGCATTGCATGCGTTTTAGACTTTGGATTAATGGTTCCCGGTGCGAATTATTTGGGAGAACAATATTGTCTTTAAACTGAGTGCGGGCTTGTATTTTGTATCGGGCTTATATTTGTAATCCGCTTTGTAGGTAGGTCTTCTTCTTCAGCCTTTAACAGTCCACTGCTGGACTAGGCCTCTCCTTCGAAAGGAGGAATTGGCCTACTATACCACGCTGGCCAAACGAGTTGGTATAGGGTTTGTATCAAGTTTTCTTTCTCTTACAGTGCTGTTCTCTGCATAATATGCTCCTTCTGTCGGCTCTTACGACCCTCGTCTCGTCCGTGTGGTGACGGATTAAGAATACAGAATGTCACCACCCCATATCATCCTATGTAGGTAGGTACTTACACATATTCTGTGAGATCCCGACAATACCGTACCATACCGTAGTGTGGTAGGTTAACTCCGTAACTTAAGGAAGTCGAGGACCCCAAGGTGGGAGTAGGCGACATTTTCTTCAGCACTCGCACTTACTCCTCCCACCGGTCGGGATAGACCGGGTAGACCGGCTACTACGGTGTTCCACTGCATCAATATAAGAAAATAAATACGATTACATTACTTACATAGATTATGAATATGATATTAGCCCGAAAAACGTTTTCACGATTTTTCCTCACCGTCCCGAAGTAGAAAAACTAAGCTTGTGTAGTAAACGAAAGTTATATAGTGTTGTTTATGCGCCGAGAGTGCAGGAATGCTATATGTATCGGCCATTTGTCTTTGAGCTCTAGTACACGCTGTCAACGTGGATTCAGTTACACACTGTTTACACGATAGGGAAGTTTCCTGCACGTGAAATAATACATCCAAGTATTTTTATCTAATGAAACATGTCAAAATATTAGTAGTTTCATTCATCAATGAATATTAAAACTTTATTTAACATTTTTTATCTTCAATTTATTGATAATAAGTATTCTACTTGACAGCAAAATACTATGACGTCACTACGTTATATTTCATACAAAACCCTTGGCAAAGGTCGTTTTTAATATTTCATTAAAAGTGCTTGATTTGACTAGTTGGAAACAACCCTATTACACTTTATTTTCGTAAACTTACCCCCAATGTCTTTTCTCTTTTATGTTGCATTCACATGCTTTGGCATTAAGGTGATAATATCTGTTCTCTGTTTAGTTTTGATTAAGTATGTTTTTGATTTACACTTGTATTGAAAACCTTGACTTGTTTGATAGAATAGTTTTACCCAGTTTTGTGGTGGTCCGGTGCTCAAGTAAAAACGTGTGCATGACGCAGTGCTATGCTTGCATCTGTTTAGACGTGCTTCATAAATCTTGATGTGGTGATAATAATTCTTATAAAATCTCACAAAGCTTAAAAATCTGCCTCCAATCAAGAAATAAAACCAGCATTCATAAACCAACGTAGATGTGTAGAAATTACACATACAGAACTGATTCTGCGCAATTAGAGGTATATCCATACATCAAGGCCATCCCAGGGACGTAGACCGACCGAATTTAAACTTTCGTGGTCACTATCATTACTTTTTACTGTTCCTACGGGATATATATATATACCACGTACCCTTGTTTTGAGTAACCGATATTTCGGTAGACCGATTGTGCCCCATTAGAGGCTCAAAAAATATCGATCTGTACCTACATTTTATCTGTATATATAAAGTTCTTACGATACTGACTGACAGACAGGGTTCTAAGAAGGTATTGCCCGAAATTCACAGCTTTCGGCAATGCTTCTATTAAAATAAAATCTGCGGGCGTGACTGCTGGCATCCTATACTTTTAAATAAATGCATTTACATATGGCCGTGGCTGCGCTAAATACGGGACACGGTGGCCAAGTACGGGTAAAGATACGGCCGATGGCGTACCGGACACTCGGATATTTGTAGATAGACCTTAAGGCGGCAACCGGCGCTGTACCGCGTCGAACCAGAGTGATAATGTCTCACAGTATTCCATATATCTCTCCGCCTTTCCATAACGATCCCAAGTCCTCTCAAAGAAGCCTCGAGGTGTTGGTGTGAGATATTGCCAATATCTCACACCAACAAGGTGAAAGGAATCTACAGCAATCGTATTTCTATTTTGAGAGAGTTTCAAAGGTCGAGTACGTTTAGACTATGTAGAGGCTATCTTCCGCTTGCACGACTACACTAGTAACAGGTCTTAATTTCATAATAATTGTCCTGTATTTATCACAATCTTCAGCAAATTTCTCTATTGTATGTTGTGTGGTTATAATATTAGTAATGGACAACATGCACATAGCACTAGTAGCCAACGGTGAAAGCAGTTAAATATTTACAATAATTATTGTTTCAGTTAGATGAAGGGCCTTTGACTGTAGCTCCATTAGTTACCTAACAAGTTACTCATGCAAATTGTCGTTTGTCTAATTAGGAATCTACACATATATATAGAGAGCCGGAGGCCCTATCCCCTATTCCCTCATCCCACTCCTCATCCTATCCTTTTTCCCAACCCCAAGGGGCGGCAACGCACTTGTGACTCCTGTGGTGTTGCTTGTGTCCATTGCTTACCATCAGGCGATCCGTCTGCTCGTTTGCCACATATTACTTTAAAAAAAATTACAAAAGGAAGTCACCTTTTCGTCCTGGCTGTCCATAAGAACGCTATAAACAAAAAAGGATTTTTTTATGGTTTTCACCATAAAAAAATGAATTGAAAGTTCAAGTTGTATGATTCTTGAGGAAGATTTAGGTGTACAACACGTTTTTGAAATATAATACTTGAAAACAATAACAACTTGAAGTTAAAACTATGTCATATCTTAATATATAAAATCCTTGCGTTACTGACTGACTGACAGACATGCTACAGCCGAAACTATTGGGCGCAGGAAGCTGAAATTTGGCATTAATGTTCCGTGGGGACCGTAGAGGTGCACTAAGAAGGGATTTCCCGAAATTCCCACGGGATCGGGCAAAACGGATAAATTAAAAAAAATGCTGGCGTAGCTGCTGGCGTCCTCTAGTCCTTAATAAGTTTCAATTAGTATCAAATTTACAATTATTAGTGTGCTAGAATTTATTAACTTTTCTACGTTTTAAAAAGTTTAATGACTATTTTACCTTCCATTATAGCTTTTAAATAGATTCTATTTTCAGATCGTTTAATTCACAAGTGAATCTTTTAAATATAGAGTTTTCGTTATACAGTTTGGAGTTTAGATTTTTCGACTTTAGAATTCATAACTTGTAGTTGGCAACTGTAAAATATGTGTATTCCTACATTAACAACTTTGTATTATTACTTCAATTTCAGTTTTAGTTTCTTTCATACATATTTCTTTATTTGTTCGTTTATATTTCAGAGTTCTGTGAAAAAAATAATGCGAATGTTGTAGTAAATGACACACCTAGATTTGAAACGACGATTGCTGTAATGTGTTTACTTGTGAAGATACAACAGGTAACTTTCGGTGCGGGTAGTAGCCAAGTGAGCATTTCAACCATTGCGCCTTCGATGCAATCAGTAAAGATAAATGTGGTACATCGATTCAAGTGTTGATCATATGACCATGAGTTGTCACATACTATTGTCATTTATTATTATATTAATAAAAAATGATTTTTAATCTAGTATGTACCTAACCTTTTAGATTTGATTGCTTTACTGACATAAACCCACTTAAAACAAACATATTGACGTTGCTATTATCAAAATAGCACTAACAGCTATAAACATAATGCTTGATATGAACTGACAGAAATTGTAATCAATCAACATGGACACAGTGCCAATTACAACCAGCCATACAACCTGCAAAAGTAATAATTAATAAACATACGATAATGTTGAGGGCAAAACTAAAATACTGGCGTTAAATGGTGTCAATGGATAACAAAATGGTCAATTCACCATTTGAACTACTGGTTAATGCTTCAAACAAGATTAGAGAAAATTATTTATTTAAAAGAAGTCAATCCAATACAAACGTTTTAATTCTTAAAAACGATTGTTGAAGCCACCTCTTTCCTCGCGAGGTTACAACTTGCAACACTTTGTCATGGTAGTCAATAGAGAGTTTTAATCACTGCGCCTTTCCCACAGTCGACGAATATAATAACTCTCTAACTCTGGTCCGAGCTTATCAAGTCGTCGACCATCTGAAGATTCAGGTCATGGTGGAATTTTAATTTGATGACCCGGTGGCGTAGCGAGAGTGTAAACGACTGCCACGCCGAAGGTCGCGGGTTCGATTCCCGCTCAAGTCAAAAATTTGTGTGCATGAACATGGATGTTTGTCTTGGTCTAGCTGTTTCTATGTATAATATGTACATAATATGTATTTACAAAAAAAAAGTATATAAGTATGTTTATCCATTGTCTAGTACCCATACTACAAGCTTCTGCTTAGTTTGGGACTAGATGGTGTTGTGTGAATGTGGTAGAATATTATTTAAAAAAACTCCAACTGCTTCTTTCAGCTATAATGTTAGCAACAGTATTGAACTTTTGTATGTTTTGTCTGTCGTCTTGAGATGGTCCACTGAAAAGAAGACACGTAAGTTGGTCAGATCATCCGGTTGGTGAGCGGCCTCTGAGTGTTTTCATATTACAAATCTTTATTTGTAAATATTTGGTGCTGTCATAAAAGTAGGCTGCCGTGTTTGCCATCAAATGTATAGCATATGAATATCTTAATAATGCTAATAGTTTTTTTATCTAAATAATTAATATTTAAGCGAATAAGTATTACCTATATTGCTCTCGTTCTCGTCCCAAAATTAGATCGTACAAGTTTATCTGAGCTGTAAGGGTGAACACAAATAAAGAGTACAATTCAAACAGATGATGTATAATGAAGGTTTCATTTAGTCAACCTTCTCTGGTTTAATCTGAAAACTAAAGGAAAATAGAACTTTCGAAGGTCATCCTTATCAAACATAAATACTTATTTATGTTTTATTTTTAAGGCAGACTTTAAAATACTTTTGTTACAATTGTCTTATAATGGTGTTTAAATATAGAATAATGTAAACCAATTGGAATGTGAAGATGATCTGTAGAAAAGCTAATATTTTGTCAAATCTGGGCAGCCTAGAAAGCAGACCCCTTATCAAATTGTTAATCTCAAGCAGAAGAAAGTAAGAATTATGATATCTAAGTAAACACAAAGTCGGCACAAATATAATTCTGGGTATCACATTTTGTACTGTCCTGTGTAAAAATCGAACCTAAAACACTCGATGCTACTGAAATATGACACCGCCTGGTGAAGATGAAATTAAGCTTCCCTAATAGGTCACTATAATAATGGCTGCTAAGCGGCCAATAATTGGACGTAAGACACTAACCACCAGTGCTTTTAAAAATGTTACCATCTACGAACGACTTCATTGATGTGCATAATCGAAGGGCTACTAAAACAGACAATAATAAGTCTAATCCACTAGAGAGCATATATTTTTTTGTTAGTTGTGACATTTTTTTTATTTTTTATTACGCGCCAAATCTTCAGACCCATCTCTTGGCCAAGGATATGGTAAAATACGTCACTGAGTATATAGTATATTTTAAACGGTTTTATTTAGCTTGACCTGTTTATTTGTTTGTTTGTTTGTTTGGGTCAAATTTAGTAATTGGAATTTTATCCCCATCCTGATGACAGATTGATCTGATATTTGATGCACACTCTTAATCTTGATGACAATACAACAAAATATGTTCCTTATGATTGTAAATCCAAGATGGCCGCTGATACAAAATAGCGGATCACATATTACTTCCCAACAACCTCAATATGGGTATCAAATGAAAGTATTTGATTGGTAGAATAGAGCTCACTATGAAAAATCCAAGATGGCGGCCGATACATAATGGCGGATCACATATTTCTTCATGAAAACCTCAATATGGGTATCAAATGAAAGGGCTTAATTCGTAGAATAGACCTCACTATGAAAACATTCAAGATGGCTGCCGCCACAAAATGGCGGATTACATATTTTTCAAAAATACCTCAATATAGGTATCGAATGAAAGGGCTTGATTGGTAGAATAGGGCTTACCATGAACTAACAACAAAACTAAAAGCTTGAAAATAAAATAAAACCTTTTTAAGTTAAACGGTTTTATTACAATTTAAAAATATGTAGTTATGTTATTTACTAAGAGCTAAAAATAATTCGGTAAGTCTTAGCTACCAGATCGCACTAATATTCTCATCAACCTGGAGTATTGATCAGATAAATATAAAATCGTTGGGCGTAGCGTATCCAGAGTAAACATTTTGATAGCAATTTCACGCACCCAATATAAAAATATGTAGTACATAACATAACTACATATTTTTTTATTGTAATAAAACCGTTTAACTTAAAAAGGTTTTATTTTATTTTATAAATCATAAGAATAGATAAGTAGTTATCTACCTTGCTCTGGTATGATACGCAAACATATGTAGATAAAGGAGGTTCTGAATACAAACACAAACCAGTGCGATGCGAATAGAAGCCGTGGATCTAGAGAATACTAACAATTAATGACGTCATTTGACCGGCGCCGTAATTATTTCTATTGTGAGCGAACACAATGCTTATCTACAAGTATTGATAAAAAACCGAACGGAAATAAGTTTACAATTTTTTATGCAAATTTTCTATACAATAAGGTTGATAGCAACATTGGAAATTGCATTGCGAATCGTCGTACAATGAAAACTATTAGGTACAGAACTCAATAAGACTTTGCTAAACCCTCATAAAACCTTTATATAACTTAATTGTTATAAATTCATACAAATAATTATAAATAAAAAAAAAGTGAGTCCTTTTGTAAGTCGAACGACACAAGATCGACTGACAAAATGATATATTCTTTAAGGTTTCTCCTAAATTGTATGCCTTAAGAACGCCTTAAGACTTAAGACATAAAAGAAACCTTTCTGATGCCTTCTTTGCAGCAAGGTTTCTTTTATGCCGTATGGCGTATATGTTCTTAAGGCATAAAATCCTTTAAAGCCCTATTAACTTTAAAGGTAAGACCTGGACTGAAATTAAAAGCGTAAAGCTCAGTGCCGATTGGAATGGAGACACACTGACCCACTGCCATCTAGAGGACATAGAAACATAAGTCAAGTAAGTCAGCGTTTAAACTTACAAACCAGTGGCATTATCCTACATATTATGACGCTAAAGCAACAGGCTGGACTCGAAGATTATTACAAATGATTGCAGTCCCGCGCCATTTCAATTAGAGCTACAATCTGAATGAAGCTTTCACGGATGTATATTAATATAGCTGAGGCTATTTCTTTGGGGTTAATTCCTTTGAAATTATTGTGATTCTAATTATGTTCGGAGCCTTCAGCTACGGTTTGTGTAGGTATGAACTATTGAATAAATTGTAAAGGGACACTTTAATCTGGATCAAGAGTACGGTTTGGAAAATTAGATTAAAAGGCTAATCGCATAAGTGCGCATAAGAAATGTGATCAGAGTGAATGAAGCTAGAAATGTAGGCCAAGTTTGTAGTAAGAGGAATCTCTAATCTCTGAAAGTTCTACTTAATAAAAAAATGTGTATGTTTGTTTAATCCTGTTTCTAAAACAGATTGCTAGATGCTACATACTTAGCATCAATACAACACAATCTGTAGCCCTTTGTTTGTTACAATACTTAAAACTCCAACATGTTCGAGTCTGACTCGTGCACCGAAGGTTTCTTACATTTCCAACGAATTTAAGCTTTTATCTTAATTAGACATAATTGATGATGTCATACTATCTTAAATGAAAAAGAAAGTCCTTTTGATATTTTAGAGAAACTTAAGAACTAAAAATAGTTTGAGCTGATGATAACCGAATGGTTATCGAATGATAGTATTCTTGCCATAATTTATTTAATTACCAAATAATTTCAAATATTCTTCACTACGCAAACCGTGGTGTAGAATAAAGATAATAAACAAACAATAACTGTAATGTGGTTTTCTTAAATTAACTTTAGTTAATTATGTTCTAAGTGAAGTAATTACACGAAGAATGAATTCTTGGAAACTGTACTTGATACAATTTATGACTTTAATTGAGTATGGGGCTGTATTTCTATTTCTTAGTACGTAGTTACGATAACTATAACGCCGTGGTCCAGTGGATAGCGTATGCGACTGCTGATCGGAGGTCCCGGGTTCGATTCCCGGGTCGGGCATAAAAGTTACTGGGTTTTCCGAATTCTCAGTAGCAGCACGGAATCTGCTGATGTGCCCGCTAACGGCAATAGGCTCGCCCCCTATTACGTGGGACCTAAAAATTCATGGCGAAATGTGGGTGTAATATTACACCTCTGCCTACCCATTCGGTGATAAAGGCGTAACACTATAAAAAAATAAAAAAATAAGATCTATAATAAAGTTATGATATTGTTTGTAGATTTAAGACTGAAGTAGGGTAAAATTTACGTGTCCAGTGGCTTAGCGGTTGGTGTTCGATGCCCACATGAGACAACACTTTGTATGATCCACAATTTGTTGTTTAGAGTCTGGGTGTTTTTGTGCCCGTTGGTTGCATCTTTGTAAAGTCTACGATCGAGGATTTCTAGTGCGGGAGTCGAACGGAACGGGCACCAAAAAAACAACATTACTTACTATTTTTATGTGTATAGGCCAGATATTGATCAATTGGCCCACTCCGCCGAAAAACCACTCTTTATCGCAATGTCCAAACAGAATAACAGAATCAATATTGCCACTTTTAACTGTGAACAAATTTTTAAGCGGAGCTATCGTAGTCCATTCCGCGCATCGAACAGTTAGGCTAAGAACTCACGGAGCGATTTTCACCCGCGACCGCCGCGGTTGCGGGCCCGCAGCTTCTGTAGAATGCAGATATGTATGTAAAAAATTAAAGCAAAACTCACGACGCGATTTTCGCCCGCCTCGTGCGCGGTTGTTTGCGGTTCCCGCTGCACCGGCGGGCAACAAATGGAATCATGCGGGCCGCGGTCAACCGCAGCCGCGGCGGGCGGCGCCCGCGCGCTCTGCGGTCGGTTGGCGGGCCGCGGTCGCGGTCGAGGGGCGGGGTGTACAGAAATCCAACGTCATTTTGCACCAGCCAGTGACTTATGGCATCGTGACAAATGTTTCTGCATGTTTAAAATTAAACAAATATTATAAAATGGATATTGAAATCGATCTACTAATTACTTACGTCTTGCAACCGCCCGTCTTGCGATCATCGCCCGCCACGTCTGCGGGCGATGATCGCAGCCGCGGTGGCTGAAAAACCGCGCAAATAACCAGTCTCGTGAGTTTAGAAATAAAACCGCAGTTCCACCACCGCGGCGGTCGCGGGAAAAAATCGCTCCGTGAGTTCTTAGCCTAAGAGGTCAAGAAAAAGCCAATTCTATAAATATAATTATTACAGTGGTTTTCCCTCTGGTATTCTTATACTATAATATTATCTATAATAATATGAAATTAAGCATCATTCACGATGAGATTGCGCGAACAGCTCTGAGTCAAAAGTTCCCCTATCCTTCACGATATAAACTTGGATAATGTACCTATCTTCTGCATGATTGATCGACATGTGAAGGTATATTTGTTGGCTGAAATGAGATGCTATCAGGAGCATTTGTGATAGCAATTTCACGAGCAATATCGGTTCAGGTGTGCTCAAGAGGCCCTCCGTCTCAATGCCTACACGAATGCTATTGAAGAATAAAATAGAATAGAAAACAGGCATTGATATGCTATGCTTACAATAGGAATATTTATTGCGGTTTATTATAGGATGTAAATCTAAAGGAAAAGCTCTGGGATATTCAAAAGCTTGAATACAACCTTTTTGTAGGTTCAAACAGGCGTAATCTGTTTGTTGTACACAGAGTATGGTACAGGTATGGTACAAGTTTAAAAACTGGGTACCTACCTGACATATTTATCATATTTTGAGACTTCTTAATGTATGAATGCCAAAGAGATTATCACGATTACACCATGTCACGTCGAGTGTTGTGAATTCGATGCGTCATAGTTTTTTATTTTATATATATTTGGATGGATACTATGGATTTTGCATAAATGGCAGTCATTTCCATGTTCCGTATCAAGGGAAAATATAAAATGTCATTGTCACATGTGACCACACAGATTAGCTATAAAATAATTAATGTAACTATAAAACCATAAACTACTACTACAGACTTGGTTAAAACTGATTAAAAAATAAATCCCATATTTAAGTAGACTTTTAAACTTGATTAATGATCCAATACCTTTAATTACTAAAGTTAAATAACAATTTTCAACTGAAAGTCTTAGATTGGCAAATAGAAGCAATACTATGCTTAATATTACTTAGAGATTAGGAAAGGCATAGAGAGGCGGCGACTCATTTGTTAAAGGTGCTTTTTAGGAACATCGACTTAGCTTAATAAGCTAAACAAAGTAGGTACAAGTAATGATGCATGTGGGAAATTCTGTTGGGATAGGATCAGATGTTACTCGCTTAGCAGGTCCTTTACACCATCCGATATCCAATGTGGTCCAAATGATACTGCCACCTGCTGAAAGAAACGAAAAGAACCTGCGAAATCAAATCCTGCTGACCGCTTATGTGCGCAATCTATATCACAACAGTACCCAGTAAACACTTAATAGTTGCCTAACGGGAAGGAAAGACAAGGAGCAAGAACTTCATCAACCTGGGCTTTCATAAATCTTCATACATAACAATAAATGACTAATGTTTCTTTACATACTTAGTTATTCAATGGGAGGATAGTGTTTTCCATCTATGCTGCAACTGGCAAGCCTCTAATAGTCATAAAAGAGTAGACCTAATAGCACTTTCCCCCACCCGCGAGCCCTATCCAAGACTCATGATAGCCAACATAAAGACAAAATTTATACCACACCAACATACCCTACTTAACCCACATTATCCCTTTCACAATCATCTTGTAAACGTTACAAAAGCTCACGTACAACAAATTCACAATAAGCTTTGATCAGTACAGTATTAATATTTAAAAACTTAACAGTTGATTCGACTCCATACATTATGTATGCCGGGACCGTTATAAACAATTCATGGGACAAAGCCAATTGTGCCGGATAGGTACATGAATCCTGTATTACAAAGAAAATGTAATTATTCAACGTTTTATTATATTAACGTTAAGCCAATCCCGGGTTTAGCCGCAAGGTATGTATTATGTATTAATGAAATCTCTATAGAATATTGCTGTGGTTGAAGTGAGTTTTCGCTTACAGCACTAGCAGTATTTTACGCTATCGTACGTTCGTGTTGGCTATATCAGTGTGTGTAAATAAATAAATATCCAATGAGTCAGCGGCTCATCAGGGATCCAAGACTGCTACCTACTACATTTGCTTCATAATGACGTCGCTATACTGAGTCGAAGAATTACATCATCATTTTGGATATTTTGGCCTAGTTTTTGTCCCTGTGTTTTAAAATTAATTAGTATGATATTTATCTGAATCTTATCGAACAGTGGCGAAACCGGGCCTTAATATTGAAGTATTCTGCTAATTTATAATGAAGACTACTATTGACTTATTAAGTGTGACTGACCTCAATTTACTAAGCAATGTACCAACATCACAGCTAGGATTGCTTTAGGTCTATGAGAACATAACAAATGCCACTATGATAAACACAAAATTTATTGTAACGTGTTTTTGTGGATTCAATGTTTTTTGTTATTGTTGAATTAGGTTTGTATAATATTTGGTTTCATAAAACAAAGAAATTCTATTCTAATTTATTTCTAACATAACGTCATCGCGAGATAACCAAAAAATTTAATGGATACGACCACTCTAGTTCTTTATACAAAAGCTCCCAAACGAATATTATGTGACACTGAATGGTTAGGCAATGGTACATTGCTCTCACATTTTGTCAACTACGATTTAGGTCACGCGTAAAAGAGGTTGGGTTCATAATTGCCGTCTACGGAATACATTTCCTGACTCCGTCCTACGACAGACACTTGACACCAGAAAAATCCTTGCGTGACTCCGGACCTAAACTGATTCGAACGCGAGCTTACGGTAAACAGCTCTCGCGGTAAACATTTATTACACTACATATATAGAATATTTACTAATGTGCCAGACTTCATCAGAGTAAGAGATCCGAATGATTTTTACCCTAATTAACGGAAAATACCGAATCTCGAAAATTCGTTGAAATTAAATTAAATAGCGTTCTTAATCTGAGGATCTGAGTGCTCTAAAAATATCTCTAAATGTGCTAATAATGTCTACAGTTTTGTCTGCACATATAAATATGTATCACTGCTACGAACGGTCGTGTAGTCAAACTTGACCTAGTAATTAAAAACAGCTTACATTATTTTACGAAGTATCAAATTCTTGTTTCACAGTTGAGATAATTACATTTAATAGCAACAATTAACCGTCGGTTAACAAGTTAAACTACGTATTTGTTGGAGCTTTCGGTTCATTGCAATTATTTGTTTAGCTATTTCGAGTAATACGATCTGACGCCAGCTTGTTCGCTCGACGCGACGTTGCTAAGGACTTATTGAACATTATCTTGCTCCTTACTGTCCTGATCACCTGTCACAAAAGATAATAATTCCTTGGGCCTTTCACAAAATTGCCAAATTAGAAAGTTTGTTTTGCTTTATATTAAAATTTGAGTTGACAACATCAATGTTGCCTTATTGGTATCATCACTCGAGCCCTGTTATCGGGTGTTTTTGAGATTCGGTAGCAGTTTTCTGGGTCAGAGTTCTGCTCGGATAGTAATGGCTTTGCTCTCAGGAATTATTAACACCATACTGAAAGCCGACAAATCAAGATACAGCTGTACTGAAGTAGGTACCTATATCTTTCGCTGCGTCTATAGTGAAGAATAATGTCTCACTGTAGGCAGTGCCATAAATGAGACATATGTTGCTGGTGGGAAGCTTTATGAATTAGCTGGTGCCTGTAATCACTGAATGTCACACAACGATTTGTATACCATTGTTTTATTACGACAAGTAGAAAAAGAAACAATAATGTTGTAAAGAGCCGAATTTTTACGAGTGGCCAAGTAGTTGAGTTGCGCAAAAACATGTTTTATATAGGCTCACGCTTGTATCCTCGAAGGGGTAGGGCAGAGTTGCATATTACACCCATATTCTGCCATGTTATGAATATAAGTTCCACCTAGTAGCGGGTTAGCCTATTGCTGTGACCGGGCACATTAATAGACTCCGTGCCGCTACTGAGCATTCGAAAAACGTAGAAACAATTTTGCACGACCCGGGATCAAAACCGGGCCCTCTCGATCAACAGACGCATACGCTAGTCACTCGAGGCAGTCAAATGTTTTCTGAAATCTCTTATAACCGATACAAACACAAAGACAAAGACCTGACCTCAGCTCGTGTTTGTCGAGGGGTGGGGATGCAAGTGCAACCACACTGACTTTTATTAATATAACTATTGAGAAAATAATTAACGATTTCATACATGACCCACGAAGCTGAAACGAGCAAGGTTTATATCAAAACAAAAATATAGCTCCTATGCTTAGGTACCTTTTTGTGGATGTCGACATTGTGTCTGTATTAGTTATTCAGAACATTCAATTTATTTCAATTCACAAACAAGTTGCAAACATTTGCCTTTGAGAGTTATCACGTTTTTGGTGAAACGTCCTCTGATCACTGATTTTACTCTGAAGGATAGTTCACAATATTTGCTACATGTCGTACATCGTGTAAGAATTTAGGCAAGCAGACCTAAACCGTTTGAGAAATCGAGCGATATGCGAGACCTTTAGATATCTGGGGGCACGGGAGTGCCCCCGCCAAGTCGAGCAAAAATTTGTTGCCTGTAAAGTCGGTATACGGGCGAAAGTTTTACGTGACAACGACTTTGAGTGGTAAAATAATTTTAATGTGAATATTCATTCGTATAGTAGGAAGAAGGATGAAAGACGCGTGCCTTTCACTTTTTATGTCTGTCTCTCTCGCTCTTAGGCGGGACGCGTGCCTCTCACTCGCTCTCATTGTGAGCGCATAACGTGAGCGGAGCGTAACTCAGTTTCTTGAAGTGTCACCCGGCAAACCAATTTATAAGACGTTGTCACGTCAAAAAGCGTCACGGCCGTACCATCCTTTTCTCGAAGCAATTCAGGCCATTTTCGACCCCCTATAACTTCATTGTGGATAAAACTAGAAGCCTGCTTTTTAGTAACCATGCAGGTATTGTATAAGCATGGTGTATTTAAATTTTTATACAATTTGAACCAGTAGTTTAAGAAATATAACGAGTCAAAATTCTTAATTTTGTCACTCACTGACCGATCATCAAAAGTCTAAGGCACTTCTAGCAGACATATATTATTATATAAGCTTCAAATTTAGAATACAATTAGTGTTTTGTATATGAATCAAGGAAAAATTAAAATATTAATAAATTTCTTTCCAGTTTTCAAGATACATCAACTTCATAAATAACTTTGTAATCCCATTTAAATAGGTATATATATATATTTACAAAATTACATTTGCTGTTAGAGCTTTAATTAAGAAAATTCGTTGTTGGTGTACAAGAAGTTCAAGGTACCGGAAAGGACAAAAGTAATACTATCTACAAAAAGAAATTAAATCCCATAAAATACAATACTTGTCAAAAACACCAAGTCTCGCGACCGTAAAATATTGTGAGATCCATGTAATACCAAGTCGGTTAATTAAAAATCTTTAATGTTTTAAATAAATATACTGACTTGGCAATCGCATTAAACAATCTAATTTATATATGTATTTCTTATGAGATATATTGTGTTTTCATGCGATGGCCGGGTCTATATATTTATTTAAAGCATTAAAGATTTTTAATTAACCGACTTGGTATTACATGGATCTCACAACATTTTACGGTCGCGAGACTTGGTGTTTTTGACAAGTATTGTTTTTTATGGGATCTGGTAGTCAGTTAGTGGAATGAACTTTAATAATTGGTTACAGGCGAGTTTACTTTTATGTGAGATATGTATTTACATATGGAATGCACTTTTACTTGCAAGGAAGACAATCTTTACCCCACAATGGAACGTATATGCCGGTATTTAATGGCCAATGCATTGCTATAGGCTTAGCTCAGTCAGAATACCGAAACATATTCAATATGAATTGACACAGGGAGGACTTAAATCTCCAGACCTAATGCCAAAAGTAAAAACTGGCTGTTTAAAAATGCACTTCGTTACTTACATACTTTACCTTTTTATTAGAAAGGCTGGGTTGTCGTTGGAAAAATCCCAATCACTTTTCCCTCGATTTTTGCCACACAGCTGTCAATTTACGACTTCACTTATTTATTTTTGGCTCAAATATTAGACGGAATAGATGTATCCAGAGCCGTTGATCGCTTAGAACTAGATATTTTTCTGCACAATTTCATTACCCGCCACATGCAGTTGACCACCGCAAGGCCAACGAATAATCCTAGCCATAATTCTTGAAACCCGACATCACCTTCCAACATAGAGATTTAAAGTCACACGTCTCTCAGATTTGTATTAAAAGTAAATCTCTGAGAATTATTTATGACAGTTGTCTGATTCTTCAAGTGCCTCCGTGTTATCGACCCTTAAGTAACCTTTGTATTATTTATAGAAGACTTATTTGCTTACCAAGCTTTTCTCGAGTATTTGTTTATTTTCGCTGAATAGCTGTTGTCCAGGGTAACCCTTTCCCGCCAACCGCTCGGAGCCATTCTGGAAACAGCCAACCTGTAATTCGTTATTCAGTTTATCCTTCTTTATAAAAATATATTCTGAAATATTTGTTTTATTATTCAGGCAGTTATCATTAATTTGTCACAAGCTGTTTGCTTTCGTATTTTCCGCTTATGGTTAAAACCGATCGTTAGTAGAACTTTCACGATAAAATAGCAATTCAACGTTGTTTCAAGTATATTTTTTATAATTATTGATCAGAATTATCATTGTATACTAGTTGGTAGATAATCTTTGAAGAATACCCGTCTTCAAAGCTTATCAACTACTGTACACGTGATGGCAAAATACCATCTTTATTTAGAACTAGCTGTTTCCCGCGGTTTCGCCCGCGTCCTGAGGGAACTACTTCACGTAGTCGGTTAATTTATAGCCGAAATTATTCCTTGGTACATCAGCTATCCGCCAATGAAAATCCCGTCAAAATCGGTCCAGCCGTTGTAGAGATTAGCGAGAACAAAGAGACAGACAGATAGACAAAAATTAAAAAACATGACATTTCGGTAAATTCGGTATAATAATATGTACCATGTACCATATCCATATGCATTTAGTAAAAAGCGGTTATTTTAACATAACAAACAGACACTCCAATGTTATTTATGGGTATTGATTATTAAGACAAAATTAACGTGAAGTAAGAAATAAATAATTGTTGTAATATATATTATGACATACACCAAGCATATCAATTAATTTGTTTTTGATGATTTGAAATTGCCTTTGATCTCGGGTCAATTCGGGATCATTAACCCGGCTCCGGGACACCTGTTTCTTTCGTTAGGTGTCATCGGAGTAACTCTTGTCCGGCGCGTCCACGTCGCGGGGGTGGGCACCTTTTGTCTAGGCTAGAACAGGATGGTGGCAAAGTTAGGGTAAGGACCCTATGTCTACGGGGTATAATGTGGATCCCTTGCCCAGGGTCATGGGTAAAGACCTTAACGGCTTAGTTGGCGGAGTTGGAGTCCATCAGTACGGTAATTAAGGCGGATGAGGCACGTCGTATCAGAAGTGGTGAGAGAGACTCTCAAACCGGTTTTGTAAAGACACCATTAAGTCTTCACCGGTACAAAGGGCGAGCAGTGTCGATAGACAAAGGAATTCGGCCTTTGTGGCGGCGAGGCAAGGCACACGGTGGTGTGCCTTAAAGGGCGCAATTCATACTTTATAGTGAATTGCGGCCAACCGCCTGCATTCTCAATTTCCTGCTGATCGTATCGGCTGCCCGGTCCATCGGCAACTGGACTTTGAGAACGAGAGAGTGGATCTGCATCAGCGCAACTGCTTATCCACTTAAATATATTCACGCGCGGATGACCCTGGCTATATTTTTGATTGACTTGCGAACTGTGAAAGCCCTGCGGCGATCGAGAACTGGTGGTGGGGTTGGGATCTTGGTGGATCACTGGCCTTAGCTGGGACTCGGCACGTAGGTGGTCAGACGAGAGTGGTCGCTCCTGGCCTTGACTGAGACGGAAGGACAGGTTCGGCAGCACGACTGACGACAAAGCAGCCCTATTTAGGATCGCTCTGCTTTCCCCAATCCGGGGAGGGGCCTAGAAAAGGTGGCCTAAACATAGTCCGTCTCTCATGTCAATCGGTTGGCAAACCGCAGTCAACCGAGCACCAACCTTTAGCGGTCGCAAGAAACAAAAAAGGAATATGGCAAAAAACTTTATAACAGGAGCATGGAATGTTCGAACGCTCTTAGATGACGACTCTAACCTGTGTCCCGAGAGGAAGACTGCAATCATAGCAAGAGAGTTATTAAGATACAACGTGGATATAGCTGCTTTGAGCGAAACTCATCTTAGTGATAATGGTAGCCTATGTGAGCAGATGGGAGGATATACATATTACTGGATTGGTAAACCATCAGAGGAGCGTGCGGCTAGTGGTGTTGGCTTCGCAGTGCATAACAAAATAGCATCAACTTTATATGAACTTCCAAAAGGAATAAATGACCGCATAATGACTTTGCGTCTCCCTGTCAACGACACTAAATATGCACACAGTATCTATGCACCCACTTTAACAGCTAATGATGACGACAAAACCAAATTCTACCACGATTTGTCTCGTGTTCTCGCTGGAATTCCTCCACAAGACAAAATAATTTTGCTCGGTGACTTCAATGCTCGCGTTGGTACTGACTACGTAGCATGGAGTGGTGTCATTGGTCGTCATGGAGTTGGCAACTGTAATTCAAATGGCTTGGAGCTGCTTACACTGTGTGCAGAGTTTGACCTGTGTCTGACCAATACCTTCTTTCGCTTACCGGAAAAATATAAGACCTCCTGGATGCACCCTCGATCAAAGCATTGGCATCTTTTGGATTACATAATTGTGCGGAAGAAAGACCTTAGCGACGTTTTAGTAACTAGAGCTATGCGGGGTGCAGAGTGCTGGTCGGACCACCGTCTCATTCGTTCAAGGATGCGCTTAAAATTTAAGCCTACTCGTCGTGCAGGACATAAAAGGTCAGTAAGTGCATTTGTTGCTCCACTTGTTCAGTCCGAAAACCTCAGACGTGACCTAGACAATCATTTTGGCACCAAAATCATACAGGATGGTGACAACCCAGACGAAGCATGGCGCTCATATGCAAAACACCTTCAGGACAGCGTCTCATGCACCATACCAAAGCCGCAGAAGAAAAATCAGGACTGGTTTGACAATTCGGACGACGAAATTCGATCATTACTGGCAAGTCACAGAAGAGAATTAAGATCTGTTACAAGTACCGATAGACGGAGATCTATACACCGAGAGCTAAAATCCAAAATCCGTGGGCTCAAAAATCAATAGTGGCTGGACAAAACGAAAGATCTACAGCTTTTAGCTTACACAAATCAAACAGGAAAATTTTTCGAAGGCCTTAAATCCATCTTCGGACCCAAGACGAGAAAAACTGCACCAATATTATCTCGTAAGCTGCAGACTAACAGATCATAAACAGATCCTGGAAAGATGGGCTGAACATTTCAATGACGTTCTGAATCCCTGCGGGCAGACAACTGACATAGCGTACATTGAAAATCTAGAAAGTCGACCTCTTATGAAAGACCTCGCTGATCCGCCATCTTTTGATGAGTTTATATCAGCCATCAAGAGATTAAAGAATGCCAAAACACCAGGTACTGATCATTTAGCATCGGAAATCTACAGATACGGCGGTCCTTACATAAAAATAGGCTGTTCAGTATAGTTCTTAGGGTATGGGAAACCGAAATGGTACCTCAAGATTGGAAGGATCATCTGCAAACTTTATAAAGGTAAAGGTGAAGTCTCTAGGTGTAGTTCTTACAGGGGTATCTCCCTTCTATCTTCGGCTGGGAAGATAATGGCCCATATTATAAATCGGCGCTTGGTGAACCTTGCTGAAACAATGCTTCCTGAGTCGCAATGTGGCTTTAGACCTGGCAGAGGAACAGTTGATAGCATATTCGTGGTCAAACAAATCCAGGAGAAAAGCCTCGAACAAAACCGGCCCTTGTACATGTGCTTTGTCGATCTAGAAAAGGCCTTTGACCGCGTGCCACGTGATGCTCTCTGGCTTGTATTGAAAAAGGTTGGATGTCCTGAGAAATTCATCAACATAATTCGCCAGTTTCACGACGGTATGATGGCGCGTGTTCAACACGAAAATGATTTCTCGGACCCGATTCAAGTAACCAGTGGTGTGAAGCAGGGTTGCGTCATGGCTCCGACGCTATTTGCGCTATACTTTTCGGCCGTAATGAATGATGCGCTCAAGCATAGTGTGGGAAAAATCGAGCTTAACGTCCGCTCTGACAAAAGTGTTTTCGACATATCACGCTTTAAGGCAAAGTCTAGGATATCTAAGGTCCCCATAGTTGAGGTTCTCTATGCCGACGATGTGTGCCTATTAGCAGATCGTATAGATACGCTTCAGGATTACATGAATGCACTTCAGAGCGCCTGTCGCAGATTTGGTCTGGTTATCAGTGTGGAAAAGACCCAAATCCTTAAACAACCACCAAGGGGATGTTCGGCTGACAGCGGTTCAATAGAGCTCCTTTCTGAGCCACTAGTAGAGGTAGCCAAATTTAACTACCTCGGAAGCCAAGTCTGCAAAGACAATAAGCTGACTGCTGAAATTCCAGCACGGATCGCTAAGGCAGCTGCTACATTTGGGAAGCTTAAGCAAAGGGTATGGACATCTCACGACCTCAAATTGCAAACTAAAATATACGTTTACAAAGCGTTGGTCCTACCTATACTCACCTACGCCGCGGAAACCTGGTGTCTCTACAAAGGTGATATTAAAAAGCTCGACAAGTTTCACTTACGATGTCTGCGGTCGATACTGAACATAAAATGGCAGGACTATGTTCCCAACACGGAAGTTCTAAGACGCACTGGTATGATGGGTATGGAGGCAATACTAATGAAGATCCATCTGAGATGGTGTGCGCATGGGATCCGATAGATTGCCTAAAACCGTTTTCTACGCGGAGCTAGCCCAAGGCAAGCGAACACAGGGCGGGCAATACCTGCGGTACAAGGATGTCTTTAAGCGACACCTTGTTGCCTGTGGACTTCCCGTTGATCGATGGCAAGTGCTGGCTCAGAATCGCGAAAACTGGCGAACTTCAACCTATAAGGCAACCGAACGTTTTGAGGAAAGTCGTCTAGCAGATCTGGACAGGAAGCGTCACCTAGTCAAAAGCCGTCCGAAACCTACTTATGACTACACTCTCAATGATGCCGGTCAACTCTTCTGTCCACAGTGTGACCGGGTTTTCAAAACCAAGTTTGGATTTGCTAGTCATCTAAGAGCTCACAACAGAAGGGAGAATTAGTCTGGGTCGCTGTCACCGGACACGGTGAAGAGGACTATATATATCAATTAATTAAAGGAATTTCTCATAAAATAAAGTCTGCTAAATTGATAAAATTTATTTGAAGCCACTATGCAGTGCTTAGGAAATTCGTGTATATTGCGTGTTCTACATTTGTAATGTGGCTTACAATAGCCCTATGTATTCAGGTAGCGAGCAGGGAGCAAGGAACCTCTCGTGATTTCTCAGGAGATGTGTGTAGTGAATGGCGGTCTCTGGGCCGATGTGAGTCCAATGGTGTGGAGACGGACTATTTTAATGTGTATAAGGTACCTAAATATGATTTTAAATCTGCGCCTACCCTCTGTGGATTTGTGTGTCTGTCTTAAGCATCGAAGTTCCCTAACAAATTGACTTATAATAATGTGTTTAGTTTGTTTGAAAGCTACAGTTTATAAAAATCGGTCTCTGTAGTTACTTATAATCGTATATTTAATGTTATGCTGTACTTGAAAGTTTAATTCGTGGGTTCAAGAGCGTATGTAACTGATAAAATTGACATTATTGTGTACCGTCTTTTTGCCTTATTTAAAACACACACGGAATTTAACAACTGACATGCCACATAGTTGTAACCCTGTGTATTATAAACTAGAGGATGCCCGCGGTTACACCCGCGTTATTTAAGGCACCGCTCCCGTAGCTCATATGCTCATATGTATAGCCTTCCTCGATAAATGGGCTATCTAACACTGAAAGAATTATTCAAATCGGAATAGTAGTTCTGAGATTAGCGCGTTCAACCAAACAAACAAACTCTTCAGCTTTATATATTAGTAAGATAAGATAAGATAAGAATTCAAAAAGTTGGTTTTTATTAGTTCTTTATTAAATAAGCAACAAAAATCAGCTAGACATATTTTAAATCCCTACTTAAATCCTTACCCTTATTACTTAACTATAAGGCCCACTTGCGTAACGTTTGATTTAAGTCACTCCTAAGTTTAAATTTGTTGAACAGAATTAACAGCATATAATAATTTAAGGTAAAAGTATTTAGCGTCCTCTTGCACAACGACAACAACGCTTAGATTTAGTTATACATTTTATGAGGTCGGTAAAGTAGTTTCTACGTTTTGTTTCATGGCATGAAGCCTTTTTGTTACGATTTTAACGATGTTATGCGTATGGTTTCGCATAAAACCTTAGACTTTATATACTTTGAGCATAAAACAAAACGCATTGTCGTCGCCTAGCAACGAAATGACAATTGACAAATAATAACTAGAAACTTTTGAGCATTAACCCTAGAACCCTACATGGGGTGCAGGTGCACCCCACACCGATTTGTTTTCTAAATATCTCAATTTCTTTAATACCCACGAATTCGCGCGTCGGAGTATTTTAGTTTGGTGTCAACCGCTCGCGTTACGTCAATACCGTGACGAGGGACCGCGTTGTGTGGTCGCCTGTATAAGTGCTGTGGGGTACGCCAGTACCCCAGTGTAGTAAAATCGTAAGATTATTTATTTATTACGATTGATGCATTTATATGTAATAAGTTATTAAAGGAGAATGACCAAAACTGGGCTATTTTGTGGCACGTTTGCTTCTAAACCATTCATATCCGCTTGCTTGCCCGTGTTATATGGCATATAACAAAATTCAAACACTAAATTGCCCGTGTTATATGGCATATAACATCGCATCTCAGTCTACTTTGCCCGTGTTATACTGTATATGACATGGCTCCCGCGGTCGAAAGAGTGAAATATACTCGTCTCTGTCGCTCTAGGGCTTAGTTTGTATTATGTATCTCGTTTCTACGTTAAATTTCCCGTCATACTAATCCCAGTCGAGTTTCGACTCCATAGAGAAATTAAAAAAAAAAAACGTTCGTTGTTAATGTTGTCACTGTGTGTTGAGTCGGTGCGGAATGTGCGGAATGTGTAAGTGTATTTGTGTTGTTTTTTCTGTTAAATTTAGTTTTATTATTTAAGATCTATTGTGTTTATCAAGGTATGTAAATAACTAACATGTATATATAATAATTCCAGCATGAAATATAAGATTTGACTTTTTTCGAGACCTTAAGTAGATTTTGGCGCGCAACAGTGATTTTACTGAGAGCATGGGAACTGTTTCAGAAATGTTCATATTACTTAGAAGTGGTGAATGCTATCCGTATGATTTCTTTTTGTTTTAAAAGAATATGAGACTACTTATTTAGTGTTTATTTATTTGTATGTTTAAAACTGTTATTTGTGCATTATATGGCTTTATCAAATTTAACATAAATTACGCCGCGCGGCGCCAGGTAATGGTTTGGAATCAGAGGCCTGTAATTCATAAATATGTATAAACAAGTGTACTTTTTTATTTTTATCTTATTATCTAATATATAAGTAACGTAATTAAATATTAAAAACGATATGTCACCGCTTTAAGTTTTGAGGTATGAACTTATAAATACAAAGCGAGCTCTAAAACGCGCTATCACAATTTCAAACGAGCATCACTCGACACTAGAGTCGTATTCTAAATAAACAAAGATAACATTGTATAGTTAGTTTCATACCAAACATAAATAATATAACACTTGACAACCTTTCAAAACAAATTGAGTCACAAGGACCGATTGTGTGGATCCCGACCCGCGCGCCGAGGCGATAAAAACGCGCGGGCATTTGATCGTTATCGCTTTCAAGTGGCCGGGCAGAGGGGCCGGTGTGGGTTGCGGCGCGGAGCAAGCAAGCGGATATCTAGAAAATCTTCTTTTATTTTATAATTTTATATATATTAATTTTAATTTAAAGCGAAACGGGGATTTTTAGTTCAAAATTAAAAGTATCTGCGTTGTTCCGGTCGTGACATCGCCATTTCATATTCAAAACTCATTTTGCATATTTAGGCAAATGTTTACAGTTTCTTGGAAACCCCTTTTAATAGGGAAAAATTACATTCATAGTGAAAACAGGGTGACATAACAAAAGTTCTAATAAGCAAAATAACACCAAAATCTTATGATATTTTGAAAAATGTATTGTGGTGAAATATTTTCTATAAATAATATGTTTATCCTTTTTGCAACATATTACCCACGAAATAATGTTTTGTACTTATCGAAAATATGGGAACATATTTTTATTATACTGGCATCTGTAATGTCTTACGCAAAGAAATATAACCTTATTACTAGTCCAACCTCTCTGGTCTTACGTCAGTTATTTTGACATGAAAACAGTCAAATTGCTTTTTCACCTATGCTCATATCTCTTTATTGGAAAATAAGTAATTTACTGCCATTTATATTGACTTGAACAATTCTTTGTGGACCAAACAAGTTTATTTCGTGTTATCAAGACTCGTGGGATGACTTAAATATGAGACAGTCTTTATTGGTTACAATGGTATGTCGTCTGGACTTAGAACAACTAGCCGTGGTGAGGATTGCAGTTATGTTAACTCTTCCTTTGCGGTACCTCGGCAGCAACACGTCCGTTCTTTGGACAAGCTATCTGATTCGGAG
This sequence comes from Euclidia mi, assembly GCA_944739405.2. Lineage (NCBI taxonomy): Eukaryota > Metazoa > Arthropoda > Insecta > Lepidoptera > Erebidae > Euclidia > Euclidia mi. Next base: position 29,086,875 of record OX123188.2, on the reverse strand, counting down.
CTCAATATTTTGACATCATGGATAGCGCCAGTCTGTGTAAGTGTGGTTTACTTCTCTTCTCAATTCCTACAATTCTCTCGTGCTCTCCTCACCGAATATTCAAACTACTTTAATTGTTTGTTTCAGGAATTGAACGGAATCTTATTTTTAGAATGCTACACATTAATTGAAGCTGTTGTAACTTCTGAGGTCATACCTGCACCACATTATGGTATACGATATACAAGCTCCTGCTTCATTTTGAGGTGATTTATTGGAAGAAGATTTAGGTATAATAACAAATAAAATGAAGAATAACTTAAAAACTGTGTTTCATTTACCTATTAAGCATAAAACAGTGTTGTTTTAATGCCAACTTTGTAATAAGGTCCAATGGAATGAGCTTATCTTTTGCGAACTAGCCTCACTGAAATTCTCAATAATTGTACCACATGGTATTGAGAATTTTCAGTAAGAAATATATGAAACTGAAAAAACCGCAAACTAATATAATGTACAAGCGTTTGTTTCGTAGCTCCACTTCTTTTTACAACTATTTTCTGTATAATATACATAGAGGCTTCTAATAAATTCCGGTAATATGTTTAAATCATATCATCACCGTCCTAGAGCTATGTCGGTTGCATCCAAGACTTCTACGCCTAGGAGCCCTGGGTCCGCTTACTAGTCTAACCAGATATGACAGAATATTAGCTTCTCCATAGTCTGACCGCCATAACCCAAAGGGAAAGCGATATTGTATGGTTTAGACCAGTAAGTATCGGTTTATTGGAACCCTCCAATAAACCGATACTTACTGGTCTAAAACTAACTGACTCCCCGTAACGACGTGCGATGGTGAAAGATCTTCATGACAACTGGAACCGACGGCTTAACGTAAGTACTCTTCGAAGCACGGGCGATAATTAACTAATTTACTACTATTTATATGATTAAATCATGTAACTATCACAATTCTTAACCTCAAAATATTTGAAATCTTTAATGTCCGATAGCTAAGAACTGCCGCCGAATATCGTATAAATTTTTTCCTAATTTAATTAGGAGTATATTTACAATATTTTACTGGTCAAATCATCGAGAAGCAAACTTAGCCCATCTTCCATACAAATTTGGTCATTCTCCTTTGATTATTTATTAAAACAATAGTCTTATATGAATTAAATACAGATATTTTTAGATATTATGAAGGTAAAATTCAATGAAGTTTATTTATTTTGTTTCGGGTGGCTGTCAGAGGTTTGAATTACGAAGAAATAAGCTCTATTATAGACCACAAATCTGGCGAGGAAGAAATAGAAGTTGGGACCAGTTGTAATTCCTGGGTTCTTTACAAGTGTTCAAGATTGATTGAGAGAAAGAATAAGCCAAATATAAAGTTTCAGCAGACAGTTTTTAAATTAGGTTTGGAACTGATACATGAACATTTGGAGGACCGTCACCGGATGCCAACTTAGTCCATTGCAGTGATCCTCAAAAAAGGACCAAATCCTACAAGCGCTGTTGCTCAAACTACATTTAACTTTGTGTAATAAGGCTGATTTGTGATCTCAAGTTACCGATTATGTTTAATAAAACGTATTTTCATGAATTGTTTTTTTTTTATTTTAAGGATTACAGTCATTTTAGTATGGGGTGTTCCAGCACCCCAGTGTAGGAATAACATGTGCGCCAAATAGTGTAGGATTCTAGGGTTAACAATAGCACAAGTAGGTATATTGTTATCAGTCATATCATCATCATCATCATGTCAGCCAAGGGACGTCCACTGCTGGACATAGGCCTCCCCCTGCTGCGTCGTCCGGTCCAGTTATATAATTATTGATAATTTTCGTCGCTAATGACAAGATGCCAACATCAGTGTGACAGTTCTTAAATGAAATTAGCCACTAAACAGCCGATTTTCGGTAATTAATTTTGACAGTTCTTAAATCATATTACTCGACAAATTTGTCGTTGTGCAACCCGCTAGTGGTGTTTAATATTCTTTTTCTCGTTAAATACATCTTAATTCAATTTAAGAATCGTTGTGCAAGTGGGCCTAAGGCCCACTTGCGTAACGTTTGATTTAAGTCACTCCTAAGTTTAAATTCGTTGAACAGAATTAACAGCATAAAATAATTTAAGTTAAAAGTATTTAGCGTCCTCTTGCACAACGACAACAACGCTTAGATTTAGTTAAACATTTTATGAGGTCGGTAAAGTAGTTTCTACGTTTTGTTTCATGGCATGAAGCCTTTTTGTTACGATTTTAACGATGTTATGCGTATGGTTTCGCATAAAACCTTAGACTATATATACTTTGAGCATAAAACAAAACGCATTGTCGTCGCCTAGCAACGAAATGACAATTGACAAATAATAACTAGAAACTTTTAACCCTAGAACCCTACATGGGGTGCAGGTGCTCCCCACACCGATTTGTTTTCTAAATATCTCAATTTATTTAATGTCCACGAATTCACGCGTCAGAGTATTTTAGTTTGGTGTCAACCTCTTGCCAATACCGTGACGTCACCTGCGTCATGTAGTCGCCTATGTAAGTGCTGTGGGGTATGCCAGTACCCCATTGTAGAAAAATCGTAAGCTATTTTATTTATTACGATTGATGGATTTGTATGTAATATCTTATTTAATTTGATTATTTATTAAAACAATACTCTTATATGAATGAAATACTGATATTTTTAGATGTTATGTGGAGCATCAGGTACAAGTTTGTGCAAAGTGCTCAAACTAAGTTTAACTTTGTGTAATAAGGTTGATTTGTGATCTCAAGTTACTGATTATTTATAATTAAACGTATTTTTATTAATTGTTTTTTTTTATTTTTAGAATTACAGTCATTATAGTATGGAGTGTTCCAGCAACCCAGTGTAGGAATAATATGTGCGCCAGATAGTGTAAGTGTAGGATTCTAGGGTTAACAAGAACATAAGTAGACATTGTTATCAGTTATATCATCATCATCATCATTTCAGCCTCTTCACCAGATCGTCGGTCCACCTTGTGGGAGGCCTACCCCTGATGCGTCGTCCGGTCCAGTTATACATATATAATTATAGTTATTTTTCGTCGCTAATGACAAGCTGCCAACGTCAGTGTGACAATTTTTAAATAACATTAGCCACTTAACAGCCGATTTTCGGTAATTAATTTTGACAGTTCTTAAATCATATTACTCGACAAATTTTTCGTTGTGCAAGACGCTAGTGGTGTTTAATATATTTTTTCTCGTTAAATACATCTTAATTCAATTTAAGAATCGTTGTGCAAGTGGGCCTAAGTGTACAAAATGAGTTACTAAATGGCATATAAGCAATTGTTTTTTGAATGTCAAGATACTTTTAATTATATCAATGCTCTAAATAAGTTAGGTAACGTATAACTGAGATTCCCTTCTAATATTTGAAAACATGGCAATAATCATTTTTCTCGCAGTTAGCGTACGACAATCGTGAAGAAAATTTATCCAGCTTACACGGATCTGTACAGATCAGTTCAGCATCAGATACGATGTTTTTGATCGAATCAAATTACTTAATCTTCAATCTTGTTGTAAGTTAGTAGCCATCAAATATAGAGGTAAACTGATAAAGCCTTTAAAAGTAGATAATAGAATCACAGGTTTTAAGTTCTTTAATGTTACCAGAAAAGAGATGCATAAAAATGGTATTTACAGTGATTTGACAATTGCAGTAACACCAAAAGTCAGATATTTACCGTCGATGTACATACATACATACATAGACTCACGCCTGTTTCCCGGAGGGGTAGGCAGAGACTACGGAACGCCATTTGCAACGATCCTGACATACCTCACTTGATTCACTCACTCCCATCAAGTTTCTCATGCATGCTCTTCTGTTAAGGGTACTTCTGACTTGTCCTTTTTTCAGGATGTCTCCAATCTGGTCAGAGAACGTCCGCCTAGATCTTCCCCTTTGTTCTGTTCTATTCACACTTGCCTTATATATCTTCTTTGTCAGTCTATCGTCATCCATCCTCTCCATGTGCCCAAACCATCTTAACATGCCTTTCTCAATGCTTGTCACTACATCTTCTTTTACCCCACACCACTCTCGTATCACACAATTCTTTACTCTGTCGGTCAAAGACACACCACACATACTTCTCAGTGCTCTCATTTCTACAGCATTCATTTTACTTTCAAATCTCTTCTGCCATACCCAACTTTCACTACCATACATAAGGGTAGGTACTAACACGCCTCTATGTACAGCCAAACGTGCCTTTTTGGACACGTTTTGACTGTTCATAAACGCTTTCAGAGCTCCATTCACACTATTACCTGCATTAACTCTCCTTTTAATATCTGCTTCATTCTTACCATCTCTTGTAAACAACGTACCTAAGTAAACAAACTCATTCACTTGTTCCACTCGCTGTCCATCGATCAAAACATTACAAGCCGTAACGCGTTCCTCCTTTTCAAAAACCATAACTTTCGTTTTACTTACATTCACTTTCATTTCTTTCCTCTCTAACGCAACATGCATGATTGCTACCATCTCCTGCAACTCCTCCGCTGAAGATGCAAGTATTACCTGATCATCAGCATTAAGGAGGCATTTGACGAGTAACCCATTCATCCTTAATCCGCAGTCACTATGTTTTAAATCTTGCAAACAACTGTCCATGAAGAGGTTAAACAGCCACGGCGACGCTACACATCCCTGTCTAACACCTTTCTCGATGGTAAACCAGTCAGTGTATGCCCCGTTTATCCTCACACAAGCTCTAGAATCCTCATAAAGGGATTTCAGAGCTCGAATGAGGCTGCTGTCCACCCCATTCATTGACAGCACCGACCACATTTCATTCCTCACCACTTTATCGTAAGCCTTTTCCAAATCCACGAATGCGCAATAGACCTTTTGACCCTTGGCCAAAAACTTTTCGGCTATGCTTCGCAAGGAAAAAACCTGATCCGTGCATCCCATACCCTTTCGGAATCCCGCTTGTACATCCCATATTTTCTTGTCGCTTACTTCCACAACTCTTTCAATAAGTACCTTTGCATACAATTTGCCAACAATGCTGAGAAGGCTAATGCCTCTATAGTTTTTGCAGTCTTGTTGCGAGCCTTTTCCTTTATAAAGAGGCACAACTACAGCTGTGGCCCAGTCATTAGATACTCGGCCAGTGGTCCAGCACAAGTTATATAACCGCTGCAACTGACCAACTATGATGCCCTGTCCAGCCTTCAGCATTTCGACTGTAATCCTATCATATCCTGCAGCCTTACCTACTTTCAGACTTCCCAGTGCCTTCACGATCTCAGTCACGCCAATAACGCTTTCATCATTGCTATCATTACCATTCATTTCAGCTATTGGTGTCTCTATCGCCGACCTTTCAAATAAACTTTCAAAATACTCTTTCCATCTTTTCAGCACGCAAGATTCATCATTTACTATCTTTCCATTCTCGTCTCTGATGGATGTGTGTTCTGAGGATTGAGTTCTTCCTCGAACTGCACGAACGGCTTTCCAGAAAAACTTAATGTTCCTCTGGAAATCGTCAGATAATCTGCTATCAAACTCATCTTTCTTTTCCTCTTTTTTCCTTTTAACCATTTCTTTCATTATTCTTTTTGACCTAACAAACTCCTTTCTTGCTTCATCTATGTCTACACTCGTTGCTTTTCCCATTCTTTCATTTGCTCTGGCAGCCAACCAATCTGACCAAGCTTTCTTCTTCTCTGACACTGCTGATGGTACATCCTTGTCCCACCATGTATTCTTAACCTTTCGTATTTTCCTTCTCTTGATCACACCACATACTTCAGACGCTCAGACGACCGTCGATGTACTGACTATATTTGTATAATAGTCCAAATTATTATCTTTTTGTACGAAACTTTTTTTTGGTGGTAGGGCCACGCTGTTTACAGCACGAATGGGCCGGCTCGACCGGGGCAATACCACCCTCCCACAGAAGATCGACGTAAAGTAACAGTATGTTCTATGCTGTTGCGTTTCGTTCGGTGAGTGGGAGAGCCGGAGGCCCAACCATACCCTCCCCATCCTCTCTTCATTGCCCATATGGGGAAGGAGGAGAGGATGAGGAGGATTAGCTGAAGGGGCGGTTACCGCAGCATACGTGGGACCAGTAGAGTATCCGTGGAGTCATTGTGTGGGTAGTCGACTCGCCGGCCAGGGAGACCCGTAGAAACGGTGGTGCCGCTGGCCCTCCGCGGCATAGTATAGGGGCCCAACTGGGACTAACCATCTCGGGAGGCTGCCCCACCAGGCCGCGCATAATCTCAGGGTGGCTCGTCGTGCTGGTTGGTGACCGGACGGTGGGACCCGGTGACCACTTCCGGGAGGGTACGGGGGCCCTTCCGTCCGGCGGGTCGGCCACCGCTATACCTCACAGTATAATGGCAATACAATACTCTGCGCTTTGTCACGCGCTGCTGCGTTGACTGCCTCCTCTTTTCACGACCCCCTTTTCTTCTTCTATGGCAGCTTCAAGAAAGGGTTCCGGTCAAACAGCGGCGTCTTCGTTCCCCACCAACTCACTTTTTAAGGTGGAGTCGGCTAACATCCGCGGACTCCATTCGAACCTCAACGCCGTCCACCATCATCTCGAGACGGCCCGACCGGCCATGCTTTTCTTGACCGAGACTCAAATAGGCCGTCCTGACGACACGACTTATTTGCATTATCCCGGTTATGCAATGGAGGATAACTTCCACGCAAAAGCCGGGGTGTGCTTGTTCGTCAGAGTGGATATTTGCTGTCGACGTCTACGCTGCCTAGAGGACCCGTCCTTTTCTGTCCTATGGGTACACGTAAGTCTGGGTTCATTGGCCCGGATTTACGTGTGCCTTTACCGTTCCCATACCGGAGATGCCGAGACAACTCGACTGTTTGACTACTTAAGTCAGGCAGCAGATAATGCGCAGGAGCAGTTCCCGAACACCGAGTTGGTCTTTTTGGGAGATTTCAATGCCCACCATGAGACCTGGCTGGGCTCTTCCAAAACGGACCACGCAGGACGAGCTGCTCACGCATTTGCTCTAACGCATGACCTGACTCAACTGGTACTCCAGCCCACCAGGACACCAGATATATCGGGTCAAGCGCCCTCGTTGTTAGACCTTGTGCTGACGAGTAACCCGGCCCAGTACAGTGTGACGGTACAAGCTCCTTTGGGTTCCTCCGACCACTGTCTGGTTCGCACTACAGTGCCATTCGCTTCACCTCCACAACCAGTGAAGACAAAGCGACGCTTGTGGCACTACTCGTCAGCGGATTGGGATGGCCTGCGAGACTATTATGCTTCCATCCCGTGGTCTCAAAGCTGCTTTGGTGGGGGGATCTGTCGGAGAGTGCGTCTGCTGTTGCTGGGGAAATCATCTTGGGTATGGAATAGGTATTATATTCCATCCACTGACGTCTCCAGCAACAGCGGATTACGGCCCTGGTTCGATCGTGAGTGCGCCGATGCTGTTAAACAAAAACAGTCGGCTTACCGCGCTTGGATCAGGGCTCGGTCTCGTCACGATCCGAATGTCCATCTCATCAAGGAAGCCTATAATAGAGCCACCAAGGTCTGCAAGCGGGCATACATAAGAGCGGATGCACAGCGCATTGCACGGTTTGGTCAAGAACTCTTGTCGCACCCCACGGGCAGCCGGGGATACTGGCGATTGGCCAAAGCCGTGCAATCTAATTTCTGCCAGCCTTCACTGCCGCCGTTGCGATGCCCTCATGGATCACTGGCCCATGGGCCGGAAGAGAAAGCTGACCTGCTTGTCAATCTCTTTGCGGCCAACTCCCGAATCGATGATCGTAGTGCGCAGCCGCCTTCGATTCCCTACTGCGGCCACTCCATGCCTGATATTAAAATCAGGCAATGCGATGTTCGCGCGACACTGCGATCTCTCGATGTCCGGAAAGCCAGTGGACCTGACGGAATTCCAGCGGTTGTGCTTAGGAAATGCGCAGCCGAGTTGTCTCCCTAATAGGGGGTGAGCCTATTGCCGTTACCGGGCACATTACCAGACTTCGTGCTGCTACTGAGAATTTCCTAACGGAAAAACCCAATAACACTTTGCCCAACCCGGGAATCGAACCCGAGACCTCCCAATCCCACGCGCACATTTATGCCGTGAGACCAACGAGGCAGTCAAGCCAAAGTAATTTGTATTCAAAACCGCCACAAAGTCAACTCACATAATATAGGATTTTGTTTAATACGTCGCATGAGTGGGGTCGGCATACGAGTTCATAAATTCGGTCAATGACTTTATCCCAAACTTTTCTATTGATAACCCGCATGTGTCGCGAAGAGCAACTACTAAGACTGCGCATATAGATATTTGTACCACAATGAGCACTTTTAAACACCCGACTTATTTTTTCAAAATTACTTGAGCATTTCCTATATATATTTTTTATTATACGAGTAAGTAGTAATTATGTTGACAGCTTAAAAATGTAGTATTGTACTATGATTGTATCCAAATAGCAGAATAAAAACTTTTAAAACCTTGTCCGCTATGAAATGCGGGCGGCTCAAGATCGATATGTGTTGGGGGAGGCCTATGTCCAGCAGTGGACGTCTCTAGGCTGACATGGTTAATCTATAACCTGTATAAGTATAGAATTAGATACCACACAAGTCACTGTAAGTACTTATGTAAGTACCTTAATACCTAATACAATTTTGAAAACTATACGAAAAATTTAGAGAACATTTTTAAAGAGTTACCACGTAGAAATCATATCACACACCACGCTCGAATTGGACCGAGGTGTAAGGTTAGCACATTAGAAAAGTCACCTCGACTATGACCAATCGGATTCCCGCAAAATTTGTTAAATCCTCCAATTGTTACCCCGATCTGCATGCAGTTCGTGCCCTAGATTTTGCATACAATATGAATTTCATACAAAACATATTTGAAAGAAAATGTTAGAATATCCCTAAAAATTTTAAAGGACACCATTCCACAGTAACGCTCTTCTTTGAACCGGCGTTCTCCGATTTCTTTATAAAACCTCACGTATTGAGGCAAGCCTCTATCAGACAGTTAATTTTATACAGAATTCACGAAATTTCATTACATTAATGAAGTGAAATGCGTTTATCTCGACACAGAGTGAGGCTTCCATTCAGACGGAGTTCATTTACTCGAAAATACGTTTTTGATGTTCATTTGGAATCAACATTGAAGCTTATGTAACGTCGAATTCTCAAGCACCTCACTATTTACATTAATATAATACAAGCTATGTACGAAATTTGTTCCAGTAAATAGATCCGTACAATGTTGGGATGTAATGTTGTTATTTGCGTTTCGTTAGTTATGCTATATTAGGTATATCGATTAGATTAAGCTACTACCGTAGTTGTTATTTGTTGATATTGTGGTGCTTTATATACCTTTATACTATTTCTATTATATAATATGGTTTTCTTCTATACGGCTGCTGTGGGAAACTGAATCACGATAGATTATTAAATATAATAATGTTAATTAAATAGTGATTAATTTTTAACCAAATGAAACAACATTTATATGTATATCGAAATATGAGAAACAACACCAGAGCTCATGCCCAATTCTATTTTTTCTAAGAAACAATTTGTGGTAGTATTTCCTATACATATAAATAAAATTGAAGTGTCTGTCTGTGATTTCAAAATAACTATGTTTTTTCAAGTGCATATAGTAAGTTACACGATTCTACGTCCAAAACAACCCTTTTTAACATTTTTGTCTGTCTGTCTGTCCGTCTGTCTGTCTGTCTTTCTGTTTGTCCGGGGTAATCTCTGGAACGGCTGAACCGATTCAAATGAGACTTTCACTGCAAGGCAGAGGACTATATAGCGCTACATATAGGCTACAATTTGACCCAGTAGTTGACGCTGTTGTCGCGATAACAAGTCTTTACTTCTTCTGCTCATCTATACATATAAATAAAATTGAAGTGTCTGTCTGTGATTTCAAAATAACTATGTTTTTTCAAGTGCATATAGTAAGTTACACGATTCTTCTATACACATATAAATAAAATTGAAGTGTCTGTCTTTGATTTCAAAATAACTATGTTTTTTCAAGTGCATATAGTAAGTTACACCATTCTACGTCCAAAATAACCTTTTTTTACATTTTTGTCTGTCTGTCTGTCTGTCTGTCCGTCTGGCTGTCTATCTTTCTGTTTGTCCGGGGTAATCTCTGGAACGGCTGAACCGATTCAAATGAGACTTTCACTGCAAGGTAGAGGACTTTATAGCGCTACATATAGGCTATAATTTGACCCAGTAGTTGGCGCTGTTGTCGCCATAACAAGTCTTTACTTCTTCTGCTCATCTATACATATAAATAAAATTGAAGTGTCTGTCTGTGATTTCAAAATAACTATGTTTTTTCAAGTGCATATAGTAAGTTACACGATTCTACGTCCAAAACAACCCTTTTTAACATTTTTGTCTGTCTGTCTGTCCGTCTGTCTGTCTGTCTTTCTGTTTGTCCGGGGTAATCTCTGGAACGGCTGAACCGATTCAAATGAGACTTTCACTGCAAGGCAGAGGACTATATAGTGCTACATATAGGCTACAATTTGACCCGGTAGTTGGCGCTGTTGTCGCGATAACAAGCCTTTACTTCTTCTGCTCATCTATACATATAAATAAAATTGAAGTGTCTGTCTGTGATTTCAAAATAACTATGTTTTTTCAAGTGCATATAGTAAGTTACACGATTCTTCTATACATATATCTATACATATAAATAAAATTGAAGTGTCTGTCTGTGATTTCAAAATAACTATGTTTTTTCAAGTGCATATAGTAAGTTACACGATTCTACGTCCAAAACAACCCTTTTTAACATTTTTGTCTGTCTGTCTGTCCGTCTGTCTGTCTGTCTTTCTGTTTGTCCGGGGTAATCTCTGGAACGGCTGAACCGATTCAAATGAGACTTTCACTGCAAGGCAGAGGACTATATAGTGCTACATATAGGCTACAATTTGACCCGGTAGTTGGCGCTGTTGTCGCGATAACAAGTCTTTACTTCTTCTGCTCATCTATACATATAAATAAAATTGAAGTGTCTGTCTGTGATTTCAAAATAACTATGTTTTTTCAAGTGCATATAGTAAGTTACACGATTCTTCTATACATGTAAATAAAATTGAAGTGTCTGTCTTTGATTTCAAAATAACTATGTTTTTTCAAGTGCATATAGTAAGTTACACCATTCTACGTCCAAAACAACCTTTTTTTACATTTTTGTCTGTCTGTCTGTCCGTCTGGCTGTCTATCTTTCTGTTTGTCCGGGGTAATCTCTGGAACAGCTGAACCGATTCAAATGAGACTTTCACTGCAAGGTAGAGGACTTTATAGCGCTACATATAGGTTATAATTTGACCCAGTAGTTGGCGCTGTTGTCGCGATAACAAGTCTTTACTTCTTCTGCTCATCTATACATATAAATAAAATTGAAGTGTCTGTCTTTGATTTAAAATAACTATGTTTTTTCAAGTGCATATAGTAAGTTACACGATTCTACGTCCAAAACAACCCTTTTTTACATTTTTGTCTGTCTGTCTGTTCGTCTGTCTGTCTGTTCGTCTGTCTGTCTGTCCGTCTGTCTGTCTATCTTTCTGTTTGTCTGGGATAATCTCTGGAACGGCTGAACCGATTCAAATGAGACTTTCACTGCAAGGTAGAGGACTTTATAGCGCTACATATAGGCTATAATTTGACCCAGTTGTTGGCGCTGTTGTCGCGATAACAAGTCTTTACTTCTTCTGCTCATCTATACATATAAATAAAATTGAAGTGTTTGTCTGTTATTTCAAAATAACTATGTTTTTTCAAGTGCATATAGTAAGTTACACGATTTTAAGTCCAAAACAACCCTTTTTAACATTTTTGTCTGTCTGTCTGTCTGTCTGTCTTTCTGTTTGTTTGGGGTTATCTCTGGAATGGCTAAACGATTCAAATGAGACTTTAACTGGAAGATACAGGCTTTTATAGCGCTACATATAGGCTACAATTTGACTCGGTAGTTAGCGCTGTTGTTATGACACAAATTTTTGTATAATTATATATAAAAGCAAAGGGTCAGTCATACTGAAATCTGGAATACCGCCGGCTGTATAAAGATAAGATTTGGCAGAGAACTTTCGAAAACATTACTTTTTCCGCGTGCGAAGCCGCGGGTACCAGCTAGTGTAAAATATATAAATTATTTTATAAGAAGAAAGGTTATTTAAAGTCAAGCCCTAAGATGAGTTTCTATGAATAGTCCCGTCTCTTTTGTTAATAGATTGTTATCAAAACGTGTTTTATAATTTAAACCAGGTATTCTGTAGTTCTCTCTCTATCTAAACGTCACGCCTGTCTTCCATTGGGGTAGGCAGAGACTATGGAACGCCAAATGCTCCGGTTCAAACATACTTCTTTCGCTTCCTCGACATTCATTAATCTCGTCATGCATGCTCGTCGGTTATGGGTACTGTTGATTTGGCCCTTCCGCAGTACGTCACCAATTTGGGCGGCGTAAGTCCATCTTGGGCGTCCTCTACAGATATCTCCATTCATTCTTACTCGATACACTTCTTTCGTATATCTGCTTTCATCCATCCGTTCCAAATGTCGAAACCATCGCAACATACCTTTCTCAATCTTTGTCACTACATCTTCTTTGAAACCACACCTTTGTCGAATAATACTATTTCTCACGTTATCTGTCATCTTACTACGCACATACTTCTCAAAGCTCTCATCTCCACAGCATTAATTCTACTTTCATGCTTCTTCTGCTATACCCACGATTCAATCCCATACATCAGTGTTGGCGCCAAAACTCCCTGCAGTATAGCAAGGCGAGCCTTCTGTAGTCCTACAACAAAATTACTAGCTATCCGCGCCTATATTTTCCGTTCGCTTTATTCATGAATATGCTGCATTCCATACATGAATTTATAATATAATATTATGACCAATAAAGCGATCACTTTAAGTACCGATACAATACTCTTACCATAGCGAAAAATCCACTGCTAACTAATTAAAAGTTTTGACATATTTAACTCTTCGTAACTTTTCCCCTTGTTTACTTTGTAAGCCTGATGAACCCGAGCCTGATGAAGAACCCGTCACATAAAATTTTACGTATTTGAGTTTAATAAATCGACCATTGAATTGGCCTTTTAAGATTACAATTGCGAAGACGCGATATGTGCCGATTTTAACTGATGAAAATATTAATACTAAATGTATGAAAATAAATACAAGTTTTTGCTTGTTTAAATAACAAGATTGACACCTTAGTGATGCAACAACAAAAAATGGTTGTTTTATATGTATAAATATTTTTTACGTTAGTAACATCATCGGAATAATTATTATGATGTCTCCTCGCTGGGTCTCACCTGGGACCCTGGTTTAACTACAAGAGGTGAATAGTAAAATTCACTGATGCCTTCTTTTAGATTAGTATGGTAGTAAATTAGGTATAACAATACTAATAATAAAATAATCAAAATCTTTATTGTTCCAAAAGATAACTAACTTTACAATCAGTAGTAATAAGGCTTATAAATTATGCGCATTTGAGGAAACTTTGTCCTCTGAACTAGATGTATGTCCCTGTATTTCAGACGACAGCGCCCTTACCCGTATGATAATCTCAGTTTCATTTATTTAAATATAATATAAAAGCAATGAAAGTATCTATGTTTTTAACTATAAAATAATTATATTCTTCTTGAAAGACATGTGCAGTCTCGCCACACCAAGTGCGTAATTTTATCTACTCCTAATATCATGCTAATTCAAAAGAAGGCGACAGTAGTTTAGATTTAGCTTACATGTGTGACAGATAAATTCCGAGCACGTAACTATGGCCATGAATCACGACATCCACTTGTTGGCTTGGCACAAGAAATGGCTTTTACAATCTGTCGTTTAAATGTTAAGTGCCAAGAATGTAGTTAATTTTTTTTTATATAATTTAGAAATTTGTCTTTGTGACTCATTATCCTCTCGAAGCCCGAGGAGCGCTTACAAGTGTCGTCGGATCATCTTCATCTTAGCGTCGTCCCGGCTGTGATTCATAAACTTACCGCCCGAGGTCCGCCAATTTCTAATATAACCAGATATAACATAATAAGCTCCTTCACATAGCGATGGCCTGTGCAATCCAAACAGGTAGCTATTTTCCATGTCTGTAGTGTCAGTAGATCAACGGTAAGTACTGACTACCGATAATTACTGTCAAAGACCTACACGACCAGCTGTCGTGTAGGTCTTTAACAATTTGATCTTCGAGCGTTGACCAAAGACTTTACGTGCTCGAAGCACCGGGCACAGGGCAAGCGATAATAATTGACAACTTAAATTAATAGGTAATTATACAAATAGTTACATTATAATGTAAATCACTACATAGAATAAAACATAGTCTGTCTTCTGTCTGTCTATCCTTATGTACGCTTAAATCTTAAAAGGTACGCAACGGATTTTAATGCGGTTTTTTAAAATAGGAGGAAGGTTCATATGAATAATTGACGCGGGCGAAGCCGCTGGCGATGGCTAGAATGATATTATTCTTCCCTTTCAGGATTCAGCACAGTGCATTTCAGAAAGTTGTAACTGTTGTAGTGTTTATTGGAACTAGGTTCGTAATTCAGATAGCCCATTTTTTGCACAACACAAGCAATGTGGTACATAGGCGGACTTAGGCATTCTCTATCTGTCACTCTAGGGTGATGCAGAGATAATTGATAGTAGATGCGTGATTATTATAAATAATGTGAATGTAAAATTATACGTATAATGTGGATATTACAAGAAAAAGCGCATGGCTTGGTAAAGAACACGTGCCAACTTACCTTAAGCACAACTGTATCTTGACCATTAATAAGATATGATAGGTGAATTAACTCTCGCTCCATTATTATTTAAGAGCGATTTTACTGGCCTTGCGCGGATAACTTTAGATATTAGCCTTAGAAATCAATTTTCACTTTGACTACACATCGGAATAATTTTGTATTTGTAACTCCAAACATCGAAAACCGGGCTATTTAAGCTCCCAGTAAATAATCATTTCCATGAATATTCACAGTGAACGAGCTTATGAATCATTCCTTTACTTTGTCGGCGATTTACTTCTACCGGAAATCTGTTTTCCGTTGGTTTAGCTTGGATCATAGACTTCGGTCTGCGGCAGACGTGCTTTGAGCAGAAACTAATTGCAAGAAAGCCATACAACAACGATGTTGAATCAACGGAAGAGATGGCCAATCGTTGATTAAAATTTTTTTCTTCGGCTATTAAATAACAAGATGAAAGAACATTATAATTTCCAAATTATAATGAGCGCAATTAACATTTATCTTCGTGAGTATATAACCCATGACCACTGGCTAAGAAGTCACCTAACCACTAGTCAACACTAGGAAAGTCAGGCATTTCGGTGCATTGATTTACTCTCCTCTATTCTCTGCTGTCTTCAAGTATAGGTATTACATAGCAGCATGTTATGATTTCGTCAGCTGAATATGAGAAAATCACTGTAATATTACAATACACCATATGACATCACTAGAAGCCTGCAGCTAAGGCCACATTTTTTTTTAATTAACTGTATCTTCCCGATCCCTTGAGAATTTCATAAAATCCCTTCTTAGTGCTCCCCTTCAGTTCCCTAAATAATACATGCCGAATTACAGCTTCTTGGGCCCAGTAGTTGCGGTTGCACGTCGTCTGCAAGTCAGTCAGTCAAGCAAGTATTTTTGTATAATATACAGATTAACATTTTTTAAGAATGTTAAGTGTTTATGATAGCAACAACTTATAAATGTATCATTTACACAAGAATTTCTATATTAATAACTCAATAACACATTTTTACTTACTTACTTCCTGATTTTGTTCCTAAATATAACCTCTGAATTTATTTAACGTATAATTAATAATCAAATTTATTAAAACAATAAAATAATATTACCTCGTTTTTACTGGACAATCAGGATTCTAATCTAAAAATTAATTAATTCAAGTAATTAAGCTTGACCGGTTTGATTTAAACGCATAGCTATTTAATTATTTCATTAATATTGACCCATATTGCGTCACACTTATTTTCCTTATCGTTCAAGTTATAAAATGTATTTTTATTAAAAAGGCTCTAATATATTATTTTTAAGACAGATTAGAAAACTATGGCAGAAACTGGGTTTATTGTACTACTAGCAACTACAATCTCCATATTTGATCTGAATTTTGACAAGGAGTAATTGTACAGATTCATACTCATCACAAATAATAGTAATAGCTGCCTTATCACTAATAATAATAGGTATATCTTACAGACAACATTTGCCATTATGGCAACAATATCTCGGCTTCATGTACATATCGGCTTCATACGTAAGTATTTTGAAATGTTTCAAGAAGATAAGATAAGAATTATACCTATAAACAAACTTTTCCAAATATAGGTACTTATTCTACAGGAAAGTTAAAGAAGACATTTCTCACATTTCTTACCACGTTAGAAAAAGCCCGTGTAACAGTTTTAGCCTAAACAAATAATGACGCGCCGCTAGACACGCTCCGTGTCCTCAAAATCTCATTAGCAATATATCAAGCAAGTGGCACTGAGTAAATACACATTCATCATGTGTAACGGTTTTTAACAGCACCGTGCTTATGTGCGATACTAATAATACTCTATCATATCTGCTGACTGTGTGTCATTTCCTGAAGCAAAGTACTTTTGGAAAAGTAGGACATTCATCTACAGAGCGATAGGTAGTACCTTAAATCACATGTAGGAATTCCAATCTAAAGTTGAGGTACCAGGTTATGAGCGGTCCGATTTAAAAAGTAGGTACCTACATGAACCCAAACAGAATCATCATTCATTATCATGTCTAATCAGAATGAAGTAACTCAAATGTAAAAAATCGAAATTGTTTATATATAAAAATAATTGAATTTATTTGGACACGTCAATGAAAAAAGTACAAAGTTAATAATATATATATTTGAAAAATTGGCACTTTATAAAATAAAATGTTTAGACAGTAGTTAAAAGCTCAAAGTAGACAAGAAACTCAAAGCCTCTATCTAAAAGTTAGTAGCATATTGACTATTGTGAATTATTTCAAAGAAGAGGACCCTTATTTAAACAATCCAAGAAATACTATAATTGTATGTTGTATCAGATAGGACATATATACATAATATGCATAACAACCGCATGACAATACAAAGGAAAATGGTCTTTAATACTCTTTTAAAATGAAATATTTTTATTCATTCGACTTTGAATCTATGAAGTATACTCACTCCTTGCCCATTCCAGTTCTCTAATTCCTCAACTTGGACCCCTGGATTAAAGCCAACGAAGATGTTTGGTGTAGTCCTGAATAACTAGACGTTGCTAGTATTCCGTTTGCAATAATACCGAAATACGTGGTCGTTGGTGCTCGGATACTTGTGATTACACTTACAGGAGATCACACAAACAATACGGACTGATACGTTGTACAGTTATAATCTCTCTGCATCCCACTCTGATGTGAGCTTAAAGAAAAAGAGGGAAGCTCTATACTGCTACGATATTTACGAATAAAATAAGCTGATGTGCATAAAAATCCTTTTCCAAATTATCTTTATAAAAAACAACTTTCGCTCTTCAGCAAAGATCACCGAGGTAAGAATAACACCTTCAAAAAATGCCTCATTTTTATGTAGGATCCTTCAGGGCCTTTTACCTCCCTGCACACTTTACTTGTGGTACTTGTATACAGTTAATAAAAATCTTCTCTACAATAACAATGTTTAAATAGAAAAGTTGTGTCAATATTTGGATATGACAAATATCTAACGGTCAAAACTATGATCTGTTTTTGACTAAGAGGCTTAGGAGGTCCTCACGAACATCATCGTACACTACGTAAAAATATAATTGGTTCAAACCAGAAAGAAAAATTTGAACCAAGCTGTGAGTTTAGCATGTATGAAATATAAAAGCCCATTTACACAGACTACGTCACGCGCCTCAGGTTTAAAAACACCACCTATGCAAATTATTTATTAATGAAATGATGGTTAGATTATCCGTGCCCTAATGCAGTTAAGAAAAGGTCCATTACACTGTAATATAGAAACATCGGAAAGTCACTAAGTTAAGCGATGCATACGAATGCATAACATGGATAACATTCATTCATTATCTCGCGTACGCCACGGTCACCGGCGCACTCTACTGAGCCAGGTTGAGCTTGTAATTACATACATGTCACGGCTGTAACAAATCTCTTATACAACCTCCATATAATAGGAATGTTTCTAGTAACTGCTTGCCCTATTATGAAATCAGAGTATATATCTAAACAGACATAGGCAGACAGATATAAATTGATACCTAGATATACAATATGTAACGAATATTCTGTCGATAGGTAGACTTCAACTTCTGTTGTCTAGTCTAGTGTATCGACATCTCAATAGATTGTCTTTCCTAGCAAAAGAAGAAAAGTGAATGATTACGCGGATGTTTTAAGCAATTAACCACACTAGGAAGAAATCCTGTATCGCGGCAGACTCTACTAGCATACGACCAGCGAATACTAAGAACAGGCAAACTCGAAACAGCAATTTGTAGAAAGCGCTCTTTTATATGGGAACCAAACCCACAATACTCAGTGATGTGTAAAGCAGTGAGGCAGCCGTTTCAACTATTTCGCCATAATTATGTGCAATTCACATTTTCTTTCATTATGCCTGTGTTCGAGAAACATTTCTGGTGAAATGTACCTGTCTGTAATGTATTTAATTATACATAGGTATAAGTCAACGAACTATTAAAGACGGGGATTGAATTCACTCCCCGTCTTTAATAGTACATTGTCTATTATGTATTGAACTCATCTTCGACACACCTTCGTCAACAAAATACAAGTAATTGGAAGCGTCCAAGTATCTGATCCAACCGTAATAAATAGACACAACACGGTTGTGGTTGATTAGTTTAAATATTTAGCAGTGCTTGCACAAAACCGTCACCTAATTCGGAGCTTCTGCAACGTGTAACTGTAGTTAAATGTGTGAGGGCCAGAAGCTAGTGGGAGATGATGTGAGTATTGTTAAATATTGATGGAAGTTAAGTTGTGATGTTAAATAAAATTGGAATAAGTGTATTGCCACTTGCTGGTCACATTTTAGACACCAGTCTTAATGCTATTGCACAAATCGAATCCCATTTTAGGCTTTATCAGAAAAAAAATTGTTATTTACTACAGAAAAAGTTTCGACGCCGTGTAAGAACGAGATCGCTTACTCCAACCAATGCGATGCTTTTTAGATTAGCCTGGTAAGACACACACTTAAGATCTCTTTAAAATATTCACTTAAATTATGATCTAGAATCATCTCCATAATTTTACTGAAATCCATTAAGACTCGCTATTCATGTTGTCGGTATAACTACAGTCTGTTATGTTTAATACCTAACTACTGTCGCTAATATTATCTGACTCATTGTAAGTAAGGATAGATCACAAACAGCTCGCCACATGCAGTGGTGAGCGTCTATATGTGTGTGTGATGTGTAGTGTGTACAAACACCACAACGCAAAGGTTTGTTTACAGATTTAGATCCAACCAATAATGACATTACTGGACCAGTCCTAGCACAAATAGTTTAATGCAATCTGGATTAACTAAATTGTGTGATTTAATTACCGCATTAGTGAAGTACCATTTAGTTTGATTGTGATGTTAATGATGCAGGCTGTTTCAATTGGACGGTTAATAAGGTTGCCATTTGCTAGATTGTATTAAAAAAACCTTTTATGGAAGTATTTTATAGTACGGAGGCATCTCTATTACTGTTTCTCAACACAAAGGTAAGAGAATCTTAAAATATAAAATCCTTGCGTTACTGACTGACTGACAGACAAGCTACAGCCGAAACTATTGGGTGCAGGAATCTGAAATTCGGCATGTATGTTCCTTGGAGACCGTAGGGGTGCACTAAGAAGGGATTTCCCGAAATTCCCACGGGATCGACCAAAACGGGTAAATTAAACAAAATGCAGGCGTAGCTGCTGGCGTCCTCTAGTATGTAATATTTCGCATAGAAATAATATTAACAAACACAAAAACATTGCCGATTTGTGCCATTGCCGAGATCCCTGACACATTTGTAAAGATTTTCTACAATTTTGACACACAGGTCAGCAAAATTCTTTTTAGTCAATTTAATGATAAAGCAATAACAGAAACAAGCAATGAACAGCACATTTAAGTAAATTAGTGTAGTTAACCATACTAATAACCACGGCATACATTTACTTATTGCGTTACAAAACCTCACACCAGGACTATTAGATACAATCCACAAAAAGAGCCGAAATATCCCAACTAAAAAGCACATAATATCAAAAATTCAGCAACATTGCGAGCGTACAGTGCGAAAAATTTCTGGATTCACAACACGTTTTAAGTGCTCGAGTCAGGCAGCCGGGGTAACATGTCATACAAAGCCAGCTGAGAGGTGTAATTGGTAGCTAATCCTCGCCTTCGCCGCTAGTAGGACGGATTGCTGGCTACACATGCCTTATAACAGACTCGGTAGCTATTCAAACGGGATAAAATTTACCGAAAACTAGGTTAAATTTCGGTAGCGTAGGCTTTGGCGTCTTATTGTTTCTAAATGACAAACTGTGACATAAACTGGACACAAAAAAGCCTAACTCAAATGAAACTACAAAAGTTAAACCAAATTACGAATACATATTTTATTCATTACAAAATTTCTGAGAATTTAATTCGCTGCTGGCATCACGCAGAAACTAATATTGCGAATATAATTTAATTATCCTCGCAAGAATTTATACCTAGGTATTCAACAAGCCGTTTCGTTTCTGCGGTCGTAGGTATGACAGATTTAATTAAAGTAAGAAACGCTTTGTAATCAGGCTTCTTTGTTATATCCATTTGATAAAATCGGATTGTTACATAGAGAATCGATCAGAAACTAAATACTTTGATTGTCAATAGTGTCATTAAAAAGATTTAAAATGATCTTTGTACAAATGTATTACTTTTTGGAATGCTAGAAAAGTTAAACAAGGTGTACACTACATAGTCGGACAAATGAACACATTCAGCAGATGCTTGTTAATCGCGAAAATGAATTTTTAAAATCGCAGCTACGAGAATGTTTAGAATTTTATCACAGTTATGACATGACGCTCGTGCCTATTTCAAAAGTCTTTTATGACTTCCTCCTTTTTACTGTCTGCAGTAAAGCGAGAATGTTTCTGATGATAGCTCCACCGCTATGTGCCTACATTGTCTGAATATCGACGTACGAAGATACGTCTACAGTCCTTTTTTTCCTCGTAGAGTTTTGTGGAAGCGTAGCTGGTTGTCTCCTAGTCAGCGTGCTGAAAAACTTCAATACAACTTACAATTACTGTCATGATCCCCTGCAAATATTTCTAATAAAGAGTAAATAGACTTAGGGCAAATGATGATAAACTTTGATAGCCAATATAATCCTAAGCTGACTATTGATCTGATGTTAATTAGGATAACTTTACTTTTGCTTTTACTTGACAAATTTACATCGCGTTGCCGGCAGGTGGGGTAAGTCATTAAATCAATAAAGGTAAGTAATCAGTGACGATTTATAATTGTTCCATACAGGGACCATTATATTATTATTATTATTCTCTTTATTTTAACCTTTTCTCATAATGCTATTTTACATTTCTATGTTATTTAGAAAAAACAAATATAAAAATATAAAATAAAATTACGGGGCTCACCGGTATCAGGTGCAGGGATCAAGCTACCGGTGGTTAGAGCTCCAGAGAGAGGAACCTCCTGATGATACGAGCCGTGGCCAGCAATACTGCCTCCTGTATAGAGGACTTAATCCAGCCGTCTAACGCGAGCCTCTTGAGGTGGTAATCGAGGCTCTTGGCAATGAGACCATTAACTGACACGACTATCGGTACAATGATCGCCGAGTCCACATCCCACATGTCGACAATCTCGTGAGCCAAATCCAAATATTTTATTTGTTTATCTTTCTCTGCTTTCACGAGATTCTCGTCATGGGGAATGGTGACATCGATGATCATTGCAAGGCGCTTAGATCGATCTATCACTACTATGTCTGGCTTGTTAGCCACAATAGTTCTATCAGTAATGATAGATCGATTCCAATACATGGTGGCACGACCATTTTCAAGAACTGGGTCGGGCACATACCTGGAGTACGGTATTTCAGAGTCGACAAGTTGGTACTTTAAGGCAAGTTGCTGGTGGACAATCCTGGCCACTTGGTTGTGTCTATGCAAATACTCGCCGTTGGCAAGACGAGAACAACCAGATACTATATGTCTGAGAGATTCATCAGGCTGGTGACATGTCCGACATATGTCAACCGTCCCATCCCTCAGGATATACTTCCGGTAGTTATTCGTCATGACAACCTTGTCCATAATCGCAAAGACAAAACCTTCTGTTTCGGCGAAAAGATCGCCAAAACGTAGCCAGGACACAGAAGCTGGTAAGTCTACATCGGGTCCATGCAGGGCCCGATAAAAACGTCCATGCAGCTCTTTACCTTTACATACCTCCTTGCGCTCCTCAACACCAAGTACGGCAGGTTTGCGCCACTTCTACTTAGCCAGACCCAGCGGGGTAAGCCCGTTGTCCACAGTGACCACATCACGGTGGACATCCGCGTCAGTGCTGAGAAAATATTCCCTGAGATTGCACACCTCGCGGTTATGGAAGGTCTTGGCACTTAAGAAGCCGCGACCCCCGCACTTCTGCGGGATTTACAATCTCATTACTGACGACCGCGGGTGATGCATCCGGTATGTAGTCAGTAGACAACGGACTTTTCTATCCAAGGCATCAAGTTCTGTTTGAGTCCACCTAAGTATGCCGAAGGAGTACATTAAGACTGGCATGGCCCAACCGTTACAGGCGCGCACCTTGTTGCCGCCTGATAAAAAGCTATTTAAGATTTTTCTCAAACGGCCAAAGAAGCGCTCCTGCAACGCCTGTTTCATGCCAGTCTCAGCAATACCTAGTGCCTGCGACATACCTAGATATTTGTAGGTTTCGGTTGCAGAGAGAGATCTAAGTTGTGTGAAATCTGAAAATTCTATACCATCAGAGTCCACAATCCTGCCCTTCTTTACATGCAAGACCGCACATTTATCTACACCGAACTCCATCTTGATAGACTTACTAAAGTTTTCAGTTACCTTTTTAACTCTGTCAACTGGAGGTCAGTGGAGGCAAATAGTTTGAAGTCATCCATGAAAAGAAGGTGAGATATTACTTGACCTCTGCTGTGCAACCGATAGCCGAGCCCTGAATTCTCGAGCAAAGTGCTAGGAAGATTCAGTGCTAGACAAAACCACAAGGGACTCAAACTGTCACCTTGGAAGATCCCTCGTTGGATCTTAATAGGATCGCCGCATCCGAGAGTCCGTCGACATCCTGGATAGTGAAGAACCGTACTCCACTGCCCCATACACGTCTTCAGGAAAGTGCATAGAGTTGGATCAACTTTGTACAACTCTAGCACTCTCAAGAGCTATGTATGTGGCACAGAGTCGTAGGCCTTCTTATAATCTATCCAGCATGTCGCTAGATCCTTTCGGCTATGGCGAACCTGTTGGCTAATGGTCATGTCTATAAGGAGTAGCTCTTTAGTACCACGCGACCCACTTTTACATCCATTTTGAGAACTGGACATGCTTTTGTTAGTATATATATGTTTGGCCAGTTTAGTTCTCAAAATGGATGTAAAAAGTTTATAGACCGTCGGTAGGCAGGTTATAGGTCTATAATTTTTTGGGTCCGTGGTACTTCCTGTTTTAAAGAGCAGGTGGGTAATGCCAGTTGTTAAGAAAATTGGAAGCGTTCCTGATTCTAGAGATGATTGGAATTGGGACGCCAAACGAGCATGTGCACTACGCAGCCACTTCAACCAAAAGTTGTGCAATCCGTCCGGACCTGCCGCTTTCCAGTTTGGTAATGGACGGACTGCACAACCAACATCTGTAGCTGTAATAGCTACGGCATCCATACTAGGGCCGCACATGATCTCTCAACATCCCTAAACCAACCATCTTCCGTGTGGCTAACGGGGGTCGACCAGATGCTACTCCAGAACGTATTTGTAGTTTCATTGTCTGGTAGACTCCCATCATCCACACCTAGACCGGGACGCTCCCAATTTCTATACACCCACCTTTCATCCTTTTGGAATGTGCTGTTCTGGGAATATCTGCCTATACGTTTTTTATAACGTTTGATACGATTTGCCCACGCATAAATCTTCTGCTTCAGGAAGTCGATGCGTTCTGTGACCCGCGACGCGTATTCTCGTGGCCTAATACCCGTTCCTGCAATGGCGCGGGTCACAAAACGCATCACTCGCGGGCGAGTATTGCCCGACCTGAAGCAGATCAGCTTGCCAATGAGTGCCCTAGACTCAGCGATACGACGCTCAATCCTGCACTGCCAAGCCTGCACAGCATTATTTCGGGTAGCCATATCAATGTTGCTTTGTATGTTGACATTGGCTATCCGACATGCCGCTACAGCCGCACAGTACAGAATTGAGTGTGTATCACTGAGAGTTTCACTATTTTCTAGGTATGTAGACAATAGTAAATCTAGGGCACACACCAGCGCCAAATTTTTCTAATGCGTGGGCAAACGCGGCAGACGAGGCCTATTTACTAAGGCCTCGTAACGATATTTCCTGATGGCACCTTCCAAAGTACTCCTTACATTATCCATGTACTGGGCACCTACTTGTATATCCCCACCATTCACTTCTTCAACACTTTGTGGCCTTAGTGTGTCAATTGTCACTGCCGTTACACATTCACGTGTGGGAGGAAGAATGGGAGGGTTACCTTGCAAGCCTTATTATTATTATCATTTATTTTCAGGTAATAGTAACCCATAGATTATAGACTAACATACATAAAATAACATATTACAAAACAAACAAGTGTGTTCACGGCTTCGTGTTACGCTGAATGGTATTGCGTAACTTCCCATGAAAACGCCGATACACGACACCCTTCGGCCAAAACACTTCCTTGAGGAAAGTCTCGAGATGTTGAGTCGGCTCCCGCACCACATACGACTTTAAGTTGGTGTTAAGCCTTGACTCCAATCTCTCGACTCTCAAAGTCAACTTATAACTGCCGGCATTTTCTATACATGTGGACATGTGTGTTGAAAAATATGCGGGTCGCTACATAAGCAACAGATTTAACCGTGAAACTAAAGCTCACATTTCATTTTCTCTCGCAGTAATATCACTCTTAACTGAACCTCATGTTGGGGTAAAGTCAGCACACTAGCAACCCTCTCTGCACACATTGTTTGTATATGCTTGTGGCATTATGTATATGTTTATGATGTGCGTTGATTCAAGTTGCCGGGATGCACAGAGTAAATCCCCCGTTTACTGCGGATTTCGCTATAATCCGCTCTTCTTTAAGACTTCGTATTTGCCCAGATTCGTGCAAATATTATACTCGTTTTGAGCACAAGATAAATAGCTGCGATTTATTGCCAATAGCGCGTTTTTATTTAATTTGTATGCTAATACGCAAACCAGGCTTGTAGCTATACATATCAAATTACAAGACCCAAAGTTGGTCACAAGAATTAAATAACATCAAATTTTCCAATGTTTTATATTAGTTTACACAGTTGCTTTTTTCAAGCGTTTCTATTTTCAGTTTAACCTGATTCTACAGACATAATAAGGGCTAAGGTTACGAAACATGTAATTTTACTGATAATTCCAATTCATTGAATATTCTTTTCGTATCTTAGACGTAATGGTACAGTTATTCCAAAATTCGATTTGTACCGACAACAGTGTGAGCTCACAAATGGCTTGGAACACAATTTAAAGAGTTTGATTAGAAGTACATCGAGACGGAGGATTGTACACAATACCTAATAAGATAGGTATTGATTGTGACCAAGGCATGTTCGCTTATCCTATAATTCGTTCCCTTCAAGAAAACTTTCATGAAATTAAACCGAATAAAAAGTATACTTATTCTATAAATCTTGTGAAAAATTGTATTTGTTGTTAATATCAGTATGTTAACTTTTCAGCTGTGTCGAATGATCAGCTGTGACATATATTTAAACTTATTTCACGTACAGGTACATGTGTATATCACTGATCTATACCTAAACGGATGTACCGATTGTAATCAAATTTTCACTTGTTTTAGGTAATTCCCTGGACGACTTGGATTTACTGTTGAACCTAGTAGGTGACGCGTTTGCCAATATACAGATACTACGCAAGTAGAACCGCGAGGAATAATAAAATACTCTAAGATCCTTATAAACCTAGCCGTATTGCACCGCTAAGTAAGAATTAGAGCAGCTTACGTGCAACCATCTTGTTTTGTGCCGTTACAAAGTGTATCCTTTAACTGCCGCAAGAGCAGTAACAGTGCTGTGAATAAAATATACGCAGATATACTGCGGTCAGGGAAGAAGCTAGCTTCTTACACACGACTGCGTGGTCTTTATTGATCTCACAGTAAAACCTTTTTATACATTGTTTAAACTATAATATATATAGCTAGATGGTTGTTATGTGAATGTAGATTATATTAACGTTAAATATATACCAGCTGGTATGCTATCCGCCTTGCACACGTACTAGCCCACTACTGGACACGGGTCTCTTCTTTAATATGATAAGAGTAAGGCCACAGTCCTCCACAGTGGGAAAGTGCCCGTTGGCAAACTCTTCGTGTTTTTCGAGAATTCTCAGACAAGCAGGTTTGAGGTTGTATTTCTTAGCCGTTTAGAAGCGATTATGAATAGTTCAATAAGTAGATAAATTCCAAAAATTCTTCTAATTTGTTGACAAGCTACATATATTATACTAGAGGACGCCAGCAGCTACGCCTGCATTTTTTTTTTAAATTACCCGTTTTGGCCGATCCCGTGGGAATTTCGGGAAATCCCTTCTTAGTGCACCTCTGCGGCCCCCAAGGAACAGACATGCCAAATTTCAGCTTCCTGCGCCTAATAGTTTTGGCTGTAGCGTGTCTGTCAGTCAGTCAGTAACGCAAGGATTTTATATATTAAGATTGTGATAAGCTTTTTGGGCCAAGCTTCTTGTTACATTTTTGTGCCTATACTGTATTTATTTCATAAGCGTAACAGACGTCACGAGTAAAATGAAATTATGCGTAATAAGAAGCAGATAAGAGTATCCATAAATCCAGTTATTAAAAGCGCAGAAGCATAATAGATGAATCGCATTCAGTTATTGAAAAGGCGGCCCACTTCGTTGAATGGGACGCATACAGGTCAAAATAGGACACCATTATAATATTTATATCGTAGACTGGGATAGAAATCTGTGAACATAAGCTTTATCATCGTATTAGGAGTGTCTTGCGCTCATGTAACGTCTATTATTGCACGATATTTGGCTTTAAAATGTTCAATACGCGGAACAAGATGTAATTTTATGCGATAAAAAAGCGTACATATAGTTATATATTTTACGTTTCCAAAGTATGTGACCAGTCTGATGATACGCGATACTTTTCAGTATAAAAATTATAATAATTGGATATTCGCGTTCGAAGGAAGAACATAGTCACTACGTTGGTTGTACAAGCGACAAGGATTACTAATGTCTGATTGACGGCATAGCGGTTCCGTAGCTTTAAACAATTGGATACACATGCATACATATAAATTTATTTTGTTAAGGAAAATGCCCATATCCAGCCAAAGCCAGAGCATTAATAATGGTTCAGCCAATATTTTTCTAGGTAATCATTAAAATCGGACGAAGAACGTTTCACCTTATTGCGTTTGTAATGATGAACTACAATTACCAAATATGTGCCTAGTAGCTAAATCCATGGATAGATAAAATAATGGGCCCGACCGTAAGACACTCATATTATTAGCTGTCATAAATTACAATACCTCCTACTGTAGTCTGTATATTTATTTACTTAGAAATCACCTCTTACAACTTTGTGGATATAAGTTCTTATCACCTCATATCTGGATTTCCTCTCATGTAGTGGCTAACTGCTGACTCTTATTTGAAATATCTAACACGTTAAATACAAACACACAAGACTTGCAGAAAAACAACTAAAGAAGCTTGGACAACAGGAAAGGAAAACATTAATTTGAGTTTAAAATCCTTAGTCATATATTTCTTTGATTCATTTTACTTTTGTTCCACGCACTTGGCATAAACATGAGTTAGCTACGCATTGTGACACACCCGGGTATAACTCACGAGGACTTTAGATCGAGAATATAATAAGCAATAAATCTAAATGATCACAGAACGGATTTGTTTACCACGGTTTCAAATAATAACGTTCACTTCAAGTTATCAAATTATATAAAGTCCAAGTTTGTCGTTTTTGTTTTCAAAGTAATTAAAAGTTCAGTTTCTGTTACGAAATAATCTGGTGCCTATCACGTCGGCGCAGATATTATTTATCTGTCTGCGTTCTAACGCTTAGGACTTATATCTAATATTGTAAGGATTTTGCACGAATCGAAATCAGTTTCGTGTGTTTATTAATCTGTTTATACTAAGAGTAAAAGAGAACTAACATCAAATGGAACCACGATTTGCATTTCTCATAAGAATTGTCTACATTTATAATTTGCGGCGATATGCCTTCCAAACTCAACTTGATTTTAAACTACGCCATGTAGGTTCACTAGGTACTGTCCTGAATAATTCGCACACATGCTGGGGATAAGCCAATGGTATCAAAACTTGTTTACAGATTTCAATCAAACTATCGAAGAACAACTCACAAACGAACATTAGGTACAGATTGATAAAATTGTCGATATATTCGTAGATAATAATTACTTTCCTATATTTAATAGTAAGCAGTATTATAATTTTGTCATCGATATGCAAACATTTACCCTGCCCATGAATAAAATAAGCCATGACGTAGTCATTCGTAATAAGTTAAAAATTTGTAAAACGAAAAAATGTAAGTATTTTTTAATAATTCGAAGTTTATCCGCAAAGATCACGCACCGTCATCCAGTACGCACATTGAACCGTCCAACACAAACAAAACATAACGTCAAGAAATATTCCGTGAATTTCTATTAAAATGGCGTCGTAATTTGGGCCGCGCTAATGTTCTTTTTACGATTTGTTGTGTAAAATACTTTTGATGTGGACCCAGCTGCATGTGTTATACGTATCTATGTTTATACGGGAGACCTAGTATGAGTTGATTATACGTTAACGTTGTCGTCACAATTGCTGCGTTCGACATACTGATTTGTGTTTGCATTCTGAGCTGACCAATCATAGTGCCGTCGTCTTATCAAATAGAGATCTTGGGTTAACCCATAATAGGACTACTGAAATAGAATCCCATTGATGTATTGACGCAATGCCTGGATGTAAATTACCCTTTTAATCGGTTTATTTGCCAACGGTTATGGCTTGTAATCTTTGGACACGGTCACACGGCTCCTGCATTCGATGGGTTAAATGATTTATTTGTTTTATTTTTAATATGGTTAGTATTTTATTGTTGATTTGATTAATGTTTATAGCGATTAGTTGCAGTTACGTACTCAGTGGATTTTATTAAAAAGTTGCCAACGCATTTGATTAATTTATTTAATATGTTATAGTTATAAGGTACTTATGATTGATCTGAATCACTTTATGTATTTAAACTCGTATATTGCATTCATTTTATGTACATAACTACATTGAACTTGTATAACTCTGAAGATGGTAGTAGAAATGTATTTACTATAGGTATAATAATTACCTACCAACGTTTTGAGTTTGACAGTCCATACATCCAGCGCTTTACTAAAATCTATGTTATCTGAAACGAATGTATGACCAAATTTTTGTAATACCAGAACACCGCAGTGTTCCTAAAAAAAAGAAAGATGAAAGAAGCAACATGTAAAGTAGATTTTCTAATAAATGATTACCACGAGCACCAAAACTGCAACTTTCGTACTTGCTCCAGTTATTATCATTGCTCTTTCCGGGCAACAAATTTACAATAATTACACTTTCTGTGCGACATAACCATTTTAAAAACCTGTTCTAACTTAACCCTAAAAGAATCATCGCTTTATCGTGAAGTGTCATGGCCACATACATACATATAAATAAAATTGAAGTGTCTGTCTGTGAATTCAAAATAAATACATACAGTTAGTTGCACGAAACCACGTCTCAAACAACTTTTTTTTAATTTTTGTTTGTCTGTTGGTCTGTCTGTCTGTCTTTCTGTTTATCCGGAGTTTTCTATGGCATGGTTGAACCGATTTTAAAGAGACTTTTCCCGGATACAGGACTTTGTAGGGCTACATCTATACACATAAATAAAATTGGAGTGTCTGCTTGTAATATTAAAATAACCGCTTTTACTAAATCCATATGGATATCGTATACACAGTAGGTAAATATACCGAAATGACATGTTTTATAACTTTGTCTGTCTGTCTGTTTGTTCACACTAATCTCTGGAATGGCTGGACCGATTTTGACAGGACTTTTACTGGCGGATAGCTGATGTACCAAGGAGTAACTTAGGCTAAATTAACCGGTTACGCAAAGTAGTTCCCTCAGGACGCGGGTGAAACCGCAGGAAACGGCTAGTATAGGCTATAATTTGCGGGCAACAGCTAGTTATAAAATAATATCATATCTGTGAGACGTTCCGTATTAGGGTCCGAACATCCGTCCACCGCATGGGGAGGGGTAATTGGAACACGTCATGCTTCCTCCTATGACAAACGACGGAGTACCGACCACTCACTGTTTGTCTAATAAAATAACATTGGGAAAGTTAAACGAAAAACTTCAAGAAGCAGTGTTAACATGCTTGCTTTGACTGTTTAAGAAGTTATCCGATTATTTTAGCTGTTTTTTTTGTTTTTTTTTTATAGTAATAGGCGACAAACGAGCAGACGGATTGCCTGATGGTAAGCAATTACCACCTGCCATAGACACAAGCAACACCACATGAGTCACAAGTGCGTTGCCGCCCCTTGGGGTTGGGAAAAGGGATAGGATGAGGAGTGGGATAAGGGAGAAGGAAAGGGGATAGGGCCTCCGGCACTCTCACCGAACGAAACGCAGCATTTTAGGTACTGTTACTTTACGTAGATTTCCTGTGAGAGGGTAGTACTTCCCCGGTCGTGCCAGCCCATTTATGAAAAGAATCATAAAAGATTATAAAAGAAAGTTTATGGTGGATGGATGATTGTTTGTTGCTCTTTCACGTAAAAACTACTGGACCGACAATGAAACTTCGTATTAATATAGACTCCCTCGCCTGTTTCCCTGAAGGGAAAGACAGAGGTGTAATATTACACCCACATTTCGCCATGAATTTTTAGGTCCCACGTAAAAGGGAGCGAGCCTAGTAACACTTTTGCCCGACCCCGGAATTGAACCCGCGACCTCCGAACAGCAGGTGCATACGCTATCCACTGGACCACGGAGGCATTTAATATAATTTATACATAGAATAGCACAAAAGCAAGCAAGACGCAAAAACTACTGTTCTATAAGTTTAATTATTGAAACGTGTTACTGTTGTGTATAAAATTTAATATTAAGGCACATAAATAATGATAAATTAAATCTTGATTTAGGAGGACATGTTTGCTCCATTTATTCTCGTCTATCGGAATATTGTCTAACCATTCACACTTTGCTTTCATTTTCCCCAGGTCCATTTTTTTCGTATATGGATTGAGATACCTACCTGTATCTCACTTCTGCGTTATACCGAACTAAAACTTACCTTCCCATGTCCCTCTCTCTGGTGCGGAACGATTATTTCAGGTATTTGTAGATTTGTATTTTGACAGAGACAAATATATATTTCAGTTTGTAGTCAAAATTGGAATTATTCCCCATAAAAATATCATGGCAGGCCTCTTTCGGCCTACCACGCACTAACGGTGAAATATGTCCGCTTAGTGTGGCACTGTGGCAGTGGGTTTATTCCTTCCCGCCAACCCAACAGGCCGCCCGGCGACCCGATATACGCACAGAGCGCTCGCGCCGCCCGTTAGTGTTGTGCTATGTAGCTAATCTGATGAACCGTTCGTTCGATATAATCAACGATGGCAAGCATAAAAAGAAAATACGAATTTTGGAAAATAAAGTAATTCGCCCTGCAGTTACTGATATTGATAGTGACAGTAGTGAAGAAATATTGCCCATTAAGAAAAAAGTGCCTGTTTAGAAACAAACACTTTTTTCTTAATGTAAACTAAAACTATAAATAAATATCGCAACCAAAATGTTTGCGTGACATGTTTTAAAGATATGTGTTGTGCCTGACAAGTAAATAAACATCTTTTTTTTTATTTATTTTACGATAATTCTGTTTTATTTTCGATATTCCCTTATTTTGGCCTGTCCCATCAATGCTAAAAATATTTTCTAGTGCGGTGCAGGTCGATATCGGCCCACCGCTTTTCCTGGTTTATTTCTCATTTCCTATATTAGATTCCGAGGCGAATCAAACCTAAGGAAGCTGGGTTTAAGGTTATTCTAACAGAACCAAAAATATGTATACATCATGTTTTCGCAAAGTTATAGCATTTTAATCTACTCTAGTGCTGGTAGGTCGAGAAATACCTGCCACGCACTGGCGGAAAAATCGTTGAGGGCGCATTTCGACTTGCACCAGATGAAGGTTTACGTCGAGAAGCATACCTAACGTTTTACTTCAAAGTATAAAGTCTAAACAAAAAATATATGCTCGTCAGTGTATAATATATAAAAACCTTTCCTTTACTATCAAAGTGACTCTCTCTGTGCTTTTCAGTCATTCAGACAGTGGGTTACTAATTTTACAAAATTAAATATTATGCATAATGAACAAATAAAGTTTAGATGAGAATCGATTCGATTTTTTTCAACTCTGCATATTAAATTGCATAATTGCCTTGAACTCGTATAACACCTTCCCAAGACCTGCTACTCGGACAGATGTAATCATAAATTCAGAGCATTCTTGGGACTCTTGTCGGCTGTCATTTGTCATCCCTGCTACCGTAGCCGGCATACTTCACGTTTATTACGAGTTTATCACAAAAACTTTCATGATATTTCATTCTGTAAGTGCATATTTATTATTTAGATAAATAAAGTTTTGTTCGTTTTTTATCATTTAGGTATGATAGGTTGTCTCTTGTGGTTTTATCCACGTTGTTTACCATTTTTGGGCACTGTGCCTACTTACCAAATTTTCTACGTGGCCTAAAGGCATATAACTACGAGTGATCCCATTGAGATCCTGTGCATCTAATGATATCGTTCCAAGATCCTGATGCTCTGACCTATTAAACTAAGTTTAAACTTTCCGTATGTAAAAGGTTAAAGTATTTGGCTCTAAACCCTAGTACTCGTAGTTCACATAGCTTAATATAATCGCAAAAATAAAACAAGCATCGTAAACAACTAGAAAACTGAATAACTGCAGTTTTAGCTCCGCTTTAGTGTTATTTAAATGCAAGACTATTAAACCACTCAAGTGTCTCTAGCAATGAGCGAATCGAATTATATAACTCGGGTTACCGTAGTAGTTCTTCCACCTCGAGGAGCCGAGATTATATTGTCCGTCTCGAGTTGACTCGATCGGCCAAATTATTATATACTCCCTTAATGCCTCACGAAAGTGACACGTACTGCCTCGATACTTGGTCCGACCAACAGGAGTGAACAATCAGCAAAACTGTACACCTACATACACGAGTACACATTTTACTCGAGTAACTCGGTTCTTTGTTATGCAAATAAAACAATTATTTTAATATTTTTTTGTACACTTCTCGGTTCATCGTTATCGCAGTTGTCTTGAGCTACAACCTGAGACTGTAATAATTTCAACTTGAATGAACCGAGTTGAATTTGAGACTCACTAGTAGGCTGCTCTTATATAGTCGTGAAGCACCTTCAGTGGCTGTCTCTCTGCCTAGCTACGAAGTAATAGTGCTAATGCAAATCTGAGAGGTGAATAAAGCTGTTTTTCATTTAAACGCACGCTTTAATTAAATATAACCCCTTAACCTGAATAATAAACAGGATGTCGGGGTAATTAATGTTTCACATGAGCATCATTATATTTGCAACCATGCAAATGTCTTTTCTTTTCTACTAGGGACTGCCTGCGGCCTGCTTAGCCTGTAAATATACTTATGCCGATACCCGCCATTTTCATCACCCGGGCGGTGCAGGTATCCATCCGATAGTTTTGTCCTAACGATACGGATTATCTGACATTATGTCAGTGTGTATGATTGGTAACAAATAACTGAAGGTTTTTGTTTTCAGTTGCCCAAGCATGGAGCACTGCAGACTACTTAAGACCCGTCTGGTACGACAAGAATAGAATCTTTAAAACGTAATCCGGTAAGCTCGATAGTAGTTTTTAATACACCTTCTATCCTATCTGTGATATAAATATAAAATTCTTTTGGGTTGCGAAGGTGAGACGGTAGTCCAATTTAGCTCGACTAGAAAGTGGACACACACATCATGGTAAAGTTTATAACTTTAATAATGACTCCTTGCCATAAAGTCTCTGAAATTCAAAGCGACTCAATAGCGACACAATGGTAATGTACATATTATTATGATACTAAAGGATAGCATTTTCGCACAGGAAGTAACCAAAGTAATAAAACAACTCTGCCTATTAAAATAAAACATCGGACATTGTAACCTTATATACAGACAGAATGCAGTTTCACGAAAGTCGTACTATTTCGAAGAGAAGGCTATCCTCAATGTACCACCTACTTTCTTTCTACGTAGCATGTACCTACGTTTTCCGTTACAAGATATTGTTTGCCTAATTATAACGTAATTAACACAAATTTTCGGCTTAAATAACATGAAGAACAATGTAACAGAGAGCGAAAGCTAGCGAACTCCGTCAAAGCTCACCTTTCAACAACATCAACGTTATATAAAAGAAATTGTAACATTTTGATCCAAAATCTGGCAGTAATTATAATAATCCGCGTTACATTAGCGTTACAATGCGCATTGTTTGAAGAAATGTTGTTAAAGTAGCAAAGAAAACTTTTAATAGGTATGAAGATACGGCGAATTGAATAGAACTCTGGTAATTGTTATATCAAGCCTGTTTCTGAGGTAATAGCATCGTAAAATATTCCTCTTAATATTATTTTGGAGCGATTTTTGCTTCAAACTTATACAATTTCACCACTGATATAATTACCTTTAGGGTAGCAGGTACTTCTTTGTAAAGTGTTGCCTTCTTACCTAGAACTTTAAGTTCAATAAAAGGTAATGTTTGATTTGATTTATTGTTTCAGGTTGAAGTTTAATGATTCAGACCTAAGTTTATACTGACCAATCCTTTTAGGTAAACACCTTTACTTATTTTTGAGTGCCTGACCATAGAGCACTCAATCGTTTCTTGAAAATTTTGATAGAATTTCCTTTGTAGCTAGGGTACAGAAGCAAAGGCCGCGCCTTTTACTCCTATTTTCGATACTTATTCAATATGCTCGTATCAAAGTCCGTCAAATACCAGAGGTCTAAAGCATTTTTCAAAGAGTCCAATATTAGTAGGTATATTTAAAATTGGACTGCCTCGTTGGTCTCACGGCATTAATGTGTGCGTGGGATTGGGAGGTCTCGGGTTCGATTCTCGGGTCGGGCAAAGTGTTATTGGGATGGGTGCTGCTAATAAGAATTTCGTTAGGAAATTCTCATTAGCAGCACGGAGTCTGGTAATGTGCCCGGTAGGGCAATAGGCTCGCCCCCTATTACGTGGGACTAAAATAAATCTGGCGAAAAGTGGGTGTAGCTATATACTTCTGCCTACCTCTTCAGGGATATAGGCGTGAGACTATATTATACGCAAGATGCAAGCATTCGTCTTGCAATCGTCAATTGACGAAAGCGTGCGCATGACGTGCGGTTTGCGTGGACACTGCGTGGACAATAGGCCATAGACAACGTACAGCCAAAACTGTTAGGCACAGAAAGCTGAAATTTGGCATGTATGTTTCTTGAGACCGTAGGGTTGTACAAAGAAGAGATTTCCCAAAATGCCTAGGGATCAAACAAAACTGTTTAATAAAAATAAATAAAATTGAAATTGAAACTTGAAAATATTCATCGATTTCGCACAAAGATAAATATTTACATTTAAGTGCCATTTACTTTTTTTTATTATTAATCAGTTTATTTCAGATCAAATTACAAGATCCATATATTGTTAGTATAAATCTTAACCTAGTGTTAGTAAAAGACACTCTTATATAATTATATA
This sequence comes from Euclidia mi, assembly GCA_944739405.2. NCBI lineage: Eukaryota > Metazoa > Arthropoda > Insecta > Lepidoptera > Erebidae > Euclidia > Euclidia mi. The sequence continues at coordinate 29,050,453 of OX123188.2, read as the reverse complement.
AAACTTGAAACGACTGACACCTACGTGTGTAGCCGTATCCAGTGAGCCAGCATGGGGCTGTCCCATCTATCACACAATACACTCAGGATGCTGTGGGAGCTAGCACGTATTCTACCTAGAATAGAAGCGCACCGTTTCCGTATAATTGCATGGAAACCATCAACCCTGGCCTCGGTGAACATTCTGGAAGCGCTACAAAAGCGTGGTAGACCCAACAGCATCCTGAATACATCGTTATACTGGACACGCAGGGCGTTGTATGCCCTCAGCGTATACCTGACCCACAGACTGCACGTGTAAAAAGACTGGCAGTATGCTCTGAAAAGGGTTATTTTGACTTGCGTCGTACAACGTGCAAATCTGCGGATCAGCATATTACCTCGGACAGCCATCGCCCTGCGCTCCCTTTCGATGTCCAGGTCATCATTCAGGTCATGCGTGACCCAGTGACCCAGGTACTTAAACTTTGTTACTCTGACTATCGGAGTATTATTTATGGTGACATCTGGCACCTTCGTGTAACATTTGGTGCCTGCCTTGAATACCAGTAATTCGCATTTTTTTACATTGTACCTGAGTCCCTGAGTGACCGCGTAGTCTTCACACATCTTAACAAGACGCCTGAGTGCGCTTATTGATGGACTCAGCAGCACCATGTCGTCAGCGTAACTTATATTGTTAACACAAACGCCGTCAATGTGACAGCCTATACGGGTGCTGCTGAGTTCAACAATTAGCTGATTAATGTAAAGGTTAAAGAGACGAGGCGAGGTAATACCCCCCTGTCTCACTCCGCACTTCAACCCATACACATCGGACAGAGTTCCACCCCACCTGACATAGTTCGTCTGATTTTCGTACCAAAACTTAAATAAGGAAATAACAGTACAATCAACGCTGCTTTCCTTCCGCAGTTTTTCCCACAAGATATCGTATGACACCAGGTCAAATGCCCTTGATAAGTCCAGGAAACATGCATTGACCGGTGTTTTTCTATCAACATAATACTGAACAGTCTGCTTAAGACACATGATGGCAGTCTCCGTCGATAGTCCAGGTCTGAAACCAAATTGGGCATCGTGAAGATTTATACGACTCGCCATATGTGTGTCAAGCAGACAGTCCAGTACTTTAGCTGTAACAGTCGCCAAGGAAATAGGCCTATAGTTTGCGGGATCTGTAACATCGCCCGTTCTGTTTTTCACTATTGGCACCACTATGGTCTTCATAAGGTTATCTGGCAAGTAAGAGTGACTTACACATAACGAATAAAAAGTTGCCAACACCCTTGGTAAATGAACGCCCGCGTATCGCAAGTGCTCGACGCTGAGGTGGTCATGTCCCGGAGACTTGCCTCTGACCATCTTTCTAATGATATCAGCTATTTCCTTAGCCAAAAACCTTAAACACGGAGAACTTACCTCAGCGCCAATCACCGACGAAGACATGGGCGTAGCCGATCCCAACAAGGGGTCAACTTGGAACTGTTTCACAAATAAATTTGAAATGGCTTGAGGGTCACAAATTCCAGCCACGCTCACCGGCAGACTCGGCTTGGTGTTCAGTTTAGAGGTACTCTTCCAAAACTTCCCGAAATCTTTGAATTTGCGCTGCTCAGCTATAATGTCTAATTTTATTTGTCCTTGCTTATTGCGACACCACTTTAATTTAGCTTTAAAAATCTTACGTGTATTTCGCATTTTCTCATAAATAGTTCCTGAGGTTGGATTTCCAGATAAATGCCACATCTGAAAAGCAAGCCGAGCCTGAGAGTGAGCACTTCTGACATGTCTATTCCAACCAGTTAAAGGTTTATAACATTTTTGTCTAATACTTGTAGCGGTCAGCTCAGCAGATGTTGAAAGTACATCAATGATTTTTGTGTACATATTGTCTAAAACCACTCTGTGAGTTACATCGCCGCATATGTTATCCGCACAATTAATACACTCTGGGGGGAAATCTATTTCACATAAACCTGAATTACACAGTTCTTCGTACATCTTAATCTGTTCTGAGTCTCGTTCGCCCCATAAAACCTTACTACTTAAAACTTTACGTAGTGGAATATTAGATTCCACTATACTTAGGTTACATTCTATTTGAATGGGGAAGTGATCGGACGAATAAGTGCCGTACAATACTTCTACACTAGATATAGTTTGACGCGCGGCCTCAGTAATGACGCAATGGTCAAGCCATCGCTTGCACCCGTGCGCATCACTCACATACGTATACGAGTTGCGTGGTAGTAATTCGCTGTCCATGCAGGTCCAACACTGTTCCTCACAAAACCTTAACAATTCATAGTGAAATTGTTCAGTGGGGTGCGCGTTATAATCACCTAACATATACACATATTGTATATCACTATTTTCTATTATAGCGTTCATCTCGCTTAAACACTCAGTAAACTCAGTTATATTATCAGCACAGCAAGTAGGCATATAGACTGAAAAAACAAGTAAACTATTGTTTGATTGTTCTATCTGTATTGCTGTAATACGAGCACTATTACACTTTACAACCGTCACAGATGAGAATAAACTTTTCCTCCAGAGGAGTGCAACTCCTCCGTAAGGTCTACCTCGCAGTAATCCAGCTGCAGTATCCACAGCAGAGGTCCCAGTGTAAGCAAAGTCATCATGCACAGTGCCCAGAAACGTCAAGTCGTGGGGCAGTAACCATGTTTCTTGTAATGCTATAACGTCGGCTGATACACACAGCCGCCTAATACAGTCAATTGACGTTTTTACACATTTGCAATTAAAACTGATAATTTTTACTGCTTTATCCATTATTATTATTGGTTTTAGTATTAATTTTCTGTGTCTTCGATGTGCCTCTGAAACCTCTAAAATGTATGAATCTGCGGTATGATACCCCATCTGGCCAGAATTCGTCATTCATAAAGAATATTTCCTTATGTTTTGGAATGAAAACTTTGTAACTATCATAATCCTTTTCTATTTTCATACTTATCTTTTCTACCTTCACTTGTAAATTACATTTGTCCTTAATATACTTCACTATGTCCTCTTTAGAAAGTCCTTTTGATACATTGGAAATATATAAAGGTACCATTATCTCAGCCGCCTTAAACTTCGCATCGGGTTGTATTACGGCTTTCCCCATTTTTCCTGCAAATCTCTTACTTCGATTATTCCTTTGAACTAATGTCCAACCATCCTTATCTTGCGTGGGAGCATTCCCTTCCTTTCTCACAACATTTGCAAAAGTCAATTGCTTCCCAACATGCTCGCCATTCTTCACAGCAGTGTGTCCCAATTTATTTACGCATCTGAGTGTAAATTTTAATCATACTTTTTTTTCGATTTGTTCTCAATCAATCAATTTCGTGGGTGATAGATATCATTGGTCCTACTGAACTAAATTAAATGCGACATTGTTTTAGTTGTAGTCACATTGCCACTACTGTCAGACTTCAAAGCATAAAAGCTTTGAAGTCTGGTTAAACAAACAGACAGCCAAAAAATACTACACAGCAGAATCGCGACAGCTCTTACAAAGCCAGAAAAAATCTTCTATTTAGAACAAACTCCTGCATACACATTTTACACCAACATTTACATTTCAGCTTCATTCAGATTCTTTTCAACATTTTTGCTCCATGCTATCTGTCACCGCTCCTCGTAAATAACACTGACAAAGAAACTAATTAATTTTAAGTGGAGTCAAAACACTTCGTCAGCGGTTGTATGCGAGTCACATTTACTAACGAATTGCCATCTTTAGCTAGCTTAGCTTTCATTCATTCTCTCCTGATGTAATACCACAGCTTGTGGGCGTTTTGAGGTTTCGTTTTCATCGTGTTATAATAATTTTGAACAGAGCCTGTAATGAGATATCAGTTTTAATTCCGCTTGAGATGCGACGGCATGATATTAAATGATTTAGCAGTGGGTATACCTAATGAATTAAACGAAAAAGCACAAAAGGAGGCATAGGTATATCCATTTTGGACATTTTGCAATTTTTTATTAAGCATATCGTCCTTCAGCGAAAATAAAATCTTAGCTCACTACTTCGCTTTGATATTTCGTAAAAGCGAACATGGAATGATAAAATGCATCCGCCATTATCGGGTACATAATGTACATACATACATACATAGACTCACACCTGTTTCCCGGAGGGGAGGCAGAGACTACGGAACGCCATTTGCAACGATCCTGACAAACCTCACTTGCTTCACTCACTCCCATCAAGTTTCTCATGCATGCTCTTCTGTTAAGGGTACTTCTGACTAGTCCTTTTTTCAGGATGTCTCCAATCTGGTCAGAGAACGTCCGCCTAGGTCTTCCCCTTTGTCCTGTTCCATTCACACTTGCCTTATATATCTTCTTTGTCAGTCTATCGTCATCCATCCTCTCCATGTGCCCAAACCATCTTAACATGCCTTTCTCAATGCTTGTCACTACATCTTCTTTTACCCCACACCACTCTCGTATCACACAATTCTTTACTCTGTCGGTCAAAGACACACCACACATACTTCTCAGTGCTCTCATTTCTACAGCATTTATTTTACTTTCAAATCTCTTCTGCCATACCCAACTTTCACTACCATACATAAGGGTAGGCACTAACACGCCTCTATGTACAGCCAAACTTGCCTTTTTGGACACGTTTTGACTGTTCATAAACGCTTTCAGAGCTCCATTCACACTATTACCTGCATTAACTCTCCTTTCAATATCTTATTCATTCTTACCATCTCTTGTAAACAACGTACCTAAGTAAACAAACTCATTCACTTGTTCCACTCGCTATCCATCGATCGAAACATTACAAGCCGTAACACATTCCTCCTTTTCAAAAACCATAACTTTCGTTGTTCTTACATTCACTTTCATTCCTTTCCTCTCTAACGCACCATGCATGATTGCTACCATCTCCTGCAACTCCTCCGCTGAAGATGCAAGTATTACCTGATCATCAGCATAAAGGAGGCATTTGACGAGTAACCCATTCATCCTTAATCCGCAGTCACTATGTTTTAAATCTTGCAAACAACTATCCATGAAGAGGTTAAACAGCCACGGCGACGCTACACATCCCTGTCTAATACCTTTCTCGATGGTAAACCAGTCAGTGTATGCCCCGTTTATCCTCACACAAGCTCTAGAATCCTCATAAAGGGATTTCAGAGCTCCAATGAGGCTGCTGTCCACACCATTCATTGACAGCACCGACCACATTTCATTCCTCACCACTTTATCGTAAGCCTTTTCCAAATCCACGAATGCGCAATAGACCTTTTGACCTTTGGCCAAAAACTTTTCGGCTATGCTTCGCAAGGAAAAAACCTGATCCGTGCATCCCATACCCTTTCGGAATCCCGCTTGTAAATCCCATATTTTCTTGTCGGTTACTTCCATAACTCTTTCAATAAGTATCTTTGCATACAATTTGCCAACAATGCTGAGAAGGCTAATGCCTCTATAGTTTTTGCAATCTTGTTGCGAGCTTTTTCCTTTATAAAGAGGCACAACTACAGCTGTGGCCCAGTCATTAGGTACTCGGCTGGTGGTCCAGCACAAGTTATATAACCGCTGCAACTGACCAACTATGATGCCCTGTCCAGCCTTCAGCATTTCGATTGTAATCCTATCATATCCTGCAGCCTTACCTACTTTCATACTTCTCAGTGCCTTCACGATCTCATCCACGCCAATAACGCTTTCATCATTGCTATCGTTACCATTCATTTCAGCTATCGGTGTCTCTATCGCCGACCTTTCAAATAAACTTTCAAAATACTCTTTCCATCTCTTCAGCACGCAAGATTCATCATTTACTATCTTTCCATTCTCGTCTCTGATGGATGTGTGTTTTGAGGATTGAGTTCTTCCTCGAACTGCACGAACGGATTTCCAGAAAAACTTAATGTTCCTCTGAAAATCGTCAGATAATCTGCTATCAAACTTATCTTTTTTTCCCTCTTTTTCCTTTTAACCATTTCTTTCACTATTCTTTTTGACCTAACAAACTCCTTTCTTGCTTCATCTATGTCTACACTCGTTGCTTTTCCCATTCTTTCATTTGCTCTGGCAGCCAACCAATCTGACCTAGCTTTCTTCTTCTCTGACACTGCTGATTGTACATCCTTGTCCCACCATGTATTCTTAACCTTTCGTATTTTCCTTCTCTTGATCACACCACATACTTCAGACGCTACACATACTACCTCTTCTTTAAAGGCCTGCTATAATTCTTCCATATCATTTATGCAATCGAACCTCTCAAATTTTGCTATCAATCTTCGTTTATACTCATCTTTCACATCTTTCTCTTGTAGATTTTCTACCTTAATTCTTTCCAAGACCCTATTTTCATTACGCTCTCGGTGTCGCTATCCTTTAAAGAGCCCACTTATCCGGCTCAACACCAAGAAGTGGTCTGTGTGGATGCCGATCCCTCGATATGCTCTTGTATCCAACACATTCTTTCTCAATCGTTCATCTACTATCACAAAATCAATCATACTTCTTCTAACATTTTTCGCCTCTCGCGTATACATATGTATCCTTTTATGATCAAACATGGTGTTTGTCACACAAAGGCTCCACTCCAAACAAATCTCAAGCAGTACTTTTCCATTTTCGTTCACACTCTCATCACCAAATGCACCTAACACCCTTTCAAATCCATTTCGCTTTACCCATCCATTGAAATCCCCTAACAGGATCAATATTTCATTATCCTTGCAGTTCCTCAAAATCTCTCTTAAACTCTCCCAAAACTCCTGCCTTTCGTCTTGCTCATGTTGTGACATACCCGTAACTATATTGACCGGGGCGTACACCCCCACAATAAGGAGACGAGTAAGTCCTACTTTCATTCTCATAGTAGCCTAGCATTTACACATTCAAACTCTTTTACACACTCATTCATTCGCGCAGACAGTATTACACCAAGTCCCTTACAGGCTCTGGTGGTACTATCTACCCCAGACCAATACGCCGTATATGCGCCATTCTTGGTGGTTTCACACCCTTTTCTTTTTGTTTCATTCACACAAAGAACATCAATCTTTCTATAATCCATCATCTGACATACTTCATCCAATTTGCCGTTCATTCCTCCTCCAACATTTAATGTTGCAAACCTGCTCTCCGTAGGCCGCTTTTCGCCCTCGCGGGAAACGAGACGTGATGGGTTGCGAACCGCGTCGCCGCCGTGTGAGGAAATATTATTAATTGTTCCCATTGCGTTCCCACGAGATTTAGGGTTTTTAAATTTCCATCCCCATAGAGCCCTTTACGGGGGTAAGGCGGAATATCACGTGTGCCCTGTGACCACCAACACAGGCACCCTCCGTTTGCAACCAGCTTACCCTCTGGCCACGAATCTCTCGGCACGGGTCGGTTCACACCTTAGATCGGGGTTTTGTGTCGGGTATGCTCCGTGAAAGTTGGTTTAATTTCGGAGTTTTCCTTCTCCTAGACAGGTTGCCAACCATGGCTAACGAGGCCCATCTCCCCGAACGTTTGGTTTAATTTCGGAGTTTTTCTTCTCGTAGACAGGTTGCCAACCAAGGCTAACGAGGCCCATCTCCCCGAAGTACATAATGTAGGACTACGTTTATCAATATTCGATGGTTCCATTTTTTATAAGAATAGACTAACATATTTAAGAGACGGTTAAGCTCATAGCCTGTAAGTGTGCAGGCAGGTGACAACAGACCGCAAGGTTCTGAGTCCGGTAGAAGAATCATTATTGAAATTTTAGTGACTGTTTTAGAGGCAGCTACGATTCTGTAAAATCAGACCAATCGCCCAAAACCAAACACATCATGTTTGTATCTTATGAAGGTGGTAAAGCTAGATACCTTACGCGGACGATATACTCCCTACAGATACTGACTTATTAATCATCCGATGACATCCGGGTTTAACGTCGAAAGATAAGCTTAAATAAACGGCACGTGATTTTCAAGCCAATTATCCACCTTTCGTTAATAATCTAATATTAATTTGTCCTTTATCACTCAAATCCAACTAACATCTGTCAGACTTCTAATCATTCACAATAATAACATATTCTATTTGACAGTTCGCGCCTCGCACTGTATTCGGCGATGCTACTGGCATCGCCGAATATATTGTGGCAGGGGAATTATGTGTATGTGACTCAGAATAAATAATGAAGACGCAAATGAGCTCATCGCTGTGTATGAAGTTTTATAACTAAGACTAAGTAGGTTGTGGAGGAGAGACGCCCTGCAAAACCTTTTAATTCACACGATTACGCGAATTTTCACCGTCGTCTTGGTGAGTCTAGTTTTAAAAGAACCTACATGTCTCGGAGAGCTCCTAATTTTTTGGTCCCAGCTGTCATGAACATCTTTTTCAGTCGGTATGGAGAGTCAGTCTTAAACGAAATGTTGCAATCAGGCATTTTGTTGCTGTAGTCAGAGGCAAGTTGTATTTTAGCAATGTTCTATTAAATACACTAGACTAGAAATCAAACTCAGCGCTCTAAGAAAATGTTTTGAATACAATCAATGATGAATTTGACTAGGTATTTATGAGGATATGGGACTAGTTGATATTCGCAAATGTGACCTAGTCATTATCTGTCTAGAATTACCGTAGGCAGGCAGGGATTTTCAAGGTGCGCAGTGGAAGCTGTAATACATCTACCTGACCACGATAGACAAGGATCCAGACACATGCACTGCGTTGCACAGCGAATCACAACCAATAGTAATAAAATGTTTCAACTCACCTGATATCTTCACTGGTGATATTCTTGAAGTGGACCTATAGGATTAACTCATAATTTTAGCCAAAATAACAAGAGAATCGAATACCAGAGTCCAGTTCAGCGTAGTCCTTCTCCAGTCACCAAACAGGAATTCACACATGTGTTTTACAAAGTTCAATATTTCACAAATGTTCATTAATTTATCACAAACTTTGCCGGAAGTCAAAAACGGCAATTGTAAGTATTTACAAGTTAATTCAATTCACGTTAATTCAAAAGGCGATCAATTTATATCAATTTATATCAATTGCAATCTCGCGAGACAGACCAGGACCGGCGTGTTAATTTTTCAAGGCGGGAACGGAAGTGACAGTTCAGTGTGACCATTGTCAGAAATTTTCAATAGACTAAACAAAATGTTACTCAATCGATCTAATCGATTTGACTAATAATAAAAACTAATTCTATTTCAAACATCCACCCGCCCCGGACCGGCCTACCGGTCCGCTAATCGGTTGGTAGACGTAACAATGTTGCAACCGCTCTCCTCAGAATCGAACCGTCCACCAAGACCTCAGCAAATCGGGGAACTCCATCAGCCCCAGTTACCAAACGAAGGATGCGCCCCCTGCGCCATCTGAGTGCGGAAGGTTAGCCTCCTTGATCAAAACGAGGTCACCAATCTTGGGTGGATCGGTCTTGTCGGTCCACTTAACGCGTTGCTGGAGTATGTGCAAATATTCCAAGTTCCAGCGTTTCCAAAAGCTCTGAGTAATCTGGCGTACCAATTCAAAACGCGAGAGACGACCAGGTCTCGTATCAATATAGGGGTACTCAGGCAAGGCGACAAGTGGGCGACCAATCAAAAAATGGCCCGGCGTAAGGGCCTCCAAATCATTCGGATCCGAGGAGATCGGGCACAATGGCCGAGAGTTCAAAACGGCCTCAATCTTACAAAACACAGTTGCGAGTTCCTTAAATGTAAGGACAGATTCACTGATTGTCCTGCGCAAGTGTGTTTTAGCCGATTTTACAGCGGCCTCAAATATACCACCCCAGTGTGGACAATTTGGTGGGGAAAACAACTAATTTATCCCACGTCGGGCAAGCCTATCATCTATATCAGCCTTGTTGGTTTCAAGAAAATTAACAACATCATTCAAATAATTATACGTGCCCTTGAAGTTAGTGCCGCAGTCAGAACGGATCAAGGAAGGCAGCCCTCTGCGGGATACAAATCTGTCAAATGTGGCTACAAACGCCTCGATCGTAAGCGAGGAGACCAGTTCTTAGTGTACGGCCTTTGTGGAGAGACAAACAAAAACACACAAGTAGGCCTTAACAGTCTTGCTGTTTCGAAGTGTCGACGTTTTCACCAAAAAGGGACCAGCGAAGTCCGTGCCAACACCGTCAAACGTCCCGCTCTCAGTTACGCGATCTGCTGGTAAGTCTCCCATCAAGGGCTGTATGGTAGAAGCCTTGAGCTTATAGCAAGGGATGCAGCAAAAGACTACACTCCGAATAATTCTTCGGGCAGACAAGATCCAAAATTCGCGTTGCAAAATGGCCAACAGCGCATTACAACCAGCATGCGAATTTTTAAGGTGACGGTCAGTTACCAACAAATGTACCAAATGACCGTCTTTGGGTAACAAAAGGGGGTGACGTGCCCCGTAAGGGAGGTTGGCGTTCTTGAGACGCGCAAGAGACCCGTATCGTCCAAAAAGGGGTTCAATTTAGATACGGCTCCCGATAGTTTCGATCTCCCTGACTTAAGAATAGCAATCTCCTTCTCAAATTGCGTCAATTGCACAGAACAAACCCAAAAGGTGAGAGACTCCTGTCGTTCCTGTGGTGAGAGAAACGGTGTCAGTCGTTTCTGTTGTGGGTGCCTAAAATTAAAAACAAAACGCTTTATCCAAGCAGTGACACCTAACAACTTGTCGAGGGAGCTGTAACGATTCAACAAAAAATCGGGGTCGAAGGCGCATTCCACCTTCTCAAGAGCGAGTGTTCGTAGACCCGGCAAATTAGAAGTATTCAAAACTGGCGTTCGAGGCCAATCAATTTCTGGTCGACTCAACCATTCCGGACCCCACCACAGCGAATGACCTATCAAACTAGGCGTCAAGCATCCGCGCGAGGCACAATCAGCGGGGTTGAGCTCACCTGGCACGTGTCTCCAAACAAGTTTGACTTCGGATTTCTGGATTTGGGAAACGCGATTAGCGACAAATACCTCCAAGGTGTGGACAGAAGCCTTCAACCAACAAAGAACAATTTGGCTGTCTGTCCAGGCGTAAGTCCCATTAATACAAATGCTTTTACCCAAAGTGTTAGACACGTGGTTCAATAAGCGTACAAGTAGGGCTGCTCCCGAGAGCTCCAATTTCGGAATGGTCAAAGATGTCCGAAGGGGTGCAACCTTGCTCTTCGCCATGATCAGGGAAACCCTCACCTGACCTGAGGCACTGACTGTGCGCAAGTACACCACGGCCGCGTGACCACGTTCCGAGGCATCACAAAACCCGTGAAGGGTGGCCTTGTACTTCCCGGGAGGAAGGATGGGACGAGGCAAGGAGATCTCGTTGACGGCAGGAAGTGAGGATACAAAGGAGGTCCATTCCTCAACAAGAGTGCCGTGCAGAGGTTCGTCCCAGGTCAATCCTGCTGTCCAAAGCTTCTGCAAGAAGCATTTTGCCCAAAATATACCTAATTGGACAGATCCAACCGTTCGGATCAAAGGTTCTGGCAACAGTAGACAATACGAGACGTTTAGTCCAAGAACACGGCAATTTCAAGTCTACGTTATACGTAAAGATGTCTTGGACTGGTCTGTACTGAACGCCGAGAACAGCCATCATGGCGGGGTTGTCAACAATCTCAAATAGATGTGGATCCTGCTGATGATCCTCTGGCAAGCCTTCCAAAAGCGCTGGTGAGTTGGAAATCCATTTGCGCAACTCATAACCAGCGTAGGCCAAAATACCTATCAATTCGTCCCGCAGGAGGATCGCCTCGTCCGCTGTTGAGGCGCCCGAGCAAATGTAATCGTCGTAAATATCGTCTTTCAAGATGGCGGAGGCTCGTGGGAAACGTAAGCCTTCGTGGTCTGCGAGCTCCCAAAGAGAACGTATTGCCAAGTAGGGGCTCGACCTTAACCCGTACGTATTGGTATTGAGCTCGTAGACGACCATGGGACCGCGAGGATTCTCTCTCCAAAGGTTTAGCTGGAAGCGACGGACATCAGGGTGGATAATCGTCTGCCTAAACATCATTTTTATATCGGCCACAAAGACAACCTGATGTCGTCGGAAGCTGGTGATGACGTCACAAAGGTCCTTGACCAACTTGGGACCAGAACGCAAGCACTGGTTCAAGGATACGCCTGTTGAAGTCTGCGCAGAACCATCAAACACTGTGCGCAGCTTGCCAGTTGATGGCTTCAATACCGCATGATGCGGGAGAAAGTAGTGCTCCACCGAACGCCAATCCAAATTAGACACAGACATGTGTCCCAATTGTTCATATTCCCTCATGAACTCAATGTACTTCTGTCTGAGCTCCGGATCACGACCCATGCGGCGCTCCATAGCCAACAATCTCTTTTCGGCTTGTAGTGTAGTGCACCTCTACCCCATGAGTAGTATATAGTTATAATTCATTATATTGCGAGGATTCACTCAATATAAAACATTCAAACGAGACAGTTGTTTCCATTCAACTCCCGTCGCTTATCGTATCATTACATGGCGACCCTGCCAGTGCTGCCCTTGGGCAGCGCTTGGCGTAAAATATAATAGATAATTTTGGTAAAAGAAAATGAAATCCCACTATCTAACGAAATGGCGCGATTTACGGATAAATAATGAGCAAACAAAGATTCAACATGGAAGAACGAATATTGCAGAAGATAGAAAATTATACAATAAATGTAGAGCTATAGTATAATATGCTGGACATGATTTGGAGATTTTTGTGAAATGGATATATTTTGCTGGTAGCCGGGAGATGTTCGAGTCGGATGATGGATTTTGCTGGGCGCAGGGAGTTGTTCGACTCTGATGATGGAATTTGTGAGGCGCTGGGAGATTTTCGGGTCGAGAGGACTCCATAACATCTACGTTGAATAAGGTTTAGAACCGAAAGGCAAGATAAGAAGCAAGTATAAGGTATTCAACAAAATATTTCTATTTCATTTTTTGAAAATTTAATCGTATATTAAAATCCAGCTAGCACAAAATTTAATTATTTTATATACCTACTTAATTTTATTTAAATTGATTTTATTTTTCATTACATAAATTTTGTTAAAGATCTAATAAATAAACTATTAATCTAAGACAATATAATAAAAGGCAGACAGAGCGCGCGGAACACTTGCGTGAAGCCACTAAAGCAAATACAAAATTGAAAAGCGAATACAAACTCGACTCAGTGCGCTGCGAAGCATCGCACAGTTCACACGCCACGATCGATCCAGCTTTTAAATTCATAAAATGCCGTCTTGCGTTTTTAAACATTGTAAAAGTTGTTTCTAAAAGCAAATACGGGAAGATGGAATATATTCTTACAGATAACTATGGATTATTTGACCGTTTTATAATATTATTTCGATAAAATTCGTATTTCTGCAGAAAATATGTCAGTGTTGCCAGTTTACGTCGACACCGTTTTCCCTGAATTAGGGAAAATGCACTTGTCAATTGATTATGTAGGTAATAATGATTGTCATGTTAATGAAAAATACATTAACGTATTGTAAAAGTATATTGTAGATTATATTTTTTCTTATAAATATACTAATAGGATTTCCATTAGCATATACATTGTTTTGAGTTCGATCCCCAAACGATCCAAATATTCGTGTACACGCGGCTACTTGTCAAGCTATACACTTTGACCTTTGTACCGTTCTTATGGCGTAGAGAATAAGTATCAAAATCGTACTTCGACTATTTAGCTTGACTTGGCGCCGTGTGTACATTAAGTACAGAAACAGAAATTATTGATTGTAGCTATTATTTATTTTTAATTGCAATTTTTTTTGGTTACGATTTATGATTATGATATTCATAATTTATTGTATGCATGACAAAATGTTTTAGCTAATTAATATTTATGACGCAAGCCTATCTATTTATTTCTCAATTTACGAATAAAATTAGTTAAAACTTAACTCGGAGCCTACATTTTTTAAGAAATGTATTTATAAAAGCATACTTTAATGGTATTTTTATTTGAATAATTTTCACAACAGCATTACATATTAAAAGCATTAATTAAATCTATGGTACATCCTTCAAAACCACAAACGAATATAAAATATTACCTATGTAATATTTTTATATTCGTTTGCAAAAACTATATGCAAAATAGTGGGAGATTATTCATAATCTGGCAACTTTACACACACATAGACGCGCGTGTCCGTACAGTGCCAGTCGCCAAATGTCACGCACACATAGCTGTCAACGTGCCTCACTTAGTTGGACGAATACGCTACATCTGGTTCTTGTTTGTTAAATCTGTGCTATTAATATTAAAATGTAAAATTCTATTTGGATTCCTAACATATTTTTTAAATTTTGTAAATTGTTTGCTCATTGAAAGATATTGTTTTTAAAAAATTATTTAGAGGCAAATTATATTATCGTCTTATATACTTAATGTTAACATTAGTTTATAAAAGGTTCGCTTATGACTATGGTATCAATCAAATTGAATTTAAATTTTCGTAAAAGATAGTCTTATGTAATAAATAGTAAATTCCTAAAATAGCAGATTTTTTGTGAAAAGGTATTAAGTAATTTTTTAAGTTATAAGTATACAGATCAGATAATTATATGTTCATAAACTTTATGTTAGAGGTACGAATAATGTAGCGGCCGATGCATTATCTCGTATCAGATAATTTTTCATCGTGTAAAGAATCAAATGTCTTTTATATATTTGCCTTACATACGAGTATAATGTAACAGATATTGTAGTTTTATGAGTACGATAAGTTAAATTAATTAAATTGGCAAAGGCAAATTTTAAACAATGATAGACTATTACTATGTACTTTTAATGAAATCTATTTTTAGAATCAAGTTTATAAGCCAATATGATGCAGGTGTGCAAGTAGGTATGCGATGCATTCTTAGGTCTCGAAATTCAACACCGTTCATTACTGAGAACGATATTATGTCTATAATTAGCTTATCTTGTAATGACTTGTAACAGTTTGAAGTACTTATATGATTAGTGTTTTATTTAAAAGTTATGATATCGTAATACGCATTTGATTTTTATGGTTTTGACTGATATATTTTAGTATGAGTATGGCATTTTAATGTACCTATGAGATTGAAGAATGGAAAGGGTTAGTTGATGGGAAATGGATTTGGATAAAAGTAATTAGATGGTTTTGTTTGTATAAAGGTACCGATTTATAATAAGTAGGGAATGATTTTGTTTAGAAGGTTCAAGTACGCAAAGGACTGATCACCCAATAGCGACAGAACTCTTTTAAACTCAATTATTCATTTCGAACGAGATTATGTGTAGCGTTACTGAATGCATTCGGATGTATAAATGATAAAATAAGGTACACAATGAATAGTGGTACAATTATGAACAGTCCTTCATTTTGATCATGGCAGTAAGCGAGTTCTTCTCCGTGAAAATTGTTGGAGACGTAAAAATGTCTTAAATATATGAGATATAATTATGATGAGATGAATATGATGATTTACATGTAATAAAGAAGTGTACCTAAGTGAGATGTAATAAAGTGACCGGGCCCGGGTCTAAAATAAGTAATATGTGTGTACCAATAATATGAAGAAAGTATTGTGATGAAATGATTAAGTATTTGAAAGATAGATAATGAGATAAGGCGAATGTGTAGAAATTGAAATGGAATTAAAGAAGAATTGTTATATTTGAAAAGATAGGTAATGCCAGTAAAAAATATAATTATATAAATGTAATTTTGAAATAAAATCTAAGGAAATGTAATGAGACCAATGAAAATGTATATCAACAATGAATGACTAAGAATGCATACGTAAACAATTTTGCGTTATAAATCCATATTGTGCTAGGTAACTAAAAAAAAATACTGAGACATAATTTTATATTACAAATCATTATAGCGTACCTATTGTCATTAAGCAACCTTTAGAATTTAAGAAAAAAGTTATACTTATACAGTTGTTTTGTAAACAATCACTTAATTCTTACGTTTTCTTCTTCATAAGAACGTCTACTCAATTTTTTTACATATTTTATTTTTGTATAATTTTATAATATATTTTTTTAAATGAAGTAATATACTAACCTAGTTTTTCTATTTTGTAAAATTATATTTTTCTTATAATTAAATAATGAAAAAAGTACTTAGCTAATAATTTTTACTTGTTCATAACTTTGCTATATTTTAAATATTTTTTTACAATTATATACAGCTCCAAAATTATTGCTGAATGTAACATGATTTTTAGGTTTTGTGAAATTATATTTCTAAGTACTTGAAATATAAAAGGAAGTAGCAAAGATTTTTTTGTTTTCTGTTATTAAAATTGTATTTCTTTCTGTTTAAAAAAATGTTATTGTCATTTTTTTTTAATAAAGGGGGGAGGTGTAGTGTAGTGCACCTCTACCCCATGAGTAGTATATAGTTATAATTCATTATATTGCGAGGATTCACTCAATATACAACATTCAAACGAGACAGTTGTTTCCATTCAACTCCCGTCGCCCATCGTATCATTACAGGCTAAAGGTCGTGACTCACCAAGCGGAGGCCGAACAGACAGAAAAGGTAGCCTCGTAATGATCCGACCAGAACGGAGTCGACCAGTGTTGTTCTGGAAGAAAAGCTCGCACTCCTCATGTTCTGGATTCAAACGGGCAACTTGAGGGGGCTCCTCTACCTCCCAAAACCTCTGAACTGCATCAGAGAGAGCAGAGCCTACAGCCAACAAATTATCAAGTTCGGGTGGAGGGGCGTCCCTAGGTACAGGTCCCATCAAAGCAAATCCAAATATGGTCGGGATGGCAGTCAAACCATTTGGCACCAAGACCCGTTTCCCACCAATCAAAATTCCACCGAGGACATCAGAGCCAATCAACAAATCGATTTGTCCCGGTGTGTTAAATTTGGGGTCTGCCAGTTCCAATCCCGATGTCAAATTCACCACAGCAGCAGGTAGCTGTTTCTGCGGATGTATGCCCAAAATATTCTTCAGCACAATAGCCGAGGTTTTAATCCTCGGGTGTGAAGATTCAACAGGGCCAAACAAAACCTTAACTTGCCCTTCAACATCAGAGGCTACGTCACCTATGCCCCGTATACAATTCGAAAAAGAGCCCATATTTAATTTAACCTGCCCTACCAAATAAGTGGAAACAATGCAACCTTGTGAACCTGTGTCCAATATAGCACGGACAATAACAGAGGACCCCGTGGGTCCCCAGACCCTTACAGCAACCGTTGGTAGGATAACGGTCTCAATGGGGGAGGTTGGCGTTATAGGGCAGGGGTCAATGACCTATTGTTGCCTGGGCGGCGACCGTTGGCCAGGACCAAGCAAGTCAAAATGGGGGTGCGGCTCCTCAAAGGCGTGATGACTCGATCCGCGCGCCATCTGTGGGGGGTCATAATAACGCACCCGCCCAAAACGAGGTGGGCGCGAGTCAAGGCGGGGACGCTCCGCCAAAGGAGGGGAATACCTGGGGCAGCAGTCATGGTGCTGGTGACGCTGAACAGCACATTCAGGTGCGCGAGAGAGAGGAGGCGTGCGCACGCTACGGTTCTCCAAGCGGGGCGAGTGGCGATCAATTGAGCGAGGCGACTCTCGGCTACGTGCCGGTGAGCCTCGGCTGCCACCTTCAAAACACCCGCCCATGCGCGGCGTCGGCTGGTTGGACAAGCGGCCAACCTCTCTGGCATTCATGCAGAGAATGTCCAAATGCTGTCCTCCACAGTGAGGACAGGGGCGAGAGTTTGGGCAGTCTCGCTGGTAGTGGGACCCCAAACAAGAGAAGCAAAGGCGGCGGGCATTTGCGATGCGCCTACGAGAGGCGACATGCAGGTCCAAAAATGCCCTGCAACTGGCCGTTCTGTGCCCCGTGACCTTGCAGTAAGAGCACTCCGCTGGGCTCTGCGTGACTGCAAAGCGAGGAGGGCGCCGGTCAACATTGGCTCGGGTGTGAACGCGAGCCTGCTCCTTGAACTTGGGCGGCTGCGACTTAGCCGGCGTGTCACCACCGGAGTTGTCCAAGACCCGGCTCTCATCCTCGAGGAACCTCTCCAGGTCAGCAAAGGGGGGCAGATGGGTCGCGCTATCCCCGCCAAAGCGCTGTTCAAAACGCGACCTCAGGTCGGCAGGCAGCTTTTTCAGCACAATGTGCACCAATAGATAGGACCATTGGTCCACGGGCAGGTCAAGGCACTTAAGTACATTGATGGCCACCAAAAGCGGGTTCAAAAGTTGGGTGCGCAACCCAGAGACCCGGGTGAGCGTCGGCAAACCCAAAATCTGCTCGATGTGCGTGTCGGCGAGGCCACGCTTATTATGGTACCTACGGGTGATTAGGTCCCGAGCCGTCTGGTACGCCTCGTTAGACACGGGCAGATGCTGGATGAGGCCCTTGGCCTCCCCATCCAGCACCGACATCAAATAGGCCAATTTTTGTGCCGGCTGAAGGTCAGCCCTGTCATTGACCAGGCTGTCGAACGAATTAACGAAGCCCAGGTAGCTTCCTAGGCAGCCATCAAAATGGGGGAGGTCCAAAGTAGGGTGCCTACTCACCAGCCCCGGTGCTGACCTAGGAAGCTCCTGCTTCAGGCCGGGTTGCCCTTCCCTATCGGCAACTAGTTGTCTCGCACTATTGGAGACAGCATCATACAGGTCTAAGACCTGGGCATAGTCTTCGCTGACCTTATTTCGCTGGTCAGCGGTGAAATCATTGACTGACACTTCGAGACAGCAAGCGCTGAAAGTGCGGAACTGCTGTTCCACACTTGCCAGGCGATCATCGATCCGCTCGTATCTTTGTAGTAAGGCCTGCTGGCGATCAGGCCGGTTCACTAAGGCACTGGCCGAGGCAAACCAGCGCAAATCTGATGCAATAGCACCAGCAGCCGCACGCAAGTCCTTGATA
Source organism: Euclidia mi (assembly GCA_944739405.2). Lineage (NCBI taxonomy): Eukaryota > Metazoa > Arthropoda > Insecta > Lepidoptera > Erebidae > Euclidia > Euclidia mi. The sequence continues at coordinate 29,031,565 of OX123188.2, read as the reverse complement.
GCTGACATAATCAAAATTCAAAAGAGCCCGGACAAGCGTAAAATAATATTAACAATCAAAACTTAATTTTTCTTAATTCTTTGAAACCAACAAAGTATTAGCCTGTTTACTGCTGGTACAAGCAAGTGACAGGTATCTACTGTCCAACAAAATTAATAGTTTCAATATATATTGACACAAAATAAAGTCAAAGTTATCAAAAGTTGAAACTTCAAATAAGTTAATTAAAGTTAAATATTCAAATAAATTAACTAATTACTTGCAACAGACAGACTGGCTGTGTTATTTGAGATATACAATAGTAAGTAAGCACAGAATATGTGTTACCTAACAATATTATCTATATATTATAACAAGGTTTAGCAATGTAAGGTTCAAACTTAATATATCAATATATGCAATAAACTAAATCAATTGATACATATAACTGATATGTATCCAATCAAAGTGACTTATTAATAGTAACAGGAACAAATCTTTGCTAGATTTCAACAATTTAAATCAAACAATTACTGATTGAGGTTATGTGTGACAATGTGTTTCAAATTATCTAGGTCAACTAATACAATTAAATATTATGTATTTTAGACAATAACTGACCTGACAAACACTACAATACTGTCTAAAAGGTGATAAGATTCAAGCTTATATCAATCTGAGGTTTGTACTCAGTAATGCGACAGCGGCTAAATTTCAACTACAGCTCTGCACCAAAAATTATGTCTAGAATTACCGTAGGCAGGCAGGGATTTTCAAGGTGCGCAGTGGAAGCTGTAATACATCTACCTGACCACGATAGACAAGGATCCAGACACATGCACTGCGTTGCACAGCGAATCACAACCAATACTAATAAAATGTTTCAACTCACCTGATATCTTCACTGGTGATATTCTTGAAGTGGACCTATAGGATTAACTCATAATTTTGGCCAAAATCACAAGAGAATCGAATACCAGAGTCCAGTTCAGCGTAGTCCTTCTCCAGGCACCAAACAGGAATTCACACACGTGTTTTACAAAGTGCAATATTTCACAAATCTTCATTAATTTATCACAAACTTTGCCGGAAGTCAAAAGCGGCAATTGTAAGTATTTACAAGTTAATTCAATTCGCGTTAATTCAAAAGGCGATCAATTTATATCAATTTATATCAATTGCAATCTCGCGAGACAGACCAAGACCGGCGTGTTAATTTTTCAAGGCGGGAACGGTAGTGACAGTTCAGTGTGACTATTGTCAGAAATTTTCAATAGACTAAATAAAATGTTACTCAATCGATCTAATCGATTTGACTTATAATAAAAACTAATTCTATTTCAAACATTCTCCTTCTCCTAACCGTGTGGGATGAGCTAACACTAAATTGCTCCAAGAATTTTGCATAGAAGCTAGAAGTCTACTTCCTAATGTAATCAGTGTAAGAATCAGCTTATCTACAAAGCGAATACCAACTGGCCACAGCAACACGAAGGGGGCATATTATAGACATAAACTATGCTTGACTTTTGTCGAGTCATCGTATACTTCGTAAAACAATATAATTGGATCAAAGCAGAAAGAAAAAAGTGAATCAAGCTGTGAGTTTACCATGTATGAAATATAAAAGCCCATTTTCACAGACGCGCCTCGAATTTGACAACACCGCCAATGCAAAGATAATTTACATACATACATACATAGACTCACGCCTGTTTCCCGGAGGGATAGGCAGAAACTACGGAACGCCATTTGCAACGATCCTGACATACCTCACTTGCTTCACTCACTCCCATCAAGTTTTTATGCATGCTCTTCTGTTAAGGGTACTTCTGACTTGTCCTTTTTTCAGGATGTCTCCAATCTGGTCAGAGAACGTCCGCCTAGGTCTTCCCCTTTGTCCTGTTCCATACACACTTGCCTTATATATTTTCTTTGTCAGTCTATCGTCATCCATCCTCTCCATGTGCCCAAACCATCTTAACATGCCTTTCTCAATGCTTGTCACTACATCTTCTTTTACCCCACACCACTCTCGTATCACACAATTCTTTACTCTGTCGGTCAAAGACACACCACACATACTTCTTAGTGCTCTCATTTCTACAGCATTTATTTTACTTTTAAATCTCTTCTGCCATACCCAACTTTCACTACCATACATAAGGGTAGGCACTAACACACCTCTATTTACAGCCAAACGTGCCTTTTTGGACACGTTTTGACTGTTCATAAACGCTTTCAGAGCTCCATTCACACTATTACCTGCATTAACTCTCCTTTCAATATCTTCTTCATTCTTACCATCTCTTGTAAACAACGTACCTAAGTAAACAAACTCATTCACTTGTGCCACTCGCTATCCATCGATCAAAACATTACAAGCCGTAACGCATTCCTCCTTTTCAAAAACCATAACTTTCGTTGTTCTTACATTCACTTTCATTCCTTTCCTCTCTAACGCATCATGCATGATTGCTACCATCTCCTGCAACTCCTCCGCTGAAGATGCAAGTATTACCTGATCATCAGCATAAAGGAGGCATTTGACGAGTAACCCATTCATCTTAATCCGCAGTCACTATGTTTTAAATCTTGCAAACAACTGTCCATGAAGAGGTTAAACAGCCACGGCGACGCTACACATCCCTGTCTAATACCTTTCTCGATGGTAAACCAGTCAGTGTATGCCCCGTTTATCCTCACACAAGCTCTAGAATCCTCATAAAGGGATTTCAGAGCTCGAATGAGGCTGCTATCCACCCCATTCATTGACAGCACCGACCACATTTCATTCCTCACCACTTTATCGTAAGCCTTTTCCAAATCCAATTTAATATAATTGAAAGGATAGTCAGATTATTCGTGTCCTAATGCAGTCAGAAAAAGGTCCATTACACTGTTATATAGAAGCATCAGGAAATAACTAAGCTAAGCGATGCATACAAATGCATACATGGATAACATTCATTCACTGACTTGCGTACGCTATGGTCACCGGCGCACTCTCCTGAGCCGAGTTGAGCTTGCAATTACAAATCACGGTTGTAACAAATCTCTTCTACAAGCTCCATATATTAGGAATGTTTCCAGTAACTGCTTGCCATATTATGCAATCTGTCTATAAATCACTATAGATATTTAGTTTTATTTAATATCTACCTGATTTATATGATACTACCTAATATTTTAGTAACTAATATTTTGGCTATGAGTAGGCTCTAGGCTATGGAAGCTGCTCGACTGTTATGTACATCGCAACACATTGTCGTTCCAGGTTGAAGAAATAAATTGTTGAAGAAAACTATACGATTTTTAAGACAAAGATCCGCACTTGTTGTTATTTGTTTATCACTCTACAAAACTACAAACTACGCCGACAAAACACCCAAACTTGAAAAAACAATTTCTTGCCCACATAATGATGTGCTGAATGCAGCGGTGTGTCAAAAGTCAAAAAGTGATGCGGCTGCATAAACGTCATCGCAATCTGCACCTACAGATCACCAATTTATTTTTTTCCTGGGCTCAAGAAACATTACTAGTGAACTTTATCTATTCGGTCTTTAATTATACATAGATGTATATGTACTATTGAAGACGGGAAGTGAATGTATCCATATTGTCTATTTTGTATTGAGCACATCTTCGACACACCTTCGTCAACAAAATACAAGTAAATGGAAGAGTCCAAGTATCTGATCCAACCGTAATAAATAGACACAACACGGTTGTGGTTGATTAGTTTAAATATTTAGCGGTGCTTGCACAAAACCATCACCTAATACGGAGCTTCTACCACGTGTTACTGTAGTTAAATGTGTGAGGGCCAGAAGCTAGTGGGAGATGATATGAGTATAGTTAAATATTGATGGAAGTGAAGTTGTGGGATGTTAAATAAAATTGGAATAAGTGTATTGCCACTTGCTGGTCACATTTTAGACACCAGTGTTGATGCTATTGCAGAAATCGAATCCCATTTTTGGCTTTATCAGAACAATTAGTGTTATATACTATAGTAAAGTACATAAGGAGTTTTGACGCCGTGTAAGAACGATACAATGCTTTCTAGTTCAGCCTGGTAAGACACACACTTAGGATCTCTTTAAATTATTCGCTTAAATTATGACCAATGATCATCTCCATAATTTCATTGAAATTCATTAGGACTCACTATTCATGTTGTCGGTATCACTACAGTTATGTTTAATACCTAACTACTGTCGTTAATATTATCGGACTCATAGTAAGTAAGGATAGATCACAAAACAGCTCGCCACATGCAGTAGTCAGTCTCTATGTATGTAGGTATGTGTGTGTAATGTGTACACACACACCACAACGTAAAGGCTTGTTTACACATTTAGATCCAACCAATAATGACATTACTGGACCAGTCCTAGCACAAATAGTTTAATGTAATCTGGATTAACTAAATTGTGTGATTTAATTGCCGCATTAGTTAAGTACCATTTAGTTTGATGGCGATGTTAATGATGCAGGCTGTTTCAATTGGACAGTTAATAAGGTTGCCATTTGCTAGACAGTTACTATATTTAACAATATAGTTAAAAATAACTATAACTAAGTGGCTTAAAAAACTAACAAATAAAAGGAAAAGCAACATTTAAAGGGCGTCATAGAAATCCTCCACATCGTCAACCAGTCTCTTTGAAAGCACTTGGACCCCATGGTCCCAGCGTTTCGACTCCAAATGGCTCAAATATATAATCCCCTACTAGATTTTATGTATTTGCGCCGTTTGAGAGTCTCCGCTGAAGCAGCAGCAGCGCCCGCACAACCCGCTGTGCTAGGAAGACGAGATGGCGTTAAGGTGTCGACACAAGTTGCGTCCCACACCAAAGGCCTTCCCAGTTTCCATTGCTGTAAAGACATACCGTCTGGTCTCTTGCCATCGTCGCGTGCCAAGCCCTGAAGTTCAAGTTGGGCTGGAACGCCAGCGGTGACAAGAGCTACGGTTACGTTACGTTTATTATTTTGTTATATTGTATTAAAAAACCTTTTATGTTAGTATTTTATAGTACGGAGGCACCTCTATTACTCTTTCTCAACACAAAGGTAAGAGAATATGTAATATTTCGAATAAAAATAATATTAACAAACACAAAAATATTGCCGATTTGTGCCATTGCCGATATCCCTGACACATTTGTAAAGGTTTCCTATAATTTTGACACACAGGCGAGCAAAATTCTTTTTAGTCAATTTAAAGCGATGACAGAAACAATCAATGAACAGCACATTTAGGTAAATTAGTGTAGTTAATCATACTAATAATCGCGGCATACATTAACTTATTGATATCAGTAAATGTACGGCTACATATTCATGAATTCTATTATTTGCATGAATATTCTATATCATTACAAAACCACACACCAGGACTATTAGCTACAACCCACAAAAAGCGCCGACATATCCCAACCAGAAAGCACATAATATCAAAAATTCAACAACATTGCGAGCGTACAGTGCGAAAAATTTCTGGATTTACAACACGTTTTAAGTGCTCGAGTCAGGCAGCCGGGGTAACATGTCATACAAAGCCAGCTGAGAGGTGTTATTGGTAGCTAATCCTCGTCTTCACCGCTAGTACGACGTACGACGGATTGCTGGCAACACGGTATATAATTGACCGAAAATAGGGTAAATTTCGGTAGCATAGGCTTTGGCGTCTGATTGTTTCTAAATGACGCACTGGGACATAAACTGGACACAAAAAAGCCTTTATTCTAATGAAACTACAAAAGTTAAACCAAATTACGAATACATATTTTATTCATTACAAAATTTCTGATAATTTAATTCGCTGTTGGCGTCACGCAGAAACTAATATTGCGAATATAATTTAATTATCCTCGCAAGAATTTATACCTAGGTATTCAACTAGCCGTTTTGTTTCTGCGGTCGTAGGTATGACAGATTTAATTTAAGTAAGAAACGCTTTGTAATCAGGCTTCTTTGTTATGTCCATTTGATAAAATCGGATTGTTACATAGAGAATCGATCAGAAACTAAATACTTTGATTGTTAATGGTGTCATCAAAATGATCTTAGTACTTACAAATAAATTATTGGAATGCTAGAAAAGTAAAACAAGGTGTACCTAGCCAGACGAATGAACACATTCAGCAGATGCCGATTGTCAATCGCGAAAATGATTTTTTTAAATCGCACCTACGAGAATGTTTAGAATTTTATCACAGTTATGACGCTCGTGCCTATTTCAAAACTCTTTTATAACTTCCTCCTTTTTACTGTCTGCAGTAAAGCGAAAATGTCTCTGATGATAGCTCCACGGTTATGTGCCTGCAATATCTGAATATCGACGTACAAAGATACATTTACAGTCCTTTTTTAACCGACTTCAAAAAAGGAGGAGGTTCTCAATTCGTCGGAATCTTTTTTTTATGTATGTGCCCCGATTTCTCTAAGACGCCTGAACCGATTTCGAAAATTCTTGTTTTGATTGAAAGAGTATACCTTCCAGTTGGTCCCATGATTCTGGTCAGGATCTGATCATGGAAACCTGAAAAAATCGAAGGCACTCTTCAAATTTAATAAGCACACTTGAAGCGATTTGACGATAATAATCCAATGCCGTCGAGTTTGGGCTCGTTTGATTCTTTTTTACATAGACTTTGATGCTGGATGATTTCCATGGTCTGATTATAGAGCTGGAAGATAACCATGAGATCTTAGTGATACAACAAACCAATCTAATCGAGTTTAGCGTCGTTTGATTCGTCTTTACATGGACTTTGTTAGTGGATGTTTTCCATGGTCTGATGATGGAGCAGAAAGGTGGCCATGGGATCTTAGTAATACAAAGACGCAATCCCATTGAGCTTGGGCTCGTTTGATTCGTCTTTACATGGACTTTAGTGCTGAATGTTTACCAAACTCTGATGATGATGGAGCAGGAGGGTAGCCATGGGATATATTGTAATACAATTACGCAAGTCCATTGAGTTTGGACTCGTTTGATTCGTCTTTACATGGATTTTAGTGAAGAATATTTTCCAAAGTATGATGAAAGAGCAGGAAGGTGGCCATGGGATCTTTATAATACAATAACGCAATCTCATCGAGTTTAGGCTCGTTTGTTTTGTCTTGGCAAACACTTTGGTACTGGATGATTTCCGGGATCTGATGATGAAACTGAAACGAACGTGTATAGGCTAGTTAGTTGAAAACAAAAAAAATGCTTGAAAGTGCCAAAAAGATACAGGTCTACATTTCAGAATTGAGGCACGCAAGGAAGGCCTCCCCATCATGTACCACCTACGCTATCCTATGTACCTGCTTACCACCTATTACAATTTTCATTAGTATACCACAAAAAGCAAAAAATAAAAATTATTTTAAAATAAAAAAAAATCGGGCAAGTGCGAGTCTGACCCGCGCGCTGAGGGTTCCGTACGCATTTTACCTTATTTGAGGTTGGTGCCAATTACGCTAGTCCTCTAAATCTGTATGAGCGCCCATACAACTTAGAGGACTATCTTAATTGGAGTCTACTATGTATATATGGGGACACCCTTAAATTTTTCATTTTTTTATTTTTTTTTATTTTTCCTTTATTTGTGCTGTAAGACCCTGCTTTTGGCCAAATTTCGTGATTCTAGTTCAACGGGGACTACCATATAGGTTTTCGACCCAAAACCTATAGGGTACTTACGGTTGACCTAGAATTGTCAATTTTGGTCAAAACCAAGGTCTTACAGCACAAGTAAAGGAAAAATTCCGAAAATTAAAAAAAGTTGAAAATTAAGGTTAATTTTGGTACTTACAAGTTTTCGCAAAAATCTAAATTTTGACTATATCTTTTTATTGGGTTGACCCAGGACCCTGATTTTCATACACCTAATAGCACCATAGACCTCAGTATCTGGTATAAATTTCAATTTGCTAGGTCCACCCGTTCCTGAGAAAATCGGTGGTGACACACGGACAGACAGACAGACAGACGGACAAGAAAGTGATCTTATAAGGGTTCCTTTTTTTACCTTGAGGTACGGAACCCTAAAAAACCGACTTCAAAAACACTAAGGAACTAAAAAGCAAAAAATTATTGGTTTTGGAGCAAACATTTTTGGAGTCGGTGCACAAGCACCTATTCTATCAACAACGAAAGTTTTATAAAAAAGTGTAGAGGTTTTATAGTCAGATCAGAAATACTTGGATTGGCACCGACTTCAAAAATGTTTGCTTCAAAACCAATAATTTTTTGCGTTTTAGTTCCTTAGTGTTTTATAAGACGGTTTTTTTATTTTTTCCTCGTAGAGTTTGGTGGAACCGTAGCTGGTTGTCTGTTAGTCAGCTTGCTAGAAAACTTCAGTATTAGGTATTTACAATACCGCCGTCATACCAAATATTTCTAATAAAGAGTAAATATACTTAGGGCAACTGATGATAAACTTTGATAGCCAATATAATCCTAAGCGGACTATTGATCTGATGTTAATTAGGATAACTTTACTTTTGCTTTTACTTGACAAATTTACATCGCGTTGCCGGCAGGTGGGGTAAGTCAATAAATCAATAAAGGTAAGTAATCAGTGACGATTTATAATTGTTACATACACGGACCGTTATATTATTATTATTATTATTACATACATACATATACTCACGCCTTTTTCCCGTCGGGGTAGGCAGAGACAACAGAACGCCACTTGCTCCTATCCTTACAAACCTCACGCGCTTCCTCTACACTCATTACTCTTTTCATACATGCTCGCCGGTTTCATTATTATTATTATTATAATCATTTATTTTCAGGTAAAAATAACCCATAGATTATAGACAAACATACATAAAATAACATTATATTACAAAACAAACAGGTGTGTTCACGGCTTCGTGTTACGCTGAATGGTATTGCGTAACTTTCCATGAAAACGCCGATACACGACACCCTTCGGCCAAAACTCTTCCTTGAGGAAAGTCTCGAGATGTTGAGTTGGCACCCGCACCATATACGACTTGAAGTTGGTGTTATGCCTTGACTCTAATCTCTCGACTCTCAAAGTCAACTTATAACTGTCGCCATTTTCTATACATGTAGACATGTGTGTTGAAAAATATGCGGGTCGCTACATAAGCAACAGATTTAACCGTGAAACTAAAGCTCACATTTCATTTCCCTCGCAGCAATATCACTATTAACTGAACCTCATGTTGGGATAAAGTCAGCACACTAGCAACCCTCTCTGCACACATTGTTTGTGTATGCTTGTGGCATTATGTATATGTTTTTGATGTGCGTTGATTCAAGTTGCCGGGATGCAAAGAGAAAATCCCCCGTTTACTGCGGATTTCGCTATAATCCGCTCTTCTTTAAGACTTCGTATTTGCCCAGATTCGTGCAAATATTTTACTCGTTTTGAGCACAAGATAAATAGCTACGATTTATTGCCAATGGCGCGTTTTTATTTAATTTGTATGCTAATACGCAAACCAGGCTTGTAGCTATACATATCAAATTACAAGACCCCAAAGTTGGTCACAAGAATTAAATAACATATTTTTTTCCAATGCTTTATATTACTTTATACAGTTGCTTTTTTCAAGCGTTTCTATTTCCAGTTTAACCTGATTCTGCAGACATAATAAGGGCTAAGGTTACGAAACATGTAATTTTACTGATAATTCCAATTCATTGAATATTCTTATCGTATCTTAGACGTAATGGTATAGTTATTCCAAAATTCGATTTGTACCGACAACAGTTTGAGCTCACAAATGGCTTGGAACACGATTTAAAGAGTTTGATTAGAAGTACATCGAGACGGAGGATTGTACACAATACCTAATAAGATAGGTATTGATTGTGCCCGAAGCATGTTCGCTTATCTTATAATTCGTTCCCTTGAAGAAAACTTTCATACAAATAAACCGAATAAAAAGTATGCTTATTCTATAAACCTTGTGAAAAATTGTATTTGTTGTTAATATCAGTATGTTAACTTTTCAGCTGCATCGAATGATCAGCTGTGACATATATTTCAACTTATTTCACGTACAGGTACATGTGTATATCACTGATCTATACCTAAACGGATGTATATTGTAATCAAATTTTCACTTGTTTTAGGTAATTCCCTGGACGACTTGACTTACTGATGAACCTAGTAGGTGACGCGTTTGCCAATATACAGATACTACGCAAGTAGAACCGCGAGAAATAATAAAATACTCTAAGATCCTTATAAACCTAGCCGTATTGCACCGCTAAGTAAGAATTAGAGCAGCTTACGTGCAACCATCTTGTTTTGTGCCGTTACAAAGTGTATCCTTTAACTGCCGCAAGAGCAGTAACAGTGCTGTGAATAAAATATACGCAGATATACTGCGGTCAGGGAAGAAGCCAGCTTCTTACAAACGACTGCGTATTGATCTCACAGTAAAACCTTTTTATACATTGTTTAAACTATAATGGACTTCTACCACCAGTATGTAAAGACGCTTTACGGAAAAATAAATAGTAATAGATATTCTTAGGCCAAGCCAAAGCCAGACATGAATATAGCTAGATGGTTGTTATGTGAATGTAGATTATATTAACGTTAAATATATACCAGCTGGTATGCTATCCACCTTGCATACGTACTAGCCCACTACTGGACACGGGTCTCTTCTTTAATATGATAAGAGTAAGGCCACAGTCCTTCACAGTGGGAAAGTGCCCGTTGGCAAACTCTTCGTGTTTTTCGAGAATTCTCAGACAAGCAGGTTTGAGGTTGTATTTCTTAGCCGTTTAGAAGCGATTATTAATAGTTCAATAAGTAGATAAATTCCAAAAATTCTTCTTATTTGTTGACAAGCTACATATATTATTATATTGTAATAAGCTTTTTGGGCCAAGCTTCTTGCTTGATTTTTGTGCCTATACTGTATTTATTTCATAAGCGTAACAGACGTCACGAGTAAAATGAAGTTATCCGTAATAAGAAGCAGATAATAATAATAATTCTTTATTGATTCCAAAAGTTACAGATACATATTATGACTATAGGTAAATGCTAAATACAGTTGTTAAGTTACATTAAGTTAGGTAACAGTTACAATAAAAGAGTAACATAATACTTTTTGAGATCCATTATTGCAGAAATCTGTATACAATTATTTTGAAACCCTGTCTCTTAAACTAGGTTAGGACCTGTATTATAAGAGACAGTGTTCGGCTATTATTTGTTACGCAAACTAGATCTATAGATACAATTTATGGACTGTGTCTAGCGTTAATTCTTTAACTTAAAATACAGTAAGTATATCATTATCATAATAATAATATGTAACTTGGGTGTGTAAATGCATACTTGAGTGAGTATGTGTGTTTGTGTGTGCATGTGCGTGCGTGCGTGCGTGTGTGTGTGTGTGTGTGAGTGTGTGTTTTGTGTGTATGTGAATGAATGAGTTAACATTTGTGTTAAGCGATGTATGTTAAAAGAGATTCCGTTCCCAAATAATCCTGTTGGAGAAGCCATTCTCTGACTATATTTTTTTATTTATTTTTATTTAAGCTCATAATATTCAGTTCCATGTGCACCTTTTTATATATATATGCACTTAGTACATAAAACTGATGTTTTGCGAAGGTCGTTCTATGTCGTATGCACGGTGGAAAATTAATTCGCTTATGAGGTTTTTCGGGGACTGCGCTACTATGTTTTTTTAGAATACATTGGAGGACATATAGTTGACGTGCAGTTAAGACTTTACATCCTGAATATAGTTGTGAAGTAGGGTAACGAAAAGGTTTTCGGGTCATGGCCTTCAAAATAGCTCTCTGGACCCGCTCCACTCCTAAGAAAATAGTTTTTGTGGCACCTCCCCATACGGGGATGCGATAACCGATGACTGATTGGCATAGAGCATAAAATACCATTTTCAGGGTGTCTTGATTGGCAGTATTTCTTAAAGATTTGAAGAAATGGATCAGCCGCATAGTTCTGTTTGAAAGGGTGTCGAGTTGCTAATCCCATCTTAAGCCCGCATCGATGTGCACACCCAAATATTTGACATTCTCGGTTTTTGTGAGTTAAGGACAATTGCATGGCGCAGACAATTGTGAGTAAGTGTGAGCTATTATTGAAAAGAGATGGTCTGGTGAGGTATTTTTGCGGATTGCAAAAGGAACACGTCTTCTCCACGTTTAAGGTTAGTAGATTGGAGTTAAGCCACTGTGTTATTTTGGTTAATTCAAGTTGCACGTTGACTTTAATACTGTCCCACGATTGTCCGCTAACCACAATTGCTGTATCATTAGCATAAGCGTAGAATTTGGCATTAGGGAGAGTCATATTGCAGAGGTCGTTCACATATATTGTAAACAAAATTGGGCCCAATATACTCCCCTAAGGGACTCCAAAAGAGATAGATTCCTCATTGCTGACATACTCATCAATTTCAACGTATTGGGTGCGGTTTAGGAGGTAGGTCTTAAAAATTTGGAGAGCGATGCCTCGCACGCCGACGCGCTCCAATTTAGTGATGAGTTTGGGAACAGAAACTGTGTCAAATGCCTTAGAGAGGTCTAAAAAAATGCAAAGGCATTTGGTTTTACTGTTCAGATTCCTAGCAACTAACTGTGTAAAATTAGGTACTGCATCTTCGGCCGATATACCTGTGCGAAAACCATATTGATTATTAGATATAATGCAATGTTTATCCAAAAAGTTTTTGAGGTAGTTGCTAAGAATCCTCTCTAGTATCTTCGATAAAGCAGTTAAAACCGAGATAGGTCTATAATTATTGACACAGTTCCTGTCCCCTCCCTTATAAATGGGGTGAATGATTGCTCTTTTGAGAGCATCCGGAAAAACACCTTTACTCAAACAATTATTTATGATGTGCGTTAACGGAGATATCAAACTATTGCGGCATTGTTTGAGTAAGATGGGCGATATTCCATCCCAGCCAAGAGCACAGTCATTGCGTAGTTGGAGGATTTGGGACTCCACGTCAGTTTCGTCTACCTTCAGCAGCGCAATCGAATTGCAGAGAGAGAAATGGCTAGTACTAGAGTTTAGTGTAGACTGAGCTGTGGTAGAGGTAGTATTCACTAGCGATAAGATATTAGATGCCAAATTTTTGCCTACATTGCTGAAGTAAGTGCAATGTGTATTTATGGAGGATTTAGGGCTCTCGTGTGTTTTAAATAACTCCATGGGACTGGATTTGGTATTTTCAGTATTGGTAATGCTCTTTATAGTTCTCCAAAGCGCCTTTGGGTTATTCTTTGCTTTCTCAAGCTCATTTTTCTCATAGGCAATATTTAGTTTTCGAAGCAGGCAGTTGCAGAAATTACGATACCGTTTATACGTAATTTGAAGGATAACATTGTCAGGTGCTTTTCTCGAACGTATGTGTAGTCTGTCACGGTTTATAATGCACTTTAAAAGCCCAGGGGTAATCCAAGGCTTAATAATTCTACGGTTCCTCGAAATCTTGGTTCCTGTGGTATGTTTTATTATAGTGGTGGTTATAGTATTTATGAAAGTATCCATCTGCTCATTGGGATCATAGATGTTATATACGATAGAGAAGTTTGTCCTGTCTAATTCCATTTTTATAGCCTCATGATTCACACGGTTTGTAATGTGTTGTATTTTATGAGAGGTGATGGTGTTGTTCAAAATTAAAATAAGCGGTTTGTAGTCTGTAATGTGTGAGTCCAGTACAAGTGTAATTGGAGGTGTTTTAGTTTTGATAAATATATGGTCAAGGCAGTTGTCTAGTCTTGTGGGGAATAAATGAGTTGGTAATAGTCCGTGGGATAAGTTGAGAGTTAAGCAATCGACACTGCGATCGGTTCTAGCATGCTGTTTTATATCTATGTTTATGTCGCCGACTAAGACTAGATTTCGACAGCCGGAGAGTTCGGTGTATATGTTGTTTAAGCAATCCATGAAATGGTCGAAACTCTCCCTGGAATTATATGAAGGAGATCGATATATTGCTATAATGGCAACATTTGTATCCACTACCCGACAATTAAGACAGTTTCCACATTTAAAGTTGGGCTCAGATACTGACACTTGAAGACCTAATCTCATATATATAACGATACCATCGTTTTGGTTGCAGTTTACATTAGTACAAAAGAATTTAAAACCTTGCAATATCGGAGGGCTACTAACTTTACTGAGCCAACATTCAGTAAGTATTACAAGATCAAATTCTAGTTTTGTTGAACATAGAAGGACCTGTAGTGCATCAACATTTTTATTTATGCTCCGTATATTTATGTGTAAAATTTTTAAGGCGGTATCGTGGATATTTAAGGACTTTGAGCAGTCTTCCGGGGTACACTTTAAGGCGTTGCCAATTGTTAGCGAGTCAAGTTCCCTATTTATGTTATTAATTATAGCCATTAGATTAGTGACATATAATGATAAGTAGCGCGAAAAAATGACGTATTTCTTGCCAATTAATATCGAAATTCTTGTATCTCTTTTTTCTAATATGTATACGACGGTTTATGTATAGATGATGTGTGTGTAAGTATGTGGATGAGGTATTGTATGTAATAGAACTCGTAAATTGTGCTATGTGTAGTCTGTTTTGTTTTGTAATTGTAGGTGTGTACATAAGTATATAATGAACTATGGAGGATTAATTATATAATGAAGAATGCCAAAAACGATGATAATTTAAACTTGAATCTAGTCACTTACTGACATTTTTGGCATCAAGTAGACAGTTCAGATTTTATCAGTAGTTGTTTGTCTCCCTCAGCCTTCCGTAGGAAAATGTTACCATTCGATATCCAACAGAACCGATATTCATTATTTTTCGCAAATGGGCCTGATGAAACAGCTTTTTGGTATTAGATGGCAGTTGTTCCGTGATGTACAGTGGTTGGCGTGATCCACGGATTCCAACAAGTGAAGTATTGATTTTGTTGTCTTTGCTCTTGCCTTTGTTGTAAGATCGGACCGCAGATATAACAGTTGTTTCATATGGACGGTGGAGAATTCTGCAATAATCGGATGAGGTGATGATGAACCAACTTGAGACTTCCCTGGTAATCGGTAGACATCCCGTAATTCAGCTTCGGAGATACGCTGTCCTATGGCTTCGCCGATATTACATATTGTCTTAGCAAGAACCGCCAAGGATTCGTCAGTGAGCGGAGGGATATTACGGATCTCTATTCTAGATGATCTTGATATCTGTTGTAAATCTTGTTTTTTTTTATAATTTTCAATGTACTGCTTTTGTTCTTGTCGCTCCCTTCTCAATTCTGCCACTTCTTTTTTCAAGTCTTCAAACAGAGTATTTATAAAACTCATCGATCTAACAATCTCTTCATTAGATTTTCTTATTTCTGAATTTGACGCTTGAATCTGGATATTGAGCTTTTTTATTTCCCCTAAATCAGAAAACAGATAAGAGATAAGAATTTCTTGTTCCTGCTTCCACTGTGAAAGTGTGCTTTGCAAATCGTGTGAACTTAATGCTTCCTTAGGCGAGTTGTCTTGACGCGGACGCTCGGATCTGTTTGTGTTCACAAACTCACTCATTTTTATTGCTGTGGTAATGCCAGGTTCAGAATGGGTAAGCGGCTGATTTTTTGTCGGTGTTTTAGTTGTCTTCTTAGGTGGTGAGTGCTGAACGCCAGCCATTGCAATAATTATTATTTATATGAAATATCCACCGAAGCTCAGATGATAAAACAAATTCGATTTGCAGTCCGACGAAACTTCTATTCTCTTCTAGATAAGAGTATCCATTAATCCAGTTATTAAAAACGCAGAAGCATAATAGATGAATCGCATTCAGTTATTGAAAAGGCGGCCCACTTCGTTGAATGGGACGCATTCAGGTCAAAATAGGACACCATTATAATATTTATATCGTAGACTGGGATAGAAATCTGTGAACATAAGCTTTATCATCGTATTAGGAGTGTCTTGCGCTCATTTACGTGGCAAAAATGCACGGTCTGTTTTCGCGACTTAGTTCTCCTATCGCTGATTCGGAGAAGCTAGAAATTTTACTAAATAATATTAGACCTTGTTACACTAATTGTCTGCTCACTGCAAAGGTTGTTGATGTTGATAGTCTGGTCGAAGTTTGTCGTCTTTTCGAAAATTACCAAAGTCGCAGTAAGCAATTTTCTGAACCCCCTAAAGTTTCAAAGAATACTGTAGCACCCGATCTAGCGTATAATTATCCGTTTTCTAATTTTTCTTCAAACAAAAATGTTTACAATCATAATCACTTCAATAAATATAACTCTGTCGCCGATACATCGAGATACAAGTCTGTACCACAAGTCAACGCCGTATCGAGTACTTCTAATATAAATAAAACTTTTTGCGTGCGTTGTAGATGCAATTCGCACTCATTACGTAATTGCCGTCAGCCACACTACCTAATCTGTTTTAAGTGCGGCACAAAGGGTTTCAAGGTGTCAGACTGCCCCAATTGTAAATCTAAGTCGACCCTACAGTTTCAAAAAACTAGTTAATAAGGATTGTGGAAAATCAAATTATACAACTAATTGTAATAAAACAGAGTGGAATAATTGGTTGGACTTTTAAAAAAAATTCTTTAATAGCTATCATATTTCCTCAATCCGTAATTCTAAAGTAGAATATTTACCTTACGTTACTCTAAAATTAAACGGAATACCTACCACTGGTCTTTTAGATTCTGGATCTTGCGTTACAATTTTAGGTAATAATTTGCATAACTTATTTTTGAAAGACAATGTTTTGGATAAATCGAAACCTTTAAGGTTAATAACAGCAGGCGGCGAACGATTTGAGTCTTTGGGATCGGTGTTTCTACCCTTTGAGTTTCAGGATAAATTGATTAACTTAGAAGTTCATGTTGTACCTGGGATTCAAAATTCCCTTATCCTTGGCATGGATTTTTGGCGAAGCTTCGGCCGATTTCCTAACAAATTAGAGTCTGTTTTGATTGTGAACAAGTCTGACGCTCAAGTAATGGAGTTGCAGGCAGTTCCCCCTACACATCTTGTTTCTTACGATCATCTTACAGTCGACCAGAGAGCTACCGCTGACAACATTATTTCTAAATTTACCGATATTTCATACGAGAAGCGGGGTCTCGGTTGCACAAATATTATTTCTCATTCAATTGATACAGGTGATTGCTCCCCTATTCGGCAAAGATTTTATCGCATGTCTCCCGATAAACAAAGAATTTTAATAAAGCATCTTGACGACATGCTCTCAGAGGATGTGGTTGAACGATCCGAAAGCCCGTGGTCAAACGCGGTCATTTTGACCCCAAAGAAGAATGGTGAACTGCGTTTCTGTTTGGACAGTCGTAAATTAAATTCCGTTACAAAAAAAGATGCTTATAGCTTGCCTTATATTTCGGAAATTTTAGATAATCTGAGAGATGCTAAATACTTGTCTAGTTTAGACCTGTCTAAATCTTTTTGGCAAACATTAATTAAAGAAGAGGCCCGTTGCAAAACAGCCTTTTATATTCCCACGCGTGGCACATTTCAATTCAAAAGAATGCCTTTCGGTCTTACGAATGCGCCAGCTACTCAACAACGATTAGTTGATATTTTATTTTATGGTCCAGAATTTGAAAATAAGGTTTTCTGTGACATAATCTGTATCACGTCCAGCTTCAACGAGCATATTACTCTTTTATTACGCATTCTGGATAAACTAAAAAGCGCTAATTTAACAATTAATCTCGAAAAATGTCAATTTTTTAGAGATAAACTAAAATATTTAGGCTATGTTGTCGACTCTAGTGGATTGCATCCCGATCCGGATAAAGTAAATTCAATGAAAAATTATCCCACTCCTTCTAATAGAAAAGAAGTACGTCGATTTTTAGGCGCAGCCTCGTGGTACAGGCGTTTTATACCGAATTTTAGCTCTATTGCTGCACCCTTAAATAAGTTAACATCTCAAAGTAAAAACGCACCTCCATTCTGCTGGACGACAGAGGCTAATGAGGCGTTTAATAACCTAAAGAATTGTTTGATTTCCTCCTCGGTGTTGGCTTGTCCTGACTACTCGCAACCGTTTGAAATACACTCAGATGCTAGCGATTTTGGTCTTGGCGCGATCCTCTGTCAAAGGTTAAATGGTGAGGAAAGAGTCATAGCGTACTATAGCAAATCACTCAGTAAGCAAGAAAAAAATTACAGTGCCACAGAGCGCGAGGCCCTGGCTGTTCTATCTGCTATAGAACACTGGCGTTGTTATGTTGAAAATGGTAAAAAGTTTATTGTTTACACTGATCACGCTGCTTTGAAATGGTTCTTGACTTTAAATAACCCTACTGGCCGGTTAGCCAGATGGGGAGTTCGCTTATCTTCCTATAATTTCGAAATACGTCATCGTCGGGGTTCCGATAACGTTTTACCTGATTTTCTGTCTCGCTCTTTACCCGTTTCTGCTATTGCTAATGATATAAATATAGATTTTAATTCTAATCAGAATTTACCAGTTTCTACTAATGATCCTTGGTATTTAAATATCTATAAAGGCTGTTTAAGTTCTCCGACTTCCTTTGTTAACTATCAAGTAATAAACAATAAATTGTATTGTTTTAAAAAAACATTAAACCCTCTCACTAGAGAATTTCAATGGAAAGAGGTTATTCCGTCTGACCAAAGAATTGACATTCTAAGGGAAAATCATTCTTCGCCCACTGCTGGACATCTGGGTATTTTTAAGACATACAAACGTCTCGCACTTAATTACTTTTGGCCTGGTATGTACTCCGATGTTGTCAAGTTCGTCAGTTCATGTGAACCTTGTATCACCCATAAACACCAAAATCACCCAAATTTAGGTCTAATGGGAAAACCCAAATCATGTCAAAAGCCCTTTCAGACGATTAGTATTGATTTGATTGGTCCATTGCCTCCCAGCAGAAAACAAAACACTTTTATATTTGTGGTCAGTTGTTGTTTCTCTAAATATTGTTTGCTTTTCCCCATTAAACGGGCAACTGCAGAAGTGATAACAAAAATTCTCGAGGAAAATGTATTTTTGGTGCATGGAATTCCATCTACTATTGTTTTGGATAACGGTAAACAATTTATTAGCGCAACCTTTAAAAGTATGTTGTCAAAATATAAAATTCCAAATTTGCATTTTACACCGTTGTATACTCCCCACGTTAACTCAGTTGAACGTTACAACAAAACCATTATGACAGCTATTTCAACTTTCATAGAATCTGATCATCGAATCTGGGACACTTTAATCACTAAGGTTCAATTCGCCCTTAACTGCGCAGTTAGTGAGGTTACTGGTTATTCTCCCCTTATTTCCTTGTTTTTGGTAGGGAGGTCATAACATGTGGTTCTCAGTATATTGACAAGGAATTTAATTCCAATATGGTGCTTGAACCACGGGACGGCTATGCCGAAACTTTAGGCTACTTATCCTCTATTTTCGAGAAGGTACATTCAGCTCTGTTGTCGGCCCACCAACGAAATTGTTCATCTTATAATCTTCGCCGTAAACCGGCAGAATTCAATGTCGGTGATATAGTTTGGCGCAGAACGTTTCTACTTAGTGACAAGGATAAATACTTTAGCAAGAAATTGGCGCCTAAATTTATTAAATGTAAGATTGCCTCAAAAAAGTCACCTCTAGTATACAAACTTAACGACATGGCCGGAAAACCTTTAGGCGAATGGCACATCAAGTATTTAAAGTTGATTAATTACAAAGAATAATAAATATATAAAAACAACAATGTAAGACGCATATCTATGCGAAGTTATAATTGCCCGCATAATTATTTGTGAAGGCCAACAATGGTTCTTTTGTTTTCGAGTCGAAGCTCACAAGATAATGCATTGTGTTGTGTTAATGATTTATGTAAACATGCTAACATAAAATGAATAAATGTTTCAGTTTTAAATTGTAATAAAGTTTATTACATGTAATATTGTTACAAAGAAATTGTTGTTTATCTAACTATCAGTTATGGCTCAGTGGTAAAAAAGTTGTTGTCGGATCGGTCTGTGGTTCGATTCTCGCATGTGTATTTTCTTTCCACAAATCTAACTGTTGAAATGCATCTTGATTGGCGTATTGTTTTTCGCCGTGCCTTGTTCTGAAGTTCTGTTGTTATTCTTAATTCTGTATAGGTTCCGTATCGAGTTGATATTATAGGTACTTTATAAACATTCGGGGTAATTAACCGTGCGTCGCGAGCTCGGAACAGTCGAATAGTACCTACCATTTAGATCGTACCTACCTAGTTGTCGTTATGACGCACGCGCGTTCACTCAGCGACGCGCCGATAAATAAATGCCTAACTAATGATTCACCATTGTTTACATTCAAAAGGTGTTTACTGGTCGTGTTGTAGTTATTAATTAGAGCAAAATATTTATTAAATTCTTTCCTTTGACATTGAGCGGTCCGGTCGTGTCTGCGGCTTATATTATTTTTGTTCATCGTTACGAAAAATCTGTTGTTATACCTAACTATATTCAAAAAGTTTACTTATCTAGTGGCAAAGGCCGAACCCAAGATTTTTAAGTCGTAGGGCTAGATCAAGTTTCTTATATCTTCAAATAATTATTACCTAATAATTACCCTAAGCGCTTCTCCATAGATTGTTATCTTTAATATTAAGCTATTACACTGGCCTTGGCATTTACATGTAGGTATGTGTGATGAATTATGAATGATAAATGTTTATGTTCAAGTTCAGACTGCCGTTGTACGCGTGAAGAATGCAAGCGTGGGTCATTATTATTTAGGTATCCTAATTAGCGTATTGGGTTGTCACTTGTTCAAGGTACTCATGCCCTTGTTTTCTCTAATTTCAGGGAGTATCTTCAGGGCTGCTACGCCCGTTGGGCTAGGGAATTTTCCTTAGGGAAAATCCCGGCCTAACGGGGGGGGGTGTGTGACGTCATGCCCCGGCGCTCGCAAGCCTCGCTACGAGTGACGCACGGCAGTGGGGAGCCCCGCTCGCCCTCTCCCGCTCGCCGACCTTATATATACCGGCGACACACGTGGTTGGGCCCCTTTTCTGCTTCGGGACAACACGACCAAAGCTGAGTACCCATCCGAAGACCTGTGAAGTGCCAACCTACCACCCACGCCCTGGATAATTGTCTAGTCGGCTAATCTCAAGTGTCAGTTTTTTTTTGTGTAATTAAAGCCATTGTGTAACTGGAATATAACGCGAGTTTAAACTTTCCTGATGATATTTTTTATTTATTTCCGGTAAGACAACCTAATTATCTCTCTTAATTGCTCGGCGAGTGATCGATCCCGGCTACCCCGTGGAAATCAATCACTCGTGCGACAACATACAGTTATTTGCACGAAACCACATCTCAAACAACATTCTTTAAATTTTTGTTGGTCTGTCGGTCTGTCTGTCTGTCTTTCTGTTTATCCGGAGTTTTCTATGGCATGGTTGAACCGATTTTAAAGGGACTTTTCCCGGATACAGGACGCTGTAGGGCTACATTTATACACATAAATAAAGTTGGAGTGTCTGCCTTTAATATTAAAATAACCGCTTTTTACTAAATGCATATGGATATCGTAAACACAGTAAATATACCGAACATTTTTTAAAACTTTTTCTGTCTGTCTGTCTGTCTGTCTGTTTGTTCTCGCTAATCTCTGGAACGGCTGGACCGATTTTGACAGGACTTTCACTGGCGGATAGCTGATGTACCAAGTAGTAACTTAGGCTAAATTAACCGGTTACGCGAAGTAGTTCCCTCAGGACGCGGGTGAAACCGCAGGAAACAGCTAGTATAGGCTATAATTTGTCCCAATAAGGGCTGTTGTCATGATACCGAAAATAAATCGGTTGAAACCGCGGGCAACAGCTAGTTATAAAATAATATCATATCTGTGAGACGTTCCGTATTGGAGTCCGAACATCCGTCCACCGTAAGGGGAGGGGTAATTGGAACACGTCATGCTTCCTCCTATGACAAACGACGGAGTACCGACCACTCACTGTTTGTCTAATAAAATAACATTAGGGAAGTTAAACGAAAAACTTCAAGAAGCAGTGTTAAACATGCTTGCTTTGACTGTTTAAGAAGTTATCCGATCATTTTGGCTGTTTAAAAGAATCTGACTAGGATTATAAAATCAAGTTTGTGGTGGATGGATGATTGTTTGTTGCTCTTTCACGTAAAAACTACTGGACCGACGATAATGAAACTTCGTATCAATATTTTTTTTATAGAATCACTCGCCTGTTTCCACTAAGGGGAAGACCAGAGGTGTAATATTACACCCATTTCGCCTTGAATTTTTAGGTCCCACGTAAAAGTTTCACTATTGCCCGACCCCGGAATTGAACCCGAGACCTCCGATCAGCAGGCGCATACGCTTTCCACCGGACCACGGAGGCCTTTAATATAATTTATACATAGAATAGCACAAAAGCAAGCAAGACGCAAAAACTACTGTTCTTTAAGTTTGAATTTTGAACCGTGTTACTGTTATGTATAAAATTTAATATTGAGGCACATAAATAATGATAAATTAAATCTTGATTTAGGAGGACAGGTTTGCTCTATTTATTCTCGTCTATCGTAATATTTTTCTCCCAGGTCCATTTTTCTATTTGTATAGGTGTAGATACCTACTTGTATCGCACTTCTGCGTTAAACCGAACTAAAACTTTTGAAATGATTAAACGTATTACAACGTCGAGAAGCATAACGTTTTACTTCAAAGTATAAAGTCTAAACAAAAAATATATTGCTCGTCATAATATTTAAAAACCTTTCCTTTACCATCAAAGTGACTCTCTCTGTGCATTTCAGTCATTCAGACAGTCGGTTACTAATTTTACAATTAATAATAAATGAACAAATAAAGTTTATATATTATATTACTTATCGGGATATTTAAAAATATCCCGATAAGCGGCAATAGGCCTATTACGTGGGATCAAAACACTGGCGAAAAGTGGGCGTTTAATATAGAGTAAAGTAAAAAGTAAAAAGCCTCTGCCTACCCCTTCGGGGAAACAGGCGTGAGTCTATGTATGTATGTAAAGTTTATTTGTTTGTTTCGATAAGAACCGATTCGATATTTTCAACCCTGCATATTAAATTGCATAATTGCCTTGAACTCGTATAACATCTTTCCCAAGCCCTGCTACTCGGACAGATGTAAACATAAATTCAGAGCATTCTTGGGACTCCTGTCGGCTGTCATTTGTCATCCCTGGTACCGTAGCCGGCATATTTCGCGTTTATTACGAGTTTTTCACAAAAACTTTCATGATATTTCATTCTGTAAGTGCATATTTATTATTAAGATAAATAAAGTTTTGTTCGTTTTTTATCATTTATGATAGGTAATTGTCTCTTGTGGTTTTATCCACGTTGTTTACCATTTTTGGGCACTGTGCCTACTGACCAATTTTTCTACATGGCCTAAAGTCATATAACTGCGAGTGATCCCGTTGAGATCCTGTGCATCTAATGAATTTGTTCCAAGAACATGATGCTCTGACCTATTAAACTAAGTTAAAACATTCCGTATATAAAAGGTTTTTTTTTTATGGTAAGCGGCGGCAAACGAGCAGACGGATCGCCTGATAGTAAGCAATTACCGCCGCCCATGGACACAAGCAACACCACAGGACTCACAAGTGCGTTGCCGCCCTTTTGGGTTGGGAAAAGTATAGGATGAGGAATGAGATGAAGGAGAAGGAATAGGGAATAGAACCTCCGGCACTCTCACTCACCGAACAAAACGCAACAGTTTAGGTACTGATACTTTACGTCGATTTTCTATGAGCTACCCTCTCATAGAAAATCGACGTAAACTGTAAATCGTACCTAAACTGTTGCGTTTCGTTAGGTGAGTGAGAGTGCCGGAGGTTCTATTCCCTATTACTTCTCCGGTCGAGCCGGCCCATTCATGCTGAAATCAGCAAGGCTCTACTACCTTGGGAAAAGGTTTAAGTATCTGGTTCTATACACTAGTACTCGTAGTTCATATAGCTTAATATAATCGCAAAAATAAAACAAGCATCGTAAACAACTAGAAAACTGAATAACTGCGGTTTTAGCCCTGCTTTAATATCATTTAAATGCAAGACTATTAAACCACTCAGGCGTCTCTAGCAATGAGAGAATCGAATTATATAACTCGGGTTACCGTAGTAGTAGTTCTTCCAACTCGACGAGCCGAGATTATTTTGTCCGACTCGAGTTGACTCGGTCGCAAAATTAATATACTAACGCCTTACGAAAGTGACACGTGCTGCTTCGATACATGGTCCGACCAACAGAAGTCAGTGAACAATCAGCAAACTGTATACATACACAAGTACACATTTTACACGAGTAACTCGGTTCTTCGTTATGCAAATAAAACAATAATTTTAGTCGATTTCACCAGTACAGTTCTCAGTTCACAGTAATGGCAGTCGTTTTGAGCTACAACCCGAGACTGTAATAGTTTCAACTTGAATGAACCGAGTTGAATTTAAGACTTACTAGGCTGCTCTTATAGTTGTGAAGCACCTTCAGTGACTGGCTCTCTGCCTAACCACGAAGTAATAGTGCTAATGCAAATCTGTGAGGTGAATAAAGCTGTTTTTCATTTAAACGCACGCTCTTATTAAATATGGTGAAAAGGATGTCGGGCTAATTAATGTTTCACATGAGCATCGTTATCGTTTTTGCAACCATGCAAATGTATTTTTTTTTTCTAGGGACTGCCTACGGCATGCTTAGCCTGTAAATATATGCCGATAACCGCTATTTTCATCACACGGGCGGTACAGGTATCCATCCGATAGTTTTGTCCTAACGATACGGATTATCTGACATTATGTCAGTGTGTATAGTAGGCCAATTCCTCCTTTCAAAGGCTCTCCTTTGCAGGCCTAATCCAGCAGTGGACTGTTAAAGGCTGATGATGAAAATGATGTCAGTGTGTATGATTGGTAATAACTGAAGGTTTTTGTTTTCAGTTACCCTAGTATGGACCAGCTCGCTCTCACTGTAGGCGTATGCATGGAGCACTAAAGACTACTTGAGACACGTCTGGTACGATAAGAATAAAATCTTTAAAACGATAAGTAGGATAGAAGCGCGGTAAGCTCGATAGTAGTATTTAATACAACGTTCTATCCTATCTGTGATATAAATATAAAATTATTTTGGGTTGCGAAGGTGAGACGGTAGTCCAATTTAGCTCGACTAGAAAGTGGACACACACATCATGGTAAAGTTTATAACTTTAATAATAGCTCCTTGCCATAAAGTCTCTAAAATTCAAAGCGACTCAATAGCGACACAATGGTAATGTACATATGATACCTACTAAAGGCATAGGATAGCATTTTTGCACAGGAAGTAACCAAAGTATTAAAATAACTCTGCCTATTAAATTAAAACATCGGACATTGTAACCTTATATACAGACAGAATGCAGTTTCACGAAAGTTGTACTATTTCGAAGAGAAGTCTATCCTCAATGTACCACTTACTTTCTTTCTACGTAGCATGTACCTACGTTTTCCGTTACAAGATTTGTTTGCCTAATTATAACGTAATTTACAGAAATTATCGGCTTAAATAACATGAAGAACAATGTAACAGAGAGTGAAAGCTAGCGAACTCCGTCAAAGCTCACCTTTCAACAACATCAACGTTATATAAAAGAAATTGTAACATTTTGATCCAAAATCTGGCAGTAATTATAATAATCCGCGTAAGATTAGCGTTACAATGCGCATTGTTTGAAGAAATGTTGTTAAAGTAGCAAAGAAAACTTTTAATAGGTATGAAGTTACGGCGAATTGAATAGAACTCTGGTAATTGTTATATCAAGCCTGTTTCTGAGGTAATAGCATCGTAAAATATTCCTCTTAATATTATTTTGGGGAGATTTTTGCTTTAAACTTATACAATTTCACCACTGATATAATTACCTTTAGGGTAGCAGGCACTTCTTTGTAAAGTGTTGCCTTCTTACCTACAACTTTAAGTTCAATAAAAGGTAATGTTTGATTTGATTTAGTGTTTTAGGTTGAAGTTTATTGATTCAAACCTAAGTTTATACTGGCCAATCCTTTTAGGTAAGCACCTTTATTTATTTTTGAGTGTCCGGCCATAGAGCACTCAATTGTTTTTTGAAATTTTTGATAGAATTTCCTTTGTAGCAAGGGTACCTACAGAAGCAAAGAACGCGCCTTTTACTTGTATTTTTGATACTAATTCAATATGCTCGTATCCAAGTCCGTCAAATACCAGAGGACTAAAGCATTTTTCGAAGAGTCCAATATTTGTATGTATATTTGAAAATTTTGCGTTACAGACTGACTGATAGACAAAAAGGTTATGCACAGCAAGCTGAAATTTGGCATGTATGTTTCTTGAGACCGTAGGGGTGCTAAGAAGAGATTTCCCAATATTCCTAGGGATCGGACAAAAACTGTTAAATTAAAATAAAATGTGCGCGCGTATGGGCCTCTAAATAAATTTGAAATTGAAACTTAAAAATATTCATCGATCTCGCACAAAGATAAATATTTACATTTACCTAAGTGCCCATACGTATCTGAGTGTAAATTTTAATTATACATACTTATATATTTTCTTCGATTTCTTCTCAATCAATCAATTTCGTGAGTGGTATCATCAGTCCTACTGAATTAAATTAAATGCGACATTGTTTTAGTTGTAGTTACATTGCCACTACTGCCAGATTTCAAAGGTTTCATGTCATGTTTAAATAAACAGACAGCCAAAAATTACTACACAGCAGAATCGCGACGGCTCTTACAAGGCCAGAAAAAATCTTCTATTCAGAACAAACTCCTGCATACACATTTTACACCAACATTAACATTTCAGCTTCATTCAGATTCCTCTCAACAACATTTTGCTCCATGCTATCTGTCACCGCTCCTCGTAAATAACACTGACAAAGAAACTAATTAATTTTAAGTGGAGTCAAAACACTTCATCAGCGGTTGTATGCGAGTCACATTTACTAACGAATTGCCATCTTAGCTTTCATTCATTCACTTCTGATTTAATACCACAGCTTGTGGGCGTTTTGAACTTTCGTTTTCATCGTGTTATAATAATTTTGAACAGAGCCTGTAATGAGATATCAGTTTTAATTCCGCTTGAGATGCGACGGCATGATATTAAAAGATTTAGCACTGGGATTGCCTAATGCTATTTTTCCATGTGGTGACGGATTAAGAATACGGAATGTCACCACTCCATATCATCCCATGTGTGTCGTAAGAGACGACAGAGGGAGCATATTATGCAGAGAACAGCACTGTAAGAGAAGGAAAGCTTGATACAAACCCTATACCAACCCGTTTGGCCAGCGTAGTATAGTAGGTCAATTCCTCCTTTCAAAGGAGAGGCCTAGTCCAGAAGTGGACTGTTAAGGGCTGATGATGATGATGCCTAATGCATTAGACGAAAAAGCACAAAAGGAGGAATAGGTATATCCATTTTGGACATTTTGCTATTTTTATTCAGCTTTTCGTCCTTCAGCGAAAATCAAATCTTAGCTAGCTACTTTATTTTTCGATAAAAATTATTTTTTTCTTTGGTATTTCGTAAAAGCGAACATGGAATGATAAAATGCATCCGCCATTATTGGGTACATAATATAGGACTACGTTTATCAATATACGATGGTTCCATTTTTTTATAAGAATAGACTAACATATTTAAGAGACGGTTAAGCTCATAGCCTGTAAGTGTCAGGTGAAAACAGACCGCAAGGTTCTGAGTCCGGTAGAATAATGATTATTGAAATTTTAGTGGCTGTTTTAGAAGCAGCTACGATTCTGTAAAATCGGACCAATCACCCAAAAACAAACACATCATGTTTGCATCCTATGAAGGTGGTAAAGCTAGATACTTCCTTACGCGGACGATATTTTCCCTATTTAACACAATTATACAGATACTGACTTATTAATCATCCGATGAAAAATCCGGCAACGTCGAAAGATAAGCTTAAATAAACGGCACGTGATCTTCAAGCCAATTATCCACCTTTCGTTTATAATACAATATTAATTTGTCCTTTATCACAAATCCAACTCACATCTGTCAGACTTCTAATCATTCACAATTATAACATATTCTATTTGACAGTTCGCGCCTCGCACTGTATTCGGCGATGCCAGTATTTGCAAAATAGATATTGGCAGGGGAATTAAGTGTATGTGACTCAGAATACATACACGTGACTAAGAATAAATAATGAAGACGCAAACGAGCTCATCGCTGTACATGAAGTTTTATAACTAAGACCAAGTAGGTTGTGGAGGAGAGACGCCCTATAAACCTTTTAATTCACACGATTACGCGAATTTTCCGTCGTCTTGGTGAGTCTAGGTTTTGAAAAAACCTATATGTCTCGGAGAACTCCTCATTTGTTTGGTCCCAGCTGTCATGAAGATCGCTTTCAGTCGGTATGGAGAGTCATTCTGAAACAAAATGTTGCAATCACGCGTTTTGTTGCTGTAGTCAGAGGCATTCTATTAAATACACTAAACTAGAAATCAAACTCAGCGCTCTAAGAAAATGTTTTGAATAAGCGCTCTAAGAAAATGATAAATTTGACTAAGTATTTATGAGGATATGGGACTAGTTGATATTCGCAAATGTGACCTGGTCATTCTTTTTCTCCTTACCAGGAGTGTGGGATGAGCTAACACTAAATTGCTCCAAGAATTTTGCATAGAAGCTAGAAGTCTGCTTCCTAGTGTAATCAGTGTAAGCATCAGCTTATCTACTGATCTAATGATGTCCGATATAACGATTTTTAAGTTAGACACATTTAGATCCAACCAGGACCAGGACGACCCAAAACAAGGTGGAGAGATGTAGTGTTTAAGGATGTAACGTTACTGACGATGATGTCGCATATAGCCATATAGAGCGAAGTGGAAGAGTAAAATAAAGAAAGCTGACCCCACCACCATGTGCGATGCATTGGAAATAGGAAAAGAGAGAGACACATTTAGATCCAACCAATAATTACATTACTGGACCACTTCTAGCACAAATAGTTTAATGTAATCTGGATTAACTAAATTGTGTGATTTAATTACCGCATTAGTGAAGTACCATTTAGTTTGATTGTGATGTTAGTGATGCAGGTTGTTTCAATTGGATGGTTAATAAGGTTGCCATTTGATAGATTGTATTAAAAAACCTTTTGTAAGTATTTTGTAGTACGGAGGCACCTCTATTACTGTTTCTCAACACAAAGGTAAGAGAATTTGTAATATTATTTCGCATAAAAATAATATTAAACACAAAAACATTGCCGATTTGTGCCATTGCCGAGATCCCTGGCACATTTTTAAAGATTAACTACAGTTTTGACACACAGGCCAGGAAAATTCTTTTTGATCAATTTAAAGTTAAAACGATGACAGAAACAAGCAATAAACAGCATATTTAGATAAATTTGTGCAGTTAACCATACTAATAACTGCGGCATACATTTACTTATTGATATCAGTAAATGTATGCCGACATATTCATGAGTAGGGTAAAATTGGGGCTTCTGCATCACTTGCTCTCGCGTCGCCGCTCGAGCTGCGTGATACAGAAGCCCCAATTTTACAATCGAGATCGATTAATATAAATGTGATCTGCATCACTCAGAACAAAGTGAGCTGACGCAGACGCTCCCAATAATACCGTTGTTATCTGCGATCCGTCTGATTCACGATATAATATTGTATTTCATTCACCGACATATCATTGTAGTAGCAATGCAATGGGACAACTTACTGTCGTTTCTAGTTTGAGATGCTAATGTAACAACATTCTCAAGTTAGACTGCTGTGTTCAGTCGACGCGATCAGTCCGATCGGTTGTTGTGTGTATCATAATCTGGTATGGTGTCGAACTGACATAGCCAAGCAAAAATTATCGCGCGCACTTAAATAAGTACAATAAACAACAATATCATGTTCGATCACGGCACATCGTTGCATCGAAACGATTTGGTGCACATCTTGTACTAATGAATGCATAAGCCTTCCGTATAATGAGAGGTTAACTTTTACTAGCAACTATAACTCAATAATAGAGTTGTGGACACTACCACAATGCAGCAATATAGCTGAGTGTGCACATCAAGTGCACATATTTGTCACAGACTAATCTTATGCCTTGCAATGTTTTCTTTTATATGTAATACTTTTTCTGTGTCTGTGACAAATAAATAGTTTTTCTCTTTCTTTCTTTCTTAGTAAGTAGCCAACAGTAGGTATTATGGAGACATAATAATTGATTATAATACAAAAAAAAATAAAGTAAAAAAAAAACATAAAAACAAAATCCAAACCGGAACAATACTCATTTGTTCCGTGCGGGAATCGAACCCGCAACACGTTGGTGCATTAGTTGCTGCGTCTATTAAACCTACTATTTACATTGTGATGCGAGTCATACTCTTAGCCAATGCGCCAAACGTGTCGTCAAAGATGTGATAAAATATTGGACCACTTTGTCTTAACATGACGTGTATAGAATTATCCAAGATAATCAATAACTCAGTACAAACGTTTATTTTTTATAATTACGATAATAAAATCTTCTAATATATAATATATTTAAGTAGTGGACAATTAGGATTCTTGATGGATGATTTATATATCTTAGTCTTAAAACAAATAGCACTTTAAAATACAATAAATGTTAGATTAGGAATCACTTATTTCTTATAAGATTATTTAATTACTCTTTTAATAATAATTATTATGCATTTAATTTTCATCTACTACAGGCATTCAATCCAGCAACCTGCCGTCTTTCTGATTTAGTCAAATCGTAAAAAGGAAATGGTGGTTTGATTAAAAACACTTGTAGGTTTTTATTACACCATACAGCTATTTATTTTAGTATAAATTCATTTGCTTACTGCATCACTCACCTCGCTTCGCTCCGTTCGCAATGCAGAGCGCCCCAAAAATCACACTATTAACATGATCTGCGATACGGACGGTTGGCATTAGAAGTTTAATATTATTTCATTCATCGATGCATCGTAATACTGGTAGCATAGTAACAATGTTTTTACTTGGGATGACATAATATAAACAACATTCTCAAGTTCGTTCGACGCGCTCAGTGCGGCTCGGGCACAGCGATGCATTCATAATAATTTATATGTACATACTGTTATCTTTGCACAGCTCGTTGATAATTTTAATGAATGAATGCAAAATCTTAACAATGTTGAAAGTAGGATCGGGTGGCTCCCGGGTTCGATTCCCGGGTCGGCCAAAGTGTTATTGGGTTTTTCTGTAAGGAAATTCTCAGTAACAGCATGAAGTCTAGAAATGTGCTCGGTACGGCAATAGGCTCGCCTCCCTATTACGTGAGACTTAAATATATCTGGCGAAAAGTGGGTGTAGTAATAGGTGTACCTATTACTACACAGGCAAAGGTGTACCTTTGCCTACCTCTTCAGGGTTACAGGCATAAGACTATGAATGTATGTACTTATGAATTATATAATTGTTTTATCCACAACTAGCTTTTGCCTCTGACTTCGTCTACATGGAACTTGAACCCACGGTCACTCGGATTCCAGGTGATGCGGACGTATCGAGATAAAGCAGATTGACTGCACGTGTAGTGTTCGATCGATTAATATAAATGTGTTCTGACTTCTGCGTCACTCAACTCGCTTCGCTCGTTTCGCGACGCAGACGCCTTCAATAATACCTACTTTTGTTATCTGCGATCCGTTTTATTCACGATATAGATTATTAACATTATGTTTTCAGCTTAGAATAATAACACCTATTCTAAGGTTTTCAGGTTAGGAATTTAACTCCTTGTCTTAGTGACCAATGTAATGCTGAGTTTTTTATTGTATTTATGAATGTGTATCAATTCATGTAATATTCCAATCATAGTAAAACTAAATGGGTATGTTAGTGAGTATAGGAAACGATTAAGTAAAATGAAACAATCCATATTGTATCTTTTAAAAAAAGTTTATTATCAAAGCACCATTTTTTTAAGCACATAACATTTTTTAATGCGCATATTGAGTCATGATAGATACAATTGTACAAATCTCCGGAATATTTATAGCGATCATATAGGGTTAAAAAATTAGGACAACCTTTATCTTCTAAATTAATTACATTAACACTATTTAAAATAATTTTCAACCATGACACTTTTTCAAGACCTTTAACGAAAACACACTTATCTTTTAAGATATCTAAAACTAGATATTGATAATTTGAGTAAGGTATAAATCCTTCGCTCCAGTATATTTTTCTATTACGCTCAATCCAGCAAACTTGTTGTCTTTCCGATTTAGTCAAATCGTAAAAAGGAAATGGCGGTTTGATTAAAAACACTTGCAGGCTTTGATTACACCATATAGCAATT
This sequence comes from Euclidia mi, assembly GCA_944739405.2. Lineage (NCBI taxonomy): Eukaryota > Metazoa > Arthropoda > Insecta > Lepidoptera > Erebidae > Euclidia > Euclidia mi. Next base: position 28,999,170 of record OX123188.2, on the reverse strand, counting down.
TCTTTTATTATAAATTCATTTGCTTCTGTTTTAAAGCCTTGGATGTCTACAATAGCAGTCATGATAATCTACACACGATGTTGCTCAGAGGTTTGTATTCCACAAGTCGGTCGTTTATAATCAAACAGTATGCAGTTGTCTTATCTGGTATTTGTGTTGAACATTCAAATTCCAATCTTACATCCACTGGACCAGTTTTTAAACTATCGTTTTGCCTCGAGCAGTCTAAGATGAAGACTGGGGTCTTTTCTTTGAAATCCTGCAGATCAAGCAACGGTTCTACCGGATAGTTGTAATACGACTGGCGAAATTTCACATACATTTCATATAATATACTATATTTGTTCTCACAAAACTTTAAAGATAAAGGCTCATAAGGATAATATTGCGAATTTAAAAAGAGCGTAACATTTGTCACCTCACAATGATCAAATACCGAACTGTCTTTAGTTCTATTATTTTTTCAATTAGTTTGCAAGCAAAAAATTACATACCGAGGCTTTTCTAATTGAGAAGCAGTCTTTACTGACCAAGAATGCTTTGTGGTCTTAGGTAGTAAAGGATACTCATATAAATCCCAATTTCTAAAGGCCATCTGAATAGGTTTATCTCTTTCTAAGTGCTTTAAAAGTATTAAACGTTCTCGATCGGAAACTTTTATATGTGGTACTCTCCATTGAATTCTCTGTATATCTATTTGAAGCTGAAAGACTTCATCAGTAAGAATAATACTATTTAAGTTAGAATTACTCCTATTCAATATAAGTTCGTGTTTACAATTTATCACAATTTTATTGTAATCCTCTGCAAACCCTAAAATCTTATTTAAGGGCACCACAACGCTAAAATGTCCATCACTTTGGAATCCGTTTAAATTCCAACCCCATAATGCAGAAACTTTACTTTCTGCTTCATTAAATGAGATGTATGACTTTATTGTTGATGTAATTCCAGAATTTTTTATACGATCTATTTCAATTCCATTCATTTCGTACCTGATGTCTTGGAACAAGTACATAACGGGGTTATTAGTAAACGTAACAGCTTTCTTGATCTGATGCCCATCCTTACCGAACAGCTTTGCTTGACCTTCGATGTAGATGGAACTGGCTGATGGTAGCACGTATATATCTTGCTGGTGGATGGGGATTCTGATTTCATCGTTTTCTCTAAAACTGTTATTGTAGGGATTGTATGAATGGATTTCATAACTTTCGATCGAACTATCAAAGTGTGGTAAATCGGTAATCTGTAGTATACTCATACTTTAAACCCTAAAGCTTTAAGAAAATCTTTATTTGATTTAGTCAATTTCTTCACATTTTTCTTACGTCTGTGCACCTTTATGGTCGTTGACGGAATAGGACGTTTTATTTTCACTGAAGGGTTTTTATAATATACTATCATTTTGCTTTTCTTAAATGAAGACGTAATTGAATATTTTCTTCACCAAAGTCAATACGGTAACCAAACTAATCTACAATCCTAACAGATATGGATGAAATTATATTTTTGTTAACTGGAAAGTAAATAACGTTCTGAGGTATTTCTATGTAGCCGTGACTTGGAGCAGTATCAGATATAAATTCATGAATAAAATGAGTCGGTAATCCGTTGCAGTATGAACCGTGTACAAGATCACATTCAATTCTGATAACAGCTGTTAAACTGCTGTTATTAACGGGCACATTCGGTCTTGTTTTTAATACTGAAAAGTATAGTAAACCGCACTCGTACTGATCAGATAAATGAAGAGGTGGTTGAAAATACGAAATCAGTTCCGATTTATTTCCAGAGATGGTAACCGTAGTAGACATGCTTGCATACTGAACTCTTTTAGATGATCCTTTTTATTTTATTTCATGATTATACCATAAATTCTTTAAGAAATTTAAACATAAATGTCCACAATTGAAGGGGTGATCACGTTGTATATTTTCATAATTATATTGAATGTTAGAACCTACATATTTTATAAATTCCTTCGGAGGTTTAAGATTTCCATAACTGTCAAAATACTCAACATAATCATTATATTTTGCATAGGCTACCCAATGAGAACCAGGATTTTTTGAACTATCCAAATTAATAACTCCACATTTTTTTTTATAAGGACATTTAGGGAGCTCATCTCTCATAAAGACACCTCTAAAATAAGGAATTCTATTCCCGTACTTTAAAATGTCAAAGTTAGTTAAGGCCCGTTTGGGTAGCCGATATCTTAGTTTTTTTCTTTTGATACGAAAATTCCAAGGCCGCCTTTATGTGGTTTAAGGTGTAGTCCTTTCCCAATACATAGAGCTTCCATTTTTTCATTATGTCTTCTCGATTCTTCATACAGCTTTTTAGCCATTTTGAATTCATTTATGGTTTTAGCAATACCAGCTGCACCGCCTGCTAAAGCTCCCGCAGCTGATAATCCCGCAAAAATAGGAATCAAATGTCACCACCGTCTCAGTTTTTGGAATAGGAATAACGTGAGGGAGCTTAATCGATGAATCATCAGCCAATTCTCTAGTAGCGGCAATAGCTAATTCTATTGCCATTTTCTTGCTCTTTAGGTCTCTTTAGGTTTTAATTTTTTGATATGCCTTTTTGCTTTTGTAATAACAGATTTTAATTTACTTTTTAACCCTTTTCCAGGTGTCATTTTTGGAGAATGCTTTTTGTCCAAACCAGAACCAGTTTTAATTTTTGCTGACATAGCCTTACTTACTAAGCGTGCCGCGAGTTTTCAGCTATACTGGCATCGGAAGCAACCGCTCGCTCTTTCGCCATTTTTAACAAAATTAAATCAGCCTTATGTCGATCCTTTAAGTTTGATGACTTGTGATATGCAATATCGTGATCTTTGCAGTATTCGTCCAACTTATTTACGCCGTTATCTCCTTTTGTTAGTCTTTTCATTAATTTAGTACCTGGGCCACAGTAATTATATCCTGGTAAGTGTAATTCAAATGGTAAATTATTAATAAGCCAATTGAGAAGACTACTCTCTCCAAAACACATTATAAGACTGATGATTCCGGTTTGAATACTTTAATAAATAGTTATGTGATTCGAGTTTGTTAACGTTATTTTATTTATAATATTACATTCGATTTATCAATCCAACTGCTTTCAGCTGAAGACAAACCTAACCATTTTACTAAAACCCTGTTACCTTTTCTTCTAAGAACTTTCTCGACTAGATATATATTGGGATGTTTTGTTTTTTGAAGTTCTTGTGTATAAAATGCTCCTAAAATAGGCAGACCTCTGATAGTGTCTTCAATTAAGTAAGTTATAGGAGTTGTATTTTGTATTTTACGAATTTTAAATATTTCTGTTGACCAGTTGGGAGTATAACCTTTTTCAAATGTACCTTTGTATTTACTGTACACCTACTTTGTACTTGCTTTTTAAATTATCATTTTTTGGCAACTTTAAATACCTTTCTAATATCAGTTTTTTATTCATATTGTTCACATTAGCAGGGATTTCATTAATAGTGCGATGGTGAGTGTGATTGTATTTGTAAATAACATCATTGAGGGTATTATTTACCCAATTGTAATTGCCTTTTAAACTAAATTCCTTATAGATTTTAGATTTCAATGTTCTGATAAATCATTCGATTATTGAAGCTTTTTTTGTTGAGAAGGTTGAATAATGGTTAATATGAAACGATTTCATAAGCTGCTGAAATTTGTTATTATAAAATTCTGTTCCATTATCGGTTTGCAGATTTTTAGGAACACGCCCTTTATCCAACAAAGTTTTGAAAGAGTTATACACATCTTCTTTGCTTTTACTTCTCATAGGAAAGGCCCAAGCATATTTCGAAAATGAATCAATAACGGTAAGAATATATCTATAATTTTTATTTTCTTTTGAAATTGATTGCAAATCAATTAAGTCTGCTTGCCACAAGTCATCTATATCTCTCATTACAACATGTCTTCGCGGATAGTTCACTGTCGCATTTTTATGAATTTCGTTTACCAAGTCAGCTTTGCTCATGTTCACAACTCAGTAGGTATGTTTGTCTTGAATTCTGCTATAATACTGAATAAAAAGCATATTATTAGGACTATTTATTATTAAATTATGTCAGCTTATTTTAACTCTTCGATTATTGATAAAATTTCATTATCATGATTTGTATTACCAGCATCTCGGGAAGCAATTAATAGTTTCAATCTTTCAACCAGTTCGTTAGGATCGTCCCAATATACCAAGTCAGTGCTATTTTTGTATTTCTTTAACGTTGGTAAGCTTCCTCCAAATTTAGTGACAATATTATTGTTTGACGATTCAGAAAACAATAGTTTGATTATTTCACGATATTTTATACCTTTATCGCCTCTAATTTGCCCATTGGGATTGAAATCTCTCTTATGTGCATTTGTATAATGCAACATATCTTTATAGACAAGTTTATCTTTGCTCGATATTTGTTTCAAATCAGGTTTTCTTCGAAGTAAAAGTTCTTTTAAACCAGGGGTTAAATTAAAGCTTTTGTCACCAACTTTAATTAAAATGGTATTATCATTATTTGCACTATCTATTTTAGAAAACAAAACTATTGAATTACCCATTAATATTTTTTTGTTTTCACTCTGTGACGTCACATCGCGCTCCTGCGCCGCGAGCCTCGCTACGAGTGACGCACAGCAATGGGCCGTTCCCTCGCGCCCCTCCGCGTCGGCCCTATAAATACAGCGGACACGAGGCTTCGGCCCTTTTCCTCCGGCCAGCACCGCCAGTTGAGTACTACCATCATCCGAAGACCTGTGTAGTGCCAACATCGCCCACGCCCTGGATAATTGTCTCATCTGTTAATCTTAATTGTCAGTTCTTTTTTGTATAACTAAAGCCATCGAATAACTGGAATTATAACGCGAGTTTAAACTTTCCTGGTGATATTTTTTATTTATTTCCCGTAAGTCAACCTAATTATCTCTCTTTAATTGCTCGGCGAGTGAACGATCCCGGCTACCCCGTGGAAATCAATCACTCGTGCGACATTGGCGCCCAATAGATTTTTTTATTATATTATATATATAATTTTTAAAACGTAAGTTGGCACTTTACAGGTGAGTGAAATAATTTCTTTTTCTCTTGTATATTTTTCTCCTGTGTGTGCATATATTCTGGTGTGGTGAATGGCGTACAGGTACAGTTTCTATCTATTTTGGTTGGCCATAAGCAATTTAACTGTGTAAATAACATAACGGTGATTTAATTAACGTCGGTCTAAAATCACGTTCCACCGCGGGCAGCGTGTCGAGCCGCCAACCGGTTCTAACCGCTTAGCCGTTGAACTAACGAGCCACGGGTTCGCGAAAGAATATTGTGATTCAACCTTTGAGTGACCTTTAAGAAATTTTTTCTTCCTTGACCAATCATCACACCATTGTATAATTTAGTGTATTTCAGCTTTTTTTAGCACGGTATTCGATTTTCTGGCGATATTTAATTTCTTTTCTAGTGCCGGCGTAAATACTTAGATTTCCTATTATTGTTTTGTAATAATGGCTTACATTATAAATTTCTCATTATTAACTAAAGCGGAATTAGAATATGAGACCACAATACGCGGCGTTTCAAAGCCTGACGATCCCCGCAAACAAATCGCTAAACTTTCAGTTAAAACCCCCTCAGAGGATATATTATCTTCACCCTTCCCACCAGAGGAGGATGTGGCAGAAGTGGAAAAGTCGTTATTAAGATCAAATAAACACTTATCTATGTTGGAAGCAAACTATACTTCCGAGCTTCAACAGAAGGTCGAAACCGTGCTACACCATTGTTTTCATCGACTGAATAGGGTGGATACCGGCAGTCTTGATATTAAAAAAATTGAGTCTGTGTGGAATAAATTTAATGACTTATATGCGAAATCACAATTAATCACGAGCCATAATTCGCGGTCGGATTGCTCAGTGGCAGAGGGAAACACTTCCTATAATTACGACCGTAAGCTTTTTTCGGAATTAGGTAAATTCAAATTTAACGGTAAATCATGTGTAAGATCCTTTATTGAAAAATTGATGAATTTATGTCCTGTAGATCTATTCCTCACGACAAGATGTTGTCTTTCGCTTTTGAAATATTTTCGGGTGACGCATTAGTTTGGTATCGTTCTGTTAAAAATAATGTAAAGACTTGGTTAGAACTTTGCGAACTTTTGAAACGAGATTTTAGTCCGCATAACTACGATTATCGGCTTATGACGGAGATTCGTCAGCGCTCACAGGACGAAAACGAATCAATAACTATTTACGTGGCAAAAATGCACGGTCTGTTTTCGCGACTTAGTTCTCCTATCGCTGATTCGGAGAAGCTAGAAATTTTGCTAAATAATATTAGATCTTGTTACACTAATTGTCTGCTCACTGCAAAGGTTGTTGATGTTGATAGTCTGGTCGAAGTTTGTCGTCTTTTCGAAAATTACCAAAGTCGCAGTAAGCAATTTTCTGAACCCCCTAAAGTTTCAAAGAATACTGTAGCACATGATCTAGCGTATAATTATCCGTTTTCTAATTTTTCTTCAAATAAAAATGTTTACAATCATAATCACTTCAATAAATATAACTCTGTCGCTGATACATCGAGATACAAGTCTGTACCACAAGTTAACGCCGTATCGAGTACTTCTAATATAAATATTTTTTTTTGCGTGCGCTGTACATGCAATTCGCACTCATTACGTAATTGCCGTCAACCACACTACCTAATCTGTTTTAAGTGCGGTACAAAGGGTTTCAAGGTGTCAGACTGCCCCAATTGTAAATCTAAGTCGACCCCTACAGTTTCAAAAAACTAGTTAACAAGGATTGTGGAAAATCAAATTATACAACTAATTGTAATAAAACAGAGTGGAATAATTGGTTGGACTTTTTAAAAAAATTCTTTAGTAGCTATCATATATCCTCAATCCGTAATTCTAAAGTAGAATATTTACCTTACGTTACTCTAAAATTAAACGGAATACCTACCACTGGTCTTTTAGATTCTGGATCTTGCGTTACAATTTTAGGTAATAATTTGCATAACTTATTTTTGAAAGACGATGTTTTGGATAAATCGAAACCTTTAAGGTTAATAACAGCTAGCGGCGAACGATTTGAGTCTTTGGGATCGGTGTTTCTACCCTTTGAGTTTCAGGATAAATTGATTAACTTAGAAGTTCATGTTGTACCTGGGATTCAAAATTCCCTTATCCTTGGCATGGATTTTTGGCGAAGCTTTGGCCTATTTCCTAACAAATTAGAGTCTGTTTTGATTATGAACAAGTCTGACGCTCAAGTAATGGAGTTGCAGGCAGTTCCCCCTACACATCTTGTTTCTTATGATCATCTTACAGTCGACCAGAGAGCTACCGCTGACAACATTATTTCTAAATTTACCGATATTTCATACGAGAAGCGGGGTCTCGGTTGCACAAATATTATTTCTCATTCAATTGATACAGGTGATTGCCCCCCTATTCGGCAAAGATTTAATCGCATGTCTCCCGATAAACAAAGAATTTTAATAAAGCATCTTGACGACATGCTCTCAGAGGATGTTGTTGAACGATCTGAAAGCCCGTGGTCAAACCCTGTCATTTTGACCCCTAAGAAGAATGGTGACCTGCGTTTCTGTTTGGACAGTCGTGAATTAAATTCCGTTACAAAAAAAGATGCTTATAGCTTGCCTTATATTTCGGAAATTTTAGATAATCTGAGAGATGCTAAATACTTGTCTAGTTTAGATTTGTCTAAATATTTTTGGCAAACATTAATTAAAGAAGAGGCCCGTTGCAAAACAGCCTTTTATATTCCTACGCGTGGCACATTTCAATTCAAAAGAATGCCCTTCGGTCTTACGAATGCGCCAGCTACTCAACAACGATTAGTTGATATTTTATTTTATGGTCCAGAATTTGAAAATAAGGTTTTCTGTTTTATCGATGACATAATCTGTATCACTTCCAGTTTCAACGAGCATATTACTCTTTTATTACGCATTCTTGATAAACTAAAAAGCGCTAATTTAACAATTAATCTCGAAAAATGTCAATTTTTTTGAGATAAACTAAAATATTTAGGCTATGTTGTCGACTCTAGTGGATTGCATCCCGATCCGGATAAAGTAAATTCAATGAAAAATTATCCCACTCCTTCTAATAGAAAAGATGTATGTCGTTTTTTAGGCGCAGCCTCGTGGTACAGGCGTTTTATACCGAATTTTGGCTCTATTGCTGCACCCTTAAATAAGTTAACATCTCAAAGTAAAAACGCACCTCCATTCTGTTGGACGACAGAGGCTAATGAGGCGTTTAATAATCTAAATAATTGTTTGATTTCCTCCTTGGTGTTGGCTTGTCCTGACTACTCGCAACCTTTTGAAATACACTCAGATGCTAGCGATTTTGGACTTGGCACGATCCTCTGTCAAAGGTTAAATGGTGAGGAAAGAGTCATAGCGTACTATAGCAAATCACTCACTAAGCAAGAAAAAAATTACAGTGCCACAGAGCGCGAAGCCCTGGCTGTTCTATCTGCTATAGAACACTGGCGTTGTTATGTTGAAAATGGTAAAAGTTTATTGTTTACACTGATCACGCTGCTTTGAAATGGTTCTTGACCTTAAATAACCCGACTGGCCGGTTAGCCAGATGGGGAGTTCGCTTATCTTCCTATAATTTCGAAATACGTCATTGTCGGGGTACCGATAACGTTTTACCTGATTTTCTGTCTCGCTCTTTACCCGTTTCTGCTATTGCTAACGATATAAATATAGATATTAATTCTAATCAGAATTTACCAGTTTCTACTAATGATCCTTGGTATTTAAATATCTATAAAGGCTGTTTAAGTTCTCCGACTTCCTTTGTTAACTATCAAGTAATAAACAATAAATTGTATTGTTTTAAAAAAACATTAAACCCTCTCACTAGAGAATTTCAATGGAAAGAGGTTATTCCGTCTGACCAAAGAAATGACATTCTAAGGGAGAATCATTCTTCGCCCACTGCTGGACATCTGGGTATTTTTAAGACATACAAACGTCTCGCACTTAATTACTTTTGGCCTGGTATGTACACTGATGTTGTCAAGTTCGTCAGTTCATGTGAACTTGTATCAACCATAAACACCAAAATCACCCAAATTTAGGTCTAATGGGAAAACCCAAATCATGTCAAAAGCCCTTTTAGACGATTAGTATTGATTTGATTGGTCCATTGCCTCCCAGCAGGAAACAAAACACTTTTATATTTGTGGTCAGTTGTTGTTTCTCTAAATATTGTTTACTTTTCTCCATTAAACGGGCAACTGCAGAAGTGATAACAAAAATTCTTGAGGAAAATGTATTTTTGGTGCATGGAATTCCATCTACTATTGTTTTGGATAACGGTAAACAATTTATTAGCGCAACCTTTAAAAGTATGTTGTCAAAATATAAAATTCCAAATTAGCATTTTACACCGTTGTATACTCCCCACGTTAACTCAGTTGAACGTTACAACAAAACCATTATGACAGCTATTTCAACTTTCATAGAATCTGATCATCGAATCTGGGACACTCTAATCACTAAAGTTCAATTCGCCCTTAACTGCGCAGTTAGTGAGGTTACTGGTTATTCTCCTAATTTCCTTGTTTTTGGTAGGGAGGTCATAACATGTGGTTCTCAGTATATTGATAAGGAATTTAATTCCGATATGGTGCTTGAACCACGGGACGGCTATGCCGAAACTTTAGGCTATTTATCTTCTATTTTCGAGAAGGTACATTCAGCTCTGTTGTCGGCCCACCAACGAAATTGTTCATCTTACAATCTTCGCCGTAAACAGGCAGAATTCAATGTCGGTGATATAGTTTGGCGCAGAACGTTTCTTCTTAGTGATAAGGATAAATACTTTAGCAAGAAATTGGCGCCTAAATTTATTAAATGTAAGATTGCCTCAAAAAAATCACCTCTAGTATACAAACTTAACGACATGGCTGGAAAACCTTTAGGCGATTGGCACATCAAGGATTTAAAGTTGATTAATTACAAAGAATAATAAAAGTATAAAAACAACAATAAGAATACCTTCTACCTATTCATTGTTTAATTTTTTCAAACGAACGTTTCCAATTTATATTACCGTTTGTAGTAGTGCCTACTATAAATTGATATTTTCTGTGGTGGGTAGCAAATATTTTTTTTCTCGTAAACAATACTATTTTTCAAATTGCTGCGCAATTGTGTACTCAAATGTTATGTTGAACATTGTTTTAAAAAATACTAACCATAAACTAAATATATTGTTTTTTTTTACCCTGTTGATCAGTGGTTAAAAGGTCGCTATTAGCTGAGCATAGAAGTTCGATTCTCGCATGTGTATTTTCTTTCCGCAAATCTATTTGTTGAAATGCATCTTGATTGGCGTATTGTTTTTCGCCGTGCCTTGTTCTGAAGTTCTGTTGTTATTCTTAATTCTGTATAAATTCCATAATCAAATTGTTATTATAGGTACTTTATAAACGATCATGGTGATTAACCGTGCGTCGCGAGCTCGGAACAGTCGAATAGTACCTACCATTTAGATCGTACCTAGTTGTCGTTATGACGCACGCGCGTTCACTCAGCGACGCGCCGATAAATAAATGCCTAACTAATGACTCACCATTACTTACATTCAAAAGGTGGTTACTGGTCGTGTTCTAGTTATTAATTAGAGCAAAATATTTATTAATTTCTTTCCTTTGACATTGAGCGGTCCGGTCGTGTCTGCGGCTTGTATTATTTTCGTTCATCTTTACGAAAAATCTGTTGTTATACCTAACTACATTCAAAAAGTTTACTTATCTAGTGGCAAAGGCCGAACCCAAGATTTATAAGTCGTAGGGCTAGATCAAGTTTCTTATATCTACAAATCATTATTACCTAATAATTACCCTAAGCGCTTCTCCATAGATTGTTATCTTTAATATTAGGCTATTACACTGGCCTCGGCATTTACATGTAGGTATGTGTGATGAATTATGAATGATAAATGTTTATGTTCAAATTCAGACTGCCGTTGTACGCGTGAAGAATGCAAGCGTGGGTCATTATTATTTAGGTATCCTAATTAGCGTATTGGGTTGGTGGGTTGTCACTTGTTCAAGGTACTCAAGCCCTTGTTTTCTCTAATTTCAGGGAGTATCTTCAGGGCTGCTACGCCCGTTGGGCTAGGGAATTTTCCTTAGGGAAAATCCCGGCCTAACGGGGTGGGGGGTGTGTGACGTCACATCGCGCTCCTGCGCCGCGAGCCTCGCTACGAGTGACGCACAGCAATGGGCCGTTCTCTCGCGCCCCTCCGCGTCGGCCCTATAAATACAGCGGACACGAGGCTTCGGCCCTTTTCCTCCGGCCAGCACCGCCAGTTGAGTACTACCATCATCCGAAGACCTGTGAAGTGCCAACATCGCCCACGCCCTGGATAATTGTCTCATCTGTTAATCTTAATTGTCAGTTCTTTTTTGTATAACTAAAGCCATCGAATAACTGGAATTATAACGCGAGTTTAAACTTTCCTGGTGATATTTTTTATTTATTTCCCGTAAGTCAACCTAATTATCTCTCTTTAATTGCTCGGCGAGTGATCGATCCCGGCTACCCCGTGGAAATCAATCACTCGTGCGACAACTCCTTATTCCAAATGGTATGTTTAGGTCATAAATATCATGGATATCACGACCCTCTAATGATATTTCTAAATCATCCGGTAATTCCGTCTGGGGAGGCTTTTTAACGTTCAGTACAGAATTCTGTTCTGGGTCATAGCATTCTTCAAACTTAGTAGATGAGCTAGTATTAATGTCACCTAATTCCACGTCTTCAAAATTACAGTGTGTATTCTCAAAATTTTGTATTTTTTCTAATGTTTTATTTGAATCAACTAGAGTTTTAAGGGGATCTGTGACAGGTTTTAACATTTTTTCAAGTGATAAGTTCGTAGAGTGTTCCTGGTTTTTCATTTGTTTTATTTTATTCTTTATGGAGTCTACAGACTTCATTAATTCTATTTTAATATTTTTCTCCATGTTATACTTATTAACAACTGTATTCAGCTAAAGAACAAATTATACTGAATTTGATTTGCCATGTTAATTACTTATATATATATATATATATATATATATATACAAATAAACAGTCAGTCAAATTTAAAAAACATATCAAAGTTCTGTCTGTACCTTCCATTATTTAATGACGATTCTTTATTAATAAGTAGAAAATTATAAGGTTTACTCCAAACAGTTTGACAAATATTTCTAAACTCTTTCCACTGTAAATCAGAAGTAACATGCTCTTCATAAATATGTTTTAAATTCACATCATCTTGTTTGAATATAATAAGAAAATTCACATTGTCACGCAACAGTTGTTTTGGAATTTTGGAATAGGTTTGAGATAAATAGAAACAATCTATTTGTTTATGTCTACCCATACAAAAATAATTGCGAATATTAACTTGATTTTCACACGCAACATCATCAAAAATAAATACAGAATTTGTTAAAGCTTCAGTCGGAGAAATTACCTCTTTATCATCGCTAAATTTGTAGAAGTTAATCTGCGAGACTCTTCCTAATACTTCACTCAAGAAACGATACTTTGGTTGAAATGAAGTTTTGGAATAAAGATAAAGATTTTTAAATTTTAGACCATTTTCATGTAACAACAAACTAATCATAACGTTTGTTTTACCACAGTTCGATGGACCGCACATTATACATCGAATCGTATTCGGTAATAAAGGACTATGTCTGATCTGGTGAGAAGTTTCATTTAAATCTATATTATTAATTTACAAAGATATGGGTTGCTTGATCAACTTCATTTTGACAATTACTGTAATGAATGTCTAACACACATATTTATAGGTAGCTATAACTTTAACACTAAATTAGATATACATATCATAAAGTATAAATAACAGCATTTAACATGTTTGAACAGGTCTAGAAAGTTAGGAATTTTGTATTCTCGTATTACAATATTATATTTTTAATAATTGATTTCATTTGGTATTCAATATCATACAGATTTAAAATTGCATTCCTTATTTCATTATGCTGTCATAGTCAGCCGAAACAGGACCTGTTGCTAGCAGAGAAATCAAGTTTTATTGGTAAGTACGTTTTTAATGTTATATTAGTTATTACAATATTATATAATATTATTATATGAATAATTAGATATCTTACTTTAGTTTTATTTTCAGAATCATGTCATGCCCCAGCTTCTCAACATTGGAGGACTTAACAGATTTGTATTTGATAATGTTGATTCTCAAATCCCAAGTCCTTTGGACGAAGTTGACCAGACAGAAATACAAGAGGTTAGTAAATATTATTTTATTCCTCATAGTTAAATTCATATAGTTATGAACTTTTCATTTTTATTTTTTATGTTATTATATTGCAGGACAATGCTTTGGCAGAGAATGGTAGACAGTTAAAAAACAAGCCATTTTTTTACTCTCAAGGAAATTATGAATGTTTTGAAAAGCATCGGAACAAATCCTCTGATCAGGTAAGCACTACATAAAATGTATTTATGTTTATAAACATTTATTGTGCGCGTCCACATTATTATATATTTATGTGTGATTTATTTTTTTACAGGTTACTAGCCCATATTTCTCCACTCAAGACGATGGCATAACATACATTGAACCAAACTTTTCTACAAAGTTAAAAAAATTGTCACCGTCTAAAAAGCGTCAAAGTTTATTAACGTCATCGGCAAATTCGTACATTGTTCGACGAAATCGTCCTAAGCAAGGACGTCTTCTAATTAAGATAGATATTCGTGAATTACATTATTTAGACAAAAATAAAAAAAACGAGGCTTGCTTAAGTGCACAATATGTGGTTGAGGAGCCTTATGATGATGTAATGGATATCACAGAGACATTAATAAAAAAAATAAGTAAGAAATTGTGTGATACTGAGTAGTCTTAAGATAATGTTTTTATTTAAGTTTAGTTGTATTTCTAAAAATAAATAAATGTTATCTTTTTTAAAATGTGTAATTGTTATGAGTCAATGTTTGTATGCATGCTTTATATTTATGTAAAAATTAAATAAATGTTGTGCCTGAATTTAGTAGCTCAGTACCGAATTGTGGAATACAAACCTCTAAGCAACATCGGGCGTAGGCTATCATGACGGCCATTGTTGACGTTCAAGGCTTTAAAACAGAAGCAAATGAATTTATACTAAAAGAAATAGCTGTATGGTGTAATAAAAACCTACAAGTGTTTTTAATCAAACCACCATTTCCTTTTTACGATTTGACTAAATCAGAAAGACGGCAGGTTTGCTGGATTGAACGTAACAGAAAAATATACTGGGGTGAAGGATTTATACCTTACTCAAATTATCAATATTTAATTGCAGATGTTTTAAAAGATGTGTATTTACGTTAAAGGTCTCGAAAAAATGTTATGGTTGAAGGATATTTTAAATACTAATAATTTAATTAATTTAGAAGATAAATGTTGTCCTAATTTGTTATGTTTATATGATCGCTATAAGTGTTCTGAAGATTTGTACAATTGTATTTATCATGACTCAATATGTGCTTTAAAAAATGTTTTGTGTTTAAAAAAATGGTGCATTGATAATAAACTTTTTTAAAATTGATAATATACATTGTTTTATTTTACTTAATAGTTTCCTAGACTCATTAACATATCCATTTATTTTTTAAATTGATAACATGATTACATTGATATTACATGGAGTGAGGAATTCATTAGGTACACACATTCATAATAAAAACTCACTAAAAGTAACGCTACCATTGATCACTAAATAATTGCTAAACTTAAAAAATTATGTTAACTATAACAGTATGGTATTACTGGGCACTCTGAGTTATGCAGAACACATTAATATGAATCGACCTCGATTGTAAAATTGGGGCTTCTGTATCACGCAGCTCGAGCGGCGACGCGAGAGCAAGTGATGCAGAAGCCCCAATTTTACCCTACTTTCATGAATTCTATTATTTGTATGAATATTCTATAACATTACAAAACCTCACACCAGGACTATTAGCTACAACCCACAAAAAGAGCCGACATATCCCAACCAGAAAGCACGTAATATCAAATATTCAGCAACATTGCGAGCGTACAGTGCGAAAAATTTCTGGATTCACAACACGTTCTAAGTGCTCGAGTCAGGCAGCCGGGGTAACACGTCATACAAAGCCAGCTGAGAGGTGTAATTGGTAGCTAATCCTCGCCTTCGCCGCTAGTACGACGGATTGCTGGCAGCACAGGTCGTATACAAACTGGGTGGCTATGCAAATAGGATAAATTTTACCGAAAACTAGGATAAATTTCGGTAGCGTAGGCTTTGGCGTCTGATTGTTTCTAAATGACACACTAGGACATAAACTAGACACAAAAAAGCCTTAAACTCAAATGAAACTACAAAAGTTAAACCAAATTACGAATACATATTTTATTCATTACAAAATTTCTGATAATTTAATTCGCTGTTGGCATCACGCAGAAACTAGGTAATATTGCGCACATAATTTAATTATCCTCGCAAGAATTTATACCTAGGTATTCAATAGCTGTTTCGTTTCTGCGGTTGTAGGTATAACAGATTTAATTAATGTAAGAAACGCTTTGTAATCACGCTACTTTGTTATATTCATTTGATAAAATCGGATTGTTACATAGAGAATCGATCAGAAACTAAATACTTTGATTATCAATGGTGTCATCAAAAAGTTTTAAAATGATCTTTGTACAAATAAATTATTTAATGTTGCAATGCTAGAAAAGTAAAACAAGGTGTGCCTAGCCGGACGAATGAACACATTTAGCAGATGCCGATTGTCAATGGCGAAAATGAATTTTTAAAATCGCAGCTACGAGAATGTTAAGAATTTTATCACAGTTATGACGCTCCTGCCTATTTAAAAATTCTTTTATGACTTCCTCCTTTTTACTGTCTGCAGTAAAGCGAGAATGTTTCTGATGATAGCTCCACGGTAATGTGCCTGCACTGTCTGAATATCGACGTAAAAAGATACGTTTACAGTCCTTTTTTCCTCGTAGAGTTTTGTGGTAGCGTAGCTGGTTGCCTTCTAGTCAGCGTGCTGAAAAACTTCAATACAACTTACAATTACTGTAATAAAAAGTAAATAGACTTAGGGCAAATTATGATAAACTTTGATGGCCAATATAATCCTAAGCAGACTATTGATCTGATGTTAATTAGGATAACTTTACTTTTGCTTTTACTTGACAAATTTACATCACGTTGCTGCCCGGATGAGGTAAGTCAAAAAATCAATAAGGGTAAGGTAAATAATCAGTGACGATTTATAGTTGTTACATACAGGTACCGTTATAACTGCCGGCATTTTCTATAGATGTAGACATGTGTGTTGAAAAATATGCGAGTCGCTACATAAGCAACATATTTAACCGTGAATCTAAAGCACACATTTCATTTTCCCTCGCAGCAATATCACTCTTAACTGAACCTGATGTTGGGGTAAAGTCAGCACACTAGCAACCCTCTCTGCACACATTGTTTGTGTATGCTTGTTGCATTATGTATATGTTTATGATATGCGTTAATTCAATTTGCCGGGATGCACAGAGTAAATCCCCCGTTTACTGCGGATTTCGCTATAATCCGCTCTTCTTTAAGACTTCGTATATGCCCAGATTCGTGCAAATATTATATTCGTTTTGAGCACAAGATAAATGGCTACGATTTATTCCCAATGGCGCGTTTTTATTTAATTTGTATGCTAATATGTAAACCAGGCTTGTAGCTAAACATATCAAATTACAAGACCCCAAAGTTGGTCACAAGAATTAAATAACCTAATTTTTGCCAATGCTTTATCCTAGTTTATCCCCTCAAAGCATTTTGGCCACCATCGAGGCATCTCAGGACACCCGTAGAAGTATGTTGGCCACTTTCGAGGCTAGGCTTTCAAGCTAAGTACGGCGCGTAATATTTTCGTTGAAATATCACCATTCTGGTGATATTTCTATTTATTAAGTTAATATTGTATATCAAAAGACGCGTAATGAAATAAGCTTTCGAATGATATTAATTAACACCAAATAATATACTTGAAGCCCATGCAAGAGCGGTATAAAGCGCGCCCGGTATAATATTTTCCCGCCATTTTCGAGCGCGCTATTATATTTCTAACATATTCATATTTCTCGTCGTTTTATATTATAGGAGGTATTTAAGTATTGTACATGGTTAGAAGGGTAATTTAATTTACTTTCAGAGATAATAAATATAATGGAAAGAAACATTTTAATTTTAAACATTAAAAAATATAAAATATAAATGATTGTTAATTGCCGCCAATTTTCGTATTTTATTTTTTTTACATATTTTTTTGTTATATATCAGATTCAAACCTAGATAAGTTTCTTTTCAACTAGATTACCAATTTAAAAAACCATATCTGATAAGATTCCGATAAGAATTATCCTTATTGGACTTTGCACAATTGTTTACTTTTGCCCGCAAAAAATAACCGCCATACCCGCCAAAATTTTCGAAAGCCTATATCTCATGAATTATAGGAGTATTATATATCACATGATAGTTTTATTTATATACTCGTAATAAAACAATAATTCATAGCATAAATGTAACCTTATCTATATATTTTCATTCAATAAAAAATAAATGCCGTTGTTTCGGTAATTGAATGAATATAATAGCCTCTTGAATTAAATTATTACACAATATTTGTTTATTTTTTTTGCTGTTATTTTATAACTAATTAGTCCATTCACAATTAAAACATAAAAATATCAAATATAATTATATTATTTGTTTTCAATGATGTTTTGAATCCATAATTACACCCCGCGCGCAACATGCAAAGACAGTGAAATATACAAAAATTTCAAATGCTGACATTTAAATAATTTTTTAAGCAAGCATTGCTTTAATTTTATATTTTTGTAAAGCTTATACCACCAGGTATACAAAATAATAAAAGGAAGCAATTGATAACCCATATTGTTATCACGACAAACAAAAATGGCGAGTAGGTCATCGATAGACGACATTGTTTACAATAGGATTAAGTTCGGCGGGTCGCATAAACTAAACATTCCGTCATTCAGTCACCATTCAAACATTACTACAAAGATTATTTAATCTACTTTCATAAAAATATCATTTCAAATATCAATACCCGAGTGACGAGTCGTAAGTTTAGGTTTAAGGTAGCAAGGCAAGTGGCCTTTCTTCTTTAGCGATAAATGTCAAATTAAAGCGGTACCTTGAGCGGTTATACAGTTGCTTTTTTCAAGCGTTTCGCTTTTCAGTTTAACCTGATTTTTCAGATATAATAAGGGCTAAGGTTACGAAACATGTAATTTTACTGATAATCCCAATTCATTGAATATTCTTTTCGTATCTTAGACGTAATGGTGTAGTTATTCCAAAATACGATTTGTACCGACAACAGTTCGAGCTCAAAAATGGCTTGGAACACAATTTAAAGACTTTCATTAGAAGTACATCGAGACGGAGGATTCTTCACAATACCTAATAAGATAGGTATTGATTGTACCCGAAGCATGTTCGCTTATCCTATAATTCGTTCTCTACAAGAAAACTTTCATAAAATTAAACCAAAAAAGTATATCCTATAAACCTTGTGAAAAATTGTATTTGTTGTTAAAAACAGTATGTTAACTTTTCAGCTGCGTTGACTGATCGGCTGTGACATATATTTAAACTTATTTCACGTACAGGTACATGTGTATATCACTGATCTATACCTAAACGGATGTACCAATTGTAATCAAATTTTCACTTGTTTTATGTAGTTCCCTGGACGACTTGGATTTACTGTTTAACATAGTAGGTGACGTGTTTGCCAAGATACAGATACCTACTACGCAAGTACAACCGCGAGGAATAATAAAATACTCTAAGATCCTTATAAACCTAGCCGTATTGCACCGCTAAGTAAGAATTAGAGCAGCTTACGAGCAACCATCTTGTTTTGTGCCGTTACAAAGTGTATCCTTTAACTGCCGCAAGAGCAGTAACAGTGCTGTGAATAATATATACCTAGATATACTGCGGTCAGGGAAGAAGCCAGCTTCTTACAAACGACTGAGTAATCGTTATCGATCTAACAGTAAAACCTTATTTTATACATTGTTTAAACCATAACGGGCTTGCCACCGGTAAGTATTTATAGATGCTTAATAGAAAAAATAAATAGTTATAGATTTTCTTAGGCCAATCCGGATATAAATACATATATTCGAGCTGTTGGTATATGAGTGTACTTACATATTAATGTTATGAATAAACTATTCCGCTGCTGGGCGCGGGCCTCTACTCATTATGAAAAAATGTAGACCAGTCCACAGTGGGAAGTGCGGTTGGCAGAATCCACATGTTTTTCGAAAACATTTATAGTTTAATAGGCACATAAATTCGAAAAAATAAATCGGCGATAGCCCAGTGGTGTAGATACCTATGTAACGGACTGCCATAATGATGGTCTCAGGTTCGATCCTCAGGTACCCCTGGGCACACACCTTTGACTTTTGGAAGTTATGTGAGTATTAAAAATGTAAATTATCGCTCGCTTAATAATGGTAGTAGGCCGTCCCCATTGGGACCGAAACATAACTGGCGAAGTGTGGGTGTATAATACACCTCAGCCTACCCCTTCGAGGATAAAGGCGTGAAGTTAGGTTGTTATGTTCTAAATCCGAAAAGTCAACGTTGCGTCCCGTGAATTTGAACCAGACACCCTCTGTGTGGCAGTTGTTAGTCTCTTCACTACGCTATCGCTGTCTTTTTTGTTGACAAACTACTATATTACATTTTTGTGGCAAGCTTTTTGCTAGATTTGTGTGCCTATACTGTATTATTTCATAAGCATAACAGAGGTCACGACTGAAATTCAATTATCCGTAATAAGAAGTATAGACAAGAGTATCCATAGATAGATCCAGTTATTACAAGCGCAGAAGCATAATAGATGAATCGCATTCAGCTATTGAAAAGGCGGCCCACTTCGTTGAATGGGACGCATTCAGGACAAAATAGGACACCGTTATAATATTTATATAGTAGACTACGGTAGAAATCTGCTACGCACAAGCTTTATCATCGTCTAAATTTATCACGTCGTGTGTCGTGCTCTCATGTTCTGTCTATTATAGGATGAGATTTGGCTGTAAAGTGTTCAATACGCGGCCTAAAATAATATTTAATAATTTTAATATTATATGATTAAAAGTACATATACCTTTATATTTTAAGTTTTCGATGTTGGTATGTGACCAGTAATATGATAGTCAATATTTTTAAGTGTGAAAATAGTAAGAATTGGACATTCGCGCTCGAAAGAAGGACGGAGTCTCTACGTCGGCTGTGCAATAGACAAATATGATTGACGGCGTAGAATTTGCTTAGATTTGAACTATAGGATAATAATAATATACCTACACATGCTCATGTCTAGCAAGGTCGAACCGCATATACATTTTGTAAAGATAATTATCATTGCAGTAGAATTTTCCATATCCAGCCAAAGCCAGTATTTACTCCGATGAAATTACGATTAAGTCAACATTTATCTGGGTAATCATGAAAATCAAATAAAGGAACTTCTTCTTCTTCTCTGTCGTTTCGCTCTTGGCAGAGCGGCCGTAGTCACGTTGAGGCGTCCACATTGGTGATAGAGGCGGACACAGCTTTTTTAACGATCTCCCGCCATCTCTCTCTGTTAGCAGACTGTCTGGCGCAGTCTGACACGCAGGTACCCACTGCGGATTTCACCTGATCAGTCCAGCGCATAGGTGATCAGCGGCGCCATTTAGTTCTCTCTACTTTTCCTTGTTCGACTAGCCGAGTAGCCGAGTATTGAGGTGTTATCGCGTCTAGAGATATGGCCAAAGTACTGTAGTATACGAATCTGTACTATGGTCGATAGACGCTTTGTGATGCCGAGCTCTTGAAGTATGGACACATTGGTGCGGAACTCTGTAATCGATATGCCAAGCATCTTCCTCCAGCACCACATCTCTAGAGCATCTATCTTCCCCTTTTCCAACTCACGCACTGTCCATGTCTCTGCCGCGTAAAGAAAGATTAGGAATACTAGCGTTCTCATGAGCCTGACTTTGGTGGCTTTGGTTATGTTTCGATACCTCCAAACCTTCTTCAACTTCTCCGCTTCGGCTCTGGTTATGGCCATTCGACGCTTCACTTCATCTACGCAACCACCATTGTTTGAGATTAAAGCCCCGAGATATACGTATGTTTGGACTACATCGCAATTCGCAATCTACGTAACTTCTGGCGAATTGTCATTGACACGATACACGATCATAACCTTGGTCTTGGATCGGTTAATCTTCAATCCAAACGTAGGTAGTATTAGACTTACGCGCTCCATTTTCTGAAGTAATGCCTGCATGAGGGCCGCGTTACTAGCAAATAAGGTGGTGTCATCTGCGTATCGCAAGTTCGAAATCTTGTATCCACCAATCACAACACCATCGGTCCAGTCTTCAAGAGTAATTCGCATTATAAGCTCGGTGTAGATGTTGAAGAGCAAAGGTGAAATTATGCATCTTTGTCGCACACCCGCCCTTGGGTGAAAAGTATCTGAGAAGAGGTCAACTGTCCGCACCGATGCTGTTCCCCCTTCGTAGAGTCCCCTGAGCAAGTGTACGAGGTGTTGTGGTGTACCCATGTCCAGTAGTGTTTTCCACAGTGTTGGCCATTTCACCGAGTCAAACGCTTTGGAAAAATCAACGTAACAACGTATGTTGGTTTGTTGAATTCTCGAGCTTTTTCGATAATCTGACGAACAATTAGAATTTCTTCACGGGTCCCCTTGCGTTTTACAAAACCGGCTTGTTCTGGCGCAATTTCTCTGGACAAATATGTCTTCAATCGCTCGTTGATAACGTGTAGCATAATTTTACTCGCGTGTGTTATTAGAGCAATGAGTCGAAAGTTGCCACATTTCTAAGTCGAACCCTTTTTATGGAGAGGAGTGAAAACTGTGTGAGCCCAATTCTGAAGGCCATTTGCCTGTGAGCCATATCTTGTTGCAAATGGTGCAGAAAATATGAACGCCATGTTCTCCTATTGCTAGACTAGTTTCGATTGGAATTTCATCTTTCCCTGTGGCTTTCCCATTCTTAAAGTGTTGAATGGCAGCTCTTACTTCTGATTCAAGAATATCCGGCTCCAACATATCACTCGTAGGCTCGGTGGATGCAAAAATATGCGACTGAGGATCTTCAAACAAGGACTGACAGTAGTTTCTCCAGACTTTCGAAATTTGGTCCAGTTCAGTGACTATCTGGCCATTGTGATCTTCAATAGCCCAGGTTTTAGACCGCAGTGTTCTTGTAATGAGACGGATCTTGTGGTATAAGTCTCTTGATTCGTACCTGTCTGCATGCGTCTCGACTTGTTTACAAATACTGCGCAGATAGTCATTATGATCTTGTCTGCATCTTAGTTGTATCTTTGCAGACATTTTATTTAGTTCTTTAATATCAGCTCCCGCTGCTTTCATCTTCTGGCGTTTTTCGACGAGTTTGAAGGTGTCATCAGTCATCCAATGTTACTTCTTGTGGGATTTAATTGGTGGTGTTACTTCCGAGACTGCCGAAACAATGAGCGATTTAGCGCGGTCCCATAGTGCATCGGATGTTTCATTAGCCAGATCCACTTCTGACCATTGTGACCAGTTGCGCTTCACAATCGAGCTACATCTCAAAGCATCTGTCACTTCGAGTTTCTTTGTTTTCTTGATGAGTCTTGCTGCTGTTAGTTTGAGCTTTAGCTGGTGGTCAGATCCGCAAGAGGCCCCAGGTAGTGTATGGGCATTTTTTGTTGATGATCTCCATCGTGATCGTATCATGATGTAGTCGATCTGATTTCGAGATTTTCCATCAGGCGATATCCACGTCTACAACCTTCGAGGGTGGTGTTGGAAGAGGCTATTTGCAATTAGTAGATCATTTTCTGAGGCGAATTGCAATAATCGTTCACCGCGTTCATTTCGTTTTCCGAGCCCAAATTTTCTGCTGCATTTGCTTAGCTGATCAGCGTTTTCTCCAATCTTAGCATTCAAGTCCCCTAGAATGACTAATATTTCTCTATTGGGTATTTTCGCTATTGTTGATTCTAATTCGGAGTAAAACTTCTCAATGGTCTCGTCGCTTGCGGCAGAGGTAGGTTAGCTACATCGGTGATGCTTTTATCTTGATGCTGATAATTCGATCGCTTACCGGCTCATACCCCATTACGCAATTTATCTGATCTATCGGTATTAGAAATCCCACACCGATGCTTCTGTTAATGTCGTTGCCAGAAAAGTAAATGACGTGATGGTCTGTCAGTAAATGTCCGCTGCCATTCCAGTGTGTTTCGCTTAGACCACACTGGAAGAAATGTTTACACCAACTCTATCCACTTCCCGTTCCAATATGGTAAGTTTCCCTGGATGATTTAAGCCGTACATTCCAAGTTTCTATCGTCTGGAGGCGCCGCAGTTTGATTGAATTTCCAGTAGTAGTTTCCATGGGAGGCCTAGTCTCCTATCTCGCCAGGGCCGGTAGCCAACTTCACCCTGCGCGTCCCGGACACAGCGCAGCGCTGGTCGCTAATCGGTTCGCAAGGCGATCGTCTCTCATTTCTTTGTGCTCTCATGTGACTTTCTTGGGAAAGTAGCCACAGTGGTTTCCCCTTGCCTTCTGCGCTAAGCATTTTAAAGATTATTTAGATCCCTAAGCCGCTGTAGCCTCTTCCACCCGGTTGCCCGGTTGGGTGTATGGTTTTACCGCCAATGCTAGGTCGCCAGAGCCTCATCCATTATCTAGCAGGGGGCACCGCGATAGCCCGGGAGCTGCCGCCACTAGCTATTCATACGAATCACCAGTGCGAGCAGGTGAGGATGACAATTGGGGCCGGAAAGATGTTAGGTACGTTCTCCCCCTTACGCTCCCTAAAGGAACTACATATATGCATGTAAGGGTTAAGCGTTATACTGTGTTGCGTTTGTAACTTTATATTAACCCCTCAAAGCATTTTGGCCACCATCGAGGCATCTCTCGATATTTCTATTTATTAAGTTAATATTATATATCAAAAGACGCGTAATTAAATAAGCTTTCGAATGATATTAATTAACACCAAATAATATACTTGAAGCCCACGCAAGAGCGGTATAAAGCGCGCCCGGTATAATAATATTTTCCCGCCATTTTAGAGCGCGCTATTATATTTCTAACATATTCATATTTATCGTCGTTTTTTTATTATATTTTATATAAGTATTGTACACGGTTAGAAAGGTAATTTAATTTACTTTCAGAAATAATAAATATAATGGAAAGAAACATTTTAATTTTAAACATAAAAAAATATAAAATATAAATGATTGTTAATTGCCGCCAATTTTCGTATTTTATTTTTTTAAACATATTTGTTTGTTATATATCAGATTCAAACTTAGATAAGTTTCTTTTCAACTAGATTTCCAATTTAAAAACCATATCTGATAAGATTCCGATAAGAATAATTCTTATTGGACTTTGCACAAATGTTTACTTATTCCGCAAAAAATAACCGCCATACCCGCAAAAATTTTCGAAAGCCAAATGAATTATAGGAGTATTGTATATCACATGATAGGTTTATTTATATACTCATAATAAAACAATAATTCATAGCATAAATTTAACCTTATCTATATATTTTCATTCAATCCTTACTAATATTATAAATTCGAAAGTGTGTATGTATGTATGTATGTATGTATGTTCCGTTTTCACGCTTAAACGGCTGAACCGATTTTGTTGAAATTTAATATAGACATATATTGGACCATGGAGACGGACATAGGCTACCATAAGTTGCAAAAATTAAACTGGGAGGGATTGTAGGGAAGGTAGAAGTTTGTACGGCACGAATTTACCTCTTGGAAGTAAGAACGCATGCGCTAATAATTGAGTGTTGCACATGTGCTAACATATATGTCAGAACTGTCACGTCATACATAATGTCATATTGTGCACGTTGAAAAACCGTCCAGTTACATTCAGTACAGCCAAAGAGGTTTGATTACTAATAATACATTCGAAATACTAAAATACTTTTGCCCCGACCTATTACATAAAATTGTTCGCATATATAAACTAATAATTATATAATAAGAAGAAACGGCTGAAACGATTTTGCCAACTAATATTAAAAATGCGAAAATGTTTATAGAGATATATTGTGATGTTATTATGTACCTTTCAGTAGACAATGGTAGATAATGTCATGGATACTGACCGAGTTACTTTGTACCCCATAGAGTTTCTAAAGTCTTTTGAATAATCAGGAGTGTCTTCACACATCTTGAGACTGAAAGTAGATTTGTGTTACCCCGAATTTAACGCTCGCGAAGCGGCGGGCAAAAGCTAGTAAAAAATAAATGCCGTTATTTCGGTAATTGAATGAATATAGCCTCTTGAATTAAATTATTACACAATATTTGTTTATTTTTTTGCTGTTATTTTATAACTAATTGGTTCACTCACAATTAAAACATAAAAATATCAAATATAATTATATTATTTGTTTACAATGATGTTTTGAATCCATAATTACGCCCCGCGCGCAAAATGCAAAGACAGCGAAATATACAAAAATTTCAAATGCTGACATTTAAATAATTTTCTAAGCAAAAATTGCTTTAATTTTATATTTTTGTAAAGTTTATACCACCAGGTATACAAAATAATAAAAGTAAGCAATTTATAACCCATATTGTTATCATGACAAACAAAAATGGCGAGTAGGTCGTCGATAGACGACATTGTTTACAATAGGATCAAGTTCGGCGGGTAGCATAAACTAAACATTCCGTCATTCAGTCACCATTCAAACTTTACTACAAAGCTTATTTAATCTACTTTCATAAAAACATCATTTCAAATATCAACACCCGACTGACGAGTCGTAAGTTTAGGTTTAACGTATCACGGCAAGTGGCCTTGCTTCGCGGGTGGTCAGATAACGACTGCGTGATGCTTTAGCGATAAATGCCAAATTAAAGCGGTTACTTTGAGCGGCTAATATATAAAACTGAAGAGTTTGTTTGTTTGTTTGGTTGAACGCGCTAATCTCAGGAACTACTGGTCCGATTTGAAAAACTCTTTCAGTTTTAGATAGCCCATTTATCGATGAAGGCTATATAGGCTATATAACATCGAGCTATGAGCGACGGGAGCAGTAGCCTAAAATAACGCGGGTGTAACCGCGGGCATCCTCTAGTATATGTATATTTGATCAAACATTTGGGACCGGCCGTAAGACACTCATATCATTAGCTGTCGTAAATTACAACACCACCTACTGTAATCTGATTGTTTACTAGAAACCACCTACTATAGTTTGTGGTTTAATTTCCTATCTGTTCATATCTGGATTTATATATCACATTATTGGCGATGCAAAGATTATCCGCGCGCCTCTAACGGTGAAATTTAGAAGTTGTTAATGTACGATAATTTTCACAGCTTTAAATATTAACTTTGCTTCGAGGTTATGGCGGCAATTATATTGATAGCTGTCAAAAGTGTCAAAAGTAGTAGTGATCTGTGAAAGAGACGTACATAGGCAACTTCTAATTTCGCCGCTAGAGTCGCTAGTTAGAATCTTAGCATCGCCAATTGGTAACATCTGTCTGTTCTTTTTTAAATATCTAACACATGAAGTACAAAGACAATACTTATAGCAAAAGAAGTAATTTAAAGACGCTTGGACCCAAGCAAAAATTTGTAGAAAACAAACTTTTAAACAGCCAAAGGAAAACATTAATTTCAGTGTAAAATCCTTAGTCATATATTTCTTTGATTAATTTTACTTTTGTTTCACGCACTTGGCATAAACATGAGTTAGCTACGCATTGTGACACACTCGGGTATAACTCACAAGAACTTTAGATCGAGAATATAATAAGCAATAAATCTAAATGATCACAGAACGGATTTGTTTACCACGGTTTCAAATAATAACGTTCACTTCAAGTTATCAAATTATATACAGTCTAAGTTAGTCGTTTTTGTTTTCAAAGTAATTAAAAGTTCAGTTTCTGTAACGAAATAATCTGGTGCCTATCACGTCGGCGCAGATGTTATTTATCTGTCTGCGTTCTAGCGCTTAGTACTTATATCTAATATTGTAAGTATTATGCACGAATCGAAATCAGTTTCGTGTGTTTATAAATCTGTTTAAATTAAGAGTAAAAGATAACTAATATCAAATGAATCCGCGATTTCCATTTCCATAAAAACTGTCTACATTTACAATTTGCGCCACTATGGCTTCCAAACTGAACTTGATTTTAAACTACGCCATGTAGGTACACTAGGTACTGTCCTAAATAATTCGCACACATGCTGGGGATAAGCCAATGGTATCAAACTATCGAAGAACAACTCAAAAACGAACATTAGGTATTGTTGATATATTCGTAATAATTACTTTTTTATATAAATTTTTAGTAATCAGTATTATAATTTATCGTCGATAGGGCAAACATTTACCCTGCCCATGAATAAAATAAGTCAAGACGTAGTCATTCGTAATAAGTTAAAAATTTGTAAAACGAAAAATGTAAGCATTTTTTAATAATTCGAAGTTTTATCCGCAAAGATCACGCACCGCCAGTACGCATATTTAACCGTCCAACACAAACAAAACATAACGTCAAGAAATATTCCGTGAATTTATATCAAAATGGCGTCGTAATTTGGGCCGCGCTAATGTTTTTTTACGATTTGTTGTGTAAACATTTTTGATGTGGACCCAGCTGCATCTTTTATACGTATCTATGTTAATACGGGAGACCTAGTACGAGTTGATTATATGTTAACATTGTCTTCATAATTGCTGCGTTCGACGTACTGATTAGTGTTGGATGCGGAGCTGACCAATCAGAGTACCAGCGTCTCATCGAATGGAGGTCATGGATTAAACCATAGCCGGTCTACTGAAATAGAACCCCATTGATGACTTTTTCATCCATCCCATGACTTTTTTATTAGAGTGAGTTGTCATAGTATACGACTCATCGTATAGTACGTACAGGAAGAAAAATGTGTATCAAGCTGTGAGTTTACCATTTATGATAATAATTATATAAAAGCCCATTTAGACAGACTACGTAACGCGCCTCGAATTTAACAACACCGCCAATGCAAAGATGATTTAATAAATGAAATGATAGGCACATTATCCGTGCCCTAATGCAGTAAGGAAAAGGTCCATTACACTGTTATATAGAACCATCAGAAAGTCACTAAGCTAAGCGATGCATACAAATGCATACATGGATAACATTCATTCATTGACTCGCATACCCTACGGTCACCGGCACACTCTACGGAGCCGGGTTGAGCTTGCATTAACAAATCACGGCTGTAACAAATCTCTTATACAAGCTCCATTATAATAGGAATGTTTCCAATTACTGCCTGTCCTATTATGCAATCTGTCTATATATCTCTATAGATATTTAGTTTTATTTAATGTCTACATGATTTATATGATCAGCACATAATTTATATGATACTACCTAATATTTTAGTAACCAATATTTTGGCTATGAGTAGGCTGTAGGCTATGGACGCTGCTCGACTGTTATCTACTTCGCATCTATTGATATTATTTCGTTATCACTCTACAAAAATACAACCTACGGCGACAAAAAACCCAAACTTGAAAAACTATTTCTTGCCCACATCATGCAGTATATAGTGTGTCAAAAAGTGATGCGGCGGCATACCTAAACGTCATCGCAATCTGCACCAATTTCTTTTTTACCTGGACTCTAGAAATATTACTAATGAACTTTACCTACCCCGGTCTTTAATTAGATTTATGTCAATACCCAATGTACTATTGAAGACGGGGAGTGAATCTATCCATATTGTCTATTATGTATTGAACTCATCTTCGACACACCTTCGTCAACAAAATACAAGTAAATGGAAGAGTCCAAGTATCTGATCCAACCGTAATAAATAGACACAACACGGTTGTGGTTGATTAGTTTAAATATTTAGCGGTGCTTGCACAGAACCGTCACCTAATTCGGAACTTCTACCACGTGTTACTGTAGTTAAATGTGTGAGGGCCAAAAGCCAGTGAGAGAAGATATGAGTATAGTTAAATATTGTTGGAAGTGAAGTTATGGGATGTTAAATAAAATTGAAATAAGTGTGTTGCCACTTGCTGGTCACATTTTAGACACCAGTCTTGATACTATTGCAGAAATCGAATCCCATTTTAGGCTTTATCAGAAAAAATGTGTTATTTAGTAGGTACAGTAAAGTACATAAGGAGTTTTGACGCCTTGTAAAAACGAGATCGTTTACTCCAGTCAATGCGATGCTTTCTATATCAGCCTGGTAAGACACACACTTAAAAAAAAAATCTGGATTCACAACACGTTTTAAGTGCTCGAGTCAGGCAGCCGGGGTAACATGTCATACAAAGCCAGCTGAGAGGTGTTATTGGTAGCTAATCCTCGCCATCGCCGCTAGTACGACGGATTGCTGGCAACACAGGCCGTATACAGACTGGGTGGCTATGCAAATGGGATAAATTTTTCCGAAAACTAGGATAAATTTCGTTATCGTAGGCTTTGGCGTCGGATTGTTTCTAAATGTCACACTGGGACATAAACTGGACACAAAAACACCTTTACTCAAATGAAACTACAAAAGTTAAACCAAATTACGAATACATATTTTATTCATTACAAAATTTCTGAGAATTTAATTCGCTCATGGCATCACGCAGAAACTAATACTGCGAATATAATTTAATTATCCTTGCAAGAATTTATACCTAGGTATTCAACTAGCCGTTTCGTTTCTGCGGTCGTAGGTATGACAGATTTAATTAATGTAAGAAACGCTTTGAAATCACGCTACTTTGTTATATCTATTTGATCAAATCGGATTGTTACATAGCGAATCGATCAGAAACTAAATACTTTGATTGTCAATTGTGTCATCAAAAAGTTTTAAAATGATCTAAGTACAAATAAATAAAATTATTTTTAATGTTGGAATGTTAGAAAAGTAAAACAAGGTGTACCTAGCCGGACGAATGAACACATTCAGCAGATGCCGATTGTCAATCGCGAAAATGATTTTTAAAATCGCAGCTCTCTACGAGAATATTTAGAATTTTATCACAGTTATGACGATCGTGCCTATTGCAAAATTCTTTTATGACTTCCTTCTTTTTACTGTCTGCAGTAAAGCGAGAATGTTTCTGATGATAGCTCCACGGTTATGTGCCTGCATTGTCCGAATATCGACGTACAAAGATACGTTTACAGTCCTTTTTTTCCACGTAGAGTTTTGTGGAAACGTAGCTGGTTGCCTCATAGACAGCGTGCTGAAAAAGTTCAATACAACTTACAATTACTGTCATGATCCCCTGCAAATATTTCTAATAAAGAGTAAATAGACTTAGGGCAAATGATGATAAACTTTGATAGCCAATATAATCCTCAGCGGACTATTGATCTGATGTTAATGAAGATAACTTTACTTTTGCGTTTACTTGACAAATTTACATCGCGTTGCCGGCAGGTGAGGTAAGTCAATAAATCAATAAAGGTAAATAATTAGTGACGATTTATAATTATTATAATATATTATTATAATATTATTATAATAGTTGTTACATACAGGTACCGTTATAACTGCCGGCATTTTCTATACATGTAGACATGTGTGTAAAAATATGCGCGTCGCTACATAAGCAACAGATTTAACCGTGAAACTAAAGCACACATTTCATTTTCCCTCGCAGCAATATCACTCTTAACTGAACCTCATGTTGGGATAAAGTCAGCACACTAGCAACCCTCTCTGCACACATTGTTTGTGTATGCTTGTGGCATTATGTATATGTTTATGATGTGCGTTGATTCAAGTTGCCGGGATGCACAGAGTAAATCCCCGTTTACTGCGGATTTCGCTATAATCCGCTCTTCTTTAAGACTTCGTATTTGCCCAGATTCGTGCAAATATTATACTCGTTTTGAGCACAAGATAAATAGCTACGATTTATTGCCAATGGCGCGTTTTTATTTAATTTGTATGCTAATACGCAAACCAGGCTTGTAGCTATACATATCAAATTACAAGACCCCAAAGTTGGTCACAAGAATTAAATAACATAAATTTTTCCAATGCTTTATATTAGTTTATACAGTTGCTTTTACCAAGCGTTTCTATTTTCAGTTTGACCTGATTCTACAGACATAATAAGGGCTAAGGTTACGAAACATGTAATTTTACTGATAATTCCAATTCATTGAATATTCTTTTCGTATCTTAGACGTAATGGTATAGTTATTCCAAAATTCGATTTGTACCGACAACAGTTTGAGCTCACAAATGGCTTGGAACACAATTTAAAGAGTTTGATTAGAAGTACATCGAGACGGAGGATTATACACAATACCTAATAAGATAGGTATTGATTGTGCCCGAAGCATGTTCGCTTATCAAATAATTCGTTCCCTTCAAGAAAACTTTCATAAAAGTATACTTATTCTATAAACCTTGTGAAAAATTGTATTTGTTGTTAATATTAGTATGTTAACTTTTCAGCTGCGTTGACTGATCGACTGTGACATATATTTAAACTTATTTCACGTACAGGTACATGTGTATATCACTGATCTATACCTAAACGGATGTACCGATTGTAATCAAATTTTCACTTGTTTTAGGTAATTCCCTGGACGACTTGGATTTACTGTTGAACCTAGTAGATGACGCGTTTGCCAAGATACAGATACTACGCAAGTAGAACCGCGAGGAATAATAAAATACTCTAAGATCCTTATAAACTAAGCCGTATTGCACCGCTAAGTAAGAATTAGAGCAGCTTACGTGCAACCATCTTGTTTTGTGCCGTTACAAAGTGTATCCTTTAACTGCCGCAAGAGCAGTAACAGTGCTGTGAATAATATATACCTACGCAGATATACTGCGGTCAGGCAAGAAGCTAGCTTCTTACAAACAACTGAGTGGTCGTTATTGATCTCACAGTAAAACCTTATTTTATAAATTGTTTAAACTGTAATGGATTTTTACCACCGGTAAGTAGGTATAGATGCTTAGTAGCAAAAAGTAAATAGTCATAGACGTTCTTAGGCCAACCCAGATATTCGCGCTGTTGGTAGGTATATGAGCGTAGATCAAATTAACGATTTTGAATATAATATAATATCAGACTTATGAGTTATGAGTAAACTATTCCGCTGGAGGGTACGGCCGCTACTTAATAAGAAAAATATAAACAAGTCCACAGTGGAAAGTGCGGTTGCCAGAATCCATATGTTTGATGAAAACATTTGTAATTTAATGGGCACCTAATCCCAAAAAAAGAAAGCGGAGATAACCCAGTAGTGTATGTAACGGACTGCCGAGACGATGGTATTGAGTTCGATCCCCAGGTACTCCGGGGCACACACCTCTGACTTCTAGAAGTTATCTGTGTATTAAAAATGTAAATTATCGCTCGCTTAATAATGGCAATAGGCCGCCTCCATTGGGACCGAAACATAACTGGCGAAGTGTGGGTGTGTAATACACCTCAGCCTACCCCTTCGAGGATAAAGGCGTGAAGTTGTGTTGTTATGTTGTAATCCGAAAAGTCAGCGTTGCGTCCCGTGAATTTGAACCAGACTCCCTGTGCCATGTGTGTCTGTCTTCACTGCGCTATCGCTGTCTTTTTAGGGTTCCGTACCTCACAAGGTAAAAAAGGAACCCTTATAAGATCACTTTCTTGTCCGTCTGTGTGTCTGTCTGTCCGTGTGTCACCACCGATTTTCTCAGGAACGGGTGGACCTAGCAAATTGAAATTTATACCAGATACTGAGGTCAAAAATCAGGGTCCTGGGTCAACCCGATAAAAAGATATGGTCAAAATTAGATTTTTGGGAAAACTTGTAAGTACCAAAATTAAGCTTAATTTTCAACTTCTTTTTAATTCTCGGAATTGTTCCTTTACTTGTGCTATAAGACCTTGGTTTTAACCAAAATTGACTCAAGAAATTTGGCCAAAAGCAGGCTCTTACAGCATAAATAAAGGAAAATTCCAAAAAATAAAAAAGTAGAAAATTTAAGGGTGTCCCCATACATACATAGTAGACTCCATTTAAGATAGTCCTCTAAGTTGTATGGGCGCTCATACAGATTTAGAGGACTAGCGTAATTTGCACCAACCTCAAATAAGGTAAAATGCGTACGGAACCCTCGGTGCGCGGGTCAGACTCACACTTGCCCGATTTTTTTGTTGACTAACTACTATATTACATTTTTGTTGCAAGCTTCTTAAGTAGATTTGTGTGCCTATACTGAATTATTTTACGAGCATAACAGACGTCACGAGTAAAATTAAATTAACCGTAATAAGAAGTAGACAAGAGTATCCATAGATCCAGTTATTACTTATTATAAGCGCAGAAGCATAATAGATAAATCGCATTCAGCTATTGAAAAGGCGGCCCACTTCGTTGAATGGGACGCATTCAGGTCAAAATAGGACACCATTATAATATTTATGTCGTAGACTACGATATAAATCTGTGAACATAAGCTTTATCAACGTTTAAGTGTGTCGGGAGCTCATGTTCCGTCTCTTATTGCATGCGATTTGGGTTTTAAATTTTCAATACGTGCGACAAGATGAGATGTAATTTTATAGGGGAAAACATTTATACACCCAACATATTTAAGATTTCGATATGTGATGCGATGATAGCCAATACTTAATATCAGTATGGAACAAGTATAATAATTAGACAGTCGCATTCGAAACAAGAATGTAGTCGCTACGTGGGCTATGCATGAGACAAAAATTACTAATTTCTAATTGACGGCGTAGCGGTTCTTTAGTTTGGAATAACAGGATATAGGTACTTATACATACTCATTTTTAACAAGATCGAACCGCCGAATTTATTTTGTAAAGATAGTAATCATTACAATGGAACTAAATTCCCATATCCAGCCAAAGCCAGAGCAATAGTAGTGGTATCGACTCCAATGAAATTAGCATTCAGTCAATATTTTTCTAGGTTGTCATGAAAATCAAATAATGAAACTATATGTAATTATAAACTTACCACCGGTTTCAATATTCGATCTATCAATGGATTTGGCTACTAGAAATCTTATCTTCTTAATATATAAAATCCTTGCGTTACTGACTGACTGACAGACACGCTACAGCCGAAACTGTTGGGCGCAGGAAGCTGAAATTTGGCATGTATGTTCCTTGGGGACCGTAGGGCACTAAGAAGATATTTCCCGAAATTACCACGGGATCGGCCAAAACGGGTAAATTAAAAAAAATGCAGGCGTAGCTGCTGGCGTCCTCTAGTACTAATATATAAAGCTGAAGAGTTTGTTTGTTAGGTTGAACGCGCTAATCTCAGGAACTACTGGTCCGATTTGAAAAAGTTTTTCAGTGTTAGATAGCCCATTTATCGAGGAAGGCTATAGGCTATACAACATCGCGCTATGAGCGACGGGAGCGGAGCAGTAGCCTTAAATAACGCGGGTGTAACCGCGGGCATGCTCTAGTATATGGATGTACATTTGATCAAACATTTGGTAACGGCCGTAAGACACTCATATCATTAGCTATCGTAAATTACAACACCACCTACTGTAATCTGATTGTTTACTAGAAAACACCTACTTTAGTTTGTGGTTTAATTTCCTATCTGTTCATATCTGGATTTATACTCCCATTATTGGCGATGCAAAGATTATCCGCGCGCCTCTAGCGGTTAAATTTAGAAGGTATCAATGTACGATAATTTTCACAGCTTTAAATATTAACTTTGCTTCGAGGTTATAGCGGTAATTATATTGATAGCTGTCAAAAGTGTCAAAAGTAATAGTGATTTTTAAAAGAGTCGTACATAGGCAACTTCTTATTTCGCCGCTAGAGTCGCTAGTTAGAATCTTAGCATCGCCAATTGGTAACATCTGTCTGTTTTTTTTTAATATCTAACATATTTAGTACAAAGACAATACTTATAGTAAAACTAGAGGACGCCAGCAGCTACGCTTGCATTTTTTTTAATTATCCTGCTTTGGCCGATCCCGTGGGAATTTCGGGCAATCCCTTCTTATTGCACCCCTACGGTCCCCAAGAAACATACATAACAAATTTCAGCTTCCTGTGCCCAATAGTTTCGGCTGTAGCGTGTCTGTCAGTCAGTCAGTAACGCAAGGATTTTATATATAAAAGTTTGCAGAAAACAAACTTTTAAACAACCAAAGGAATACATATAACTTAGTAAAACCAATACATCGCGATAAAATCCGTAAACTGTAGTTTAATTTCAACCAAAGGAAAACATTAATTTGTGTGTAAAATCCTTAGTCATATAATTCTTTGATTCATTTTACTTTTGTTCCACGCACTTGGCGTAAACATGAGTTAGCTACGCATTGTGACACACCCGGGTATAACTCCCAAGGACTTTAGATCGAGAATATAATAAGCAATAAATCTAAATGATCACAGTACGGATTTGTTTACCACGGTTTCAAATAATAACGTTCACTTCAATTTATCAAATTATATACAGTCTAAGTTTGTCGTTTTTGTTTTCAAAGTAATTAAAAGTTCAGTTTCTATAACGAAATAATCTGGTGCCTATCACGTCGGCGCAGATATTATTTATCTGTCTGCGTTCTATCGCTTAGGACTTATACTTATACTAGAGGACGCCCGCAGCTACGCCTGCATTTTTGTTTATTTACCCGTTTTGGCCGATCCCGTGGGGATTTCGGGAAATCCCTTCTTAGTGCACCCCTACGGTCCCCAAGGAACATACATGCCAAATTTCAGCTTCCTGCGCCCAATAGTTTCGGCTGTAGCGTGTCTGTCAGTCAGTCAGTAACGCTAGGATTTTATATACAGGGTGTAAAAAGACCCTTAACGAAAACTGAAACCCCATATAGTACCGATTATTACGATCATTTTTTACTTCGGCACCATACCTGGGAAATTACTGGTTCAGGAGATATTGAGGCTCAAAGTCACGATTTTTTTTTTCGAATTATTCCAAAATCGTGTTTAGAATGATAAATGTACACTTTCTGCCAAATAAACATAAACAAAATTTTTAATATTTCCCTAAAATAAACGGCTTTAAAGTTCCCGACGCGTAGTGTATACGTACCAGCAATCAGCTGCGAGGTCATTCGCCTCGGCCGCGCGACCACGTGATCATAAACTGCCGCCACCAAGGCGCACGGTGTAGGTAGATACGGCCGGCGAAGGTACGATGTCGGCAAACGCACGCTATACATTGCTGGTAATAAAAGTTGTAAATCTTTTTAAGCTTAAAATTTTTTTTTGTTTCCCAGGTTTTATTTTCGCGTAGTATGACTTGGCATGATGTGCAAAACGAGTAGACTTCGGCTTGGTGATGGGTCTTGTGACACCCTGTATTAAGATAATATTGTAAGGATTAATGAACAAATCGAAATCAGTTTCGTGTGTTTATAAATCTGTTTATATTAAGAGTAAAAGAGAACTAATATCAAATGATACCGCGATTTCCATTTCTGATAAAAATTGTCTAAATTTAAAATTTGCGGCGATATGCCTTCCAAACTGAACTTGATTTTAAACTACGCCATGTAGGTACACTAGGTACTGTCCTAAATAATTCGCACACATGCTGGGGATAAGCCAATGGTATAATAAAAACTTGTTTTTTCAGAATTCAGTCAAATTATCGAAGGACAACTCACAAACGAACATTAGGTACAGATTGATAAACTTGTCGATATACTCGTAATAATTACTTTCTTATCAAAATTTCTAGTAAGCAGTATTATAATTTTTCGTTGATAGGTAAACATTTACCCTGCCCATGTGAATAAAATAAGTCAAGACGTAGCAATTCGTAATAAGTAAAAAAAAACTAAACCGAAAAATGTAAGCATTTTTTAATAATTCAAAGTTTTATCCGCAAAGATCACGCACCGCCAGTACGCACATTTAACCGTCCAACACAAACAAAACATAACGTCAAGAAATATTCCGTGAATTTCTATCAAAATGGCGTCGTAATTTGGGCCGCGCTAATGTTCTTTTTACGATTTTTTGTGTAAAACACTTTTGATGTGGACCCAGCTGCATCTCTTATACGTATCTACATATGTTTATTCGGGAGACCTAGTACGAGTTCATTATATGTTAACGTTGTCGTTACAATTGCTCCGTTCGACGATCTAATTGGTGTTGGTTGCTGAGCTCAGAATCAGAGTGCCATCGTTTCATCGAATGGAGGCCATGGGTTAACCCATAGTAGGTCTACTGAAATAGAATCCCATTGATGTATTGACGCAATGCCTGGATGTAAATTACCCTTTTAATCGGTTTATTTGCCAACGGCTATGGCTTGTAATCTTTGGACACGGCACCTGCATTCGATGGGTTAAATGATTTATTTGTTTTATTTTTAATATGGTTAGTATTTTATTGTTGATTTGATTAATGTTTATAGCGATTTGTTGCAGTTACGTACTCAGTGGATTTTATTAAAAAGTTGCCAACGCATTTGATTATTTTATTTAAAATATGTTATAGTTATTAGGTACTTATGATTGATCTGAATCACTGTATATATTTAAACTCGTATATTGCATTCATTTTATGTACATAACAACATTGAACTTGTATAACTCTGAAGATGGTAGTAGAAATGTATTTACTATAGGTATAATAATTACCTACCTAAGTTTTGAGTTTGACAGTCCATACATCCAGCGCTTTACTAAAATCTATGTTATCTGAAACGAATGTATGTTCAAATTCTTGTAATACCAGAACACCGCAGTGTTTGAAAAAAAAAGAAAGAAGAAAGAAGCAACATTTATAGTAGATTTTCTAATAAATGATCACCACGAGCACCAAACGTGCAACTTTCGTATTTGCTCCAGTTATAACCATTGCTCTTTCCGGGTAACAAATTTACAATAATTACACTCTCTATGCGACATAGCCATTTTAAAAACTGTTCTAACTTAACCCTAAGAGAATCGCCGTTTTATCGTGAAGTGTCATGGCCACATACATACATATAAATTACATTGAAGTGTCTGTCTGTGAATTCAAAATAACTACATACAGTTAGTTGCACGAAACGACGTCATAAACAACTTTTTAAAATTTTTGTTTGTCTGCCTGTCTTTCTGTTTATCCCGGGTATTATATGGCATGGTTGAACCTGGATTTTAAGCTTGGATTTTAATGGGAGTTTTCACTGATACAGGCCTGTGTGTTGTAGGCCTACATATAGACTATAATTTGATCCGATTGGTGACACTGTTGTCGAGATACCGAAAATAAATTGGTTGAGACCACGGGCAACAGCTAGTTATAAAATAATATCATATCTGTGAGACGTTCCGTATTGGGCTCCGAACATCCGTCCACTGCAAGGGGAGGGGTAATTGGAACACGTCATGCTTCCTCGTATGACAAACGACGGAGTCCAACCACTCACTGTTTGTCTAATAAAATAACATTGGGGAAGTTAAACAAAAAACTTCAAGAAGCAGTGTTAACATGCTTGCTTTGACTGTTTAAGAATTTATCCGGACATTATGGCCGTTTGAAAGAATCCGACTGTGAATAGAAAGTTTGTGAGGATATTAGGTGATGGTTGGTTTGGTTACGCTTTCACGCAAGAACTACGGGAGCGACGATGATGAAACTTCATATCACTAGAGATTATTATCTACACTAATATTATAAAGAGGAACAATTTGTATTTTTGTTTGTTTATTTGTAATGGATAAACTCAAAAACTAGTGGACCGATTTAAAAAATTCTTTCACCATTAGAAAGCTACATTATCTGCGAGTAATATAGGCTATATTTTATTTTAGAAAATATAGGGGTCCGTTAGTTATTTGGGTTTTCGTAGTTCCCTCAGGACGCGGGTGAAACCGCGGGAAACGGCTAGTAGGTTTTACATAGAATAGCACATACCTAAGCAAGCAAGCCGCAAAAACTACTGTTCTAAATGTACGTTTGAATTATGAAACGCGTTACTGTTGTCTATAAAATTTAATATTAAGGCACATAAATAATGATAAATCAAATCTTGATTTAGGAGGACAGGTTTGCTCCATTTATTCTCGTCCATCGGAATATTGTCTAACAGCTAACACTGTCATTTCATTTCCTCCCAGGTCCATTTTTCTATTTGTATAGGTAGGTAATCTACCTTCCTGTACTTATCTCACTTCTGCGTTATACCGAACTAAAACTTTTGAAATGGTTAAACGTATTACAAGGTCAAGAAGCACAACGTTTTTTAACATAATTGAAAATAATAAGCCAAAAAATATTATTATTAAATTATCCTCGCGTATTTTAAGGGACAATTTGTTAAGTTCATTTCGTTTGATGAAAGGTCTCAATACTGAACAGCTAGGATTTACTAGTACACCGCACCCTATTTATATGCATGAACATTTAACCTTGAAAAAGAAACTGTTATTTCGTCAAGTTAGAGAGGCTGCTCGAAAGCATAACTTTAAATATGTATGGTTGATCCATACATATTTAATAAAATTTATTATTTAACACGCAACTATTCTTATACGGGAGCATGATGGTGAACCAGCAATTGCAATACGGTCGGTGCAAGACATTAGCAAGATCAAACCTAGCACGCGTCCTAAGAATTAGTAATCGTTTTAAGGTCCCTTGTCGTTATTGTAGATTTAAATTGTGTATGTTGCTACTGTTTTTTTATGGCTCTTGTATGAAGTTTAATAATGCGGGCTCTCCAAAAATAATAAAACATCAATCGGTGCAGTTATATTTCTTACTGTTATTTTATGCAGTTTGTAAATTTAGATATATAATCTAAATTACCACTCAGACTGGCTTTGGTGGGTTATATGTCTGTTGGTGAGTAGTTATTTGATACCTATTGTTTTGTTAGCGATCAATTAATCATAGATAACATAACAATATACTATCAAAACTGTAGGGGTATAAGAACTAAATTAAATATATTATATATGGATATCTTATCTAATTGTTACGATGTCATTGTTCTTACTGAAACGTGGTTGACAGCTCAAATATTAGATAGTGAGTTTGTGGATGAACGGTATGTGGTTTACCGGTGTGATCGTGATCGCACTGCTACTAATAAAAAGGATGGAGGTGGAGTGCTTATAGCGGTGTCCAAGAGCTTACGATCAGAGAGTGTTGTTACAAATATTCTGTGTGACACATACACGGAAAATATTTTTATACAGCTATTAGTCTCCAACCGTGAAAAATATTTGATAAGTGCAGTTTATATCCCCCCTAAGTCATCTGAGGATATGTATAATTCGTACTTCAAAATGGTACAGTATTTAATAGACAATTTACACTTTAACAACGTTTATTTACTTGGCGACTTTAACTTGCCCGACATTTACTGGGTTCCTATTAATAATAACTGCACAACTCCTTTAATATGCCATAATAAGCATTTGGGTAATTTTATGTCTTTGTTGGGTGCATTTCAGTATAATGATATATACAACTCTAAGAATCGTCTTCTTGACTTATTAATAAGTAATAGTGATTGTGTTGTTAATGCACCATCATCCCCATTATTACCTCCGGATGATTACCATCCACCTTTTTACGCCATCATTAAATATCAATCTCAATTTCAAACACTAATGCAAGCAAAAATTGTTAAATATAATTACTTCAAAGCCAACTACGAACTTATTAATGAGGAGTTAGCAAAAATTGAATGGGAAGAAATACTTTCTGGATTGACTGCTGAGAACTGTTTAAGCACTTTCTATAATATTATATTTAGCGCCATAAAAAAATATGCACCTACCTCGAAAATACGATCTTCAAAATTTCCTGTTTGGTTCTCAACATCTCTTATTCAGATATTTAAAAACAAAAATAAAGCTTGGCGAAAATGGAAGGTGTATAATAATATTGCAGATTATGAGCAGTTCTCTTTTCTGCGGCGCAGATTTAGCAATGAATTACGCGCAAAATAGCAGATTAATTACGCGCGGTATATGAAGTCTGTAGAAGAAAATGTTAGGAAAAACGTTAAATATTTATGGACCTATATCGAAAAACGCAAAACTAATAGTGGCATACCGACCACCATTACTTATAATAACATGACATCTAGTGACCCTAATGAAATATGCAATATGTTTTCTAACTATTTTCAATCAGTATACGAAAAATCTACTTTTAACATAAGTAACTTCTTGCCAACCCAAGACACTGCCATAAATTGTAGTATCATCTCCAATATTACATTTAGTGAAGAACAAGTCTTAAAGGCGTTGAAATCTCTAGATACCACTAAGAGATCGGGGCCAGACTGTATACCTCCTTATTTTCTTAAAATGACTGCTGACAAAATTTATGTAGCATTAAATATTATTTACAATAAATGTATGTTTCAGGGCATTTTCCCTGAAACATGGAAAAGAGCCCATATTACCGCTGTATATAAGTCAGGCTCAAGAAAGGCAGTAGA
Organism: Euclidia mi; assembly: GCA_944739405.2. NCBI lineage: Eukaryota > Metazoa > Arthropoda > Insecta > Lepidoptera > Erebidae > Euclidia > Euclidia mi. The sequence goes on along the minus strand of OX123188.2, from coordinate 28,957,488 downwards.
AAATTATCGCCCCATATCAATTTTGTCAGCCTTGTCGAAGCTTTTCGAAAGGCTTGTCCATGATGCTATTCATAAGAGTCTTTATAATATAGTCATAGAACAACAACACGGGTTCGTAAAAAGAAAATCAACGATGACAAATTTATTAGTGTTTACAGATTATTTATTCAATAGCATGGATCGGCAAACGCAAGTGGACACCATATATACCGACCTTCGAAAAGCCTTCGACAAAGTTGACCATAAGCTACTGCTATCTAAAATCGCCTACAACGGAATAAGGGGAGATTTGCTGCGTTGGATAACGTCTTATGTTTCAAATAGAACACAAAGGGTTGTTATTAGGGGATTCCACTCGCCCACTGTTAAGGTTACGTCTGGCGTGCCCCAAGGTTCAATTTTGGGCCCACTCTTATTTATCTTGTTCATTAATTACATAGGAGACTGTTTTAAGCACTCTAAGTTTTTACTGTATGCAGACGATTTAAAAATATATAAATCAATAAAGAATATATCTGATTGTAGGTTATTGCAGGAAGATTTAGATCGCCTCTCTAACTATTGTAACAAGAATAAGTTACAATTAAATATCTCTAAGTGCTATGCTGTATCGTTTACAAAGAATAAAAACAAGATAGTTGAAAATTACAACATTGACAAATCTATTTTGTCAAAAATGTCTGTTGTCCGGGACCTTGGGGTATTGCTGGATAGCAAATTACACCTAGATCAACATATTGACGCGATAACTAAAAAAAGCATATAGTATGTATGGCTTTGTGATGCGGTCTTCCGTTGACTTTAAGCATACAAGTACATTTCTTTATTTGTACAAAACTCTAGTAAGATCCCAACTGGAGTATGGTGTAGTGATATGGAATCCTTACTACAACAAATATGTTGAGAGTCTCGAGATGGTTCAACGTAAATTCCTTAGATCCACACATTACCGTTGCTTCCACAACTCACCTTCATACGACCACTTACTAAATAAATTTAAAATAATGAGCTTGAAGTCTAGACGACTGTTTCTAGAAACTATGTTTCTAATAAACAAGATATGCTATTTTGTACCAAGAACTGTCTTCACACGAGAGGTACGAACTCGACCCTTTTTTGCTGTGTCATCATCTAAAACTAATGCTGGATGCCGCGCACCTATACGACGAATACGTAAAAAATACAATGAGCTATTCACTGAACTGGATGTATTTGGTATGCCTGTTGGTAAATTTCGCTATACACTAAAAAGAGCCATTGCAGAAATTCAATCTTAAATGAAAAATAATTGCGTCAAAACACAAAATTCCAATGTTTGTTAGATTTTTGCCATACTTAATTTATTAATTGTCATAAGTTTATAATTATAATGTAAGATGTGGATAACGGTGTGGGTTGCACATTTAATCATACTTCAATGTATATTAGTTATAAGAACAAAATGTGTAACTGTTTGTTATTCCTAATAAATAAATAAAATAAAAATAAAATAAACATAAGTATAATGTAAAGTCTAAACAAAAAATATGTGCTCGTCAGTCTATAATATTTAAAACACTTTCCTTTACCATCAAAGTGACTCTCTGTGTGCATTTCAATCATTCAGACAGTCGGTTATTCATTTTACAATTATTATGTATAATAAACAAATAAAGTTTAGATGAGAACCGATTCAACCCTGCATATTTAATTGCATAATAGCCTTGAACTCGTATAACATCTTTCCAAAACCCTGCTACTCGGACAGATGTAAACATAAATTCAGAGCATTCTTGGGACTCCTGTCGGCTATCATTTGTCATCCCTGGTACCCTAGCCGGCATACTTCGCGTTTATTACGAGTTTTTCACAAAAAAACTTTCATGATATTTAATTCTGTAAGTGCATATTTATTATTAAGATAAATAAAGTTTTTTTCGTTTTTTATCATTTATGATAGGTAATTGTCTCTTGTGGTTTTATCCACGTTGTTTACCATTTTTGGGCACTTTTACTGACCAATTTTTATACGTGGCCTAAAGTCATATAACTGCGAGTGATCCCATTCAGATCCTGTGCATCTAATGAAATCGTTCTACGAACATGATACTCTGGCCTATTAAACTAAGTTAAAACTTTCTGGCTCTATACACTAGTACTCGTAGTTAACATAGCTTAATATAATTGCAAAAATAAAACAAGAATCGTAAACAACTAGAATACAAAATGACTGCGGATTTAGCCCCGCTTTAATAATATTTTAATGCATGACTATTAAACCACTCAGGCGTCTCTAGCAATGAGAGAATCGAATTATATAACTCGGGTTACCGTAGAAGTTCTTCCAGCTCGACGAGCCGACATTATTTTGTCCGACTCGAGTTGACTCGGTCGATAAAATTAATATACTAACGCCTTACGAAAGTGACACGTACTGCCTCGATACATGATCCGACTAACAGGAGTCAGTGAACAATCAGTAAACTGTATACATACACGAGTACACATTTTACTAGAGTAACTCGGTTCCTTGTTATGCAAATAAAACAATTATTTTAGTTTTTTTTTTCAGTACAATTCTCGGTTCATCGTTATCGCAGTTGTCGTGAGCTATAACCCGAGACTGTAATAATTTGAACTTGAATGAATCGAGTTGCATTTGAGACTCACCAGGCTGCTGTTATAAGCTTCAGTGGCTGTCTCTCTGCCTAGCTACGAAGTAATAGTGCTAATGCAAATCTGTGAGGGGAATTAAGCTCTTTTCATTTAAATGCACGCTCTAATTAAATATAACCCCTTAACCTGAATAATAAAAAGGATGTCGGGATAATTAATGTTTCACATGAACTTCATTATATTTGCAACCATGCAAATGTCTTTTTTATTTCTTCTAGGGACTGCCTACGGCTTAATTAGCCTGTAAATATATGCATGCCATTTTCATCATCCGGGCGGTACCGGTATCCATCCGATAGCTTTTTTTATAACGATACGGATTATCTGGCACATTATCAGTGTGTATGATTGATAATAATAATACTAATTGTGTGTAGGATGACATTAATGAATAGGGAGTGAATAATCAGATGACGGCTGATAGGAGAGAATGGAAGACAAAGACATTCTGCGCCGATCCTAAGTAGTATGGAAACGGGGCAGGCAAAAGAAGAAGTATGATTGGTAATAACTGAAGGTTTTTATTTTCAGTTACCCAAGTATGGACCAGCTCGCTCTCACTGTAGGCGTACCTATGCTTGGAGCACTGCAGACTACATGAGCCCCGTCTGGTACGACAAGAATAGAATCTTTAAAACGATAAGTAGGATAGAAGCGTGGTAAGTTCAATAGTAGTTTTTAATACACTGTTTTATCCTATCTGTGATATAAAAATAAAATTATTTTGGGTTGCGAAGTTGAGACGGTAGACCAATTAAGCTCGACTAGAAAGTGGACACATATCATGGTAAAGTTTATAACTTTAATAATGACGCCTTGCCATAAAGTCTCTGAAATTCAAAGTGACTCAATAGCGACACAATGGTAATGTACAATCAAACAAGTCGGCGGTGGACCAGTTTGAACAAAAATCCCTTGGCTCGCTCATAGAGTCGACACACACTAGAAACATGTTATGTATACGAGTGTCAATGTTCGTGTAAAGTAGCACTGGAAGCGACGATGTCTTGCTGAGCGATTCTCGCCCTTATGGTAGTCTAGCCGGAAGTTGTGCGACTGTGCATATGATACAAAAGGCATAGGATAGCATTTTCGCACAGGAAGTAACCAAAGTATTAAAACAACTCTGCCTATTAAAATAAAACATTGGACATTCTAACCTTATATACAGACAGAATGCATTTTCACGAAAGTCGTACTATTTTGAAGAGAAGTCTATCCTCAATGTACCACCTACTTTCTTTCTTCTTAGCATGTACGTACGTTTTCCGTTACAAGATATTGTTTGCCTAATTATAACGTAATTTACAGAAATTATCGGCTTAAATAACATGAAGAACAATGTAACAGAGAGTGAAAGCTAGCGAACTCCGTCAAAGCTCACCTTTCAACAACATCAACGTTATATAAAAGAAATTGTAACATTTTGATCCAAAATCTGGCAGTAATTATAATAATCCGGGTAACATTAGCGTTACAATGCGCATTGTTTGAAGAAATGTTGTTAAAGTAGCAAAGAAAACTTTTAATAGGTATGAAGTTACGGCGAATTGAATAGAACTCTGGTAATTGTTATATCAAGCCTGTTTCTGAGGTAATAGCATCGTAAAATATTTCTCTTAATATTATTTTGGGGAGATTTTTGCTTCAAACTTATACAATTTCACCACTGATATAATTACCTTTAGGGTAACAGGCACTTCTTTGTAAAGTGTTGCCTTCTTACCTACAACTTTAAGTTCAATAAAAGGTAATGTTTGATTTGATTTAGTGTTTTAGGTTGAAGTTTAATGATTCAGACCTAAGTTTATACTGGACAATCCTTTTAGGTTTACTTATTTTTGAGTGCCCGACCATAGAGCACTGAATTGTTTGTTGAAATATTTGATAGAATTTCCTTTGTAGCTAGGGTACAGAAGCAAATACCGCGCCTTTTACTCGTATTTTCGATACTAATTCAATATGCTCGTATCAAAGTCCGTCAAATACCAGAGGACTGAAGCATTGATCAAAGAGTCAAATATTTGTAGATATATTTAAAATTCTTGCGTTACTGCACAATGTCTTTATACTGTGGTTACTGTCTGACTGATAGACAACGTAGGTACAAAACTGTTAGGCACAGAAAGCTGAAATTTGGCATGTATGTTTCTTGAGACCGTAGGGTCACAGTAGGGTTGCGCTACCAAGAGATTTCCCAAAATTCCTAGGGATCGGACAAAAAGTGTTAAATTAAAATAAAATGTGCGCGCGTATCGGCCTCTAAATAAATTAGAAATTGAAACTTGAAAATATTCATCGATTTCGCACAAAGATAAATATTTACATTTAAGTGCCATTTGAGTGTAAATTTTAATTATACTTATTTATTTTACACTCAATAGGCACATTATCCGTGCCCTAATGCAGTCAGGAAAAGGTCCATTACACTGTAATATATGTAGAACCATCAGACTAGTCACTATGCTAAGCGATGCATACGAATGCATACATGGATTACATTCATTCATTGACTCGCGTACGCCACGGTCACCGGCGCACTCTACTGAGCCGGGTTGAGCTTGCAATTACAAATCACGGCTGTAACAAATCTCTTATACAACCTCCATGTAATAGGAATGTTTCCAGTAACTGCTTGCCCTGTTATGAAATCAGAGTATATATCTAAACAGACATAGGCTGACAGATATAAATTGATACCTAGATATACAATTTGTAACGAATATTCCGTCGATAGGTAGACTTCAACTACTGTTGACTAGTCTAGTCTAGTGTATCGACATCTCAATAGATTGTCTTTCCTAGCAAAAGAAGAAAAGTGAATGATTACACGGATGTTTTATGCAAACAACAACACTAGGAAGAAATCCTGTATCGCGGCAGACTCTACTAGCATACGACCAGCGAATACTAAGAACACGCAAACTCGAAACAGCAATTTGTAGAAAGCGCTCTTTCATATGGGAACCAAACCCACAATACTTAGTGGTGTGTAAAGCAGTGAGGCAGCCGTTTCAACTATTTCGCCATAATTATGTGCAATTCACATTTTCTTTCATTATGCCTGTGTTCCAGAAACATCTCTGGTTAAATGTAGCTGTCTGTATATGTATTTAATTATACATAGGTGTAAGTCAACGTACTATTAAAGACGGGGAGTGCATTCACTCCCCGTTTTTAATAGTACATTGTCTTTTATGTATTGAACTCATCTTCGACACACCTTCGTCAACAAAATACAAGTAATTGGAAGCGGCCAAGTATCTGATCCAACCGTAATAAATAGACACAACACGTTTGTGCTTGATTAGTTTAAATATTTAGCGGTGCTTGCACAATACCGTCACCTAATTCGGAGCTTCTAACACGTGTAACTGTAGTTAAATGTGTAAGGGCCAGAAGCTAGTGGGAGATCATATGAGTAAAGTTAAATATTGATGGAAGTTAAGTTGGGATGTTAAATAAAATTGGAATAAGTGTGTTGCCACTTGCTGGTCACATTTAGACACCAGTCTTGATGCTATTGCACAAATCGAATCCCATTTTAGGCTTTATCAGAAAAAAAATTGTTATTTACTACAGAAAAAGTTTCGACGCCGTGTAAGAACGAGATCGCTTACTCCAACCAATGCGATGCTTTCTAGATCAGCCTGGTAAGACACACACTTAGGATCTCTTTAAAATATTCGCTTCAATTATGATCTAGAATCATCTCCATAATTTTACTGAAATCCATTAAGACTCGCTATTCATGTTGTCGGTATAACTACAGTCTGTTATGTTTAATACCTAACTACTGTCGTTAATATTATCTGACTCATAGTAAGTAAGGATAGATCACAAACAGCTCGCCACATGCAGTGGTGAGCGTCTATATGTGTGTGTGATGTGTAGTGTGTACAAACACCACAACGCAAAGGTTTGTTTACAGATTTAGATCCAACCAATAATGATATTACTGGACCAGTCCTAGCACAAATAGTTTAATGTAATCTGGATTAACTAAATTGTGTGATTTAATTACCGCATTAGTGAAGTACCATTTACTTTGATTGTGATGTTAATGATGCAGGCTGTTTCAATTGGACGGTTAATAAGGTTGCCATTTGCTAGATTGTATTAAAAAAACCTTTTATGGAAGTATTTTATAGTACGGAGGCATCTCTATTACTGTTTCTCAACACAAAGGTAAGAGAATCTTAATATATAAAATCCTTGCGTTACTGACTGACTGACAGACAAGCTACAGCCGAAACTATTGGGTGCAGGAATCTGAAATTCGGCATGTATGTTCCTTGGAGACCGTAGGGGTGCACTAAGAAGGGATTTCCCGAAATTCCCACGGGATCGGCCAAAACGGGTAAATTAAACAAAATGCAGGCGTAGCTGCTGGCGTCCTCTAGTATGTAATATTTTGCATAGAAATAATATTAACAAACACAAAAATATTGCCGATTTGTGCCATTGCCGAGATCCCTGACACATTTGTAAAGATTTTCTACAATTTTGACACACAGGTCAGCAAAATTCTTTTTAGTCAATTTAATGATAAAGCAATAACAGAAACAAGCAATGAACAGCACATTTAAGTAAATTAGTGTAGTTAACCATACTAATAACCACGGCATACATTTACTTATTGCGTTACAAAACCTCACACCAGGACTATTAGATACAATCCACAAAAAGAGCCGAAATATCCCAACTAAAAAGCACATAATATCAAAAATTCAGCAACATTGCGAGCGTACAGTGCGAAAAATTTATGGATTCACAACACGTTTTAAGTGCTCGAGTCAGGCAGCCGGGGTAACATGTCATACAAAGCCAGCTGAGAGGTGTAATTGGTAGCTAATCCTCGCCTTCGCCGCTAGTAGGACGGATTGCTGGCTACACATGCCTTATAACAGACTCGGTAGCTATTCAAACGGGATAAAATTTACCGAAAACTATCTTATTGTTTCTAAATGACAAACTGTGACATAAACTGGACACACAAAAGCCTAACTCAAATGAAACTACAAAAGTTAAACCAAATTACGAATACATATTTTATTCATTACAAAATTTCTGAGAATTTAATTCGCTGCTGGCATCACGCAGAAACTAATATTGCGAATATAATTTAATTATCCTCGCAAGAATTTATACCTAGGTATTCAACAAGCCGTTTCGTTTCTGCGGTCGTAGGTATGACAGATTTAATTAAAGTAAGAAACGCTTTGTAATCAGGCTTCTTTGTTATATCCATTTGATAAAATCGGATTGTTACATAGAGAATCGATCAGAAACTAAATACTTTGATTGTCAATAGTGTCATTAAAAAGATTAAAAATGATCTTTGTACAAATGTATTACTTTTTGGAATGCTAGAAAAGTAAAACAAGGTGTACATTACATAGTCGGACAAATGAACACATTCAGCAGATGCTTGTTAATCGCGAAAATGAATTTTTAAAATCGCAGCTACGAGAATGTTTATAATTTTATCACAGTTATGACATGACGCTCGTGCCTATTTCAAAATTCTTTTATGACTTCCTCCTTTTTACTGTCTGCAGTAAAGCGAGAATGTTTCTGATGATAGCTCCACGGTAATGTGCCTGCATTGTCTGAATATCGACGTACGAAGATACGTCTACAGTCCTTTTTTTCCTCGTAGAGTTTTGTGGAAGCGTAGCTGGTTGTCTCCTAGTCAGCGTGCTGAAAAACTTCAATACAACTTACAATTACTGTCATGATCCCCTGCAAATATTTCTAATAAAGAGTAAATAGACTTAGGGCAAATGATGATAAACTTTGATAGCCAATATAATCCTAAGCTGACTATTGATCTGATGTTAATTAGGATAACTTTACTTTTGCTTTTACTTGACAAATTTACATCGCGTTGCCGGCAGGTGGGGTAAGTCATTAAATCAATAAAGGTAAGTAATCAGTGACGATTTATAATTGTTACATACAGGGACCATTATATTATTATTCTCTTTATTTTAACCTTTTCTCATAATGCTATTTTACATTTCTATGTTATTTAGAAAAAACAAATATAAAAATATAAAATAAAATTACGGGGCTCACCGGTATCAGGTGCAGGGATCAAGCTACCGGTGGTTAGAGCTCCAGAGAGAGGAACCTCCTGATGATACGAGCCGTGGCCAGCAATACTGCCTTCTGTATAGAGGACTTAATCCAGCCGTCTAACGCGAGCCTCTTGAGGTGGTAATCGAGGATCTTGGCAATGAGACCATTAACTGACACGACTATCGGTACAATGATCGCCGAGTCCACATCCCACATGTCGACAATCTCGTGAGCCAAATCTAAATATTTTATTTGTTTATCTTTCTCTGCTTTCACGAGATTCTCGTCATGGGGAATGGTGACATCGATGATCATTGCAAGGCGCTTAGATCGATCTATCACTACTATGTCTGGCTTGTTAGCCACAATAGTTCTATCAGTAATGATAGATCGATTCCAATACATGGTGGCACGACCATTTTCAAGAACTGGGTCGGGCACATACCTGGAATACGGTATTTCAGAGTCGACAAGTTGGTACTTTAAGGCAAGTTGCTGGTGGACAATCCTGGCCACTTGGTTGTGTCTATGCAAATACTCGCCGTTGGCAAGACGAGAACAACCAGATACTATATGTCTGAGAGATTCATAAGGCTGGTGACATGTCCGACATATGTCAACCGTCCCATCCCTCAGGATATACTTCCGGTAGTTATTCGTCATAACAACCTCGTCCATAATCGCAAAGACAAAACCTTCTGTTTCGGCGAAAAGATCGCCAAAACGTAGCCAGGACACAGAAGCTGGTAAGTCTACATCGGGTCCATGCAGGGCCCGATAAAAACGTCCATGCAGCTCTTTACCTTTACATACCTCCTTGCGCTCCTCAACACCAAGTACGGCAGGTTTGCGCCAGTTCTACTTAGCCAGACCCAGCGGGGTAAGCCCGTTGTCCACAGTGACCACATCACGGTGGACATCCGCGTCAGTGCTGAGAAAATATTCCCTGAGATTGCACACCTCGCGGTTATGGAAGGTCTTGGCACTTAAGAAGCCGCGACCCCCGCACTTCTGCGGGATGTACAATCTCATTACTGACGACCGCGGGTGATGCATCCGGTATGTAGTCAGTAGACAACGGACTTTTCTATCCAAGGCATCAAGTTCTGTTTGAGTCCACCTAAGTATGCCGAAGGAGTACATTAAGACTGGCATGGCCCAACCGTTACAGGCGCGCACCCTGTTGCCGCCTGATAAAAAACTATTTAAGATTTTTCTCAAACGGCCAAAGAAGCGCTCCTGCAACGCCTGTTTCATGCCAGTCTCAGCAATACCTAGTGCCTGCGACATACCTAGATATTTGTAGGTTTCGGTTGCAGAGAGAGATCTAAGTTGTGTGAAATCTGAAAGTTCTATACCATCAGATTCCACAATCCTGCCCTTTTTTACATGTAAGACCGCACATTTATCTACACCGAACTCCATCTTGATAGACTTACTAAAGTTTTCAGTTACCTTTTTAACTCTGTCAACTGGAGGTCAGTGGAGGCAAATAGTTTTAAGTCATCCATGAAAAGAAGATGAGATATTACTTGACCTCTGCTGTGCAACCGATAGCCTACCCCTGAATTCTCGAGCAAAGTGCTAGGAAGATTCAGTGCTAGACAAAACCACAAGGGACTCAAACTGTCACCTTGGAAGATCCCTCGTTGGATCTTAATAGGATCGCCGCATCCGAGAGTCCGTCGACATCCTGGATAGCGAAGAACCGTACTCCACTGCCCCATACACGTCTTCAGAAAAGTGCATAGAGTTGGATCAACTTTGTACAACTCTAGCACTCTCAAGAGCTATGTATGTGGCACAGAGTCGTAGGCCTTCTTATAATCTATCCAGCATGTCGCTAGATCCTTTCGGCTACGGCGAACCTGTTGGCTAATGGTCATGTCTATAAGGAGTAGCTCTTTAGTACCACGCGACCCACTTTTACATCCATTTTGAGAACTGGACATGCTTTTGTTAGTATATATATGTTTGGCCAGTTTAGTTCTCAAAATGGATGTAAAAAGTTTATAGACCGTCGGTAGGCAGGTTATAGGTCTATAATTTTTTGGGTCCGTGGTACTTCCTGTTTTAAAGAGCAGGTGGGTAATGCCAGTTGTTAAGAAAATTGGAAGCGTTCCTGATTCTAGAGATGATTGGAATTGGGACGCCAAACGAGCATGTGCACTACGCAGCCACTTCAACCAAAAGTTGTGCAATCCGTCCGGACCTGCCGCTTTCCAGTTTGGTAATGGACGGACTGCACAACTAACATCTGTAGCTGTAATAGCTACGGCATCCATACTAGGGATTGCCGCACATGATCTCTCAACATCCCTAAACCAACCATCTTCCGTGTGGCTAACGGGGGTCGACCAGATGCTACTCCAGAACGTATTTGTAGTTTCATTGTCTGGTAGACGACGGACGGAGGGACGCTCCCAATTTCTATATACCCACCTTTCATCCTTTTGGAATGTGCTGTTCTGGGAATATCTGCCTATACGTTTTTTATAACGTTTGATACGATTTGCCCACGCATAAATCTTCTGCTTCAGGAAGTCGATGCGTTCTGTGACCCGCGACGCGTATTCCGTGGCCTAATACCCGTTCCTGCAATGGCGCGGGTCACAAAACGCATCACTCTCGGGCGAGTATTGCCCGACCTGAAGCAAATCAGCTTGCCAGTGAGTGCCCTAGACTCAGCGATACGACGCTCAATCCTGCACTGCCAAGCCGGCACAGCATTATTTCGGGTAGCCATATCAATGTTGCTTTGTATGTTGACATTGGCTATCCGACATGCCGCTACAGCCGCACAGTACAGAATTGAGTGTGTATCACTGAGAGTTTCACTATTTTATAGGTATGTAGACAATAGTAAATCTAGGGCACACACCAGCGCCAAATTTTTCTAATGCGTGGGCAAACGCGGCAGACGAGGCCTATTTACTAAGGCCTCGTAACGATATTTTCTGATGGCACCTTCCAAAGTACTCCTTACATTATCCATGTACTGGGCACCTACTTGTATATCCCCACCATTCACTTCTTCAACACTTTGTGGCCTTAGTGTGTCAATTGTCACTGCCGTTACACATTCACGTGTGGGAGGAAGAATGGGAGGGTTACCTTGCAAGCCTTATTATTATTATCATTTATTTTCAGGTAATAGTAACCCATAGATTATAGACTAACATACATAAAATAACATATTACAAAACAAACAAGTGTGTTCACGGCTTCGTGTTACGCTGAATGGTATTGCGTAACTTCCCATGAAAACGCCGATACACGACACCCTTCGGCCAAAACACTTCCTTGAGGAAAGTCTCGAGATGTTGAGTCGGCTCCCGCACCACATACGACTTGAAGTTGGTGTTAAGCCTTGACTCCAATCTCTCGACTCTCAAAGTCAACTTATAACTGCCGGCATTTTCTATACATGTGGACATGTGTGTTGAACAATATGCGGGTCGCTACATAAGCAACAGATTTAACCGTGAAACTAAAGCTCACATTTCATTTTCTCTCGCAGTAATATCACTCTTAACTGAACCTCATGTTGGGGTAAAGTCAGCACACTAGCAAGTAGCAACCCTCTCTGCACACATAGTTTGTGTATGCTTGTGGCATTATGTATATGTTTATGATGTGCGTTGATTCAAGTTGCCGGGATGCACAGAGTAAATCCCCCGTTTACTGCGGATTTCGCTATAATCCTCTCTTCTTTAAGACTTCGTATTTGCCCAGATTCGTGCAAATATTATACTCGTTTTGAGCACAAGATAAATAGCTACGATTTATTGCCAATGGCGCGTTTTTATTTAATTTGTATGCTAATACGCAAATCAGGCTTGTAGCTATACATACTCGTATCAAATTACAAGACACCAAAGTTGGTCACAAGAACTAAATAACATAATTTTTTCCAATGCTTTATACTAGTTTATAGAGTTGCTTTTTTCAAGTACTTATTTCGCTTTTCAGTTTAACCTGATTTTTCAGACATAATAAGGGCTAAGGTTACGAAACATGTAATTTTACTGATAATTCCAATTCATTGAATATTCTTTTCGTATCTTAGACTTAATGGTATAGTTATTCCAAAAGTCGATTTGTACCGACAACAATTCGAGCTCACAAATGGCTTGGAACACAATTTAAAGACTTTGATTAGAAGTACATCGAGACGGAGGATTGTACACAATACCTAATAAGATAAGGTATTGATTGTGCCCGAAGCATGTTCGCTTATCCTATAATTCGTTCCCTTCAAGAAAACTTTCATAAAAATAAACAAAATAAAAAGTATACTTATTCTATAAACCTTGTGAAAAATTGTATTTGTTGTTAATATCAGTATGTTAACTTTTCAGCTGCGTCGAATGATCAGCTGTGACATATATTTAAACATATTTCACGTACAGGTACACGTGTATATCACTGATCTATACCTAAACGGATGTACCGATTGTAATCAAATTTTCACTTGTTTTAGGTAATTCCCTGGACGACTTGGATTTACTATTGAACCTAGTAGGTGATGCGTTTGCCAAGATACAGATACTACGCAAGTAGTACCACGAGGGATAATAAAATACTCTAAGATCCTTATAAACCTAGCCGTATTGCACCGCTAAGTAAGAATTAGAGCAGCTTACGTGCAACCATCTTGTTTTGTGCCGTTACAAAGTGTATCCTTTAACTGCCGCAAGAGCAGTAACAGTGCTGTGAATAAAATATACGCAGATATACTGCGGTCAGGGAAGAAGCTAGTTTCTTACAGACGACTGCGTGGTCTTTATTGATCTCACAGTAAAACCTTTTTATACATTGTTTTAACTATAATGGACTTCTACCACCAGTATGTAAAGACGCTTTACGGAAAAATAAATAGTAATATATATTCTTAGGCCAAGCCAAAGCCAGACATGAATATAGCTAGATGGTTGTTATGTGAATACATACACATACATAGGCTCACGCCTGTATCCCCGAAGGGGTAGGCAGAGGCATATTAAACGCCCACTTCTCGCCAGTGTTTTGAACCCACGTAATAGGTGGCGAGCCTATTGCCGCTTATATTTTTCTAGGTAATATTTTTATCACCCGCAGCTAATATTTTTCTAGGTAATCATTAAAATCGGATAAAGAACGTTTCACCTTATTGCGTTTGTAATTATGAAATACGACTACCAAATATGTGTCTAGTAGCTAAATCCATGGATACATAAAATAATGGGCCCAGCCGTAAGACACTCATATCATTTGTTGTCATAAATTACAATACCACCTACTGTAGTCTGTATATATTTATTTACTTAGAAATCACCTCATATCTGGATTTCTTCTCATGAAGTGGCTAACTGCTGACTCTTATTTGAAATATCTAACACGTTTAATGAAAACACACAAGACTTGCAGAAAAACAACTAAAGAAGCTTGGACAACAGGAAAGCAAAACATTAATTTGAGTTTAAAATCCTTAGTCATATATTTCTTTGATTCATTTTACTTTTGTTCCACGCACTTGGCATAAACATGAGTTAGCTACGCATTATGACACACCCGGGTATAACTCACAAGGACTTTAGATCGAGAATATAATAAGCAATAAATCTAAATGATCACAGAACGGATTTGTTTACCACGGTTTCAAATAATAACGTTCACTTCAAGTTATCAAATTATATAAAGTCCAAGTTTGTTATTTTTGTTTTCAAAGTAATTAAAAGTTCCGTTTCTGTAACGAAATAAGTTGATGCCTATCACGTCGGCGCAGATATTATTTATCTGTCTGCGTTCTATCGGTTAGGACTTATATCTAATATTGTAAGGATTAATAAACAAATCGAAATCAGTTTCGTGTGTTTATAAACCTGTTTAAATTTAGAGTAAAAGAGAACTAATATCAAAAGAAACCGCGATTTCCATTTCTGATCAAAATTGTCTACATTAAAAATTTGCGGCAATATGCCTTCCAAACTGAACTTGATTTTAAACTAAGCCATGTAGGTACACTAGGTACTGTGCTAAATAATTCGCACACAGGCTGGGGATAAGCCAATGGTATAATAAAAACTTGTTTTGCCAGAATTCAGTCAAATTATCGAAGGACAACTCACAAACGAACATTAGGTACAGATTGATAAACTTGTCGATATACTCGTAATAATTCAAATTCAAATTCAAAATCCTTTATTCATTTGGGTCACAATGTGACGCTTATGAACGTCAAAATAATAAATTTATAAAATAATTACTTATACTCAAATTTAAAACATTATTACTGTATGCTTCTACATTAACATTTACTGCCACGTTCGCAAAGCAATAGGTAGAACCATGAGAAAGAACGGGCAATAAAACTCACGGTCACTCTTTTTCATCGCCAGGTTTTGCATAATACACAATTTACATTTTGTAAGGTGCTGCAACTGCTACACCTTCTATATCACTTGTATATATTTACTGTACATAATAATACTCAAGCATAATACTTTTGATGTTCATTTGGTTAGCCTCCTCAGAATAGACATGGTGAAACAGGAGCATCCACTTACATTATATATACCTAATAATGCAGGCAATCCGCGAAAGTGATCAGAACCATGATGGAAATGATGCAGTTAAATATTAAAATCTAATACCAGCCCGCAAGACCGTCATCGACCAGTCATCGCAAGTAGCACCCGTTCACGAGTATGACGCATACGCCAGCCATCATCCTTGTCGCCATATTAGAGGGACAGGGATGACCCGACACACGACGCCACCACAAGAAATGACATTTTAGTGAGCATGACGACAACGGTATACGAACCAGCAGTAAGAAACAATCTATTGGTATACTGACCATGACCGCCAATTACCTCCATTTTCCAGATCGTTATTATTAACATAAGTTAGTGGAAAGCGTGAAGGAATGCAAATGTAGAAAGAATTTTGTGAAAGTGACAAGTGAAAAATGATATGATCAGGGATAAATAATGTTAAACTACATTCAATAAATCATAAAAATATCCAAATCCTGCAAACATCATGTGTTCACGAGGCACCTCCACTTAACATGTAAATAAAATAATCGTGAGTTAAACAAGCCTAAGCCTATCCCCACGGTGTCTTATCATTTAAAAATTCCTTAATAGTGTAATAACCCCTTTGTAAAAGACAGTTTCTAATTGTCCGTTTGTATTTGTGCATGGGTAAATTCATTATTTCAAGAGGCAATTTGTTGAAAAATTGTATACCAATCCCCGCAAATGAGTTCTGAACTTTATGTAGACGGTAGTTAGTTCCCACCAGTTTATGCTTATTCCTTGTGTTCACTTTGTGCAAATCACTATTTTTGCGGTATAGAATTAAGTTTTTCTTAATGTACATTAAGTTAGCATATATATATTGCGATGCAACTGTCAATATATCTACTTCTTTAAATTTATCACGTAAAGAATCTCTAGCACCTAACTTATAAATTGCACGTATGGCCTTCTTTTGAATGATAAAAATAGTCTGTATATCAGCAGCTGTACCCCATAACATTATTCCGTAAGACATTATTACGCTGTGAAAATAACTAAAGTAAACTAGTCTAGCAGTATCTATATCTGTGAATTCCCTAACTTTTCTAACTGCAAACGCTGCAGAACTAAGTTTTACTGCGAGACAGGATATTTGGGCGCCCCACTGAAGCTTACAATCTAAAGTTACACCTAAGAATACGGTTGATTCGACTAGTTGAATTGTTTCCTTATTTAAAATTATATTAGTAGGAACACTTTTGACATTAGGCAAAGAGAATTTAACACATTTGGTTTTGCTTGAGTTGAGTACCAAATTATTTGTCGAAAACCAATCTAATACTTGTGCAAGAGTGTTATTGACGGTATCAAAGTTACTTAAATTACGATCAACTTTAAAAATTAGTGACGTATCGTCGGCAAACAAAACAATATCACATAAATTTTGTACAAAGAACGGCAAATCATTAATATATATTAAAAAAAGAAATGGACCGAGAATAGAGCCCTGTGGAACGCCCATTCCTACTGGCAAACCTAGAGACCTACTCCCATTAACATCTACATACTGAATTCTATCACTAAGGTAGCTGGCAACAAGATTGAGTGCGGTATCTCTAATACCATAAAGTTTCAATTTAAGTAAAAGTGTATTATGTTCCACACAGTCAAAGGCCTTTGATAGGTCACAAAAAACACCAATGGCATCCTTCGAGTTCTCCCAAGCATTAAAAATATGCTTTAACAAAGTTACACCGGCATCAACGGTGGAGCGACCCTTAGTAAAGCCATACTGTTCACTGTGAAATAAATTATTTGTGTGAAAGTGGCTCTCTAGTTGATGCAAAATAATCTTTTCAAAAATTTTACTAATAGCAGGCAAGATAGAAATTTGCCGAAAATTACTTGGGTCGCTCTTTGATCCCTTTTTGAATAATGGTTTTACTTTACTGTGTTTCATTAGATCAGGAAATACTCCTGTATCTACGCATCTGTTGAATATTGCAGCTAAATATGGAGCTAAGCTAGAAATAATTTGTCGCACAAGTTTAACAGAAATGCCCCATAAGTCAACAGATTTTTTATTATTGAGCGTCTTGAATACCTTCAGTTGGTGTCAATATATTTAAAATTAAAAAGCACATCACACTCATTCACATTGCCCCTAACCAACATTTCTGCTTTGCTTGGACATGAATCTAGACAGCTGGTTGTGTTCACTGGTATGTTTATGAAGAAATTGTTAAAAGTCTGAGCAACATCAATTTTCCTAGTAATAATTTCACCATTAAATTTTAATTCATAAATTGTTATCTACCAATTTAGCTCGACCAGTCTCATTGTTAATAATGCTCCAAGTAGTTTTAATTTTGTTCTTGGATTCTTTGATTTTATTGCTTAAATATAAGGATTTGGCTAAAGCACATGTCCTCTTAAAAACCTTTGAATAATTTCTAACATATTGAATAAATTCAGGATTAAAGTTGTACTTCTTCATACCATATAGATCATACAACCTAGCTCTACTTTTGTATATACCTACTGTTGCCCAGTCACAAAAATTTACTTTAATGCTCCTTGCAAACGTCTTCAGTTAAAAAAAATTTTTGTACTCATCATTAACAATTTTAAATAAGCATTTATATAATTCATCAGGATCATCAACGGTTAAATCAATACTGGCGATCTTGGCAGCAACATCATTACTAAAGTGTTTGAGGCGAGCAGAGGTCATTGGCCTTCATGTAATTTCTTGTACTTTAGGGGTTGTATTAGTTGGAATTACAGCCTTTTGCCCGCAGTGATCCGATGTCAAGTCAGTTAAAACAGCCTTACTTAAATAAAGATAATTGCAAAAAACATTATCTAAGCATGTAGACGAATGTGAGGTTATTCTGGTTGGTTCAAAGAACAAAACATTTAAATTAAATGACCTAAATAAGCTAACTAACCTAGTACAAATTGGTGATTTTTCTAACAAATTCACATTAAAATCGCCACATACGATTATAGACTCCCTACTAGAAATTATGTGTTTTAAGACATCCTCTACAATGCTTTCAAACTGAGTAAAATCGCTTTGTGGTGGTCGATACACACACACTATAATATGTTGTTCAAGCTCAACACAAGAAATCTCAGCAGTGCGCTCGATAGAAAGTTTAGCTATATCCTTACGTTCTTAACATGTCAAACTATTACATACATATATTAGAGAGCCACCACGAATAGCCGTCTTTCTTACGAATGCACTTATAACTGAGTAATGTTGATTGTTAAATATTAATTGGTCACCTCGCAACCAATGTTCCGTAATACATAAGATATCAATCTTATGTTTATTTAAAAATAAATCTATTTCTAATTCTTTGCCAGATAGGCCTTGTATGTTTTGATGAACTAAGTTTAAAACACATGAATGCCTATCTGTTGTCTCATCTAATAGTTTAAACTAATGGATGTATCAATACTACTATTGGTATAACTATTATCTACCAAATTCCTAAGTACTAATAAAGCTACATCCTATTTTTGTGCTAACATCTATCATTAAGTCTGTTAATTCTATGAGACTGTTTTTGGAGACTAATGATCTGTCACCATACAATATGATGACAGTAGTTTGTGCATTCAAGTCGGCATTGTTAATCTTATCAACTAGGGTACAAGACTGAGCTCCAGGGGAACAAAAGTTATGTACAGGTCGCTCAGTGTAATGATCAATTAAACTCCCTAAACCCACTCCCAGTTGGTCTGAAAAAAATATTACATTCTTACTGTCAGTCTTTACTGGGTGCAGTTTGTTTTGTGTATTATACTGACATCCATGTGCATTCAATTCTATTGATTCAGCAGGTGTAGTCGCACACTTAGTTGTACAACTGGAACAGTAATTATTAGAGTTGGATAATGAGATAAGTTGTTTTAAATTTTCTCGACCAACTCTTGTAATTTCTTCATATTTTAAGATGTATTCATGAGTCTCATTCTGGTGTTCCATTATAGTTCTAGTGAGTTGAGCTTGTAGATTTGATATTTGTGCTTGCAACTCACTTGTGTGTTGTTCATATAACAACCTACCAGAAACTAATTCTTCATTTGTTTCCTCAAGCTTTAATAAAAGAGACTCACACTCTTTATTTAATTTACAGTTATCTTGTGCATACTGACTCAATTTGGTAGACCACTTAGGACCAGATCTAAGTTTCTTAATTAATTTATTTAACTTAAACAATTTTCTAAATTTATTCTTACTAAGACATTTTTTGAAACAGTTACATTTAAGAGCTTTTAGCACATTAATTTTGTCACCCAGGAGCTCAGAGAATAAGTTGTGAGTATCAGTACTGTTAAAGGCCGCAATTGTGTCTTCTAGAGTTGAATTTCTGCCATAAGCCTCATTGAGACTTGCTTCTAACTCTGCATTGCGGCTAAGTTGTCTAGAGTAAATTTCGTCGCAGCTGCTGAAACACCTAACTTCTTCTCGTAGTCTGTCCCGTTGATCCAAGACATCCATATGTTCTATATGCAGCTCCGTGAGTTGTGTCTTCAGCTCAGATATACGGTTATTCACAATTTTAATTTCTTCTTCACAGTCAACGCGTCACTTACTTTCTTATCAAAATTTCTAGTAAGCAGTATTATAATTTTCCGTCGCTAGGTAAACATTTACCCTGCCCATGTGAATAAAATGAGTCAAGACATAGTCATTCGTAATAAGTAAAAAAAATCTAAAACGAAAAATGTAAGCATTTTTTAATAATTCGAAGTTTTATCCGCAAAGATCACGCACCGCCATCCTGTACGCACATTTAACCGTCCAACACAAACAAAACATAACGTCAAGAAATATTCCATGAATTTCTATCAAAATGGCGTCGTAATTTGGGCCGCGCTAATGTTCTTTTTACGATTTGTTGTGTAAAACACTTTTGATGTGGACCCAGCTGCATCTGTTATACGTATCTATGTCTATACGGGAGACCTAGTATGGGTTCATTATACGTTTACGATGTCGTCACAATTGCTCCGTTCGACATACTGATTTGTGCTGCATTCTGAGCTGACCAATCAGAGTGACGGCGTCACATCGATTGGAGGTCATGGGTAAATCCATAGCAGGTCTACTGAAATAGAATCCCATTGATGTATTGACGCAATGCCTGGATGTAAATTACCCTTTTAATCGGTTTATTAGCCAACGGTTATGGCTTGTAATCTTTGGACACGGTTCCTGCATTCGATGGGTTAAATGATTTATTTGTTTTATTTTTAATATGATTAGTATTTTATTGTTGATTTGATTAATGTTTATAGCGATTAGTTGCAGTTACGTACTCAGTGGATTTTATTAAAAAGTTGCCAACGCATTTGATTATTTTATTTAATATGTTATAGTTATTAGGTACTTATGATTGATCTGAATCACTGTATATATTTAAACTCGTATATTGCATTCATTTTATGTACATAACAACATTGAACTTGTATAACTCTGAAGATGGTAGTAGAAATGTATTTACTATAGGTATAATAATTACCTACCTAAGTGTTGAGTTTGACAGTCCATACATCCAGCCATTTACTAAAATCCATGTTATTTGAAACGAATGTATGACCAAATTTTTGTAATACCAGAACACCGTTAATTATCGCTTGCTAATCGGTGATGGAAAACATCGTGAGGCAACCTGCATGTCTGAGAGTTCTCCATAATGTTCTCGAAAGACATGTGAAGTCTGCCAACCCGCACTTGGCCAGCGTGGTGGACTATGGTGAACCTTCTCATAGTGAGAAGAGGCCCGTGCCCAGTAGTGGGACAGTATAAAGGGCCGATGATGAATGATGAATCAGAACACCGCAGTGTTCGTAAAAAAAAAAAGATGAAAGAAGCAACATGTAAAGTAGATTTTCTAATAAATGATCACCACGAGCACCAAAACTGCAACTTTCGTACTTGCTCCAGTTATAATCATTGCACTTTCCGGGCAACAAATTTACAATAATTATTAAACCTAAACCTGTTCTAACTTAACCCTAAAAGAATCGCCGTTTTATTACGAAGTGTCATGGCCACATACATACATATAAATAAAATTAAGGTGTCTGTCTGTGAATTCAAAATAAATACATACAGTTAGTTGCACGAAACCACGTCTCAAACAACTTTTTGTTTTTCTGTCGGTCTGTCTGTCTTTCTGTTTATCCGGAGTTTTTTATGGCATGGTTGAACCGATTTTAAAGGGACTTTTCCCGGATAAAGAAAATTTGGAGGGTAAAAATTCTACATCTATACACATAAATAAAATTGGGGAGTCTGCTTGTAATATTAAAATAACCGCTTTTTACTAAATGCATATGGATATCGCATACACAGTAAATATACCGAAATGACATTTTTACAACTTTGTCTGTCTGTCTGTCTGTTTGTTCTCGCTAATCTCTGGAACGGCTGGACCGATTTTGACAGGACTTTCCCTGGCGGATAGCTGATGTACCAAGGAGTAACTTAGGCTTTAAATTAGCCGGCTACGCAAAGTAGTTCCCTCAGGACGCGGGTGAAACCGCAGGAAACAGCTAGTATAGGCTATAATTTGTCCCGATAAGGGCTGTTATCGAGATACCGAAAATAAATCGGTTGAGACCGCGGGCAACAGCTAGTTATAAAATAATATCATATCTCCGAACATCCGTCCACCGCAAGGGGAGGGGTAATTGGAACACGTCATGCTTCCTCCTATGACAAACGACGGAGTCTGACCACTCACTCTTTGTCTAATAAAATAACATTGGGGAAGTTAAACAAAAAACTTCAAGAAACAGTGTTAACATGCTTGCTTTGACTGTTTAAGAATTTATCCGGACATTTTGGCCGTTTGAAAGAATCCGTTTGTTACGCTTTCACGCAAGAAATACGGGAGCGACGATGATGAAACTTCATATCAATATAGATTATTATCTACACTAATGTTATAAAGAGGAAAAAATTGTATTTTTGTTTGTTTATTTGTAATGGATAAACTCAAAATCTACTGGACCGATTTAAAAAATTCTTTCACCATTAGAAAGCTACATTATCTGCGAGTAACATAGGCTAATATTTTATTTCAGAAAATATAGGGGTCCGTAAGTTATTTGGGTTTTCCGGTACGCGAAGTAGTTCCCTCAGGACGCGGGTAACCGCGGGAAACGGCTAGTAGATTATACATAGAATAGCACATACCTAAGCAAGCAAGCCGCAAAAACTACTGTTCTAAATATACGTTTGAATTTTGAAACGCGTAACTGTTGTCTATAACATTTAATATTCAGGCACATAAATAATGATAAATTAAATCTTGATTTAGGAGGACAGGTTTGCTCCATTTATTCTCGTCTATCGGAATATTGTCTAACAGCTAACACTGGCATTTCATTTCCTCTCAGGTCCATTTTTCTATTTGTATAGGTAGGTAGCTACCTTCCTGTATCTCACTTCTGCGTTATACCGAACTAAAACTTTTGAAATGGTTAAACGTATTACAACGTCGAGAAGCATAACGTTTTACTTCAAAGTATAAAGTCTAAACAAAAAATATATGCTCGTCATAATATTTAAAAACCTTTCCTTTACCATCAAAGTGACTCTCTCTGTGCATTTCAGTCATTTAGACAGTCTGTTACTAATTTTACAAATAATAAATGAACAAATAAAGTTAATTTATTATATTATCGGGATATTTAAAAATATCCGCATAAGCGGCAATAGGCTCGCCACCTATTACGTGGGATCAAAACACTGGCGAAAAGTGGGCGTTTAATACCTATGCCTCTGCCTAGCCCTTCGGGGAAACAGGCGTGAGTCTATGTATGTATGTAAAGTTTATTTGTTTGTTTAGATGAGAACCGATTCGATATTTTTCAACCCTGCATATTAAATTGCATAATTGTCTTGAATTCGTATAACATCTTTCCCAAGCCCTGCTACTCGGACAGATGTAAACATAAATTCAGAGCATTCTTGGGACTCCTGTCGGCTGTCATTTGTCATCCCTGGTACCGTAGCCTGCATACTTCGCGTTTATTACGAGTTTTTCACAAAAACTTTCATGATATTTAATTCTGTAAGTGCATATTTATTATTAAGATAAATAAAGTTTTGTTCGTTTTTTATCATTTATGATACGTAATTGTCTCTTGTGGTTTTATCCACATTGTTTACCATTTTTGGGCACTGTGCGGCACAGTGCCCAAAAATGGTAGTCAGTAGGCACAGTCTGTGCCTACTGACCAATTTTTCTACGTGACCTAAAGTCATATAACTGCGAGTGATCCCGTTGAGATCCTGTGCATCTAATGAATTTGTTCCAAGAACATGATGCTCTGACCTATTAAACTAAGTTAAAACATTCCGTACATAAAAGGTTTTTTTTTATGGTAAGCGGCGGCAAACGAGCAGACGGATCGCCTGATATTAAGCAATTACCGCCGCCCATGGACACAAGCAACACCACAGGACTCACAAGTGCGTTGCCGCCCCTTTGGGTTGGGAAAAGGATAGGATGAGGAATGGGATGAAGGAGAAGGAATAGGGAATAGAACCTCTGGCACTCTCACTCACCGAACAAAACGCAACAGTTTAGGTACTGATACTTTACGTCGATTTTCTATGAGCTACCCTCTCATAGAAAATCGACGTAAACTGTAAATCGTACCTAAACTGTTGCGTTTCGTTCGGTAAGTGAGAGTGCCGGAGGTTCTATTCCCTATTACTTCTCCGGTCGAGCCGGCCCATTCATGCTGAAATCAGCAAGGCTCTACTACCTTGGGAAAAGGTTTAAGTATCTGGTTCTATACACTAGTACTCGTAGTTCACATAGCTTAATATAATCGCAAAAATAAAACAAGCATCGTAAACAACTAGAAAACTGAATAACTGCGGTTTTAACCCTACTTTAATATTATTTAAATGCAAGACTATTAAACCACTCAGGCGTCTCTAGCAATGAGAGAATCGAATTATATAACTCGGGTTACCGTAGTAGAAGTTCTTCCAACTCGACGAGCCGAGATTATTTTGTCCGACTCGAGTTGACTCGGTCGGCAAAACTAATATACTAATTACTAACGCCTTACGAAAGTGACACGTATTGCCTCGATACATGGTCCGACCAACAGGAGTCAGTGAACAATCAGTAAACTGTATACATACACAAGTACACATTTTACACGAGTAACTCGGTTCTTCGTTATGCAAATAAAACAATAATTTTAGTCGATTTCGCCAGTACAGTTCACAGTAATGGCAGTCGTTTTGAGCTACAACGCGAGACTGTAATAGTTTCAACTTGAATGGATCGAGTTGAATTTGAGACTCACTAGGCTGCTCTTATAGTCGTGAAGCACCTTCAGTGGCTGTCTCTCTGCCTAACCACGAAGTAATGGTGCTTATGCAGATCTGTGTGGTGAATAAAGCTGTTCTCATTTAAACGCACGCTTTAATTAAATACAACCCCTTAACCTGAATAATGAAAAGCATGTCGGGCTAGTTAATGTTTCACATGAGCATCATTAAATTTGCAACCATGTAAATGTCTTTCTTTTTCTTCTTGGGACTGCCTACGGCCTGCTTAGCCTGTAAATATATGCCGATACCCACCAACAGGACACACAAAGTGGACACACACATCATGGTAAAGTTTATAACTTTAATAATGACTCCTTGCCATAAAGTCTCTGAAATTCAAAGCGACTCAATAGCGACACAATGGTAATGTACATATGATATTAAAGGCATAGGATAGCATTTTCGCACAGGAAGTAACCAAAGTATTAAAACAACTCTGCCTATTAAATTAAAACATCGGACATTGTAACCAGACAGAACGCAGTTTCACGAAAGTCATACTATTTCGATGAGAAGTCTATCCTCAATGTACCACCTACTTTCTTTTTACGTAGCATGTACCTACGTTTTCCGTAACAAGATATTGTTTGCCTAATTAAAACGTAATTTACAGAAATTATCGGCTTAAATAACACGAAGAACAATGTAACAGAGAGTGAAAGCTAGCGAACTCCGTCAAAGCTCACCTTTCAACAACATCAACGTTATATAAAAGAAATTGTAACATTTTGATCCAAAATCTGACAGTAATTATAATAATCCGCGTTACATTAGCGTTACAATGCGCATTGTTTGAAGAAATGTTGTTAAAGTAGCAAAGAAAACTTTTAATAGGTATGAAGTTACGGCGAATTGAATAGAACTCTGGTAATTGTTATATCAAGCCTGTTTCTGAGGTAATAGCATCGTAAAATATTCCTCTTAATATTATTTTGGGGAGATTTTTGCTTCAAACTTATACAATTTCACCACTGATATAATTACCTTTAGGGTAGCAGGCACTTCTTTGTAAAGTGTTGCCTTCTTACCTACAACTTTAAGTTCAATAAAAGGTAATGTTTGATTTGATTTAGTGTTTTAGGTTGAAGTTTAATGATTCAGGACTAAGTTTATACTGGTCAATCCTTTTAGGTAAACATCTTTACTTATTTTTGAGTGCCCAACTATAGGGCACTCAATTGTTTGTTGAAATTTTTGATAGAATTTCCTTTGTAGCTAGGGTACAGAAGCAAAGACCGCACTTTTTACTCGTATTTTCGATCCTTATTCAATATGCTCGTATCAAAGTCCGTCAAATACCAGAGGACTAAAGAATTTTTCAAAGAGTCCAATATTTGTAGGTATATTTTTCTTGCGTTACTGACTGACTGATAGACAACGGACAGCCAAAACTGCACTAAGAAGAGACTTTCTAAATTTTCCTAGGGATTGGAAAACTGTTAAATAAAAATAAAATGTGAGCGCGTATCAGCCTCTAAATTGAAACTTGAAAATTTTCATCGATTTCACACAAAGATTTTGTTTTTTATTTCGCACATTTACCTAAGTGCCATTTACGAATCTGAATGTAAATTTTAATTATACTTATTTATTTTCTTCGATTTATCTCAATCAATCAATTTCGTGAGTTATATCATCGGTCCTACTGAACTAAATTAAAAGCGACATTGTTGTCACATTGCCACTACTGCCAGACTTCGAAGCTCATGTCATGTTTAAATAAACAGACAGCCAAAAAATACTACACGGCAGAATCGCGACAGCTTTAACAAGGCCAGAAAAAAATCTCCTATTCTGAACAAACTCCTGCATACACATTCTCACCAACATTAACATTTCAGCTTCATTCAGATTCCTCTCAACAACATTTTTGCTCCATGTTATCTGTCACCGCTCCTCGTAAATAACACTGACAAAAAAACTAATTAATTTTAAGTGGAGTCAAAACACTTCATCAGCGGTTGTATGCGAGTCACATTTAGGTACTAACGAATTGCCATCTTGGCTTTCATTCATTCACTCCTGATGTAATACCACAGCTTGTGGGCGTTTTGAGCTTTCGTTTTCATCGTGTTATAATAATTTTGAACAGAGCCTGTAATGAGATATCAATTTTAATTCCGCTTGAGATGCGACGGCATGATATTAAAAGATTTAGCATTGGGTATGCCTAATGCTAATTTTCCGTGTGGTGACGGATTAATAATACGGAATGTTACCACCCCATATCATCCCATGGGTGTCGTAAGAGCCGACAGAGGGAGCATATTATGCAGAGAACAGCACGGTAAGAGAAGGAAAACTTGATACAAACCCTATACCAACCCATTTAGCCAGCGTGGTATAGTAGGCCAATGGAGGCCAAGGAGAGGCCTAGTCCAGCAGTGAACTGTTAAGGGCTGATGATGATGATGCCTAATGCATTAGACGAAAAAGCATAAAAAGAGGAATAGGTTTATGCATTTTGGACATTTGCAATTTTTTTTATTTAGCTGTTCGTCCTTCAGCGACAATCAAATCTTAGCTTGCTACTTTCTTTCGATAAAAATCATTTTTTTTCTTTGATATTTCGTAATTAAGCGAACATGGAATGATAAAATGCATCCGCCATTATCGGGTACATAATATAGGACTACGTTTATCAATATACGATGGTTCCATTTTTTTTATAAGAATAGACTAACATATTTAAGAGACGGTTAAGCTCATAGCCTGTAAGTGTCAGGTGACAACAGACCGCACGGTTCTGAGTCCGGTAGAAGAATCATTATTGAAATTTTAGTGGCTGTTTTAGAAGCAGCTACGATTCTGTAAAATCGGACCAATCGCCCAAAAACAAACACATCATGTTTGCATCCTATGAAGGTGGTAAAGCTAGTTACTTCCTTACGCGGACGATATTCTCCCTACTTAACACAATTATACAGATACTGACTTATTAATCATCCGATGAAATCCGGGTTTAACGTCGAAAGATAATCTTAAATGAACGGCACGTGATCTTCAAGCCAATTATCCACCTTTCGTTAATAATACAATATTAATTTGACCTTTATCACTCAAATCCAACTCACATCTGTCAGACTCTAATCATTCACAATAATTACATATTCTATTTAACAGTTCGCGCCTCGCACTGTATTCGGCGATGCCAGTAGTTGCAAAATAGATAGTGGCAGGGGAATTAAGTGTATATGACCCAGAATAAATAATGAAGACGCAAACGAGCTCATCGCTGTGTATGAAGTTTCATAACTAAGACCAAGTAGGTAGTGGAGGAGAGACGCCCTGTAAACCTTTTAATTAACACGATTACGCGAATTTTCACCGTCTTCTTGGTAAGTCTAGTTTTAGATAAGTCACCAAAAGAACCTACATATCTCGGAGAGCTCCTAATCCTTTTGGTTCCAGCTGTCACGAAGATCTTTTGCAGTCGGTATGGAAAGTCAGTCTGAAACAAAATGTTGCAATCACGCGTTTTGTTGCTGTAGTCAGAGGCAAATTGTATTTTAGCAATGTTCTATTAAATACACTAGACTAGAAATCAAACTCAACGCTCTAAGAAAATATTTTGAATAAGCGCTCTAATAAAATGATAAATTTGACTAAGTATTTATGAGGATATGGGACTAGTTGATATTCGCAAATGTGACCTGGTCATTCTATTTCTCCTTACCAGGAGTGTGGGATGAGCTAACACTAAACTGTTCCAAGAATTTTGCATAGAAGCTAGAAGTCTGCTTCCTAGTGTAATCAGTGTAAGCATCAGCTTATCTACTGATCTAATGATGTCCGATATAACGATTTTTAAGTTAGACACATTTAGATCCAACCAGGACCAGGACGACCTCAAACAAGGTGGAGAGATAATAATAATAATAATAATAATAATAAACCTAGCAACACGTCAACAAGACGACATATAATTTTTCTCGAATATTTATATTTGTATTATTTAACATAGTTTTGGATTCAGATATATATTTTATTACTACAAGAAGGACTTCCTTACCGCATAAACACATAATTATATCAAGAAACCATTAAATTAATTATGAAAAGTAAATACAATAACATTATTCAAGATCACGTCATAATTAATTTACACTACTACTACTTGAAAAGTCACGATCGTGCGGATGTCAACTTATTCCTAATCGTCACGATCGTGAGGGTACTTTGGTGGGAAAAGGGGGGGTATGGGATTTTTTAAACTATTTTTTCTAAGCTTCATGAAGCCTAAATAACCTTACGAGCTAAGTTAAACATGCAAATATTAAAATTACGTCCATCGGTTGGAAAGGGTTACGTCAGTGACAAATCCCCTACGAAAACTGTAAATAAACAAAGGTAAACATGTAAATACGAAGAGAAAATGAGATGTTGACAAGAGCTAGGGCAGCTGCTGCACGAATTACACCCCCGGACTCGTCGCTCAGCTCCGCCTCGCAGCCGCCGGCACCTACAACAGAGTTGTCGGCAATTGCAGAGGCGTCGAGCTCGTCGAGCGACGAGTACTTCTCGCTGCCGACGTTGCCACCACCTGTACGTCGGCGAGGGAGAGGCCGGCCACCGACACGCTTGGGACCCCGAGACCCACCGGTCTCGAACAGGGCCCCCGCTACCGGTGGTGATGTGCACCGCATGAGATGGACGAGTTCAATGAATGAAAACGTCATGCGGGCATATTTTGTGGCCACAGAGGGAGGAACTAACCTCAGTGCTTACCGTGATCGTATGCTGCCTTTGTTTCAGGCACTTGAGCCAGCTATCAACGTGTCAACACAACGGGTATCGGATCAAGTGCGGGCAATCCAACGGTGTCGTCTGTTGGATGACACCGTGCTTGAGAGACTTCGCTCTGACTTGCAGAGAAGTCTCCCCATCACTTCTCCATCGCGAACTCAGACGGCGGTTGCACAACTACAACAGGTTGATGTCGCCGATGAAGAGATAGATGACGAGACTTCTCATGTAAGTACCCAGTACAATGATCGTTTAAGGAGCGCTTTGGAATGTGCTATTGATGAATACCGATCCATAAATCCAAATATTCGGCCTCTTTTGCCTCGGTTGCCCATACATAAGAAAAACATAGCGCTAGTGGGTGCCCTGGATTCACTATTGTCAATTTATTTTGAGAATAGTGAAAATCTCAGCGATACACAGTCAATCCTGTATTGTGCGGCTGCAGCGGCATGTCGAGTAGCGGGAGTTAAATTCCCTGTAGATAATACTACTACTCGACGGGTCGCTGCGATGCCAGCTTGGCAGCGCAGGATTGAGAGTCGTATCGCTGAGACTAGGGCACTCATTGGCAAGCTATGTTCTTTTAGGACCGGTAACACGCGACCGAGAGTGATGCGCTTTGTGACTCGGGCCTTCGTGGGAACTGGTATCAGTTCCCAAGATTATTTATCTCGAGTTACAGAGCGCATCGACTTTCTGAAACAAAAACTTTGTGCATGGGCAAACCGTATTAGGCGATATAAAAAAAGGGTGGACCGGTATTGCCTTAATCGCACATTCCAGAGAGACGAAAAGCGGGTGTATAGGGCATGGGAGCACCCTGATTCCTCGACGAGTAATGGCGATGGGTGTCGACCGAATGATGATGCCACTGTTACATTTTGGCACAGCATTTGGTCGACACCGGTCAGCCATGCGGAGGGTGATTGGATTGGGGATGTTGAGCGAGCATGTGAACGAATTCCAATAATGGAGCCTATAAATATTACTATCGACGACATAGTCAGCGCAGTCCGTCCGTTACAGAACTGGAAGTCTGCGGGACCGGACGGGCTGCACAATTTTTGGCTTAAGTGGCTCCGAAGTTCGCATGCTTGCTTAGCATCTCAATTTCAATCGTCTTTGAAATCAGGGTCGCTGCCTGATTTTTTGACATCCGGCGTTACCCACCTGCTTTATAAGTCTGGTAGTACCACGGACCCCAAGAATTATAGGCCAACTAGAGGACGCCAGCAGCTATGCCTGCATTTTTTTCAATTTACCCGTTTTGGCCGATCCCGTGGGAATTTCGGGAAATCCCTTCTTAGTGCACTCCTACGGTCCCCAAGGAACATTCATGCCAAATTTCAGCTTCCTGCGCCCAATAGTTTCGGCTGTAGCGTGTCTGTCAGTCAGTCAGTAACGCAAGGATTTTATATATTAAGGTTACATGCCTACCAACTTTATACAAACTTCTTACATCCATTTTGAGAACGAAATTATCTAAACATATATTTGATAATTAAATTCTATCTGTTTCTCAAAATGGATGTATGAGTGGGGCTCGTGGTACTAAAGAGCTCCTATTGATTGACATGGCCATTAGCCAACAAGTGCGCCGTAACCGAAAGAATCTATCGACATGCTGGATAGATTACAAAAAGGCGTACGACTCCGTGCCTCATGCGTGGCTTTTGAGGGTGCTAGAGTTGTACAAAGTAGATACAACTCTATGCACCTTCTTAAGGGCGTGTATGAGGCAATGGAGGACCGTATTGCGCTATCCAGGGTGTCGATCGATCTTGGATTGCGGTGCTCCAATAAGGATCGAGCGAGGTATATTCCAGGGCGACAGCCTGATTCCTCTGTGGTTTTGCCTTGCCCTGAACCCCCTCAGCACCTTATTAGAGGCTTCAGGGCTAGGCTATCAGTTGAGGAGAGGAGGTTATGTTACATCTCACCTCCTTTTTATGGATGACCTGAAATTATTTGCCCCCAACAAATTCCAACTGACTGCATTACTTAAGGTAACCGAAACCTTTAGTAATTCAATCAGGATGGAATTTGGTGTGGATAAATGTGCGGTCATGCATGTGAAGAGAGGCAGGATTATGGAATCTGCAGGGATACAACTCTCAGATTCCATACAACTTAGATCCTTCTCCCCAACTGAGACCTACAAATATCTGAGTATGTCGCAGTCTTTGAATATTTCTGAGACTGACATGAAACAGACGTTGCAGGCTCGGTTCTTTGGCCGCCTGAGGAAAGTACTTAACAGTCTTTTATCAGGCGGCAACAAGGTGCGGGCCTGCAACGGGTGGGCCATGCCAGTCCTAATGTATTCCTTCGGCATACTCAGGTGGACCCAGACTGAACTA
Source organism: Euclidia mi (assembly GCA_944739405.2). Taxonomy (NCBI): domain Eukaryota; kingdom Metazoa; phylum Arthropoda; class Insecta; order Lepidoptera; family Erebidae; genus Euclidia; species Euclidia mi. Next base: position 28,925,749 of record OX123188.2, on the reverse strand, counting down.
GATGCCCTGGATAGAAAAGTCCGTTCAATGCTGACTGCATCTCGTATGCATCATCCACGCTCATCAATAATGAGGCTGTACATCCCGCGGAAATGTGGGGGTCGAGGCTTTTTATGTGCTAAGACCCTCCACAACCGCGAGGTGTGCAACCTCAGAGATTATTTTCTGCAGATGAGTGTGGATGTGCATCGCGATGTAGTCGGAATAGATACCGGGCTTACCCCGCTCGCTCAGGCTAAAGAGAACTGGCACAAACCTTCAGTACTTAGAACTGAGGACCGACGAGAAGTATGGAGGGGCAAGGAGCTGCATGGACGATTCTACCGGGCCTTACATGGGCCCGATGTAAATTTTAAAGCTTCTATTTCCTGGCTGCGATTCGGTGATCTCTTTGGAGAAACCGAAGGTTTTGTCTTTGCAATTATGGACGAAGTTGTCATGACAAACAACTACCGGAAGTATATTCTGAGGGATGGGACGGTTGACATATGTCGGGCGTGTCACCAACCCGGGGAATCGCTCAGGCATATAGTGTCCGGTTGTTCGAGTCTTGCCAACGGTAAGTATTTGCACAGACACAACCAAGTGGCCAGGATAATCCATCAGCAACTAGCCCTTAAATATAATCTCGTTGGTTCAGAGGTACCGTACTACAGATATGTGCCCGACCCAGTTCTCGAGAATGGTCGTGCATTGTTGTACTGGGATCGGTCTATCATTACAGACCTATTGTAGCCAATAAGCCTGATATTGTAGTGATAGACCGAGCAGAGCGACTCGCAATGATAATCGATATCACCATACCGCATGACGGCAATCTCGTGAAGGCAGAAAAAGAGAAGGAGATTAAATATTTGGACTTAGCTCACGAGATTGTTGACATGTGGGATGTGGATTCGGCGATCATTGTGCCGATAGTCGTGTCGGTAAATGGGCTAATCGCCAAAAGCCTCGATTAACATCTAAAGAGGCTCGCACTAGGCAGCTGGATCAAGTCCTTGATACAGAAGGCAGTTCTTCTCGACACGGCACGCATCGTGAGGAAATTCCTGTCTCTGAGGCCCTAACCACCGGTGGCTTGGTCCCTGTACCCGACACCGGTGGGTCTCCGTGGTCCCTTATATATTTTAAACATTTTTTTATTGTAGTTTATTAATATAAAATTAACTACGAGAAATGTGATGAATAAAGTGAATAATAATAAACCCATCTGGGGCAGTCGTTAACCTCATCTTGAGACTAACGCAATCTCAGAGGGCAGAGTAACAGCTTTCAAACATCACCTTTATCTTGTGATATATATATATATATATATATATATATATATATATATATATATATATATAACAGGATAGAAAGAAAGCTTACAAACCGCAGGGCAGCTTTGTGGCGAGCTGAATGTGTGTGGTGACACTGCGGTCCCAAATACTTCAGAGGGTCGGTCAGGGCCTCGTCTCCGGCTTGCCTTTATTGGCTGGTTGGAGTGGATTACGAAGAGCGCCTGCAGGACCCTCGACTCTGGCTTGCCTTGGTCGGCCGGCCAGAGGGAAGCCGCAAGAGCTATTTGCTCGGGGGTGGAAGTGTCATTGTCAAGGGCGTAATTACGAGGAAACCCGCTCCAGGCCTCCTTTGTCACGAGGCCCGCGATGGCGAAACCGGTGCCGCACCGCTCTACACCCCTAGCCGCTCACACCGGTGTTGCCCTCTTGTTGCCTTTATGGTAGAGTTTGTTTGCCTTGGTGGCTATCTAGAGAGGGCCCATCCAGTGAGTTGGCGAGTCCCCGTCTGCCCCTTTTCGACATACTATAATAGTATTCAGGGCAGGTGACGTTTTTCATCCATAGTGTTCATCTAGACCAATCTATTAAACACCCACCTCAATAGCCCAGATTAATAAGGTTCCATACAAGTAGCAATAGTCTTGCACCTGCTGCGGCTAATCCGTGACTGCACTTTATAGTGCAGTGATGGAGGCGCCTCAGTAGGTGTCCCATCACATTCTAGATTAAAACTCTCAAAGGGCCTCTGCGCGTTGGACCTATGTCTCCGTGTACGCCTGCCAAAGGGCCGGTTATTCTTCTAACAACAAAGGTTAATAGAATAGCCGTGATATAGAAACAAATAATAATAATAAACAATTCTACGCACCTTCTTAAAGTCATGTATGGGGCAATGGAATACGACTTTTTGCTATCCAGGATGCCGAAGGATCCAGGAGGACGGCGAACGTATTAAAATTGAGCGGGGGATTTTTCAGGGCGACAGTCTGAGTCCCCTTTGGTTTTGCTTAGCCATGAACCCTCTCAGTACTTTACTGGAGGGTTCAAGGTTAGGCTACAGGTTACAGAGAAGTGGTCAGGTCATATCTCACCTACTTTTCATGGATGACCTGAAGTTATTTGCCCACTCTGATGCCCAATTGATAGATTTACTAAAAGTAACCCAAAACTTTAGTAAATCTATCAATTTGGAGTTCGGTGTGGATAAATGTGCTGTCATTCATGTGAAGCCGGGAAAGATGGTGCAATCTGTGGGGATCCAACTCTCAGATTCCATTAACCTATGAACGCTTCTCTTAACTGATACCTATATGTACTTGGGTATGTCACAGGCTTTAAGTATCAATGAAGCCGTCATGAAGCAATCGTTGCAAGAGCGTTTCTTTGGCCACCTGAAAAAAGTACTAAATAGCCTTTTATCAGGTGGCAACAAGGTTCGTGCTTGCAACGGTTGGGTAATGCCACTTCTTGTATACTCCTTTGGCATACTCAAGTGGACTCAGTCTGAATTGGACGCCCTAAACAGAAGAGTTCGCACACTGTTGATGTCATATCGTATGCATCATCCACGTTCATCCGTGATGAGGTTCTCTCAACAGTTAATTTCGTCCTACCACCTTTACGCAGATGACTTACAAATTTACTCGCAGGCACCACTAGAATCGGTAGCAGATGTATTTTCTGCTATAAACTCGGACTTAGCAAAAATCTGTGAGTGGAGTAAAAAGTATGGGCTCAAGATTAATCCATCTAAAACGCAAATGATTCTTATCAGCAGTCCCAGAATGATCTCTAAGTTAAATTGGTCAATACTACCTGAGATTAAATTCGACGGAAACTTATTAGCTCTTACTGATCATGTGAAAAACTTGGGGTTATGCATGGATAAAACTTTAACCTGGGGGTATCAAATGCAGGAGACTAGTCGAAAACTATTCGCGTCAGCAGGCTCGTTGCGTAGGCTACGGAATTTTCTCCCAACGGCCACTAAAATACTTGTGCGCTGGCACAGTCATTACTTCTCCCAGTACTCGATTATGCTGATGTCAGCTATCTTGACCTTACTGAGGAGCAACTTGATAAACTTGAGCGTCTCCAAAACTTTTGTATTAGATTCATATTTGGATTACGTAAATATGATCACGTATCAGAATTTCGTAGCAAACTCAAGTGGCTCCCAATTCGTCTACGCAGGAATACTCATATACTTACATTACTGTATAATATCCTATTCAACCCGGACACCCCTTCATATCTCAAAGAACATTTTAAGTTCCTTCATGACACACATGCAAAGTTTCTGAGGTCGTCTAAGGATCTGAGGCTGCAGATGCCAACACATTCCACAAATATCTATGACAAGTCTTTTACTGTGCAAGCAGTACGCTTGTGGAATGCGTTGCCGATAGAAATTAGGCAAGCAAACTCGCTTGGCATATTCAGAAACGCCTTAAAACGGCATTACTTGGCTATGTGACTGAATTTTCATATTCTATTTAGTTCGATGTAACTACGTATTTTGTATGGCTATGTGTATATTACATGTATTTATGTATTTATATATTTATGTATTTATTGATTTATGTATTTATGTATTTATGTATTGATGTATTTATGTACTTGTGTATCTATACATCTATCCTTACTTAATTTTATGACTACACCACTGTTTTTCTTTCTCTGATCATTTCCAGTCCATCCCAAGGTTGCCTGGAAAAATTGCTTTCAGCGAAAAGGCCGCCTATTGTACATACCTATATTGAATTGTATCATGTTTTGTAGCTTTTGTATCGTATCTGGTGTACAATAAAGAATTTTCCATCTATCTATCTATCTACATCCCGCGAAAGTGCGGGGGTCGCGGCTTTCTGAATGTCAAGACCCTACACAATCGCGAGGTGTACAACCTCAGAGAATATTTTCTCCGGGCGAACGTGGATATGCAACGAGATGTTGTCGCAGTAGATAATGGGCTCACCCCGCTCAGGTTGGCTAAGGAGAACTGGCGCATGCCTGTAGTACTTAGTACTGATGATCGCAAGCGTGTATGGCAGAGCAAGGAGCTTCACAGCAGGTACCATCGGGCACTGTATGGACCCGATGGAGGCCTATTAGCCTCGGTGAACTGGCTACGCTTCGGTGACCTCTTTGGGGAAACCGAAGGGTTTGTTTGTGCAATTGCTAACGAAGTTATCAAGACGAATAACTACCGGAAATATATCCTGAGGGATAGCACTACTGATATTTGCCGTGCCTGTCACCAATCTAGTGAATCCTTCAGGCATATTGTTTCCGGTTGTTCACATCTTGCTAACGGTGAGTACTTGCACAGACATAACCAAGTAGCCAGAATTATTCACCAGCAACTTGCTCTGAAGTACAAACTTGTAGACATCGAGGTACTGGTTCTGCTACATACCTGTAGTACGGCTACAGGTATGTAGCAGAACCAGTTCTCGAAAATGGCCATGTCATATTGCACTGGGATCGATCTATCATCACGGATAAGACTGTTGTAGCCAACAAGCCTTATATCGTGTTGAGAGATCGATCAGAGCGCCTCGCAATAATTGTTGATGTCACTATTCCTCATGACGAGAATCTCGTGCAAGCCGAAAAGGAAAAACAGATTAAATATCTGGACTTGGCTCACGAGATTTTCAACGTGTGGGATATGAACTCAGCAATTATTGTGCCGATAGTCATGACCGTTAATGGTCTAATAGCCAAGAGCCTCGACCGTCACCTTAAGAGGCTCGCGTTGGGTGCTTGGGTCAAGGGCCTAATGCAGAAGGCAGTACTTCTGGACACGGCACGTATTGTGAGGAAGTTCCTGTCTCTGGAGCCCTAACCACCGGCAGCTTGGACCCTGTGCCCAATGCTGGTGGGACCCCACGGTTAATTTTATATTTTTAAGTGTGTTTTTTTTAAATTATATATTTAAAAATATAATTTTAATTAGAAAAATAATAAATAAAGAAGAATAATAAAAATAATAAAAAAATCGATAAATGTAAGACATACATACATACATACATAGACTCACGCCTGTTTCCCGGAGGGGTAGGCAGAGACTACGGAACGCCATTTGCAACGATCCTGACATACCTCACTTGCTTCACTCACTCCCATCAAGTTTTTCATGCATGCTCTTCTATTAAGGGTACTTCTGACTTGTCCTTTTTTCAGGATGTGTCCAATCTGGTCAGAGAACGTCCGCCTAGGTCTTCCCCTTTGTCCTGTTCCATTCACACTTGCCTTATATATCTTCTTTGTCAGTCTATCGTCATCCATCCTCTCCATGTGCCCAAACCATCTTAACATGCCTTTCTCAATGCTTGTCACTACATCTTCTTTTACCCCACACCACTCTCGTATCACACAATTCTTTACTCTGTCGGTCAAAGACACACCACACATACTTCGCAGTGCTCTCATTTCTACAGCATTTATTTTACTTTCAAATCTCTTCTGCCATACTCAACTTTCACTACCATACATAAGGGTAGGCACTAACACACCTCTATGTACAGCCAAACGTGCCTTTTTGGACACGTTTTGACTGTTCATAAACGCTTTCAGAGCTCCATTCACACTATTACCTGCATTAACTCTCCTTGCAATATCTTCTTCATTCTTACCATCTCTTGTAAACAACGTACCTAAGTAAACAAACTCATTCACTTGTTCCACTCGCTGTCCATCGATCAAAACATTACAAGCCGTAACGCATTCCTCCTTTTCAAAAACCATAACTTTCGTTTTTCTTACATTCACTTTCATTCCTTTCTTCTCTAACGCACCATGCATGATTGCTACCATCTCCTGCAACACCTCCGCTGAAGATGCAAGTATTACCTGATCATCAGCATAAAGGAGGCATTTGACGAGTAACCCATTCATCCTTAATCCGCAGTCACTATGTTTTAAATCTTGCAAACAACTGTCCATGAAGAAGTTAAACAGCCACGGCGACGCTACACATCCCTGTCTAACACCTTTCTCAATGTAAGACACTTCACATAATAAGAGGTAAGATACAATCCGGGGACTATGCAATCGATGATACTAACACAATTACAGCCATGTAACCGACTGATCTTTATAATAGGTTATAAACAATTGAAAGGCTTAGACCATACCATAATAAAACAATCACTAACAACCGAATACAAAACTATGCAAAACACAACTCACCGGAAAACATCTCATTAAAGCACTCAACACTTATGCCGTTCCAATATTGACCTACTCATTCGGCGTAATTAAATGGACTAAAACAGATATAGAACAAATAGAACGAAAAACACGAACCACTTTAACGAAATACAATCATTTGCACCCAAAATCTGCAATAGAAAGATTAACTATCAAAAGACAGCCGAGGTTTCATTGATATTAACCACCTCTGGAAGAAACAGGTACATAATCTGAAAACATTTTTCTTCACAAAAACATGTACAAGCCACATTCATAAAGCTATTGCCCAAAATGATTTGAACTACACTCCACTCAACCTGCACGAACCAATTAACACTGAAATTGCGAGCAATAGCGATGTGCAGACACAGAAAATAGACACCTGGAAAAATAAAACACTTCACGGCCGGCACCCACATGACTTGGAAAATACTCATATAGACCCAGTAGCTTCAAATAAATGGTTAAAGATAGGTAACTTGTTTCCAGAAACAGAAGGTTTTATAATAGCCATCCAAGACCAGATTATAAACACCAAAAACTATTGAAAATTTATAATAAAAGACCCTACCGTTGCAAACGACAAATGTCGTAAGTGCCATACTCAATCCGAAACTATCCAACACATAACCGGAGCTTGTACTACCCTCACACAGACCGACTACACACACCGACATAACCAACTAGCCAATATCATCCATCAAAATTTAGCACTAAAACATAATCATCCAAGATACTACGTCACCATATTATAAATACACACCACAAACTATCCTCGAAAACACCACTCATAAGCTGTACTTTGACCGCGCCATTCTAACAGACAGAACTATTCACTTTAATAGGCCTGACATAACACTAGTTGATAAACATAATAAAACAACTTATCTCATAGATATTGCAGTTCCCAACACACACAATTTACAAAAAACTATTAGCGAAAAGATAAGCAAATATTCAGAATTAAAAGAAGAAGTAGCACGAATTTGGCGCCAGAGTAAAGTTTATGTCGTCCCTATCGTAATTTCTACCACTGGTGTCATCCCGAAACACCTTCATCATAGCCTTAAATTAATTGACCTCAAAGAAAGCCTTTATATAAAACTCCAGAAAGCCACCATATTGAATGACTGCAGAAATTCATGTCATTAGACGAAAACGATACACCTCAAGCAACATCTACAACATAATATAGATATACACTCTGCATTTACTTGGTACCCACCCGTAAATGTAGATTATACCAGCTAAGAGCTGAGAAAAATAGAAAAAGAAACATAATAATAATAATATAGAGCGAAGTGGAAGAGTTAAATAAAGAAAGCTGACCCCACCACCATGTGCGATGCATAGCTAGGAAAAGAGAGAGACACATTTAGATCCAACCAATAATGACATTACTGGACCAGTTCTAGCACAAATAGTTTAATGTAATCTTCATCAATCATCAATTGGACAGTTAACAAGGTTGCCATTTGCTAGATTGTATTAAAAAACCTTTTGTAAGTATTTTATAGTACGGAGGCACCTCTATTACTGTTTCTCAACACAAAGGTAAGAGAATATGTTATATTTCGCATAAAAATAATATTAACAAACACAAAAACATTGACGATTTGTGCCATTGCCGAGATCCCTGACCATTTGTACAGATTTTTTACAATTTTGACACACAGGTGAGTAAAATTCTTTTTAGTCAATTTAAAGTTAAGGCTATGACAGAAACAAGCAATAAACAGCACATTTAGATAAATGAGTGCAGTTAACCATAGTAATAACCGCGGCATACATTTACTTATTGATATCAGTAAATGTATGCCGACATATTCATGAATTCTATTATTTGCATGAATATTCTATAACATTACAAAACCTCACACCAGGACTATTAGCTACAACCCACAAAAGAGCCTACATATCCCAACCAGAAAGCACATAATATCAAAAATTCAGCAACATTGCGAGCGTACAGTGCGAAAAATTTCTGGATTCACAACACGTTTTAAGAGCTCGAGTCAGGCAGTCAGGGTAACATGTCATACAAAGGCAGCTGAGAGGTGTAATTGGTAGCTAATCCTCGCCTTCACCGCTAGTACGACGTACGACGGATTGCTGGGAACACAGGCCGTATAACAGACTAAGTGGCTATGCAAACGGGATAAAATTGACCGAAAACTAGGTTATATTTCGGTAGCATAGGCTTTGACGTCTGATTGTTTCTAAATGACACACTGGAACATAAACTGGACACAAAAAAGCCTTTACTCAAATAAAACTACAAAATTTAAACCAAATTACGAATACATATTTTATTCATTACAAAATTTCTGAGAATTTAATTCGCTGTTGGCATCACGCAGAAACTAGGTAATATTGCAAATATAATTTAATTATCCTCGCAAGAATTTTACCTTGGTATTCAACTAGCCGTTTCGTTTCTGCGGTCGTAGGTATAACAGATTTAATTAATGTAAGAAACGCTTTGTAATTACGCTACTTTGTTATATCCATTTGATAAAATCGGATTGTTGCATAGAGAATCGATCAGAAACTAAATACTTTGATTTTCAATGGTGTCATCAAATAGTTTTAAAATAATCTTAGTACAAATAAATTACATTTAATGTTGCAATGCTAGAAAAGTAAAACAAGGTGTACCTAGCCGGACGAATGAACACATTCAGAAGATGCCGATTGTCAATGGCGAAAATGAATTTTTAAAATCGCACCTACGAGAATGTTTAGAATTTTATCACAGTTATGACGCTCGTGCCTATTTCAAAATTCTTTTATGACTTCCTCCTTTTTACTGTCTGCAGTAAAGCGAGAACGTTTCTGATGATAGCTCCACGGCTATGTGCCTGCATTGTCTGAATATCGACGTACAAAGATACGTGTACAGTCCTTTTTTAACCGACTTAAAAAAAGGAAGAGGTTCTCAATTCGTCGGAATCTTTTTTTTTATGTATGTGCCCCGATTTCTCTAAGACGCCTGAACCGATTTCGAAAATTCTTGTTTTGATTGAAAGAGTATACCTTCCAATTGCGCCCATGATCATCTGGTCAGGATCTGATCATGGAATCCTGAAAAAATCGAAGGAACTCTTCAAATTTAATTAGCACGCTTGAAGCGATTTGACGATAATAATCCAATGCCGTCGAGTTTGGGCTCGTTTGAGTCTTTTTTACATAAACTTTGATGCTGGATGATTTCCATGGTCTGATTATAAAGCTGGAAGGTAACCATGAGATCTTAGTGATACAATAAACCAATCTAATCGAGTTTAGGGTCGTTTGATTCGACTTAACATGGACTTTGGTACTGGATGTTTTCCAGGGTCAGATGATGGAGCAGAAAGGTGGCCATGGGATCTTTGTAATACAAAGATGCAATGCCATTGAGCTTGGGCTCGTTTGATTCGTCTTTACATGGACTTTAGTGCTGAATGTTTACCAAACTCTGATGATGATGGAGCAGGAAGGTAGCCGTGGGATATAATGTAATACAATTACGCAAGTCCATTGAGTTTAGACTCGTTTGATTCTTCTTTACATGGATTTTAGTGCTGAATGTTTTCCAAAGTCTAATGATAGAGCAGGAAGGTGGCGATGGGATCTTTATAATACAATAACGCAATCTCATCGAGTTTAAGCTCGTTTGTTTTGTCTTGGCAAACACTTTGGTACAGGTTGATTTCCGGGATCTGATGATGGAACTAAAACGAACGTGTATAGGCTAGTTAGTTGAAAACAAAAAAAATACTTGAAATTGCCAGAAAGATACACAGGTCTACATTTCAGAATTGAGGCACGTAAGGAAGGCCTCCCCATCATGTACCACCTACGCTATCCTATGTACCTTCTTACCACCTATTACAATTTTTATTAGTATACCACAAAAAAGCAAAATATAAAAATTATTTTAAATAAAAATAAACCGACTTCAAAAACACTAAGGAACTAAAAAGCAAAAAATAATTGGTTTTGGAGCATACATTTTTGGAGTCGGTGCACAAGCTACCTATTCTATCAACAACGAAAGTTATATAAAAAAGTGTAGAGGTTTTATAGTCAGATCAGAAATATTTGGCTTGGCACTGACTTCAAAAATTTTTGCTCCAAAGCCAATTATTTTTTGCTTTTTAGTTCCTTAGTGTTTTTGAAGTCGGTTTATATTTTATTTTTTCCTCGTAGAGTTTGGTGGAACCGTAGCTGGTTGTCTCTTAGTCAGCGTGCTACAAAACTTCAATATTAGGTTCTTACAATACCGCCGTCATACCAAATAATTCTAATAAAGATTAAATAGACTTAGGGCAAATAATGATAAACTTTGATAGCGATTATAATCCTAAGCGGACTATTGATCTAATCTTAATTAAGATAACTTTACTTTTGCTTTTACTTGACAAATTTACATCGCGTTGCCGGCAGGTGGGGTACGTCAAAAAATCAATAAAGGTAAGTAATCAGTGACGATTTATAATTGTTACACACACGGACCGTTATATTATTATTATTATTATTACATAGGTACATACATACATATACTCACGCCTTTTTCCCGTCGGGGTAGGCAGAGACAACAGAACGCCACTTGCTCCTATCCTTACAAACCTCACGCGCTTCCTCTACACTCATTACTCTTTTCATACATGCTCGCCGGTATCATTATTATTATTATTTTAATCTTTTATTTTCAGGTAAAAACAACCCATAGATTATAGACAAACATACATAAAATAACATTATATTACAAAACAAACAGGTGTGTTCACGGCTTCGTGTTACGCTGAATGGTATTGCGTAACTTCCCATGAAAACGCCGATACACGACACCCTTCGGCCAAAACACTTCCTTAAGGAAAGTCTCGAGATGTTGAGTCGGCTCCCGCACCACATACGACTTGAAGTTGGTGTTAAGCCTTGACTCCAATCTCTCGACTCTCAAAGTCAACTTATAACTGCCGGCATTTTCTATACATGTGGACATGTGTGTTGAAAAATATGCGGGTCGCTACATAAGCAACAGATTTAACCGTGAAACTAAAGCTCACATTTCATTTTCTCTCGCAGTAATATCACTCTTAACTGAACCTCATGTTGGGGTAAAGTCAGCACACTAGCAAGTAGCAACCCTCTCTGCACACATTGTTTGTGTATGCTTGTGGCATTATGTATATGTTTATGATGTGCGTTGATTCAAGTTGCCGGGATGCACAGAGTAAATCCCCCGTTTACTGCGGATTTCGCTATAATCCGCTCTTCTCTAAGACTTCGTATTTGCCCAGATTCGTGCAAATATTATACTCGTTTTGAGCTCAAGATAAATAGCTACGATTTATTGCCAATGGCGCGTTTTTATTTAATTTGTATGCTAATACGCAAATCAGGCTTGTAGCTATACATACTCGTATCAAATTACAAGACACCAAAGTTGGTCACAAGAACTAAATAACATAATTTTTTCCAATGCTTTATACTAGTTTATAGAGTTGCTTTTTTCAACTACTTATTTCGCTTTTCAGTTTAACCTGATTTTTCAGACATAATAAGGGCTAAGGTTACGAAACATGTAATTTTACTGATAATTCCAATTCATTGAATATTCTTTTCGTATCTTAGACGTAATGGTGTAGTTATTCCAAAATTCGATTTGTACCGACAACAATTCGAGCTCACAAATGGCTTGGAACACAATTTAAAGAGTTTGATTAGAAGTACATCGAGACGGAGGATTGTACACAATACCTAATAAGATAGGTATTGATTGTGCCCGAAGCATGTTCGCTTATCCTATAATTCGTTCCCTTCAAGAAAACTTTCATAAAAATAAACAAAATTAAAAGTATACTTATTCTATAAACCTTGTGAAAAATTGTATTTGTTGTTAATATCAGTATGTTAACTTTTCAGCTGCGTCGAATGATCAGCTGTGACATATATTTCAACTTATTTCACGTACAGGTACATGTGTATATCACTGATCTATACCTAAACGGATGTACCGATTGTAATCAAATTTTCACTTGTTTTAGGTAATTCCCTGGACGACTTGGATTTACTATTGAACCTAGTAGGTGATGCGTTTGCCAAGATACAGATACTACGCAAGTAGAACCGCGAGGAATAATAAAATACTCTTAGATCCTTATAAACCTAGCCGTATTGCACCGCCACCGCTAAGTAAGAATTAGAGCAGCTTACGTGCAACCATCTTGTTTTGTGCCGTTACAAAGTGTATCCTTTAACTGCCGCAAGAGCAGTAACAGTGCTGTGAATAATATATACGCAGATATACTGCGGTCAGGGAAGAAGCCAGCTTCTTACAAACGACTTAGTGTCGTTATCGATCTCACAGTAAAACCTTATTTTATACATTGTTTAAACTATAATGGACTTCTACCACCAGTATGTAAAGATGCTTTACGGAAAAATAAATAGTAATAAATATTCTTAGGCCAAGCCAAAGCCATACATGAATATAGCTAGATGGTTGTTATGTGAATGTAGACTCTATTAACGCTAAATATATACCAGCTGGTATGCTATCCGCCTTGCACACGTACTAGCCCACTACTGGACACGGGTCTCTTCTTTAATATGAGAAGAGTAAGGCCACAGTCCTCCACAGTGGGAAAGTGCCGGTTGGCAAACTCTTCGTGTTTTTCGAGAATTCTCAGACAAGCAGGTTTGAGGTTGTATTTCTTTGCCGTTTAGAAGCGATAATTAATAGTTCAATAGGCATATAAATTCCAAAAATTCATCTAACTTGTTAACAAACTACATATATTATATTGTGATAAGCTTTTTGGGCCAAGCTTCTTGCTAGATTTTTGTGCCTATACTGTATTATTTCACGAGCATAAAAGTAGTCACGAGTAAAATTAAATTATCCCTAATAAGAAGCAGGCAAGAGTATCCATAGATCCAGTTATTAAAAGCGCAGAAGCATAATAGACGAATCGCATTCAGTTATTGAAAAGGCGGCCCACTTCGTTGAATGGGACGCATTCAGGTCAAAAAAGGACACCATTATAATATTTATATCGTAGACTGGGATAGAAATCTGTCAACTTAAGCTTTATCATCGTATTAGGAGTGTCTTGCGCTCATGTAACGTCTATTATTGCACGATATTTGGCTTTAAAATGTTCAATACGCGGAACAAGATGTAATTTTATGCGATAAAAATGCGTACATACAGTTATATATTTTACGTTTCCAAAGTATGTGAGCAGTCTGATGATACGCGATACTTTTCAGTGTAAAAATTATAATAATTGGATATTCGCGTTCGAAGGAAGAACATAGTCACTACGTCGGTTGTACAAGAGACAAGGCTTACTAATGCCTGATTGACGGCGAAGCGGTTCCGTAGCTTATACAATTGGCTACACATACATACGTTTGTAAGTTATTGTTAGAAAAAGTTTATTATGACATCAATGAATGCCTGAATGATAAATTAATTACACTATGACATTCCTTATTATTGCAATAGAACACTGACATTTAATGATACCTACTGAAATTTTATTTTTTTTAGTTTTAAGGCGAGGTTGCAGTACTTTTTAAGATTTTGATCGTCTGAAAGTCCCATGAACTGTGATATTTTTAATGAATAAAAATTAAAGTATAAAAGTTGAACATATCTTCTAGTAAATCGTAAAGATAGAAACACGATTTGGAATGATTGGCTCGATAAAAAAAAATGTCAAACATGGCACTAAATCACAATTTTAAACGTGTACTGCTTAGAGATTCCATAATGAATTTATATGAAAGTATTATCAATAGAAACAGCTCTTTATTTTAAAATAAATTATAAAAACAGATTTCGTAATTTCGTTATCATTTTTCTCCAAGAAAAAAAATAGTCAAAATGTTGGTCGCTCGCCGGCCGTTCATCAGTGCCTGTCTAGGCGTGATTGAGGGCGGACGTACGTCGTTGCTCCGCAAAATCCCCCTCCACCCCCGCATTTACATTTGAAATTAGTCAGAGTTGTTAATTTTACTACCGTAATAATGCCAGAAAGCGAGAAAAAACAAAAAAAACAGGTTTGTCATGAATGGTCAATAAGGTCGAAAATCGCATGCACCTGTTTTCTGCAATCACTATCGATAGCTGATCACTTTCTGTAAGTCATTTGTTTTGTAGACGTTCATTTGTTTTGTAGGCGTTCATTTGTTTTGTAGACGTTCATTTGTTTTACACCTTAAACAAATGAACGTTTACAAAACATATTCATTCATATGAGCGCGATGGCGTGACATTACGGATCATTCCCAGTAGTTCTATTGAATACCCTTGTAAAAACATACATAGAACTAGACTGGGACATTTCCTATTACTTATCCCATTACTTCTATTCTCCTCATCAAGTTGTGTTAATAGAATTAGGACAGTTATATCATAGAATTGTTCAATAGGGCTACTGGGAATGATCCACAAAATAGTAAAACTTGAAATTAACGAACTGAAATTAATTAACTTATTACACAACAATATTATCTGGGAGTACGGTTAAGCTTTGAAAGACCCACCATACCCCCAGGGGTACGGTGGGTCGGCAGCGAAAACTGTGCAGTACAATCTACTTAGTTGTTTAATACTAAAAGGAGAAAAACAAGAACAAGTGAATAGACTTTGATCATCCGTCAATATTTGTAACTTACTTATGATTTTGTATTTCTATAATAATAATATATTGTGTTGATTCAGCCTCAAATCACTTTTATTACTTGACAAATACACACATCAGTATTTTATTATTACGAATGTCCCATCTGGATACTTTGTTTTTAGTCTTTGAACACGCACAATAATGCTTCTCTTTTACACTTGCTAAATGCCAATTTTTTTATTCACTCAATTATTTGTGATACTGAATTAATTATAAATTGTAAATAAAATGTTGTAATCTTGTAATACTCATGAATGAGAAGTGATTCCATAACTTTTAGTCATTTTTCTACTATAGTTTGTGCAAAATCTCATTACACACTACGGCATTTTCAAATGTAACGTACACACACGCGAGTAAAAGAGCGAGCGCTTCTGACCGCAGCGCGTATGCGACTAAAGCCAAATGAGACATTTAGCCTGTTTTTAATCTGCCACTTTTGAAGTTCGCATAACTCATCTACGGTTTTTTTACGCTGCGGTGTGGCACACGCACACACGAAGCCCTCCCCCCGCTCATTCGCTGACGCCACCGCCGTGTTTTTGTTTTTGCGGGGCGTAGCTCGACCTCACCGGTCGAGCTACGCACTGTACTGCAACCTCGCCTTAAGTATAATTTATGCAATGATAATTACTATTCCAAATGTAATGCTAATAATTGAAAATATTCTCTATGTTTTAATGTCTTTTTAATATTTGCACGCCTTATGTGGCAGAATATGCTGGACGTTAAATTTATAACACATGTATGATACCATATTCTAGAAAATAAATGATATTCTATTCTATTATACATAGACATTTATTTTGCTCAGGAAATAATCATTGCAGCAGAACTTAATTCCCATATCCAGCCAAAGCCAGGGCATTAATAATGGTATTTTCTCCGCTGCAATTAGGATTCAGGTAATATTTTTCTAGGTAATCATGAAAATCGGATAAAGAACGTTTCACCTTATTGCGTTTGTAATTATGAACTACGATTACCAAATATGTGTCTAGTAGCTAAATCCATGGATACATAAAATAATGGGCCCGGCCGTAAGACACTCATATCATTTGCTGTCATATATTACAATACCACCTACTGTAGTCTGTAGGTATCTTTATTTACTTAGAAATCACCTCTTATAACTTTGTGGATATAAGTTCTTATCACCTCATATCTGGATTTCTTCTCATGTAGTGGCTAACACCCGGGTATAGCTCACAAGGACTTTAGATCGAGAATATAATAAGCAATAAATCTAAATGATCACAGAACGGATTTGTTTACCACGGTTTCAAATAATAACGTTCACTTCAAGTTATCAAATTATATTAAGTCTAAGTTTGTCGTTTTTGTTTTCAAAGTAATTAAAAGTTCAGTTTCTGTAACGAATTAAGTTGGTGCCTATCACGTCGGCGCAGATATTATTTATCTGTCTGCGTTCTAGCGCTTAGGACTTATATCTAATATTGTAAGGATTATGAACGAATCGAAATCAGCTTCGTGTGTTTATTAATCTGTTTATACTAAGAGTAAAAGAGAACTAATATCAAATGGAACCACGATTTGCATTTCTCATAAAAATTGTCTACATTTAAAATTTGCGGCGATATGCCTTGAATTTAAACTACGCCATGTAGGTACACTAGGTACTGTCCTAAATAATTCACACACATGCTGGGGATAAGCCAATGGTATCAAAACTTGTTTACAGATTTCAATCAAACTATCGAAGAACAACTCACAAACGAACATAAGGTACAGATTGATAAAATTGACGATATATTCGTAGATAATAATTACTTTCCTTTTTTTTTTTTTTGAATATACAAACATTTATTTTCCAAACAAAATCAACTATTACATAAAAAGCAGCTTAATTATGTCCTTAAATTAAAATACGCCTATTTAATATATACAATACGAAAAATAAAATAAATTAAAATTAAATTTAGAAGGCGTCATGGAAGTCATCCGCATCGCAGTCAATCGGAAGCGTGCCCAGAAGACTGGCGGCATTGCCTCGTTGTATAGCAATGCTTATCTTTTGTGCTAAATACGTGCCAGCCCTCTGGTCACCCGAGGCGTCGATCAGTCTCTTTGCGAGATCCCTAAAAAGGGATCTCGCACTTGGACCCCATGGCCCCAGGGTTTCGACCCCAAACGGCTCAAATACATAATCTCCTACAAGATTTACGTATTTGCGCCACTTGAGGGTCTCTGCTAAAGCAGCAGCAGCGCCCGCACAACCTGCTGTGCTGGAAAGATGGGATGGCGCAAGGGTATCGACACATGTCGCGTCCCATACCAAAGGCCTACCCAGCTTCCACGTCAGTAAAGACATCCCGTCCGGTCTCTTGCCATCGTCACGTGCCAAGCCCTGAGGTTCAAGTTGGGCTGGAACGCCAGCGGGGACAAGAGCACGGCGCAGAATGTCGTTGAGGTTGGCGTGTCGTTAAATACGACCCGCGCTCCTGCTGCATGACAGACCATGGTGACCAAGGCTATCGACAGCCTCTCCGCAGTGACAGCGATGCGGAGAGACACATGACGCGCCTAAACGGAGGTAAGTAGCGAAGCGGAAGGTTGTATCGTCCAACATGGTACCTATATTGGACGATGGCAGTGCCTGAAGCCAGAGGCCCGATTCCCATTCTCCCACAGCCAACAGGCAAGCACGCTCCGCAGCGTTGGCCGATGTATTGAGGAGTTTTTCTCGTACCACGCTGCAAAGCGGCCCATCCCATTGCCTCTGGGAGAACAAGTCTCGGGGTAACTCAATTCCTGGACAAGAATTTCTCCAAGCGTTCATGGCATCGGCCTTACACGGCACCTCAGAATCAACCAGTGTAGGTGCTAAGATTTTCCTGGTCAATTCTGCAGTGCTGTGGACCGATGACAAGAACGCTGGCAGGCTTACGTCAGAAATTTTGCGAACGCCGAGGCCGCCTAAGCGCACAGGTAAGGACGCTTGTTGCCACACTCGGTCGTTCAGAGCCACATTTAAAATTTTACTTAGGGTATTCTGTATAATTTTGTCAATTTGAATGAGTGGAGTCGGATTTTTCCAAAAAGGTGAAGACCGTAACGCGTGTGTAAATTTAGGGACAAAAAGACAATATCGAATAATAGTAAAAGCCGAATGTATATTAATTTTGAGTAGCTTGTCTGAAACATCACTAAAATTTTGAATTTTTTCCTGTATAAAGGAATCAAAACCGTCGTCTAAAATTGGGGACCCCAGGAGGCGAAGAGAACTTTTTTTAACTTGGGTGATATTGGGTGCCAGATATTGGAATTTTGAAAGAATAGAGGATTTATCTAAATTGTCTTTAATAAAAATTTCGCATTTGCTTGTATTCAACTCTAAGCCTATGGATAAAAATTTCGATTTCAGGAATGCCAGATCTTGATATACAGTATTTACGTCACCTCCCAGGGTTCCATCATCGAGGTACCAGATGTTTAATTTTGAATTTAGTTGGTTTATAACTGGATGGATGGCCAAACTAAAAATTAGTGGTCCTAGAGGGTCACCTTGTTGACAACCGACGGCAGATTCTAAAAGATGTTCCTTGTATATTAATTTAGAAGGGTGTCTGTAACATTGCCAAAGAAAATTGTAGATTTGGGGTGTTTCCAATTTAACTTGTGTCAACAAGGTGTCTCTATTGACTGAGTTAAAGGCATTCTTTAGGTCAACCTTCAAGACAACCTCACCTCCATTACAGTCAAGGTACGTTGACAAGGCATGTACAGCAGCCTCGCAGCCTCCTTTAGAACCAAATCCCAGCTGTTGTGGCTGAAATTTACAAGAAAAGCTGGTGTTAAAATGGCGACAGCATATTTTAGCTGCCATACGCCTGTACGTGCACCCCACGGCAATGGGACGAATGCCACCATCCCGCTTTTGTAAGGCGCACAGATTAGCGCCATACAAAACGTCGACGATGGCATCGTTCACATTGCCGGAGAGCATGAGATTAGTTAATGCCGTTAGCCCACTCAAAAGCGAGTCGCCGGCCGCCCCGGCGCTTGAACACATAAGATCCTTAAGATGTTGTGGTGTCAAGCCGTCGAGACCACCAGCAGACCCGCTCTGGAAGGAGCCAACGGCACCAACCACGTCCTTGGCTGTAATGCTGAGAAAGCCCGAGTCAGCGCTAGGTGGCTCAGGAAAGGAGAGGTTATCCCCTGGCGCTGGATGCTTGCTCTGCTGACTTGCGAGTGTGTCGGCAGAGCAAGGCGCCACCACATCGCTACTGAATAAGAGCCTGGACGCTCCTCTGATGTCGCCTTCCCTTAGTTTCGACTCTACATGATGGAAGATGGTGCTGTTGCGGTGAGTTTTGGGAGGATGGTATTCTAATTTTGATGCCGAAATATTGCAGTTATTTTTAATTTTTGTTGTTAAAGATTTTTTTTGTAAGCCGGTCTCCTTGAGCATGTAGAATTCTATAAGGGAAAGTGAGTAGCTGTTCCCAAGCCGTAATAGAATTCTCCCGGATGACAAGGCCTATGCAATGTGCTAGGTTTTGAGCCACCGAAGGCCTCGCACCACGGGGAATTCTCTTCGGGATCGGAATGGAATTTTTTAGCTGACTTAAATACTGCCAAAAGGGAATTTTAGGGGCGTCTGTGGGATTGTTCTGTGTAGTACTGGTGGAAGTAGTGGGGCCGGAAAGTACATTTTGGTTTTTGTGAATTTTTCCTAAATGTACTTTGAGGCCCCGCTCACCTTTGAACAAACGTGCTTGGGGACAGATGGGGCAGCGCACCAGGGTAGTCGGTGTGTAAAGTTGACTGGCACTTACCTCCTCATCGCTTTTGCCACCGTTATACGACATGAATTACACAATTCACTAAAAATAAACTTATAGCTAAAATATAATATCAAAAACAATCAAAACAATCAACGAAATAGACACTGACGTTTGTCAAGCACTTTAATATTTTTATTGTCCGTGGCGGCGGTCCTTTGCCATCGGCCAGTGCACTAGCGGAGGCCGGCATGGTGGCACATTAGAGCTGTACGTTTCGGTGCGCTTCGGTGAGCCCGAAACGGCGCTCCTCACACCAGCCAGCAAGAAATATTTATTCCCGATACAACGGTTTCGACGTATTTGGCTCTATTCATTTTTCTTAGTGATCAAACGTTGGAGCGGGTGAAATTGCGGGTGATTACTTTCCTATATTTTATAGTAAGCAGTATTATAATTTTGTCATCGACATGCAAACATTTACCCTGCCCATGAATAAAATAAGTCAAGAAGTAGTCATTCGTAATAAGTTAAAATTTGTAAAACGAAAAATGTAAGCATTTTTGAATAATTCGAAGTTTTATCCGCAAAGATCACGCACCGCCAGTACGCACATTTAACCATCCAACACAAACGAAACATAACGTCAAGAAATATTCCGTGAATTTCTATTAAAATGGCGTCGTAATTTGGGCCGCGCTAATGTTCTTTTTACGATTTGTTGTGTAAAACACTTTTGATGTGGACCCAGCTGCATCAGTTATACGTATCTATGTTTATACGGGAGACCTAGTATGAGCTGATTATACGTTAATGTTGTCGTCACAATTGCTGCGTTCGACATACTGATTTGTGTTTGCATTCTGAGCTGACCAATCAGAGTGCCGATGCCGTCGTCATATCGAACAGAGGTCATGGGTTAACCCATAATAGGACTACTGAAATAGAATCCCATTGATGTATTGACGCAATGCCTCGATGTAAATTACCCTTTTAATCGGTTTATTTGCCAACGGTTATGGCTTGTAATCTTTGGACACGGCTCCTGCATTCGATGGGTTAAATGATTTATTTGTTTTATTTTTAATATGGTTAGTATTTTATTGTTGATTTGATTAATGTTTATAGCGATTAGATGCAGTTACGTACTCAGTGGATTTTATTAAAAAGTTGCCAACGCATTTGATTATTTTATTTAATATGTTATAGTTATTAGGTACTTATGATTGATCTGAATCACTGTATATAAACTCGTATATTGCATTCATTTTATGTACATAATTACATTGAACTTGTATAACTCTGAAGATGGTAGTAGAGATGTATTTACTATAGGTATAATAATTACCTACCTACGTTTTGAGTTTGACAGTCCATACATCCAGCGCTTTACTAAAATCTATGTTATCTGAAACGAATGTATGACCAAATTTTTGTAATACCAGAACACCGCAGTGTTCCTCCTTCCGACATAACCATTTTAAAAACCTGTTCTAACTTAACCCTAAAAGAATCATCGCTTTATCGTGAAGTGTCATGGACACATACATACATATAAATAAAATTGAAGTGTCTGTCTGTGAATTCAAAATAAATACATACAGTTAGTTGCACGAAACCACGTCTCAAACAACTTTTTTTTAATTTTTGTTTGTCTGTTGGTCTGTCTGTCTGTCTTTCTGTTTATCCGGAGTTTTCTATGGCATGGTTGAACCGAATTTAAAGGGAGTTTTCCCGGATACAGGACTTTGTAGGGCTACATCTATACACATAAATAAAATTGGAGTGTCTGCTTGTAATATTAAAATAACCGCTTTTACTAAATCCATATGGATATCGTATACACAGTAGATAAATATACCGAAATGACATGTTTTACAACTTTGTCTGTCTGTCTGTTTGTTCTCGCTAATCTCTGTAATGGCTGGACCGATTTTGACAGGAGTTTAACTGGCGGATAGCTGATGTACCAAGGAGTAACTTAGGCTAAATTAACCGGTTACGCGAAGTAGTTCCCTCAGGACGCGGGTGAAACCGCAGGAAACAGCTAGTATAGGCTATAATTTGTCCCGATAAGGGCTATTATCGAGATACCGAAAATAAATCGGTTGAGACCGCGGGCAACAGCTAGTTATAAAATAATATCATATCTTTGAGACGTTCCGTATTGGGGTCCGAACATCCGTCCACCGCAAGGGGAGGGGTAATTGGAACACGTCATGCTTCCTCCTATGACAAACGACGGAGTCCGACCACTCACTGTTTGTCTAATAAAGTAACATTGGGAAAGTTAAACGAAAAACTTCAAGAAGCAGTGTTAACATGCTTGCTTTGACTGTTTAAGAAGTTATCCGATTATTTTGGCTGTTTTTTTTTGTTTTTTTTTTTATAGTAATAGGCGACAAACGAGCAGACGGATTGCCTGATGGTAAGCAATTACCACCGGCCATGGACACAAGCAACACCACAGGAGTCACAAGTGCGTTGCCGCCCCTTGGGGTTGGGAAAAGGGATAGGATGAGGAGTGAAATGAGGGAGAAGGAAAGGGGATAGGAATGAAACGCAGCATTTTAGGTACTTTTACTTTACGTCGATTTTCTGTGAGAGGGTAGTACTTCCCCGGTCGATCCGGCCCATCTATGAAAAGAATCTGACTAGGATTATGAAAGAAAGTTTGTGGTGGATGGATGATTGTCTGTTGCTCTTTCACGTAAAAACTACTGGACCGACGATAATGAAACTTCGTATTAATATAGACTCCCTCGCCTGTTTCCCTGAAGGGAAACACAGAGGTGTAATATTACACCCACATTTCGCCATGAATTTTTAGGTCCCACGTAAAAGGGGGCGAGCCTAGTAACACTTTTGCCCGACCCCGGAATTGAACCCGCGACCTCCGAACAGCAGGCGCATACGCTATCCACTGGACCACGGAGGCATTTAAATATAATTTATACATAGAATAGCACAAAAGCAAGCAAGACGCAATAACTACTGTTCTATAAGTTTAATTATTGAAACGTGTTACTGTTGTGTATGAAATTTAATATTGAGGCACATAAATAATGATAAATTAAATCTTGATATAGGAGGACAGGTTTGCTCCATTTATTCTCGTCTATCGGAATATTGTCTAACCACTCACACTTTGCTTTCATTTTCTCCCAGGTCCATTTTTTTGTATATGGATTGAGATACCTACCTGTATCTCACTTCTGCGTTATACCGAACTAAAACTCACCTTCACTGCGTAACAGGCCCATTTCGGCCCGCCGCAGTACTTACAGTTGGTGCGGACGAAGAAAACTATGTCCCTCTCTCTGGTGCGGAACGATTATTTCAGGTGTTTGTAGATTTGTATTTTGAGAGAGACAAATATATATTTCAGTTTGTAGTCAAAATTGGAATTATTCCCCATAAAAATATCATGGCAGGCCTCTTTCGGCCTACCACGCACTAACGGTGAAATATCTCCCCTTTTTTATTATTTATTTGATTGCTGATTTTTATAATTATTTGATTATTTTTGAAATTTGTATATGGAAATAATTTCTGAAATAAAATCATATTATTATTATTCTCTTTATTTTCATACTTATCCTATCTTTTACATTTTTAAGTATAACACTCTAAAAAAAATAAAAATTATATTTAAAAATATAAAAATAGATTCCCACCGACGACGGGAATAGGATCCAAGTCACCGGTGGTTAGGGCTCCAGAGCCAGAAATTTCCTCACAATGCGTGCCGTTTGCAGAAGAACTGCCCTTTGCATCAAACTCTTGACCCAGCTGCCTAGTTTCAACCTCTCTAGATGGCGTTCGAGGGTTTTGGCTATAAGTCCATTAACGGACACAACTATCGGAACCATGATTGCTGAATCAATATCCCACATGTCGACAATCTCGTGAGCCAAGTCCAAATATTTCTCTTATTTGTCTTTTTCTGCTTTCACGAGATTCTCGTCATGTGGGATAGTAATGTCAACAATCATTGCGCGGCGCTCTGATCGATCTATTATCACAATATCAGGCCTGTTGCAAACAACAGTCCTATCTGTGACAATAGATCGATCCCAGTACAATGTTGCATGACCATTCTCGAGAACTGGCTCAGGGCTGTACCTGTAATATGGCAACTCGACGTCTACAAGCCTGTATCGCAGAGCCAGTTGCTGATGTATGATCCTGGCTACTTGGTTGTGTCTGTGCAAGTACTCGCTATTAGCAAGACGAGAACAACCGGAGACTATATGCCTGAGGGACTCACCAGGTCGGTTGCAAGCTCGACACAGATCTACTGTGCCGTCCCTCATGATATACCTCCGGTAATTTCTCGTCTTGATAACTTCATCTGCAATTGCACAGACAAAACCTTCGGTTTCTCCGAAGAGATTACCAAAACGTAGCCAGGCCACAGAAGCTAGTTGATCTACATCAGGTCCGTGAAGGGCCCGGCAGAATCTACCATGCAGCTCCTTGCTCTGCCACACAAGCCTGCGGTCGTCGACGCCTAAAGCTACAGGCCTGCGCCAGTTCTCTTTCGCCAAAGAGAGCGGGGTTAGGCCACCGTCAACTGCAACCACATCCCGATGCACATCCACACTGCCCTTAAGAAAATATTCCCTAAGGTTGTACACCTCGCGGTTGTGTAGGGTCTTAGCGTTTAGAAACCCTCGGCCCCCGCACTTCCGCGGGATGTACAACCTGATTACAGACGAACGTGGGTGATGCATTCGATATGTGGTCAACAGTGAACGGACTCGCCTATCAATCTCGTCCAGTTCGGTCTGAGTCCACTTGAGTATGCCGAAAGAGTACATCAAGAGTGGCATGACCCAACCGTTACAGGCTCGCACCTTGTTGCCGCCTGAAAGAAGACTCTTCAGGACTTTTTTCAGGCGACCAAAGAAGCGCTCCCGCAACGCTTGTTTCATGTCTGTCTCGTTGATGCCCAAAGCTTGCGACATACCCAAGTATTTATAGGTATCAGATGCGAGGATTGATCTAAACTGAGTGAAATCTAATAGATGTACACCATCAGATTGCACTACCCTACCTTGTTTTACATGCATAACTGCACATTTCACCAAATTCTATTCTGATAGAGCTACTGAAGTTTTCAGTGACCCTCAGTAGCGCTGTCAGTTGGGATTCACTGCAGGCAAATAATTTCAGATCATCCATGAATAACAAGTGGGATATAGCTTGACCATTCCTGCGCAACTTGTAACCTAACCTTGAATCTCCCAGCAATGTGCTAAGGGGATTCAAGGCTAGGCAAAACCACAATTGACTCAGGCTGTCACCTTGAAAGATACCCCATTCTATCTTAATAAGTTCGCCGTTACCAAGACCCTGTCGACACCCTGGATAGTGAAGAACCGTCCTCCACTGCCCCATACATGACCTTAGGAAGGCGCATAGATTTGCATCTACTCTATACAATTCCAGCTCCCTCAGAAGCCATGAATGAGGCACAGAGTCGTAGGCCTTCTTGTAGTCTATCCAGCATGTGGACAGACTCTTTCGGTTACGGCGAGCCTGTTGGCTAATGGCCATGTCTATGAGACATGGCCATTAGCCTACATCCATTCTGACATGCCGACATGATGTTATTGTCTGATATATGTAAATTAATTTTCTTTGTTAGAATGGATGTAAGTAATTTATATATTGTTGGTAGGCACGTGATTGGCCTATAATTGGTGGGATCCGCAGTGCTACCCGACTTGTGGAGCAAGTGGGTAATGCCTTTAGTCATAAAACTTGGTAACAATCCAGACTCTAAGCATGATTGAAACTGTGAAGCCAAGCAAGCATGTGAACTACGTAGCCATTTGAACCAAAAGTTATGTAAGCCGTCCGGTCCCGGTGACTTCCAGTTCGATGCTGTACGGATGGCATTGGCTACGTCTGCAGTTTCAATATTTACATCTGGCATCCTCTCAATAGGTTCACATGCTCGCTCTACTTGACATATCCAATCATCCTCAGTATGAGTGACAGGCGTTGACCAGATTTTACGCCAGAAGGCTATAACCTCGGCATCTTCTGGCCGATCGCTATCACTCACACACTGGTCTGATTGGTCCCAAGTTCTATAAACAGACTTCTGATCGCTTTGGAACATACGATTATGGGTATACCTTTCCACACGCCTTTTGTATCTGCGAAGACGACTTGCCCACGCATAAACTTTCTGCTTCAGAAAGTCGATGCGCTCCGTGACACGTGTAATGTATTCTTGAGGACTAATACCAGACCCCAAAAACGCGCGTCTCACGAAACGCATCACCCGCGGGCGTTGATTGCCCGATCTGAAGCAGACCAACTTGCCGATGAGCACCCTAGTCTCATTAATACGTCTTTCAATTCTGCACTGCCATGCTGGTATTTTCGGTATTGGGCGCGCAACAGAATCATGTTTAAATTTGACCCCTGCTACGCGACATACCGCAATAGCACCGCAGTACAGAATTGAATGCGTATCTGTTAAGTCCCGGCTGTTACTAAAATAATTAGTTAGGTTAGTGTGTAGTAGTGCGGTGCAGGTCGATATCGGCTCACCGCTTTTCCTGGTTTATTTCTCATTTCCTATATTAGATTCCGAGGCGAATCAAACCTAAGGAAGCTGGGTTCAAGGTTATTCTAACAGAACCAAAAATATGTATACATCATATTTTCGCAAAGTTATAGCATTTTAATCTACTAGTGCTGGTAGATCGAGAAATACCTGCCACGCACTGGCGGAAAAATCGTTGAGGGCGCATTTCGACTTGCACCAGATGAAGGTTTACGTCGAGAAGCATACCTAACGTTTTACTTCAAAGTATAAAGTCTATGTATCTAAGTAAAAATATATGCTCGTCAGTGTATAATATATAAAAACATTTCCTTTACTATCAAAGTGACTCTCTCTGTGCTTTTCAGGCATGCAGACAGTGGGTTACTAATTTTACAAAATTAAATATTATGTATAATGAACAAATAAAGTTTAGATGAGAATCGATTCGATTTTTTTCAACCCTGCATATTAAATTGCATAATTGCCTTGAACTCGTATAACACCTTCCCAAGCCCTGCTACTCGGACAGATGTAATCATAAATTCAGAGCATTCTTAGGACTCTTGTCGGCTGTTATTGGTCATCCCTGGTACCGTAGCCGGCATAATTCACGTTTATTACGCGTTTTTCACAAAAACTTTCATGATATTTCATTCTGTAAGTGCATATTTATTATTTAGATAAATAAAGTTTTGTTCGTTTTTTATCATTTATGATAGGTAATTGTCTCTTGTGGTTTTATCCACATTGTTTACCATTTTTGGGCACTGTGCCTACTTACCAATTTTCTACGTGGCCTAAAGGCATATAACTGCGAGTGATCCCATTGAGATCCTGTGCATCTAATGATATCGTTCCAAGATCCTGATGCTCTGACCTATTAAACTAAGTTTAAACTTTCCGTATGTAAAAGGTTTAAGTATCTGGCTCTAAACCCTAGTACTCGTAGTTCACATAGCTTAATATAATCGCAAAAATAAAACAAGCATCAATCAGAAAACTGAATAACTGCAGTTTTAGCTTCGCTTTAGTATTATTTAAATGCAAGACTTTTAAACCACTCAGGCGTCTCTAGCAATGAGCGAATCGAATTATATAACTCGGGTTACCGTAGTAGTTCTTCCACCTCGACGAGCCGAGATTATTTTGTCCGACTCGAGTTGACTCGGTCGGCAAAATTATTATATATACTAATGCCTCACGAAAGTGACACGTACTGCCTCGATACTTGGTCCGACCAACAGGAGTGAACAATCAGCAAAACTGTATACCTACATACACGAGTACACATTTTACTCGAGTAACTCGGTTCTTTGTTATGCAAATAAAACAATTATTTTAATATTTATTTGTACACTTCTCGGTTCATCATTATCGCAGTTGTCTTGAGCTACAACCCGAGACTGTAATAGTTTCAACTTGAATGAACCGAGTTGCATTTGAGACTCACTAGTAGGCTGCTCTTATATAGTCGTGAAGCACCTTCAGTGGCTGTCTCTTTGCCTAGCTACGAAGTAATAGTGCTAATGCAAATCTGTGAGGTGAATAAAGCTGTTTTTCATTTAAACGCACGCTTTAATTAAATATAACCCCTTAACCTGAATAATAAACAGGATGTCGGGGTAATTAATGTTTCACATGAGCATCATTATATTTGCAACCATGCAAATGTTTTTTTTCTACTAGGGACTGCCTGCGGCCTGCTTAGCCTGTAAATATACTTATGCCGATACCCGCCATTTTCATCACCCGGGCGGTACAGGTATCCATCCGATAGTTTTGTCCTAACGATACGGATTATCTGACATTATGTCAGTGTGTATGATTGGTAACAAATACGTTACAAGATATTGTTTGCCTAATTATAACGTAATTTACAGAAATTATCGGCTTAAATAACATGAAAACAATGTAACAGAGAGTGAAAGCTAGCGAACTCCGTCAAAGCTCAGCTTTCAACAACATCAACGTTATATAAAAGTAACTGTAACATTTTGATCCAAAATCTGGCAGTAATTATAATAATCCGGGTAACATTAGCGTTACAATGCGCATTGTTTGAAGAAATGTTGTTAAAGTAGCAAAGAAAACTTTTAATAGGTATGAAGTTACGGCGAATTGAATAGAACTCTGGTAATTGTTATATCAAGCCTGTTTCTGAGGTAATTGCATCGTAAAATATTCCTCTTAATATTATTTTGGGGTGATTTTTGCTTCAAACTTATACAATTTCACCACTGATATAATTACCTTTAGGGTAGCAGGCACTTCTTTGTAAAGTGTTGCCTTCTTACCTACAACTTTAAGTTCAATAAAAGGTAATGTTTGATTTGATTTAGTGTTTTAGGTTGAAGTTTAATGATTCAGGACTAAGTTTATACTGGCCAATCCTTTTAGGTAAACACCTTTACTTATTTTTAAGAGCCCGACTATTGAGCACTCAATTGTTTGTTGAAATTTTTGATAGAATTTCCTTTGTAGCTAGGGTACCTACAGAAGCAAGGAACGCGCCTTTTACTCGTATTTTCGATACTAATTCAATATGCTCGTATCAAAGTCCGTCAAATACCAGAGGACTAAAGCATTTTTCAAAGAGTCCAATATTTGTAGGTATATTTAACATTCTTGCGTTACTGCACAATGTCTTTATACTGTGGTTACTGACTGACTGATAGACAACGTAGGTAAAACCAAAACTGTTAGGCACAGAAAGCTGAAATTTGGCATGTATGTTTCTTGAGACCGTAGGGTTGCACTGAGAAGAGATTTCCCAAAATTCCTAGGGATCGGACAAAAATTGTTAAATTAAAATAAAATGTGCGCGCGTATCGGCCTCTAAATAAATTAGAAATTGAAACTTGAAAATAATTATCGGTTTCGCACAAAGATAAATATTTACATTTAAGTGCCATTTACGAATCTGAGTGTAAATTTTAATTATACTTATTTATTTTCTTCGATTTGTTCTCAATCAATCAATTTCGTGAGTGGTATTATCAGTCCTACTGAACTAAATTAAATGCCACATTGTTTTAGCTGTAGTCACATTGCGACTACTGCCAGACTTCAAAACTCATGTCATGTTTAAATAAACAGACAGCCAAAAAATACTACACAGCAGAATCGCGACAGCTTTAACAAGGCCAGAAAAAATCTTCTATTCTGAACAAACTCCTGCATACACATTTTCACCAACATTAACATTTCAGCTTCATTCAGATTCCTCTCAACAACATTTTTGCTCCATGCTATCTGTCACCGCTCCTCGTAAATAACACTGACAAAGAAACTAATTAATTTTAAGTGAAGTCAAAACACTTCATCAGCGGTTGTATGCGAGTCACATTTACTAACGAATTGCCATCTTACTCGTAGCTTTCATTCATTTACTCCTGATGTAATACCACAGCTTGTGGGCGTTTTGAGCTTTCGTTTTCATCGTGTTATAATAATTTTGAACAGAGCCTGTAATGAGATATCAGTTTTAATTCCGCTTTAGATGCGACGGCATGATATTAAAAGATTTAGCATTGGGTATGCCTAATGCAGTAGACGAAAAAGCACAAAAGGAGGAATAGGTATATCCATTTTGGACATTTTGCAATTTTTTATAAAGCTTTTCGTCCTTCAGCGAAAATCAAATCTTAGCTAGCAACTCTCTTTTCCGATAAAAAATCTTTTTTTTCTTGATATTTCGTTAACGCGAACATGGAATGATAAAATGCATCCGCCATTATCGGGTACATATGTAATATAGGACTACGTTTATCAATATACGATGGTTCCATTTTTTTATAAGAATAGACTAACATATTTAAGAGACAGTTAAGCTCATAGCCTGTAAGTATCAGGTGACAACAGACCGCAAGGTTCTGAGTCCGGTAGAAGAATCATCATTATTGAAAGTTTAGTGGCTGTTTTAGAAGCAGCTACGATTCTGTAAAATCGGACCAATCGCCCTAAAACAAACACATCATGTTTACAACCTATGAAGGTGGTAAAGCTAGATACTTCCTTACGCGGACTATATTCTCCCTATTTAACACAATTATACAGATACTGACTTATTAATCACCCGATGAAATCCGGAAACGTCGAAAGATAAGCTTAAATGAACGGCACGTGATCTTCAAGCCAATTATCCACCTTTCGTAATAATACAATATTAATTTGTCCTTTACCACTCAAATCCAACTCACATCTGTCAGACTTCTAATCATTCACATTAATAACATATTCTATTTGACAGTTCGCGCCTCGCACTGTATTCGGCGATGCCAGTAGTTGCAAAATAGATAGTGGCAGGGGAATTAAGTGTATGTGACTCAGAATAAATAATGAAGACGCAAACGAGCTCATCGCTGTGTATGAAGTTTTATAACTAAGACCAAGTAGGTTGTGGAGGAGAGACGCCCTGTAAACCTTTTAATTCCCACGGTTAGGCGCATTTTCACCGTCGGCGTCGTCTTGGTGAGTCTAGTTTTTAGTTATGTCACCAAAAGAACCTACATGTCTCGGAGAGCTCCTAAATAAGATTTTTGGTCACAGCTGTCATGAACATCTTTTTCAGTCGGTATGGAGAGTCAGTCTTAAACGAAATGTTGCAATCAGGCGTTTTGTTGCTGTCAATGATGAATTTGACTAAGTATGAATATCAGGATATGGAACCAGCTGATATTCGCTAATGTGACCTGGTCATTCTCCTTCTCCTAACCAGGAGTGTAGGATGAGCTAACACTAAATTGCTCCAAGAATTTTGCATAGAAGCTAGAAGTCTACTTCCTAGTGTAATCAGTGTAAGCATCAGCTTATCTACAAAGCGACTACCAACTGGCCACAGCAACACGAAGGGGGCATTTTATAGACATAAACTATGGTTGATACCAGTGCCACGATATAATATTATAGAACAAAAGACTAACTATCAAAGTTCGAGCAGGTGTTTATAACTTTTATTATTCATGGGGAAAATATGAAAATATTTAATAAGTAAATATATTAACTATTTTTCATTTATTTCTAATCATTTATATAAATATTTTTCTAGCATTATTACTTGTTATCGATTTGATTCAGGTCGCGGATAAATTGAAACTTTTCTCGACTGAAGTTTTATGGTTTATCATTTCGTTCGCTTCATGGATAATCATAATGAAACATCGGCGATTCGTGAAGGCGACAAATAGAAATTCTACGCCTTTTTACGTGCTAAAATAAACAATTTACTTTCAATGCCTGAGGAATTGCCACTCTGTTAGATCGTTAAAGATTTAAGTAAAAATATGATACTTTTTATTTCGTATCTACCTACCGCTTGGAATTTCTTTCTGCTGATATTCGTTTTGGATTTCTTTAAATTCAAAATTATGCGCTGTGTGACCAATATTGTTTAAAACTTAAAAAAACTTTATATCGAACATCATTGGTTATATTTAAGTATGCTTAACGTAAGTAAGGTCCGTAAGTAAAGTCATTTAAAGAGTAGATATAGATACAAAACTGTAACTGTCGCGACTGCCATTTGCACAGAGCCACATTTTTCGGGGTTGGAACTGGCATAAAATTATTTAAGCATTTCTTTTAAAAAATAAAGCTACTGGGAACAATGTCTGGCGAACTCTGGCGCGAGTGAGCCTAGCGCATCGCGTCTATAAACATTTTATTCACTCGTTGCACGCCCTGCACCTCAATGAGACAGGTGCATGCCCATATTTATCCTATCGTTCATTGAGTATACTTGTGCTTAATATTTTGGTGTCTATTAATATAGGTAGGTATTTACTATAGAAACCCGCATAATGAGATCAAAGTTTGTGCTACTTCTTATTTTTAATAGTACAACTTTATAAGGTAAGAATAGTATAAGTTCTACTACGCATAATGCCATCTAGTGAGTAAAAATGACATACAAAAAGTTACACGAGTCGACTGTTAGTTCGACACTGACTACCTAGATGGCGCTCACTTCAAAGTTTGTGTGAATTTTATGATTTATATTATGTAACTTTTAATAAATTAAGAACTTAAGGGTCTTAAAATACTTATGCTTGGGAGATATTAGATAAGTTTTAAAATTTTACTGACATCGTAAGTATAAACTGAAATAGTTACATGCCTACTTACCTACTAACGAATGTTATAATAATATAGTGAGCCCTGAAGTGAAATATTATTATAGTAGCAACTTATAATGAAAAAAAAACTTGGTTTCGTCTACCTACTTGTTACAAGTCCGATCCCATCACCGTGCAAAAAATCAAGCAGATCGTACGTATATAGTTGTGCTGTAGGTATATTTGTATCCGTGTGTCACAACCGTATTTTTTATACGTGGAAATTATTGTTTATATATTGTTGAAAATTCTTATTAAAATAAGTCTAAGACGTTTTAAAGACATATTTCTTAACCACTGAGAAAAACGCAGAATGTTACTGCAAATTAATTTACAGTCAAAAGTTCTACCTGACCAACAACAATATAGGTACCTATATATCTTGTCATGCCTCCTCATACGACAATATGAGATGTGTGTTTAGCTGTATACCTATATGATAGCCAATTCAAAAAAATATGTCTTAAAATCCTATTCTTCACGTATTAGATGATATAGGCTAGGAAGCATTTATAGATTATTAGATAAATACATAGTTGTCTGCTTTCAAAATAAATCCTACACCATAGAGGTCGCTTCCATACACAAATAAACAAGAGTTAAAAAACTGTATTGTTAGATAAACAAATTAAAACGGGATTTGGAAGGTTATTAAGAATAGTATGTGCCTAACAATAAGAAAAAGCAATAAAATCACTTGTTACTTTCAAGCGGGCTTTAAATCTGTAGATTCCACTTTTAGAAAGTTATGTAGGTAGATATATTAAAAGGAACACATACTTAATTCAGAGGTATAATTATTTTGCGCATGATGGTAGTATTTAATGCCACACAGTATCACATCGTTTAACATCATTTAAAGATGTAAGTCGAAAAATTACCACTTTTTAGATACCTACCTACTAATCTCGTCTAAACTTAGGTATACTTACCATTTTATGCAAGCTGTAATTTGTATAAGTATAAAGAATATCCACTCTTTACTGTTTTGATGAATACACAAATAGGTAATGCAACTTGGAAAAACTATCCAATAAGCCAATCCTAATGCAAGCAAAATTTCTTTCAAAAAAAGGGAGATTAAAAAATTGCAAATCCATGTTGTCCGCAAGACCTCGCAGTAAAAGTTGGCGTTGAGTGCGGGGAAAATTCACTCTAGAATTGCAAAGATCGATTTGGCGCTTAGCAACTCGAGGTCAGTCACATAAGCCACTTAAAACGAAAGCCTGAACGGGTGGCTAATATTTTATAAAAGTTCTACCGAAGTCCGGTGTGCAGTCTGCATTTTATATCTTCAGGATAACAATGAGGTGGTCGACATTGACAGATCACGTCGCTCCAGGCACTCGCCTCCTCGCCAGCTCGGCTCTAGACCGTCCAACTATTTATAAAGGTGTTTTTGCAATATGATGGAGCTGCTTTTTGTTAATTTTGTTATGTGGCACTTGTTGTTCTCAGCTACTGTATCGGATATCGGTTTCCTTATTTTTAATGCACACCATATTATGCTGAGCAGTGTGAAGTGAAATCGCAAAATATTAAGAGTTCAATCACTATTACCACAGTCTAATTATACTGTGCTATTACCCTACATGTGTGATCTCTAGTACTATTTATATAAAGTGGAAAATAAAATAAAATGTTATTAAGTGCATTCGGAGCGAGATCACCAAAAATGTGCGGAGTATGTGAGATTCATGCAGAGGCGCAATAGAAATACAAAACTATCTAAATAAGTACCGTATAAGTATAACATCCTTGCGTTACTAACTGACTGACAGACATCACACAGCCAAAACTATTGTATATATATATGTATTTTAGCTTCCTGGGGAAAGTGTGCGCGGTTAAGTGTGCGCACACGTACACTTGCCCCCATGACCAATATTGGTCTGATCTCGCGGCATAAATGTGCGCGTGGGATCGGGAGGTCCCGGGTTCGATTCCTGGGTCGGGCAGTGTTATTGGGTTTTTCTGTCACGAAATTCTCAGTAGCAGCACGGAGTCTGGAAATGTGCCCGGTACGGCAATAGGCTCGCCCCTTATTACGTGCGACTAAAGTATATGTGGCGAAAAGTGTGTGTAGAAATACACCTCTGCCTACCCCTTCGGGGATAAAAGGCGTGACGATATGTATGTATGTATGTATGATACAGAAAGTCTTAATTAATTTACTGAGTAAAGGAAGATTTTTATACAAATCTTCAAGGTACTAATACTATTTTTTTTGTTTTTCATCATACCGCGAACATATATTAGGAAAATAGCTGAATTAGCGCCAGTGACAGATAACCAAATTGCTAAGGCTAAAGAGCATATCCGAAATGGAAAAATTAAGAGAGCTGCTTGAGCTGCCATTGGTATCAGTGAATCCTGTCTGCGTAAAAGACTTAAACTGGTTAGAGCTGCAGGTTCAAGGGGTCGCTGAATTGGTCGCCAAAGCAAACTGACTGAACTTTGTGATTAAGATAAATGTGATTCACCTCAAAATATATAAGTTAACTCAATACCTTTGTGACTATAAATTACGACCTAGTTAACAGTAAGAGCTTCGAGAAAAATGTTGACAAAAAATAATGTTTTCTAATTGTTTTTGTGTTATATTAAGGAATATTTTACTTACCCCATATGCGTTTACTTACCCCGCAGGGGTGCGCTCGGTTACCCGCAATAAGGGGCAACTGAACGCATTCCGATTTTTTCCCCATAATTCCTTATTACAAAAAGATATACTTTTAATTTGTTTAATTTTACGTTTTTATTTACAGGTGAATAAATGCTCTATTCAAACATTATTTTTTTTATTTCTCTAGCGTTAATATTTAAAGCACACTAAGATCTGAAAGGCAAAAGTGCGCAAAGTTGCCCCAAATGACTCTATGTTCCTTTGGGACCGTAGCAGGACACTAAGAAGAGATTTCCCAAAATACCCCCAAGATCGGCAGGAAACAGTAAAATTTAAAAAAGATGTGCGGGCATAGCTGCTACCATCCTCTAGTGAAGTATATAATTATAACTGTAATAACAAATCACGAGAGATTATTTATCTTCTCTTTTTTCAGGTTACAGTAGATAGTAGTAGGTATGCCATTACCATCATCATCATCTCAGCTTAAAGAAGTTCAAAACTGAACATAGGCCTCCTCTAAGAACCTAATCTGAACTTGAGCCACGTGTGTCCAACCGGTTCCCGCGACTTCTACAAGATCGTTGGTCGACCTTGCGGGAGACCAAGCTATGCTGCGTTGTCACCAAATTCTATTCATTTTGGGGTATTATGTGGTACAACTATATCACATAAGAGCCCAAAAATACAACGATGAACACTTACGAAAGGATAACAAGAATCTCATTAGTCGACATGATGTCGATTGGACAAATTCACGATTTCATAATAGTAGTTCAATGTCTATAATGTCTAGCTCTAGTCCATTGCGTTGTTATTGTCAACTTAGTCACAGTAGCAAAAGTCGCAATGACACACCAATTGTTACTTAAGTTTTCAAAGGCCGCAGTTCACACATATATAGCACAATACACAATCCATCATTATAGGCAGCTCTTTGCTCGTGTTTTTCATCTCTATTCAGCTAAACCATTATCAATTCAGACCAACTTTTTACCTGAACAAGAACTTAAACAAGAAGAAATTTTTTTAGAAAAATGAACACACGTGCACATTAATTTTAACTTGTACTGATTTATTTCGGTGGCCTCCAAGACTCGCCGATCTAGTCAGATTTCACAGAACATTAGCTTTCCTAAATTGATACAGACTGCTATCTGACCGCTGCAGTCCAAAAGCGATAGCGATATTTCATAACCTAGATCAGTGTCTTTATATTGGTAACTGGGTCTTGACTCCACATAACGACTGGCAAAAGATCTTCATGACAGCCGAGACCGACGTTAGAAAAGTTATCGAAGCACGCCCTGTGTTTGGAGCCGAAATCCCCAAGATAGCATTCTGTAGATTTCTCCGCTAGGTTATCGCTGCCAGATAATAATTTATATAAGTACACTGTCTCCTTCTTTCCTTCCAAAGAAAAAATGCCCTTGGAAAATGAAAGAATAACTACACTTACGCTGCTATGGCAAGTTAGCTAACATTTAATTAATTTCAATACAAACATCCTTCCTTATTGTATCTTTATGACAAAATATTGTCAAAAATCCTTTCTTCGAAGCTTAGACGACGCACATCATAAAAATACTATTAAATACATTTTCTGAGTGTTCCTTAAGTACTGGGCTTTTAAAAACAAATTGTAGGGTTCCTTTCATGGCCAAGGTAATCTGGGTCTGAAAGAAAATGTCGTGTCTGGTGCTTTCTCGATGTAAGCCGCTTATTTCGTAGGTTGCTACTTATGACGTAGTTACAGAAGACTTTGCAAGTGTAGTTAATATTTATGCTCTTGAATAACGTTTAGCTTTTTACTTCGAGGTGTGAATAGGTACTGTATGGAAAGTGTTTCTTTTATGTAAGGTGACATAGGCTTATTTTAATGTTATTTAAATTACTTTACGAACTTATGCGAATTTCTCAGTTATTAAAGTGTATATTTAAATATAGTTTAAGTTTGTTTATCAGTTACAGTACAA
This sequence comes from Euclidia mi, assembly GCA_944739405.2. NCBI lineage: Eukaryota > Metazoa > Arthropoda > Insecta > Lepidoptera > Erebidae > Euclidia > Euclidia mi. The sequence goes on along the minus strand of OX123188.2, from coordinate 28,888,555 downwards.
GCACTGTCTAGTTTGTTGTTAAACGGCAGTGTGTCAATTGAAATATTAGCTGTAAGCAAATATATGAACATTACAGAAATTCATCTAAGTATGGGTATTCAAACCTCACTCCCATCGTGGCGTAGAAGAACGCCAAAACCTTAAACCTAAACGTCTAAATAATCATGAATCATTATGCTAGCAAATCTACGTATATGCAGTCAGTCCACAAAAGCATTTACATAAGAATAGTCCAATCTAAGACAAATATCTACATTTAAAACAAGACCAACAAACTAAGTCAGTGCAATCGGTTTGCAACAAATAGCGTTTTTGTGTCGCCCCCGGCCGTCGGCCGGCGCGGTTACACGCTAAACGGTTGACTCGATTGCCTCCGAGGAAGCCTTCGAACCCCCTACCCCTTACCCCCTGACCTCTAGCCTACCCCTCGAACCCTTCTGGTTTACTAATGGCTCCATTTGTTCTTATAGTTAGTGAAAAATGTCGAGGTTACAATTACCCGGTTTTGGTAGTATTTGCTTTATTAAAATTAATAAAAGATTTTTTTGCATATCCGTTTTGATTTTTTAATTATGTTTGACCTCGAATGTGTGAAGGCGGCTCACGTGATTTCAAGATTGTGTTGAGCGAAATTGATTGAATAGGGTATTTGACTAAAAAAATCGAATTAGTCCGTCAGTTAGATTATCGAAAAATATTGGATACGTATTTTTTGTTTTTTCAAATCAGTAAAAAATTACGAAGATAAAACGCATCAAAGATGGAGAAACATCTAGGAGTGGGGGCTTGTAACGTCACTTGCCAGTAAAAAGTGTACTGGCAAGTGACGTCACGCGAGTTTTCAGCGAAGTTTGTAGTCTTCATTTTTTGTTTACGTGACTAAAGAAAAAATACGTATCCAATATTTTTCGATAATCTAACTGACGGACTAATTAGATTTTTTTAGTCAAATACCCTATTATTCTGACAGAAAATTCTATTACCGCAACTCCTCTCACTCACAGTAGGTATTATATTGTGCTCAAAATGAGAGCCATAGCTCTTATTCGTTGAAGTAAGCTTGAATCTTTAGGTATATGTGTAACACAGCTCGTCCATTTCGAGCATCTCCATCGAGATAGACGAACAGAATGACACCCATATAGGTCCAAGCGATAAATATAGTACAATTAGTATTCGTGAGAAAACTTTACTATCCGTTCTTATTTTGCTGACTACATATTTTTAAAAGATATATGAAGGCTACTCACTGTACTATATGTAGTTCGCTGCAGCTGAAAGACTGGGTTGTATGTATGTATTTATGATTATGAAACGATGTCCGAGCACCGCGGCGTGACCAACCTGCCGCCTCAGCTAATGCATACAGCCGCTGCAAGAGCTGTTAGCAGTTGCTTTTGTCAGCTCGGTTCGCGATAGTAGATACCTTTAGGGTTAGGAGTACCCATGTCAGCCTGTGGTGACACATCGGTTCTCGTCACGAGTGCCACGCATGCTAGCTATGCCACAAATACCGCCAAATGGGTAAATATTTGTTACCACCTCGTTGGTTCCATGTGATAAATTTGTGATAAGAATTTTAGGCTCGAATTCCATCCAGATCCAAGAATAGTTTTTTCTCGGATACAAAACAAAAAAAGAGATTTTAATTTTTTTTGTAGAAACGTCACAAAAGCACATAGGTCACTACTGGTCTCGATAACCAAATCCAGTGCGGGCGAAGCCGAGGGCAAAAGCTAGTAACTAATAATTTAGACAGGCTGTCCGTGTGGTGACGGATTAAGAATACAGATTGTCACCACCCCATATCATCCCATGGGTGTCGTAAAAGCCGACAGAGGGAGCATATTATGCAGAGAACAGTATACCAACCCGTTTGGCCAGCGTGGTATAGTAGGCCAATTCCTCCTTTCAAAGGAGAGGCCTAGTCCAGCAGTGGACTGTTAAGGCTGATGATGAGATGAATAATTTAGATACTAAATGTAAGTATTTACAAACTGTCAATATTTGTCCATAAATAAAACCAGTTAAATTAAGCACTACAAATGACGGCGACGTGCAGCAAAAACAGCAACGGGATGCAGTCTCGCCGCAGCACGTAAATAAACAACTCACAAAAAACAAATCAGCACGATCCTTTCTTCAACACAATAAGCATTTTCATTCGAGTCGCATTCGAGTACCAGTGTTAGGGCCTTATAGTTTTCCCGCTGGAACTTTTCAATCGGCAGATAAGAAGCTTGCGGCGACATTTCGATATTTATTTACCACTGTGCGACAAAGAACCTTACTCGCTTTGTCGACAGTAAATTGACTCGGTTTATTATTCAATTGTCCCTCTCTTTGCTTTTAAATACGACTTAATAAGCTTAGTGATTTTTGCGCTACCAGTATTATTTTCGTTAAAATTCTCTCTCTGTTAATGTTAACAAAGTCTCTGACTCTTGTTCAACTAAGTCTGCAAAGTTATGTTTCGAATAATGGGGTCCTGTATTGGAATATTTGAACGCCATTAATAAGCTGTTTGCCTTGTCCCGTTTAAATAAAAGTTTGTTTCAATTTTACAGAAAATTGCTAATAGGTTCCAGAATATTCTTACACGGCCTAGCTTTTAGCTAGCATACTCGAATATTTTAAGAGTAAAGAAAAGCCTACTGCAATTAATAATAATACCTATTAGTAACAATGTAACACACGAAAATGACTGCCTTCAAATATTGATTTGAAGTCCTTTTCGCTTCATAATGAAGAAGAACGCCTTTTCGCTTCATAATGTCCACATTATGAAGCGAAAAGACGTTCTTCTTCGCGTCTTAATGCTTATATTAAAAACCTGTACTCACAAAGATTGTTTGAATAAAGAATATTAATTATCCTTAACAAACGTGGGTACTCAGAAATATGCATATTCGGGATATAATCAGATAACGAAAATTGTACTTTGGCCACTGTAATATTATGACAATATTTTTCTTAGGAGGTAAATAGGTACTTTGTACGTAACTATGATAGCTGGAAACAGATATACGACACCCCACCCCACCCCACGCGTGTTGAGACTAATCAGTCCCATACATTTAGTATGGTCAGCTATGCAGATATGCCACTGAAAAACCAAGTACCAAATGAACTGACAAATATGTTACCCAAATTCACACAAATTCGAAACCGGCAGCGTGCAGCGGTGAGAGTAAGAAGGATGGAAGGTGTAACAGTCCCAGCCCCAATCAAATGATTTTTAATAATTGGAAATCACTGATTAACGGCCGGCCTCAATATTTTGTCTATCTATGGATTTCGCTAATAGAGATATATTTTGACGACCGGTTAGCGAAGCGGGAGTGTAAGAGACTGCTACGCTGAAGGTCGCGGGTTCGAGTCCCGCTCAAGTCAAACATTTGTGTGCGTGAACATGGATGTTTGACTTGGTCTGGGTGTTTCTATGTATGATATGTATGTATTTACAAAAAAAAGTATATATTTGTATGTTTATCCATTATCTAGTACCCATAGTACAAGCTCTGCTTAGTTTGGGACTAGATGGTGTTGTGTGAATGTGGTAGAATATTATTATGATAATATATTATTATAATTACGAACGTGGTACTAAATGTTAATGTGTCCTCTATAAGAGTAGGGTTGTGACCTAAGCGAAAAATATTTTAATGTCCATTCAACCACAGGCTATTCTGGATTACCTGTAATAGAGTGCATATAATATAGTATGTCGAACAATCTATTCACTCTAGCTTATCATATCTTATTCATAACTGTTAATGGCAAAACACGTTCAGCTAAAACTAGCGGTTATTAACAATAAGGCTTACTAAACTATAAGAATTATTAATAACTGTTTAATAGGTGGCTAAAATAATACTGTGCCAAAATCGAGTAGGCATTTTAGAGCAGTTAATTTGGGCACCAATCGAAACGGAGCAAAATTTAAACAATTATACCAAGATTTCTAAAAAGTAGGTAGTTCAAGGTAGTAGAGCCTTGCTGATTTCAGCATGAATGGGCCGACTCGACCGGGGAAGTAGGTACTACCCTCTCACAGAAAATGGACGTAAAGTAACAGTACCTAAACTGTTGCGTTTCGTTCGGTGAGTGAGAGTGCTGGAGGCCCTATCTCCTATTCCTTCTCCCTCATCCCACCCCTCATCCTATCCCTTTTCACAACCCCAAAGGGCGGCAACGCACTTGTGACTCCTGTGCGTGGTGTTGCTTGTGTCCATGGGCGGCGGTAATTGCTTACCATTAGGCGATCTATTTGCTCGTTTGCCGCCTATTACCATAAAAAAAAATGTATGTTGACATGTGATCGCACTATAAGTTCAATTAAGAGGCAGAATGGAATTTATAAATTGTATATATTATACGTTGCGCTACTTTCTTTCTTTTACGAGTGTGTGACCTACTCTGAGGTTTCTGACTGCCCGAAGGCCTTCGTCATTGACTAACGCTTTGTCCTGAGACAAGTACCGGGACTAACAGATAAATACTTTTCCAAACATACCCAAAACTTTCATTGATTAGGTACTCTTGGTGGTTTTATTCATTTAATACACCGTTGAAGTACCTGATGCATTCTCATCATTTATGAACACACGAATCTGTAGACAAGTGGATTCAATGTGACGTCATCTTCATCGCTCCAGAGGTGTCCTGTGAAATGACCGATGCTCCACAAAGGCGACGATATTTAATCACCACCCGGCCACGCCGCCGCTTTTGCATCTAAATTATCTATACGTCGAGAATCAATTGCAAACTGCCATCAATCTACTCGATTGGATTTCGAAATTCCAGAGATTGTTTAAGAACCGCAAGGATATGTAGGTTTATTTGTAGCTGGTTATATAGTACTTATATCCTAGAACAACTTACACGCGGTCATCTAATCTTAAAACTAGTAGAACTTCTATTATGGCAATCAGTTAAAAGATAAACATGCTTACTTATAATTATTATAAATATGTACAATTACTTCAATAACACCCGGACACAGAAATAATCATGCTCATCACACGAAACTAAGACAAATCTTTGTGTTATGAGCACAATTATTTCATTGGTTGGGATCCAGCCGACGACCTCAGGCTTAGCAGTCAGGGTCACTAATTACTAGATCAGCTGCAGGCTAATTGATCCTACAGACATCGTCTTAAGCAAATTTCAAAAAGCACATTGAGTGGAAAAAGACTTTCATACGAATACCCTTCTCATTTCTGCTTTTTTTTGTTGCCTGTCTAGCTAAGCTTTTCCACAGAGCTACCTGTCTGACCGCCGCAACCCAAAGGGAGAACAACATTCCATGGCTTAGACTAGTGTCAGTTCATTCAGAGGTACTGACTGCCTATAACGACTTTTTACCTTATAACATACCCGGACCAAAGTTCCAAAGTTGGCCGCTCTAAAATTGATAAACCAATCAGTCAGTAGCAAAAATTTATAATATTAGTGCCATAGCTTGTAAGTGCCCCCATTTTAACGCGTTACAATTTTAAAACGTTTCCATTGCCGCTTTTACGAGTCGAATTTTAAGCGCGCCGGTCGAACGACGATGTAAATGGTTTATGTTATATTTTATTGTTCGTGTCGCCACCTAGCTTTTATAGGCTGTATTATTCTACCAAGATAAGCACTTTTAGGAGATTTTTAATCAATGATTTGTGGCATTTTGATTTACTATGGTCGCAGCAAATAGCATTTAAGTTGCAAATCAATCTTAGAATAATACTTATTAGGTGGTAATGCACTGAAAAGGACTTAATATTAACAGAAACGTTTGAAAAATTATGACTACATCAATGTCATGAGCAATCAATTCATTGTTGATTTCATCGTTTTATACGCATTTTTCAAACGTATCACCTTTCTTTTTCAGCACTTTTAAAACATAGACTAACGAGTATCAATCTGAGTTGCAATTTATGAAAACTATGGCTCGATTTAATTCTGGGACATAATTATAGTTCTCGAGTCTTCAAACTGAATCGAGAACAGGCTAAAGAACGGGAACATATGACCCAACTCTTAAAGTACTAGACTTCGGCCGCGGTTATGGCCGCCATACACGGTACGGTTTACCTGTGCAGGTATACCTGAGCAGTTATAATGGAGTGTGTGTGGGAATCCACCTGTGCAGTTTTATGTACATGTTTGACCTGCGCAAGTAGACCTGCAGAGGTACCTTCTCCGGTAGACCGTAGCGTGTATGGCCTACATAAGTCGATTATTGCGGTAAAGAGTAGCCTAAAAATCATACCATATCACTCCGTTGCGATGTGAAATAAGGGGATAAGGACAATTAAACAACCAAACACACTCTCGCATTTATAATAGACAGTACCTAAAAAATAGTTTAAACTGTTTAAGATAACATTCTTGTTGATGGTTTGAGTAACATCACGTTACTTACTTATGTAATAGGTATTTAAAAAGTTAATAATAACCACTCAACCATTTACGGTCAGTTTCGATATTTCAAAGAAAAGTGGCTAAATCTTACAATTGCTGCCTGTACACTTCTGTACAGCCAGGTTCAGCAGCACCGATCATTAAATACAACGAGCTTCGACACTCGTGAATTGCCGGGGAAAGATAAACTGAGTTGAAAACCGGCAACTATTCCCACTAATGACATCATTACATAAAAACAGAGTCATCATCAGCCTTTAACAGTGCACTGCTGGACTAGGCCTCTCCTTTGAAAGGAGGAATTGGCCTACTATACTACGCTGGCCAAACGGGTCTGTATAGCGTTTGTATCAAATTTCCCTTGTCTTACAATGTTGTTCTCTGCATAATATGCTCCCTCTGTCGGCTCTTACGACACGCATGGGATGATATGGGGTGGCGACATTCCGTATTCTTAATCCGTCACCACACGTACCAGAAAGCCCGTAAAAACAGAGTAATCTTTTCATTGTCACAGAAATAGAACCTACATTTACTATTGTACACCTTATCCTCAAAAACATCTTCAAAGCAACTCGGCTCTGTGCCAAATCAAAACACGGTAAGGGACATTTTTGTCGAAATCAAGATTTTTACACCATGCTTTTAACACAGTGAATGCCCACAATATGCAAAAACCCTTTTTTCAATAAAGGCCTCCATTCCCAATATAGCGATACCATAAACCCTAGTAAGTGCGCAGACTAAACCGCAAACCCCAAATCAAAAACCTAGTAAGAGCTGATAACCAGTTCAAAACACAGCAAGGCACACGTACTTACTTTGGTTTGAATTTGGAATTTCCACTTGCTAGGTTTTTGATTTGGGAAATATTATGCCTAAAAAACCATAAAATCTAAAAATTACACAGTATAGCACACACCCGTCGGAGTTTCTATCTCCAGGAATTAGGGTTTAAATTAGTGAGAAAACATCATACATTTATTATAATTTACTCATTTTCTTTATCATAACTTTTATCATAACTAAAAGCATAACCAAAACCAAATAATGTATTATTACTTACTGTGTTTTGGTTTAGTTTCCATGGGCAATCGTTAGTGTTGGATCCCATTCCAAACTTGGTAAGTGTTATACAACGTGCATTGAATTATATTTTTATAGTTATAATATGCAAAAATATAGACAGTACCTAATCTTATCTACCATCTCCAAGAATCATTATTCAGCTGTAGATTCATAGTTTGGTAAGGCATAATGAAATCAGCTTTTATTGCCCTCCTGTAAAATTTGTTCGAAGTCCCTTACTGTGTTTTGATTTGGGACAGCCGAACTTATACCTAATACATTACCTATACCTCACGCAGCACATAAGTCAAATAAAAGTGAACACATCAAACATTTTATTTATCTCTTTATACGCACGTAAAACAAGGCTCTATGTATAAAATATAGACACCATTAGCTTTAGCAAAAGGTTTATTCGGGATGATCCGAGTTTTGGAAGGAGCAATTAGCGCTTTTGAATGATTGAGTAGGCAGCGAGGCTTAGTTAAGCTTTCAGAGAACCTTTCAACTTGTGTCTGTAGGTACAACGTCTAATACATATACTACAACGCATTTGAATCTATCAATTTTATATAGGCATGAATTGAAAACACGAATACGGGTAAATGGGAGCTGCAAAGCCGTACTCGAATCAACCGTGTACGTCATATCGTAAATACCTACTTACGTACGACAATTGTCTACACTAATATTATAAAGAGGTAAAATTTGTATTTTTGTTTCTTTGTAATGGATAAACTCAAAAATTACTAGACCGATTTTATTCTTTCGCCATTAGAAAGCTACATTATGTGCGAGTAACATTGGCTATATTTTATTTTAGAAAAAATAGGGGTCCGTAAGATATTTAGGATTTTCGGGTACGCGAAGTAGTTCCCTCAGGACGAGGGTGAAACCGCGGGAAACGGCTAGTTAGCTATACAAAATTATTTTAAGTATAATGGCGCTGCTACGTCTGAGCATTCACTTGTAACAAAAAAGAAATCGCACTACAACAGCAGTTTTACCCAATACTTCAGTTTCACTTATGAATTATTTCCAGAGTAAGATACCTACATAAATAAATAACGTTTCTAAATAATAAAATGCAGATTTTAATTTGAACAGGTTTAATAATCACAGAAGTGCCTGATCCTACGTTCAAATTTATATATCGATATCGAGGGTTTATCAAAATTCTATTGAAATAAATTCTAAGTAAACCAAATCTAAGGATTTATTGTAAACATAATCGATATTTTATCGATATTTATTCTGAGTAAGCCCAAAACTAGTCAAGTTAACATTAGAGACAAACTATGAAGATTCTTCCCTAGATTAAAATTATACTAGATTATAATTACGTTGGTCTCGCGGCATACATGTGCGCGTGGGATCGGGAGGTCCCGGGTTCGATTCCTGGGTCGGGCAGTGTTATTGGGTTTTTCTGTCACGAAATTCTCAGTGGCAGCACGGAGTCTGGAAATGTGCCCGGTACGGCAATAGGCTCGCCCCTTATTACGTGGGACTAAAGTATATCTGGCGAAAAGTGGGTGTAGAAATACACCTCTGCCTACCCCTCCGGGGATAAAAGGCGTGACGTTATGTATGTATGTATTAAAATTATAAGTCAAAGTGAAGTAAATACATTGGGTTTAACCGCCATTGTAGCGCGAAGTCTATATATTTTCTATATTCTGAGGCTCGCCCGAATGTTCGTGAGAATGCTCGCTAAAACACACTCATTTGTTTTGTAACATCAATGTATTAGCGCCATAATGCAAATATCTTATTGTGATTTTAATTGTATCTATAAACAACTTATGATCTGATAAATTGACGAAATCATACAACTAAAGCAAAATTTTGGTTTGTGAGGTCTGGGATGTGCTTGATAGCCAACAATAAACCTTCTTTTAATGGAAATTATATGCAAGTATTGTATTTGGACACCTTATGATCCCATACTTTCAAATCGAGTGACACATTCAACTTGGTTTAACGTTATCAGGAGTCAAGATAAGTCAAGGTGTTTGTCAAGCTACAAAATAGAGATTTTGTATATATTGCCTGGTAAAGGCTCTACAGCGCTTCTTTTGGGAGACTGCGCGTGTGACGTGTGCAGACGGGACACAAAATAAAATTTATAAAGTGTAGTCTGTAAAGAATAAAGAAAATACACAAAGCAACTAGTATCTTTGAGAAGAAACGGCAAAATCCACATCATAGCCCATACCAATCTGTCTGGCCAGCTAGGTATATTTATCGAAATTTGGCCTAAGTTTCCTATTAATTTAAAATGCAACTGTGACGCAAAGAAGTAGAACCCTAAGCAAAGAGCTCAGATATTTACATAGAGGCGCATTTCTTATGGACGCTCTGAAGACAAACTTTTTGTGACCCAAATTGGCGTTTGGCGGCGTGGCAGTCGCGCTGTGACAGCTATCTCTACGAGAGCAAGAGAGACGAACGTTCCTCCTGTGTGTCTTAACTACGAGAGCAAGAGAGACGGAGAACGACGCCAGCACTTAAAAAGCGCCAACTACGAACTAAACTGAATACAGTCTCCACTTGAAATCGGCACACGAAATCCTTAAGAACTGCAGAAATTCATTGCCCTAAGGCCAGTAGAACACTGCGAAAGACTGTATGATAATGAAACACGCTGAGAATCTCCTCAATCTTTTTCGTTATTTATGAATGCCTTTTATTTGCACGTGTCTCTACTTAAAGTCACTCCCATTATTAATTTATATTGCTCGGAATATAAATGATCGTCAATTTCGTAAGGCACCTGAATCCCCAAGAGCCTAAAATATCTTCTCCCCCTAAATAATTAAAGTACCTATAATAATTGACCAGGGACCACTTGACGATTGATTATTTATTAATATCGATGACGTCTAGACGCAAAAAGCCTTCATCTCATTATTAATGTATCCATTCAAATAATTACCATAATTAGGAGCAATTTATACACTTGTGAGCAATTTATACACTGTGATAATGATGATGTTATCATAATATAATATGTAGTGTAATATAATAATAGGTTGGGGAAAAAGTTTCTCCGCATTTTTTAAGAAAATTCAAAAAAAAATTTAACATAGTTTATTTACATTTAAGTATGTAGGTACCATTTTGTTCGATAACTTTTTCCCATCTTGTAGGTAGGGACATGATCCCATTGCTATAGAAATTTTGTGACTTCTGATCAAAATACCGCGACAAGTGGTTTTGGCAGTCCGTCTCGTGATGATAATCTGACACTGCCTAAAGAATTCTGAGAGACCGAAACAGGTGGAAATCTGAAGGTGCAAGGTCAGGACTATACGGCGGATGCATTAACACCCCCCAGCCAAACTCTCTGAATTTTTGCTGAGTGGCTAAAGATGTGTGAGGTCTATCGTTATCACGATGAAAAACCACACCCCTTTCTGTTGATTAATTCCGGCCGCTTTCTCTCAACTTCTTGCTTTAATCTCATAAGTTGTTCGCAGTAGAGTTCAGAATCGATGGTCCAGCCTGGTGGTAACAGCTCATAATGAATAATGCCCTTCTAATCCTACCACACACACAGCATCACCTTGTTGCAAGTTTCACCACAGTCAGTGAAGCCTGACCGGTCTTTGACCACGAGCTTTTTCGCACGTTCTTGTCGTACGTGATCCGCTTTTCATCACCAGTTATCAGCTTCTTCAAAAATGGTTCGGTTTCATTACGTCGTAATAAAGAATCATAAATGAGTACACAGTTCATTAGGTTAATTACAGTGAGCTCGTGAGGTACCCAAATATCGAGCTTTTTTGTGTACCCAGTTTTTTTCAAATGCGCCAAATCTTTTTTGTGGTCAATTCCCAGTTGATCAATGGTTCATTGGCGAATCGATTGTTGGTAAATCGTGGCACACTCTCAGGATTGTGCCACGATTTACCAACAATCGATTCGCCAATGAACCATTGATCAACATAATCTTTAAACACTGAACTTTTCATCAAACGAACTTTTCAACCATGAACGTTTCGCCAACAGAACTTTACACCACTGAATGTTTAACCAACGGAATGATTTGACCAATAACTTTTCATCCACATAACGTTTGTCCCATGAACTGTTCCCCAACATTGATCAATGGCGAATCGATTGTTGGTAAATCGTGGCTCACTCTCTTCAGGAGTATGCCACGATTTACCAATAATCACACCACTGAATGTTTAACCAACAGAATGTTTCGACCAATAACTTTTCACCCACATAACGTTTGTCCCATGAACTGTTCCCCAACATAACGGTACATCACTGAATGTTTGAACAACGGAATCCTTTGACTGTAACTTTACCCACGAACTGTTTGTGAAAATTATACATTTTCACACTTGCACACTCGTTCTTCAGCTACGTCGTAACTACTGATATGCCGATCTTGCTGCACTTTTTCAAAAATGGCATCCATTTTATCCGTAATAGGGCGAACAGAACGACGTGGATCTTTGACATCAAAATTTCCGGATTAAAAACGCTTAAACTAAATTTGTGCTACTCTCACAGACACTACACTAGGTCCATAAACATCGCAAATTTTTTTCGCGGCTTTTTTTGCCATTTTACCTTTTTTGTAGTAAAATTTTAAAATGTATCGAATTTCTTCATTAGATCTTGACAGTACAAAAAACAAATAAAAATCACACATTTGCCTAATTTGAATTTGGAATTATGTTCTTTAATTAGCATTTAAACTTTCAATGATACAAAAACCAGCCAGATACAAATAGTATGGCCAAAGAGATTTTATTACAAGTTCATACATACTATAATGTGAAAAGACTTTTCCCCCAACCTAATATTAACCGAGTGCATGGTTTTCTGAAATAATTAATATAGTACGGTCGCGCTAGATTTGCCAAAGTATTTTATATGGAATAAAATTCGCTTGTAGCTACCTAATCTATCGTTCCTTACTGTCTACTAATCATCAATATGTGCGTCAGTCGCCGTGCCTGCAGTGGCTGAGCTAAAAGTTACAGCATGTCAAAGTGGACGTAAAAAAATTTCTTTTAAGTATTTTATACCGTTCCAAACTTGATGATGAGATGGTTGTCTGTATGATTTGAGACGGAAAAATGATTGGTACTAATTGCTTTCATTTCTTGCAAAGGTAGTTGCACGGTAGAAGGCTAAACGTCCTACTATACGAAGTAAGATCTACTTACTTCAAAAAAAGGCACATTTATAAGCTAATCATAATTTTATCTAAGCTTTATTCGCGGCGACAAAGATTTTCTGCGATAATCAGGCAGTATTTTTATTAACCTCTGTATGTTTCTGGTTAGCCTTCATAAGTGTTAGTGACCTATACTGATGTGTAGGATCCCCAACGTCTGTCATCAGCGAGACTATCCGAGATATCCTGAAATATCCGCGGCATTGATGTTATTAGTCTTTTTTTCCAATGTAAACTTTTTAAGAGGCTGGACTCAATTGTTAATAGATACTGAGAAGGAAGTCGCTTACCATCGTATTGGTTGGCATATGTTTAAGAAACAATAACCTCATACCGAATACACTTATAGTACTATAGTTATCCTAAACTTCAGATTTCGCCTGCAATCAATTGAAAGTCAGTGGCTATGCACCACACACATAGCTGTCACCTCAGATTTCTAGGCAGGATTTTCGAACATAAACATCCAACAATATTTCCACTCAAAATGGAACATGAGAATTGACTATCACATCCTTCTTTCAATCAAACGATGAAATAACCGAACACGCTCACAATACATTAAGTTTTCGTCTCCCCCTCCCCTTATCCACTCGAGTCGTCATGAATAATCATCTGAATTACGCTAATGCATCAGTTAATAGGCCATCTACGTATACACGTAGCTAATCGAATAATGGATATTAATTTTCTCGAAATTATCGCTAACGAAGCATATTTCCTATTGTACCTGAATATTATATAAATCAATAATCCTAAATTGAGGCCAAGGAAACTAGTATATAAATGCGTTTCGTTCGTCCAGTTAATGCAGAAAGATGTTGTTTGAATCTGTGCAGAGACATTAAAATAATCAATACGGTCAGCTGATTCTTGCTGGTTTATTTTCATTCATCATCATCATCATCAGCCCTTTATACTGTCCCACTGCTGGGTACGGGCCTCTTCTCATTATGAGAAGGGTAAGGCCATAGTCCACTATGCTGGCCAAGTGCGGGTTGGCAGACTTCATATGTCTTTCTAGAACATTATGGTGAACTCTCAGACATGCAGGTTTCCTCATGATGTTTTCTTTACCGTTCAGCAAGCGATCATTAACAATTTAATACGCACATAACTTCGAAAAGTCATTGGTGCGCGCCGTAGATTCGAACCCGAGACCCTCTGGGTGGCAGTCCGTCGCTCTCCACTCAGCTATCGCTGAATATTTTCCTTGCCTTAGAACAAAATATGTGAGTATTTTTAAGTACCTATGTCGTTGGATAATATTGTTGATGGAAATTAGTGGTATGGTTTACCGATATTGTAAATACTTGACCAGTTTTACCTACAGTGGTACGGTATTTTTAAGTAAACTCATTCGAAAAGTTTGTAATACTGCGTACAACATTTTATAAGCATGATCAAATAACTGATTTAATTGATTCATATTAATAATTTTGCCGCAAGCATTTAGTGAATATTTGAATCCATGTCACCCGATATCACACGCTTATCCTGGATCTAAACTATAAGTTTTTTAAGAATATATAGTACGAATATACTTAATATTATGTTTCCTTTTGAATCATTTGGCTGTATCTCACATTTCCAGCGAACCCTAACAATAACTAACAGTACAGTAATTTCAAGGAGCATATTTCGATTAAATGAACCGGGACCTAAGTAAGCAGAACACTAAATTAAATCCAAACCGAAAATAACAGTTGAATAAACACAAAGGTTTAAACAACGGACCACACTTATTATCTGGTGTACTGAGTTCCGTTTATATTCGGTTTTTATATCTTTTAAATATTGTTGTACGAAACCTTGTCCTTTGTATATTATTATTATTACTATTTCCTTCTGTCTTGTGAAACTGACTGTTTCCTCCGAATTTGCTCTTTTGTTATAAAACCACAACAATATTTTTTGCCGGTCACAAGTCTTCCTAGCAGCCGTGACCAAATGCTTTACGCATTATCAAATGATACTCTGAACTTGGATCTGGGTGACAGCCGGTAAGGAATCTCATCGATATATATATTTTTATGAAATGTCTACATAAAGCCAAATGTTCATACTCACATAAATACACTTTTATGTATACTGCTGAAGGCTAATTTTCTAATGACCGTGATGGAATTAGACAGCCACGTAAAAACAAGCTAGTCGGTCAATTGTCAGTTTCAGTTACGCTAAACAATCTATCACCCGATCGCATGCAGCCACCTATGTTCAATTACTATATATACTTAGTATAAAATAAAGTACTCTTCGTCATAGCTGTATGTAAGTTAAGGCGTTAAATTCAAAAACTACCGAATGCATTTTCCTACGGTTTTCACCAAAAGATAGTGTAATGCCTGAGGAAGGTTTATGTACAGTCGAACAACTTCCCGCTAGACCACCATAAGGGCGAGAATCGCTCATCAAGACATCGTCGCTTTCAGTGCTACTTTACACGCACATTGACACTCGTATACAAAACCAGTTTCTAGTGTGCCTCGACTCTATGAGCGAGCCAAGGGATTTTTTTTCAAACTGATCCAGCGCCGACTTGTTTAATTGTACATACAGGGTGTCACAAGACCCATCACCAAGCCGAAGTCTACTCATTTTGGACATCATGCCAAGTTATAATAAACAAAAATAATATCTAACTGGTGTGATGCTCGAAATACCTACTTATCCATGGAGCCATAGGACTTCTATACAACACATTGGCGGGGTAAATGCATCGGTTTTGTACCTAATTAGAAAAATTGTGTTGTGACTTTGAGCCTCAATATCTCCTGAACCAATAATTTCCCAGGTATGGTGCCGGAGTAAAAACTGGTCGTAATAATTGGTACAATCTGGGATTATAGTTTTCGTTAGGGGTCTTTTTACACTCTGTATATACATGTGGGCAGAGCCAGGAGCGAAGTCTAGTATAATGTAGTATTGTTGTATTAAATGTGATAAAATAAGCTTTAAGCTATTCTATTACTATCTAAATCCGATAAATCCGCGATTTCGACAGTGTATGCCATATGGCCGGACGAGTGATCTTCCTTGTCTAAATTGACAGTAGGTACCTATGGAAATCTTGTAACTAGTTTGTTTTTTTTTTAAAGACAACTCCCGCACTAGGAATAAATCCTGTGTCGCGGGGGACTTTAAGGACATACCTATAACCAAAGGACACAATGAACACCCAGACTCGAAACAATAAATTATGGATCACACAAAATGTTGTCTCCTGTGGGAATCGAAACCAATGATCAGTAAACACGAGCTTTAGTCACCATGCAAGATAGCTTTTAGTCAATAATTTAGATTTCTAACAGATATAAAAAAGAAAAAGAAAGAAGCAAAGAGCTATCTAAAATCCCTGTTGCATATGGTATATACACATACACACACATACATGTGTATGGCATTAGGCAGTGGTAGCGCCATCTATCTTTTCCATTACTCTTTAATTATGTCAAAACGAGCGATCTTTTATCCCTTTCTATCCCATTCCCTCCCAAAGGCACGCCTCGCTCTAATTGGTCGCAGAATTCAATGACGCTGCGACGGAGTCGAAAATCAACGGTCCCGCAGACCGGCTGTGTCCTGGCGCAGCTCCGCGCCGCGACAAACACATGCAGCACCGCAATATTTTACCGCTATTTTATACTATGAACGAGAACTAAACCGCCTGCGGGTGTAGTGGAGTGATCTGTGCAGCTTCGGGCTGGATCCAGGTGGAGTGATCAGCTCGTGGCCCGACTCTCGGAAGACGTCGACAAGCCGCCATTTTGTCAAGGTAAGGCGTGCTCCCACACCTCCGCCTCCTATTCCTTCATATAATCCACTCTACTGGGCGATTTACCAGCTATTCTTAATACAGTCCACTATATTAATAATTTTTCCATATCACCAAATCACATAGTACATACTTTCGGTGCAACGCCGAACCAGGCAGCGTAGAGTAAGGCATCAAATAAGCACTGCCGAGCTAATTTAATTGGCATTCCTATTACAGTAATTAGGAAGATTTTGCCGCAGTATACTGTGTTATAATAATATGCAAGTGGCAACAATATCATGGCCCACGTTACCACGAATTTTAACTAGCTTAAGCACGTTTGAACGACGTGATATGACGCTAGCTACACGGTTAGTGCAGCGTTTTAAGTGGCTTTTTGCCCAGACTAGTCGCTTTAGCGTTTTGTGTCAGCACCGTTTTATATTTTATGGGACATTCAAATGAACTAAATAGGTAGGTACATTGTGTCTTCCTACGGCAGCCATTCGCAAAGTGTGCTGCGCGGAGCCCCAGGGCTCAACGAAGCATCTCTAGGGGCTCCACGAAGGTGTATGTCAGTAAAATAAATGGTTTTAAAGAGCACGTAGGACCCGGCTTTGTTTTATTTTAGGGCTTCGCCAAATATTTGGTTACCCAAAAGGCTTCCATCTCTGAAAAAGTTTGAGGACCACTGTCCTACGGTATAGGTACGTATAATATTCAATTTGTTCGACTAGCAACTAAAATAAAGCAAGCCAACATTTTCTTGTCTCACTTAACACACATGCGTCTAGTATACTCCAACCCTTAATTAAAACTGGCCCTTTCTATTACGTAATATACAATAACAGTGGTACATTGCCGTGTAACTTCACGAGGCTGAAACAACGTTTAGTAAAACAAAGCCAACCTTTGTTATAACTACGTCATAATTACTTTGTTTCATTATTTTTACTAGAGCGCTAACGAAAGACGCACCTTTTCACTGAATTATTAAAATTAAACCGTTTCGCATGCCCGTCTGGCAGTCTCAAAGTCGTTGGCGCAAGAAAGTTGTTGAAATCCATCACAAAGGATAAAGGAATGAGACCGCGGGCCATTTGTTCACCGCACGTATTTGTTCTCGCCTAATTAAACATGAAACGGTGGGAGTACCTGTGTCAAGGGAATTAAGGGATATGCTGGCAGTGTGCTGCCTATTGTACGTTTCCGGAGCTCTCGATTGTTGAGTGTTTACGTGTGTGATCTTTGAGCTTGCTTTAGGAGCTTGCTTTAGGAGCTTTTGTCTTAGAAGTATTTAGATGTTTAGTGTGACGATGATCGTTTATAAAACAACCCTTGCACTATCTTGAAATATGAAGAGACGAGTACAATGATGTGTCGCCGGCAGAGAAATTTGAATCCGTTGAAGGATCGAAAACGCATTTCTAGAATTTATTTTTGATTTTCGTGTGAGTGTGAGGCAAACTCTGGTATCGGAGTTTTCAGACCGCCCGAAGGCCTCCAACATGGCCTAACGATCCTTATTCTTAGACAAGAACCGGGACCGAGAGCTTTACATGCCCTCCGAAGCACGGTAGCGCTCAGATGTAAATGCCACACAGGGTCACCCATCCAAATGGTGATCTGTGCAAGTATTGCTTATCTTTGCCGATTTGTTACTAATGGCAAGCCAAGTCTCGCTATGAGCGCTACCGAGAATTTATCAATACTACTTTTTTAATCTTTTCATAAAGGCAATTAATTGCAAAAAGACTGCAAAAATTATATGGCGAAGAAGCACATAGATAATAGGTCTATATTCTAGTCAATACTTGTAATATTTAAGCTTTTTAAGAGCTCATGATTTTACTTAGAAGGATATGTATCGTATAGCTAACTTTTACCCTGCTTAAACCGATCTGGAGATAAAAGTTTTGCTATTGAAACAATTTTTTTAAGGCAATCCCTTTATGATAAGCATTCAAAACAACATTCAGAAGAGCATACATATTTAACTTATCTACAAGCTTTAAGCTAAGCAGTAAAAAAGCCATTGTCTGAACCTCACATAAGTTAATTCCTTAAACCACTGAACAAACAAGCCAACTCAAATTATACTAAAACCCATTGTGTACAACGTACACAACTATTCTCCTCAACAAACACTAAAAATACGTACTGTATTTAGTTAGCTGCGCTTTTGAACCTTTTTGGTGAATCTGAACAGTCTCTTTGTCCATTTGAAGCCTGCGTTCTGTCTGTGCGATACAGCTCCGTTATACCGCGACCTCATTCCGTTAATGAGAGCAATCGGCAAACATTTGCATATGCACTGTTTATCGGCTAACTTCGAATACTTAGCAATCAGTTGCAATGCCCAATATTAGTATGTACCAAATTGAAAATTGATATTGTGAGCTTAGAGCCGCGTTCTACGGTGGCTGCGCCGCAATTTATTATTATGCTCTAGTTGATATTGTGAATGGTCTCATTAGTTTGTGCTCTAAGTGCTATTGACGATGCCGCTTTGATTGCTCATTTGGAAAGTACTTTAGTATATTGCTATCTATTTATACAGGTTGACACTGTCAGCAATAGCTATATCATTTTAGGCAATATTAATAGTCTAATCTGTCATTCTACCGTTTTATTAGTTAATCTAAGACTTTGGCCTTGGGGGTTGTCTTAGTTGTAACATGAAAATTGTAACTAAATCTCTGTCCGGAGGTTTTTGACTTTTATTATTGCCTCATTGCATCTGCTTCTAATCTACGTCAGTATTTATATAAATTTTCCCGCTTACAGCAGATGAAGTCTCTGCACTGATTCTGTGAAGACTGTCTAGATGGGTTATTAGATATCTGATAGAAAATTCTCGATACGAGTGAAGCACACTCCTACTGAGAATTTCCTAACAGTCTTCCAAGGAGATCAAGCGATTCTTTAAGTAATTGGTAAATGTTGTGTGGAATCTAAAAATATTATTTGCACTTTTTATGTAACTTCCTATACCTAATTACCTACCTTATAGTAATTCCTACACTATTATCTGAATAATCGTTGCGTTACTGACTGACTGACAGACATAACACAACCGAAACTATTGGGCGCAAGAAGCTGAAATTTGACTTGTATGTTCCTTGAGAAGCGTACGGGAGCAGTAATAAGGGTGTTTTCGAAATTCCGACAGGATCTGGGAAATGGTAAAATAAAAAGAAAGATCAGTTAGACATTGTATTTCCTTTCACTCAGTATTCAAATTTACCAGAAGTAATCTGTGGGCCACACAAACACGTGTCCCGTGAAGAGTTTGACAATATTCAGCACTTTGTTTCTAGCAAGATGAGTACTGCACTCAAAGTCATCTTCTAAATCAAGATGAGTACAGCACTCAAAGTCATCTTCTAAATCAAGATGAGTACTGCACTCAAAGTCATCTTCCAAATCAAGATGAGTACTGCACTCAAAGTCATCTTCCAAATCAAGTTGAGTACTGCACTCAAAGTCATCTTCCAAATCAAGTTGAGTACTGCACTCAAAGTCATCTTCCAAATCAAGTTGAGTACTGCACTCAAAGTCATCTTCCAAATCAAGATGAGCACTGCACTCAAAGTCATCTTCCAAATCAAGTTGAGTACTGCACTCAAAGTCATCTTCCAAATCAAGTTGAGTACTGCACTCAAAGTCATCTTCCAAATCAAGTTGAGTACTGCACTCAAAGTCATCTTCCAAATCAAGTTGAGTACTGCACTCAAAGTCATCTTCCAAATCAAGTTGAGTACTTCATTCAAAGTCATCTTCCAAATCAAGTTGAGTACTTTACTCAAAGTCATCTTCCAAATCAAGTTGAGTACTGCACTCAAAGTCATCTTCCAAATCAAGTTGAGTACTTCATTCAAAGTCACCTTCTAAATACTATAAGTTAGAAAACCGTCATCAATCTGAATTGTCACTTCTATGTTTTTTTTTTTTTTAAGATGATAGGCTTTATTGAAGTAACAAATAACATATATACAACAGAATAAAACTACTTATGCAACTAAACTATCCTAAACTAAACCAATAAAACTAAATAAATAAAAATAACAAAATAGAAACTACGCGGCGTCAAAAAATTCCTTCGCAACGCTGTCGGCTGGTAGCGTGCCCAGAAGGCTGGCAGCATTGCCACGTTGTATGGCAATGCTTATTCTCTCTGCAAAATATAAACCAGCCCTCTGGTCACGGGAAGCGTCGATCAGCCTTTTAGCGATTTCTTTGTACAGAGCGCGTGCACTAGGCCCCCATGGCCCCAGCGTTTCGACCCCAAACGGCTCAAAAACGTAATTACCAGATAGGTTTCCGTATTTGCGCCGTTTGAGGGTCTCCGCTGATGCTGCAGCAGCGCCAGCCGATCCAGCTGTGCTTGGAAGATGTGATGGCGCAAGGGTATCGACGCATGTCGCGTCCCATACCAGAGGCCTGCCCATCTTCCAAGGTAATAAGGACATACCGTCTGGTCTCTTCCCATCGTCGCGTACCAACCCATTCGGTTCAAGATGAGCTGGTACTCCGGCGGTGACAAGAGCTCGACGGATTATGTCGTTAATGTGGGCATGTCGGGAAAAACGCCCAGCACTCTTGCTGCACGATAGGCCATGGTGGCCAAGACTGTCGACGGCTTCACCGCAGTGACAGCGATGCGGAGAATTGCAAACAGCTCCCAAGCGAAGGCAAGAAGCGATGCGGAAAGTTGTATCGTCCAACATAGTACATATGTTGGACGATGGAAGTGCTTGAAGCCATAGCCCCGATTCCCACTCTCCCACAGCCAACAAACGGGCGCGCTCTGCAACACTGGATGCAGTACTTAAAAGATATTGTCTCATCTTGCTGCAGAGCGGCCCATCCCATTGCCTCTGAGAGGATAGATATCGGGGTAAGTCAGAGCTCGGGCAAGCCATTTTCCAAGCGTTAATGGCATCAGTCTTGCACGGCACCTCAGAATTAGCCAGTGTGGGTTCTAGAATTTTCCTGGTCAATTCCTCAGTGCCGTGGACCGAGGCCAAAAACGCTGGGAGGCTTACATCGGTAATTTTGCGAACGCCGAGGCCGCCCAAACGAACAGGTAAAGTCGCTTGAAGCCACACTCGGTCGTTCATGTCAAGATTTAGAATTTTGCTCAAGGTGTGCCGAATAATATTATCAATGTTTTCTAATAGGGATAAATGTTTCCAAAAAGGAGAGGACCGCAAGTAATATGTAAATTTTGGAACAAAAAGGCAGTGCCGAATAATCGTGAAAGCCGAATGAATATTAATTTTGTAAAGCCGTTCTGAAGTTTCACAGAAATTTTGTAGTTTTTCACCTATAAAAGATCCAAAAGCGTCGTCGAAAATAGGGGACCCAAGGAGGCGGAAGGAACATTTATTGATGATTGTAATATTTGGCGCCAAAGAATTAAATTTTGTTAAGATTGAAAGGTTATCCAAATTGTCATTAATAAAAATTTCACATTTGTCTGAATTTAGTTCCAAACCAAAATCCTTTAAATTTAGTTTTTATAAGCTCTAAGTCTTGTAAGACAGTGTTAACGTCCCCTGCCAGGGTCCCGTCGTCCAAATACCAGACGTTAAATTTAGAATTTATTTGTTTTATTATTGGGTGAATGGCTAAACTAAAAATGACTGGCCCGAGAGGGTCACCTTGTTGACAACCAACAGCAGATTCTAAAACGTTGTCTTTATAAATTAATTTTGATGGATGTCTATAGCATTGCCAAAGGAATTTAAAAATTTTGGGAGTTTCTAATTTAGCCTGTGTCAACAAGGTGTCCATGTTCACTGAGTTGAAGGCATTCTTCAAATCAATCTTTAGAACGACCTCACCTTTACCGCAGCCAAGGTACGTAGACAGCGCATGTATGGCAGCCTCACAGCCTCCCTTGGAACCAAAGCCAAGCTGGATTGGCTGAAATTTGTCCGCCAAGATGTCACTGTAATATTTACAGCATAGTTTGGCTGCCATACGTCTGTAGGTACACCCTACGGCAATGGGCCGAATGCCACCATCTTTTTTGCGCAGAGCACACAAGTTGGCCCCGTACAATAAGTCGGTGACATCTGTGGCCACATTGCCGGAGAGCATAAGGTTAGTTAAAGCCGTCAGTGCCTTCAGAAGTGCATCTCCAGCCTCTCCAGCACTTGCACCCAGAAGATCTTTCAAATGCTGGGGGGTTAAGCCGTCGAGACCGCCAGCGGATCCACTTCGAAAGGAACAGACGGCTTCAAATACGTCCCTGGCTGAAACATTCAGACAGTCAAAATCTTCGTCCGGCATGTCGGGAAAGGAGAGGTCATTAGCT
Organism: Euclidia mi; assembly: GCA_944739405.2. Lineage (NCBI taxonomy): Eukaryota > Metazoa > Arthropoda > Insecta > Lepidoptera > Erebidae > Euclidia > Euclidia mi. The sequence continues at coordinate 28,865,782 of OX123188.2, read as the reverse complement.
GGCGCTGGGTGCTTACTCTGCAGACCTGCGAGTGTGTCTGCAGAGTAAGGCGCCACCACATCGCTACTAAACAATAACCTAGACGCCCCTTGAATGTCACCTTCCCTCAATTTGGATTCTACACATTGATAAATTGTTTTCTTATATCTATGGAAACTAAATTTGGGGTCAAAATTGCGAGCAGAATGATTACAGTGGTCTTTAATTTGGGCTGTCAAAGATTTTGATGTTGCTTGGCTACTTTGAATGTGTAGAATCCTATAGGGAAAGGTGAGTAACTGTTCCCAAGCCGTTTTGGAGTTCTCACGCACAACGAGACCAATGCATTGAGCTAAATTGTGAGCTACTAATGGTCTCGCACCGCGTGGAACTCTCTTTAAAACCGGAATTGAATTTTTTAATGTACCTAAGTATTGCCAAAAAGGAATTTGAGTAAGAACTTCTATGTTGTAATCTGGTCTAGAAGAAACCAAATGTCGAGATGGCTTATTTTGTGAAGTAATTGTCGCATAGTTCGTTCAACGTTGTGATGTCGTCGAATCAACAAGTTATAAATAAATAGCATACATCACCAATATCTTCAGCCTGCTTTAGTACACTACGTGATGTACGCCACTCCAATGGCACTCCACTGACCTCGATTTTCGTCACTTCATGTTGAATTCCGATACATTATCCTATATTCTATTTATATACCAAATGCGTGTAAAGTATTGAACGAAGACGAAGCAGAAGATCAAAAAGTACATAAATTGTTGTGAAAGTCAATTTAAAACTTTTATAACTCTTGGACTAAGTAATAGTCTGAAAATTACGCTTTAATTTTGTGTCAACCCGACAACAAAGCTTGCCTTTCACTCAGTAGGTATTGAATTTGTGTTTAAAAGGTAAACTTACGTAAAAGTTAAATCTTTCCTAAATTTTGTGGAATGTACCCATCTAAAGGGGTGAATGTAAGTAAGCAGTCATTCCAAAGAGCTGCTTGCAGTCGAATTTTTAGGCAGTTCTTTAGAATGATTTGCCAATTAGTGATTTAAGCCAGTTATAACTGCCACTTCCGGCAAAAAATCACGAGAAGTCTCGCTGTTGTATAAATTCTGAATTTATACAACTGCGAGACATGTCGTGATTTTTTAAATGAAGACAACTCTCGCACAAAGGTCAATCGTATTTTTGTCGTCTAACAAGTTCATAAGCTTTTTGTACACTGTCAAAGAAAACATAAAATATGTACCTACTCAAGCCAAAACTTACATGATAAAATAATACTTATGTTTCTATAGACAGCCATCATATATCCTATCCCGAAACTCATTCCATACTTTCTGTACAATATTCGCGAAAATAAATCCGCTTAACCACAGAGCGACTGACGAAATAAAATATTCTATTAGCAAATTCCGTTGGCTCATAATTCACTCAGAGAGGTGCGCACCGCGGGCATGGCAGGTGGTCTTAATAAATACGAAAATGGCCTATCGCCGGGTTAGTAATAAATTCAAAAGGCAATCAACGCCACGGGGGCGGGTAAAAATATTAATAGCCGAGAAATAATTATATATTCATGACTTCCAGCGTCGGTCTGGGATAGAGTGAAGCCGAAACATCGGGTATTAATCAATCCGTGGGGATTGGGCGAAGCACCCGGCACTAGGTTCGTCGCTTCGGTGCGGCCGCAGCCGCGCGGTCAACCGAACGAGTCGGCTACGCTTTTGCTGAAGTTCTCGGATCATTGGGAATTACGTTGTTGACTACCGTCCGGTACGGTCCACGATTTATTTATTATTACACATCGCTCATGAGCTTACCGGTTTAACATCCCTGATTACATATTGCAAGCAGATGAGACTAACAATGTCATACAAAAGTTTGATGTAAAGACTTTTGTGTCTTTTAACATATGTAGGCGTTCTTTAAGAAATCTCATTTCTTTCCTTTTGATTACGTTGATTTTAACATAAATAATTATATTGGCTCGTCGTTCGTATTTAACATGAAGATAAACGAAGTAAAAAAGAGTTCCAATCGAAATAAAACTATTCCAACTTCATCACTTTGAACGTGTTGCTGTTTAAATTCTATAACAGCAAAGAATAAATGTAACATTTATTTTAAAAATATTCAAGTGGATACAGTGCCCACATCAGAGGGCTTTAATTTTTAAATCCAGTATGGTGGATGTTGAGTACATGTGGGAAATCGTTCTCCCATATTATTAATATTTAATGTGTAATCTAGTGTAACCGAAGAACCTAACAAATTCACATTATAAAGCAATCAAGTCCTCTAGCTAAATTAATGATTTTATTCAAATTATTAATAAGCCGAGCCAGAGCAATACATCTAAAGCAGTAACGTACTCTTGTATGGCTTGCAGCGAGCTTCAATAAGGACGTCCTTGAAATGTTGTTATCATAATTGATCTATTTATAGCACTATACTCATAACTAAGCGCCGGTAGCACAGTCCCAGTTATGGCACAGAATACAAGAATAGAAGAAAGAAGAAATTGAGACGTTGTCTCTCTCTCTCACCAAGGGAATTGATTTTCAGAAAGGAAAAATTACGAACTTAGGCTTAGTAGGTGAAGCGATGATATTGTTTGTCGAGGTCGCAAATTCAATCTCACATCATGAAATTAAATGAAATCTTTATTCGCATCGGGTTGATGTTCATCAGTTATTATTAAATTTTCAGTTTATATTTAAAAGAGGTTGTGTTTAAATTTTCACTTTTATTCGAGCTGTAATTTATTGCTCAAAAAATATTTTCCGCATTTTATCTCACAATATCTCCGCATTTTTGTACAAATAGTATTATACAAGGGTGAAATCTAACATTATCTGCTGCCGAGACTGACATATATGTACATAGAACCAGAATTAAGAATATTTTACGTAAAGATACAACTACACAAAAGGATTGGAGAATTATGGCCCATCGTCGAATAATTTATCCCTGTTACATCAGTTAAAAAGTTTTTACCTTACAAAGGTATGTCAGCCTTAAACAATAAAATATTTTTTCAATCATCCCCATCAACACGGGACACATAATTTGCAGCCTACATATATTAATCCACAGCGACTGAAAACAAAACAAGGCAAATCAGCTTTTCAGTGCAGGTCATCAATCAATCGTTAATCCAGGGCGCAATATCCATAAAATGGATCGCGGGAGTACGGGTCGAGGCAGGCTTGTATGGTACGTGGTACGTAATTCTGGCAGAGCGAGCCGACGACAATGCCGCAATCGGACCAGCAATCTGCATAATGGATTGGTCGGCCGAACGCGCCTCGTCCGGTCGTCCGCTCATTCAATTGTCGCGGTCGCCAATGTGTCGCACCGTTATTACTGAATACGGAATTAATAATTTCATGGCGTATGGGTGCGAAGTTCACGCCTACCCCGTTAGTAGTTATGACCTGATTCTTTGTGGGATTTTTTTTTATTAGCAGCTTCCACGACGCATATTTTATACGGATCGGGAATGGACGTCTGTCTGCAGGATGTCCTCAATAATTCCGACACTTAAAATTAACAATTCAAATCGTAAACGATGTATCATTTATGCTTCGAAAGGTTAACATTAAAAACAACAAAAAAAGGAAGCCTTGCGAGTAGGTGAGCCCTTCGTTTTTGTGGCGTACTACTATATACATACATATATATAATAATCAAATACTAATATTATAAAATATAAATTTAATATATTCAGAAAATTCTAAGATGTCGTCGAAACGTAAACCATTCTGGCCAATTAAAACAAATTTATTCTCATAAACTTTGATGTATCACAAATTATTCCATTTCATTCCCAAAGAGTACCCAAGACAATCGAGACTAAAAACTAGCCGACATGATTGCTTGCTGTACAAACCTTCATTCTCATCATCAAATCTATGTCCTACTAGTAATAAGAAAACCCATGGATACCATGGTTTAATATATTAGACTCGTTATAACAGATCGAATAAGGATTATACCAAACTCGAGGATTATACAAAACACTCTTAGTAATGCTCTTGCCCACCACATCAAAAACCATCATAAAATAAACGTATTATCATCCGAACGACTTCCCGACTTTCATAAAAATGACAAATGCTTAAAATAGACTTCTAGTATCCTATTAACTTCCTCGATACTTAGTCAACTGCTAGCTTATAAAAGCACGTAGAAATTCACAATACCAAAATTCAGGCAAACACAGGCAGCAAGCACCAGCAATATTTCCAACCGTGACATTCACCTATTTCATTAACGCTAGTAAACAATGTTATTAAAATCCAGCGACACGTAAAACGGTATTCATAATATTGAAACGTTGCAAATGTATGTACACTAAATTGTGCAAGTTAGTAATTTTGAATTTGTAATGCAAAATATTAAGTGACAGTACAGATACGGAGCTCACCGGAACATGTCCCATTGGGGATCTTTGCATATTTGACAAACTGTTTTGTCAAATTCTAATCATTTATTCAGATATAGTATAGAGTAGGGTTGCAATGAGCTGCTATTTACATCCCTAAGGTGAATCCTCGCCTACATTTTGTAAATGCTAAAAGATTTAAGCTTCTAAGCGATCGTCACCTAATTATATATTCCGAAGAAAAAATATATTTTTTAATCTATTTATACTAAAATAAAACCTTGCTATCTTCTGTTTTTAATTTCTTTTTTTGCCTATATTATTTTGTTTACTGATTTTGTAGCCATATTAGGCTTGTAACGGTAATTTAATATTTCATTCATGGCTGCACCTATGTATAGCATTTGCCACTTTCTAGTTACCTAGCTTTATCGATGTCATAAAACTCTGTTATTAGCTTAAGAAACAATTGTCATCATCAGTATCAGTGACATTAATAATATCACTATAAACTTCATTAAAATTAAGTTTGCCTTTTCACTGATAGTGGGATGGTAGTCTTTAAAAAAACCATGTAAATTAGTTATAAAGATGTTGAGTTTCCTAATAAATAAATAAATTAATTAAAAGATTGGATTGGATGATGGCATTAGTTGAGTTTTGGGTGATACAGAAACATAAAAATAAAGTTAGTAATGTAGGTTAGTACCTACATCACTTGCCATATTTTTTAGCAACACTACGCATAATTTTATAACATAACAAAAATTTCAGGCTATTCAGCTGATCAGCGCAGATGCTATAAGAAAGTGAAAGATTACACAGCGATGATGTATTACCGAAGAAGAATGCCCCAAAACCGTCCATTCACCACGTGCTTACTGTCAATTTCGGTCTACTTTCCGGAGTCACCAACCATTCCCCATTGCAAGAATACAGCGCAACTTACGCACAAACAAGGTCATCTTATATAACTGTCGTTAGGAAAATATCCACATCCCCACAAGTCATTAAAATCCTAATCTATCAAAAGACACGAGTAACAGCTCTAGTGCATAATGAGCCGTAATCCATTGATGTTGATGCACTTCCACGCTGACGTAGCCGCCGCGTCACACCATGATATAGTGCGAATATATCATGGTGGTAGTAATATAATAAAAATTTTCCTAATGGAAGGAAAGAGGAACCCACCACGCACCCTCGAATTGACCACCCCAACTATTGCAATAGAAAAAGGTTGACAATATCGAACTCCTCTAAAAGGATAAGGGATATAGGAATGGTATGGGTTCCAGGAAGATACCTGACTTGCAGTATCCCGCTGTATGCGCCGACTATTCTTCGACACGTGTTTCGCCTCTGCAAGAGGCATCCTCAGGAACGATGGGCAACGACTGAGCTCAGTCGTTGCCCATCGTTCCTGAGGATGCCTGAGGTTACAATGGAGTTCCGCCAAGTAACGCCTGATTCAATCAACTATATAAAAATTTTCATTGAATACAATATTACCGGCCCATTTATAACTTACGCATTAATTGTTAATAAACTAATGTTTGCATATTGCTAGTCGTTTCATTCAACATTAATAATATAACGTCGTCATTAGATCTATCCTACTAATATTATAAACGTGAATTTGGGAAGATGGATGCATTAGATGCATGGATATTTGTTTCTCTTTCAGGCAACGAAAATTAAACGAATTTTCGTGAAACTTTGCAAATTTTTTTTCGCAATAGCCATCCACTATGCGGGTGAAATGTAGTAAACACAAGACAATTTTTATTCGAGGGTATTGGCCGTATTAACAAGGCAACCAAACATTGCCTTATGGAACCACGTACTGTTTATTCTGTGCCACTACTATCAATCTTCATACTAAATCCGTAAACAAACTCGAAGATTACGAAAATCTCCCTAAGTGTCGTGTACTCGTGCGACCAAACATCAGAGATACGAAACGCATAACAACATGTTGGCTTACACCCAGGCCGAGACGTCCTAGCATCGAGCACTCAAGCCCCACAAGATGTACGGCTCAATAACGCCTCCTAATCTAAAGCCAGGCTTTCAACAGACACATGAGATTTACTGCTCACATATTATATGTGTAGTGAAGAACAGAACAATAGGCGGGATATTGATTTAAAGTATGATATAGTGTTACGGATATCTTGATGCCGAGTAAAATATATTGTGTAGGAACTGCACTGAGTTGTTGCTTAGTTTGTTTTCCTGGTTTTGAGTGATCGTTTGTGGGTTTTGGTTTTTAATCTGTTAGTCGATTTTCAAGGTCAGTAAATTCATTTGCGATTTAGACGCATCTTAGCTATTAAGTTATCAGGCGCTATGGCTATCAACTTTCAATCCTTGGGTGATATCAAAGATGACGATTCGTAACTACCCCAATTATTAAACGGAAATTAAGATTAATGCTTATTTTTCAAAGATTATGTTCTGGTTTGGTTCCTTCTGTGAAGTTAATACTCGTAAGGGAAGATATTTCGGCAGAACTGCTTATTTCTAATGTTATTTATGTAGGTACATGCTATCGATTCTATGATTGGATAGAAGTAACTACTGTGTAACCATTTCTGGAAAATATAAATAGCTAAAACATTATATTTATGGTTACCTTGTTTTTCTTAGATTTTCTGTTATGTGTCTAAAATAATCCGCTTAGACCTTAAAAATACAGAGAAATCTTCAACATAGGTATATTTTTTAAGAATCCAAACCGATGTTTCGGTAAACCTTGTTACACAATATATACGCTTTTATTCGATTAAGGCATTACCAAACCATGAATTTTTTTATGTAGGTTGTGTCACAATTGGCAACTGTTAGTTTCCAGTTATCTACAGCAAATACGTTTTGATGGCAATCCTTTTAGGTATTTGAAATTACAGTTGGTTTAATTTCAAATACCTAAAAGGAAAAAAAGAGATTTTAAGTCTGGTGATTTATCTCGTTGTAGTGATGTTAAATTGTTAATTATCGCTTGCTAAACCGTGAAAGACGACATCGTGAGGAAACCTGCATGTCAAGGAGTTCTCCATGATGTTCTCGAAAGACATGTGAAGTCGGCCAACCTGCACTTGGCCAGCGTGGTGGACTATGGCCTTACCCTTCTCATAATGGGAAGAGGCCCGTGCTCAGCAGTGGGACAGTATAAAGGGCTGATGATGATGATGATTTATCTCGTATTGATTCATCATCGTCCTAGCCTCGTCCTGCGTGCATTCCATACTTTCGCCTTGGAGTATGGGCTCACTTTTAACCATAACCAAATTTGACAGAATATCAGCTTTTTCCACAGATCGACTGCTTTCTGGTCTCCGCAGCCCACAGTATGCACTAGCAACTTGTATTGTACAGAAGATACAAAAGAGTCAAGTGACGTGTTTGCTTGTCACCCTTGTTACTGCGACTTTGGGTAAAGGTTGCTTAGTAGACCTCGGCTTGGTGATGGGTCTAGTGATATCTAGTGATATCTGTATTAATTTGATTTAACAATCATTACGAAGATTTTGTTGCTTTAATATCTCCATGTTAAGGTATTACAAGACGGATATGATATGCGACACATTCTGCGTCAGATGTGACCACGGAACTAGGCTTATACGAAGACACAGTATATTTCTATAGTATATTTCTTAACAACGATACACAGTGCCAAGCCATCTTACTTCAAAACCTAAGAGCTTGTTCCTTCAGTTGACCATACATCACAATGATCATAAAACTGTCCCTGGTAGTCTTGCGAGAACTTCTCACACCTCACTGTAATAAATAAAGGTAACGAACTATAGCCAAAGCAACGAATAATCCAGGTGTTATCAAAAGTACAGAAACATTTAAATAACGCAAATAGTAAATCGGAATAGAAGTTTTGTTATAAAGCACAGTCGACGAAATACGTAGGCAGGTGTCTCTAGTTCACTCAGAAAACAAGTTTATTACTATATGCCTGACTGACACATTTAAAAAAACCTATTTATCTAAGGAATTATATATTTATTTAAGGAATTATTCGTGGTCCAGTGGTTAGCGTATGCGACTGCTGATCGGCGGTCCCGGGTTCGATTGCCGGATCGGTCTAAAGTGTTACTGGGTTTTTTCGAATTCTCAGTAGCAGCACGGAGTCTGGTGATGCGCCCGGTAGCGGCAATAGGCTCGCCCCCCTATTACGTGGGACCTAAAATTTCATGGCGAAATGTGGGTGTAATATTACACCTCTGCTTACCCCTTTGAAGATACAGGCGTGAATCTATTAAAAAAATACTTTTAAAAGCCGCGGCGTCTGGCAATATTAATTTAAGCCAGTAACAGGTATCTTTTGTCACAAAGTAAAACATGGGCAACACCTATCTTTCACATGTGAATCAAATTATTTAGTGTTTTAAAAATTTATAGACTAATTTACCCACGCAATTGTTTAAATGCGATATTTGCCGTCATATCTTCGAAGTTCTGAAAATGACTTTTGCATAGACATCCATCCGGCATGACACGAGATATCACTTGTGCCTGTTCAAGGTACATTCATACCAGCTGTTTGTCACTACGGCTGCCGTAAAGTGTAGGTACCTGACAACGCGGTAACACAAATAATAGCCATCTCTCAAGTCCGTGGCACAATTGTCAACGTGTTGTGTCCCGTGTAGATACACCGACGTTACCAAATGGATTGGTACGTGTTCACTGGTTGCTCATCCTCTTTACGTAATCCATCAGTGCCTTTACGATATGTGAAGTGATGGGTTATTCGGAGTCAAGCACACGGTTTGTTAAACCATGCAGAAAATCAAAGGGTTGAGCTGCGGCCACAGTGATAAGCGACAGCGACTTCTGTGAATAGAATACAGCGGACAATTAATAGATGAGTTTACCAGATCGAAAGGTTCTATGGACAGCTATACACGACAACGCAATAACCCGCAAGTACTCCAGCGTCAGACCCTAGAGCTGGATTGACCCGACACTTTACCGAAGATATCCCGGACGTCAGCATGCACGAGATTAGTGTGGCTCTCAAACAGCTCAAAAACAACAAGGCGCCGGGTGATGACGGAATTACGAGCGAGCTTATGAAGGCCGGCGGTACTCCCGCTAGAGAAGCCCTTCGGAAGCTATTTAATTCTGTCATTCTCGAGGGTAAAACGCCACAGGCGTGGCACAGAGGTGTGGTGGTGCTTTTCTATAAGAAAGGGGATAAAACCCTCTAAGAGAACTACAGACCCATCACACTTCTGAGCCACGTCTACAAGCTGTTTTCGAGGGTCATCACGAATCGTCTCGAGAGCAAGCTAGACGACTTCCAGCCTCCCGAACAAGCCGGTTTCCGTAAAGGCTACAGTACCATAGACCACATACATACGCTGCGGCAGGTTATACAGAAGTCCGAGGAGTATAACCAGTCCCAATGCTTGGCGTTTGTGGACTATGAGAAAGCCTTCGATTCGATCTAAACCTGGGCGGTGCTACAGTCTCTCCAACGGTGCCGGATTGACTACCGATATATCGAAGTGCTGAAGTGTTTGTATGAAAACGAAACTATATCAGTCCGCCTCCAGGACCAGAGTTCCAAACCTATTCAACTCCAGCGAGGGGTGAGACAGGGGGATGTTATATCCCCGAAACTGTTTACCACTGCGCTGGAGGATGTTTTCAAGCTTTTGGACTGGAAAGGACTCGGCATCAACATCAACGGCGAGTATATCACTCACCTTCGATTCGCAGACGATATCGTAGTCATGGCTGAGACCATGGAAGACCTAGGCACAATGCTCGATGGCCTCTGTAGACTCTCCCAACAAGTAGGTCTTAAGATGAACATGGACAAGACGAAAATCATGTCGAAAGTCCATGTTTTACCTGCTCCTATTCAGGTTGGGAACTCTACGCTCGAAGTTGTCGACAAGTATATCTACCTGGGACAAGTAGTCCAATTAGGTAGGTCCAACTTCGAGAAGGAGGTCAATCGTCGAATCCAACTCGGTTGGGCAGCGTTCGGGAAGCTACGACATATCATCTCGTCCGATATCCCGCAGTGTCTCAAGATGAAAGTCTTTGACCAGTGTGTGTTGCCAGTGATGACTTACGGATCGGAGACGTGGTCGCTCACTATGGGCCTTATCAGAAGGCTCAAGGTTACTCAGAGGGCGATGGAGAGAGCTATGCTTGGAGTTTCCCTGCGAGATCGAATCAGAAATGAGGAGATCCGCAGTAGAACCAAAGTCGCCGACATAGCTCTCCGGATAGCCAAGCTGAAGTGGCAGTGGGCAGGGCACATAGCTCGAAGAACTGATGGCCATTGGGGCAGAAAGGTTCTGGAGTGGCGGCCACGTACCGGACGACGCAGCAGAGGCAGGCCCCCCGCAAGGTGGACCGACGATCTCGTCAAGATCGCGGGAGTCGGTTGGATGCGGGCGGCTCAAGACCGCTCTGTGTGGAGAACCTTGGGTGAGGCCTATGTCCAGCAGTGGACGTCGTTTGGCTGATATGATGATTACCAGATACATGGAATATACACCGTCAGGTGTGATATACCTACTTCTTTCCCTGCATCAACAACATTAATGGTCCTCTCCAAGCTGAATTCATTGACTTGTCCTCTTATGATATCTTATGTATTAGAATTGCCCGCAGTTACGGCTGCATTTTTGTTTTTTATTTGATCATTTCTTCCTCCCTTGTAAATTACCCGGTTCCCAAAGAATATATATGCCTGATTTCAGCTTCCTGCGTCTAATAGTGTTGGCTGTAGATTGTCTGTCAGTTAGTCAGTAACGCAAGGATTTTATAATTTACAGAAGCTTGTGACGTAGTCAAGGCTAAGGCTTCCTTTCAACCAGGTGTAATATATAATTGTTCTACTAATGAACTCGTACAAAAAATCAAAATCCTACAAAACCCAAAAACTTTTTGAAACGTAGTGGAGCCAGGACTGCAATGCAAGGCTCTTGGGTCGTAGCCAGGAAATGGCTGAGAACATCATAATACAGTTTTGAAACGTCACTGATCCTAGGTGTTACAAAAACGTAGATCCAAGAAGAATAATTGAATCGAGAAAACGGTTTCATACATTCTCGTTTCAATAGAAGTGGTTTAAAATCTACAGTCTTAGGTACCTACACCAAACACTTAACCAAAGCCTTCAGCCTACAGTTTAACAATTAGCCACGTTGTCATCAACAATCAGGTACGCCGTACTAATTACCTCTTGTAATGAGATAAGGTTACTATGTAACATTAATAATTAATTATACGGTGCTACATACTTACTTACATACGCTATTAAGTAATCCACTCGCGGCCCATTGTGCTACAACTATGTTAATTGATTAATTTGTGATATTGGATTCTGATGTCAGATATCAATATGTGAGATTGTATCGGAGTTATGGGGGCTTTTGGAAATATTGCGATTGAATCATTGATACTAGAATGTACTATTATATGCGTATGCCAGTGACAGTCTGGACCAGGAGTAGGCAAATGTCGGGTCCTTGAGTGGTAGAGTTGCACAGATTAGAGCACGAGCAGTTCACCTCGTAAGATATTTCTATATTTTACAACAACTTTTAAAAATAACCTTATATTTCACCTAAGCGTAAACCAGTCTACCAGCCAGACCAACTTATTTGTTATCACATTTACCTTCATCTTTTATGTAATACAATAATACAGCAGAATATTCTGAAAACTAACTTTAGCAGAAAGCGATCCAATTAAAATAAAGCGTAATCCCCGACGTTAAAAGCTCTATTAAAATAACTAATCGGGCAATTTCAGTTACAACGTCAGTACCTACTGTAATTGAAATCCATGAACAGAGGCCATTCCTCGTATGAGCCGGCCGTCGATAGAAAAACACAATAGGCCAGGCACAATAGCTGCAATAATGGTCTTAAACGGTCGCAACCAAATGGAAATTTTAGAGCTCGCGAAACTATCCCCGATGTAACTCGATTTTTTCTGCATGTGGAGTGTTATTTTTGGAATGTTTTCAATAAGTACAGTTGAATTTTATGTTGCTGCGTCAAAGAATGTTTGTATTACGCACCTGTTGGACTAGCTACAGATCCTCTTTTCTTCTTATCTAGAATTTGTTTCTAGTAATAAATTGTTTATAAAATATTTAACAATAAGCTTGCACAATCAATACTATGATTCACAAAAGTCACAGAAAAAGGAATAATGTCTGTAAAGCGTTATCCTATCTCGAGAACAATAATATCAGTATGGGTGTCTTCTCGCTAAGGGGAAAAGTTAGGCTACCTCGACAGCCAAGTCAGTTTAAGGCTGGTTTCAGAGTCACGCGTTTGACCGCCGCCGGCCACACGCGCGCGCTTGCAATTACACTAGATTAGTAGTAGCGTTTCATATTCACGCAGTTCAAACGCGCCGCGTGTGAGACGCACGCCGTCGGCCGGCGCTGCTGAAGCTTCATACATTGCAAAGAGAAAAGCGAACTCGTTTCACAGTGGCCCGCGCGCCAAACGCGCTGTTTGACCGGCGCTGGCCGACAGCGCGTTCCGCTCGCGTCACTCTGAAACCAGCCTAAAGTGCACATGTAACTTCGAAAAGTCAGTGCGCTGTGGGCTTGGCCTAATGTTAGTCTTCCTAAAAAGCTATCAGGAAAGAAATTACACGAATCATATCAGATTTCATAGCAATCTAGCTACTCGCTTTCATACCAAATAGGTATGTAAGACATCATTCTATTGTATACACTGCAGTATCTCTACATATAGCGCAGCAGCTCTTATAATAGGTTCTGTGCAACACGTTCGTCCTGTATCAGATATCGGTTTATCAGTTATAGACTTTAATTGGCCCGACCTAAATTCTAGCATGTAGTGTTAATGGAAACGGTAGGCGGAAACTGATATTGTAGTTACAATAGATTTTAGGTGTGAAACAAATTGTACATTGTTGAAAATGGGAATACCTACTCTAACTCTTTGTTCAAGTAGACTGTAAAGTTGGTACCCTAAAGGTTTACAGGGCTGCGCATACCCAATCCAGCGCCTGTGTGCGAAATCTATGAAGCGCCTTTTAGGCATCCTTTTTCGAAAATAATTTTAATAATTAACGCATGTATATCTCGGCGCGCGGCGCCTCTATTACTCTAGCGCCTGTGTGCGCCGCGCGAATTGCACATATGGGCGGCTCGGCCCTCTCCGTGTTAAAATTGCGACGTTGTATTGTGTGTTTCTGTAAAAAACGTACAGTTTCCGAGCCTGATTTTTTATTTGCTAATAGATTTTGCCTTCTTACTCCAGTGGTCATCGGAAATAAAAGCATCGCCTAGATTTTCCTTTACCGATTTCCCGAAACAATGATACAAAAATGCTTTTACTTCGACTAGGCATTTTAAGCGGTGGCACAGTCACTAATCGCCTTTCGATTCCCATCCGTGCTTTGTGTAATCCATTTTGCCACGAGTATAAGTAAATAATAACTGTCCGTGTGGTTACGGATTAAAAATACGGAATGTCACCGCCCCATATCATCCCATGGGGGTAAGTGCCGTAAGAGCCGACAGAGGGAGCATATTATGCAGAGAACAGCACTGTAAGAGAAGGCAAACTTGATACAAACCCTATACCAACCCGTTTGGCCAGCGTGGTATATTCGGCCAATTCCTCCTTTCAAAGGAGAGGCCTAGTCCAGCAGTGGACTGTTAAAAGCTGATGATGAATGAATAAGTAAATAAGGTTTGTCCTTTTAAAAGGAAAAAAAAAAGAGAGAAAATGCTTAAACACTTATAGTAAAAAATACAAAGAATAAAATTCTATACCTTGTTAAGTTTAAAAGTCAAGAGTCTCTCCGTCGACCAAGATCTCTGATAGTCAGAGATTGGTTCGAGCGCCCATTGGGTTAGGTAGTGAATTGCCCTTACCAGACCTATAGTGGCGCCTATAGCAGGCTACTCCGGATTTTCCGATGGCCAGAGATAGTCAAAAGATGGTCTCAGGCAGCCTGGCCGCCTGTAGTCGACGAACGAAGCCATGCCCCACCACAGGCATCGCATCGCGTCAGATTCGGCACTTGGAAGACCAAGACACTCAAAAGAAGCCCCGCTGCTCTATTCTGATACAAGCAGCGTCACCAAATTGTATCTTACGCAAACCGCAAAACACAACCCCCTTTTGTTAAATAAATTGCTTTTGTACAATTCCTGAAAAACCTTTATGACTTTTGGAACCTTATACCTTTATAATACAGATATTTTATTATTAAGGTGCACGTGACAACTAAATCATTAAAATAATTGGTAACTACAAGACAGTTACCTACGCCTGAAAAGATTGATATAGATACATTAAATAATATACACAACAAGTAATTGCTAAATAGTAAAAAAATACTTTTGAGACACGACTTTAACGTCGTTGGTATAAGTGTAAGTACCTATTTAAGTAGTTGCCAAAAGTTTATTTTAGTAATAATAAAATATTTAGAATTCTTACAAACAATTTGTTGGCGACTGTGTGTAAGCTGAATTTTAGAGGCAGAGAGTCATGAAAACAGTATAGTTTTGTACGAACCATTCTGCCAAGGAACACCTGGTTTCATAAAAAAATCTACGAGGCCTTGAAAAACATTTGATTGAAAACATTTTTAATTAATATTATGAATATATGGCTTTAGTGTTACAATTAGTGATACAATATTTAATTGCATTATACCACGTTGTATATTTACATTTAATTAAGTACCGGCACGTAATTATTCAAATATCACATTCAAACATAAAAAAATAATACTCGACCAATTCCACGAACGTTATTTCATCACGGATCGTGTTATTTTAACTACAGTGCTGATTTTAGTTTGGGACCAACGACTCTTTAACGTAAATTAAAGAAATATACACTATTATTGCTGTAGCCCGTTTATTTTACTGTACAGCTTATAAAAGCCAACCGAACTTTACATATCACTACAAATAATGTTTTTATTTAATCCACTTTCAATATTTCGTTGCGTAGTTGTATCTACTGAATTGACAGCGAATTACACACGCACACTCATAAAATAATGTTAAAAGGGCCGAGACAAATTGTCGTGTCTCGATCGCAAATCTTTCGATCAGCAAGCCAGCAGGTCTTCAAAAGTCACACCTTACCGTGATTTAGAAACCACGTAAATGATTGATTCTGGGTGTTGTGGCAATCTTTCTCAGACATGTTTAGAGTCAGTGCACTAAAATATCCTGACACCCAACAACTGGTGATAGAGACTCATAAAAACATATAGGAGATATGGATCCGTATGGTTACAAAACAAAAAATAATGATGAGCAAAAACGTATTTTTTATAAGATCACAGTGTTTATAACCTCACAATGTTCATATTAAATCTTGAATCAAATAGTATGGGGTTCGATTTCAATCATTGATAAAGATTTAACATAACAGTCCCATTATATTTTGGCTCTAATACACCTTTACCAACCCGTTAAAATGAATAATACTATGCGGAATCACGTATGTATGCTTTTATTATAATACATAATGTCAATATTAATCCTTCGCTAAATCATATGTTCAGAGAATGTATGTTTGTATGGAAAGAATAAAACAATGAAACATGCATGATGCAATAACATACAATAATCTAGACAATACTGTATGAGGCTCAAGCCGCAGCTACATTAGATAATAATGGAGTATCCCTCGGACTACCTGCCGATAAATGGTAGCCACAGACATCCACGTTCTAGACTGGACCAAACAATTCAATTATTTGTTCGAAGATGTAATTTTCACATGGACCTTTTTATTATTTACTATACTGTGATAAAATGACTCAGCAATATGTCATTCATGTAACAAAAATACCAGGTAAAACAAGGTATATACATTTGATTTTATCTGATAATGTGGATGTCGGAATACATTTGATTGAGAGTCACAATTTATAAGTTATCGTTTTTAGTAGATATAATATAAAATTTTGTTTCGTCTCGATTTTCGCTTTTTTTAACGATCGTCCAACTATCTCATGATCTACACACATAATTTAAACAACGCGAACGCATTCCATGTGCTCATGTGCTCGTGTGCGCGTTTCCGTTTCTTCACTCCAAACTAATCTTGCTGACTAAACGCCTGCGTTAACACAACTAGTGTTCAGCGTGCACGGGGATTGCCTTGATTATAATTAAAATCCATGATCCAAGATATTCATATTCATAAATCACAACTTGCCATTGCATTTATAAGCTTTCTGGATTTGTATACATAATACAATAGTAGGCTTGTATCCACTAAGAATAAATCAGTTTGATTGTAGTGTCTATAGATTCATTATTATTTGTAGATGTCAATAAAGTTTATAATTTATTATAAAAAGGTAAGATTAATGTTATTTTTAGGATTCTAAAACTAAAAATTATTAGTAAGTAGAAATATGGCGGAAAGAGGCGGCAGGGATTAATCTGAACAATTCTTCGGAGCACTCCCCATAGTAGTAGCAATAAAAGATACATAGCGAGGCTACATCTCTACGCAGCGCCAAGGGGTCTAACCGGTTGCAAATATCTTGGCAGTCGACAATTCGAGCGGTTCTCCGTTGGATGCGGTCCAGAGGGAGAAGCTGGTACTGGGGTGCCGCTGCCCAAAGATGAGAACAGTATTCCATATGCGGACGGACTTGCGCCTTATAAAGGAGCAAGCGGTGGGCCGGAGTAAAATACCGTCTCGATCTATTGAGCACGCCAAGCTTCTTCGAGGCTAACTTAGCCTTACCCTCTAAGTGACCGCGGTACTGGACTTCGCTCGATATGTCGACACCAAGTATTCCAATACTGGAGGAGGCAGTTAAGGGTGTGCTCTCAAAACGAGGACATACGACCAACGGCAGTTTTGTAGCGGTGAACACGCAAACTTGTGTCTTTGTGGAGTTAAATTGGACCAAATTAAGTCTTACCCAATCTGAGACCATCTCCGAGGAGGGCTCAATTTCAGACACAAGTTTATTTCGGCTCTCGATGACTTTTTCCCGAGAAATTTTGGCGCGGCCGGTAAATAAAGCATCGCCTGTGCTGTCATCTGCATAACAATTTAGATTCGGTTATTGGGTATTTTTGTGATAAGTTACATCACCTACTGTTATATTAGTTTGCACGAGTCATTCATGCGCATGATCAAGTTTTCGTGGGCTCGTGTCTCGGCAAAAATTTAATCTTTTCCTGATCTACGAGATACATAAGGCTATTTTTCCGTTTCTAGTGAGCAGAGTTGATGTAGTACCTGCTCCTATTCAGGTTGGGAACTCTACACTCGAAGTTGTCGACAAGTATGTCGTATTTTGGGATAAGTAGTCCAATTAGGTAGGTCCAACTTCGAGAAGGAGGTCAATCGTCGAATCCAACTCGGTTGGGCAGCGTTCGGGAAGCTACGACATATCTTCTCGTCCGATATCCCGCAGTGTCTCAAGACGAAAGTCTTTGACCAGTATGTGTTGCCAGTGATGACTTACGGATCAGAGACGTGGTCGCTCACTATGGGCCTTATCAGAAGGCTGAAGGTCACTCAGAGGGCGATAGAGCGAGCTATGCTTGGAGTTTCCCTGCGAGATCGAATCAGAAATGAGGAGATCCGCAGTAGAACCAAAGTCGCCGACATAGCTCTCCGGATAGCCAAGCTGAAGTGGCAGTGGGCAGGGCACATAGCTCGAAGAACCGATGGCCGCTGGGGCAGAAAGGTTCTGGAGTGGCGGCCACGTACCGGACGACGCAGCAGAGGTAGGCCACCCGCAAGGTGGACCGACGATCTTGTCAAGATCGCGGGAGGAGGTTGGATGCGGGCGGCTCAAGACTGGTCTGTGTGGAGAACCTTGGGGGAGGCCTATGTCCAGCAGTGGACGTCGTTTGGCTGATATGATGAAGTGAGCAGAGTTGTCTGCGGCCTGGTAACGAGGCGAGTGTAACATATCATTCGGCGGGTGCGAAATTCATATGCCTCATATTGTTCTGGAGACAACGACGAGATTTAATTGTTTGGATACTTATTGCTCTCTCGTTGCCTCTTATATGCATAGTGCATGCATGCATGCATATAGTGCATACGAAATATCAGGAGCACGATTCAATATATTTAGCATTGTATGAGTGAGTGACTTTACTGAATGAAATCATAAAATAACATCTCATATGGTAGGTAGCTATTTTTGTATAACGTTAGACTAAAAAGTAAAAAGTTTCTTTTTTTGTGTTTGCTGGAGAGCTAATAGGTTTTGATGATTATACGAGTATCATTACACACAGATATATTTGTTAAACCCATAATACGATAGCAATATTACAATATGGCGCCTCATACGACTCAGGTGATACCTACCTACAGTAAAAAGGAGGAGGAACAGGATTCTTCGAAAAGCACTTAATTCAGGCTTCGAGGGTAGAAAGAGACCTTATCAATTATGTCGTGTGTCTTTACAACTATGAAATGAACTATGGGCGAGCTCAGGCTACTAACCCGAAAATTTTGTCAATGCTAGCTGCTATATTAGGTGAGCACCCTCTGTCACGGGTATCTATTACAACACACTGTGCATAAGTAGGTCCGTGCCGATGCGTGTCCGATTGAGGCCGGGCATTAATGCTTAATATACTTATTGTTCCATATTCCCGTCTAGGTTATGCATAACGGAATAAAAATTACGATTTCATCATCATCATCATCATCAGTCCTATATATAAAATGTCCCACTGCTGGGCACGGGCCTCTTCTCACTATCACAAGGATAAAACTGGTCCACCACGCTGGCCAAGTGCGGGTTGGAAGACTTCACATGTCTTTCAAGAACATTATGGAGAACTCTCAGACATGCAGGTTTACTCACGATGTTTTCCTTCACCGTTTAGCAAGCGATAATAAACTATTTAAAACGCACATAACTCCGAAAAGCCATTGCTGCGCGCCGAGGATTCGAACCCGAACCCACTGCATAGCAGCTTGTCGGCCTCTACACTATGCTATCGCTGCTATAAATTACGATATACCTATATATAACATCATATCTATCTAATTGAATTGTCCAACGTTCCTTGATTATTACCAAATTTGACGATTTCGACGACACAACACATTAACAAATTTCAAATGAGGAGCAATATACTAAAAAAAAATACGTGATATCTCATGTACCTTTTTGATCACTAGAAATTTTCATTGACATATTATATTGTTACAGTTGCTTGGGACAAATGCTCAGACAGAGAGACAGCAAAAAGTAATCTAAAATTGATGTAATGAAGGCAGTATGACGAATATGCTCTCATTTAAAAAATTCGTGGCCTATCGTTATATATACCTAGGTCAAACATTAGTTACACACTCTATTAAAATGTTCTACTTTGCAAAGGATGGGCTTTTAACATAAAAATACTTTTCGTCTACATGATGCCGCATTCTGATCCATCGTCCAGATAAACTTATTTAAGCATCTCATCATAATAATTATATGAATATGCGACTCTTAGGTTTACTTTTAAAGCACTGACAAACATTTCAATTTTAGTCACTCGTATAGTTCCCCACTTTATTAGATATTTATGTGAATAAGCTTTGGGCAATAATTAGGTAATTAACGGTAGATCCATTGAACGACTAATGAATTATTCTGTTCTAACGTAACTTACCTAATTGCTTACTGTAAAGCTCAGTAATCATTGAATTCGATCATAGACTACACAGCAATTCAAAATAAAAAATCCATAATGGATGGGTCAAAGATAAAACCATTTGAGTCTTTTTCTGTTGTATACAAAGTAATAATTTGGGCAGGGTTCTTTAAGCTTTTGAATACACCGAAAACCCGAATCAAATGGATAAGGCATCAGATATACAGACCTCTCGCGTTTTTATTGATACTTAATAGTGCGAAATTTGCAATATATCGCGTTTTTGGTGCTGGTAAGACCATAATGACTCTTAGTTTTTCAGATGATTTCAATAACTGAATTCACGCCTTATATAATCTGAGATACACATATGTATGTACCTTTTTTCAGTGGACTTGAATTTCTATTTAATATAATCATATAATGCGCGAAATTATAGAATTCTGTACCTAATACCTACTACATCAATACTTGTATATAATCCTGCCAAATGCTTTACAAGCCCCTTGTCACTATTTTTTTGACAGACTTCACATAATATGTTTCCAGAAAATTATGGAGAACTATCTGACATGCAAATTCCTTCACAATGTTTTTTTCACAGCAAGCTTACAAATTAATACGCTCTTAACTTCAAAGTCTTTAACTAAAAGTTTGAATTAAAGACCCTCCGCGTAGCAGTCTGTTTCCTCCACTAAGCTATCGCTGCTGTCTTACTGCCGTGTTATACTAATTACAACTCATCATCATCGTCCTAGCGTTATCCCGGCTGCATCCAAAACTTGAGCCCTGGAGTCTGAGGTTGGCTTTATAGTCCAATCAGATATGACAGAATATCAGCTTTTCCACAGAGCGACTGCCGTCTGACCTCCGTAACCCAAAGGGATAGCGATATTCCGTGGTTTAGACCAGTATCAGTTTATTTGAAGGTACTCACTCCCCGTAACGACTTTCAAAGATCTTCATGAAAACCGGGACCGACGGTTTAACGTGCTCTCCGAGGCACGGGGCAAGCGATAATTAACTATTTAATACGCACTTAACTTCAAAAAGTCAGTGGTGCGCGCCGTGGATGCGAGCCTGATACCCTCTGCATGGCAGCCTGTTGGTATCTCCACTAGGCTATCGCTGCCTCGCTACTAATCACAGTAATTGATGTTATATTACAGAGACTTGACTACATGGAGGACGTGTTCGAGGCCGTGTCGATGTTGGTGCCACAGATGAACTTGATAGTGAAGCACCTCACGTTAAACTTGCAAATAACAAAGATCGATAAAATCAATCGAAGTATTGGCGGTCAGTTGTTTACACAATAAATGTATGTAGATAGTCTGAAGTTTTTACTTGATTATTATTTTCTACTTGGACACACAATGGACAGCAAATTCTGTAGTCCACAAATAGTTGTTTCGAGTGTAAGCCATTATCATCTTAGCGCTCTCCCGGTTACCCAAAGCATGTGGAGCTCGGGATCCGCGTTTTGTGTTTAGGTGTTCTTAGTATACATTGGTTCAATATTTTAAGTTCCCATCGATGATGCAAGATTTCTTCCTACTGCTTTAGAAAAATGATTTATTTATCCATTCTACCACAGCACAATATTTCCGATTGATTGTAATTTATAATATCACCAGCATGTATTTATAATTTTATGTGTAATCGAAGTTTCTGACTAGATACAACAAAATATTAGCGTATCAAAGTAAAACAAGTTTTTAACACAGCTCAATTGTTCTTAACCCTGTAGTAGGTGTCGTCAATAAATGAATTGCTGCCAATCTACAATGAAATTTATTTATTTCATAAATTTACTTAAATAATTTATTAATCTGTATATGTATACCTACCTATTTTTGCGTTACTGACTGACTAACCAACAAGCCACAGTCAAATTTTAAATGCAAGAAGGTGAAATTTTGCATGTATATTCCTAGGGGACTGTAGGGGTGCTCTAAAAAAGGATTTCCCGACATTTCCACGGGATTGGGCAGAAAAAGTTAAATTACAAAATGTGCATCATCTAGTATTCAACAATTGTATTTCTAATCTTGATAACACAACTTACCTATTGTTTCCAGAACCTATATTCAGCGCTAAAAGTGAGAAAGACGCAGAGCTCCTACTAAACAATCAAACAGCTATGCACCGTTTGATGAAGTTAATATTGATTGGTGTTTCTGTGTCTGCGCTGTTTTGGCCGCCCTCGCACTTCATGCGAAGATATCAGGACCCAACCGCGGTTGTGCCTTCTTACGTACCCTTTGCTACGGATACTTGGAGCACGTAAGTATAAAGGTCAACGCTCATTAGAGCCACCCGGCACCCACTCCGCACGGCGTCCACGAGTGGACGTCGCGCGGTCAACCAGCGGACCGCGCGCCGCCGTCAACGAGTGAACGCCGCGCGGTCAACCACCGGACCGTGCGCCGTCAACGAGTGAACGTCGCGCGGTCAACTAGCGGACCGCGCGCCGTCAACGAGTGAACGTGAACGCCGCGCGGTCAACCAAATTCACGAATGATTCACGGCCGGTGTTACCAGATGACATTTATAAATTACCTTGTTTGCTGACTAAAATTACCGTGTTTTGAGTTAAATTACCTTAAACTTATTTTCAAATTACAGTGTATATTACAGCGTCGATTAAATTAAACGGTTTTTATAATTATTTAATACTTTTATTCAGAAATTATTCTTCCAAAAGTTCTTGCTCATAAATCGACGAAGTCATTTTATTAATTTATCTTTTGGTGGGAGTAAATAAATACAGTTTCCATTATTTTCTCCGAAAGGATTGTTGTCAAAATGTGAGTCAAAATATTTCCCTATAAGGTCTTCGTAATTAATTTATTTCTTTTTCTAGTTTTTATATCAATTAACTTTTTCAAGTAATGCAATGACCACACACAACTAGATACTAAACTTTCGTCTATGAATACACCTACTAATTACAAATTTTAACATAAGGTATGCTCATGAAAAACACTACCTAAAATATTTTTAATTCTGCCGGATTATATTACCTGCCAAGTAATGAAATCGTTAATGATTTCCCCGACATCACCAACAGCCAGTGTTGCCAATAAAGGATTACTCGTAAGAACATAATATATTTTTGAGTAAAAATAAGAGTATCATTTACACGGTAATTAATAATTAAAAATACCTTAGAATAACACGGTAGTAGCTTATTACCGTAGACCGTGTCTTGCTCAAAATTACCGTGCATCTACGGTATTTACCGTGTATCTGGTAACACTCGGACGTGAATCATTCGCGGGAAGCGCGCGGTCCGCTTCGGACACGCACGTTGGCGACGAGCCGTCAACGCGCGGCAAGCATGCGAGCAGCGAGTTGCCACCGAGCCGTCCACGCGCGGACGGCGGGTGGACCACCCGCCGCCCGCGCGTGGGCGGCTTACGATAGAGGCGACCCGGTGACGCTACGGAGTTGATGTAGTGAGCGCATACCCATACAAATCCATATAAAGAATACTAACCGCACGAGGCGAGGCGGTGCGGAGTGGGTGCCGGGTGGCTCTAATGAGCGTTGACCTTTAACCAATATATATATATATATACATAAATACTTATACATACATACACAAATATAATACACAAATACATAATAGTACATAGTAGACACAGGAAATTTTATAATGTTAGATAGTAGCCTGCTTACCGTCTGAGCCTGTCTAATATTTAACGGTAACGCATTCCACAGGCGAACAGCAGTGACAGAAAAAGATTTATCAAGAAATGGCGTGGAAGGTACCGGCATTTTTAGTTTCAAATTTTCTGATGACCTCAAATAACGATTATGCCTATCATGAAGGAATTCGAATCTTCCTTTAAGATAGGAGGGAGTTGAAGGGTTGAACAGTATATTGTACAGCAAAGAGAGAATATGAGCATTCCGGCGATGTCGTATGGGTAGCCACTTGAGCTATGTTCGAAATTGTGAAACATGACCGCATTTGCGTAATCCAAATATGAATCGTATACAGAGATTTTGAAGGCGCTCAAGTTTGTCTAGCTGGTTTTCAGTGAGATCTAGATAGCTGACATCTGCATAGTCAATAATGGGTAGAAGAAGAGAGTTAGCATGCGAAATTTTGGTGGCAGTGGAAAGAAAGTTTCTTAATCTTCGTAGTGATCCTGCTGAAGCAAACACCTTTCGACTGACTGCCTGTATTTGCGAGCGCCAAGTAAAAGAAGAGTCCATAGTTATACCCAGGTTCTTTACTTTATCCTGTATGGGGATTACAATGCCATCGAAAGTAACGTGAGGAAGCTGGGACCAGTCGATCTTCGATATAATTCGTGAACTACCAATAACAATGACCTGGGTTTTCGAGGGATTGACTTTAAGTCCAAAGGATTTGCTCCAATTGCTGATCAGTACCAAGTCACTTTTAATGGTACCCACAGAAGATGAGATCTGTGCCAATGGCATCTGCGTATAAATTTGGAGATCATCTGCATATAGGTGATAGGAGGAGCGAAGATTATTTGATATAGAATTTATAAAAATTGCGAAGAGTAATGGAGACAGCACGCCACCCTGGAGCACACCGACAGTTGTATCACACCAGGAAGAAAGTGAGTCTTCAATGCGGCCGCCACACAGGTGACTTCGAAAAAAAATCAATCACCGTAGTAAACTATACGAATTACAATACGTAACTTGCTTATATTTGTATATCACACAATATTTTGTCCCGTTCTAGGGTCAACTTTGTTGCGCGCACCCCTTGAAAATCTCCCGAACTATGTTAAAACTGTCTATCGCAGGGGACATTACGACTATTCAACAAAGCTTTGTCGATCGCACAAAGTTTTATTCCATGTAGGAATCAAACCAAACCAAGACTCGGTGCAGTGCTAAGTGGCGAGGTGACCGCTCAAACCTACTTTCGCCCACTTTATTAATAGTTGATATAATACATTGAAATTAAACTACAGTTAACGGATTTTATCGCGTTATATTAATAATATAACGCGATAAAATCCGTAAACTGTAGTTTAATTTCAATGTGTAACATTCGCGTAAACCCAAGAAAATATTATGATATAATACAGTTTTTTCCGTACGTAAATTAAGACATGTAGTCCGTGTGGTGACGGATTAAGAATACGGATTGTCACCACCCCATATCATCCCATGGTTGTCGTAAGAGCCGACAGAGGGAGCATATTATGCAGAAAACAGCACTGTAAGAGAAGGAAAACTTGATACAAACCCTATACCAACCCGTTTGGCCAGCGTGGTATAGCAGGCCAATTCCTCCTTTCAAAGAAGAGGCCCAGTCCAGCAGTGGACTGTTAAAGGCTGATGATGATGAAATTAAGACATCGTATCAAGATATCCGCGCTCGGCACACTTACGAAATAAACTTAACCCTTTTAGCCACCTAACGTGTATTCTAGTAACACATCCACCTAACGTCTGTCATGGTGACCGCTTGCGTATAAGTACTAAGACGGTAAAAGTTGACATACAATTTTTTTCATAAATTATAGGTTTTTTAATTAAGCTGACATCTAATCAATAACAATCAATGAGACTACTTATTTTTTAATTATTTTAGTAACTTTAATATATAACCTCTTATATAAAACTATCATTGGCACAATCAAATCACAATCATTACAAAATAACAGCTCCCTAAAATTTACAGTTTCTCGCGGCAGCCTACACACATTTTTTGAGAACACTCAACGCAAATTGGATTTTGCACTGAAAACACAAATAGAATGTTTTACGTTTCTAATCTCGGAATCTGAGTCACACTCTTCTAACCATCTACTGATACTTTGATCACGTTGAGACATGATAAACTTAAAAAAAACAACAAGAAAATATTAACACTAAAAGTAACGTAAAAACCTAGCGTCGGTCACCCTGACCGCATACGAAATATACTTACCTGATTTTTTTCACTGCGCGCACGTGTTGCTTGGCGCAAGCTGGAGAGAGAGGGGAAAAAGTACACAGAGTCACAGGCGTGTGTCCCGCGTAAGAACGGAAATATTTGAAAAAATATATCGCATGGAGTCACGGTGACCGACGTTGGATGGTTAAGGGTTAACGATGAGCACACGTGGCTCGGATGGATAACTTTTGGAAACGCGGCGAAGTCGGACATAGGTGGACACTTGTTTCTTCCGCTGTGTCTGTCACCAAAGTGTCCGTTGACAGCTCCACGTTCGCTTATAAAAACTTCAAATGACATTGACAGCTGTCAACTGCCAACCTCAGTGTTGCTAACCATGGTATCCGAATACGCCCAAATCTATTAAGATTTGACGTTCCGTTTTCTACTAAACTAAATACTCAAAATCGAGTTCGACATGTTTCATTCCAAGTGAATGCTCATCACTCAGAGTGGCAATATTATAACGTAATGCTTAAAATAAAAATCTGTAATGTCAGATAACAGAATACTAACAGTAAGGAAGCACCTTAAAAGAATTGCATGTGTATGAAAATCTTCTTGAAACGCGCACTAAACTTAATAAGTTAGTAATGCTTATAGATACAAACAATTATTATTGTCATACATTGATGAAGCCTTTGTCAACAGATTCTCTATATCAGTAGCATTGGAGGTGGCCCCAATGTTCTGGGTGGGGTTGGGCCACATAGCTCTCGACTGCCTTGTGTCCACATACTACGCGCAGGCGGCAGTCCAATTGAAGATAATAAAGCACAATCTGGAGCATTTGTTCGATACTGACGATGTGAGCGAGATCTTCCAATATAGGGATGTGACTGACGCAGAGTTGTAGGGGCGATTTGTTTATTATGTGCAGCGATTTGAGAAGTTAGCTTGGTAAGTTTTATTGGTGTATATATTTTTTAAGGGTGAAATGACCAGCAGCCGCAATAAAACAAATTGAACTGATTGCTTACAGCTGATAACGCAAAACTTGAACTGTAGGTACTATGATTTTTTTCTGAGTAGGTATTTAACGTATGGCCCTAAGTTCTTCAAGTCTGTAACAAGTCTTTTATGAATGAAAACACATTCATTATTATTCTTAATGTATAAATTAATAAATTATGATTAGGTAATCTTTCTTAGTCTTCAAATCATTCATGATATTGAGAATGATAAATAGTCGGGTGCGATATAACCATGCAAAATTTCGTAAAATGTAAGTAACTGATTGTGAAGCAAGTAAATAAATTGATTGCAAAATTAGCCTCATTAGCAATCATTCAACTTTGCTCGTTATAACGATCAAAAAGGCATCAGGTATGTAAGCAGAATGGTCAAAATATAGTTAGAATTAAATGCATGATTATGGTACAAGACTACACATGGCCCAAATTTAACACACGATATCTCGATTTACTAGGCAATGACATTAAACTTCACTAAGCGCCTTGAATAAAAATAATAGCTATTTATTTGTCCTGCAGGTACACGAAAGAAATAAATGCAATATTCAATCCGGCCATGTCTTTTCAATTCTTCACATCTTCTATAACACTGTGTATGGTGGTGTATAGAATGAGCTCTGTAAGTAATAACTTATACTTATATATACTGACATTACTTCTCTCAAAGGAGTAATATAATGTTTTATCTCTATCAGTCGTTGTATAAGGATACTCTTTTAATAGTGCAACTTGGCGATTTAAAAGTGTTTCCATGAGATTTTCGCCGCTTCCTCAAAGTCAGGATCCTTTATTCACTTCAGTAATACCTTATGTATAAACAAAGTTAAATTTAAATTTAAAGTGGTTACTTAAAGGTTGAAAATTGAAGCTACTTCATGAAAAGGCTTTTTGTCAATACTTGGTGCTGGCCAATATTATTTTTATATACCGTGTCGTCTTCTTCTTCAAAGTGGTTATGTCTTTTATGTTTTCCAGGTGGCAGTAGGATCCGTGCCGTTTATGTTCCAGAGTGTATTGGTGCTGATCTTCTCAACTCAAGTATTTCTTTACTGCTATTTTGGCAACTCTGTACAATACGAGGTCAGTAGAAGGATCTTCACAAAACTGCTAATCGAACTCTTTCTTCTTCTTTCTTTCTTTTTTTAAAAGACAACTCCTGCACTAGGAATAAATTCTGTGTCGCGGGGGACTTTACAAACATAATACCAACGGACACAATGAACACCCATCGAAGCTGGCATCGACTACAATCGAATTATGCATGCAAGATTAGCCACCATGAGATATATATTTAAATAGAGGAGTAATACAATTCTTTATTATACGTATGATGTAGTAGTTTAAGCGGCGATAGGCCTAGAGATAGATCTCCACTAGAGATACCAACCGACTGCCATGCAGAAGACTTTTCGGAGTTATGTGCGTATTGAATTGTTAATTATCACTTGTCGCACGGGACAAGTAGCACGAAAGCACGTTAAGCTGTCTATCCCGGCTATCATGAAGATCTTTGGCAGTGGTTATAGGGCATCAGTACCTTTAAAATAAACTGACACTAGTCTAAACCATGGGATATCGCTATCCCTTCGGGTTGCGGGGGTCAGACAGGCAGTCGCTCCGTGGAAAAGCTAATATTCAGCCAAATCTGGTTAGACTAGAAACCGGACTCCGGGTTGAAACTGGGATAACTCTGGGACGATGATGATGTAGAGGTTTAAGTGGCCGTCTCGCCACTTAACACTGTGTCAAGAGAGGTTGAATTATTACTCCTGTGGGATTTTTGGCCCTCATCTTGACGGCCTTGAGAAAAGCTTTTTCACGCCCGCTTAAAGGACCCAGGATCATAAGTAGAGGGAAACACGTGGGCTGGTAAAGAGTTCCACATCTTAATGGTTCGGCAGAGATAAGAGGGTCGAACCGTTTGGTGCGTGACGGTATCTGTTCTACCGTGTAAGAGTAGCACCTTAACCCTGCACGTGTCGTTCGGGATAGGAAAGGAGAGGGTGGGATTAGTTGAAAGAGCTCTTCGGAGCAGTCACCGTGATAAATGCGATAGAAGACAGCCATTGAGGCCACGTCTCTGCGTAATTGCAGTGACTCAAGAGTCTTAGTGGCCTCTGGATCCCCAATGATACGGACAGCAGGCCGCTGCAACCTATCGAGGGCATCCAATAAGTACTGTACAACATACATTCCAAAGGTGAGAGCAGTATTCCACGCAGGAGCGAACCTGGGTCATGTATAACAGACACAACTGCTCGTGCGTGAAAAACCTCCTCACCTTGTTCAGGACTCCGAGTTTCCGAGATGCGGATTTGAAAAACCTCGATGTAGTTTTTCTGGTTGAGATTTCTGCGTATGTCCATACCCAGGATATTGAGGCTGTCTTGAATCGGTAGTGGAGTGTCCAGAAGAGAGGGATGGAGAATGAATGGAGATACCTTAGCTGAGAATGCGCATGCGTTGAACTCCACCAGGTTCTCATCACCCCAATGCGAGATGCAATTCAGAACCCAGTCAAGCTCAGCAACAAGTGTTCGCCTACACTCCTCTGTATCGGCTTGCTTAGCCGCAGGATTACCGAGATATCGCCCATGTACAGTATTGTCATCTGCATAGCAATGTATGCCCCCAAAAGTGAGCATACCATTGATATGCAGAAGAAAAAGCGTGGGCGATAACACGGACCCCTGGGCACACCAGCATTCACCTGGAGAAACTTCGAAGACTTACCGTCACAAAGGTCTCGGATACGGTGGTCATGCAGGAAGCTGGCAACTCATTTGCACAATCGAGGCGGCAAGCCGTAGGCTGGAAGCTTGGAAAGAAGCGCACGATGCCAGACTCTATCGAAGGCTTTGGAGATGTCGAGACTTAGCCAATGACTCCCCATGCCTGTCCATCGCCTCACCCCAAAGGTGAGTGACGTACGCTAGAAGATCACCCGTTGATCGTTTCGGTCTGAAGCCATACTGACGATCACTGATGAGAGAGTGATCTTCTAGGTAGCGAACAAGTTGGTTATTGATTTGGTACAATTATACATAGTGTTAACTTTGACAAACCTTACGAATTAGATCTAGCAGCACATCCTAAGCTTTCATAATGATGCGCAGTGGCGAAGCGTCTAATCGCATCAAATGATTAATATAATAAGGAAATAATTAATATTTCAGAGTGAATCAGTAGTAAACTCCTTATACCTGAGCGACTGGATGTCGGTGTCGCCGAAGTTCCGCCGTATGCTGCTCATCGCCATGCTGCGCTGGTCGCGCGCCCTCTCGCCCACTGTGTCGGGCATTATACCGCTCTCGCTCAACACTTTTGTTTCGATAATATACGTTGAAAACTGTATGTCATTTCTCTATTGTAAAATATAGACATTAATAAGTTAGTACATAATCTTTATATTATACAATACCTAAAGTTACTTGTTTTCTATATGCACCACTCTTCCAACACAACAGAAGAGGGATGTTTATGGGAGTCGATTAACATAGCGCTTAGGTCTCTAGCAAAACATTGGCCTAATGATGGCTAGCAAAAATCTCTCTATTTTGTGGACTCCATTTGGACTTACATGCCAGCATAATTTAGAAGACATCGCTGCATTGCCTAGAAAATCTATCATCTACAGCAATATTCAAGAGCTTTGCTTAATTCATGTTTTCTTTACAATAAACATGATTTTATTGCTCCTGTTTGAGCTAAGAATACCTTCTATTCATTTGAGTAACAAGCGATGCACTTGTACTTTTGAACATTATAATATATGATATACAAATTTTCTATAGCTAATTAAAACTGCGATAAAATGAGCTAAATAACTATACCTATGTATGTTAATACTTCTGTATTCTACTTTTTGCAGATTCTTAAGTCCGCCTACAGCCTGTATGCAGTATTGGGTACAAGACAATAAACTAAATGTTTTAAAATCTAGATTAGGATTTATTCGTCACAATAAATATAGTAAAATTAAAATATATTTTTGGCCTTCTTATTTTACCTTTAAATTAATACAAAAACATGAATGAAATGACTTTAAATGCTTTCTGCCGCTCCGCCCGTGGTGTTTTCATACTCAGCATGAATGCCTCGGCCTGCCAGATACGGCAACATTCAAGAGCCATTCGCTACGAACACACATAACAGCAAAGTCCGAAGCGGGAGAGAAGAGACGCTCTGTATCCCGTAAGATATATCCCGATATATCCAGATATATACCTGTTCATTTCATCAGTCGAATATCATAAATGGGAAAGTGTGTAAAGAAAACGTTGCAACTGATTGATATTTTGTATGATTTTTGTGTTTTAGGATAGTTTGAAGGCTGTACAGTGACACACATCAACAACTTTTTATCGCAATGAGCGGCAAAAACCACACGTGCGAAACTCAATTAGCGCGGTAATTTAGGCGCTACGTAGATGTGGCCAACGTTTTAACGCGTTAAAATTCTAATTTCCAATGTGAATTTTTTAACGCGATAACTAACGCGTTATTGGCCATTGCCATTAACGTTAACGCTAACGCAGGTGTAGCAGTAGCATAAGAGTAAAGTTGTGACCTGAGCAAAAAATATTTTAATGTCCATTCAACCATAGGCTATTCTGGATTACCTGTAATAGAGTGCATATGTCGAGAAATCTATTCACTCTAGCTTATCATGTCTTATTTATAACTGTTAATGGCAAAACCCGTTCAACATTAAAAAAACAAAATTTCCGTAAAAACATTTTAGAGCAGTTAATTTGGGAACCAATCGAAAAGGAGCAAAATTTTAACAAATATACCAAGATTTTTTGGAGGAAGAAAGGTTTGGTGTTCCACCAACTAGAGGGAGGATCCTCTAACTAGGCTGGGTGATTGTGCCTGGTTAACTGTCAGTCCAACGGACGTATTTGAGAAGTTCTATATATAGTCAACTTCGTGTGCAAACTCTGTTTGCGCAATTCAGCACCTTTTCTTTCCGTAGTATCGTGTCCGATAGATGTCGCCGTATTGTTGTTTGTTGAGACTTCGTCGTCGCTCGCTAGATGGCAGTTGTATGTACCTACCGCTACAATTTCTATAATGTATGCTGACATGTGATTGCACTATAAGTTAATTAAGAGGCAGAATGGAATTTATAAATTGTATATTATACGTTGCGCTACTTTCTTTATTTTTCGAGTGTGTTACCTACTCTGAGGTTTCTGATTGCCCGAAGGCCTTCGTCATTGGCTAAAGCTTTGTCCTGGGACAAGTACCGAGACCAACAGACAGATGCTTTTCCTCCAAACATACCCAAAGCTTTCATTGATTAGGTACTCTTGGTGCTTTTATTAATTTAATACACCGTTGAAGTACCTAATGCATTCTCATCATTTATGAACTCACGAATCTGTAGACAAGTGGACTCAATGTGACGTCACCTTGCTCCAGAGGTGACCTGTGAAATGACCGATGCTCCACAAAGGCGACGATATTTAATCACCACCCGGCCACGCCTCCGCTTTTGCATCTAAATTATCTATACGTCGAGAATCAATTGCAAACAGCCATCAATCTACTCGATTGGATTTCGAAATTCCAGAGATTGTTTTCAAACCGCAAGGATATGTAGGTTTATTTGTAGCTAGTTATATAGTACCTATATCCTAGAATAACTTACACACGGTCATCTAATCTTAAAACTAGTAGAACTTCTATTATGGCAATCAGTTAAAAGATAAACATGCTTACTTATAATTATCATAAATATGTATATGTGATATGAAAAATAATTATGCTCATCACACGAAACTAAGACAAATCTTTGTGTTATGAGCACAATTATTTCATTGGTTGGGATTCAACCGACGACCTCAGTCTTAGCAGTCAGGGTAAAAAAATACTAGATCAGCTGCAGGACAGTTGATCCTACAGACGTCGTCTTAAGCAAATTTCAAAAAGCATATTTTGAGTTAAGCATATGGAAAAAGACTTTCATACGAATACCCTTCTCATTTCTGCTTTTTTTGCTGCCTGTCTCGCTATGCTTTTCCACTGAGCGACTACCTGTCTGTCCGCCGCAACCCAAAGGGATAACAACATTCCATGGTTTAGACTAGTGTCAGTTTATTCAGAGGTACTGACTGCTTAATAACGACTTTTTACCTTATAACATACCCGGACCAAAGTTCCAAAGTTGGCCGCTCTACAACTGATAAACCAATCAGTCAGTAGCAATTAATTTATAATATTAGTTCCATAGCTTGTAGCCGAATAAAGTGACCCCATCTTAACGCGTTACAATATTAAAACGTTTCCATTTCCGTTTTTACGATGAGGTCGAATTTTAAGCGCACCGGTCGAACGACGATGGAAATGGTTTATGTTATATTTTATTGTTCGTGTCGCCACCTAGCTTTTATAGGCTGTATATTATTCTACCAAGATAAGCGCTTTTAGGACATTTTTGATTCAATGATTTGTGGCATTGTGATTTAGTATGATCGCAGCAAATAACATCTAAGTTGCAAATCAATCTTAGAATAATACTTATAAGGTGGTAATGTGCTGAAAAAGACTTGATATTGACAGAAAAGTTTGAAAAATTACGATTACATCGAGGTGTATGCGAGCAGTCAATACATTGTTGATTTCATAGTTTTCTACGCATTTTTCAAACGCATCACCTTTTTTTCAGCATTTTTAAAACATAGGCTAACAAATATCAATATGAGTTGCAATTTATGAAAACTATGGCTCTATTTAATTCTGAAATAATTATAGTTTTCGAGTCTTCAAATTGAACCAAGAACAGGCTGACAAACAGGCACACATGGCCCAACTGTAAAATACTCGACTTCGGGCGCGAGTCTGCCCGCGTGTAAGTCGATTATTGCAGTAAAGAGTAGCCCAAAAATCATACCATATCGCTTCGTTGCGATGTGAGTTAAGGGAGATAAGGACAATTAAACAACCAAACACACTCGCATTTATAATTAACAGTACCCAAAAAAACAGTTTAAACTATTTAAGTTATCTTAACACATTGAACGCCGATTTAAATTTATTAGTTGTTCCGTTCGAGCCATGGGGCCCACCGGTGAGCAACTGCAATACTACCCGTTCTGGCCGCGGGGGTCACGGGTGACCGCACGACGCGCTCGTAGTTGAACTACATTTTCTCGCTGGAGGACACAGTGCCGGTACAAAAATATATTGCGGGTGCCCGGCGCGGCCCTGGAGAACAGCTTGCGCGTGCTAGCTCGTTTCGACACCTAGTATAAAAAAATAATTGATGTTTTTCGCCTAACCATACAAAATGTCATTTTAAAATAAAAGAAGGTTTACAAAGTCTAAGTTTTATTGAAAAACATTTTAAAATGTTTTATTGTACGTTAGGCAATCACATTGTTTTGAAATTATAAAAAAGGAAAATATAGAAACTTCGAAAAAAAAAAAAAAAATTACTGGAAAAATTAACATTTAACGAAACCAGTCTAAATAAAACAATACAAATAAGCAGACTTACCTTCTTTGCTTCTTTGTCTGCATCGAGTTCGAGTAATCCAGTAAAAAATATCAATGATGAAACACATTGTAGCAATAAATGCAAAGAAAAGGCTTCACCGGGCATTGTGGACAAAACTTTATCACCTTTTTAGTCTGGTTTTTACCCAACTTTCTGCTGTAAGTAGCTGAATTACCTTTGTAATAATTTCGCCTGCTTCTTCTGGCTTGCCCGTCTTTTTGTTGCAGTTTGTGTGCCATTCTTTTGGGTCTTGTAACTGAAACCGCTATCTTGGCTATCTTGGCTGCATCGACGACTTCTGCAATTCCAGCCGGAAGTCTGCCATTTATTTGTAAATACAACTACTACCCAGTGACGCTTTGATACAAGACCAACGCATTGACCACTGCTGTATTCAGGAGAAGGTTGATCGCATACTTCTTATACCATTTTAACGATTGCCTCACTGGATTTGAGTAAGCAGCCATTTGATTGGACAGATACCATATTTAGGTCTCTTTAGTTTGTTGTACTGGCGAAAAACGATTTGTCCACGAAAAGGAACTACGCTTTCATCTATGCAGATCTCTGCGGAAGGACTCTACACT
Organism: Euclidia mi; assembly: GCA_944739405.2. Classification (NCBI taxonomy): domain Eukaryota; kingdom Metazoa; phylum Arthropoda; class Insecta; order Lepidoptera; family Erebidae; genus Euclidia; species Euclidia mi. The sequence goes on along the minus strand of OX123188.2, from coordinate 28,830,758 downwards.
CCTTTTGTTGGAAGTTCCTGTTCACAACCTCGAGTAGGTAATTTCTCAAACCTGTGTAATCTATTAGATACTTTTTTTTCGTCTTGCTGAGAAAAGTGCAACAGTTGCAGTAATACCTCAAATCGATTTCGACTCATTGATCGAAGAAAATTCTGTCCAACAGGATATTTTGACCAGTACTCGGATATTTTAGGTAATTTTACAATACCCAAGAAATTAATCAATCCAAAAATCGTTTCATGTCTGCTGCGGATGTAGGTTTCCACAGGCGCGTGTCAAGCGCATCGCTTCGGGAAACCTGAAAGGGCGCGGGGTGTGACCGACGCCGTGACCCCGCGCCGCCCCGCGAAAGAAATGCAAATTTCTATTGGCGTGCGCCGCGGTGGTCACTGGTGAGTGACAGTAATTATTTTGATAATTTTTTGGGTATTAACACGAGTTGAAATCTTAAATCGGCGTCAGCCCATATGGAAAGTATACCGGTGGCCACCGGTGATCACCACGGCGTTCAATGTGTTAACTTAAATAGTAGTTAATATTCTTGTCGATGGTTTGAGTAACATCACGTTTTCAAAAGTTAATAATAACCACTCAACCACTTACGGTCAGTCTCGATATTTCAAAGAAAAGTGGCTAAATCTTACAATTGCTACCTGTACACCAGGAGTGTACAGCCAGGTTCAGCAGCACTGATCATTAAATACAACGAGCTTTGACACTCGTGAATTGCCGGGGAAAGATAAACTGAGTTGAACCCGCAACTATTCCCACTGATGATATCTTAACATAAAAACAGAGTCATCATCAGCCTTTAACAGTGCACTGCTGGACTAGGCCTCTCCTTTGAAAGGAGGAATTGGCCTACTATACCACGCTGGCCAAACGGGTTGGTATAGGGTTTGTTTCAAGTTTTCTTTCTCTTACAGTGCTGTTCTCTACATAAAATGGTACCTCTGTAGGCTATTACGACACCCATGGGATGATATGGGGTGGCGACATTCCGTATTCTTAATCCGTCACCACACGGACCAGAAAGACCGTAAAAACAGAGTAATATTTTCATTGTTACAGATGTATCATCATCCTCCTAGCGTTATCCCAGTCTCAACCTGGGGTCCGCTTTCTAGTCTAACCGGCTTTGGCGGAATATTAGCTTTTCCACGGAGCGACTGCCTGTCTGACCTCCGCAACCCGAAGGGATAGCGATATCCCATGGTTTAGACTAGTGTCAGTTTATTTTAGACGTACTGACGCCCTATAACGACTGTCAAAGATCTTCATGACAGCCGGGACCGACGGCTTAACGTGCTCTCTGAGGCACGAGACAAGCGATAATTAACAATTCAATACGCACATAACTCCAAAAAGTCAGTGGTGCGCGCCGTGGATTCGAACCCGATACCCTCTGCATGGCAGTCCGTTGGTATCTCCACTAGGCTATCGCTGCTTAATAAACCTGTTTTGTCACAGACCAGTATTGTCACAGATAGAACTTACACAACACCCTTCATGTACTATTGTACACCTTATCCTCAAAAATATCTTCAAAACAACTTACACCTAATACATTTCCTATACCTAACGCAGCAAATAAATCAAATAAAAGTGAACACATCAAACATTTTATTTATCTCTTTATACGCACGTAAAACAAGGCTCGATGTATAAAATAAAGACACCATTAGCTTTAGCAAAAGGTTTATTCGGGATGATCCGAGTTTTGGAAGGAGCAATTAGCGCTTTTGAATGATTGAGTAGGCAGCGAGGCTTAGTTAAGCTTTCAGAGAACCTTTCAACTTGTGTCTGTAGGTACAACGTCTAATACATATACTACAACGCATTTGAATCTATCAATTTTATATAGGCTTGAATTGTAAACACGAATATGGGTAAATGGGAGCTGCAAAGCCGTACTCGAATCAACCGTGTACGTCTTATCGTAAATACCTACTTACGTACGACAATTGTTCGCTATATACAAGATTTTTTTTAGTATAATGGCGCTGATACACCTGAGCATTCACTTGTAACAGAACAGCGAGCATTCGCCGTTTTTTGTTTTGTTGAACCGAACATTTTCACGATCATTCTAGCACACTCTAATCCGTAGAATATAGAAAAAATAAAGAAATCGCACTACAACAGCAGATTTACCCAATATATTCACTTCAGTTCCACAAAAGACGTTTCTAAATAATAAAATGCAGATTTTAATTTGAACAGGTTTAATAAATCACAGAAGTGTCTGTTTCTACGATCAAATTTATATATCGATATCGAGGGTTTATCAACATTCTTGAGTAAACCAAATATAAGGATTTATTGTAAACATTATCGATATTTTATCGATATTTATTCTGAGTAAGCCAAGCCTAGTAAACAAATCAAGTTAAAATTAATGACAAACTACGAAATTCTTGCCTAGATTAAAATCATAAGTCAAAGTGAAGTAAATATATTGGGTTAATCTATGTATTTTCTATATTCTGAGGCTCACCCAAATGTTCGTGAGAATGCTCGCTAAAAGAAACTCATTTGTTTTGTAACATTCGCGACAATGCTCATTACAGGTGAATGTTCAAGTGTATCAGCGCCATAATGCAAATATCTTATTGTGATTTTAATTGTAACTAGGAACAACTTAACTATGATCTGACAAATTGACGAAATCATACAACTAAAGCAATAGTTTAGTTTTGTGAGGTCTGGGAATGTGCTTGGTAGCCGACAGTTATCTAATCATCTATCTTTTAATGGAAATTATATGCAAGTATTGTATTTGGATACCCTATGAATCGAGTGACGCATTCTCCTTGGTTGAACGTTATCTGGAGTGTAGTGTAGTGCACCTCTACCTCATTATAAGTATGTTTATAGTTTTAAGCACTGTATTGCGAGGATACATTCAATATACGACACTCAACAAAGACAATTGTTTCCCTTACACTCCCGTCGCCCATCGTATCATTGCAGGAGTCAAGATAACGAAGGAGTATGTCAAGCTACAAAATAGATATTGTAAAAAAATTGCCTGGTAAAGGATCTACAGCGCTTCGTTTGGGCGACTGCGCGTGTGATGTGTGCAGACGGGACACAAAATAAAATTTATAAAGTGTAGTTCGGAATCTGTACAGAATAAAGAAAATACACAAAGCAACTAGTATGTTTGAGAAGAAACGGCAAACTCCACATTATACCCCATACCAGGCTGTCAGGAGAGCTAGGTATTTTATCATTTATTATTTTTATAAGCTCACGCCTCTATCCCGAAGGGGTAGGCAGAGGTGTAATATTACACCCACATTTTGCCATTAATTTTTAGGTCCCACGTAATAGGAGGCGAGCCTATTGCCGTTACCGGTATAAAATACACAATAGAAAATAAAATAAAACAGCTAGGTATATTTATCGAAATTCGGCCAAAGTTTCCTATTTATCCAAAATGTAACTATGACGCAAAGAAATAGAACCTGTTGGAGCGTTGTTAACTGTATGATGAAACACACTGAGAATCTCCTCAATCTTTTTCGTTATTTATGAATGCCTTTTATATTGCCTGCACGTGTCTCTACTTAAAGTCACTCCCATTATTAATTTACATTGCTCGGAATATAAATGATCGTCAATTTCGTAAGGCACCGGAATCCCCAAGAGCCTAAAATATCTTCTCCCCCTAAATAATTAAAGTGCGTAATCATTGACTGGAGACCGCTTGACGATTGATTTTATTATTGATATCGATGACAGCTAGACGCAAAAGCCTTCATCTCATTATTAATGTATCCATTCAAATAATTACCATAATTAGGAGCAATTTATACTTACACTTTGTGTGATAATGATGATGTTATCATATATAATGTAATATAATATTAACCGAGTGCGTAGTTTTCTGAAATAATTAACATAGTACGGGAGGTGTGGTTTTTGTTTTTGTTTGCCGTGTGGTTGACGGCATAGAATACAAGTGTCACCGCTCCCTATCTTCCCGTGGGTGTCGTAAGAGGCGACTAAGGGATAACACGATGCAAATACCATCTTTGCGTAGAGACGGAAAACTCGACATCAAACCCCATACGACTGCCTCGTTAGTCTCGCGGCATAAATGTGCGCGTGGGATCGGGAGGTCCCGCGTTCGATTCCTGGGTCGGGCAGTGTTATTGGGTTTTTCTGTCACGATATTCTCAGTAGCAGCACGGAGTCTGGAAATGTGCCCGGTACGGCAATAGCCCCGCCCCTTATTACGTGGGACTAAAGTATATCTGGCGAAAAGTGGGTGTAGAAATACATCTCTGCCTATCTCTTCGTGATTATAGGCGTGAGACTATGTAGGTATGTATGTATGTATGTAGTACGGGAGGTCGCGCTAGATTTGCCAAAGTATTTTATACCGAATGAATTTCACTTGTAGCAGTTCCTTACTGTTTACTAATCATCAATATGTGCGACATCGAATTGGTTGGCATCGAGTTGATCCAAGCGATGTACAGTAGATGTACAACCTGCGTCCGGTCTACAGCGGGCAATACCGGCAACTTCAATGTGGCTGTAGGCTTGCACCAAGGGTCTCTTATGGATGAAATTGCGACAGCTCACAGGAACACCTTGTGACCCACAGATGCCCCTTAGGTTAAAGGGCAAAATCTACAAATCCGTAATAAGGCCTGTCGCACTGTATGGATCGGAATGTTGGGCCTTGAAGAAGACCGATGAAAGAAGATTGCATGTAGCAGAGACGAGGATGTTGAGATGGATGTGTGGGGTGACAAGGATGTTTAAAATTAGAAATGAGTTTATTAGGGGAAGTCTGAAAGTTGCACCGGTGCAAGAAAAGCTGAAAGGAAATCGTCTATCGTGGTATGGGCATGTGATGAGGAGGGATGAAAATCATGTGACTAGAAAGGTGATGAAGATGAGAGTTGAGGGATATAAGGCAAGAGGAAGACCAAAGAAAAGATGGATGGATTGTGTGAAGGGTGACATGAATGAAAAGGGAGTGAATGATGAGATGACGTTTGATAGGAGAGAATGGAAGAGGAAGACATTCTGCGCCGACCCCAAGTAATATGGGAACAGAGCAGGCAGAAGAAGAAGATGTTTAGGAACAATAACCTAGTACCCAATACACTTATAGTACTATAGTTATCCTAAAAAATGTATAAGGGGTATCACACACACATCCAGATTTCACCTGCAATCAATTGAAAGTCTGTGGCTATGCACCACGCACATAGCTGTCACCTCAGACTTCTACGCAGGATTTTCGAACTAAACCATCCAACAATATTTCCACTCAAAATGGAACATGAGACTTGACTATCACAACCTTGTTTCAATCAAACGATGAAATAACCGAACACGCTCACAATACATTAAGTTTTCGTCTCCCCCTCCTCCTCCAAGGATCCACTCGAGTCGTCATGAATAATCATCTGAATTACGCTAATGCATCAGTTAATAGGCCATTCTACGTATATACGTAGCTAACCGAATAATGGATATTAATCTTCTCGAAATTATCGCTAACGAAGCATATTTCCTATTGTACCTGAATATTATATAAATCAATAGATATTCCCAAATTGAGACCATGGAAACTAGTATATAAATGCGTTTCGTTCGTCCAGATAATGAAGAAAGATGTTGTTTGAATTTGTGCAGAGACATTAAAATAATCAATACGCTCAACTGATTCTTGTTGGTTTATTTTCATTACCTCATGATATATTAATTTCTAAATACCTGACAGTAGGTAGTAATTAAATTACAGTACGGTTCCAATTACAGGTATTACGAATTGCCATGACAGTACCATAATATAACGCAATCATGAGCCCAATAACAGTCAATGACTATAAACTCATGATTATAGTCATTGACGTATTATTGCCGTAAAAATGTATTTAAAGCTTTATTTTGCAATTTAAGCATATTGAACACACAGTAGTGCACAAAATAATGCAGTTTGAACGAACTATTACACAAATTCAATACATTTCATATATCGATATACCTATACCTTTACTGTTATAGGTAAATTCACGAAAGATGACCACTGAGCAGAAATCATTTTTAGGTCCCCGTGGAGGTGCGGGGTGAGGCGCGGGTGGAGTGCCAATGGCGTGGCTCCGTTCTTGACGCATTCCCTAAATGCGTCAAGAATGGAGCAACGCCATTGGTGCACGAATGTACATATGCGCGACGGCCGCCATTTGTGGTCAACTTTCGTGAATTTACCTATACCAACATTAAACTCCACAGCCGAACACAGCATATTTAGTTTATAAAATTCAATATTTCCATTGAGTAACAATTCGAAAAGTTTACAATTTCATAAAGCTTTGTGTGCATTATGAGTTATGAGTTATGAAATATCGTTGGAACATTTCATCGGGTATGTACACAGAACATTGTATTCCTTTATTACAATAGCGTTTTGTTCGTTCTAGTCGGTTATAAAACCTCCATAGATTGGAGAGATATCTACAAAACACAAATAAACGGACGGTGGTAAATGAACGGATGCCGTGGAGCCGGAGGGCTACTCCGACTAACAGTCAGATTTCGTGGAAATCATTCGAACGAAACTCTCTATCGACTTCTATCGATCGACTCTCTATCAGATGTGTTTTCCTTTAAATATATAAAGCTATTCCAGTAGCTTTATCAAACATGATTTATGATTCTTCAACAAACATAATTTAAGAATATAATAAGTTGGTAAATTAAAATAGATAATTCCAATATTTTTAAGATCTCATCTCATGGGTCTAGTGGTCGGTATTCAGCAATATCACTGGAACTTAAGCAAGGGTCACGAATTTGTTACTGACAATATTGTTCATTTTAGAACCTGCTTAAAAAATCTGATGGTGTAATGTGGGTCGAGAAAATATAGTTTGTAGGTAGGGACTGCCACGAGCTTGTTTAGCACAGTGCTACACAGCACTGGGCCGAACACTCGGTTATTCGAGTTTTTACGCGGAGGTCTCCTAGGGCGAAACGTTTTGTTTGCAGTTTTAAGCAATGTATAAAAAGGGACTAAAAAGTGTAGACCATGATTGTATTTCGACTTCGCATTTCGTAAGCAAAAAATTTACTAGGTGTGCTCTAGAATTGAGTGCTGTAATTGATTAACATGTAACTTAAGGACAGAAGGAAAATTTGCATGTGTCATCACTTCAGTAGGCAGTATTTGCTTCAAAAATACGACTCTGCTCACCTACGACAGATAATGTACAAACTTACAAAAATATCTTGAATGCTACAGCATTCCTCTTGCGTTAGAAGAGCAGATCTATCATAAGATGACCCAATATCAGCTGCAAAAGCTTTCTGCCCATAGAGATAGAAGACAATTTTTACCTTATTTACTTTCGCGTATATATTAATCATCAACAATGTGAAAACGAGTCTAGTCAACATCTCACATCCCAATAAAATTGTGATAGCAAGTACACAACTTAATTACCAACAAATTGTTAGCGCACCAAATTAATTAATAACATTAACAAAATATGAGTACACACTTGAAATATAATTACCAAATTGGGCATTTAAACAAATTGCCGTCACCGATACAGCTTTTAGCATAATTAACATCACATCAGCTGGTGGTAGCTTCATTGTTCGCGGGTACCGTTTTAATTTTCGGGTTGGGGAGGGAATCAGTGAAGTGAGCGTCGACGTTAGCCCGATATGCTTCCGGGTGTGTTTACCCGACACAAATAACCGGGCCGGCCAATTCCGGCCATTGTTAGAAATATAGCAATTGTTTGTTACCCGCAGAGAATTCACTCCGATGGACTGCTAACAATGAACACGGGAGAGACGTTCGATCATTAATTAATTAATATATCATTGATAATTTAGTGCTTATGATTAAGCATTGATTAAGCATTTCACTTATAGGCTATCCTATTTTGCTTTTATTTTCGTGTGATTGTGTAACTCTTGTAATGTTAATAGATCGCCAGAAGACTGCGACATGGCCTAAACATCCTGTCCATGAGATAAAAATTGGAACCTAAGGTTTTAGGTAGTCACCTCCAAAGCAAGGTCGATACCTACCTAAAGCAAGAGCAATGCTCTGCCATGCCATGCACGTTGGGTTTTCATGTCATAGGAGGCGAAGGAGCGCACGAAGCGCCTTATGGTAACCGATTACCGCTGCCCAGGTGCGGCAGATGTCCATGGGCAGCGGCGCCAATAAAGATTTGTACGACAAAATTAAGAGGACAAGCAGCAGGATGATGGATAAGGAGAAGTTGATGAGGCTTCACCAAACTAGATGAAATTGTATGTTACCTTACGTCGATATTCTGTGAAAGGATAGTTCCTCGGTCGAGCCGGCCCATGCATACTGAAATCGCCAAGGCTCTACCTAGAGCAAGCCATTTTTTTTTTAATTTATAGTCTCACGCGTGTATCCCCGAAGGGGTAGGCATAGGTGTAAATATTACACCCACATTTCGCCATGAATTTTTAGGTCCCACATAATAGGGGGCGAACCTATTGCCGTTACCAGGCACATCACTAGACTGGGGCTGCTACTGAGTATTCGGAAAAACGCAGTAACACTTTTGCCCGACCCGGGAATCGAACCCGGGACCACCGATCAGCAGTCGCATACGCTATCCACTGGACCAACAAGGCAGTCTAATGGCAAGCCATTAATGGCGTAGTATGGTTGCAACTTGGTTGGGTGCCAGTTTGTATAGGCATGCCGTCACCCAAACAAGTAGTGACCTATTATGAACCGACTCGCGCTATGGCCACACCATCCTGCCTTAAGAAATGACGGTTATCCAAGCTATATGTATACGGGTAGTCCAAAGAAAAATTGAATTCTATTTCAAATTTGACCCTTGGCATAAATGTCTTTGTACTATTCTGTTACTACAAATTTATAAGGCCTAACTTATCTATAGTCCGTGCTACGAGAACATATACTTTTTGTAAACAAAGAATTTCTACTAAGTGACTTGGCGACAGTTCAGTCAAACACAAATTATGTCAAATCGAATTAGCGCAACGGTAGATAGGTACGTGTCATTGGAAACTAATATGTCAATGAATCGGGTTTTTATCGCTATTATGCGCTGTCAACAGGATCTTTTAATATTTTGTGGTACTGGAACCTGGAATGTCAACATTTGGTTTTACTTCATTGAAATATTACATTCTTGGGCTTAGCTTGCATTTTTCTTAGGAAAAAAATATTTTTTTAGATGTCAAGAAGGGGTAAGTACCTATGTATAAAGTTAAATGCACGTTTATAGCATCGCAATGCTCATCTCACGGCCGACATTGCGAAAATGCGAGTGCAAATTGCAGATGATAAACTATTATTTGCACATATTCATATTTTATTCATGGCGAAATGTGGGTGTAACATTACACCTCTGCCTACCCCTTCGGGGACACAGGCGTGAGTCTATAAAAAATAAATAAAAAAAAAAGATTATTTACACCGTATAAAAATAAAATGCGTCTTTTTACGCAGGTTACCCCGAATGTAAATTTACCGTAACATTTTAATGGATTTTTTTAAAATTGATACTGATGTTTTCATTCATACACAACGTAAAATCTCCATGCCTAAAATTTTAATGCGATATATTAGCTAGTTGTCTGTAATATATCACATTTGCAGATAATTATTTACTATTTTAAGATAGCTAGGCTAGGAGCAAATTATTTATTGCCTATGATTTAAAAAAATCAAGTCCATTATAGAATATCCTGCTTGTAATCTTTTATTGACATTCATGGTACTCTATTATTGACTTGAATTTACTAACGTGTTAAAAAACTACAAAAATGTCGCCAAATTAATGAAAACTCTTCCAGGAAAATTCAACCACGCTTACACAAATATGTTTATTTTCATTCAAATTTACATTATTACATTATTATCTATGAATTCCAGTCGTACCCAGAAGGATACGACTGGAAGTCATTGATAATAATATTAAAATATATAAAAGACAAATACATTAAAAAATACCATTAAAAAAGTATCAAAATAGTAGAAGTATCTAATATATCTAGTAAAAGTATCTAACTAAACCATAAAATGTACCTAATAACACAACTGTTTGAAACAAAGTTTGTGAAGTCCTGAATGTGTGTTTACAAATAGTCTATCTTCTCGTGGCACCAACTATAGTACCAGGTAGCAATCATAACGTGTCTCGAATCGCCGTCCGTAATATATCACCTAATTTAAGCAAGATTTGCTTAAACAGGATAAGAATTGATAAGCCATGTCGGAGGCCTGGGACGATCTTAAAACTCCGTCACCGGAGTTGCCCACAGATTTACACAAAAAAAGGCCTTACTTATCGCTAAATAATAAATAGTATGTAAAAATTGTTTTAGCTTGTATGCATCCATTTAGGTCGACCTACCGATATTGTTTTTACTCAGTATAAATGACTGCGTCCAACTTTCTACCTGACTTGTATTCTTTCAAACTCCGTGATAACAACGCGGACTGAAGGCTTAACCTGGTTTATAAGGGTGCCATATACAGTATTATGTTGTGCTTAGGAGAGTCGTTTTGTGTTTAGTTCATTTTAGAGGGTATTAAGGGCCACTAAAATAAAATCATGTTCGTCTCTTCTGTCATATATTGGGAAACCTGAATCCCATAAAAAACAATACTTGTCAAAAAAACCAAGTCTCGCTACCGTAAAAAGTTGTGAGATCCATGTAATATCAAGTCGGTTAATTAAAAATCTTTAATGTTTTATATAAATTAGGATAGTACTTTCTCGGTCAAGCCGGGCCCATTCATGCTGATTGCAGCATGAATGGGCCCCATTCAGCAAGGCTACTACTACCTATAAAAGGGTTACGAAAAGATAGTGGCTTCCGGTGTCCTTAATTGCCAAAACGCAAAATGAAACATGCTGTTATAACCACTGCAATAACGTTTAATGTTCAAAACACAGTTTAGATTTACATTTATGCTAGAATTCCGTTATGTTAGTTTCACCATATTAACATCAAATGCAAACTTATAAACTGATCCCAAACTGGACAGAGCCTGTACTATACTCAGATTAGTTATAAACATAGGTACAGGTAAGTACATTTCTTAAGACACACATTTAATGGAAAACATATGTGTATATAAAGCTACGTATAGGTTCAATCACTTGCAATCGCACCGATGTGAATGCAATTGAATATATTATAATGGTTATCAACGATGAATTGGCCACTTGAGGCCAATTCTGCGCAACTGACCTGAGCATTGCTTCGACGATTGAATATATCATTGAATCTTAGCTTATATCCAAACTGTCATCACATTTGGTTGTGGTTCCTGAATACTGTGCAAGAACTGGAAGTAATTGGCCTTAGACGACTAAGACGTCCATGTGGTGACCAATTAAGTAGTATACATTATACAACTACTTATGTATCACTAACCCATTTCATTTCAGAAGTGTCGTAGAAGGCGACTTAAGACCCTTAGTAGTAAATTGAATCTTTGCGAAAAGACGGAAAAAGCCTATACCAACCCGTGTGGCTTTCGCGGTATAGTAAAACAAAACCTTTTGACTCACAGTGAAAATTAGGAGAAGCTTAAGTACTTCAGACTCATTTGCGTTTTTGAGTTACAACTGAATTCATGGGGTCTCATACCTCGGAGGCGGGCTAAGGTTCGTTCGTACTACAAGACATTATCGAAATGCGGTAGCGCAGTGACCGGCTATTCAAATAATACAATGTGACTCTTCATTTCAGATCCACTTAATGCTGAATTGAACACCTGATTGCTCGGCATGTACAGCGTGACAAGTAATTCAACCTATTCCTTGAAGGAGGTTTTTGGAAGATAATTTGAGGTAATTTGAAACGAATATCCCACGTCAACTAGGCGTCCAAAATTAACGAATTCTGAGATCGAAATAATAACTGAGCAAAAATAATTCAGTATAGAACATTCAAGTTCTTTTTTTTTTATTTTCACCTTGTCATCAATATTATCAAAATAAATAAGCCTATTCACCTCTTGGCTCTCAATTGTTACTTTTTGCAAAGTTTGTTAACTAGCAAACAATCTAAAAAAAAACTGTTAAAATAGCCGAAGATTAGATATAGAAGAGATAAAGTGGCCTAACTCCTACGTGATGAAACTTTCAACTTTTGGATGACTGTCTGAAAATCAAGATGAATTTATTCAAAAAAATATGTACTACACTTAACTTTTAAAAAAATGGCCAAGTACGAGTCGGACCCGCGCACGAAGGGTTCCGTACCATCATCTATAAAAGAAAATTACGTTTGTTGTATGTATATGTGACGGGCAACTTGAGAAGTCTGGTCCCTATGAATAGTGACCGGCCTGTATACATAATGCCCATGTCACATGGGCAATTTGATTAACATTGCATGCCTAATCTTCCCGGTCAGTATGAATAAGGGCATAATTATACGTTTTTAAGTTGACGGAGCCCTGCTTCGCAGTTCTCCTATTTTTAGATTAAGGGTCACAAGAGAACCTAACATAATCTACTTATTTGAGTTACAGTCTCACCTAACCTTACGGGCTTACGTTGTTTTTTTAAATGGACCACGTGCTGTCGAGGATTATGATATGGACCGCTCTAAGTAATTAAAATACTAAAATTTATCAAATAGCCCGATGCTCTTGGGAACTATTCATAATACTCGGCCCTTATTCATACGGCCCGGTTAGTCACGTTGCCCGTAACATATACGTAAACATTTTTTAAGTATCTACCTGTTAATTAAGATCGAGTAAAAAACTGCTTAAAAATACGTTTGCTGTATGGGAAATTTACTTTATTTTTATTTAATTGTTTATTTTGAAAGCTACAATATACAACTATATATTCTGTGGAAAATTCAACCATCTACCTGTACCGCTAGTAATATTGAGCAAAAAATACGAAAATAAAACACCTTAATATTTTCATTGCTTTATTTTTAGTATTTTTTGTTATAGCGACAACGGAAATACATAGTTTGTAAAAATTTCAGCTTTCTAGCTATCACGGTTTATGATATACAGCCTGGTGACAGACAGACAGCGCAGGCTTAGTAATAGTGTTCCGTTTTTACCTTTTGGGTAGGGAACCCTAAAAAACATTAAGGGTTCATTACCTTTTGAAAATGTTACATTCCTGTTGTTTTTCTACTGTATTTATTGTTTGATACTTTCAGCATTAAATTCGTTTTCTCTTTGGAGTGCACACACTACTGTGAATTAATATGCGATGATTACCTCAAAGGGTCCTTGGTCTGGTTCTAGTGGAACACTTGTAAGTAACAAAATAGTATATCTGTTTATTATTTGACATTCTATTTGTATTAATAGCGAGTTTATGTACGTATGGTATGCAATAACAACGTAACATGGTACTATTATTCTAACTAAAAACACACACACCGAAGTGGACGCCATCAAAATACAATTACAATTAAGGCGCTGTTCTAAGCGACTGTTTTGGTAAATGAGGGGGTGAAGCAGGGGAGGTGAAGGGAGCTTAGCTCCGTCTACTGCGGGGCGCCCCCCTTCATTCTCGTCGCGTGCGGCCGTATTCTGGCGACATCCGTATTCCAATATTTCAAAATCGCAAGCAAAACGTTTTAGCATATTGAATTGAGATACTGATATTAAAATTTATATTACATACATCAATCTGTTTGTACAATATAGGCATAGCGCAATTTTTGTTCTCAGTGCAGCCATGAGCAAAACTGGTTTACATTAGACGTTACAGGTATTAATAGTTGACGAAAGTAGGTAAATACCTACGTGCCGTAAGATAATGATTAAAATAATTAAGTCAGTTCCATGTATGGAGAGGCCATTATTATGTTTGTTTTGTTTTTGTATAAAAATAGTGAAGCAGTTCATTGAATACCTACATCTAATTCCATTCCTGCCAGTTTTCAAATCTGTTTTGCAATAAATTAGCTGTGACATACGGGCGGACAGACAGACAGACATTGCGAATCTATAAGGGTTCCGTTTTTACAATTTTTGGCTACGGTACCCTAAAAAACACAATACTGCTCTACTAAGCGCAAAAACCGTATCTCAACTAAAGCGAGTTCCGAGATAATTGAAGTTTAGTAAAAGTTGATTTATTTTATTTATTTATGGATGTTTATTGTTATTATAGGTGTAATTATTATGGTTTTCTCATAAAACCTTAAAATTACATTTGTAAAACTGTACTAAAGTATAAAAACTACGTTCCGTTTTGCATAATTGCCGAAGAATTTATGAAAATTTGTAAATTGTTTAAAAATATTTAGACGCAACTCCGGCAGCCAAAATTACTTTTAGAGGATTAAAACGAACTCCCTTAAGCCCCCTACACTACCAATACCCTCAAATTCAGGCGACTCGTTTCGAAACCCAACCCATTATTATTTTTCAAAATAGATGAAACATCAAAAATATATGTGGATATACCTTATTCATGAGATACTGCTATGTCGCTTAGAAAATTATAGAATTAGAATTTGAATTACTGCTTTTTCGTTAGCTCTCCTCATACATGTTTGTATGGAATATATAAAAAAATTATTTCGCTTCAAATATGTGTTGTTTCAAAGAAAATAAATATTAAAATATATTTATTTATTTCAAAAGAACGATTACATGTGGCAGAGATGAGAATGTTGCGATGGATGTGTGGAGTTACGAGAATGGATAAGATTAGGAATGAATACGTGAGAGGTAGTCTGAAAGTGGCGCCTATAGACGAGAAAGTGAAAGGAAGTCGTTTGGTATGGACATATTATGCGAAGAGATGATATGTATGTAGGTAAGCAAGTGATGAATATGAAGGTAGAGGGATGGAAAGGGAGAGGGAGGCCAAGGAAAAGATGGATGGACTGTGTGAGGATTGATATGAAAGAGAAAGGGGTAAATGATCAGATGACGGGCGACAGAAAAGAATGGAAGCGAAGGACGTACTGCGCCGACCCCAAATAGATTGGGACCAAGGCAAGAAGATGATGATTTATTTATATTAATTTATCATTTATTAACCAATTACAGAGTTTATAGCTCATCAAAAGTTAGCTGTCTGCTACAACCCGGCAGGTTTTCTTTATTCTCATCGAATGAAAGGCAGTGTGTGAGATGATAAGGCTTTAATACTTATTATTTGCCGTTGTTCACGAGGCACAGTTTCATTTACTTTCCTTTTACGGCGTGGTATTGTAGAAATTTCAAGCACTGATGAAACGTTTTCCTCTCCGTGATCTCGCAATGCCATCCCTTGAGCTTGACGAGAATCAACAATTTCAGGCAACTGCCAATTCATATAAAACGCCACAAACTTTTCTTCTCCCAGAAAACATCATCTCTTTCTATAATTTCTATTTTTAGTGGTATATTTTCGCCACTCCACACAGCAAATAAACACTTTTGTTTGCGTGTAACGTGGCGTTGCCCCTGAATTTGGTAATAACAATTACAATATTTGTTTAGACTAGTCTTTATCATGTTTCCATATTTGTATTTTATTTGCTCTTATACTATTCGCCAGGCCATTTTTTAAGGCAACTATAGAACATTAAATTTCCACAATCGTGTTTGGACCTATTAATCCATCTGGCGTGGCACCAACAAACTGATAATCCACAAGGCTCGATTGTTACATTTTCTTGCTTCGCCAGTTGTTGCAAAGCTAGTTGTTCATTTTAGATTCCATGCGCAACTGATTTTACATTTGCAAATATTTTATTTGTACAAAATATTTTTTACTAAGTTGGCTTTACTGCTGTTATCTCTTCTTTTTACCACTATACCAAAATTTCAATCTGTCAACATATTCTTACGCAATTCGAACCAGTCACTGCTATCCCTCTTGTAATTTTTGCTTATCACTACGGAATTTGAGTCAAATTTGTTAAAAAAATTGTTTGGCATTTCTTGGCTAGCTCTTGAACAGATCGTGTTCGGAATGACTGAGTCAAATGTGTGTAAGACGTTGCAGAACTGTTATCTTTAACTTCACTGTAATTACAATAAAGATAATTAGTTACGTACTTTATTATTAAAAAAATACTATATCTTGTGTTATAGCAAACAGAGAAGTCACCTTCTTACTTATAAATGATTAATTTAAGAAATTAAAAAGATATTAGATGTACTGAGACATACCTAATAGTTTATGAATAATAAAAGTTTTACCCGATGTACCTAAATAGGTTTATGTTCACAACACAATAATACAACATTCGTTACCGCTTGTGTGCGGATTGCGGAGCGCCATATTAGCGCTGTATATTGTTCGCCGTGGCGGCATCTTAGCGCTGCAGGCGTTCTGACAAGCTAAGGAATTTGCAATATAGGTACATAAAATTATTCGATTTTATGTTATTACTCTTTCAAAAATTGAAAACTCTGGCAGCTATGTATTGTGAGAATAAATTATATAATTATATTATGCATAATCGATAATCTATAACATAGTTAGTCATAAAAGACTCTTATGAAAATCATTTGTGTAAAAATGTTACATATTTCATAATCACTTGGCCATGGATGAATTTCTATTTACAAATCCTTCGTAGAACTTCATTTCTCTAATTGTCCATATTTTATTCTTCTAATTATATATTTATAAGCACAGAAACAATAACACATTAAACGCAACAAGAGTATAAACTTAGGTCCTAATTATATGTGCCCATAGTAACATGAAAAGCCTATTTGATTCAAAGTATTCAGTCTGTAACATAAAACATGAAATTACGAACTCAAATGCGTATTATAATAACAAACAGGTTTACGTAAAATTTCGTGCAGCGGAGACGCAAGCGACATGACCTATCTCTCACAGGGCTCATAGCCGAATGATGAGGTCTGGGCGGGGCGTAAACTAGCAACTGACACTCAGTACACCGCTTATGCTAATAAGGTTTAAATTGCTGAAGCGTTTGATATTGATGGGATCTACCGAGCGTCAAAATCATAGACGTTTGGCAGGTTTTATTTAATTTTACAAAATATACACGTATAATATGAAAATAAATAGGGTAATTCTTTAGTTCATTAGATTTCCTACAATATTATCAAATAAAATATGACAGCTTACGATCAAAATATTGCAAACAGTGAGACGAAAGATTATTTTCTGCCTCGATTTTGTGATTTTTTTACCGTGATTCTATTTTACATACATGAAAAATACTTTCAAAAGTCTTTTGTTCAGACTTTTGACTTTAAGCTCTATTTTTTGCTAGTTTGTAATATGTACCGTTATGGCTAGATGCGCGACGAAAAATTAGGTGTTTCACGGCTTCAGAGGTATAACAGCGCCTTAACACGATATACAGTGTGTAGGAAATAAATTGAATTTACACCATGTTAAAAAATATGTCGCGAGTGGGTTGGCTAAAAAAAGCTTAACCAGACTAAGAAAAGTAGAAAAAAAAAATGACTTTTCAGTCAACATTGCACTAAGCACTGGGTTGTCTATTTTTTCTTGGCGTAACAACAGTTTTGGTAAGTACAAACACTTCAACAGTTAAGTTAATACTAGTTATATTTATCAACTTGTTTGATAGACAAGTCTTATACTAAAACTAGCTTTTGCCCGCTGCTTCGCACGCGTAAATTACGGTTAGATAAAATATTTTGTACAAACACCCCTACCCTCCTCAAAGAGCATACATGCTAAATTTAACCTTCTTGCACCCAGTAATTTCGGCTGTAATTTGTCTGCCAGTCAGTCAGTAACGAAAATATTTTATATACACAGATTGAAGTGATTCCATGGAAAACAATAAAGATTTTACACAAACTCTGACTACCTTTTCCACCCTCTTAGAGGAAAATTTCCAAAATAAATATCTTTGTGCTCGCTAAGGACATTTGCGGATCCAATGAACAAAGTATAGAGTTAATCTCTTGATGGCATGGGCAAGTTTTTATGCAAATTATGACTCCCCTTTTAGTCCACTTAGGCTAAGAATGTCCAAAAAGACTTTCTTAGTGTTCACTAACTTCATTTGAGGAACCAATAGGTATAAAAAATTTAAAGTTAATTCATTGAGGGAATTAAATGTTTCATATAAATTCTGACAACCAGTTTAACTCCTTTAGGGGAGAAATTTCAAAAAAATCCTCTCTTAGTTTGCCCCTACACACCTCAAGGAGCATATATGCTAAATTTCATCTATTTGCGCTCTGTTGTTTGTGTTTTGGCTGTAGCATGCCTGTCAGTCAATCAGTAACGCAAGGATTTTATATACACACATAATTATTATACAAATAAATAATATTTGACTGCCTCCGTAGTACAGTGGTTCGATTCCCGGGTCGGGCAAAAGTGTTACTCAGTTTTTCCGAATTCTCAGTAGCAGCAAGGAGTCTGCCAATGTGCCCGGTAACGGCAATAGGCTCGCGCCTTATTACGTGGGACCTAAAATGCAACACGAGTGTAATATTACACCCCTACTTACCCCTTCGGGTATACAGGCGCGAGACTATAAAAAAAATAAACAAACTCTCTGTAATCTCAAAATAACTATATTGCATATTGTTGCTAACCCGTTTCCAGTAACCCAATGATTTATTTAGATTGTTTTTCTGTCTGTCTATTTATTCAGAGTAATCTTAAAAATGGCTGATCAGATTTAGATGTATATTTTACTAATGGTTCATGAAAACTCTCGAACAAACTATGACAATTTCATTTAGACTTGCAAAAGCTAGTTAAAATTAAATTAGTGAAGGTTTCCGTAGCAGTATAGGTACATTTGTATATCTCAGCGACATTGTAAAAAAAATTAAAATAAATAATCTAAGTTCAAAAACCCTTTCTTAGTATCTTAGGTTAAAGAAATGAGAGAATCCTTGGTCAGCAGTTGGACAAAGCAGGTAACTGCTAAAAAGTTTAAAATAAATAAAAATAGCAAAATAACGGTTCTTAGTATTTTGGCTTCTATAAAGAACCATCCCACATTTTAGTTAGTGAAGATGAAGAGTGCTTAGATGAGAGCCAGCCGCATAAATTTAAATTAATGAAAATTAAATGCACATCACGGACGATGAAAAAAATCAAGTGAAGGAATTAAAAGTTTCATACAAACTGGGACCCTTTTTTGAACTCCCCGTTTTAGTGGTGAATTCACTAACAACATTTGAGGAACAGATATACAAAGTTTCAAGTGAATCCATTGAAGTCTTTTTTTATATTACAAAATGGGACACCGCCCTTTCATAAAAAATAGAGGAGTGACTTCGAAAACTCCTTTCTTGGTGTTCACTAAGGTCATTTGAGGAACCTATATACAAAGAGACTGCCTCGTTGGTCTCGCAGCATAAATATGCGCGTGGGATTGGGAGGCCTCGGGTTCGATTCCCGGGTCGGGCAAAGTGTTTTTGGGTTTTTCCGTTAGGAAATTCTCAGTAGCAGCACGGCATCTGGTAATGTGCCCGGTACGGCAATATGCTGGCCCCCTATTACATGGAACCAAAAAAATTATGGCGAAATGTGGTTGTAATATTACACCTCTGCCTACCCCTTCGGGGATACAGGCGTGAGTTTAATAAATAAATAAATATACAAAGTTTGAAGTTAATCCAATGAAGGAATAAAAAGGTTTCATACAAATTCCGACTCCCCTTTTTAACCCTTTAGGGTAAGAAATTCCAATAGTTTTTCTTAATTTTTACTAAGGTCATTAGAGAAACCAATATACAAAGTTTGAAGTCAATCCACTGAAAAATAATAAGGTTCGTTTAATACACACTTTGAACCCCTATCTTACCACCTGAGGGTAGAAATTTTCAAAAAAAAACAAATTCTTAGAGTTCATTTTCGTCGTTTGAGAAACCAATATACAAAGTTTGAAGTCAATCCATAAAAGGAATAAAAAGTTACATACAAACTTTGACCCTCAATCTCACGCTCTTAGGGGTGGTATTTCCAAAAAAATATTGTTAGTGTTCACTATTATCATTTGAGGAACCAATATACAAAGTTTGAAGTCAATCCACTGAAGGAATAATAAGTTTCATACACACTTTGACCCCCGATCTTATCCCCTGAGGGTAGGAATAAAAAAAAATTTAGAGTTCACTATCGTCATTTGAGGAACCAATATACAAAGTTTGAAGTCAATCCGCTGAGGGAATAATAAATTTCGTTTCATACACACTTTGAACACCTCTCTTAACCCCTGAGAGTAGGAACTTTCGAAAAACATATTCTTAGTGTTCACTATCGTCGTTTGAGGAACCAAAATACAAAGTTTGAAGTCAATCCATTAAAGGCATAAAAATATTCATACAAATTTTGACCCTTATCTTACTTGTAGGGGAGGAATTTCCAAAGAAACAAATTCTTAGTATTCACTATCATCATTTGAGGAACGAATATATAAAGTTTAAGTCAATCCACTGTGGGAATAATAAGTAACACACTTTGACCCCTATCCTACCACTGAGGGTCGGAATTTTTTTAAACCAAATTCTAAGTGTTCACTATTGTCGTTTTAGAAACCAATATACAAAGTTTGAAGTCAATCTATTAGAGAGATAGAAAGTTACATATAAATTTTGACCCCCGATCTTACCCCCTTAGGGGAAGAATTTCCAGAATTATAATTCTTAGTGTTCACTATCGTCGTTTGAGGAACTAATATACAAAGTTTGGAGTCAATCCATTGAAGGAATAAAAAGTTTCATTCAAACTTTGACCTCCACTTTTACCCCCTTAGGGGTGGAATTTCCAAAAACCCTCTTTTAGTGCTACCCTAGACTCTTTAAGGAACATACATGCTAAATTTCATCTTCTCGTGACCAGTAGTTTCGGCTGTAGCGTGTCTGTCAGTCAGTCAGTAACGCAAGGATTTTTATATATTAAGATGAGCGCTACTTCACTACGAACACAATGATATAGGGTTGTCTGAGTAAAACCTGTCAGGAGAGGCAGTTGGCAAAGTTTTTTAGCCTTGACAGGATTCTTATTTGCCAACCCATTTTTTCATTTTACTTTTCATCTATTAGGGAGATTGGTAAAGGTCACTCTACTACGGATCTCCTACTATTATTGTATCTCTTTGGTTGTCGAAGGTTAGACGGTAGTCACCCTAAGGAAAAGATATAATATTCTGTTACATCTGATTAGACTTGTAAGCAGATCCTAAGGCGAATTGTGACGAATTGTTACTGTGTAAAAATTTCAATCGAATGTATCACGAATTATACCATGACACCAGTAACGCATTTTAGAGATTATAAAAATTATCTTTAAGATTTTAACCTACTATGATTCCATATTTAGTTAATATAGTGTTTTGCTTTTTACATGTACTTATATGTTTGTAACAATGTAAATTGGGTGAAACCTGTTATGATTTTGTTGTCTTGAATAAATAAATAAATATTATAAACAAAAAGAGAATTTACCTTTTCCTGCCGACTCGAAAACACTATTAAACCCTGACCTTACCTTTTTGTTACACTCTGTATCATATGAGTAAATTCCGTTTATCTACTCATGTGCTCTGTATACACAACGCAGAATCACGGCTAACGTATTAAAACAACAACAGTCTCAAACTCGTGGCCAAATATGTTATTTCAAATATATATTTCAATTTACTGAGTTTACTTTTGTAACGTAAGTTAAATTCACAAAGCACTCTGTTCGAGATGTAACGCCCGGGGGATGGCGGGGTAGAACCCCGGCCGTGGGCCGTTAACTAAACTAGTTATGGCCGTCTATCACAACGTTGTGAAATGCTATAACAATAAAATACGAACAGACCTATACAAATACTCTTGAATATCGTATCATTAGCGTTCTCTAAACGTTGGATTTACATGTGTATACGTGGATGATACACACTGAAACTTTTAAATTATATTTTTCTTGACTTCACCTGCGTCTCCAGCTGCGTAGGTCTGTTACACAGAATTTCCAAAAAAAATCCCTCTTGGTGCTCCCCTACACTCCACAAGGAACATACAATATACAACTGATTAAATTCATTCATATTAATTATTTTGCCGCAAGCTTTTAGTGAATATGTGAAATGTTAATCCATGTCATCCGATATCACACGCTTGTCCAGGATCTAAACTATAAGTTTTTTAAGAATATATGGTACGAATATACTTAATATTATTTTTCCGTTTGAATCATTTGGCTGTATCTCACATTTCCAGCGAACCCTAACAACAACTAACAGTACAGTAATTTCAAGGAGCATATTATTTCGATTAAATGAACCGGGACCTAAGTAAGCAGAACACTAAATTAAATCCAAACCGAAAATAACAGTTGAATAAACACAACGGTTTAAAAATGGACCACACTTATTATCTGGTGTACTGAGTTCCGTTTATATTCGGTTTTTATGTCTTTTAAATATTATTTTACGAAACCGTGTCCTTTGTATATTATTATTATTTCCTTCTGTCTTGTGAAACTAAGTGTTGTCTTTGACTTTGCTCTTTCGATACAAAATTTATTGTAGTCTAGGTTTCATGCGAAACCACAACAATATATTTTGCCGGTCATAAGTCTTCCTCGCAGCAGTGACCAAATGCTTTACGCATTATCAAATGATACTTCGAACTTGGATCTGGGTGACAGCTGGTAAAGAATCTCTCCGTTATATATATTGTGACGGCCGATGTCATGTCAAACCGTCGTCACGAAACACAATAATTAGCAAAGAGGTTTGAAGACTATTTTATTATTTGGAAATGAGTTTTTAATTCGATGACGTATACATTTTGTCAAGTGTTCGCCAAATTCAGCATCCGTTGACAACAAGGCGATGGCCGTGCGGATAACGCATCCCGTTCACGTTCTGACGGCGTGGGTTCAAATCCCAGTCATAACAGTTATGTGGATTTTGGTTTTTATGAAATTTGGAAAATGTTTATAAATATTTGGCAAATATTAAAAAAAGATTATTTAAATATTTCGAATAAAAATTAGAAAATTCTAGAAAGTTCAAGAAGGAATGGAAAGGTTAAAAAGAGACAGGAGATGGAAAAACAATTGAATAACGAAAAGACAATCGAAATTAGTAGATCTAGAACATTCCTAGGGGTATATAAGGCGGTGTAGATGCGCTGAGCGCCAGTTTAAGTTGAAAAGTGGTAAAGTGAAGAAGAAGAAGGAAGAAGTAAAAGGAAGAAAGAAGAAGTAGTAAAAAAGTGAAGTGAAAGTATAGTGCAGTAAAGTGCAGTGAAGTGCAGTGAAAAGTGCAGTGCAAAAGACGCTAGTGTTGGTGCTGCCTGCGTCGAAATTAAACGGCGTGTCGTGTGTGAAATCGAATAAAGTGTTATAAGTGTTACTCGGTGTTTTCTTCCAGTCCCGTTACCCCGTCCGTAACAATATTTTTATGAAATGTCTACATAAAGTCAAATATTCATACTGACATAAATACACTTTCATGTATACTGAAGGCTAATTTTCTAATGACCGTGATGGAATTAGACAGCCACGTAAAAACAAGCTGATCAGTCAACTGTCAATTACGCTAAACAATCTATCACCCAATCACAAGCCACCTATGTTCAATTACTATCTAAACACATAAATAAAATTGGAGTGTCTGTTTGTAATATTAAAATAACCGCATTTTACTAAATGCGTATGGATGTATACACGATACATATACCGAATTTACATTTTAACAATTTTTGTCTGTCTGTCTGTTTGTTCTCGCTAATCTCTGGAATGGCTGGACCGAGTTTAACGGGACTTTCACTGGCGGATAGCTGATGTACCAAGGACTAACATAGGCTAAATTAACCGGGTACGAGAAGTAGTTCCCTCAGGAAGCGGGTGAAACCGCGGGAAACAGCTAGTTATAAAATAAAGTATATAGCTTTTCGTCATAGCTGTATGTAAGTTAAGGCGTTAAATTCAAAAACTACCGAATGCATTTGCTACGGTTTTCACCAAAAGATAGTGTGATGCCTGAGGAAGGTTTATGTACATACAGGGTGTCACAAGACCCATCACCAAGCCGAAGTCTACTCGTTTTGGACATCATGCCAAGTCATACTACACGAAAATAATAACTGGGAAACTTTTTATTTATAAGTAGACACATTTTTTATTCCGCGTGTCATGCTTGAAATACCTACTTATCCATGGAGCCATAGGACTTCTATAGAACACATTGCCGGGGTAAATGCATCGGTTTTGTGCCTAATTAGAAAAATTGAATTGTGACTTTGAGCCTAAACACGATTTTGGAATAATTAGAAAAAATATCGTGACTTTGAGCCTCAATATCTCCTGAACCAATAATTTCCCAGGTATGGTGCCGGAGTAAAAACTGATCGTAATAATTGGTACAATCTGGGATTATAGTTTTCGTTAGGGGTCTTTTTACACTCTGTATAAGTATACATGTGGGCAGATCCAGGAGCGAAGTCTAGTATAATGTAGTATTGTTGTATTAAGGCGCTGTTATACCTCAGAAGCCGTGAAACACCTAATTTTTCGTCGCGCATCTAGCCATAACGGTACATATTACAAACTTACAAAAATTAGAGCTTAAATTCAAAAGTCTGAACAAAAGACTTTTGAAAGAATTTTTCATGTACGTAAAATAGAATCACGGTAAAAAAATCACAAAATCGAGGCAGAAAATAATCTTTCGTCTCACTGTTTGCAATATTTTGATGGTAAGCTGTCATATTTTTTTTGATAATATTGTAGGAAATCTAATGAACTAAAGAATTACCCTATTTATTTTCATATTATACGTGTATATTTTGTAAAATTAAATAAAATCTGCCAAACGTCTATGATTTTGACGCTCGGTAGATCCCATCAATATCAAACGCTTCAGCAATTTAAACCTTATTAGCATAAGCGGTGTACTGAGTGTCAGTTGCTAGTTTAGGCCCCGCCCAGACCTCATCATTCGGCTATGAGCCCTGTGAGAGATAGGTCATGTCGCTTGCGTCTCCGCTGCACGAAATTTTACGTAAACCTTTGTTATTATAATACGCCGATTTGAGTTCGTAATTTCATGTTTTATGTTATAGACTGAATACATTGAATCAAATAGGCTTTTCATGTAACTATGGGCACATATAATTAGGACCTAAGTTTATTCTCTTGTTGCGTTTAATGTGTTATTGTTTCTGTGCTTATAAATATATAATTAGAAGAATAAAATATGGACTATTAGAGAAATGAAGTTCTACGAAGGATTTGTACAAGAAAGCGTCGTAATAAAATAGAAATTCATCCATGGCCAAGTGATTATGAAACATGTTACATTTTTACACAAATTATTTTCATACGAGTCTTTTATAACTAACTATGTTACTTATATATTATCGATTATGCATAATATAATTATATAAATTATTCTCACAATACATAGCTGCCACAGTTTTCAATTTTTGAAATAGTAATAACATAAAATCGAATAATTTTATGTACCTATATTTCAAATTCATTAGCTTGTCAGAGCGCCTGGAGCGCTAAGATGCCGCCACGGCGAACAATAATGATGACTGCGCTAATATGGCGCTCCGCAATCCGCACACAAGCGGTAACGAATGTTGTATTATTGTGTTTTGAACATAAACCTTTTTAGGTACATCGGGTAAAACTTTGATTATTCATAAACTATTAGGTAAGTCTATTAGGTATGTATGTTAATCATTTATAAGTAAGAAGGTAACTTCTCTGTTTGCTATAACACAAGATATAGTATTTTTTTAATAATAAAGTACGTAACTAATTATCATTATTGTAATTACAGTGAAGATAAAGATAACAGTTCTGCAACGTCTCACACACATTTTACTTCAGTCATTCCTAACACGATCTGTTCAAGAGCTAGCCAAGAAATGCCAAACAAAATTTTTAACAAATTTGACACAAATTCCGTAGTGATAAGCAAAAATTACAAGAGGGATAACAGTGACTGGTTCGAATTGCGTAAGAATATGTTGACAGATTGAAATTTTTGTATAGTGGTAAAAAGAAGAGATAACAGCAGTAAAGCCAACTTAGTAAAAAATATTTTGTACAAATAAAATATTTGCAATGTAAAATCAGTTGCGCATGGAATCTAAAATGAACAACTGGCTATGCAACAACTGGCGAAGCAAGAAAATGTAACAATCGAGCCTTGTGGATTATTTGATTATTGGTGCCACGCCAGATGGATTAATAGGTCCAAACACGATTGTGGAAATTTAATGTTCTAAAATTGCCTATAAGAATGGCCTGGAGAATAGTATAAAAGCAAATAAAATACAAATATGGAAACATGATAAAAAAGTGAACTGACTAGTCTAAACAAATATTGTAATTGTTATTACCAAATTCAGGGGCAACGCCACGTTACACGCAAACAAAAGTGTTTATTTGCTGTGTGGAGTGGTGAAAGTATACCACTAAAAATAGAAATTATAGAAAGAGATGATGTTTTCTGGGAGAAGCTTGTGGCGTTTTATATGAATTGGCAGTTGCCTGAAATTGTTGATTCTCGTCAAGCTCAAGGGATGGCATTGGTAGATCACGGAGAGGAAAATGTTTCATCAGTGCTTGAAATTTCTACAATACTAAGCCGTAAAAGGAAAGTAAATGAAACTATTGCAAATAATAAGTATTGAAGCCTTATCACCTCACACACTGCCTTTAACATTCGATGAGAATAAAGAAAACCTGCCGGGTTGTAGCAGACAGCTAACTTTTGATGAGCTGTAAACTCTGTATTTCGTTAATAAATTATAAATGAATATAAATAAATATCTTTTAATATTTATTTTCTTTGAAACAACACATATTTGAAGCGAAAGAATTTTTTTATATTTTTCCATACAAACATGTATGACGAGAGCTAACGAAAAAGCAGTAACTCAAATTCTTATTCTATAATTTTCTAAGCGACATAGCAGTATCTCATGAATAAGGTATATCCACATATATTTTTGATGTTTCATCTATTTTGAAAAATAATAATGGGTTGGGTTTCGAAACGAGTCGCCTGAATTTGAGGGTATTGAAAACTAGTGTGATGAATGTGGAAGTTGGCAGTGCCATACACACCGATGTTTGGAGATTTTGTTTTTCAGAGGAAACCAAGTGTTTCCGGCAAGTGAAAATGGTGAAGGGGGTTTCAAGACCTCCCCTGCTCCCTCTACAATCACTCACAACCCCTAAAAACGGCGACATATTTCGAAGCCTTTGCCATAATAATTATACATATAATAACAATAAACATCCATAAATAAATAAAAGAAATCAACTTTTACTAAACTTCAATTATCTCGTAACTCGCTTTAGTTGAGATACGGCTTTTGCGCTAAGTGCAAAAGCCGTATCTCAACTAGAGCAGTATTGTGTTTTTTAGGGTACCGTAGCCAAAAATTGTAAAAACGGAACCCTTATAGATTCGCAATGTCTGTCTGTCTGTCCGCCCGTATGTCACAGCCAATTTATTGCAAATCAGATTTGAAAACTGGCAGGAATGGAATTAGATGTAGGTATTCTATGAACTGCTTCACTATTTTTATACAAAAACAAAACAAACATAATAATGGCCTCTCCATACATGGAACTGACTTAATTATTTTTATCATCTTACGGCACGTAGGTATTTACCTACTTTCGTCAACATTTAATACCTATAACGTCTAATGTAAACCAGTTTTGCTCATGGCTGCACTGACAACAAAAATTGCGCTATGCCTATATTGTACAAACAGATTGATGTATGTAATATAAATTTTAATATCAGTATCTCAATTCAATATGCTAAAACGTTTTGCTTGCGATTTTGAAATATTGGAATACGGATGTCGCCAGAATACGGCCGCACGCGACGAGAATGAAGGGGGGCGCCCCGCAGTAGACGGAGCTAAGCTCCCTTCACTTCCCTGCTTCACCCCCTCATTTACCAAAACAGTCGCTTAGGACAGCGCCTTAAAAGTGATAAAATAAGCTTTAAGCTATTTTATTACTGTCTAAATCCGATAACTGCCTCCGTGGTCCAGTGGATAGCGTATATGACTGCTGATCAGAGGTTCCGGGTTCGATTCCCGGGTCGGGCAAAAGTATAACTGGGTTTTTTCGAATACTCAGTAGCAGCCCGGATCTAGCGATGTTCCGGTAACGGCAATAGGCTCACCCCCTATTACGTGGGACCTTAAAATTAATGGGGAAATGTGGGTGTAATATTTACACCTCTGCCTACCCCTTCGGGGATACAGGCGTGAGACTATAAAAAGAAACCGATAAATCCGCGATTTCGACAGTGTATGCCACATGGGCGGGCGAGTGATCCTCCTTGTCTAAATTGACAGTATCTATTGAAATCTTGTAACTAGTTTGATCAGTAAACACGAGCTTTAGACACCATGCAAGATAGCTTTTAGTCTTTATTTATATATCTATAATAATAATATAATAATAATAATGTATTTATTTATCTTTCTACAATAATAGTATATGTACATCTAAGGGTAAATATGTTCTAGATAACAATGGGTGCCTGTACTAGGGTAAACCTGTGCCACAGGCGGTAAGAGCACTATCAATATGTATTATGTTGATAACAAATTAGAATTATATACCAATACTTATTATTACTGCTTATACTATTTATAAAGTTACATAACAACGAATACCTTCAAGAAAAATGCGTAGCTCGATATAATTTAAATAATATAATATATAAACAATGTCAAGACAGGTCCAATTTATTTTAGCACTGCTAGCAAATCTTCGGTCTGTTTATAATTCAACGATTGCAAATACTTATAAACTAATTGCTTGCATTTGAAATAATTAACGTCATATATACAAAGTATTTTGTTTAGTTTCTTATATATAAAAGGTCCTAAGAAGGCATAAAATCTGTTCGTGAAGACGAATTTAGATTCGGAAAGTGCAGTGCATACAATATCTTTACGCCTTTTATTGACAGTCAGATTGGTGTTATAAGTAAGCGTGGTGTGCTGTTTTAGGACAATATAGAGTAGGAAAAGCTGTCGTACAGTTAGTACATTGCATAGTTCATACAATTGGTGCTACGCGTTGCAACTTTTAGAAGTGCTCTTTGAGCCCGTTCAATTGGCAGCATTATGGTTTTAGGAGCCCCGCCCCATGAAGTAATACAATACTGTATAATAGACTGACACAGGGCTTGATATACACGTATAATAAGCTTATTATCTGCTATGAAACGGAGCTTCTTGAACACGATGAAAAGTTTACGTATCCTAGCTGTTAGGGCCGTTATATGTTGCTTAAAGGATAGGCCATCGTCGAGTATTATTCCTAAGTATTTAATGCTAGTGGTGTAATTAATAGCAGGCCAGGAGCAAAGGTTAAGCGATGGGTCATTACAGATATGGGCATATAATGTGTTATTACATGTTTGAGTTTGTGTCTTGCGCATCGAGAATTTGAGGAATTTTGTTTTCTCTGCATTTAGCGTTAAAAGATTATATTTTAGCCAATTGTTTACGATGTCAAATCCCCGTTGAGCAAGATCCTGTACCTTCTCGGCGGTGTCAGCAGCAAATAGGAGCGCAGTATCGTCTGCATATGTAATGATTTTGCCATGGTCTAGTTTTTGATCACAAAGGTCGTTAATATACACTAGAAAAAGCGTTGATGCGAGGGTGCTTCCTTGAGGGATGCCATATTGAGGTATTTTTGTTTCTGTGCTAGAAACGTCACCGATTCGAACACTTTGGTACCTGTTATTTAAATAATCAGCAAAGAAATTTAATTGAGTGCCTCTAATGCCTATGGCTTCGAGCTTGTTTATAAGTTTAGGTATAGACACCGTATCATAGGCCTTAGCTAAATCAAGAAAAATTCCAATGACGTGATTTTTTTTGCCAAGCTCTTCCGATACGTAATTTGTTAGCTGGTGTACTGCGTCTGATGTAGACAACTTAGGTCTAAAGCCGAACTGGGACGCAGATAACAGAGCGTTATTTTCTAAGTAAGTCATTAATCTATGGTTGACTATTTTCTCTAAGACCTTAGCAATTGATGGCAATAGAGAAATTGGCATGTAGTTCGATATAACACCTTTTGCACCGCTTTTGTAAATGGGGACTACCACTGCCTTTTTAAGATATGAAGGGAAAACGCCCTCAGCAAGGCATAGACGGTAAATGTGGGTCAATGGAGGCACAAGGATGTGTTTAAAATGCTTTAAAATATTATTACTAATGTTATCCCACCCTGCTGCGCTGTTATTTTTTAAGGTTAGTATAACACGTTCCACTTCTTTTTCATCTGGATCTAGCATAACGAAAGATCTACCGCTCTTAAAATAGGTTGAGAAAGTTGAGTGTTTATTACAAAGGTCGATGCCACATTGACTTTGTATTCTTTCTGCAAGTTTGGTTCCTACGTTGATAAAGTAATTATTAACTTCGTCGGCCGACGATTGAGGCGACTCTCTTAGACTTAATAAACTCGTGTCGACTATATTTTCATTGGATGTATATGTAACGGTTTTAAGGTACTTCCAAAGCTTTTTACTATTATTGCTAGCGACATTTATTTGTTGTTTGTCGTATTCTATTTTAATTTTCTTTAGGAGATTATTGCAAAAATTGCGATACCTTTTATATGTAATTTGCAGGATAGAGTTGTCGGGGTTCTGTTTCGCTCTTAAATGTAGTTTGTCTCTATGCCGAATACATCTAATCAAACCTGGAGTTATCCATGGTTTAATACTATAATTTCTCTTATGAACTGTATAGATAGTAGAATTTCTAAAAATGCTAGTTTGCACTGTGTTAATCAAGTAGGCCAGTGATTTGTTCGCATCAGCACTATTAAAAACTGGGCTAAAGTCAATTTTACGCAACGCATGTTCTAAGCCACTCATGTTTATTTTAGTTTTACGTTGTGATCGTCTAATGTTCTGTGATTGTGCTAAATCCAGAATGATAAGGATAGCGCAATGGTCAGTTATGGAGGAGTTAGTGACAAGTGTTATTGATGGAAGTCTAGTTTTAAGCATGACGTGATCTAAGCAGGATTCACTCTGATGTGTAGGGAAAGTATGAGAAGGAAAAAGTTCATGATATGCACACAGGTTTAGGTAGTCTTGGGTACCCGCGTCACAAGTGTCAGCGTTTAAATTTAAATTTATGTCACCGGTTAGTAAGACGTTTTTAAAATGAGATAGGCTTTGTAATATACAATTTAAGTCGTCATTAAAAAGATCTAGGTTTCTGAAACATGGGGGTCTGTAGAGAGCAAGGATGGCAGTATCATCACCAATATTTATCTGTAGACAGTTATATTCTTTGACCTTTGGTTCTTTAACAGTAATAAGTAGGGACTTTTTTGCAAATATTACCACACCGTCGTTCTGATTTAAAGATACTGTGCTGTAGAATATATTGTACCCCGACGTAGCTGGCAGTTTATTGTTTCTGTTAGCTAGCCAACATTCTGTAAGAATTAAGACGTCGCAATCAACTTTTAATCTATCTAAAAATACGTTTAAACTATCAATATTCTTATAGATACTGCGGATATTCTGGGTTAGTATAGTTAAAGGCTTCCTAAAGTTCGATACGTATTGACTGCAGCTTTCCGTATCACACATTTTTGAAGAATGTACAGTGATATTATCTAATTCATTAATTAAAATATAAAACAAAAACGGCGCTCTTAGGCGCCCTCACTATAGTCTATAGAATTTATATACCTTGTCTCTGCCATCTTTTTCGCTGGACACTCTGGGTCGCCTGTTTTGTGGTCACTCGGTTTTTTGAAGCGGAGGCACGTCGCACATTTAGGTGGACTCTCTTTCTTGGTGCATTCATTTCCTTGATGACCTACCTCGCCACAATGACCACACGTATCAACAGTCTCACGACAGGTCTTAGCAGCATGTCCATACTGCTGGCATTTAAAACATCTGGTCACCAGCGTAAAATCTCTAATTGGGCAAGATGTCCAGTTGATGAAGGCTCGTCCTTGTGTCACAAGTGCTCGTCGGATAGTGGCAAAAACTTCTAGTACAAGGTTGCAAGTCGGGGCTTCTCTTTTGCCGGATTTGTGGCTGAGTTTGATAGACGATAGGAACGATTCGCGTGTCAGATTGGGCAGCTTGTCGGCTATATTTTGCTCATATATGCAGTCATAGACGTCTTGTTGTTGCAAATTAGCTGGTACTCCGATAACCACAATACGCGGTCTTCGTTTTGGTGGCTCCTCCACCTTCAGGCCCGAGCTGCTAAGCTGTGTTGCTTGTCTTAGCTTTTCTATGTCTTCCTTAGATTCTGTGCTAATAATCACACCTCCGTTTTTGGTTTTTCGTAGCCCTCGCACTTGAAGCTTCATTTGTTCTGGGCAAATGATTTTCTGGATGAGAGATTTTGTGTCGTCGCTTGTTTTCTCTTTATTGCTTGGATAAATAGCAATAGAGCTCATTGTTTTAGGGCGCATGTAGGTGTTTTTATCAGTTTTTACTATATCGGCAAAGGTCATAGGCGTTTTCGTCTCTGGTTTATTGCATCTTTCTTCTATGGATTGTTTGAAGTCTTTGAGATATTCAAAAAGGTCTTGTTTCTCTTTAAGTGATTCCAGTTTCGCATTTATCAAAATGTTATTTTCTTTTAGCGAATGATAATGGGCAGTCAAAAGTGTAGCTCCACCGCTTATTTTCCTTGCGATGTGATTTATCCTTAACTTTTGTTCTGAGTTTAGCTTCCTTTCGGCGGCAATCTGGCATATTTCATTGAGGCATTGATCCATTGACGACTTCCACGATTTGATTTCACCGGAGGTGAGGATTTCCAATGACTCCTCAGAAGCATGATGCTGTGGTTGTGAGGTGCTGGGAGGGCTGCGCTGTGTTATAGTACTGCGGTTAAACGGGCTATTTTGAATATTAGCCATCTCAAAAGTCATATGACAATCATAATGCACAAACACTAACTCAGCGTCATAGCATATAACGCGGCAAGTAGGTCACAGATTTGATTAATTGCTTTAACATGTAATAATTTAAATATTGGTACAAGGCACGTCTGCTTGGTTTGAAAGACTAGGTAGAAAAATGATAACTAACAGATATAAAAAGAAACAGAAAGAAGCAAAGAGCTATCTAACATCCCTGTTGCATATGGTATATGTACACACACACACACACATAGATGTGTATGGCATTAGGCATCGTAGAGTAAAGCATCAAATAAGCACTGCCGAGCTAATTTAATCGGCATTCCTATTACAGTAATTAGGAAGATTTTGCCGGAGTATACTGTGTTGTAATAATATGCAAGCGGCAACAATATCATGGCCCACGATACCACGAATTTTAACTAGCTTAAGCACGTTTCAACGACGTGATATGACGCTAGCTACACGGTTAGTGCAACGTTTTAAGTGGCTTTTTGCCCAGACTAGTCGCTTTAGCGTTTTGTGTCAGCACCGTTTTACATTCTATGGGACAAACAAATTGACTAAATAGGTAGGTACATCGTGTCTTCCTACGGCAGCCATTAGCGAAGTGTGCTCCGCGGAGCCCCAGGGCGGCACGAAGCATCTCTAGGGGCTCCACGAAGGTCATAAAAAATATATGTCAGTAAAATAAATGGTTTTAAACTGCACGTACGACTCGGCTTTGTTTTATTTTAGGGCTCCGCCAAATATTCGGTTACCCAAAAGGCTTCCATCTCTGAAAATGTTTGAGGACCACTGTCCTACGGTATACGTATAATAGACAGTTTGTTCGACTAGCAACTAAAATAAAGCAAGCCAATATTTTCTTGTCTCGCTTAACACACATGCATCTAGTATACTCCAACCCTTAATTAAAACTGGCCCTTTCTATTACGTAATATACAATAACAGTGGTACATTGCCGTGTAACTTCACGAGCCTGAATCAACGTTTAGTAAAACAAAGCCAACCTTTGTTATAACTACGCCATAATTACTTTGTTTCATTATTTCTACTAGAGCGCTAACGAAAGACGCACCTTTTCACTGAATTATTAAAATTAAACCGTTTCGCATGCCCGTCTGGCAGTCTCAAAGTCGTTGGCGCAAGAAAGTTGTTGAAATCCATCACAAAGGATAAAGGAATGAGACCGCGGGCCATTTGTTCATCGCACGTATTTGTTCTCGCCTTATTAAACATGAAACGGTGGGATTACCTGTATCAAGGGAATTAAGGGATATGCTGTGTGCTGCCTATTGTGCGTTTCCGGAGCTCTTGGTTGTTGAGTGTCTACGTGTGTGATCTTTGAGCTTGCTTTAGGAGCTTTTACGTTGTCTTAGAAGTATTTAGATGTGTATGACATCGTTTATAAAACAACCCTTGCACTATCTTGAAATATTAAGAGACCAGTACAATGATGTGTCACCGGCAGAGAAATTCGAATCCGATGACGGATCAAAAACGCAATTTTAGAATTTATTTTTGTTTTTCGTATAAGTGTGTGGCCAACTCTGGTGTCGGAGTTTACAGACCGCCCGAAGGCCTCCGACATGGCGTAACGATCTTTATTCTACCGGGACCGGACCGAGCTTTACATGCCCTCCGTAGCACGGAAGCGCTCAGATGTAAATGCCACGCACTGTTACAAACGTCTTACATAGCTGTCTATCCATACTACTCATCACAAATCCCTGCCAATGCCTAAATCTCCGTGTCGGCACTTTTGCCTTCCTTATCCATTCAGTCCCTTTCAACCTCAGTCTACATCCATCATCTAACGTGAACAGTCCTATTATTTTCTTAGTGTGCCAGGCTCATTTTCTAAATCTTTTGTACCAGTTCTTTGTTCTATTTCTACTAAATCCAGTTTATACAACTTCTAATATTACGCGTGTGTACCGTGTACTAATAAATTGTTTTAGCCAATTCAAATATCTTTTTTTTTAAAGAAATTTTCCCGGTCCCTCGTAACAGCACGGTCACCCATCCAGCTGGTGACCTGTGCTAGCGTTGCTTAACTTTGCGATCTGTTACGAACGGCAAGCCAAGTCTCGCTACCGAGAATTTATTAATACTAGTTTTTTATCTTTTCATAAAGGCAATTAATGGATTACAAAAAATATATGGCGAAGAAGCACTTAATATATAATAATAGGTCTATACTTGTAATCTTTAAACTTTTTGAGAGCTCATGATTTTACTTAGAAGGAGTTCTATGTATCGTATAGCTAAGTTTTTAAAACAATTTTTACCCTGCTTAAACCGTTCTGGAGACGAGAATTTGCCTATTGAAACAAATTTTTAAGGCAATCCCCTATGATAAGCATTCAAAACAACATCCAGAACAGCATACATCTTTAACGTAACTACAAGCTTTAAGCTAAGCAGTAAAAAAAGCCATTGTCTGAACCACACATAAGTTAATTCCTTAAACCACTGAACAAACAAGCGAACTCAAATTATACTAAAACCCATTGTGTACAACGTACACAACTATTCTCCTCAACAAACACTAAAAATACGTAGTGTATTTAGTTAGCTGCGCTTTTGAACCTTTTTGGTGAATCTGAACAGTCGCTTTGTCCATTTGAAGCCTGCGTTCTGTCTGTGCGATACAGCTCCGTTATACCGCGACCTCATTCCGTTAATGAGAGCAATCGGCAAACATTTGCATATGCACTGTTTATCAGCTAACTCCGAACACTTTGCAATCAGTTGCAATGCCCAATATTAGTAGGTATGTACCCAAGTGAAAATTGATATTGCGAGCTTAGAGCAGCGTTCTACGGTGGCTGCGTTACGATTTAGGTACTACAGTCTACTCTGTCATTCTACCGTTTTATCAGTTAATCTACTTTCGCTTTTGGGGTTGTCTTAGTTGTAACATGCAAATCGTTACTAAATCTATTCGTCCGGAGGTTTTGACTTTTATTATTGCCTTGTTGCATCTGCTACTAATCTGCGTCAATTTTTTTTATACATTTATCCGCTTACAGCAGATGAGGTCTCCGCACCGATTCCGGGAAGACTGTCGAGATGGGTTATTAGATAACTGATAGGAAATTCTCGGTACTAGTGAAGCACCTACTGAGAACTTCCTAACAGTCTTCCGAGGTTCTTGGTAAATGTTGTGTGGAATCTAAAATAATATTTGTATTTTTAAGATAACTTCTATACCTAATTACCTATCTTATAGATATTCCTACACTAGGTATTATCTGAATATATAAAATCGCTGCATTGCTGACTGACTGACAGGCAATACACAACCGAAACTATTGGACGCAAGAAGCTGTAATTTGACTTGTATGTTCCTTAGGAAGCATCCTGGTGCAGTAAGAAAGGATTTTACGAAATCCCTCGGGATCTGTCAAGTGGTACAATAAAGAAAGAACAGTCAGATATGGTCTACTTCCATTCACTCAGTTTCAAATGTAACAGAAGTAATCTGTGGGTCACACAAACCACGTGTCCCGTAAAGGGCTTGACAACATTCGGCACTTTGTTTCGAGAAAGATGACTTCTGCAATCAAAATCATCTCTTAATTATATACCTACCTAACAGATAACTGCTGTAAGTTAGAAAACCGTGATCAACTTTAATTGTCGCTTCCTTGTTGTATTGTGGTCTAGAGAAACAAAATGTCGAGATGGCTTATTTTGTGTAGTCATTGTCACGTCGATCGTTCAACGTGGTGATGTCGTCGAATCAGCAAGTTATAAATAAATTGCATACATCACCAATATCTTCGGCCTATTTTAGTACACTACAAGATATAGGCAACTCCAATGACACTCCACTGAGCTCAATTTTCATCACTCTCATGTTCAATTCCGGTACGTAATCCTATATTCTATTTATATACCAAATGCGTGTAAAGTATTGAACGAAGATCAGCAGAAGATCAAAAAGTACGTAAGTACTTGTAAAAGTCAATTTAAAACTTTTATAACTCGTGGACTAAGTTATAGTCTGAAAATTATGCTTTAATTTTGTGTCAACCTGACAACAAAGCTTGCCTTTCACTCAGTATTCAATTTGGGTTTAAAAGGTACCTATGTAAAAGAAAAATTATTTCTTAAATTTTGTGGAATGTACATATTATAGGTACATACATACATACATATCGTCACGCCTTTTATCCCCGAAGGGGTAGGCAGAGGTGTATTTCTACACCCACTTTTCGCCAGATATACTTTAGTCCCACGTAATAAGGGGCGAGCCTATTGCCGTACCGGGCACATTTCCAGGCTCCGTGCTGCTACTGTGCTACTGAGAATTTCGTGACAGAAAAACCCAATAACACTGCCCGACCCAGGAATCGAACCCGGGACCTCCCAATCCCACGCGCACATTTATGCCGCGAGACCAACGAGGCAGTCGTATAGGGTTTGATGTCGAGTTTTCCGTCTTTACGCAAAGATGGTATTTGCATCGTGTTATCCCTTAGTCGCCTCTTACGACACCCACGGGAAGATAGGGGGTGGTGACACTTGTATTCTATGCCGTCAACCACACGGTCAAATTATAGGTATATTTTATTTATTGTATATTTACAATAAGGGGGTGTATATATTATTATATATTACATATCTGTAATATAATAATACTTTTTTATAATATTCCTTGAAGTACGAGGACGGTTCTTACGGAGAGAAAAAAATAATTAAAGAATCGACTGTTAGGCGGCACGAAGTTCCCCCCCGTAGGATCTCCACCTTGTCGGGGTGGGCTCAGTAACCGTGGGTGAGATCCAACACCCACGGTGAAGCTAAGCGGGATGCCGGGAGGGGACGTTTCACGTGGGCTTGTTTGGGGCCTGCGTAGGATGCGTCCCAGGGTGCGGGTGCGAAGGACAGTTCTGTCTGTCCCTCGCAGTCGGTTGCGGTCGCGGGAGGAGAGGTGTGTCGGTGTTGCGTTGCATCGCGCCCTATCTCCCGCGACCAAATGGCGGCGCACCATCGTTGCGTCGCGGTGGGGCCGCAGAGGAAGAGGAGATGCGGTGTTGCGTTGCCGTCCTCCCTATCCTCTGCGGCGGCTGGGTGTTTTGGCGGCGAAGCCCAACACTTTCATCCGCCGCCAAGGGGGTTTCGTTCGGGGCCCACCTGACCATCTGGCGGGCCAATACCCGTCGGGGGGTAGCGAGGAATGCTTCGGTGAAACCCTACCCTCCGACACATGGGTACATGAGGAGCACGGGTTGGTTTTTTGTCAGTAAGAGTCTGACAGTCCCCTTCGTCCTTCCCCCCAGGGCGGAGAGACTCCATGAGAATTTTGCAACACGACATCAAAAAAAAAAGGGCGGCACGAAGTTCGCCGGGCTATTGAAAAATTTTGCTATTGAAACATTTTTTTAAGGCAATCTCATGATGTGAGATCGACAAACAATATCATCGCTTCTCCTACTAAGCCTAAGTTCGTAATTTACCCTTTCTGAAATCCATTCCTTTGGTGAGTGAGAGACAACGTCTCAATTTCTTCATTCTTCTATTCTTGTATTCTGTGCCATAACTAGGGTTGTGCTACTGACGCCTAGTTATGAATATAGTGCTATAAATAGATCAATTATGATAACAAACATTTCAAGGACGCCCGTATTCAAGCTCGCTGCAAGCCATACAAGAGTAGGTTACTGCTTTAGATGTATTGCTCTGGCTAAGCCTAAGTTCGTAATTTACCCTTTCTGAAATCCATTCCTTTGGTGAGTGAGAGACAACGTCTCAATTTCTTCATTCTTCTATTCTTGTATTCTGTGCCATAACTAGGGTTGTGCTACTGGCGCCTAGTTATGAATATAGTGCTATAAATAGATCAATTATGATAACAAACATTTCAAGGACGCCCGTATTCAAGCTCGCTGCAAGCCATACAAGAGTAGGTTACTGCTTTAGATGTATTGCTCTGGCTCGGCTTATTAATGATTTGAATAAAATCATTAATTTAGCTAGAGGACTTGATTGCTTTATAATGTAAATTTGTTAGGTTCTTCGGTTACACTAGATTACACATTAAATATTAATAATATGGGAGAACGATTTCCCATATGTACTCAACATCCAACATACTGGATTTAAAAATTAAAGCCCTCTGATGTAGGCACTGTATCCACTTGAATATTTTTAAAATAAATGTTACATTTATTTTTTGCTGTTATAAAATTTAAACAGCAACACGTTCAAAGTCATTACTTAGAACGTTCGTATTTAACATGAAGATAAACGAAGTAAAAAAGAGTTCCGATCGAAAAAAAACTATTCCAACTTCATTAAGAGTTCCGATCGAAGTAAAACTATTCCAACTTCCATTTTTATTCCATTCTAACTTCATTAAGTTCGCACCGTTATTACTGAATACGGAATTAATAATTTCATGGCGTATGGGTGCGAAGTTCACGCC
This sequence comes from Euclidia mi, assembly GCA_944739405.2. Lineage (NCBI taxonomy): Eukaryota > Metazoa > Arthropoda > Insecta > Lepidoptera > Erebidae > Euclidia > Euclidia mi. Next base: position 28,791,419 of record OX123188.2, on the reverse strand, counting down.
TACCCCGTTAGAAGTTATCACCTGATTCTTTGTGGGCTTTTTTTTTAATTAGCAGCTTCCACGACGGCTGTTTCATACGGATCGGGAATGGACGTCTATCTGCAGGATGTCCTCAATAATTCTGACTGTCTGCGCTGCATAAACGCCTGATCATTTTAAATGGCATCAAGTTACTCGTTTAAGTAATACTGTACCTGACTCCTAAATTTATTTTACTTACACCCGCACATATTTTTGTTATTCGATTTCTAATTTTGTTACGCTGGCATCAATACGTAAAAAACTGCGAATCATTGTAATACTTAATGACAAAAAAGCAAGATTAAAGCTGTTATCAACGGAATCTGAGGTTTTCATTACAAAACTTTGTCTACTATTACACATTAAAATTGGCGACCGCGACATCACGGATTTGCAAAATTCGGATCGAAGTACGAAAACAAAGAATTCTCGTCAAAAGGAAATCTACCAAAGATTGATTGTGGAGGACTACAGACGCAGGAACACTATCAAAGAAGACAACTAAGCCAGCCAGGTCGGTCAGCAGAAAGCGCCGCGCCCAGCCTTAGCTTCTACGACGACGCCACGTCGGGGTTCACCGTCAGCCTGCCACGCCAGTTCGAGGATTCCGTCAACATTTGTAGAACAGCTCGTGTTTCTATCAGTGCCAACAGCCATCAGCGAGGACCAATGCAGCCGGAAGCAGCCGTCTCGCCTATCAGTTAAGTGCCATTCCCATAGTTTACCCTAACACCTAAACCTATTTTTCCTATCAAAAGGGTCGCTGTTTGGTACATTCCACTTGTGTATTTCATTAGTTCAACAAAGTATCTAGCTAATTTAAAGCTTATTTCAAGTAAACAACCAGTAAATATAGAAAAATAGTGTAATTAAAATTCATTGTTCAGTGTGACAACTACCTACGTCATCATTTGTAAAATTATAAATTCTTAAAATACCAGTACATTCCTTAAAATAAGTTCATAAATGAACAATACTTGAGTATCTAAACACCAATTAGTAATATTGCCAATTTTTCTCATAGACACCCTCCCAATAGTTCGTGCCATTATTGTAGTTAACATTATTTCAAATATTTTGGGCCGACTATTCCAGAAACTCCATCGCTGCCTGACGCTGCCAGCTACCGCTAGCCGCGTTTGGGTGACGTCGGTGCATCGTCGTGCTGCCGAGCTGCAGCCGCGCTGCTGCGCCAGGTGCCGCCGAAGGAGTATCAGATAAGATTCTAAACATATAACTTTATTCCTTCATTTTGCGTTACTGTTTAGAACTCAATTAACAATAAGCATTTTTCGTAAAGTTCTCAGTGCTAGTTTATCGTTTGTTGTTGCTATTAGTATTTAACAAAATGTCTTTAAGCGAAGATAAAGACTGTAATGCAAAACAATTGAAGGAACTGTTTGCTAAGCGTAGCTCGGTCAAAGGTCGTTTAACAAAGTTTAAAAAATATTTAGATGGAGTATGCTCTTCAAAATTGAATAAAACCCAAATTAAAGAGTTAGAAATTAGTATTGGTAAAATACGAGCTATGTCTAGCAAATTTGATGAACTACAGGCTCAGATTGAGGTCATTAATTGCGATAATATGGACTCCGAGATCGACGAACGTGATGAAATTGAGCAGATCTTCACTTCACATCTTGCAATTGCTGAAGAGCAACTTGATAAGTACAAAAATACTTCAAACGAATCTGATTTGCACAATTCATCACAATGTCATAACGATCTGTCATCTCAATGTCATCATGTTGATTTTAAATTACCACAAATACAAATCGCAAAGTTTGATGGCGCTTATTTCCGCTGGCTTGAGTTCCGAGATACCTATTTATCGCTTATTCATAACAATGAACGCATTAAACCTATTCACAAGTTCCATTATTTGGTATCGTATCTTGAAAAGGAAGCCGCGCGAATTATTTCCAATTTAGAGATTTCTGAAAATAATTATAAAACTGCATGGCAGCTTTTGTGCGATCGTTACGATAACAAGCGCCAACTTATAAATCAACACCTTAATTCATTGATATATTTCGAATCAACACAACAACAACACAAACGTGAATCGGACAAATCACTGAGGTTTCTAGTTGACCACGTAACTAAAAACTTGCGAGCATTGTCAAGTTTAGCAACGAAAGATGAACTGCTTGAAATGATAATTATTAAAATTCTTATACCAAAATTAGATAATCGTACTGCCATGAAGTGGGAAGAACATCGTAATAATTTGTCCAATCTCCCTGCTTTAAAGGATTTCAAAAAATTCCTAACTGATCGCGCTGATGTGTTAGAAACTATGAATCAAAACAAGTCTGATATACCCAAGGTCACACAATCACGTCAAAACAATAATAACAATTCTCGTAGTACTAAATCCTTTTCATCTACAGTTCAGAACACCGGCTCTGTCGCTAAGCAGTGCGTTGTCTGTAAGGGTGACCACTGGATATACGACTGCCCTACATTCCTTGCGAAGAGCGTTCAGGAACGACGAGATGAAGCATTTAAGTTGCACTTATGCTCCAATTGTTTACGAACTGGGCATCGTGCACGTGACTGCAAGTTGGGTCCCTGTCGTGAGTGCAAGCGTAGGCACAATTCACTCTTGCATTCCCCTAATTTAAACAATACTAGTGCAAGTAATGCTAGTACAGTCAGCAGCAATAATACCAACACAGATCGTGGTTCAACTGAAATATCAGTAAATAATTCTATTAGTGATAATTTTATAGAAAATCACATTCTTTTATCAACAGCTATGGTTAATGTTATCAATCCACAAACAAACAAACAATTTCGAGTGCGTGCTTTGTTAGACTGTGGCAGTCAGTCTTCATTTATTAGCCAGTCACTTATGAACAAGTTATCATTACAGGTATGTGCTATTAATACTATAAACGTTATCGGTATAGGCAACAACTTAGCGGAATACGTAAACAAAAGTTGTATTGCCCGATTAAATTCTCTTAATGATGACTATAGTGTTGTACAGTCATTTTATGTATTAAACCAATTAACAAGTGTTATTCCAAAACAATCTATAGACATTAGTCAATTAAATATTCCAACCAACCTACAGCTAGCTGATCCTAGCTTTAATCGGCCTTCAGCCATAGACGTCTTGATAGGTGCAGACCTGTTTTGGGACCTACTCGGATGTGATCAGCTTGCATTAGGTACTAATATGCCCCAGCTTCGTAGCTCAAAGCTAGGTTGGCTCGTTGCCGGCCCAATTTCTCCAAATGTAAGGAATTGTTCGTCACCTAAAAATATTCCGTGTCATGTTTCAATTAGTGATAGTGACGAATGCAATAATTCCAATATTGATTCTCATTTGAAAAGGTTTTGGGAACTTGAGCAGGTTCCAGATAAGCAATATTTTAGCAAAATTGAGCAGGCATGTGAAGACCATTTTTATCGTAATACTTATCGTTTAGAATCGGGTAGATTTTGTGTGAGGCTGCCCCTAATTGATAATCCAGATTGTTTAGGAGATTCTTACGCTATGGCTAAAAAACGATTGTTGTATTTAGAAAGACGTTTCCGTAAGAATCCAGAATTAAAGTTGAAATATTGCAATTTCATTCAAGAATATTTAGAGTTAGGTCATTTAGAGGAATGTCCGACTACTAATCCCGTTCCATCCTATTATCTTTGCCATCATGCAGTATATAAGCAAAACAGTGAAACGACAAAGACTCGTGTTGTCTTTGATGGATCGGCACGAACTTCCTCAGGTTTCTCTCTGAACGATCTGCAGATGGTCGGTCCCAATGTTCAAGACTCAATCTTTTCTATTTTGATTCGAGCTCGTCAGTACAAATATATTTTGACAGCTGATATTGAAAAATTCTTTAGAATGGTTGAATTAAATGAAAAGGATCGTAATTTACAATTAATACTTTGGAGAAGTGATGAGTCCAATCCTATCAAAACTTTACGTTTGAAAACCGTAACTTATGGTCTTGCAAGTGCTACATATTTGAGCACCAAGTGTTTGTCAGTATTGGCAGAGAATTGCGATGACCAGCTTATAGGTAACATTATTAAACACGACCATTACGTCGACGATCTGGTCACCGGATCAAACGACGAGTCCAAGCTATTATACATTCAACGCAAGGTGTCGGACACTTTAAAGTCAGGTGGGTTTAAACTACGTAAATTCAGATCGAATTTACCAAGCATTTTATCATCATCAGTCATTGATCAGAATGATAAGGTTAGTTTAAGTGAATCTAATAATACTTTAGGATTAAATTGGAATCCTAAAACCGATACCCTTCAAATATCGATTGAGATTCCCAATAAAAATGATGTGGTTACCAAGCGATCGATACTGTCTGCATCATTCAAGATTTTTGATCCTCTTGGAATTCTCAGTCCATGTGTAATTATACCTAAAATGTTACTTCAGTCCTTATGGCTGAACAAGAAGGGTTGGGATGAACCAGTTAGTTCCGATATCCTGGAATCCTGGAACAAGTTCATTGGCAATTTACATTTTTTATCAGATTTACAGATCCCGCGCTTAACACTATGCGAAGCTCCTAATTATATAGAAATACATACCTTTAGTGATGCTTCTCAAGTCGCTTACGGTGCCTGTGTGTACCTACGGTCACACAACTTAGCTGGCGAGGTAAAGGTAAATTTACTGTGTGCTAAGTCTAAGGTGGCGCCGTTGAAACCGATAACAATACCGCGTCTGGAGCTTTGCGCTGCGCTATTAGCTGCAAAATTGTGTAAGACAGTTACCAGCTCTCTGCGATGTGATGTCAATCGCATCATTTACTGGTGCGATTCCAGCGTTGTCCTCAGCTGGTTAAATGGTAATTCTGCAAAGTTAAAAACGTTTGTAGCTAATAGGGTAGCCGAAATTAATGAACTTACCGATAGTTCGTCGTGGCGCTATGTGCCGACTGATCAGAATCCAGCTGACCTGATCTCAAGGGGCGTGAGCCCAGATCAAATCATCAATTCTAATTTCTGGTGGTCAGGTCCAAGCTTTCTAATACAGCCTGAATCCGATTGGCCCTATTTAAAGAAATTAATAAATGAATCAGACTTACCTGAGATGAAGTCCACTTCCGCTGTTGTCCTGGAACCAGCAACAGAAATTCTAAAAATAGATAAGTTTTCATCGTTTTTAAAACTGAGACGTGTATTTGCGTATGTCAATAGATTCATACATAACATAAGATATAAATGTCCTAAAGATAAATTATTTGGTAAATTAAATGTTAGCGAATTAGAATTATCTTTTATTAGCTTATGTAAAATTGCTCAGCAAACTTCATTTACTCTAGAGTACAATCTTTTGTTAAAAAATAAAACTTTAAGTAGCAAGTCAACACTTTTGTCACTTTCACCCTTTTTGGATGATGACAAGGTGATGAGGGTCGGTGGTAGGATAGAATTATCTAATTACAATTATACTAAAAAACATCCTATACTTTTACACGCTTCTCATCCACTCACTAAATTGTATTTTAAATATGAACACTTACACAATATGCATGCTGGGCCTCAGCTGTTGCTGGCCTGTGTAAGAGAGACTGTGTGGCCTATAAATGGTAGGCATTTGGCCCGCCGCACAGTACATGTTTGTGTTCGATGTAGACGTATACAAGGTAAAACATTAACTCCCATGATGGGAAATTTACCTGCACAGCGCATCATACCTGATTTTCCATTCCGTACTGTGGGAGTTGACTTCGCTGGTCCGTTCCTAACACTAAATAGAAAGGGTCGAGGTGCACGACTAATTAAAACCTATTTATGTTTGTTTGTATGTTTTCGCTATAAGTGTGTGCACCTGGAAGCCGTCAGTGATTTGTCCAAGGACGCGTTTATCATGACGTTACGCAGATTTATATCGCGTCGAGGTAAGCCAGCGGAGATATTTTGCGATAACGGTCGCAACTTTGTTGCGGCAGCTAAAGAGATTGGCAATTTTCTTAAAACTAATCATGAACCTGTAGTTAATTTTGCTACCAATGAAGGCATAAAGTTTGTGTTTTCTCCCACGTATGCTCCACATTTCGGCGGCATCTGGGAAGCCGGCGTTAAATCCGCGAAATACCATTTAAAACGCGTTATGGGGAACCATCATTTAACGTTTGAGGAGATATGTACTCTCTTCACACAAGTGGAAGCTGTGCTTAATAGTCGACCTTTGTGCCCACTCTCCCCTTCCCCTAACGATTACCATTTCCTATCTCCCGGTCACTTTCTGATAGGGCGTGCCCTAAATGCATTGCCTGGTCCATCGCTCGAGCACGAGAACCAGAACAACCTTCAACGTTACTTGAAGCTTGAACAGATTCATCGGCATTTTTGGCAGCGCTGGGAAAAGGAATATATAGCTGAACTACAACAGCGCTCCAAATGGCGTACTAATTCAGCATCCCTGCAAGTTGGAGATTTAGTTCTTCTCCAGGAGGATAACGTCCCACCACTGAGCTGGCGAATGGGACGAGTCAGCCGCCTGTTCCCTGGAACCGACGGCGTCACACGAGTCGCAGACGTGGAGACTACCAGAGGCTGCTTCAGGAGGCCTCTCACACGGATCTGCCCCTTGCCTACATCTTTACCGGATGACGACTAACGCAGTTGAAAGGAGTCTTTCAACGGGGGGGAAGATGTCTGCGCTGCATAAACGCCTGATCATTTTAAATGGCATCAAGTTACTCGTTTAAGTAATACTGTACCTGACTCCTAAATTTATTTTACTTACACCCGCACATATTTTTGTTATTCGATTTCTAATTTTGTTACGCTGGCATCAATACGTAAAAAACTGCGAATCATTGTAATACTTAATGACAAAAAAGCAAGATTAAAGCTGTTATCAACGGAATCTGAGGTTTTCATTACAAAACTTTGTCTACTATTACACACTGACATTTAATATTAACAATTCAAACCGTAAACGATATATACTTTATACTGCGAAAGGTTAACATTAAAAAAAACAAAAAAGTAAGCCTTGCGAGTAGGTGAGGCGATCGTTTTTGTGGCGTACACATCATCATCATCATCATCAGCCTTTAACAGTCCACTGCTGGACTAGGCCTCTCCATTGAAAGGAGGAGTTGGCCTACTATACCACGCTGGCCAAACGGGTTGGTATAGGGTATGTATCAAGTTTTCCTTCTCTTACAGTGTTGTTCTCTGCATAATATGCTCCCTCTGTCGGCTCTTACGACACCCACGGGATGATTTGGGATGGTGACAATACGTATTCTTAATCCGTCACCACACGGACACTATGTACATACATATATATAATAACCAAATTCTAATATTAAAAAATAAAAATTTAATATATTCAGAAAATTCTAAGATGTCGTTGAAATGTATGCATTCTGGCCAATTAGAACAAAATTCTCTTAAACTTTGATATATCACAAATTATTCCATTTCTTTCCCAAAGCGTACCGACAATCAAGACTAAAAACTAACCGACATGATTGCTTGCTGTACAAACCTTCATTCTCTTCATCAAATCTATGTCCCACCAGTAATGAGATAAGCCATGGATACCATGGCTTAATATATTAGACTTATTAAAACAGATCGAATAAGCTCAAACTCGAGGATTATACCAAAAGCTCTTAGTAGTACTCTTGCCATCCGCATCAAAAAGCATCATAAAATAAATGTATTATCATCCGTACGACTTGCCGACTTTCATAAAAATTATGAATGCTTTATTGATGAAAATGACAAATATCTTAATATAGACTTCTAATATCCTATTAACTTCCAGTCATTAGCTAGCTTATAAAAGCACCTAGAAATTCACAATACCAAAATTCGGGCAAACACAGGCAACAAGCATCAGCAATATTTCCAACCGTGACGTTCACCTATTTCATTAACGCTAGTACACAATGTTATTAAAATCCAGCGACACGTAAAACGGTATTCAAAATATTGAAACGTTGCAACGTTCGTATTTAACATGAAGATAAACGAAGTAAAAAAGAGTTCCGATCGAAAAAAAACTATTCCAACTTCATTAAGAGTTCCGATCGAAATAAAACTATTCCAACTTCATTAAGTTGAAATACTTTTATTTCGTTTATCTTCATGTTAAATACGAACGACGAGCCAATATAATTATTTATGTTAAAATCAACGTTATCAAAAGGAAAGAAATGAGATCTCTTAAAGAACGCCTATGTTAACAGACACAAAAGTTTGATGTAAAGCATCAAACTTTTGTATGACATTGTTAGTCTCATCTGCTTGCAATATGTAGTTAGGGATGTTAAACCGGTAAGCTTATGAGCGATGTGTAATAATAAATAAATCGTGGACCGTACCGGACGGTAGTCAACAACGCAATTCCCAATGATCCAAGAACTTCACCAAAAGCGTAAGCTCGGCTCGTCCGGCTGACCGCGTGGCTGCGGCCGCAGCGAAGCGGCGAACCTAGTACCGGGTGCTTCACCCAATCCCCACGGATTTAGTACTCGATGCTTCGGCTTCACTCTATCCCAGACCGACGCTGGAAGTCACGAATACATAATTATTTTTCGGCTATTAATATTTTTACCCGCCCCCGTGGCATTGATTGCCTTTTGAATTTATTACTAACCCAGCGATAGGCCATTTTCGTATTTATTAAGACCACTTGCCATGCCCGCGGTGCGCACCTCTCTGAGTGAATTATGAGCCAACGGATTTTGCTAATAGAATATTTTATTTCGCCAGTCGCTCTGTGGTTAAGCGGATTTATTTTCGCGAATATTGTACAGAAAGTATGGAATGAGTTTTGGGATAGGATATTATGATGGCTGTCTATAGAAACATAAGTATTATTTTATCATGTGAGTTTTAGCTTGAGTACATATTTTATGTTTTCTTTTACAATGTACAAAGAGCTTATGAACTTGTTAGATGATAAAAATACAATTGACTTTTGTGCGAGAGTTGTCTTCATATAAAATATCACGACATGTCTCGCAGATGTATAAATTCAGAATTTATACAACTGTGAGACATGTCGTGATTTTTTGCCGGAAGTGGCAAGGCGGCCAGTTATAACTGGCATAATTCACTAATTGGTAAATCATTCCAAAGAACTACCTAAAAATTCGACAAGCAGCTATTTGCAATGACTACTTAGTTACATTTATCCCTTTAGAAGGGTACATTCCACAGAATTTAGAAAAGATTTTACTTTTACTTAAGTTTACCTTTTAAACACAAATTGAATACTGAGTGAAAGGCAAGCTTTCTTGTCAGGTTGACACAAAATTAAACCGTAATTTTCAGACTATAACTTAGTCCAAGAGTTATAAAAGTTTTAAATTGACTTTCACAACAATGTATGTACTTTTTAATCTTCTGCTTCGTCTTCGTTCAATACTTTACACACATTTGGTATATAAATACAATATAGGATAATGTATCGGAATTCAACATGAAGTGACGAAAATCCAGCTCAGTGGAGTGCCATTGGAGTGGCATATATCACGTAGTGTACTAAATCAGGCTGAAGATATTGGTGATGTATGCAATTTATTTATAACTTGCTCATTCGACGACATCACCTCGTTGAACGATCGATGTGACAATTACTACACAAAATAAGCCATCTCGACATTTTGTTTCTTCTAGACCAGAACACAACAAAGAAGTGACAATTCAGATTGATAACGGTTTTCTAATCGATTTTAAACTTTCGCGATTTGTATACATCTTACAAAATAAATAAGCGGGTCTTAATCGCGTAAACTAACTTATTTAAGGTATAAATACCTATTTGGTTCCGACGTTTCGCTCGTCTTGCACCGAGCGTGGTCGCGGAGAGACTGATGAGAGCTCAGCGCCGTCTTGTGGAAGTGCGGGTTTCGGCACCTACCCTCACTTGGTCTTTATTTAAGTTCGCAATATCGGTACTCCGACACACTACACTAATGACGTCTACACACTGTTGAGATTTATCACTGCGGCGGTGTCTACACTTGCTGATGACTGGATTCCAAGTAGCCGATAATCTATATCCATCCTCCCGGTTGAAATTGTTATGTTTCTTGATTTCTACCGCTTCACGTACTATCCTGGAAATGGAGGTAGACGGATCGTTACCCTTCCTTGACGTTAAAGTGACAGTGAGAGATAATGGTACCCTTGGACACACTGTATATAGGAAACCGACACACACCGACAGGTATCTTAACGCGAACTCGCACCACCATCCGCGGCATTTGGATTCCGTTGTGTCCTCGCTAGTGAACAGAGCGTATGACCTGTGTGACCCTGAACAGTTAAATAGTGAGCTGTCACATGTTCGGGAGGTACTGAGGCGCAATGGATACAAGAAGAAGATACTCCGTCTGAAGAGGAAAGATCGTAGACCTGAAGTAAGCAGAGTGCCGGCGTACATGCTATATCTAAAGGGAGTGACGGACAAGGTTGGAACAGAACTCAAGAAATACTCCATCAAGACTGTATACAGTCCGCTCTCTAAGATTGCACACAATCTGCGTACCCCAAAGGATGTCATTCCTCTCCAAACACCTGGCGTCTACAAAGTCGATTGCAGCTGTGGTAGTTCATATATCGGGCAGACTAAGCGTACAATCGCTGAAAGAGTAAAGGAACATATCGCAGCTGTAAAAACCGACAGATTAATAAGTCGGCGATAGCTGAGCATTTGTTGGAGTCTGGACCAAACCACTGGATAGAACTGCATCAACCACAGGTCTTATCCACCGATCGTCACTATTACTCCAGGATAGTACGTGAAGCGGTAGAAATCAAGAAACATAACAATTTCAACCGGGAGGATGGATATAGATTATCGGCTACTTGGAATCCAGTCATCAGCAAGTGTAGACACCGCCGCAGTGATAAATCTCAACAGTGTGTAGACGTCATTAGTGTAGTGTGTCGGAGTACCGACATTGCGAACTTAAATTAAGACCAAGTGAGGGTAGGTGCCGAAACCCGCACTTCCACAAGACGGCGCTGAGCTCTCATCATTCTCTCCGCGACCACGCTCGGTGCAAGACGAGCGAAACGTCGGAACCAAATAGGTATTTATACCTTAAATAAGTTAGTTTACGCGATTAAGACCCGCTTATTTATTTTGTAAAACGGTTTTCTAAAGCCTCGTATTCATTAGGGGACATTTGTCCCGCGACTTTGTCGCCCGACACGAATTCTACGTATAGAGCGACGTCGCGGGGGACATCGCCCGACATCTACGTGTCGGGGAACAAGTCGCTTGTCGACGGTCCGATAGCGTCGACCTTGCGTGACTTCGTGTCCCTCGACAGTTTCCGACGGCATTTGACTTGTGAGGACGTGTGTTGCTATTTGTTCCGCGACTACCCGCGATTATAGCACACTTCGTTGGTCCACACTACCAACGAAACTGTAATAACACTTAGGCGACATCTCGATCACAATGCCAGTATGTGGACGAGTGAAATGTCGGTCGACATTGTCGCGGGACAGTCGCACGTAAATGTCCTGCGACTGTTCGCGATAAGTCGCGCGACTTTGTCCCCTAGTGAATACATGGCTTAACTTATAGTATTTAGAAGATGACTTTGAGTGAAGGACTCAACTTGATTTGGAAGATGACTTTGAGTGCAGTACTTATCTTGATTTAAAAGATGACTTTGAGTGCAGTACTCATCTTGCTTGAAACAAAGTGCTGAATATTGTCAAGCTCTTCACGGGACACGTGTTTTTGAATACTGAGTGAAAGGAAATAGACAATGTCTGACTGATCTTTCTTTTTATTTTACCATTTCCCAGATCCTGTCGGCATTTCGAAAAAGCCCTTATTACTGCTCCCGGACGCTTCTCAAGGAACATACAAGTCAAATTTCAGCTTCTTGCGCCCAATAGTTTCATTTGTGTTTTGTCTGTCAGTCAGTCAGTAATGCAACGATTTTATTTATATTCAGATAATAGTGTAGGAATAACTATAAGGTATGTAATTAGGTATAGAAGTAACCTTAAAATAGATATATTATTTTTAGATTCCACACAACATATACCAATTACTTAAAGAATCGCTTGATCTCCTTGGAAGACTGTTAGAAAATTCTCAGTAAGAGTATGCTTCACTTTAACCGAGAATTTTCTATCAGATATCTAATAACCCATCTCAACAGTCTTCGCGGAATCGGTGCGGAGAACTCATCTGCTGTAAGCGCTAAAATTCAAATATTGACGCAGATTAGTAGCAGATGCAACAAGGCAATAATAAAAGTCAAAAACCTCCGGACAGATAGATTTAGTAACAATTTGCATGTTACAACTAAGACAACCCCCAAGGCGATAAAACGGTAGAATGACAGATTAGACTGTAGTAATATTGCCTAAAATGATATAGCTATTGCTGACAGTGTTTACCTGTATAAATAGACAGCAATATGCTAAAGTACCTACTTTCCAGATGAGCAATCAAAGCGGCATCGTCAATAGCACTTAGAGCACAAACTAATGAGACCATTCACAATATCAACTAGCCGCATAATAATAAATCGCGGCGCAGCCACCGTAGAACGCAGCTCTAAGCTCGCAATATCAATTTTAACTTGGGTACATACTAATATTGGGCATTGCAACTGATTGCTAAGTATTCGGAGTTAGCTGATAAACAGTGCATATGCAAATGTTTGCCGATTGCTCTCCTCATTAATGGAATGAGGTCGCGGTATCACGGAGCTGTATTGCACAGACAGAACACAGGCTTCAAATGGACAAAGCGACTGTTCAGATTCACCAAAAAGGTTCAAAAGCGCAGCTAACTAAATACACTACGTATTTTTAGTGTTTGTTGAGGAGAATAGTTGTGTACGTTGTACATAATGGGTTTTAGTATAATTTGAGTTGGCTTGTTTGTTCAGTGTTCTTAGGAATTAACTTATTTGTGGTTCAGCCAATAGCTTTTTTACTGCTTAGCTTAAAGCTTGTAGTTACGTTAAAGGTATGCTCTTCTGAATGTTGTTTTGAATGCTTATTATAGGGGATTGCCTTAAAAATTGGTTCAATAGCAAAGTTCTCGTCTCCAGAATGGTTTAAGCAGGGTAATAGTTGTTTCAAAAACATAGCTATAAGATACATACAACTCCTAAGTAAAATCATGAGCTCTTAAAAAGCTTAAAGATTACAAGTATAGACCTATTATTACACGGCGCAACAGCATTTTTGTTTCATGGAATGTTGTTTATGGATCTAGCTGAATTTTCTACGCTGATTCCAAATCTGTACTCAGATTTTTGCTAGCAGCTCTTGCTCAGCTTTGAGATACGAAGGTTAGCTATTTTTGAAAGAAAATCATGGATTCTCGTCATATTACAATTTATTTAACCATCTTATTAGTACAAAACTTTATTTTATGTGACTTTCTTGAATGAGTTGGAGTTTTACTACTATTCTGGATAATCCAACAGTATTATCCAGAATAGTAGTAAAATCCAAGCCATCATACTTTGACTCTAATAGCCCTAGTTGCGCTCCTCCATAGTGCGAATATCTTGATGGATGCGCTCTCTCTGCTCCTCGCTTAAATGTTCAAGATTTTCAGGAAATCGATCAAGGTAGCTGTGAAAGAAATGCATCTTAATGCTCATATTGCATCCAAGCTGCTGATAGTGTAATAGTAAATAACTGCTTGACGTGGCCAGAAAGTCAACAGACTTCTTATTTCCCAAAAAGTTTTTTACCGGCTTTTTTTCAGGGGTTGTCATACTTTCAGTAAAATCTACATCGTTTATTAATTTTCTGATTTGTGGTCCATCGAAAATGCCAGTTTTTAACTTATTAGCACTTAATTTTGGGAATGTTCTTGGCAGCTTGTGTCACTTTCCTCCATTCGTTGAACAATTTCGTGCGGACGTACTCTAGAGGTACTTGGTTGGAGTTGGTTATCAGTTGAACTCGGGACAGGTCTAAGTAACTGACGGCACAGTAAGATAAACCCATTTGGACCGATTTTGGTGGTTAATCCCTGTTATGTTTACAAAGCAGAAATATCAGTTGTCGTGGTGGTTCGCCGGTTCACGCCAAATCATAGGACTAATGAGGTTCAAGGGATCTCTTGTTATTTTTCCATAACCGTAAAGACTCCACACACGTTTTACACACTATATTCGCTGTCCAGGGCTTGTTGTTTGTTTCCAATGGACGTTGAAAGTATGCCATGCAGGCATTTTTTACGAAGTCTGACACATTTAAACAGATTTTTTTGAATGAATATTTGACTCAAATGTAACAAAATCTATTTGATTATTTACACAGATCTTTCTAGACTAAACCATTGCAAAAAGGAAACAAAAACTAGTAAGACGTTGATGATAGCGATATCAACACTCAAATGGAGAGTTCATATTAAGGGGGTACCTGTATCTCCTAAACTAGAGCTGCTAGAAAAAATCTGATTGTAGATTGAAAATAAGTGAGCCTAAATTAGTAAACAACAGGTAAAAAATCTCAGGAAACAAAAAGGAAGTTCAATTTTGTTGTGCAGTGTTATCTATGTGCTTCTTCGCCATATATTTTTTGCAATATTTTTGCAATTAATTGCCTTTATGAAAAGAAAAAGAAAATAGTATTCATAAATTCTCCGTAGCGTTCATAGCGAGACTTGGCTTGCCGTTCGTAACAGATCGGCAAAGTTAAGCAACGCTTGCACAGGTCACCACGTGGATGGGTGACCGTGTGTGGCATAGGCATGTAAAGCTGTCGGTCCCAGTTCTTGTCTAAGAATAAGGATCGTTAGGCCATGTCGGAGGCCTTCAGGCGGTCTGAAAACTCCGACACCAGAGTTGGCTACACACTCACACGAAAAACAAAAATAAATTCTAGAAATGCGTTTTTGATCCTTCTTCGGATTCGAATTTCTCTGCCGGTGACACATCATTATACTCGTCTCTTCATATTTCTAGATAGTGCAAGGGCTGTTTTATAAACGATGTCATACTAAACATCTAAATACTTCTAAGACAACGTAAAAACTCCTAAAATAAGCTCAAAGATCACACACGTAGACACTCAACAACCGAGAGCTCCGGAAACGCACAATAGGCAGCACACTGCATATCCCTTAATTCCCTTGACACAGGTACTCCCACCGTTTCATGTTTAATTAGGCGAGAACAAATACGTGCGGTGAACAAATGGCCCGCGGTCTCATTCCTTTATCCTTTGTGATGGATTTCAACAACTTTCTTGCGCCAACGACTTTGAGACTGCCAGACGGTTTGCGAAACGGTTTAATTTTAATAATTCAGTGAAAAGGTGCGTCTTTCGTTAGCGCTCTAGTAGAAATAATGAAACAAAGTAATTATGGCGTAGTTATAACAAAGGTTGGCTTTGTTTTACTAAATGTTGATTCAGCCTCGTGAAGTTTACACGGCAATGTACCACTATTATTGTATATTACGTAATAGAAAGGGCCAGTTTTAATTAAGGGTTAAGAAGAAGAAGAAGAAGAAAAGCATTTATTTACACAACATACAAGAACATACATTCATTTTATACATAGGTACTAATAGGGCACAGGTTACATAATATATAGCTTTGTAAATATATTAACAAAGTAGGTACCTACCAGTACGTATGTTGTGAAAATGAGGTCACCACTCAGGCTTATTGTTGATTTGAGGTGTAGCCTCAAATCAACCCTGATTTTATTTGGTGACCCCAAGTGACGATACAGATATCACATTAGGTATCTAATTTATAAAACACAGAGAAAAAAACAAAAAGAAAGAAAACCTTATTCTAATACCTATATAAAGGTGCCTGCAATGAATTATACGTAATGAAATAATATACCTACATACGATTTAATTATATAAATAAATATAAATTATAAAGATAAGTACATTTATAAGTATACCTACATATAATTATAAAAAACAATATAAATTTATACACGAGTAATACATAAGTATAACTTCGCATCATCTTACATATTTATGTAAACATCAACAAAATATACTTATATCTACATAGGTATACAACATCACAATACAACCAAAGTAGCAACACTCATTTTGCTAGTCGCGAAGCGGCCAGACGCCTGAGCAAACCGGTTAGTTCGTCACAAGTACTCACAGTCACAGTCTTCCTTTCTCGCTTGCACATAGCGTCGACTCGCACTCGATTACGCAACATCAACGATGCACATTCATATCATTCGGCCGCCCGCGCCGCGCGTGATCAAAACATTACGTAATAGAATACTGTTTGTGGGTACAAATGAAGTGCTGCATATTTAAGAAGAAAGTAAGAATAAAGGAAAACGAGTATATATAGTGATGAAACTTCAATGATTAACTAAAAATAGGTAACTAGGTATTTGATTGATATCATAATGTAATAATTCTAGATGCATGTAATATTAGGTACTTATATTGCATACAATCATAAGGTGCTTACCCTGCTGTATAAAAACTTAAACTACATAAATTTAAGCTACATGTATTTTTGTTTTAGGCTCTAAGTAAATGAAACCTCAACAAGGCAAAACAATTTACACATACAGCCCAAAAGTCATGCCACAACATGTCGTCCGGAAGACTCATACTCACTGAAATTATAAACTCATTATGTTTTTACTTGAAGGTCATAAACAAAACGTAAGGATATGATATAATATTACAAAACGTTAATAAATATTTATTTTAATATTGTGCATTAAATTATCATTTATTTGTAATATTTGTTTTGATCGCATTTCTGTTCTTGTAAAAGATGTTTTTTAAGGTGAATTTTAAAGGTAGTTTTTTTATTCAGGGATCTTATCGGCGGGGGCAGGTCATTCCAAATGTGAGAGGCAGCGTACTTATAACATCCTCTAAAAGCTGTGGTTTTATGCCGAGGAATGGACAGTGGCCTGGCAGTGGATCGAGTGGAATAGCTGTAGTGATCCTGTCTCCAACTTAATTTGTTATAAAGGTATTTGGGTTTGCCCGTATTCACAACGCCAAACAATAACGTTGCTAAGTGAAGCTTACGCCTTGCAGACATTTTAAGCACCTCATGATTGTTCATGTAAGGTGTAATATGGTTTCTCCGGGGAATATTTAAACAATAACGGATACACGTATTCTGTATACGCTGTATAAGATGTTGTGTTCTGGTTAGGAGGCATGGACCATACACGGCGTCACAGTAGTTCAATTTTGAGAGCACTAAACTATCCACGAGCCTCTTTCTCAAAGTGACACTAAGATAATTTCTTACTCTATAGAGGATTTTGAGTCTGTAGAAACAGGTTTTTGCAACGCCATTGATGTGATCCTCAAAGCGCAACTCCGGGTCGATCATAAGACCAAGGTCACGTGCAGTTTGCACTTGCTGAATAATATCGCCCATCATCTTAATCTTTGGATTACGTGATGTTATTAGTTTAACCTGACTTTGGCTCCCCATCACCATAAATTTTGATTTTTGTGGGTTTAGTACCAGTGAGTTACACTTAGACCATTCCGCTACCCTACTGAGCTCTGCATTCATGGTGGCTACGGCGGCAGCAGTATTTTCAGGGTTAAATGATATATATAACTGCGTATCATCAGCGTACATGTGGTACATGCAGTCCCTGAAGTTGGTTGTTATATCGGCAGTATATAAAACGAACAGGAGTGGTCCCAGGAGTGATCCCTGAGGAACACCCCGAGGCACGGGTCGTGACGTCGACAACATTATAGAACCGTCCCTCTTACGTATTTCGACCTGCTGCATCCTATTTGTTAAATAACTTTCGAACCATTTGATTGTGTTCGACTCGAAACCGTAATATGAAAGTTTCGAAAGTAACAATGAAGTATTTATACACTCAAAAGCACGCGAAAAATCAAGCAGGGTAAGAATTGAACCCTCCCCGCGGTCCCGGGCTTCGAGGATATTACCCACGACATCCGCTAAAGCCGTTGTTGTACCCCGTCCTCTTCTGAACCCAGACTGTAGTTCAGGTAAAATACCAGTCTCTTCCAAATAGTTGGTGACTTGTACATACACTACCCTCTCCAACACCTTGGATAGACAAGGCAGTATACTTATTGGGCGAAGGTCCTTATAATTTTGCGGATTACTATTTTTTGCTATCGGCCGTACTATAGCACTCCGCCATAGCTTGGGAAATGATGATGAATTAATCGATTCATTTATTATGTTTGTTATGGCGGTAAGTGACTGCGGCAAAGTAAGGCATAGCATCTCCTTAGATATGTCATCTATTCCTCGTGCATTGGTATTGATATTGCTAATTATACTGCGAACAGTTTGACTATTTGTAGGCTGCAATGAAAAAGTTCCGCCACCATATCGATTGAACTCGAAAAATGTAAGTTGCGAGATAGAAATGTTAGGTTCCCCTGGTACATCGAGGAATGCCGAATTTAAACCCTCAGGATCCTCAAATTGTCCCACAAGCATACCATCGTCCGTACCTGTAGGTAGTACATGTTTTTTTAAATTGGACCATAATAATTTGGAGTCATTTTGGTTGTCATTGATATACTTATTAAAAAATGCCTTTTTTTCATTGTATAACGCTAATGCAGCCTGGTGCTTAAGGTCTAAATAATATCGTTTGTGTACTTCTAGCTTCGATTGACGATATCTAATGCGAGCTTCGTTACGGAGTTTAAACATAAGTTTAATGTTGTCTGTTATCCAAGGTGTTGGTGGCCCCTTAAATACTCTAGTCTTATACGGAGCATGATTGTTAAATAGTGTATGTATGTGATAGTTAAACAACTCAACCATTGCGTCTACATCACTAAGCTGGCCTATCATTCCCCACGGTATCTCATTCAGGTCCATCTCAAAGTACTCGTGAATTATGTTCTTAAAGGGTCTGAACGTTATACATCTTTTTACAGGTTTATCTTTTTTGAATAAAAGTTCGCAAACAACGAAGGAATGATGACCTAGCTCTGGAATATGATCTACAGCAACCCTTCGGCACTGTGCGTCTGTACAGATCACATCAATGAGCGTTGCACTGTCACCTACAAAATGCGTAGCCGTGGTTACTAATTGACTTATGTTGCTATAGCTCAAAAAAGCGGTGAGTTGTTTAGTTTTATAATTTTCAGTGTCGAGTAAATTGACATTAAAATCTCCTAGTAACACAACGCTATCGTAGGGCGATAATGCGCACATACTATCTGTAATAGCATCAAGAAAGATGTTTACGTCCAACCAAGGTGGTCGGTATGCAGTGCCGATCAATAATCGCTTTGAGGTTGTGGTCATGGACATCCACATTTGCTCAACTTGGGGATGTTGTGGGTGAGACCTCGCTCGGACGGTAATGTCATTTTTAATATAAAATGCGACACCGCCACCTCGTCCATCGCGGATAGTTTCCGAACGGGGAATATGTCGCATTCGATAGCCCGGTACCATAGGTGCTCGCCCTTCCTCTCCTCTGCGCAGCCATGTTTCGTTGATCGCCATAATATCAACCGAATGACTATCCATTGCGATCAGAAATTCGTCGTGATTCGTTGCCAGCGATCCCGCATTTAACAAACCAAACTTAATAATTTTATTACGCGGCATTGATATAAAAGAATAAATAAGTCAAATACTCTTTAAAATGGTACTTGTGATCACGGTATTGCGACATTTTAAATTCAATAAATTGGCCATTCATAACACATAACCGAAAATACAATATCAAACAATAAATAATATTATATAAATAAAAAAATATATATAGTATGTATATAGTAATACCCCTATAAACTGTACAAATAAAAATAATATGTGCAATGTCAGGCAACTTATGTGCGCATAGGCAGACCAGTAAAGAATGACTGAACGAATGTCGAATTATATAATATTCTGGCAAGATATTTAGTGACTCATTCAACAACATAAACAAATACCGGGAGCATAACGTGATTTTGTCCATGTTATTGTATATGTGACAGGTCCACTTCGGTACGTATGCTGATTGTAGGTTCGCCGGGTTTGCGTCGGGCAAGAATTCGACCATTCCTCGTCCAGATATATTGCCACCCATGTTGTTTAGCAGTATCACGCGCTTGCCGAAACAACTGCCGATTTATCTTGGTCAGCCTCTCGTTAACGTAAAATTTTGTTATCGGCGTTGGAATGCCTAGATCCGAGGTGTCCGCTCCCCGCCGAACTCGTGCGCAGCGAAGAAACTCGTTCCGTACGTCATGTCTCGCGAATCGCACGACGACCGGTCGTGCACGAGTCTCCACTGGTCCCGCGGCACTCGTCGCGTTGAGGTGTCTAGCGCCGACGCGGCTCACGCTGATTACGTCACCGTCCGCCAGCGTTACACTGAGCTTCGTTGCTACTAGCCTAACAATATGCGCTAGATTCTCGTTGCTAGTTTCTGGGAGGTTGGCAATTTCGATTTCATTACCTAACAGTTGCTGGTCTCGCTCGTTGATCTGGCTTTTTAACTGAGCAACATCATCTGCTAACTTTGATGACATATTGAGCTGCTTTTCTAGTACGCCTACTCTTTCTGTAAGCTTTTCTTTGTCGGTTTGAAGCTTAAATATTTCTTCACGCAACCCCTGAAATTCTGCTTGATAGTCAGCGCGCATGTTTTGGAATTCGGTACGTAGTTCCTCTCTCAGTATTCTGCGCATCTCCACCGTTATCCATTCAGACATATTCGGGCTTATTGCATGAGTGCTATCAAAGCTGTCATCTTTGTCTGTCGCTTCATCAGGCCTCTGCTGTATACTCTCCTTCTTTTTGCACTCTGAACAAGACCAAGTTGGCGCTATGTTACCCGTGAGTGGTAAAGCCCTGCAAGCTCGGTGGAATGATATTTTACACACACGACATCTCGCGGCCTCCTGCGGAGACAAGAATTTTGCACAAGCTCCACATTTAGTTGGGGCCATAATTACAAGTGTCGAGGAACTTGATAGATCGATGTAGCCTACAAGTACCTTGGAAAAACGATAGATGGCGCTGTACTAAAAAATGATGTTTTATGGTTTTTCACGGGCTCACAATGGTGTAACAGTACCAGTAGTCAGAGCACCGCAAACTAGGGCCAACCGCACATATACTCGAGCACTTTTAAGACCGAATTATGTACATATGTAAATAGACCGTTCACTTTTTTCTAGAATAAGGTAGATTTAGTTCACTTTTTATATAAGTTTTTATTTTTTCTGTTTATTCTATTTTTACACAACTTTGACACTGTATAACGTTTCACGTAATGTATCTCACTGAATGTCAACTTTTGTTAATAAATCGTTCCACATATATAACTTCTTTTATTTTATAAACAATAACAACAATCGAGGTCAATGCACCGGTTTGACATCCGTGACGTCACTCCACCACGGTTGGAGTATACTAGACGCATTTGTGTTAAGCGAGACAAGAAAATGTTGGCTTGCTTTATTTTAGTTGCTAGTCGAACAAATTGACTATTATACGTATACCGTAGGACAGTGGTCCTCAAACTTTGTCAGAGATGTAAGCCTTTTGGGTAACCAAATATTTGGCAAAGCCCTAAAATAAATCAAAGCCGAGTCCTACGTGCACTTTAAAACTATTTATTGTACTGACATACACCTTCGTGGAGCCCCTAGAGATGCTTCGTGGAGCCCTGGGGCTCCACGGAGCACTCTTCGCGAATAGCTGCCGTAGGAAGACACGATGTACCTACCTATTTACTCCATTTGTTTGTCCCATATAATGTAAAACGGTGCTGACACAAAACGCTTAAGCGACTAGTCTGGGCAAAAAGCCACTTAAAACGCTGCACTAACCGTGTAGCTAGCGTCATATCACGTCGTTCAAACGTGCTTAATTTTAAATTCAATTCATTGCCAACATACTGTATGTCGTGTTAATTGTAATTGTATTTTGATGGCGTCCACTTTGGGTTGTGTGTGTTTTTGAACGTAAGAATAATAGTACCATGTTTGCTCGTTGTTATTGCATACCTTACGTACATAAACTCGCTATTAATACAAATAAAATGTCAAATAATAAACAGATAGGTAAACTATTTTGTTTCTTACAAGTGGTCCACTAGGACCAGACCAAGGACCCTTTGAGGTAATCATCGCATATTAATTCACCGTTGTGTGCGCAAAAAGAAAACGACTTTAATGCTAAAAGTATCAAACGATAAATACAGAAGAAAAACAACAGGAATGTACCATTTTCAGAAGGTAATGAACCCTTAATGGGTTTTTTATTAATTTTAAGTTCACTGTAGTACATATTTTTTTAATTTTATCTTAATTTTCAGACAGTCATCCAAAAGTTGTATGTTTCATCACGTAGGAGTTAGGACCCTTTATCACTAAAATCTTCGACTATTTTAACGGATTTTTTTTATTTACATTGTTTGCTAGTTAACAAGCTTTGCAAAAAGTAACAATTGAGAGCCAAGAGGTGAATAGGTTTATTTATTTCGATAATATTGATGACTAGGTGAAAATTATAAAAAAAAAACTTTTTTTCTTAATGTTCTATACTCAGTTATTTTTGCTCAGTTATTGATTCGATCTCAGAATTCGTTAATTTTGGTCGCTTACTTGTCGTGGGATATTCGTTCCAAATTACCTCAAATATCCTTCCTAAAATCTTCAAGGAATAGGTTGAATTACTTGTCACGCTGTATATGCCGAGCAATCAGGTGTTCGATTCAGCACTAAGTGGATGTGAAATGAAGAGTCACATTTGTATTATTTGAATGGTCGATCACCGTTCTACCGCATTTCGAGAATGTCTTGTAGTGACGCGCAAACTTTAGCTCGCATCCGAGGAATGAGACACCATAGATTCAGTTGTTACTTAATACGGAAATGAGTCCAAAGTACTTTTTTAAGTCTCTCTTAATTTGCACTGCGAGTCAGTAGGGTTTGGTGTACTATACCACGAAGGCCACACGGGTTGGTATAGGCATTTTCCGCCTCTTCGCAAATATACAATTTACTACTAAGTCGCCTTTTACGACACTTCCGAAAGAAATGGGTTAGTGATACGTAAGTAGTTGTATACTACTTAATCGGCCACACACACACACACACGCTAGGCTTTATAAAACTAAATCGGAGGTACATAAAAACTATTATAAAGAATTAAAAAACCTTGTAACGTCGAGCTTAAGGCAAGAAAAAAAAGCTTATTTTACGTTCTACGTTAATAATAACACCAAAAATCCAAAAGATATGTGGAAACACTTAAAACGCACATCTACTTTCAATGAGTCCTGTGAATCTTCTATACCTGATCACCTTAATAATGCTAATGTCATCAATAACTACTTTTTAGATCTACCAGGAAATTTTAACCCGTGTTCGTATACTTTAAACTATTTCAAAGAATCTAAGTTTTGTGAAAATCAATTTAATCTCAAAAAAACCACTGAAGACGAAGTTATGCAAATATTACGTACAATAAAAACCAAGGCTTATGGGCATGATCTTATAAACATTGATATGGTTCAACGAACACTCCCCAAAACACTGCCAACAATCACTAGTATTATAAATAGATCAATAGAAACGAAAATATTCCCCGACTCATGGAAGATAGCTATTGTGAAACCCATCCCAAAAACTAAAAATATCAATGAGTTAAAAGATTTGCGCCCAATAAGTATACTTCCCGTAATATCCAAGGTCATTGAGAGAGTCGTAGAAAAAGCAACTTAAGCTCTATTTAGAAAGTAATTCTATTTTACCTGTCTACCAGTCTGGATTTCGATTACAACATGGTACAACAACGGCTCTGACTAACGTGACTGATGACATACTTTCCGAATC
Organism: Euclidia mi; assembly: GCA_944739405.2. Taxonomy (NCBI): domain Eukaryota; kingdom Metazoa; phylum Arthropoda; class Insecta; order Lepidoptera; family Erebidae; genus Euclidia; species Euclidia mi. Next base: position 28,767,612 of record OX123188.2, on the reverse strand, counting down.
AGATGCTGGTAAAAGCTCAATTCTAGTGCTACTAGATTATTCTAGAGCTTTCGATTGCCTAAATAGAGAGCTTCTACTCAGCAAGCTAATCCATTACGGCATTTCAACAGACAGCGCTAATTGGTTTAGGTCTTACCTCACAAATGGGCTTCAACAAGTCGTAGTAGATGATGCTAAGGGAAATAAAGTTTTATCAGAAATGCTCCCCACCGTTAGAGGAGTCCCACAAGGTTCTATTTTAAGTCCGTTGCTCTTCATAATATTTACAGCTGATCTCCCAAATATATTACAACACTGTAACGCACATCTATATGCGGACGACACACAAATATACAAATCTTTTAGGCCACTGGATACTGAAAAATCTATAAAAGATATAGAGAGTGAGCTAGGACGAATCCTCGATTGGACTAAAGAAAACACTTTAGTGCTTAACCCTTCCAAAACAAAATGGATGTTACTAGGAACTACACATCAAATAAAGACTGCGGAAAGTTTACACACACCAATTTTGATGAATGGAGAAGTACTCGAAAGAGTACTTATCACTAGGAATTTAGGACTCCTTATGGACGATCGCCTCCGATTTTTCGACCACATTAATAATCAAATGCGAAATGCATTCTATAGGTTAAGAGTTTTATATGGGATCCGAGAATTTTTCTCTGAGGATGTAACGAAATTGCTTACAGATTCTTTGGTGCTCTCATTATTTAATTATTGTGATGTAGTATATGGGCCTAGGCTTTTCCAAAAATCTAAGAAATGTATTCAGCGAGTTCAAAATGCCTGTATACGTTTTTGTTATAAAACTCAAAGATGGTCGCACATCTCTCCAATTATAAACGAAAAGGGATTACTTAATATGGAATCGCGACGGAATCAGCATTTATTGTGCTTCGTTCATAGAATCATCAAAAGAAAAATACCTCCGTACTTATATAATAAACTATCTTGGTGTGTGGACGCGCATCATTTAAATACTAGGTCGAAAGAAATTTTTAAGCTAAAGATACCGAAGCATAAGACACAGGGATATAAAGGCAGTTTCAAATATGCTGCTTCAAAAATATGGAACATAATACCACCACCGCTCCGAAATATAAGAACTTTAATTAAATTTAGAAATCAATGTACAAAGTTTATACTTGAAGCCCAAAAGAACGTGACTAGGTTATTATGATTTCAAATATTAAAGTGATCTTAGGGTTACATTTATATACCTACTGTGTGCTTTCACCTGAGATCGTAGAGCTAGATTTCAAAATGAAACAGCCGCATATGCTAGTGAATAATCAGAATCTTAACATTGTTTTTTTAATTGTAATGTATGGTTTCTTTTAATTTTAAATAGTTTCATTTCTTTTTTGTAAACTGGAGTCAAAGGTGTAAGCTGAAAACCAGCCCTTGGTAATTCTCCGGGATCCAAGCATAAGCTGACGCTTAAGCCTTTTGCTTTCAGTATTATAGTTTATTCTGTAATTTATACAAATTTGCTGTAATACTGAAATCAATAAACTTTTATTCTATTTTATTATTCTATTCTATTCTATTCACTTAGTCGTCTAAGGCCAATTACTTCTGGTTCTTGCACAGTATTCAGGAATCACAACCAAATGTGATGACAGTTTGGATATAATCTAAGATTCAATGATACATTCAATCGTCGAAGCGATGTTCAGGTCAGTTGCGCAGAATTGGCCTCAAGTGGTCAATTCGTCATTGATAACCATTATAATCTATTCAATTGCATTCGCATTAGTCTCGGTGCGATTGCACGTCATCAAACCCATACGTAGCTCTATGTACACATGTTTTCCATTAAATGTGTGTCATAAGAAATGTACTTACCTAAGGATGTATGTTTATAAGTAATCTGTCTTTAGTACAGGCTCTGTCCAGTTTGGGATCAGTTTATAAGTTTGCATTTGATGTTAATATGGTAAAACTAACATAGCGGAATTTGAGCTTATGTGTAAATCTAAACTTTGTTTTAAACATTAAACGTGGATTCGTTATTGCAGTGGTTATAACAGTATGTTTCATTTTGCGTTTTGGCATTTAAGGACACCGGAAACCACTACCTGCTCATTACCCTTTTGTAGGTAGTAGAGCCTTGCTGATTGCAGCATGAATGGGCTTGACCGAGGAAGTACTACACTCACACAGAAAATCAACGTAAAGTAGCAGTACCTAACCCAAAGTTTGGCAACCAACTTATGACGCCACCTTTGGTGTTGCTTCTATCCATGAGCGGTGGTAATCGATTACCATCAGGTGATCCACCGACTCGTTTGCCGCGTATTACATTAAAAAAATAGATGCCTTTAAGATCTACCTAAATTCCGTAGGTGTTTTTACCGAGATACAGATTATTTATTCTATTTTCCAAAAATAGTTTTCATATTAATGATATCTGACGGGCAAAAAAGCGGCACGGGCCGGCACGGCCGTACCATACTTTTCTCGAAGTAGTTCAGGACATTTTCGACGCCCTATAATTTCATTATGGATAAAACTCGAAGACTGTTTTTTAGTAATCAAGCAGGCATTGTATAAACATGGAATATTTCAAACTTAATTATATTTGGACCAAAACTTTAAGAATTATAACGAGTGAAAATTTCTTAATTTTGTCACTCACTGACCGATCATCAAAAGTCTAAGTTACTTCTAGCAGACATAGAAGCTTCAAATTTAGTATACAATTAGGGCTTAGTGTATGAATTAAGGAAAAACTAAAAGATTTTTCAATTGCTGTCCAGTTTTCGAGATACATCAACTGCATAAATAACTTTGTAATCCTATTTTAATATATAGGATTACAAAATTACATTTCCAGTTAGGGCTTTACTTATGAAAATTTGTTGTTGGTGTACAAGAAGTAGGAGGTATCGGAAAGGACAAAAGTAGGAATATCTACAGAAAGAAATGAGATCCCATAAAAAAACAATAATTGTCAAAAAACCAAGTCTCGCTACCGTAAAAAGTTGTGAGATCCATGTAATACCAAGTCGGTAAATTAAAAATCTTTAATGTTTTATATAAATAGATTGTCTTGAAAATCGCACTAAACAATCTAATTTATATAATTATGTATTACTTATGAGATATATTGTGTTTTCATGCGATGGCCGAGTTAATCAATTTATATAAAACATTAAAGATTTTTAATTAACCGACTTGGTATTACATGGATCTCACAACTTTTTAGAGAGACTTGGTTTTTTGATTGGATGATTTGGTTTTTTGACAAGTATTGTTTTTTATGGGATTCAGGTTTCCTAATATATGACAGAAAAGACTAACATGATTTTATTTTATCGGCCCTTAATACCATCTAAAATTAACTAAACACAAAACGACTCTCCTAAGCACAACATAATACTGTATATGACATCCTTATAAACCAGGTTAAGCCTTCAGTCCGCGTTGTTATCACGGAGTTTGAAAGTATACAAGTCAGGTAGAAAGTTGGTAGACGGGTGGACGCTGTCATTTATACTGAGTAAAAACTATATCGGCAGGTCAATCTAAATGGTTGCATACAAGCTAAAGCTATTTTATATATACTATTTATTATTTAGCGATAAGTAAAACCTTTTTTTCGTGTGAATCTGTGGCCAACTCCGGTGTCGGAGTTTTAATACCGTCACAGACCTACAACATGGCTTATCAATTCTTATCCTGAGATAGAAAACCGGGACCGACGGCTTAACGCTTTACGCCTTCGAAGCAAGTTTAAGTAAATCTTGCTTAAATTAGTTGATATATTACGGACGGCAATTCGAGACACGCTATGAGTGCTACCTAGATAAGTTAGGCCTTATAAATTTGTAGTAACAGAATAGTAAAAAGACATTTATGCCAAGGGTCAGCTTTGAAATAGAGTATTTCAATTTTCTTTGGACTACCCGTATACATACAGCTCGGATAATCAACTGTCATTCCTTAAGACAGGATGGTGTGGCCATAGCGCGAGTTGGTTCATAATAGGTCACTACTTGTTTGGGTAACGGAATGCTTATACAAACTGTCACCCAACCAATTTGCAACTATACTACGCCATTAATGGCTTGCTCTAGGTAGAGCCTTGTCGATTTCAGCATGCATGGGCCGGCTCGACCGAGGAACTATTATCCTTTCACAGAATATCGACGTAAGGTAACAGTAACCATACTGTTTCATTTAGTTTGGTGAAGCCTCATCAACTTCTCCTTATCCATCATCCTGCTCCTTCTCCTCTGCCTTTTGTCGTTCAAATCTTTATTGTCACCGCTGCCCATGGACACCTGCCGCACCTGGGCAGCGGTAATCGCTTACCATTAGGCGCTTTGTGCGCACCTTCGCCTCCTATGACATGAAAACCCAGCGTGCATGGCAGAGCATTGCTCTTGCTCTAGGTAGGTATCGACCTTGCTTTGGAGGTGTCTACCTAAAACCGTAGGTTCCAATTTTTATCTCATGAACAAGGATGTTTAGGCCATGTCGCGGTCTTCTGGCGATCTATCAACTCCGATACAAGAGTTACACAATCACCAATCACACGAAAAGAAAAGCAAAACAGGATAGCCTATAAATGAAATGCTTAATCATAAGCACTAACTTATCAATGATATATTAATTAATGAATGATCGAACGTCTCTCCCGTGTTCATTGTTAGCAGTCCATCGGAGTGAATTCTCTGCGGGTAACAAACAATTGCTATATTTCTAACAATGGCCGGAATTGGCCGGCCCGGTTATTTGTGTCGGGTAAACACGCCCGAAAGCATATCGGGCTAACGTCGACGCTCACTTCACTGATTCCCTTCCCAACCCGAAAGTTAAAACGGTACCCGCGAAAAATGAAGCTACCACCAGCTGATGCGATGTTAATTATGCTAAAAGCTGTATCGGTGACGGCAATTTGTTTAAATGGCCAATTTGGTAATTATATTTCAAGTGTGTAGGTACTCCTATTTTGTTAATGTTTTTAATTAATTTGGTGCGCTAACAATTTGTTGGTAATTAAGTTGTGAACTTGCTATCACAATTTTATTGGGATGTGAGATGTGAACTAGACTCGTTTTGACATTATTGATGATTAATATATACGAGAAAGTAAATAAGGTAAAATGTGTCTTCTATCTCTATAGGCAGAAAGCTTTTGCAGCTGATATTGGTTCATCTTATGATAGATCTGCTCTTCTAACGCAAGAGGAATGCTGTAGCATTCAAGATGTCCTTGTAAGTTTGTACATTATCTGTCATAGGTGCGCAGTGACGTATTTGTGATGACACATGCAAATTTCCTTATGTCCTTAAGTTACCTACATGTTAATTAATTACCGCACTCAATTCTAGAGCACACCTAGTCAATTTTTTGCTTACGGAATGCAAAGTCGAAATACAATCATGGTCTACACTTTTTAGTCCCTTTTTATAGATTGCTTAAAACTGCGAACAAAACTTTTTGCCCTAGAAGACCTCTGCGTAAAAACTCGAATAACCGAGTGTTCGGCCCAGTGCTGGGTAGCACCTGGCTGAACAAGCTCGTGGCAGTCCCTACCTACAAACCATTTTTTCTCGACCCACATTACACCATCAGAATTTTTAAAGCAGGTTCTAAAATGATCAATATTGTCAGTAACAAATTCGTGACCACAACCCTTGCTTAAGTTCCAGTGATATTGCTGAATACCGACCACTAGACCCATGAGATGAGATCTTAAAAATATTGGAAGTATCTATTTTAATTTACTAACTAATTATATTCGTAAATCATGTTTGTTGAAGAATCATAGCTACTGGAATAGCTTTATATATTTAAAGCAAAACACAGCGTCTATAATTAATGAAACACGAGCCTACGAATCGAAGTCGATATAGAATTTCGTTCGAATGATTTCCACGAAATCCGTTTATTTGTGTTTTGTAGATATCTCTCCAATCTATGGAGGTTTTTTAACCGACTAGAACGAACAAAACGCTATTGTAATAAAGGAATACAATGTTCTGTGTACATACCCGATGAAATGTTCCAACAATACTTCATAACTCATAATACACACAAAGCTTTATGAAATTGCAAACTTTTCGAATTGTTACTCAATGGAAATATTGAATTTTATAAACTAAATATGCTGTGTTCGGCTGTGGAGTTTAATGTTGGTAACAGTAAAGGTATAACTACGAGTATATCGATATATGAAATGTATTGAATTTGTGTAATAGTTCGTTCAACCTGCATTATTTTGTGCACTACTGTGTGTTCAATGTGCTTAAATTGCAAAATAAAGCTTTAAATACATTTTTACGGCAATAATACGTCAATGACTATAATCATGAGTTTATAGTCATTGGCCTCTCATGATTGCGTTATAATTATGGTACTGTCATGGCAATTCGTAATACCTGTAATTGGAAACGTACTGTAATTCAATGACTACCTGCTGTCAGGTATTTAGAAATTAATATATCATGAGGTAATGAAAATAAACCAGCAAAAATCAGCTGACCGTATTGATTATTTTAATGTCTCTCCACAAATTCAAACAACATCTTTCTGCATTAACTGGACGAACGAAACGCATTTATATACTAGTTTCCTTGGCCTCAATTTAGAAATATTGATTTATATAATATTCAGGTACAATAGGAAATATGCTTCGTTAGCGATAATTTCGAGAAAATTAATATCCATTACTCAATTAGCTACGTATTTACGTAGAATGGCCTATTAACTGATGCATTAGCGTAATTCAGATGATTATTCATGACGACTCGAGTGGATAAGGGGAGGGGGAGACGAAAACTTAATGTATTGTGAGTGTGTTCGGTTATTTCATCGTTTGATTGAAAGAAGGATGTGATAGTCAAGTCTCATGTTCTATTTTGAGTGGCAATATTGTTGGATGTTTTTGTTTGAAAATCCTGCGTAGAAGTCTGAGGTGACAGCCATGTGTGTGCTGCATAGCTAGAACATTCAATTGTGTGCCGTCAAAATTTTGATGTAGCGATACACCATCTACATCTTTTAGGGTTATCCTAATTAGGGAATGCAAATCTCGCGAGATTCGGGCTCAAGCGAGATCTCACGAGGTTATGAATAACAACACTACGAGATATCGCCAATTTCGAGATCTCGCGAAATTGGCAGTTTTGTATGTTGTTGCAAATAATTGCAACATTTGAATAAATTAGGACAAAAGTAATAACCATTGTAAGTATTATAAGATAAACATTATTTTAACGAATTTTTCAATAAACTCTTATGCATCAAACATTGTTTCACGTGTCTGTCTATATTTTTTTAATAAACTTCTAAGTAGTAAACTTTTACGGACGGATCTATCAAATAACAAATGAAAGAAACAACCAGTCTTCGCTTCTAATATCAAACTAAAATCTTTCAGTAATAAAACATTTCTTTTATAACAAAAAAAAACAACGAGAAGTCAACAAAAAAACCTTATTATCTATGTTGAGTTGATTATTAAACTGAGTTATTATTATCAATAAAATAAAACTATATCTACTCAGTAGATCCATTAGATATAACAGATTAATTAACAAAATATACCAATCAAATGAAAGATTTGTTCAGTTCAAATCACAAGCCATTATTATGAATAATTTTGAAAGTAACTCCTTCAGAAGCACAAAATGTCCAAATAATCGTCTGCCACACGGCTTCCTCTTTTGTTAGCCAGATAGCCAGCCGCTGAGAAGGCCCTTTTGGATTCAACGCTAGTTGGAACCGCAGATCTCAGGCAGACATCCACGAACTGTAAAAGTTTGCCTTTTGACCCTCCGGACTCTTATAAATCTATTTAATTTTTGATTAATGCCGATACCGACAGACTGCAACTCTGCCCGAGTCAATCCGCGCCTCGAATAAGACGTTTTTATGTTCGAGTGCAATCTCGTTAATCTCGCTAGATCTCGTCCTTTTTTCGACCGAGATCAATCTCGCTAAAAGAGGCCGAGATCTCGAAACGAGATTGGATTCCCTAATCCTAATAGAACTGTAAGAGTATTGGGCACGGGCTATTCTTAAAGATGGTAGACATTCAACTCTATGGGACGCGAGGGCTATGTGGACTCAATATAATTATCAATCTCAATATTATTATTAACAAATAGGTCCAGCCGTTTCTAAGGTTTAGATTGAAAAAGGAAGACTAATAACACCAATGCCGCGGATATTTCAGGACATGACAGACGTTGGAGTCCCTACACATAGTATTGGTCACATTGGCAAGTACAGAGCATAATAAAAATACTGCCTGATTATCTAAAGGCGCTGATACACTTGAGCATTCACCCGTAATGAGCATTCTCGCGAATGTTACAAAAAAGAAAAACAAACGAGTGTGTTTTCAGCGAGCATTCTTACGAACGTTCTGGCGAGCATTCCTGCGAATGGACAGTAAATTCGTTACGAGCTTTTCGCCGAACCGAGCTTCTGTCATTGTTCTGTCATCGCGCCCCTGTCAATGTAACTAGGGTTGTCAACTTATTTTGCCAAAAATCAAGTATAAAATAGTTTTTATAGGACAAAAATAAAGTATTTGGAAGAAAAAGTATTTTTCACATTGTATGTTTATATTGTCTTAAGAACGTATTTTTGTGTGCTTCTTGCTCGTGGAAGTAGGTAATGCTAACGCAGTTCCCGTGGCCCCGCGATTTAATGGGATCGGATAGAGGAACACCATACCATGATGATTTTAGTGAGTAGTCCCGGCACTTCTCGTCGAAGTCTTCCAGCTAGCAGCACTTTTTTCAGTAAATTTATACTGAAAATTCATTATCATCGTTAGTGAATTTCTTTTGGATTTCTTTAAGTCTAAATAGTTTCCATTATCCGTTTCAACTTATGTGTAACCTTAAATAGATAAGAATCCTTAATTATTGTTTGGTTTTGACATCTTAGTAAACGTTGGGAATAAAGTATTATCTTATAGTTTATTTGTATTGAAAAGTATAAAGTATAATTTCCATAAAGAAAGTAGAATACGTTATTATAAAGTATGGATGGCAACCCTAACTGTAACGCTGTTTGTACAACGACGTGTTCACACGCAGCTACGTTCCGTTTTTTCTTGAATTTTCATCACGCTGCCTATATGATTTATATGTATTTTGATAAGCTACGTGTAAAACCACGTATAAATATCGACAATTGCGAATTAAATTGAGTAATACGTGGATTTATCTATATTTGTTTTTTTTTTCTCGCAAACTCTAAAAGGTTTCTGGCCTTTAACCGCCTTATTACAAAACATAGACTAAATAAAAATCGAGGTTAAGCCCTTAGCTTACCTGCGTAGAATTGATTTTACGTACACTATAAACACATTTTTCTAAAACTTTTGTCTCTAAACTTCTTTGGAACAAATTTCGAATAAAAATAAGTAACAATCTGCCTCAAAAAGTCCTTTTAAAAATTCTCCATCAAGGTCTAAACCTGGTTTTATTTTTAAACCATGTTTTGTAATAAGGTCCTTAGAGTTTGCGAGTTTAGCGTTGGACCCATGTCTCCGTGTATGCCTGCCAAAGGACCGGGTAATATTATAAAATGAAAGGTTTTTAGAACAGCCGTGAAAAAGAAACAAATAATAAGTGTCATCATCATCATCATCATGTTGTGCCAAGGGATGGGGCAAACCTTTTATATCTTAAAACTTTTTTTTCTTATGTGGAAATAACTTTTAGTGGTAATTTCAACAGCTGTGTCTAGAGAAGTTTTTATTTGTGGTTTCTGGTTGTTGGCAAAATTGTTTCACCGGCTAGTCGTTCACGCTACGTCCGATCCGGGCGTTTAGGCGTGTTTCAAGGTCGTCTGTAAAGTTATACACATTGTACCGTCACTGCCACTTTCGTTGCCAGACCAGTTAAATAACCGGAGTGGCCAAACAGACGGTCTGAATTAGGTCCACGCACATAAGGCGAAGTGAATAGAGAGCATTTTTCTACTGTCAAAATCAAAATCAAATCATTTATTTGTTCATAGGCTTATTACAAAGTGATACTTTTTTTTAATTAAGCTAGAAGAGGCCGGTGTTTCCTACCTGACTGCCCTGAGAAGAAACATCCGAAACAAACTCAGATGTCATAGTCTCTTTAAAAGTCTAGACAAAAATTGCTTATTATAAAAAAATATATAAAATAGGATAAAAATATAATTATGAGAATAATGTGAGAAGCCTACATTACATATAGTAGAAATAAGTTAAAATAATATAGATAGAATTGTGACATGACGCGTATCGGCTCGCATGCTGTTTGCTGTAGGTATGTACTGTATTAAAATTCAAACACAGAAACTCAACAAAATGCATGCAAAAAGAGTTATAATCTACAAACATCATATATAGTTATAATATCAAACATTTTACAATAGTGTTTGTGTATGTTCCTATGATCTCATTGCTTTAACTGAAACGTAACAACCGTAAATACCTCAGTATACGACGCTGAATTATTCCCATCAAACTTTATAGTATTACGGAAGGATCGTGCTGGTGATGTCGGTTGGGGTGGAGTGCTGTTAGCAGTGAAGGATTGTTACACTGTTAAAAGAATTAGGTACTGACATTGACAATCAAACCGACAACAAAGAACTGCTGTTTGCTTTAGTGACGTGGAAAAATGTAAAATTGCTTGTATGTGTAGTTTACCTGCCACCGAGTTATAATAGTAATCAATATCTAGAACTTAGACAAATGATTGGTATCGCTTCGCTATACTAGACACCGCACTGCCTAAGAAAAATAGGTCCATAAGTGAGGCAACTCATTATGACAGTGTGTGTCAATCAAAAGCATCAAGACGCATGCGTGAAGAATTGTGTTGTCAGCTTCTCAACAGTTACCCGAGTTAATAGGAAAATATTTTATACTGTGGTCTATTGGATAAGTAACTGGTTATAAATTTAGGTACAAAATTTACAATTATTTAAAAGCATCAATTTATTCGTGTATGGGTTAGGCGCAGGTTTCATTATCGAAAAAATGGTGGGTATATTATCCAATGATTTGGTTGTATCCAAATAGGTTGTTACATAATATGATATTTACAAATTATTACGTATTCAAAATAATCTTGTAGGTTATAAGTTATTTAGAAAATAATGCATTCTATTTCCATTCTAGCCGTCAATTGTTAGTTACACATTATTTAGTAGGTACGTATACCAATTTGTCCTTTTAAGTTTTACTAAGGTTTATTTACTGTTAAAAGTCATATAGACACCAAAACTCACAAGTAACGATAGACAATATTATCAGACTGCCATGTAGACGGTTTCGAGTTTGAATCTACGGCGTGCCCGCGTGCACCATTGTCTTTTCAAAGATAGCCTATTAAATTGCTAATGATCGCTTGCCCTGTGCCTCGGAGAGCATGTTAAACCGTCAGTCCCGGCTTTCATTAAGATCTTTGAAATTCTTTACGGGGAGTCAGTCCCCTCAAACAAACTGATACTGGTCTAAACCCATAGAATATCGCTATCCCTTTGGGTTACGGAGTCAGACGGCAGCCGCTCTGTGGAAAAGCAGTTATTCTGTCATATCTGGTTGGACTAGTATGTAAGCGGACCCCAGGCTCCAAGTCGCAAGGTCTTGGATGCCATTGAAATAACGCTAGGACGGTGATGATTGTGAATGACTGCGATACGTATGTATATACCTAATTATTCTAATAGCATCTACGTGTAATGAGTAGCTGAATGTGAGGCCCAAAAGATATTTATTCTGTAACCACGAGAAATTACTGCGTAAACTGTAGAACTTTTTTAGTTTTTTTTACTAATAATTAAAATAGATAAAATTGTTCTAGGTACCAAATTGTGTTGAAAGATTTTAAATTACTTTTTAAGGAATCTTATCTTATCTTTATTGCTTAAAATGAAGTCCAAACGCATGTGCGACCTATCACCACTGTTACTTTGTAAAACAATATGAGCTCACATTTGTTCAAGATGACTGCCTTATATATTGTCTTCAACACTTTAAGTATATAAATTACTAATATAAACATTAAACAATACATAAATATGTTAAATAAATAATAAGGTTAGATAAATGCAATAGATTATATTTATTATAAACTACAATAACAATATATTTATATTATAAAAATCTCAACTACGAGGAAATTGTTCTTCTACGCGCAGCAACACTGAATGAATTTCTTGGTTTAATGTAATTTTAGGGTGAAATTTCAAATGTATTGTTATGTTACAGATGGTATGTGATCCCAGAGTCCTTCTTATTGCTTGCTGACTTATTTTTACACGGGATAAAAGCGCAACTTGGCATTGTACAGCGAATTATTTGCATAATTCATTTGGTGGATATTTATATGCACCTGACACACGGCTGTCAGTGTGACAGTCTCAAACCATGCCAGCTGGCATGGTTTTTTCTGCCTCATTTTACAAGTATGAGGGCTCCGTCTAGTAGAGCAGAGCGAGACCAATCATTAGTCTATGATCTAGAAGTTTTAACTCGTATCGAAAATGCCGCGGTTACATATTCTAGCTGTCAGTTGATAATAGTTGGTGACTTCAATTTGAAATCTTGTAGTACTGCATTAAACAATCAATTCAATGAGTTTTTGGATTACTGTAAACTGAAACAGTGTAATACTATATTGAATAAATATGGATGTGTCCTGGACCTGGTTTTAACAACTTGTGTTTCAAATGATGTTGTCGTAGGTACTGCTGTTGAACCTCTAGTACCGCTAGATGCCTACCATCCTGCCTTGGAGATCATATTAAGTGTGCCAAGAAGTAAAATAATTAATAAATCACAACTCCCAAGACAAAGTAAGAGTGTTTCCTCTGAACGGAATTTTCGCAAGGCAGACTTCCATAGCTTGTATGCAGACATCACCAGTATAGACTGGACAGACTTAGTCCTACAACAAGATACTAATTTAGCTGTAGATATGTTTTACGAGAAGTTGAATGGTGTCATCACAAGGCATGTACCCTTTAAGAAAATTGTTTTTAGTCATAAATATAACTATCCGGTTTGGTTCACTAGTGAAATAATTTATTATATTAAACTTAAATATTATAATTTGAAGAAATTTAAATCACAAGGATTGCAATTTAATGGGGAATTATTTAAATACTACAGGACTAAAGTCAAAACTCTTATGGATATAGCTCTTAAAGAGTACATAAACAAGGTAGAGAATAATATTGTTGCCGAGCCATCTAGTTTTTGGCAATATGTGAAGGCAAAACGTAGCAATAGACAACATACTAAGCAATTCACGTACAATGGCACCACGGTCGAGGGGCAGAATGCAGTTGACGCATTTGCACAGTATTTTAGTTCAGTTTTTCATGTAAATGCACCGCTATTGAATCCTGAAGCAGCTGAACGTGATGCTGCTGACTTAGGCTACTCGTCTGAAGTTATCTTAAATACCATTAACCCTTTAGATATACAGCGCGCAGTTCGCCGTCTCAAAACTACGACTTCCTACGGCCCTGATAATATACCTGTATTTCTGGTTAAGGACTGTTTCGAAGCTTTAGTAAAACCTCTCTCGTACGTCTTTAATCTTTCACTTCAACAAGGTATTTATCCTAGCATATGGAAAGTATCCAGGGTAACGCCAATACCTAAAGGTGGATCAACAAATGATGTAACAAATTTTAGACCCATTGCAGTACTCTCAGTTTTCGGTAAGATGTTTGAGTCAATTATCAATAACTGCATATCTAGTCAGATTAGCAAATCCTTAAGTGATTGCCAACACGGATTTCGGCCCGCATGGTCTGCGTTAACAAATCATATAAAATATGTTGACTATCTAAGCACTAAAGTAACGGCAGGATGCCAAGTCGACGCGGCATACTTCGATTACAAAAAGGCATTCGATCTCGTGGACCATTGTCCACGAGATCGAATGCCTTTATCATTATGTACTACTAGCAAAATTTGTATCTATGGGTTTCCGTAGACCACTCCTTACTTTTATGGCAAGCTATCTCAGAGATCGGAGGCAATTTGTGAAAATGGGACAACATCGATCTGACGAATATTACACTCGCTCCGGAGTAAGCCAGGGTAGTACATTAGGTCCAACTCTATTCCTGATCATGATTAATGATCTACCTAATATGGTACGTAATGCTGAGTGTCTTATGTTTGCTGATGATCTGAAGCTTTACCTTTCTGTCACCAGCAATAAAAATTGTGATGCACTGCAATGTGATATTGATGCGGTTGACACATGGAGTAAACAAAATAAACTTCCCCTTAATGTCTCAAAATGTAAAACTATTACTTTTACTCGGTCCCGTACTCCTATACTGGTAAATTACGAATTGGCAGGCACTCCACTAGAGCGTGTTACCGCAATACGTGACCTAGGCGTCACTATAGATAGCAAGGTGACTTTTCACGATCACATCAAACAGACAACGAAAGATGCAAATAGATCTCTTGGATTCATAATTAGAACCACCCTGCAGTTTAGAAATGTCCAGGCTATCAAATTGCTCTATAACGCCTACGTACGTAGCAAGCTGGAGTATAATGCAATTGTGTGGAGTCCAAAAGAACAGCTGTATGTACTCATGGTCGAAAAGGTTCAGCGTAAATTTGCCCGCTGCATATATAAACGTACTTACGGTTACTACCCATTTTTGTACCCGTCCTTGTTTGTCTCAGGTATGCTTGGACGCGATACGTTAGAACTTAGGAGACAGTTTTCACACCTAATGCATTATTACCAACTATTAATCAATAAGATTGACAATCCAGCAGTACGAGAGAGCATCTATTTTTATGTACCTGATAGATACTTGCGTGCCTGTGGTCGACGACAGCATCAACTGTTCGCCTGCCCAACATCGAACCGATCTTCTCAAGCACATAATAGTCTTACGGCTAGGGCAATAATGCAAATCAATAATTTTTTACAAAATAGTCCAGACACAGACATATTTTTTGATAAGCCATCTGTAATTGCTATTAATATTATGCGACATATCAATAACCTATGACATTAGAATATAAGGCGTAGTGCAATAAATGAATAATGAAAGCATATTCAATAAATAGTATTTAATTGTTTAATATCAATGTCAAAAATTAAATTTTAGGTATTATCTATAAAATTGTAATAAATGTTAATAATGATCATAATGTAATCTTAATTGTTATATTCCTTGTTTAATTTTATTTGAAATGTTTAATGTTGTGATTTAATTTATTGATAAGTAGGTATAAATAATATATTTTTTGTAAACATGCATGCAAACGATTTGGTGAAACCACTGTAAGTTTGTATTGCTTAATAAATGAATAAATAAATGAATAAATGTACTCCGGCCCTAATTGAGAACAATCGTTGAGATACATAGATTGTCACAGGTTGTCACTTACTTTAAGTTGGTTAGTGATGGGCTTTCTCAGAATAAATGTCGATAGAATATAGGTAGAATGTTGATAAATCCTCAGATCAAACAAAATAAATTAGCGGGTCTTAATCGCGTACAATTGACTTATTTCAGGTATAAATACCTGTCTGCACTGAGCGTGGTCGCGAAGAGACTGATGACAGCTCAGCGCCGTCTTGTCGAAGTGCGGGTTTCGGCACCTACCCTCACTTGGTCTTTATTTAAGTTCGCAATGTCGGTACTCCGACACACTACACTAATGACGTCTACACACTGTTGAGATTTATCACTGCGGCGGTGTCTACACTTGCTGATGACTGGATTCCAAGTAGCGGATAATCTATATCCGTCCTCCCGGTTGAAATTATTATGTTTCTTGATTTCTACCGCTTCACTTACTATCCTGGAGTAATAGTTACGATCGGTGGATAAGACTTTTGGTTGATGCAGTTCTATCCAGTGGTTTGGTCCAGGCTACAACAAATGCTCAGCTATCGCCGACTTGTTAATAAGTCAGTTTTTTACAGCTGCGATAACATATCACACTTCACTCTTTCAGCGATTGTACGCTTAGTCTGCCCGACATATGAATTACGACAGCTGCAATCGACTTTGTAGACGCCAGGTGTTTGGAGAGGAATGACATCCATTGGGGTACGCAGATTGTGTGCAATCTTAGAGAGCGGACTGTATACAGTCTTGATGGATTATTTTTTGAGTTCTGTTCCAACCTTGTCTGTCACTCCCTTTAGATATGGCATGTTCGCCGGCACTCTGCTTACTTCAGGTCTACGATCTTTCCTCCTCAGACGGAGTATCATTTTCTTGTATCCATTGCACTTAAGTACCTCCTGAACATGTGACAACTCACTATCTAACTGTTCAGGGTCACACAAGTCAAACGCTCTGTTCACTAATGAGGACACGGCGGAATCCAAATGCCGTGGATGGTGGTGCAAGTTCGCGTTGCGATACCTGTCGGTGTGTGTCGGTTTCCTATATACAGTGTGTCCAAGGGTACCATTATCTCTCACTGTCACTTTAACGTCAAGGAAGGGTAACGATCCGTCTACCTCCATTTCATACTTGATACTTGATGGCACGGGCTGTTTCCGCAACTCCACGTCTTGGCGTGTATTTTGCGTGCGGGTGGGAATGGTGTCGTCATTCCAGCCACCCCAGCTCTTCGAGGAAGGCCAGCAGACTCTTGATGTGGCCCACTGCTTCCCTCAGGGTGCTGTGTCTTGTCAGGTACTGCTGCCTGTACTGTGCGACCTCAGGGCAGTCGAGGAGCAGGTGGGCTGCCGTCTCGTCTGCTGCCATACAGGCCCTGCACAGCGGGCTGTCGGTGATACCTATAGTAAATAGGTGTTTATTAAGGAATCCGTGTCCTGTGTAGGCGGCCGTGACTGTCCGCAGTTGTTGTTTGGACAGCCGGAGGATTTGTTTAGCTATCTTACCGTCTACTGCGGGAAGAGCCTCCTTGGCCTGCCTACATGTTTCAATACCAATCCAGGACTGGTTGTGTTGGGTCCTGGTCCTATTTCTTACCAGGTTGCGATAAAATCCAGAAGGGAGGGGAATAATGGGCTCGGGTCCCACCACCTCTAAAGTGGCCCCTCTTCTGGCAAGTACGTCGGCTGCGTCATTCCCTCTAGAGCCACTGTGGCCCTTGATCCATTGCAGTGTTAATTTGTTTTGTTTACCTACCTCTGTTAGTTTCTGGTGGCATTCAAGCGTGAGCGCCGAGGTGATAGTATGGCTTTTGAGGGCTGAGAGGACTGCCTTACTATCTGAGAGGATCCTAATGGATCGTTCCCTTACCTCACGTGCCATGATTGCTGTGGCAGCTAGGATTATGCCAAAACATTCGGCCTGGTAGACCGTGTTGTAGGCTCCCAGCGGTGCTGCGATGTTGATATTTAGGTCCTCGGAGAATACTCCTGAACCCGTACCTGTATCCGTCTTAGACCCATCTGTGAAGATCGTGAGCTCGTTGTGATTAACCGCTCCTTCGTGTAGATCCTCGTACAGTTGGATTTTGTATTTCTTGTCGAACACAAATTGTTTCGGTATTTGGTCGCCAATGGCTTGTGTGAGAGGAACTTCTTTAAAGAGTGTATTTAAGTTGCTAGTGTGCGGTGTGTTGGTGTCTTTCCAGAGCTTCAGAGCTCTTAGCCGGACCGCCGACATCGTTGCTTCTTGTTGTATAAACAGGTGCAATGGGGGCAGGTCCAGCAACACTTCGAGTGCCGCTGTAGGTGTAGTTTTCATGCAGCCCGTGGCCGCTAGGCACGCAAGTCTTTGTAGCTTTTGAAGCTTGTTGGCGGCCGTTGTTAGGTTGGTCCGAGGCCACCACACTACTGCGCCGTAGCTTATCATCGGACGTATTATTGTCTTATAGAGCCATAAGACAATTTTGGGGGATAGGCCCCAGCGTTTGCCTATCATCTTCTTGCACTGCCAGAAGACAATGCTTGCTTTGTTGAGCTTATTTTCCATGTGGCTGTTCCATGTCAGTTTGCTGTCGAGAGTGACACCCAGGTACTTGACCTCGGTAGACAGCTTAAGCTCTGTGTTAAATAACTTGGGCAGTCGGTAAGTGCCCAGCGCGCGTTTGTGTGTGAACATAACTAGTTCGGTCTTGGTCGGGTTTACAGATAATTCGTACTCATTACACCACCACTCTACTATGCGTAGCGCTTGTTGGGTTAGGTCGTACACTGTACTGGTTACCTTACCTGAGGTGAGTATGGTTAGATCATCTGCATAACCTATTGTGTAGAAGTCTCTCGCATTGAGTTTGTCTATGAGTTCATTGATGACTAAGTTCCACAATAGCGGGGAGAGTACACCTCCCTGCGGGCACCCTTTAGTTATCAAGGCTGTCTGAGTGTCGCCGTGTAGGCGCACTACCCTTTTGCTGAGCATGTTTTGGATCCACTGTATGAGCATCTGATCCACACCATGCCTGGCTAGGGCGTTGCTTATGCTGGAGAAGTTTGTCTTGTCGAAGGCTCCTTCTATGTCGATGAAGGTGCCCAGGCAGATGCTTTTTTGTTGTATAGCAGCTTCTATCTGGTTCACGACCTGATGTAAGGCCGATTCCGTCGATTTCCCTGAGCTGTATGCATGTTGGTTGGCATGTAGGGGTAAGTGCTTAAGAGCCCCACTTCTTAGTTCCCTCTCGCAAAGCCTTTCCAAGGCTTTAAGCATGAAGGAGGTCAGGCTTATTGGTCTGAAGGACTTTGCATTGGTATAGTCTGTTTTGCCTGGTTTTGGTATGAAGATTAGTTTGACTTCCCTCCATTTCTTCGGTACATATCTGAGGGCCAGGCTAGCCCTCATGATTGCCAGGAGTCTTTTAAGGACAGGTTCACCTCCCCATTGTAGTAACCCTGGGAAGATGCCGTCCAGTCCGGCTGCTTTGAAGGGATGGAAGCTATCGATGGCCCATCGGAGTTTTTCTTCTGTGACCACGTTGTTTGCGTGTCTCCATTCGTGTTCGGTCGCCACTGTTGGTGTATCGTGCCAAGTTATTACCGGGGTGAGGACGCAGCCTGGGAAATGTGTTTCGAGTAGGACGCGTCTTGTCTCCTCCTCCGATGTGGTGTATGTGTCATCCGGTTTACGGAGAGTACCTGGTGCAACTGTTGGTTGCTGAGCCAGTAGTTTCCTTACCCGGTTTGCTTGTTGGCAGGATTCAATGCTCCCACAGAATTTCCTCCATCCCATGGTGCGTCTGAATCTGAGGCATTTCCTGTAGTCTGATTTGGCCGCTTTGTAAGCGTCCCAATCAGCGTCCGCGCTTGTGTTCATTGCCCTATTTAAAGCCTTTCTTACCTTCTTGCGCTTGCGTTCAAGCTCAGCGCCCCACCAGGGTTGTTTCCCCGGGGTTGAAGGCGGAGTGGTTTCCGGGCAAGCTGCATGGTAGCTGTCTAGCATCGACTGTGTCAGTGTGCATACCTGCTCGTCGATCTGTTCAGTGTCACCCAGTACCGTCGGCGTAGCGGTGAGGGTAAGTTTATCTCTAAGTAATAGGACATACTTTGATTTGTCCGTGTTGTGTGGTTTCCTGCGGGGCTGTGTGGGCTGTATATCGACTTTTATGGAGAAGCTGATCCATCTGTGGTCTGAGCATGATGCCTCCTTTGAGACGTGCCATCCCTTGATGCGTTCAGCCGCTCCTTCTGTTGCGAGAGTTAAGTCGATAATTGTCTGACTACGTTTTGTGACGAAGGTGGGCTCCGTACCTGTGTTTAATAGGGTAAGATTAGTGGTGAATAGGTATTCAACCAGTGACTTACCTCTGTTATTGTTGCAGTCCATGCCCCACATTTGGTGGTGGGCATTGGAGTCCGTCCCTATTACGACCTCCGTATTGGTTCTCTCGCACTGGTTAACCAGACGCGTGAGGTCGAACGGAGGCGGGTCTTCAGCCTCGGGCATGTAAACCGATGCGAAAACGACCGCTATACTCCTTGGCTGCTGTATTATTTCAATTTGTATCGCTGTGATGTCTCTGGAACAGAACTCCATTAAAGCTTGGGCTCTGATGTTTTTAGTTGTAAGTATACAGGTTCTTGGATGTGTGTGGTCAGTAGAAGAGTAAATCTTACCTCCCAGGCTGGAGAGGCCTCTAATGAGGCCACCCCTTATCCAAGGTTCCTGGATGAGCACGATGGCTGAATGTTGGACCTCCATCCATTTGCGCAGTTGCGCAGTGGCCGTTTGGCTATGATGGAGGTTGATTTGCAGGCAGCTGACGTCACTAGGCAGAGGGTTCATCTGTGGGTGATGTCCCCTCCTCCCCGACCTTCAGCTGCGTTAGGCCCGCCAGGATGTCGCCGGCCCCCACCCCGTCGTCCCGCCGCACCGGACTCAGGAGCAGGCTCTCATCTTCCGAGTTACCCTCGGCTGACGGGCCAGCCCCCAAGCCAGATGCGGCCGGCTCTGACGGGCCGGGTTCCGCGGAACACGCTGGCTGGGTGTCTGATGCTTGATGTGGTTGTGTGGAGTTGTCGCATTCCGGAGGATGATCGACATACTTGCCTGTTGAGTCCCGGAACCGGACGTAGACTGCACCCAGCCCCAACGCGAGGCGGCGCTCGTTCTGCACCAGGACCGGGACTTGTTCCTCCGGGACGCCCACGACCAGGAAGCACCCACCTGACTGTCTTTCCGAGTGCAGCAGCGACCATTTGCCGACCGCCAACCAGGGGTTCTGGAACTCCAGAGCCCGACCCACGTCGCGCACGTCGTCCCAGACTCCCTGTTCGTTGGGAACGACAATGCCGCACCGCACTCTCTTTGGGGCCTCTTCCTGGCCCCTAACCTCCAGTTCGAAGCCCGGTGGTGGGACCAGTAGAGAGACCGCCTCCGTCAGCCAGGTCCGCGTTGCCTCGTCGGCGCACCAGAGTTTGAGGACCCCGTCCGCGTACATGGGTTTCCCGGTGAACGCAGGAGCGGGGCGTTTGGGGGTTTTAGTCGACCAGGCGTCACTCAGGATCTTCCTTTGAATCTCCGTGAGTATCCGGTCCACGAACTCCATCGGCAAGTTCCCTGTGCGTTTGCATGTTACTGCAACGCCCAGGGACGCCTTGGAGGCCTGTGCGTAGGACTTACCTTGTGTCCTGGAGGAGTCGAGGCGGGGCTTCTTGTGCTCCCCTCGAGGCGAGCTGGTCTCGTTGAGTGCACGTTTGGCCTCACCTCTTTCCTTGTTTCCGGCAGTTTTACCTGCCGTGTTTCCCGGTGGTGCTGGGGCTGGATGCCGTCCAGGGTGGCCAGCCCGCCGCTTGGCGGCAGGCGGCTTCCCCGTACTGCCTCCGGCCTTCGTGCACCCCCCACTGCTGAGCGCGGGCTGCGCGCTGGTCACATTACTGGGACCTGCGACAGCGGCCTGCTCCGCTGTTTTTGTAGAGGCAGCACCGGCGGCGGCAGCGGTTTGTGCAGCCTTACGCCTTATTGCCAGGCGCTGCCTCTTGTTTTTATTCGCCCTCTTCTTCTTCGCAGAGCTGGTAGCAGCTGGGCCACTCGGTTGTGTGGTGGGCGGGTGTCGAACAGGACCGGTGGTCTTGCCCTTACCCTTGCCCTTGTGGTGACTCACCACTTGCCAGCCCGCGAAGGAGGAGTCGTCTTCCCGCTTTATCTCAAATGGGCTGACGATTGTAAGGACGGGACCAGTACTAGCGTTAGCCAGCGCTGAAGTCACGTCCTTGGGGGATGGTGTGACACCTGCAGCCGGGGCCACGGCGTCGACCATCTGTATGGTTGTGGCGGCGGGAACAGCTTTCGCAGTCCCCGTCGCGGTTGGGGTAATAAGTGGGATTTCGGTATCCATGCAAGTTTAATAAGACTTCATCCCTCTGGCTTCCCACCCTCCATGGAGCCCGCATTTGGGAACGTCATACCGGACGTTAGGATTACCAGAGGGATATAGGAACGCGGGGCTGGTTTACAGCACGACTTCGGGCACCCGCTCGGGTTAACGGCCTGAGCCGAGTTACCAACTCTAGCCGTCATCCCTCGCTTGCACCCTCCGTATAGCCTTCACCTACCACATCAACAGCCGAAATAAATTTCAACTGCTGATGTGGACCCTACGTCCCTAGCCTGTGGCCCTCTGACGGGACACGGTGGCCATTTCCCCCGCTGCGGCTCACAGCGGGGGCTACCGTTTAGCGTGAAATCGGGACCAAAGAGGGCGTGTTGCCTCACGGTCACATTACCGCCAGCGCCGCTCGGCTCAACCCCCCAGGACTCCGTCATCCCCGCGTACGGCGCTCGACTGCGCAGGTCCTAGCGCAGTGGCGAGAGTCCTTCACGAAAGAGTGTGTCTTGCCTACTAACGGTTGTAGTACCTTGCTTATGTGTTTCGCCAAACCGTATGTGGGTGAATTTATACCTTAAATATATAATATACCTTAAATAAGTTAATTGTACGCGATTAAGACCCGCTAATACATTTTGTATGATGTATACAAATCGCGAAAGTTTAAAATCCTCAGATTAAGTAAAATAAAGGAAAAAGTCGTATGAACCTATGCGATGTATTTAACCTGTTCAAATTTAGATCTATACATTATTATTCTATGTATCTTAGGTTGCGATTTCCTAACCTAGAGGTATCTGGACTGCATCGGTATCTAGACTGCATGGCAATCTGTTTACCAGCAGACTGCCATGCGGAGGACATCGGGTTACACTATGTTTGGGTTGGATATTGACTTAGGCTTAATAATACGAAATAAAGTGTACCCCATAACCGATCATTTGGAATCACATCCAATGTTGCTGAGGGATTGGACCAAAATGACACAACATCCTTTAGCGATAATCTCAACATCCTGTTTGCCGCAGATGATTTTATATATAAACTATTATTAACGCCAAAGCTTGTGATTATTGATAGATTTTTGTTACCCTTTTATGTAAATACATCTTTGATTAACTATTACGGAATAGCTTTCATTCACATCACTTTAAGCTTCCTTCTTTTCCGATAACTGACAACCATGTCGGCGATGCCGCGAGTCGAAGCTAGTCTGTAAAATTTGGTATCGATATTATTATATCATTAATACGAATATCAATACAATCTCTATGGATAAAACATCAAAATGTCTATGAAAAACGTCTCAAACTTTTAAATGAGGTTCGTCTCAGCGCGAACTTAATTTTAATAAACCTCAACGTCAACTTAATAAAAGAAAACGGGAGAAGGATGCTGACATGATGATGCGATCAGCATTTGATACCCTACAAAATTCAACAAATTCTTTTAATACCCTGAATGACGAGTTCGTTACCTTTGAGTTGTTCGTAGCAAATAAGTTAAGGAAATATACTGAGAAGACAAAAAACCATGTCCAACACATGATATCTAATTTGCTATATAGCGCTGATAAAGGAGAATTTCATAGCTACGATACAGATATGTATGGAAGTTTTCGAGGCTATGGCACAGTGCAGTCTTCTCCATCAAATGCGTCTGCTCCTGTTACTGTACAAAATGCAAGTCAACAGGATAGAAATGCTTATGATGGCAGTCTTACCGATTTGTGCGAAATGAGTCAATTAACGAATTCATAAATACCTATGAGCCTTATGAGCCTTTACTTTTATGAAAATAAACTGTTTGCACTCACTCTGATGTTTTCTTCCAATAACTCAGATATTGCTTTACATAATTCTAGTATTATATGTATCCAATGGCATGTCTTGACATTTTAAAAAGATACTGTAAGCTTACATAACTATCTCCTGTAGCTAAAAAACGGAGAGTTACTGCTAACCTTTCTGTTATCGTGATTGCAGCTCTAAACTTTGTGTCCTGTTTGGCTATTTTAGGACCAATCTCATCATACTCATCCTCTTAGCGTTATCCCAGTTTCAATCTGGGGTCCGCTTTCTAGTCTAACCGGATTTGGCTGAATATTAGCTTTTCCACGGAGCTACTGCCTGTCTGACCTCTGCAACCCGAAGGAATAGCGATATTCCATGGTTTAGACTAGTGTTAGTTTTTTTAGAAGGTACTGACGCCCTGTGACGACTGTCAAAGATTTTCATGACAACCGGGACCGACGGCTTAACGTGCTCTCCGAGGCACGGGACAAGCGATAATTAACAATTCAATACGCACATAACTGCGAAAAGTCATTGGTGCGCGCCGTGGATTCGAACCCGATACCCTCTGCATGGCAGTCTGTTGGTATATCCACTCGGCTATCGCTGCCTTGTTCTTGCATATTAGGACCAATCATGTTTAACAAATATTTGAAATCCCTTGATGACATAACAGAAAATTTCTATAGTGTCCGCTTATTTCTTGTTGTTTTAATTCTGCTACTAATTTTAGATCTCCACTTCCATTTCTAAGTCAAAACAAATTGGCTTGCCACCTTTTACTTTTCCTTCTCTTTTTATTAAAATAACCGATAAATAAAAATGTTGCATTTCCAGTTATAATATATTGGTCAAAGAAATATAACCTTATCCTAGTCCAACCTCTTTGATATTAGTCTATGATGTAGCACACGCCCAAAGAGATTGGATAATATACATAGAGACCGTCCTAGTACTCCCAAATTGAACACAGTCAACTGACGTGTAAGATACAATTTAGACAATATTATGCCATCAAATTATATAACCTAGTGATTTTTTCTTTTATAGCAGTTCTATCATGATTTTGAATTTAGTCGTATAATATTTATATCGACTTTTCAAGTGTTGTAAAAAATCTTATCGATATGTCTATCCACCGTGTATTTTTACCTCGTTATTTTTTAGATTATAATGACAATATTTTGGCGAGCATTACCTCGAGCATTCGCTAGAATGCTCGTGAAAATGTTCGTAGCGATGTTTGGCTATATGTTCGGCTCTGTTCGTTGTTCGGTTCGCCAAAACAAAAAACCGGCGAATGTTCGCTGTTCTGTTACAAGTAAATGCTCAAGTGCATCAGCGCCTTAAGAAAAGTCTTTGTCGCTGCAAATAGTGTATAGATAAACGATGATTGGCTTAAAAAGTGACTTTCTTTGAAGTATTCCGTTGTAGTAGGAATGTGACCTTGAGCCTTCTACCTTACTTTTCATCTAGCGCACAAGTACCGTACTGCGACCTTTAAAAGAAATGAATTTCTGAAATCAAAACTGTGCACTTGGTTAATATGGCATATTACACTACATAAGATAACATCAGAATTGTCACACAAAGTCTATAATTTTTTCCTAATTATGTTAATTATTGGAATGGATACATTAATAATACGACGAAGGCTTTTGCGTCTAGATGTCATCGAAATTAATAATCAATCGTCAAGCGGTCCCCGGACAATTATTACACTTTAATTATTTAGGGGGAGATGATACTTTAGTCTCTTGGGGATTCAGGTGCCTTACGAAATTGACGATCGTTTATATTCCGAGCAAAGTAAATTAATAATGAGAGTGACTTTAAGTAGAAGCACGTGCAGAAAATATAAAAGACATTTATAAATAACGAAAAAGGCTGACGAGATTCTCAGTATGTTTTTGAGGCCAGCAGTAGATTGTGAAAAGCTGTATGATAAGCTTTTCGCAGTCTAGGTCTCTCCTAAATTGCATCACAGTTGCATTACGAGTCAGTAGATAGGATTTGATGTCGAGTTTACTGTTTTGCCAAAAACATGTTTGTGTATTTTTCTTAGTTCCGTCATACTATCGTATGACGCAACGAAAAGGGAATGAAAATGAGGAACATGAGAGCCTAGTGGAGATAAGTACTGTTGGTATCTACTGCCATGCAGAGAGTTTCACGTGCACACAGCGCGCACCAATTACTTTTCGGGAGTTATGGTGCGTATTGAATTGTAAATTATCGCTTGTCCCGTGCGTCCCTCAGAGAGCAAGTTAAGCTGTCGGCCCCGGCTGTCATGAAAATCTTTGACAGTCGTTATAGGGAGTCAGTACCTATGAATGAAAAAAGCCTTAACCATGGAATTAAGCTATTTCTTTAGGTTGCGGAGGTCAGTCAGGCAGTTGCTCTGTGGAGACTTGGGGAGTGATAATCAGTTTCAGTCAAATCGGGCTAGACTCTAGTCTAGACCACCAAACAATCTATGGAATAGCTTTAGTTCTATAATTTTGTCAATTTGTCAGATCACACGTTGTTCATAATTTATTTATTTATTTATTTCCACATATACAAATATCTTTACAGGTAAAAACCCAATACGATACTGTACTACTAACATTCTGGTCATACACATTACACAATGAAAAAATTAAAAGAAAAGAAACATAATATTAAATACTACAATTCATAACAAATAACATATAGTGCATTGAATTATTACCTACAGAAAGTCAGTATTCAAACAACGCGAGCTCAGAAGTTAAGCCGAAAATTCGCTATGTGTGCGGAACTGTGCTGTGTTTACTTGCTGCATCACGCACACAGGCGCAATTATAGAGTTGCCAGTTACAACGTCTTTCCCCTAGAAATAGGATAAATTCATATTTTTTGCATGAAATAAGTAATTGTATATTATAAATTCTAAAGTCACACTGTCTGCTTTTTAAGTTTTTACAACTGATTAACGATGGCTAAATCAATCTTGACGAAACTTACTCAAACGTGAGCACTAACAAGTGCCGAGTGATTTTCTAGTTAAATGCTCTTTATAGTACATAAAAAAGTATTTATGTATATTTGTGAGAAAAAATTATCAAAAATCAACAGCGAGTACTATGTGTGCGCCGTTGCGCTATGGTGACCAAAAAAAGGCGACAAGTTTAAAATTTTTAATATAATTCGCTCGGTAACGTCATTCGTTCAACAACGAAGTTAGTTACGCGTACCTATATACATTACAAGACAATATTAGACTTTAGATACTAGCCTTTCAATACAAAAACGGAAAAATCGAGTGCTTTGAGACAATGTCGTCTTAGCCGAGCTCGGCTAGAGCTTGACGTGACAAATTTGTCGTAACCGATTGGTATGTACCAGCCAGCGGTGTTTGAAAGGTTAAGTTTAAATATGTAACTACCTAATTCCTTTTTTTTTATTATTACTGTCAATAGAATAAATTTTGGTAAGGAATGTGTAAATTAAACTGGGACAATTTCACACCACACCCAACTGGCAACACTCTGCTCGTACTTATTATGATTCACTGTATTTGTATTATTAGACAATCTACGTAATAAAATTTATGTCTGACCGGTGAAATGATACTCCAGCAACCTTATAATCTTTTTCTGAAGCATTGTGGCACAAAACACTGTACAATATGTCATAATTTCGATTATTTTGCAGGAGATGCTTACGCTACCGTGCGACTCGGACCACAGACAACGCGGCCACCGATTGGGTCAGATTCTGACCCAAATGAACGGCGCGTATTGCGTGCGCGTACTTGGTTTCTGTAGGTAATAATTCAATGATATAGTGCTATCTTAGTGAATTCACACAGACTACAACAGAATATGTTGAGTTCATTAGCTATAAGGTTAAGGGTGCGGAGCGCGACCGTGAGCGAAGCCTCGTGCGGCCGGCGGCGGCGTCGCACGTACCCATCCGGCACTGACACTGACAAATACACTCTCTCCAGTAAATCCGCGTGATGTATCCTGCCCCTGATAATGTTGTGGATATAAGTTACAAGTGTGAGTTGCCTCCTAACGTTTAATTCATTATATCCAACCATACCCAACACAAACAGAGTCGGATACATCAGCGGATAAAATGGATAAACTCCATATTGTTTTAAATATATATACCTTATAAATTTATTTTGTACTCTCTCCAACATGATTCTATATTTAGTTTCATGTGGGGCCCAGATAACTGCGTTATACTCTAATTGGCTTCTTACTAAAGTGTTATATAATGTTAAAATAGCTTTAATATTTGTAAAACTTTTTACAGTTCTTAGTAAAAGCCTAGGTTTCTGTATGCCTTTTTGCAGACATTAAGTATATGATCACGAAACGTTAGCTCAGTGTTAAAAAGAACTCCTAGATCCCTCACTTCTTTGACCCTAGTCATTGGTATCCCATCCACTCTATAGTTATTACAGATAGGGGTGTGTGCCCGTGAGAAAGTAATTGTCATACACTTAGATGTGTTAAACTGTAATAAATTGAGCTTGCTCCATGTTACCACCCTGTCTATTTCACTTTGCAGCCTTATACAATCTTCCGTGCTTACTATTGGAAGAGATAACTTAAGGTCGTCAGCAAATAACAGACATCTAGCATCCCTTACAACATTGGGTAAGTCATTTATCATCAGGAGAAATCCCAAAGGGCCTAAATTACTCCCCTGATTCACCCCAGATCTAGCAAAATAAGCCCCCGATTGACATCCCCCATAATCTATGTATTGCTGCCTATCACACATATAACTCGCAAAAATCTTAAGTAGATTACAATTACAGTCACAATAAGATATTTGCATTATACTAAAAATAATTTTGCATATAGCGAACAATTTTATTATTGTCGTAGATACGTAAGTAGGTACTTACGACATGACGTACACGGCTGATTCGAGAACGGCTTTGCAGCTCCCATTTACCCATATTTTTATTCGTGTTTACAATTCAAGCCTATATAAAATTGATAGATTCAAATGCGTTGTAGTATATGTATTAGACGTTGTACCTACAGACACCTCGCTGCCTACTCAATCATTCAAAAGCGCTAATTGCTCCTTCCAAAACTCGGCTCATCCCGAATAAACCTTTTGCTAAAGCTAATGGTGTCTATATTTTATACATAGAGTCTTGTTTTACGTGCGTATAAAGAGATAAATAAAACGTTTGATGTGTTCACTTTTATTTGATTTAAGTGCTGCGTGACGTATAGGTAATGTATTAGGTGTAAGTTGTTTTGAAGTTATTTTGAAGTTTTTGAAGATGAGGTGTACAATAGTACATGTAGGGTGCTAGTGTAGGTTCTATTTCTGTGACAATGAAAGGATTACTCTGTTTTTAAGTTATGATATCATCAGTGGGCATAGTTGCGGGTTTCAAATCAGTTTATCGTTCCTCGGCAATTCACGAGTGTCGAAGCTCGTTGTATTTAATGATATAGTTGCAGCTCCTTACAAAGATAACATGTAAAACCATTATACTGGCAGTTAAAAAGAGGGGCCACGAGGTTTATTGCCCGTTCTTTCTCGTGGTTCTACCTATTGCATTGCGAACGTGGCAGTAAATGTAAATGTAGAATCATTTAGTAATTAACATTAATTTTTGACGTTCATAAGCGTCACTTTGTGGCCTAAAAGAATAAATGATTTTGACTTTGACTTTGATCAGTGCTGCTGAACCTGGCTGTACAAGAGTGTACAGGTAGCAATTGTAAGATTTAGCCACTTTTCTTCGGAATATCGAGACTGACCGTAAGTGATTGAGTGGTTAATATTAACTTTTGAAATAATATGTAACGTGGTGTTACTCAAACCATCGACAAGAATGTTATCTTAACTTAAATAGTTTAAACTGATTTTTGGGTACTGTTAATAATTATAAATGTGTGTTTGGTTACTCTTTACTGCTATAATCGACTTACACGCGGGCAGAACCGCGGCCGAAGTCTAGTACTTTACAGTCGGGCCATGTGTGCCCGTTTGTCAGCCTGTTCTTGGTTAAATTTGAAGACTCGAAAACTATAATTATTTCAGAATTAAATCCAGCCATAGTTTTCATAAATTGCAACTCAGATTGATATTCGTTAGCCTAAAGCCAAAGGACCGGGTAATATTATAAAATGAAAGGTTTTTAGAACAGCCGTGAAAAAGAAACAAATAATAAGTGTCATCATCATCATCATCATGTTGTGCCAAGGGATGGGGCAAACCTTTTATATCTTAAAACTTTTTTTTCTTATGTGGAAATAACTTTTAGTGGTAATTTCAACAGCTGTGTCTAGAGAAGTTTTTATTTGTGGTTTCTGGTTGTTGGCAAAATTGTTTCACCGGCTAGTCGTTCACGCTACGTCCGATCCGGGCGTTTAGGCGTGTTTCAAGGTCGTCTGTAAAGTTATACACATTGTACCGTCACTGCCACTTTCGTTGCCAGACCAGTTAAATAACCGGAGTGGCCAAACAGACGGTCTGAATTAGGTCCACGCACATAAGGCGAAGTGAATAGAGAGCATTTTTCTACTGTCAAAATCAAAATCAAATCATTTATTTGTTCATAGGCTTATTACAAAGTGATACTTTTTTTTAATTAAGCTAGAAGAGGCCGGTGTTTCCTACCTGACTGCCCTGAGAAGAAACATCCGAAACAAACTCAGATGTCATAGTCTCTTTAAAAGTCTAGACAAAAATTGCTTATTATAAAAAAATATATAAAATAGGATAAAAATATAATTATGAGAATAATGTGAGAAGCCTACATTACATATAGTAGAAATAAGTTAAAATAATATAGATAGAATTGTGACATGACGCGTATCGGCTCGCATGCTGTTTGCTGTAGGTATGTACTGTATTAAAATTCAAACACAGAAACTCAACAAAATGCATGCAAAAAGAGTTATAATCTACAAACATCATATATAGTTATAATATCAAACATTTTACAATAGTGTTTGTGTATGTTCCTATGATCTCATTGCTTTAACTGAAACGTAACAACCGTAAATACCTCAGTATACGACGCTGAATTATTCCCATCAAACTTTATAGTATTACGGAAGGATCGTGCTGGTGATGTCGGTTGGGGTGGAGTGCTGTTAGCAGTGAAGGATTGTTACACTGTTAAAAGAATTAGGTACTGACATTGACAATCAAACCGACAACAAAGAACTGCTGTTTGCTTTAGTGACGTGGAAAAATGTAAAATTGCTTGTATGTGTAGTTTACCTGCCACCGAGTTATAATAGTAATCAATATCTAGAACTTAGACAAATGATTGGTATCGCTTCGCTATACTAGACACCGCACTGCCTAAGAAAAATAGGTCCATAAGTGAGGCAACTCATTATGACAGTGTGTGTCAATCAAAAGCATCAAGACGCATGCGTGAAGAATTGTGTTGTCAGCTTCTCAACAGTTACCCGAGTTAATAGGAAAATATTTTATACTGTGGTCTATTGGATAAGTAACTGGTTATAAATTTAGGTACAAAATTTACAATTATTTAAAAGCATCAATTTATTCGTGTATGGGTTAGGCGCAGGTTTCATTATCGAAAAAATGGTGGGTATATTATCCAATGATTTGGTTGTATCCAAATAGGTTGTTACATAATATGATATTTACAAATTATTACGTATTCAAAATAATCTTGTAGGTTATAAGTTATTTAGAAAATAATGCATTCTATTTCCATTCTAGCCGTCAATTGTTAGTTACACATTATTTAGTAGGTACGTATACCAATTTGTCCTTTTAAGTTTTACTAAGGTTTATTTACTGTTAAAAGTCATATAGACACCAAAACTCACAAGTAACGATAGACAATATTATCAGACTGCCATGTAGACGGTTTCGAGTTTGAATCTACGGCGTGCCCGCGTGCACCATTGTCTTTTCAAAGATAGCCTATTAAATTGCTAATGATCGCTTGCCCTGTGCCTCGGAGAGCATGTTAAACCGTCAGTCCCGGCTTTCATTAAGATCTTTGAAATTCTTTACGGGGAGTCAGTCCCCTCAAACAAACTGATACTGGTCTAAACCCATAGAATATCGCTATCCCTTTGGGTTACGGAGTCAGACGGCAGCCGCTCTGTGGAAAAGCAGTTATTCTGTCATATCTGGTTGGACTAGTATGTAAGCGGACCCCAGGCTCCAAGTCGCAAGGTCTTGGATGCCATTGAAATAACGCTAGGACGGTGATGATTGTGAATGACTGCGATACGTATGTATATACCTAATTATTCTAATAGCATCTACGTGTAATGAGTAGCTGAATGTGAGGCCCAAAAGATATTTATTCTGTAACCACGAGAAATTACTGCGTAAACTGTAGAACTTTTTTAGTTTTTTTTACTAATAATTAAAATAGATAAAATTGTTCTAGGTACCAAATTGTGTTGAAAGATTTTAAATTACTTTTTAAGGAATCTTATCTTATCTTTATTGCTTAAAATGAAGTCCAAACGCATGTGCGACCTATCACCACTGTTACTTTGTAAAACAATATGAGCTCACATTTGTTCAAGATGACTGCCTTATATATTGTCTTCAACACTTTAAGTATATAAATTACTAATATAAACATTAAACAACACATAAATATGTTAAATAAATAATAAGGTTAGATAAATGCAATAGATTATATTTATTATAAACTACAATAACAATATATTTATATTATAAAAATCTCAACTACGAGGAAATTGTTCTTCTACGCGCAGCAACACTGAATGAATTTCTTGGTTTAATGTAATTTTAGGGTGAAATTTCAAATGTATTGTTATGTTACAGATGGTATGTGATCCCAGAGTCCTTCTTATTGCTTGCTGACTTATTTTTACACGGGATAAAAGCGCAACTTGGCATTGTACAGCGAATTATTTGCATAATTCATTTGGTGGATATTTATATGCACCTGACACACGGCTGTCAGTGTGACAGTCTCAAACCATGCCAGCTGGCATGGTTTTTTCTGCCTCATTTTACAAGTATGAGGGCTCCGTCTAGTAGAGCAGAGCGAGACCAATCATTAGTCTATGATCTAGAAGTTTTAACTCGTATCGAAAATGCCGCGGTTACATATTCTAGCTGTCAGTTGATAATAGTTGGTGACTTCAATTTGAAATCTTGTAGTACTGCATTAAACAATCAATTCAATGAGTTTTTGGATTACTGTAAACTGAAACAGTGTAATACTATATTGAATAAATATGGATGTGTCCTGGACCTGGTTTTAACAACTTGTGTTTCAAATGATGTTGTCGTAGGTACTGCTGTTGAACCTCTAGTACCGCTAGATGCCTACCATCCTGCCTTGGAGATCATATTAAGTGTGCCAAGAAGTAAAATAATTAATAAATCACAACTCCCAAGACAAAGTAAGAGTGTTTCCTCTGAACGGAATTTTCGCAAGGCAGACTTCCATAGCTTGTATGCAGACATCACCAGTATAGACTGGACAGACTTAGTCCTACAACAAGATACTAATTTAGCTGTAGATATGTTTTACGAGAAGTTGAATGGTGTCATCACAAGGCATGTACCCTTTAAGAAAATTGTTTTTAGTCATAAATATAACTATCCGGTTTGGTTCACTAGTGAAATAATTTATTATATTAAACTTAAATATTATAATTTGAAGAAATTTAAATCACAAGGATTGCAATTTAATGGGGAATTATTTAAATACTACAGGACTAAAGTCAAAACTCTTATGGATATAGCTCTTAAAGAGTACATAAACAAGGTAGAGAATAATATTGTTGCCGAGCCATCTAGTTTTTGGCAATATGTGAAGGCAAAACGTAGCAATAGACAACATACTAAGCAATTCACGTACAATGGCACCACGGTCGAGGGGCAGAATGCAGTTGACGCATTTGCACAGTATTTTAGTTCAGTTTTTCATGTAAATGCACCGCTATTGAATCCTGAAGCAGCTGAACGTGATGCTGCTGACTTAGGCTACTCGTCTGAAGTTATCTTAAATACCATTAACCCTTTAGATATACAGCGCGCAGTTCGCCGTCTCAAAACTACGACTTCCTACGGCCCTGATAATATACCTGTATTTCTGGTTAAGGACTGTTTCGAAGCTTTAGTAAAACCTCTCTCGTACGTCTTTAATCTTTCACTTCAACAAGGTATTTATCCTAGCATATGGAAAGTATCCAGGGTAACGCCAATACCTAAAGGTGGATCAACAAATGATGTAACAAATTTTAGACCCATTGCAGTACTCTCAGTTTTCGGTAAGATGTTTGAGTCAATTATCAATAACTGCATATCTAGTCAGATTAGCAAATCCTTAAGTGATTGCCAACACGGATTTCGGCCCGCATGGTCTGCGTTAACAAATCATATAAAATATGTTGACTATCTAAGCACTAAAGTAACGGCAGGATGCCAAGTCGACGCGGCATACTTCGATTACAAAAAGGCATTCGATCTCGTGGACCATTGTCCACGAGATCGAATGCCTTTATCATTATGTACTACTAGCAAAATTTGTATCTATGGGTTTCCGTAGACCACTCCTTACTTTTATGGCAAGCTATCTCAGAGATCGGAGGCAATTTGTGAAAATGGGACAACATCGATCTGACGAATATTACACTCGCTCCGGAGTAAGCCAGGGTAGTACATTAGGTCCAACTCTATTCCTGATCATGATTAATGATCTACCTAATATGGTACGTAATGCTGAGTGTCTTATGTTTGCTGATGATCTGAAGCTTTACCTTTCTGTCACCAGCAATAAAAATTGTGATGCACTGCAATGTGATATTGATGCGGTTGACACATGGAGTAAACAAAATAAACTTCCCCTTAATGTCTCAAAATGTAAAACTATTACTTTTACTCGGTCCCGTACTCCTATACTGGTAAATTACGAATTGGCAGGCACTCCACTAGAGCGTGTTACCGCAATACGTGACCTAGGCGTCACTATAGATAGCAAGGTGACTTTTCACGATCACATCAAACAGACAACGAAAGATGCAAATAGATCTCTTGGATTCATAATTAGAACCACCCTGCAGTTTAGAAATGTCCAGGCTATCAAATTGCTCTATAACGCCTACGTACGTAGCAAGCTGGAGTATAATGCAATTGTGTGGAGTCCAAAAGAACAGCTGTATGTACTCATGGTCGAAAAGGTTCAGCGTAAATTTGCCCGCTGCATATATAAACGTACTTACGGTTACTACCCATTTTTGTACCCGTCCTTGTTTGTCTCAGGTATGCTTGGACGCGATACGTTAGAACTTAGGAGACAGTTTTCACACCTAATGCATTATTACCAACTATTAATCAATAAGATTGACAATCCAGCAGTACGAGAGAGCATCTATTTTTATGTACCTGATAGATACTTGCGTGCCTGTGGTCGACGACAGCATCAACTGTTCGCCTGCCCAACATCGAACCGATCTTCTCAAGCACATAATAGTCTTACGGCTAGGGCAATAATGCAAATCAATAATTTTTTACAAAATAGTCCAGACACAGACATATTTTTTGATAAGCCATCTGTAATTGCTATTAATATTATGCGACATATCAATAACCTATGACATTAGAATATAAGGCGTAGTGCAATAAATGAATAATGAAAGCATATTCAATAAATAGTATTTAATTGTTTAATATCAATGTCAAAAATTAAATTTTAGGTATTATCTATAAAATTGTAATAAATGTTAATAATGATCATAATGTAATCTTAATTGTTATATTCCTTGTTTAATTTTATTTGAAATGTTTAATGTTGTGATTTAATTTATTGATAAGTAGGTATAAATAATATATTTTTTGTAAACATGCATGCAAACGATTTGGTGAAACCACTGTAAGTTTGTATTGCTTAATAAATGAATAAATAAATGAATAAATGTACTCCGGCCCTAATTGAGAACAATCGTTGAGATACATAGATTGTCACAGGTTGTCACTTACTTTAAGTTGGTTAGTGATGGGCTTTCTCAGAATAAATGTCGATAGAATATAGGTAGAATGTTGATAAATCCTCAGATCAAACAAAATAAATTAGCGGGTCTTAATCGCGTACAATTGACTTATTTCAGGTATAAATACCTGTCTGCACTGAGCGTGGTCGCGAAGAGACTGATGACAGCTCAGCGCCGTCTTGTCGAAGTGCGGGTTTCGGCACCTACCCTCACTTGGTCTTTATTTAAGTTCGCAATGTCGGTACTCCGACACACTACACTAATGACGTCTACACACTGTTGAGATTTATCACTGCGGCGGTG
Organism: Euclidia mi; assembly: GCA_944739405.2. NCBI lineage: Eukaryota > Metazoa > Arthropoda > Insecta > Lepidoptera > Erebidae > Euclidia > Euclidia mi. The sequence goes on along the minus strand of OX123188.2, from coordinate 28,731,789 downwards.
TCTACACTTGCTGATGACTGGATTCCAAGTAGCGGATAATCTATATCCGTCCTCCCGGTTGAAATTATTATGTTTCTTGATTTCTACCGCTTCACTTACTATCCTGGAGTAATAGTTACGATCGGTGGATAAGACTTTTGGTTGATGCAGTTCTATCCAGTGGTTTGGTCCAGGCTACAACAAATGCTCAGCTATCGCCGACTTGTTAATAAGTCAGTTTTTTACAGCTGCGATAACATATCACACTTCACTCTTTCAGCGATTGTACGCTTAGTCTGCCCGACATATGAATTACGACAGCTGCAATCGACTTTGTAGACGCCAGGTGTTTGGAGAGGAATGACATCCATTGGGGTACGCAGATTGTGTGCAATCTTAGAGAGCGGACTGTATACAGTCTTGATGGATTATTTTTTGAGTTCTGTTCCAACCTTGTCTGTCACTCCCTTTAGATATGGCATGTTCGCCGGCACTCTGCTTACTTCAGGTCTACGATCTTTCCTCCTCAGACGGAGTATCATTTTCTTGTATCCATTGCACTTAAGTACCTCCTGAACATGTGACAACTCACTATCTAACTGTTCAGGGTCACACAAGTCAAACGCTCTGTTCACTAATGAGGACACGGCGGAATCCAAATGCCGTGGATGGTGGTGCAAGTTCGCGTTGCGATACCTGTCGGTGTGTGTCGGTTTCCTATATACAGTGTGTCCAAGGGTACCATTATCTCTCACTGTCACTTTAACGTCAAGGAAGGGTAACGATCCGTCTACCTCCATTTCATACTTGATACTTGATGGCACGGGCTGTTTCCGCAACTCCACGTCTTGGCGTGTATTTTGCGTGCGGGTGGGAATGGTGTCGTCATTCCAGCCACCCCAGCTCTTCGAGGAAGGCCAGCAGACTCTTGATGTGGCCCACTGCTTCCCTCAGGGTGCTGTGTCTTGTCAGGTACTGCTGCCTGTACTGTGCGACCTCAGGGCAGTCGAGGAGCAGGTGGGCTGCCGTCTCGTCTGCTGCCATACAGGCCCTGCACAGCGGGCTGTCGGTGATACCTATAGTAAATAGGTGTTTATTAAGGAATCCGTGTCCTGTGTAGGCGGCCGTGACTGTCCGCAGTTGTTGTTTGGACAGCCGGAGGATTTGTTTAGCTATCTTACCGTCTACTGCGGGAAGAGCCTCCTTGGCCTGCCTACATGTTTCAATACCAATCCAGGACTGGTTGTGTTGGGTCCTGGTCCTATTTCTTACCAGGTTGCGATAAAATCCAGAAGGGAGGGGAATAATGGGCTCGGGTCCCACCACCTCTAAAGTGGCCCCTCTTCTGGCAAGTACGTCGGCTGCGTCATTCCCTCTAGAGCCACTGTGGCCCTTGATCCATTGCAGTGTTAATTTGTTTTGTTTACCTACCTCTGTTAGTTTCTGGTGGCATTCAAGCGTGAGCGCCGAGGTGATAGTATGGCTTTTGAGGGCTGAGAGGACTGCCTTACTATCTGAGAGGATCCTAATGGATCGTTCCCTTACCTCACGTGCCATGATTGCTGTGGCAGCTAGGATTATGCCAAAACATTCGGCCTGGTAGACCGTGTTGTAGGCTCCCAGCGGTGCTGCGATGTTGATATTTAGGTCCTCGGAGAATACTCCTGAACCCGTACCTGTATCCGTCTTAGACCCATCTGTGAAGATCGTGAGCTCGTTGTGATTAACCGCTCCTTCGTGTAGATCCTCGTACAGTTGGATTTTGTATTTCTTGTCGAACACAAATTGTTTCGGTATTTGGTCGCCAATGGCTTGTGTGAGAGGAACTTCTTTAAAGAGTGTATTTAAGTTGCTAGTGTGCGGTGTGTTGGTGTCTTTCCAGAGCTTCAGAGCTCTTAGCCGGACCGCCGACATCGTTGCTTCTTGTTGTATAAACAGGTGCAATGGGGGCAGGTCCAGCAACACTTCGAGTGCCGCTGTAGGTGTAGTTTTCATGCAGCCCGTGGCCGCTAGGCACGCAAGTCTTTGTAGCTTTTGAAGCTTGTTGGCGGCCGTTGTTAGGTTGGTCCGAGGCCACCACACTACTGCGCCGTAGCTTATCATCGGACGTATTATTGTCTTATAGAGCCATAAGACAATTTTGGGGGATAGGCCCCAGCGTTTGCCTATCATCTTCTTGCACTGCCAGAAGACAATGCTTGCTTTGTTGAGCTTATTTTCCATGTGGCTGTTCCATGTCAGTTGGCTGTCGAGAGTGACACCCAGGTACTTGACCTCGGTAGACAGCTTAAGCTCTGTGTTAAATAACTTGGGCAGTCGGTAAGTGCCCAGCGCGCGTTTGTGTGTGAACATAACTAGTTCGGTCTTGGTCGGGTTTACAGATAATTCGTACTCATTACACCACCACTCTACTATGCGTAGCGCTTGTTGGGTTAGGTCGTACACTGTACTGGTTACCTTACCTGAGGTGAGTATGGTTAGATCATCTGCATAACCTATTGTGTAGAAGTCTCTCGCATTGAGTTTGTCTATGAGTTCATTGATGACTAAGTTCCACAATAGCGGGGAGAGTACACCTCCCTGCGGGCACCCTTTAGTTATCAAGGCTGTCTGAGTGTCGCCGTGTAGGCGCACTACCCTTTTGCTGAGCATGTTTTGGATCCACTGTATGAGCATCTGATCCACACCATGCCTGGCTAGGGCGTTGCTTATGCTGGAGAAGTTTGTCTTGTCGAAGGCTCCTTCTATGTCGATGAAGGTGCCCAGGCAGATGCTTTTTTGTTGTATAGCAGCTTCTATCTGGTTCACGACCTGATGTAAGGCCGATTCCGTCGATTTCCCTGAGCTGTATGCATGTTGGTTGGCATGTAGGGGTAAGTGCTTAAGAGCCCCACTTCTTAGTTCCCTCTCGCAAAGCCTTTCCAAGGCTTTAAGCATGAAGGAGGTCAGGCTTATTGGTCTGAAGGACTTTGCATTGGTATAGTCTGTTTTGCCTGGTTTTGGTATGAAGATTAGTTTGACTTCCCTCCATTTCTTCGGTACATATCTGAGGGCCAGGCTAGCCCTCATGATTGCCAGGAGTCTTTTAAGGACAGGTTCACCTCCCCATTGTAGTAACCCTGGGAAGATGCCGTCCAGTCCGGCTGCTTTGAAGGGATGGAAGCTATCGATGGCCCATCGGAGTTTTTCTTCTGTGACCACGTTGTTTGCGTGTCTCCATTCGTGTTCGGTCGCCACTGTTGGTGTATCGTGCCAAGTTATTACCGGGGTGAGGACGCAGCCTGGGAAATGTGTTTCGAGTAGGACGCGTCTTGTCTCCTCCTCCGATGTGGTGTATGTGTCATCCGGTTTACGGAGAGTACCTGGTGCAACTGTTGGTTGCTGAGCCAGTAGTTTCCTTACCCGGTTTGCTTGTTGGCAGGATTCAATGCTCCCACAGAATTTCCTCCATCCCATGGTGCGTCTGAATCTGAGGCATTTCCTGTAGTCTGATTTGGCCGCTTTGTAAGCGTCCCAATCAGCGTCCGCGCTTGTGTTCATTGCCCTATTTAAAGCCTTTCTTACCTTCTTGCGCTTGCGTTCAAGCTCAGCGCCCCACCAGGGTTGTTTCCCCGGGGTTGAAGGCGGAGTGGTTTCCGGGCAAGCTGCATGGTAGCTGTCTAGCATCGACTGTGTCAGTGTGCATACCTGCTCGTCGATCTGTTCAGTGTCACCCAGTACCGTCGGCGTAGCGGTGAGGGTAAGTTTATCTCTAAGTAATAGGACATACTTTGATTTGTCCGTGTTGTGTGGTTTCCTGCGGGGCTGTGTGGGCTGTATATCGACTTTTATGGAGAAGCTGATCCATCTGTGGTCTGAGCATGATGCCTCCTTTGAGACGTGCCATCCCTTGATGCGTTCAGCCGCTCCTTCTGTTGCGAGAGTTAAGTCGATAATTGTCTGACTACGTTTTGTGACGAAGGTGGGCTCCGTACCTGTGTTTAATAGGGTAAGATTAGTGGTGAATAGGTATTCAACCAGTGACTTACCTCTGTTATTGTTGCAGTCCATGCCCCACATTTGGTGGTGGGCATTGGAGTCCGTCCCTATTACGACCTCCGTATTGGTTCTCTCGCACTGGTTAACCAGACGCGTGAGGTCGAACGGAGGCGGGTCTTCAGCCTCGGGCATGTAAACCGATGCGAAAACGACCGCTATACTCCTTGGCTGCTGTATTATTTCAATTTGTATCGCTGTGATGTCTCTGGAACAGAACTCCATTAAAGCTTGGGCTCTGATGTTTTTAGTTGTAAGTATACAGGTTCTTGGATGTGTGTGGTCAGTAGAAGAGTAAATCTTACCTCCCAGGCTGGAGAGGCCTCTAATGAGGCCACCCCTTATCCAAGGTTCCTGGATGAGCACGATGGCTGAATGTTGGACCTCCATCCATTTGCGCAGTTGCGCAGTGGCCGTTTGGCTATGATGGAGGTTGATTTGCAGGCAGCTGACGTCACTAGGCAGAGGGTTCATCTGTGGGTGATGTCCCCTCCTCCCCGACCTTCAGCTGCGTTAGGCCCGCCAGGATGTCGCCGGCCCCCACCCCGTCGTCCCGCCGCACCGGACTCAGGAGCAGGCTCTCATCTTCCGAGTTACCCTCGGCTGACGGGCCAGCCCCCAAGCCAGATGCGGCCGGCTCTGACGGGCCGGGTTCCGCGGAACACGCTGGCTGGGTGTCTGATGCTTGATGTGGTTGTGTGGAGTTGTCGCATTCCGGAGGATGATCGACATACTTGCCTGTTGAGTCCCGGAACCGGACGTAGACTGCACCCAGCCCCAACGCGAGGCGGCGCTCGTTCTGCACCAGGACCGGGACTTGTTCCTCCGGGACGCCCACGACCAGGAAGCACCCACCTGACTGTCTTTCCGAGTGCAGCAGCGACCATTTGCCGACCGCCAACCAGGGGTTCTGGAACTCCAGAGCCCGACCCACGTCGCGCACGTCGTCCCAGACTCCCTGTTCGTTGGGAACGACAATGCCGCACCGCACTCTCTTTGGGGCCTCTTCCTGGCCCCTAACCTCCAGTTCGAAGCCCGGTGGTGGGACCAGTAGAGAGACCGCCTCCGTCAGCCAGGTCCGCGTTGCCTCGTCGGCGCACCAGAGTTTGAGGACCCCGTCCGCGTACATGGGTTTCCCGGTGAACGCAGGAGCGGGGCGTTTGGGGGTTTTAGTCGACCAGGCGTCACTCAGGATCTTCCTTTGAATCTCCGTGAGTATCCGGTCCACGAACTCCATCGGCAAGTTCCCTGTGCGTTTGCATGTTACTGCAACGCCCAGGGACGCCTTGGAGGCCTGTGCGTAGGACTTACCTTGTGTCCTGGAGGAGTCGAGGCGGGGCTTCTTGTGCTCCCCTCGAGGCGAGCTGGTCTCGTTGAGTGCACGTTTGGCCTCACCTCTTTCCTTGTTTCCGGCAGTTTTACCTGCCGTGTTTCCCGGTGGTGCTGGGGCTGGATGCCGTCCAGGGTGGCCAGCCCGCCGCTTGGCGGCAGGCGGCTTCCCCGTACTGCCTCCGGCCTTCGTGCACCCCCCACTGCTGAGCGCGGGCTGCGCGCTGGTCACATTACTGGGACCTGCGACAGCGGCCTGCTCCGCTGTTTTTGTAGAGGCAGCACCGGCGGCGGCAGCGGTTTGTGCAGCCTTACGCCTTATTGCCAGGCGCTGCCTCTTGTTTTTATTCGCCCTCTTCTTCTTCGCAGAGCTGGTAGCAGCTGGGCCACTCGGTTGTGTGGTGGGCGGGTGTCGAACAGGACCGGTGGTCTTGCCCTTACCCTTGCCCTTGTGGTGACTCACCACTTGCCAGCCCGCGAAGGAGGAGTCGTCTTCCCGCTTTATCTCAAATGGGCTGACGATTGTAAGGACGGGACCAGTACTAGCGTTAGCCAGCGCTGAAGTCACGTCCTTGGGGGATGGTGTGACACCTGCAGCCGGGGCCACGGCGTCGACCATCTGTATGGTTGTGGCGGCGGGAACAGCTTTCGCAGTCCCCGTCGCGGTTGGGGTAATAAGTGGGATTTCGGTATCCATGCAAGTTTAATAAGACTTCATCCCTCTGGCTTCCCACCCTCCATGGAGCCCGCATTTGGGAACGTCATACCGGACGTTAGGATTACCAGAGGGATATAGGAACGCGGGGCTGGTTTACAGCACGACTTCGGGCACCCGCTCGGGTTAACGGCCTGAGCCGAGTTACCAACTCTAGCCGTCATCCCTCGCTTGCACCCTCCGTATAGCCTTCACCTACCACATCAACAGCCGAAATAAATTTCAACTGCTGATGTGGACCCTACGTCCCTAGCCTGTGGCCCTCTGACGGGACACGGTGGCCATTTCCCCCGCTGCGGCTCACAGCGGGGGCTACCGTTTAGCGTGAAATCGGGACCAAAGAGGGCGTGTTGCCTCACGGTCACATTACCGCCAGCGCCGCTCGGCTCAACCCCCCAGGACTCCGTCATCCCCGCGTACGGCGCTCGACTGCGCAGGTCCTAGCGCAGTGGCGAGAGTCCTTCACGAAAGAGTGTGTCTTGCCTACTAACGGTTGTAGTACCTTGCTTATGTGTTTCGCCAAACCGTATGTGGGTGAATTTATACCTTAAATATATAATATACCTTAAATAAGTTAATTGTACGCGATTAAGACCCGCTAATACATTTTGTATGATGTATACAAATCGCGAAAGTTTAAAATCCTCAGATTAAGTAAAATAAAGGAAAAAGTCGTATGAACCTATGCGATGTATTTAACCTGTTCAAATTTAGATCTATACATTATTATTCTATGTATCTTAGGTTGCGATTTCCTAACCTAGAGGTATCTGGACTGCATCGGTATCTAGACTGCATGGCAATCTGTTTACCAGCAGACTGCCATGCGGAGGACATCGGGTTACACTATGTTTGGGTTGGATATTGACTTAGGCTTAATAATACGAAATAAAGTGTACCCCATAACCGATCATTTGGAATCACATCCAATGTTGCTGAGGGATTGGACCAAAATGACACAACATCCTTTAGCGATAATCTCAACATCCTGTTTGCCGCAGATGATTTTATATATAAACTATTATTAACGCCAAAGCTTGTGATTATTGATAGATTTTTGTTACCCTTTTATGTAAATACATCTTTGATTAACTATTACGGAATAGCTTTCATTCACATCACTTTAAGCTTCCTTCTTTTCCGATAACTGACAACCATGTCGGCGATGCCGCGAGTCGAAGCTAGTCTGTAAAATTTGGTATCGATATTATTATATCATTAATACGAATATCAATACAATCTCTATGGATAAAACATCAAAATGTCTATGAAAAACGTCTCAAACTTTTAAATGAGGTTCGTCTCAGCGCGAACTTAATTTTAATAAACCTCAACGTCAACTTAATAAAAGAAAACGGGAGAAGGATGCTGACATGATGATGCGATCAGCATTTGATACCCTACAAAATTCAACAAATTCTTTTAATACCCTGAATGACGAGTTCGTTACCTTTGAGTTGTTCGTAGCAAATAAGTTAAGGAAATATACTGAGAAGACAAAAAACCATGTCCAACACATGATATCTAATTTGCTATATAGCGCTGATAAAGGAGAATTTCATAGCTACGATACAGATATGTATGGAAGTTTTCGAGGCTATGGCACAGTGCAGTCTTCTCCATCAAATGCGTCTGCTCCTGTTACTGTACAAAATGCAAGTCAACAGGATAGAAATGCTTATGATGGCAGTCTTACCGATTTGTGCGAAATGAGTCAATTAACGAATTCATAAATACCTATGAGCCTTATGAGCCTTTACTTTTATGAAAATAAACTGTTTGCACTCACTCTGATGTTTTCTTCCAATAACTCAGATATTGCTTTACATAATTCTAGTATTATATGTATCCAATGGCATGTCTTGACATTTTAAAAAGATACTGTAAGCTTACATAACTATCTCCTGTAGCTAAAAAACGGAGAGTTACTGCTAACCTTTCTGTTATCGTGATTGCAGCTCTAAACTTTGTGTCCTGTTTGGCTATTTTAGGACCAATCTCATCATACTCATCCTCTTAGCGTTATCCCAGTTTCAATCTGGGGTCCGCTTTCTAGTCTAACCGGATTTGGCTGAATATTAGCTTTTCCACGGAGCTACTGCCTGTCTGACCTCTGCAACCCGAAGGAATAGCGATATTCCATGGTTTAGACTAGTGTTAGTTTTTTTAGAAGGTACTGACGCCCTGTGACGACTGTCAAAGATTTTCATGACAACCGGGACCGACGGCTTAACGTGCTCTCCGAGGCACGGGACAAGCGATAATTAACAATTCAATACGCACATAACTGCGAAAAGTCATTGGTGCGCGCCGTGGATTCGAACCCGATACCCTCTGCATGGCAGTCTGTTGGTATATCCACTCGGCTATCGCTGCCTTGTTCTTGCATATTAGGACCAATCATGTTTAACAAATATTTGAAATCCCTTGATGACATAACAGAAAATTTCTATAGTGTCCGCTTATTTCTTGTTGTTTTAATTCTGCTACTAATTTTAGATCTCCACTTCCATTTCTAAGTCAAAACAAATTGGCTTGCCACCTTTTACTTTTCCTTCTCTTTTTATTAAAATAACCGATAAATAAAAATGTTGCATTTCCAGTTATAATATATTGGTCAAAGAAATATAACCTTATCCTAGTCCAACCTCTTTGATATTAGTCTATGATGTAGCACACGCCCAAAGAGATTGGATAATATACATAGAGACCGTCCTAGTACTCCCAAATTGAACACAGTCAACTGACGTGTAAGATACAATTTAGACAATATTATGCCATCAAATTATATAACCTAGTGATTTTTTCTTTTATAGCAGTTCTATCATGATTTTGAATTTAGTCGTATAATATTTATATCGACTTTTCAAGTGTTGTAAAAAATCTTATCGATATGTCTATCCACCGTGTATTTTTACCTCGTTATTTTTTAGATTATAATGACAATATTTTGGCGAGCATTACCTCGAGCATTCGCTAGAATGCTCGTGAAAATGTTCGTAGCGATGTTTGGCTATATGTTCGGCTCTGTTCGTTGTTCGGTTCGCCAAAACAAAAAACCGGCGAATGTTCGCTGTTCTGTTACAAGTAAATGCTCAAGTGCATCAGCGCCTTAAGAAAAGTCTTTGTCGCTGCAAATAGTGTATAGATAAACGATGATTGGCTTAAAAAGTGACTTTCTTTGAAGTATTCCGTTGTAGTAGGAATGTGACCTTGAGCCTTCTACCTTACTTTTCATCTAGCGCACAAGTACCGTACTGCGACCTTTAAAAGAAATGAATTTCTGAAATCAAAACTGTGCACTTGGTTAATATGGCATATTACACTACATAAGATAACATCAGAATTGTCACACAAAGTCTATAATTTTTTCCTAATTATGTTAATTATTGGAATGGATACATTAATAATACGACGAAGGCTTTTGCGTCTAGATGTCATCGAAATTAATAATCAATCGTCAAGCGGTCCCCGGACAATTATTACACTTTAATTATTTAGGGGGAGATGATACTTTAGTCTCTTGGGGATTCAGGTGCCTTACGAAATTGACGATCGTTTATATTCCGAGCAAAGTAAATTAATAATGAGAGTGACTTTAAGTAGAAGCACGTGCAGAAAATATAAAAGACATTTATAAATAACGAAAAAGGCTGACGAGATTCTCAGTATGTTTTTGAGGCCAGCAGTAGATTGTGAAAAGCTGTATGATAAGCTTTTCGCAGTCTAGGTCTCTCCTAAATTGCATCACAGTTGCATTACGAGTCAGTAGATAGGATTTGATGTCGAGTTTACTGTTTTGCCAAAAACATGTTTGTGTATTTTTCTTAGTTCCGTCATACTATCGTATGACGCAACGAAAAGGGAATGAAAATGAGGAACATGAGAGCCTAGTGGAGATAAGTACTGTTGGTATCTACTGCCATGCAGAGAGTTTCACGTGCACACAGCGCGCACCAATTACTTTTCGGGAGTTATGGTGCGTATTGAATTGTAAATTATCGCTTGTCCCGTGCGTCCCTCAGAGAGCAAGTTAAGCTGTCGGCCCCGGCTGTCATGAAAATCTTTGACAGTCGTTATAGGGAGTCAGTACCTATGAATGAAAAAAGCCTTAACCATGGAATTAAGCTATTTCTTTAGGTTGCGGAGGTCAGTCAGGCAGTTGCTCTGTGGAGACTTGGGGAGTGATAATCAGTTTCAGTCAAATCGGGCTAGACTCTAGTCTAGACCACCAAACAATCTACGGAATAGCTTTAGTTCTATAATTTTGTCAATTTGTCAGATCACACGTTGTTCATAATTTATTTATTTATTTATTTCCACATATACAAATATCTTTACAGGTAAAAACCCAATACGATACTGTACTACTAACATTCTGGTCATACACATTACACAATGAAAAAATTAAAAGAAAAGAAACATAATATTAAATACTACAATTCATAACAAATAACATATAGTGCATTGAATTATTACCTACAGAAAGTCAGTATTCAAACAACGCGAGCTCAGAAGTTAAGCCGAAAATTCGCTATGTGTGCGGAACTGTGCTGTGTTTACTTGCTGCATCACGCACACAGGCGCAATTATAGAGTTGCCAGTTACAACGTCTTTCCCCTAGAAATAGGATAAATTCATATTTTTTGCATGAAATAAGTAATTGTATATTATAAATTCTAAAGTCACACTGTCTGCTTTTTAAGTTTTTACAACTGATTAACGATGGCTAAATCAATCTTGACGAAACTTACTCAAACGTGAGCACTAACAAGTGCCGAGTGATTTTCTAGTTAAATGCTCTTTATAGTACATAAAAAAGTATTTATGTATATTTGTGAGAAAAAATTATCAAAAATCAACAGCGAGTACTATGTGTGCGCCGTTGCGCTATGGTGACCAAAAAAAGGCGACAAGTTTAAAATTTTTAATATAATTCGCTCGGTAACGTCATTCGTTCAACAACGAAGTTAGTTACGCGTACCTATATACATTACAAGACAATATTAGACTTTAGATACTAGCCTTTCAATACAAAAACGGAAAAATCGAGTGCTTTGAGACAATGTCGTCTTAGCCGAGCTCGGCTAGAGCTTGACGTGACAAATTTGTCGTAACCGATTGGTATGTACCAGCCAGCGGTGTTTGAAAGGTTAAGTTTAAATATGTAACTACCTAATTCCTTTTTTTTTATTATTACTGTCAATAGAATAAATTTTGGTAAGGAATGTGTAAATTAAACTGGGACAATTTCACACCACACCCAACTGGCAACACTCTGCTCGTACTTATTATGATTCACTGTATTTGTATTATTAGACAATCTACGTAATAAAATTTATGTCTGACCGGTGAAATGATACTCCAGCAACCTTATAATCTTTTTCTGAAGCATTGTGGCACAAAACACTGTACAATATGTCATAATTTCGATTATTTTGCAGGAGATGCTTACGCTACCGTGCGACTCGGACCACAGACAACGCGGCCACCGATTGGGTCAGATTCTGACCCAAATGAACGGCGCGTATTGCGTGCGCGTACTTGGTTTCTGTAGGTAATAATTCAATGATATAGTGCTATCTTAGTGAATTCACACAGACTACAACAGAATATGTTGAGTTCATTAGCTATAAGGTTAAGGGTGCGGAGCGCGACCGTGAGCGAAGCCTCGTGCGGCCGGCGGCGGCGTCGCACGTACCCATCCGGCACTGACACTGACAAATACACTCTCTCCAGTAAATCCGCGTGATGTATCCTGCCCCTGATAATGTTGTGGATATAAGTTACAAGTGTGAGTTGCCTCCTAACGTTTAATTCATTATATCCAACCATACCCAACACAAACAGAGTCGGATACATCAGCGGATAAAATGGATAAACTCCATATTGTTTTAAATATATATACCTTATAAATTTATTTTGTACTCTCTCCAACATGATTCTATATTTAGTTTCATGTGGGGCCCAGATAACTGCGTTATACTCTAATTGGCTTCTTACTAAAGTGTTATATAATGTTAAAATAGCTTTAATATTTGTAAAACTTTTTACAGTTCTTAGTAAAAGCCTAGGTTTCTGTATGCCTTTTTGCAGACATTAAGTATATGATCACGAAACGTTAGCTCAGTGTTAAAAAGAACTCCTAGATCCCTCACTTCTTTGACCCTAGTCATTGGTATCCCATCCACTCTATAGTTATTACAGATAGGGGTGTGTGCCCGTGAGAAAGTAATTGTCATACACTTAGATGTGTTAAACTGTAATAAATTGAGCTTGCTCCATGTTACCACCCTGTCTATTTCACTTTGCAGCCTTATACAATCTTCCGTGCTTACTATTGGAAGAGATAACTTAAGGTCGTCAGCAAATAACAGACATCTAGCATCCCTTACAACATTGGGTAAGTCATTTATCATCAGGAGAAATCCCAAAGGGCCTAAATTACTCCCCTGATTCACCCCAGATCTAGCAAAATAAGCCCCCGATTGACATCCCCCATAATCTATGTATTGCTGCCTATCACACATATAACTCGCAAAAATCTTAAGTAGATTACAATTACAGTCACAATAAGATATTTGCATTATACTAAAAATAATTTTGCATATAGCGAACAATTTTATTATTGTCGTAGATACGTAAGTAGGTACTTACGACATGACGTACACGGCTGATTCGAGAACGGCTTTGCAGCTCCCATTTACCCATATTTTTATTCGTGTTTACAATTCAAGCCTATATAAAATTGATAGATTCAAATGCGTTGTAGTATATGTATTAGACGTTGTACCTACAGACACCTCGCTGCCTACTCAATCATTCAAAAGCGCTAATTGCTCCTTCCAAAACTCGGCTCATCCCGAATAAACCTTTTGCTAAAGCTAATGGTGTCTATATTTTATACATAGAGTCTTGTTTTACGTGCGTATAAAGAGATAAATAAAACGTTTGATGTGTTCACTTTTATTTGATTTAAGTGCTGCGTGACGTATAGGTAATGTATTAGGTGTAAGTTGTTTTGAAGTTATTTTGAAGTTTTTGAAGATGAGGTGTACAATAGTACATGTAGGGTGCTAGTGTAGGTTCTATTTCTGTGACAATGAAAGGATTACTCTGTTTTTAAGTTATGATATCATCAGTGGGCATAGTTGCGGGTTTCAAATCAGTTTATCGTTCCTCGGCAATTCACGAGTGTCGAAGCTCGTTGTATTTAATGATATAGTTGCAGCTCCTTACAAAGATAACATGTAAAACCATTATACTGGCAGTTAAAAAGAGGGGCCACGAGGTTTATTGCCCGTTCTTTCTCGTGGTTCTACCTATTGCATTGCGAACGTGGCAGTAAATGTAAATGTAGAATCATTTAGTAATTAACATTAATTTTTGACGTTCATAAGCGTCACTTTGTGGCCTAAAAGAATAAATGATTTTGACTTTGACTTTGATCAGTGCTGCTGAACCTGGCTGTACAAGAGTGTACAGGTAGCAATTGTAAGATTTAGCCACTTTTCTTCGGAATATCGAGACTGACCGTAAGTGATTGAGTGGTTAATATTAACTTTTGAAATAATATGTAACGTGGTGTTACTCAAACCATCGACAAGAATGTTATCTTAACTTAAATAGTTTAAACTGATTTTTGGGTACTGTTAATAATTATAAATGTGTGTTTGGTTACTCTTTACTGCTATAATCGACTTACACGCGGGCAGAACCGCGGCCGAAGTCTAGTACTTTACAGTCGGGCCATGTGTGCCCGTTTGTCAGCCTGTTCTTGGTTAAATTTGAAGACTCGAAAACTATAATTATTTCAGAATTAAATCCAGCCATAGTTTTCATAAATTGCAACTCAGATTGATATTCGTTAGCCTATGTTTTAAAAGTGCTGAAAAAAAGGTGATGCGTTTGAAAAATGCGTGTAAAACTATGAAATCAACAATGAATTGATTGCTCTCATACACGTCGATGTAATCGTAATTCTTCAAACTATTCTGTTAATATTAAGTCTTTTTCAGCACATTGCCATCTAATAAGTATTATTCTAGGGTTGATTTGCAACTTAGATGTTATTTGCTGCGACCATACTAAATCAAAATGCCACAAATCATTGAATCAAAAATCTCCTAAAAGCGCTTATCTTGGTAGAATAATATACAGCCTATAAAAGCTAGGTGGCGACACGAACAATAAAATATAACATAAACCATTTACATCGTCGTTCGACCGGCGCGCTTAAAATTCGACCTCATCATAAAATCGGCAATGGAAACGTTATAATATTGTGACGCGTTAAAATGGGGGCACTTACAAGCTATGGAACTAATATTATAAATTTTTTGCTACTGATTGATTGGTTTATCAATTCTAGAGCCGCCAACTTTGGAACTTTGCATCGGGTATGTTATAAGGTAAAAAGTCGTTATAAGCAGTCAGAACCTCTGAATAAACTGACACTAGTCTTAATCATGGAATGTTGTTATCCCTTTGGATTACGGCGGTCAGACAGGTAGTTGCTCAGTGGAAAAGCATAGCGAGACAGGCAGCAAAAAAAGCAGAAATGAGAAGGGTATTCGTATGAAAGTCTTTTTCCATATGCTTAACTCAATATGCTTTTTGAAATTTGCTTAAGACGATGTCTGTAGGATCAACTGTCCTGCAGCTGATCTAGTAATTTTTTACCCTGACCGCTAAGCCTGAGGTCGTCGGTTGGATCTCAACCAATGAAATAATTGTGCTCATAACACAAAGATTTGTCTTAGTTTAGTGTGATGAGCTTGATTATTTTTCTGTGTCCGGGTGTTATTGATGTACATATTTAACTGATTGCCATAATAGGAGTTCTACTGGTTTTAAGATTAGATGACCGTGTGAGTTGTTCTAGGATATACTATATAACTAGCTACAAATAAAACTACATAGGTATCCTTGCGGTTTGTACACAATCTATGAAATTTCAAAATCCAATCGAGTAGATTGATGGCTGTTTGCAATTGATTCTCGACGTAGAGATAATTTAGATGCAAAAGCGGCGGCGTGGCCGGGTGGTAATTAAATATCGTCGCCTTTGTGGAGCATCGGTCATTTCACAGGTCACCTCTGGAGCAAGATGACGTCACATTGATTTAACTTGTCTACAGATTCGGGTGTTCATAAATGATGAGTATGCATTAGGTACTTCAACGGTGTATTAAATGAATAAAAGCACCAAGAGTACCTAATCAATGAAATCTTTGGGTATGTTTGGAAAAGTATATATCTGTTGGTCCCGGTACTACTCTCAGGACAAAGCGTTAGCCAATGACGAAGGCCTTCGGGCAGTCAGAAACCTCAGAGTAGGCCACACACTCGAAAAATAAATAAAGTAGCGCAACGTATAATATATACAATTTATAAATTCCATTCTGCCTCTTAATTGAACTTATAGTGCAATCAAATGTCAGCATACATTTAAGAAATTGTAGCGGGAGCTACATACAACTGAGGCCATCAAGTGAGCGAAGACGAAGTCTCAACAAACAACAATATGGCGACATCTATCGGACACGATACTACGGAAAAAAGGTGTTGAATCGCGCAAACAGAGTTTGCACACGAAGTTGACTATATTTAGAACTTCTCAAATACGTCCGTTGGACTGACAGTCCACCAGGCACAATCACCCAGCCTGGTTAGAGGATCCTCCCTCTAGTTGGAGGAACACTACACCTTTCTTCCTCCACAAAATCTTGGTATAATTGTTTCAATTTTGCTCCTTTTCGATTAGTTCTCAAATTAACTGCTCTAAAATGTTTTTACGGGAATTATTTTTTTTAATGTTGAACGGGTTTTGCCATTAACAGTTATGAATAAGATATGATAAGCTAGAGTGAATAGATTTATCGACATACTATACTTATTATATGCACTCTATTACAGGTAATCCAGAATAGCCTGTGGTTGAATGGACATTAAAATATTTTTTTGCTTAGGTCACAACTTAACTCTTATGCTTCTGCTACACCTGCGTTAGCGTTAACGTTAATGGCAATGGCCAATAACGCGTTAGCTATCGCGTTAAAAAATTCACATTGGAAATTAGAATTTTAACGCGTTAAAACGTTGGCCACATCTACGTAGCGCCTAAATTAACGCGCTAATTGAGTTTCGCACGTGTGGATTTTGCCGCTCATTGCGATAAAAAGTTGTTGATGTGTGTCACTGTACAGCCTTCAAACTATCCTAAAACACAAAAATCATACAAAATATCAATCAGTTGCAACGTTTTCTTTACACACTTTCCCATTTATGATATTCGACTGATGAAATGAACAGGTCTCATGAAGTATCGGGATATATCTTACGGGATACAGATCGTCTCTTCTCTCCCGCTTCGGACTTTGCTGTTATGCGTGTTCGTAGCGAATGGCTCTTGAATGTTGCCGTATCTGGCAGGCTGAGGCATTCATGCTGAGTATGAAAACACCACGGGCGGAGCGGCAGAAAGCATTTAAAGTCATTTCATTCATGTTTTTGTATTAATTTAAAGGTAAAATAAGGAGGCCAAAAATATATTTTAATTTTACTATATTTATTGTGACGAATAAATCCTAATCTTGATTTTAAAACATTTCGTTTATTGCCTTGTACCCAATACTGCATACAGGCTGTAGGCGGACTTAAGAATCTGCAAAAAGTAGAATGCAGAAGTATTAACATACATAGGTATAGTTATTTAGCTCATTTTATCGCAGTTTTAATTAGCTATAGAAAATTTGTATATCATATAATGTTCAAAAGTACAAGTGCATCGCTTGTTACTCAAATGAATAGAAGGTATTTTTAGCTCAAACAGGAGCAATAAAATCATGTTTATTGTAAAGAAAACATGAATTAAGCAAAGCTCTTGAATATTGCTGTAGATGATAAGTTTCCTAGACAATGCAGCGATGTCTTCTAAATTATGCTGGCATGTAAGTCCAAATGGAGTCCACAGAATAGAGAGATTTTTTGCTAGCCATCAGTAGGCCAATGTTTTGCTAGAGAACTAAGTGCTATATTAATCGACTCCCATAAACATCCCTCTCCTGTTGTGTTGGCGAGAGTTTCAAAATATTCCTTACGCTCCCAGACTAGAGTGGTGCATATAGAAAACAAGTAACTGTATTGTATAATGTAAAGATTATGTACTTACCTATTAATGTCTACATTTTACAATAGAGAAGTGACATACAGTATTCAACGTAGGTATATTACCGAAACAAAAGTGTTGAGCGAGAGCGGTATAATGCCCGACACAGTGGGCGAGAGGGCGCGCGACCAGCGCAGCATGGCGATGAGCAGCATACGGCGGAACTTCGGCGACACCGACACCCAGTCGCTCAGATATAACGAGTTTACTACTGATTCACTCTGAAATATTAATTATTTCCTTATTATATTAATAATTTGATGCGATTAGACGCTTCGCCACTGCGCATCATTATAAAAGCTTAGGATGTGCTGCTAGATCTAATTCGTAAGGTCTGTCAAAGTTAACACTATGTATAATTGTACCAAATCAATAACAAACTCGTTCGCTACCTAGAAGATCACTCTCTCATCAGTGATCGTCAGTATGGCTTCAGACCGAAACGATCAACGGGTGATCTTCTAGCGTATATCACTCACCTTTGGGGTGAGGCGATGGACAGGCATGGGGAGTCGTTGCCTATTAGTCTCGACATCTCCAAAGCCTTCGATAGAGTCTGGTATCGTGCGCTTCTTTCCAAGCTTCCAGCCTACGGCTTGCCGCCTCGATTGTACAACTGGGTTGCCAGCTTCCTGCATGAGCGCCGTATCCGAGTCCTTTGTGACGGTAAGTCTTCGAAGTTTCTCCAGGTGAATGCTGGTGTGCCTCAGGGGTCTGTGTTATCGCCCACGCTTTTTCTTCTGCATATCAATGATATGCTCACTTTTGGGGGCATACATTGCTATGCAGATGACAGTACTGTACATGGGCGATATCTCGGACACCCTGCGGCTAAGCAAGCCGATACAGAGGAGTATAGGCGAACACTTGTTGCTGAGCTTGACTGGGTTCTGAATTGCATCTCGCATTGGGGTGATGACAACCTAGCCAAGTTCAACGCATGCGCATTCTCAGCTAAGGTATCTCCATTCCTTCCCCATCCCTCTCTTCTGGACACTCCACTACCGATTCAAGACAGCCTCAATATCCTGGGTATGGACATACGCAGAAATCTTAACCAGAAAAACTACATCGAGGGTGTCATCAAATCCGCATCTCGGAAACTCGGAGTCCTGAACAAGGTGAGGAGGTTTTTCACGCCGGAGCAGTTGTGTCTGTTATACAAGACCTAGGTTCGCTCCTGCGTGGAATACTGCTCTCACCTTTGGAATGGCTCCGCTCAGTACTTATTCGACGCCCTCGATAGGTTGCAGCGGCGTGCTGTCCGTATCATCGGGGATCCAGAGGCCACTAAGACTCTTGAGTCACTGCAATTACGCAGAGACGTGGCCTCAATGGCTGTCTTCTACCGTATCTATCACGGTGAGTGCTCCGAAGAGCTCTTTCAACTAATCCCACCCTCTCCTTTTCTATCCCGAACGACACGTGCTGGGTTAAGGTGCTGCTCTTACACGGTAAAACAGATACCGTCACGCACCAAACGGTTCGGCGCCTCTTATCTCTGCCGAACCATTAAGATGTGAAACTCTTTACCAGCCCACGTGTTTCCCTCCAATAATGAACCTGGGTCCTTTAAGCGAGGCGGGAAAAAGCTTTTCTCAAGGCCGTCAAGGTGAGGGCCATCATGCCATAATGCCATGCTGGCTGCTGGGATGATGGCCATCTCTATGGGTCTTCACTGACTGCTTAAAATCAGGCAGCATGGAGTCAATTTGATCGGCAATAATAAAAAAAAACAAAAACAATATGTAAAAGAAAAATCCCACAGGAGTAATAATTCAATCTGTCTTGACGCAGTGCTATGTGGCGAGACGGCCGCTTAAACCTCTACATCATCATCGTCCCAGAGTTATCCCAGTTTCAACCCGGAGTCCGCTTTCTAGTCTAACCAGATTTGGCTGAATATTAGCTTTTCCACGGAGCGACTGCCTGTCTGACCCCCGCAACCCGAAGGGATAGCGATATCCCATGGTTTAGACTAGTGTCAGTTTATTTTAGAGGTACTGACGCCCTATAACCACTGCCAAAGATCTTCATGATAGCCGGGATAGACAGCTTAACGTACTTTCTGAGGCACGGGACAAGTGATAATTAACAATTCAATACGCACATAACTCCGAAAAGTCTTCTGCATGGCAGTCGGTTGGTATCTCTAGTGGAGATCTATCTCTAGGGCTATCGCCGCTTAAACTACTTCATCATACGTATAATAAAGAATTGTATTACTTCTCTATTTAAATACTAGCCGTTTCCCGCGGTTTCACTCGCGTCCTGACGGAACTACTTCGCGTACCCGAAAAACCCAAATATCTTACGGACCCCTATATTTTCTAAAATAAAATAAAGCCTATGTTACTCGCAGATAATGTAGCTTTCTAATGGTAAAAGAATTTTTAAAATCGGTCCAGTAGTTATTGAGTTTATCCATTAAAAACAAACAAACAAAAATACAATTTTTTCCTGTTTATAATATTAGTGTAGATATATCTCATGGTGGCTAATCTTGCATGCATAATTCGATTGGAGTCGATGCCAGCTTCAATGGGTGTTCATTGTGTCCGTTGGTTGTATGTTTGTAAAGTCCCCCGCGACATAGGCTTTATTCCTAGTGCAGGAGTTGTCTTTTAAAAAATTAAAGAAAGAAGAAGAAAGAGCTTCGATTAGCAGTTTTGTGAAGTTCCTTCTACTGACCTCGTATTGTACAGAGTTGCCAAAATAGCAGTAAAGAAATACTTGAGTTGAGAAGATCAGCACCAATACACTCTGGAACATAAACGGCACGGATCCTACTGCCACCTGGAAAACATAAAAGAAATAACCACTTTGAAGAAGAAGACGATACGGTATATAAAAATAATATTAGCCAGCACCAAGTATTGAAAAACAGCCTATTCATGAAGTAGCTAATCTTGCATGCATAATTCGATCGGAGTCGATGCCAGCTTCAATGGGTGTTCATTGTGTCCGTTGGTTGTATGTTTGTAAAGTCCCCCGCGACACAGGCTTTATTCCTAGTGCAGGAGTTGTCTTTTAAAAAATTAAAGAAAGAAGAAGAAAGAGCTTCGATTAGCAGTTTTGTGAAGATCCTTCTACTGACCTCGTATTGTACAGAGTTGCCAAAATAGCAGTAAAGAAATACTTGAGTTGAGAAGATCAGCACCAATACACTCTGGAACATAAACGGCACGGATCCTACTGCCACCTGGAAAACATAAAAGAAATAACCACTTAATGAAGACGATACGGTATATAAAAATTATATTAGCCAGCACCAAGTATTGAAAAACAGCCTATTCATGAAGTAGCTTCAATTTTCAACCTTTGAGGAACCACTTTAAATTTAAATTTCACTTTGTTTATTACTTAAGAGAATAAAGGATCTTAATTTTGAGGAAGCGGCGAAAATCTCATGGAAAAACTTTTAAATCGCCAAGTTTCACTATCAAAAGAGTATCATTATACAATGACTGATAGATATAAAACATGATATTACTCCTTTGAGATAAATAATGTAAGTATATTAGCATAATTTATTACTTACAGAGCTCATTCTATACACCACCATACACAGTGTTATAGAAGATGTGAAGAATTGAAAAGACATGGCCGGATTGAATATTGCATTTATTTTTTTTTGTGTACCTGCAGGACAAATAAATAGCTATTATTTTTATTCAAGGTGCTTAGTGAGGTTTAATGTCATTGCCTAGTAAATATTTATACAAAATATCTAAGAAAGTCGACATCGTGTGTTAAATTTGGGCCATGTGTAGTCTTGTACCATAATCATGCATTTAATTCTAACTATATTTTGACCATACTGGTTAAATACCTGATGCCTTTTTGATCAATATAACGAGGAAAGTTTAATGATTGCTAATGAGGCTAATTTTGCAATCAATTTATTTACGTGCTTCACAATCAGTTACATGCATTTACGAAATTTTGGATGGTTATATCGTACCCGACTATTTATCATTCTCAATATCATGAAGGATTTGAAGACAAAGAAAACTTACCTAAATCATAATTTATACATTAAGAATAATAATGAAGGTGTTTTCATTCATAAAAGACTTGTTATAGACCTGAACAACTTAGAGCTACTCAGAACATAAGTGCAGTTCATGTTTTGCATTATCAGCTGTAAGCAATCAGTAATTCAATTTGTTTTACTGCGACTGCAATGCTGCTCATTTTACCCAAAAAAAATATGTTCGCCAACATAACTTACCAAGCTAACTTCTCAAACCGCTGCACATAATATACAAATCGCCCCTTTAACTCTGCGTCAGTCACATCCCTGTATTGGCAGATCTCGTTCGTATCGTCAGTATCGAACAAATGCTCCAGATTGTGCTTTATAATCTTCAATTGGACTTCCGCCTGCGCGTAGTATGTGGACACAAGGCAGTCAAGAGCTATGTGGCCCAACCCCACCCAGAACATTGGGGCTACCTCCAATGCTACTGATAAAGAGAATCTGTTGACAAAGGCGTCATCAATGTATGACAATTGTATGTATCTATAAGCAAACTTATTAAGTTTAGTGCGCGTTTCAAGAAGATTTTCATACACATGCAATTCTTTTAAGGTGCTACCTTACTGTTAGTATTCGTCTGTTATCTGACATTACAGATTTTTATTTTAAGCATTACGTTATAATATTGCCACTCTGAGTGATGAACATTCACTTAGAATGAAACATGTCGAACTCAACTCGATTTTGAGTATTTAGTTTGTCGGAGATTGGAAAACGGAACGTCAAATCTTAATAGATTTGGGTGTATTCGGATACGATGGTTGGCAACACTGAGGTTGGCAGTTGACAGCTGTCAATGTCATTAGATTTTTTTATAAGCCAAGTCTAAGTTATAAGCATACAGTAAGGATATATATATATATATAGTCTAAGTTATAAGTGAACGTGGAGCTGTCAACGGACACGTTGGTGACAGACACAGCGGAAGAAACAAGTGTCCACCTACGTCCGACTTCGCCGCGTTTCCAAAAGTTATCCATCCGAGCCACGTGTGCCAAAAATGAAGATACCCATCGTTAAGTTTATTTCGTAAGTGTGCCGAGCGCGGATATCTTGATACGATGTCTTAATTTCATCATCATCAGCCTTTAACAGTCCACTGCTGGACTAGGCCTCTCCTTTGAAAGGAGGAATTGGCCTACTATACCACGCTGGCCAAACGGGTTGGTATAGGGTTTGAATCAAGTTTTCCTTCTCTTACAGTGCTGTTCTCTGCATAATATGCTTCCTCTGTCGGCTCTTACGACACCCATGGAATGATATGGGGTGGTGACGATCCGTCTTCTTAATCCGTCACCACACGGACTACATGTCTTAATTTACGTACGGAAAAAACCGTATTATATCAACTATTTATAAAGTGGCGAAAGTAGGTTTGAGCGGTCACCTCGCCACTTAGCACTGCACCTAGTCTTGGTTTGGTTTGATTCCCACACGGGATAAAACTTTGTGCGATCGACAAAGCTTTGTTGAATAGTCCTAATGTCCCCTGCGATAGACAGTTTTAACATGGTTCAGGAGCTTTTTAAAGGGTGCGTTCAACAAGGTTGACCCTAAAACGCGACAAAATATTGTCTGATCTACAAATATAAACAAGTAACGTATTGTAATTCGTATAGTTTGTTAGTCCCTCTACATAATTATAATCGCTCACAGTAATATATAGTTACTGTAGAACCATTAATTGTTATTACTTACGTGCTCCAAGTATCCGTAGCAAAGGGTACATAAGAAGGCACAACCGCGGTTGGGTCCTGATATCTTCGCATGAAGTGCGACGTCGGCCAAAACAGCGCAGACACAGAAACACCAATCAGTATTAACTTCATCAAACGGTGCATAGCTGTTTGATTGTTTAGTAGGAGCTCTGCGTCTTTCTCACTTTTAGCGCTGAATATAGGTTCTGGAAACAATAGGTAAGTTGTGTTATCAAGATTAGAAATAAAATTATTTAATACTAGATGATGCACATTTTTTAATTTCACTTTTTCTGCCCGATCCCATGGAAATGTCAGGAAATCCCTTTTTAGAGCACCCCTACAGTCTCCTAGGAATATACATGCCAAATTTCACCTTCTTGCACTTAAAATTTGGCTGTGGCTTGTTGGTTAGTCAGTCAGTAACGCGAAAAAAATATAGGTATACATCATCATCCTCCTAGCGTTATCCCAGTTTCAATCTGGGGTCCGCTTACTAGTCTAACCGGATTTGGCTGAATATTAGCTTTTCCACGGAGCGACTGCCTGTCTGACCTCCGCAACCCGAAGGGATAGCGATATTCCATGGTTTAGACTAGAGTCAGTTTATGTTAGAAGGTACTGACGCCCTGTAACGATTGTCAAAGATCTTCATGACAACCGGGACCGACGGCTTAACGTGCTCTCCGAGGCACGGGACAAGCGATAATTAACAATTCAATACGCACATAACTCCGAAAAGTCATTGGTGCGCGCCGTGGATTCGAACCCGATACCCTCTGCATGGCAGTCTGTTGGTATCTCCACTAGGCTATCGCTGCATTTTTTTTTTTTTTTTTAATTTTATAGGTATACATATACATATTAATAAATTATTTAAGTAAATTTATGAAAGAAATAAATTTCATTAAGATAATTGAGCTGTGTTAAAAACTTGTTTAACTTTGTATGATACGCTACTATTATTTAGTCAGAAAATTTGATTACACATAAAATTATAAATACATACTGGTGAGATTATTAATTAGAATCAATCGGAAATATTGTGCCGAGGTAGAATGGATAAATAAATCATTTTTCTAACGCAGTAGGAAGAAATCCTACATCATCGATGGGAACTTAAAATCTTGAACCAATTTAATAAGTACTGTTCACACATGAACATGCCATATCAGCGATATAATCCTACGTGAGTATTTACTGGAACACAGATTGTTCGTGATTTATATTAAACTAGAAGACGCCAGCAGCTACGCCTGCATTTTTTAAATTTACCCGTTTTGGCCGATACCGTGGGAATTTCGGGAAATCCCTTCTTAGTGCACCCCTACGGTCCCCAAGGAACATACATGCCAAATTTCAGCTTCCTGCGCCCAATAGTTTCGGCTGTAGCGTGTCTGTCAGTCAGTCAGTAACGCAAGGATTTTATATATTAAGATTAAGAAAAAATCACGTATTCACGTAAGGCATATGCCGCTGAGATGGCACCTTTCACACACAGCACACAACTGTAAAGTTGTGTGTGTGTACATAGGATAAGTTTAGTATATAAGATCATGTATAATAAGAAATAAAGCAGTCACAAGTTCAATCCGTCTTAGCCTCGATCCCCTTCCCACACCTCTGACGGTGGCCAAGACACCTTTAGCCATCAATACCGATCAGCTCGATGAGTCTGTTGAGTTGGCCGTCAGAAAGCCCTTGTGCATACATAAGCCAAGATAAAGGCTACTAAGTGTGCTGTGTGATCAAGGTTCTCAGGCTTCATTCTCACAGAAGAAGTAGCCAAATTACTATCCTACACTCGCAGAAAAATAAAGTGCGAGATAGTAGGTATCGGTGATGGAACACCGAAGACTTCAAACCACAGTGTTGAAGTTAACTTATTACAAAGGTACGAACAGTTGCTTTGCTTCCCTGGAGTGGTGAAGAACATGCAATTAAATGAAAATTGCATCGTTGACCAATTATTTAAAAATCAAACTAACACAAAATTTTCTACAAATATCACTACACTTAAAGTCAAGTCATATACGTTGGAATCATCTATGCACTGGTTGTTTATAATAACCACCAATTAGCGAGAAGAGATAATTATTCGAGATGTAGAAGTCAAAAATCACCGACAACGGTATAACAAAACGAAGCCAATAACTGTATAGTACGCCACACCCACAACGTGCACCACATCAAGACCACAAACAACCATCTACGCACACTGCATGGAACACCATCTACAGCCAGCCGAATCATCTGCTGAAGCCTCCCAGGAAGCAGCCACGGAACCAGGACACGGCCAAGGATGACTCCTTAAAATTATACCAACTGGAGTTGCCTGTTCCTTGGAGAGGCCAGAATGTTCACACATGAACATGCCATATCAGCGATATAATCCTACGTGAGTATTTACTGGAACACAGATTGTTCATGATTTATATTAAATTAAGAAAAAATCACATATTCACGTAAGGCATATACCGCTGAGATGGCACCTTTCACACACAGCACACAACTGTAAAGTTGTGTGTGTGTGTACATAGGATAAGTTTAGTATATAAGATCATGTATTAAAAGAAATAAAGCAGTCACAAGTTCAATCCGACTTTGCCTCGATACCCTTCCCACACCTCTGACGGTGGCCAAGACACCTTTAGCCATCAATACCGATCAGCTCGATGAGTCTGTTGAGTTGGCCGTCAGAAAACCATTTCCACCATACCTAATTCCTACCCACAGACCGTCTGTCATCATAGGTCTCCGGTGGCAGATATCCCGCACCTATCTATATAAGTATATATAAATACGTATAGTAGGGCTAGGATCTAATAGGAATTGTAGGGACATATAGGATTAGGGTCTTAGGCGCGTACGAATCGTAGGTCTGTATCACAGCATACCACAGTAGTACCACGATAGTACGTGCCATAGGTTAAGGGCCTAGTAGTAGGTGCGTATAAGTGCTGGTCTGTATCACAGAATACCACAGAGCACCAAGCCTATACGCCTTATACGCTAGGTACAAGTTAGGATAGGTTTAGGATATATATAGGTATAAGGGGTAGGATAACTAGGATAGGATATTATAGGTGATAGGCTAAGACTCTAGGATAGTGTAGGTTAACAAGTTAGATTAGTCCCTTAGCTATTAAACACTCCCTGTACAGTTGGGTTAATAGCGTAGGGCTGTTATCCCGCTGTTATACTTGTTAAAGTACAAAGAACACCTAAACACAAAACGCGGATCCCGAGCTACACGTGCTTTGGGCAACCGGGAAAGCGCTAAGACGATAATGACTTACAACTCGAAACAACTATTTGTGGACTACACAAAGTGTTGTCCATTGTGGGTAGTGAACCTACGGCAACAAAAATCGGCGCAGTGTCATGCAGTGATCTGGTTATACTAACATGCATCTCTTTTCTTCTCAAAACTTAAGCGGTGCTTCTACTTAAGTAGAAAATTATACTCAAGTAAAAACTTCAGAGTATCTACATACATTTATTGTGTAAACAACTGACCGTCAATACTTCGATTGATTATATCGATCTTTGTTATTTGCAAGTTTAACGTGAGGTGCTTCACTATCAAGTTCATCTGTGGCACCAACATCGACACGGCCTCGAACACATCCTCCATGTTGTCAAGTCTCTGTAATATGACATCATAATTGTGATTAGTAGTGAGGCAGCGATAGCCTAGTGGAGATACCAACAGACTGCCTTGCAGAGGGTCTCGGGTTCGCATCCACGGCGCGCACCAGTGATTTTTTGAAGTTAAGTGCGTATTAAATTGTTAATATGCTGAACTGGTCTCCTATTTCTATAGACGACAGGCGTGTATATTTGTATAGGTACCTAGGCGTGTATATTGTAGTCAATTTTGTCACATTGGTTTTTCAAGTCTTTTGTCTGTTAGAAAGAAGTGCTTTTTCTTTCTTTCTCTTTCTTTTCTTCTAATAAAATTATCGCTTGCCCTGTGCCTCGGAGAGCACATTAAATCGTCCGGTCCCGACTGTCATGAAGATCTTTGACAGTCGTTATGGCGAGACAGTACCCTCAAATAAAATGATACTGGTAGGATTTGGCAGGATTATATTTACGTACAGATGTAGTAAGTATAAGGCACAGAATTCACGCATTATATTAATTAGAAATTCAGGTCCAGTGAAACAAGGCACAAACATATACATATCTCAGATTATATAAGGCGTGAATCCAGTTATTGAAATCATCTGAAAAACTAAGAGGCTGTAGTTTTAACATAAACATAATTGTCGTCTTACCAGCACCAAGAACGCGATATATTGCAAATTACGCACTATTACCAATAAAAACGCGAGAGGTCTGTATATCTGATGGCATATCCATTTCATTCGGTTTTTCGGTTTATTCAAAAGCTTAAAGAACCCTGCCCAAATTATTACTTTGTATACAACAAAGAAAGACTCAAATGGTTTTATCTTTGACCCATCCATTATGGATTTTGTATTTTGAATTGCTGTGTAGTCTATGATCGAATTCAGTGATTACTGAGCTTTACAATTGTGTAAGCAATTTGGTAAGTTACGTTAGAACAGAATAATTCATTAGTCGTTCAATGGAACTATCGTTAATTACCTAATTAATACCCAAAGCTTATTCACATAAATAACTAATTAAGTGGGAATCCATACGAGTGACTAAAATTGAAATGTTTGTCAGTGCTTTAAAAATAAACCTAAGAGTCACATATTAATTTAATTATTATGATGAGATGCTTAGTGAAGATCATTTGCACAACGGATCATCAGAATCTGGCATCATGTAGTGTGAAAATGTTTAATGTTAAAATACCAATACAGATTGTAACCAATAAAAAAGTTTGTAATTATTTATCAGTGATTTACCTAAATATAAAAATTACAGCCACGAAATCATTTCTTAAAATTGGTGTATGTGATTGTCACACTACCTACAGTCATCCAATTTTAGATTACTTTTCCTGTCGCTCTGTCTGAGCGTTTGTCCCAAATAGGTCTCACAAATATCAATGAAAATTTCCAGCGATTAAATAAGTACATGGGATCTCATGTTTGTAAAGATACATATGCATAATAGCCCACGTGCCGCGCAGACAAAGTCGCAGATATAACTAGTATGAAAAGAATATCGTTTTTTATATGTAATTATCATGTATGTATTTTGGCCCATTAAAATTATATTGCTCCTCATTCTAAATGCTGGTAATATTAAACTGTTACTTAGTTGTGTCCTCGTAATCGTCAAGTATCGTATTAATCAAGGACTGTTGAGCAATTAAATTATTTAGACATGGACACATTATGTATACATCGATTTTTATTTTCCGTTACTCATTTTTAATCTAAACGGGAATATGGCACATTAAGCATTTTCAGCATTATTACAAGGCCTAAATACCTACACGTTCGTCACGTTGTGCCAATTTTTCAGACCTACTCATGTAATGTGCGTAGAGATACCTGCGAGAAGGGTGCTCACCTATTATAACAGCACCTATTGACCAAAATCTACGGGTTAGTAGCCTGGGTTCACCCGTAGTCCATGAAAAGTTGTAAAGACACACATAAATGATAGGTCTCTTTCTACTCTCGCATGTAGCATAAAGTTGTTTTTCGAAAACACGAAACTGTTTCCTCTACCTTTTACTATATCGCCTAAGCCCTATCAGGCGTTATATTGTCAATTTGCTACTGTATTATGGGTTTCATAATCACATCTGAGTGTAATGATACTAAATAGGTACTCCTACTAAAATAAAATAAATACTTAATAGCTCTTCTGTAAACCTATGTGGGACAAAGAACAATAAATTTCTAACTACCTTAAGAGACTGTTTTCTTTAATTTAGTTTAGTAAATTCAGAGGTCAAATATGTTATCCAGGTAGGAATATAATTGTTCATGTCACTCACACAATGCTAAATAAGACAAAGAACAATAAATTTCTAACTACCTTAAGAGACTGTTTTCTTTAATTTCGTTAAGTAAATTCAGAGGTCAAATATATTATGTTATCCAGGTAGGAATATAATTTTTCATGTCACTCACACAATGCTAAATAATATTAAATCGTGCTCTTGATATTTCGTATACACGCCGTATATGAGGAAATGAGTAAGTAATAAGTGTCCAAACAATTAAATCTCGTCGTTGCCTCGAGAACAACATGAGGCATATGAATTTCGCACTCAACGAATGATATGTTACACTCAGCTCGTTACCAGCCTGCAGACAACTCGGCTCACTAGGAACGGAAAAATAGCCTTATGCATCTTGTAGATTAGGAAAATATGTTTATTTTTACCGAGATATCAGCACATGAAAACTTGATCATGCGTTTGAATGACTCGTGCAAACTAGTATAACAGTAGTTTGTGATGTAACTTATCACAAAAATACTCAATAACCGAATGTAAAATGGTGAAAACATCGGAAAAATGGAAGTTATTTAGACCTTAAACAGTTGAGATCAATCTATGTGATTCAATAGGCTTGTGTCCTAAAATTTAATTAGTGATTGATTCGTTCTTTTATTAGATGTTAAACCGAAATAACTGAATTTTTGCTTCAAAAATCGATCAGCAACATTACTAAGTAATTACGGCTGTTTAAAAATCTTTTCGAATTTGACGCGAAAACGCTGTACACCATCATGGCGGTTGAGTGATGTCACGAAGTGCAAAACAAGACAAACCGTGAATGAAGTCTGGTCTGGTGTACCCACTTTTATTTTGTTATATTGGATTTGACAGGTACAAAGTTTGAGGTTTCAGTTGTATTTACTACCAAAACGTCGACAACATCAATAGCGAACGCACTGTGTGACACAATGGTCTCTGATTGGTGTTCACTGTCACAAGAATAAATATTTTTAGTTTTAGAATAATTTAGTAGGCAGCGATAGCCTAGTGGAGATACCAACAGACTGCCATGCAGAGGGTATAGGCAGGCCTGGCGCACTTAGCATTTTAGGTACAAACTTACAAGTACCTCGGCCGACCACGTCGACGTGGTTGGATTTAGTAGGTTGCCGCGCGCCGCTCACATTAGACGTCACGCAACGAGTGCGACCGCTCCGTATTTTCACGCGCCGTGTTCATACACACTGTTCAAATTATATACCTAAACGCCTTTAACAAGAAAAATGTATCATCACAAGTCTAATGCAAAGTATTGCTCAATTAACTGTGTGTCGAAAGCGACTTGAAAATTTGATTTGATTTTATTTATATTACGAGAGCAACTTGAAAATTTGATTTTTTGTTTGTTGAGATATCTTAACGATTATGGTGTCAAATTAAAGATCTAGTTCAAAAACCATTTTATCTGAACCATTTTGAATCATGTAAATCGGTCCACGCGTTTAGGAACTAACTAAGAATCAGTATAGTAAAAATGTAAACAACCAGAATTTTTGTGGTATTTGTTCTACGAGCTCAAATAGTGGGATAGGATACTTATATGATAATTATTTATTATTAGGTACGTGGTCAAGTAGGTAGATAGACGATGAATAAATATTATAGTTGCAGCGGCAAGTCAACAACCCTAGCGCGCCACTCCGCGCCAGACAGTGACAGCGTTATGTGTTAGAAAAGAAAGGGAACGGTTAGGTTAATATCGCATTAGGCACTGAGTGCTTATGCGAGTTGAATCGCACTTTGTTGCTTAGTAGCAAGAGTCGCAAATTCAATAAATTGGTTTGACAAGTGAATTTTCTGTACGTTAGTACTATTCTTTATTCCATGGTATAGGGTTCGAATCCACGGCACGCACCACTGACTTTTCGGAGTTATGTGCGTATTGAATTGTTAATTATCGCTTGTCCCGTGCCTCGGAGAGCACGTTAAGCCGTCGGTCCCGGCTGTCATGAAGATCTTTGACAGTCGTTATACCTCGTGTGTAAATACCTCTTAAATAAACTGACACTAGTCTAAACCATGGAATATCGCTATCCCGTCGGGTTGCGGAGGTCAGGCAGTCGCTCCGTGGAAAAGCTAATATTCAGCCAAATCAGGTTAGACTATAAAGCGGACCCCGGGTTGAAACTGGTATAACGCTAGGAGGATGATTTTTAGTTTTAGAATGCTAAAAATAAAATAAATCGTACTTTTTTATAATAAATAATAAACTTTATTGGCTACTACAAATAATAATGAATCTCTATAGATTCATTATTATTTGTAGTTGCCAATAACATAAATCGGTTTGATTGTAGTATCTATATACTACAATCAAACCGATTTATTCTTAGTGGACACAAGCCTATTGTATTATGTATACAAATCCAGATCCAATGAAAATTTGTGATTTTTATAAATATGATTATCTTGAGTCATGGATATGAATTATAATCAAGGCAATCCCCATACACGCTGAGAAATAGTTGTGTTAACGCAGGCGTTTAGTCAGCAAGATTAGCTTGTCGACTGTTTCAAGGGACAAAACTCCCTTTTTTCCAAATCCGTTGATTGCTCCAATGGACAAATGTCCCTTTTTTCTGAAGCCGTAGACTGCGCACAAGTAACTAATGTCTCTTTTATTAAAACTTTACGGATTGCGCTATATTATATATCAATAGACGCGTAATGAAATGAGCTTAGCGAATGATACCAAATAACACCAAATAATATACATGTAGGTAGTCCACGCAAAAGCAGTATAAAGTGAAAATTAGAAATATTTTCCCACCATTTTTGAGTGCGATTTTATACTTCTGACATATTCTTTTTTAATTAGAACAAATTTATTCTCATAAACTTTGATGTATCACAAATTATTTCATTTCTTTCCCAAAGAGTACCCAAGACAATCGAGACTTAAAACTAACCGACATGATTGCTTGCTGTGCAAACCTTCATTGTCATCATCAAATCTATGTCCCACAAGTAATGAGATAAGCCATGGATACCATGGCTTAATATATTAGACTTGTTAAAACAGATCGAATAATTTCAAACTCGAGGATTATACCAAAAACTCTTAGTAATGCTCTTGCCCACCGCATAAAAAAACATCATAAAATAAACGTAATAGGTATCATCCGAACGACTTGTTGACTTTCATAAAAATGACGAATGCTTCTTTGATGAAAATGACAAATATCTTAGAATAGACTTCTAATAGCCTATTCACTTCCTCGATACTTAGTCAACAGCTAGCTTATAAAAGCACATAGAAATTCACAATACCAAAATTCAGGCAAACACAGGCAGCAAGCACCAGCAATATTTCCAACCGTGACGTTCACCTAACTATTTCATTAACGCTAGTAAACAATGTTATTAAAATCCAGCGACACGTAAAACGGTATTCATAATATTGAAACGTTGCAAATGTATGTACACTAAATTGTGCAAGTTAGTAATTTTGAATTTGTAATGCAAAATATGAAGTGACAGTACAGATACGGAGCTCACCGGAACATGTCCCATTGGGGATCTTTGCATATTTGACAAATTTTCATTCGCACAAATAATGGGGCGAGAATTCACTTTAAGGATGTAAATAGCAGCTCATTGCAACCCTACTCCATACTATCTGCATAAATGATTAGAATTTGACAAAACAGTTTGTCAAATATGCAAAGATCCCCAATGGGACATGTTCCGGTGAGCTCCGTATCTGTACTGTCACTTCATATTTTGCATTACAAATTCAAAATTACTAACTTGCACAATTTAGTGTACATACATTTGCAACGTTTCAATATTATGAATACCGTTTTACGTGTCGCTGGATTTTAATAACATTGTTTACTAGCGTTAATGAAATAGTTAGGTGAACGTCACGGTTGGAAATATTGCTGGTGCTTGCTGCCTGTGTTTGCCTGAATTTTGGTATTGTGAATTTCTATGTGCTTTTATAAGCTAGCTGTTGACTAAGTATCGAGGAAGTGAATAGGCTATTAGAAGTCTATTCTAAGATATTTGTCATTTTCATCAAAGAAGCATTCGTCATTTTTATGAAAGTCAACAAGTCGTTCGGATGATACCTATTACGTTTATTTTATGATGTTTTTTTATGCGGTGGGCAAGAGCATTACTAAGAGTTTTTGGTATAATCCTCGAGTTTGAAATTATTCGATCTGTTTTAACAAGTCTAATATATTAAGCCATGGTATCCATGGCTTATCTCATTACTTGTGGGACATAGATTTGATGATGACAATGAAGGTTTGCACAGCAAGCAATCATGTCGGTTAGTTTTAAGTCTCGATTGTCTTGGGTACTCTTTGGGAAAGAAATGAAATAATTTGTGATACATCAAAGTTTATGAGAATAAATTTGTTCTAATTGGCCAGAATGGTTTACGTTTCAACGAAATCGTAGAATTTTCTAAATATATTAAACTTATATTTTATAATATTAGTATTTGATTATTATATATATGTATGTAAATAGTAGTACTCCACAAAAACGAAAGGCTCACCTACTCGTAAGGCTTACTTTTTTTGTTGTTTTTTATGTTAACCTTTCGAAACATAAAGGATACATCGTTTACGATTTGAATTGTTAATTTTAAGTGTCGGAATTATTGAGGACATCCTGCAGACAGACGTCCATTCCCGATCCGTATGAAATATGCGTCGTGGAAGCTGGTAATAAAAAAAATCCCACAAAGAATCAGGTCATAACTTCTAACGGGGTAGGCGTGAACTTCGGTCTCGGCACCACTCGCCCCTCGAATTTTGCCCCTAAATGCCTAAGTGTACAAAATCGACCCTTCGTATTTTAGGTACGTCAAATCGCCCCCGATTGTTGTTACGTTGAAAGTACAGTCAGCAACGTACAGATAGATTGATACGAAGTATGTACAAAGTACTAGTACCGTGATATTTATTTCAGTTACTGGATATATTTAATAAATACTATAAACTAAATATATACATATAATTCGTCTCGCTCTAACTAATCCAAATCAAATAGGTTAGAGCGAGATTGCTACGAGCTTTTAGATGTGTATTTTAAAAGTTAAAAAGAGGAGTCTACTGCGATTGCGTAAGTTAGAGTGAGATGGTAATATAACTATCCACCATCTTATAACCCGCGGCGTGATTGGGCCATATAGCTGGTAAGGAGCACTTTTTGACGCCTAAAACTTACTTAGGCTATGTTTCGACTCATACCTTTTACCGATTACATATATTTGGTACAAAAAAGTGAGGACGATAAATTAAACAACTCAGCTTGAAATCAAAAATATTTAATGTAGAATATAAGCAGTTAGAAACAAAATTAAAAATAACGCATGCTTTGAATAAACATAGATCAACAGATTGAGATCGTTACATTCTGCAGCGAGCTTCAATAAGGACGTCCTTGAAATGTGTGTTACTTATCATAATTGATCTATTTTTAGCACTATACCCATAACTAGGCGCCAGTAGCACAGTCCTAGTTATGGCACAGAATACAATAATAGAAGAAATACGAAATTGAGACGTTGTCTCTCACTCACCAAAGGAATGGATTTTCAGAAAGGGTAAATTACGAACTTAGGCTTAGCAGGTGAAGCGATGATATTGTTTGTCGAGGTCGCAAATTCAATCGCACATCATGAAATGAAATGAAATCTTTATTCGCATCGGGTTGATGTTCATCAGTTATTATTAAATTTTCAGTTTATATTTAAAAGAGGTTGTGTGTAAAATTTCTCTTTTATTCGAGCTGTGATTTATTGCTCAAAAAATATTTTCCGCATTTTATCTCAAAATATCTCCGCATTTTACAAATAGTATTATACACGGGTGAAATCTAACATTATCTGCTGCCGAGACTGACATATATGTAAATAGAACCAGAATCTAGAATATTTTACGTAAAGATACAACTACACAAAAGGATTGGAGAATTATGGTCCATCGTCGACTTATTTATCCCTGTTACGTCAGTTAAAAAGTTAAACAATAAAATATATTTTCAATCATCCCCATCAACACGGGACACATAATTTGCAGTCTACATATATTAATCCACAGCGACTGAAAACAAAACAAGGCAAATCAGCTTTTCAGTGCAGGTCATCAATCAATCGTTAATCCAGGGCGCAATATCCATAAAATGGATCGCGGGAGTACGGGTCGAGGCAGGCTTGCATGGTACGTGGTACGTAATTCTGGCAGAGCGAGCCGACGACAATGCCGCAATCGGACCAGCAATCTGCATAATGGATTGGTCGGCCGAACGCGCCTCGTCCGGTCGCCCGCTCATTCAATTGTCGCGGTCGCCAATGTGTCGCACCGTTATTACTGAATACGGAATTAATAATTTCATGGCGTATGGGTGCAAAATTCACGCCTACCCCGTTAGTAGTTATGACCTGATTCTTTGTGGGATTTTTTTTAATTAGCAGCTTCCACGATGCATATTTCATACGGATCGGGAATGGACGTCTTTCTGCAGGATGTCCCCAATAATTCTGACATTTAAAATTAACAATTCAAATCGTAAACGATGTATCCTTTATGCTTCGAAAGATTAACATTTAAAACAACAAAAAAGTAAGCCTTGCGAGTAGGTGAGCCGTTCGTTTTTGTGGCGTACTACTATGTACATACATATATTTAATAACCAAATACTAATATTATAAAATATAAATTTAATATATTCAGAAAATTCTAAGATGTCGTTGAAACGTAAACCATTCTGGTCAATTAGAACAAGTTTATTCTCATAAACTTTGATGTATCACAAATTATTCCATTTCATTCCCAAAGAGTACCCAAGACAATCGAGACTAAAAACTAGCCGACATGATTGCTTGCTGTACAAACCTTCATTCTCATCATTAAATCTATGTCCTACCAGTAATAAGAAAAGCCATGGATACCATGACTTAATATATTAGACTCGTTATAACAGATCGAATAAGGATTATACCAAACTCCAAGATTATACAGAACACTCTTAGTAATGCTCTTGCCCACCGAATCAAAAACCAGCATAAAATATAAGTACGTATTATCATCCGAACGACTTCCCGACTTTCATAAAAATGACGAATGCTTCTTTGATGAAAATGACAAATATCTTAAAATAGACTTCTAATATCCTATTAACTTCCTCGATACTTAGTCAACTGCTAGCTTATAAAAGCACGTAGAAATTCACAATACCAAAATTCAGGCATACACAGGCAGCAAGCACCAGCAATATTTCCAACCGTGACGTTCACCTAACTATTTCATTAACGCTAGTAAACAATGTTATTAAAATCCAGCGACACGTAAAACGGTATTCATAATATTGAAACGTTGCAAATGTATGTACACTAAATTGAGCAAGTTAGTAATTTTGAATTTGTAATGCAAAATATGAAGTGACAGTAGAGATACGGAGCTCACCGGAACATGTCCCATTGGGGATCTTTGCATATTTGACAAACTGTTTTGTCAAATTCTAATCATTTATGCAGATAGTATGGAGTAGGGTTGCAATGAGCTGCTATTTACATCCTTAAAGTGAATTCTCGCCCCATTATTTGTGCGAATGAAAATTTGTCAAATATGCAAAGATCCCCAATGGGACATGTTCCGGTGAGCTCCGTATCTGTACTGTCACTTCATATTTTGCATTACAAATTCAAAATTACTAACTTGCTCAATTTAGTGTACATACATTTGCAACGTTTCAATATTATGAATACCGTTTTACGTGTCGCTGGATTTTAATAACATTGTTTACTAGCGTTAATGAAATAGTTAGGTGAACGTCACGGTTGGAAATATTGCTGGTGCTTGCTGCCTGTGTTTGCCTGAATTTTGGTATTGTGAATTTCTACGTGCTTTTATAAGCTAGCAGTTGACTAAGTATCGAGGAAGTTAATAGGATATTAGAAGTCTATTTTAAGATATTTGTCATTTTCATCAAAGAAGCATTCGTCATTTTTATGAAAGTCGGGAAGTCGTTCGGATGATAATACGTACTTATATTTTATGCTGGTTTTTGATGCGGTGGGCAAGAGCATTACTAAGAGTGTTCTGTATAATCTTGGAGTTTGGTATAATCCTTATTCGATCTGTTATAACGAGTCTAATATATTAAGTCATGGTATCCATGGCTTTTCTTATTACTGGTAGGACATAGATTTAATGATGAGAATGAAGGTTTGTACAGCAAGCAATCATGTCGGCTAGTTTTTAGTCTCGATTGTCTTGGGTACTCTTTGGGAATGAAATGGAATAATTTGTGATACATCAAAGTTTATGAGAATAAACTTGTTCTAATTGACCAGAATGGTTTACGTTTCAACGAAATCTTAGAATTTTCTGAATATATTAAATTTATATTTTATAATATTAGTATTTGGTTATTAAATATATGTATGTACATAGTAGTACGCCACAAAAACGAACGGCTCACCTACTCGCAAGGCTTACTTTTTTGTTGTTTTAAATGTTAATCTTTCGAAGCATAAAGGATACATCGTTTACGATTTGAATTGTTAATTTTAAATGTCAGAATTATTGGGGACATCCTGCAGAAAGACGTCCATTCCCGATCCGTATGAAATATGCATCGTGGAAGCTGGTAATAAAAAAAATCCCACAAAGAATCAGGTCATAACTACTAACGGGGTAGGCGTGAATTTTGCACCCATACGCCATGAAATTATTAATTCCGTATTCAGTAATAACGGTGCGACACATTGGCGACCGCGACAATTGAATGAGCGGGCGACCGGACGAGGCGCGTTCGGCCGACCAATCCATTATGCAGATTGCTGGTCCGATTGCGGCATTGTCGTCGGCTCGCTCTGCCAGAATTACGTACCACGTACCATGCAAGCCTGCCTCGACCCGTACTCCCGCGATCCATTTTATGGATATTGCGCCCTGGATTAACGATTGATTGATGACCTGCACTGAAAAGATAGATAGATGATAGACTAGATGTCCTCAATAATTCCGACACTTAAAATTAACAATTCAAATCGTAAACGATGTATCCTTTATGTTTCGAAAGGTTAACATAAAAAACAACAAAAAAAGTAAGCCTTACGAGTAGGTGAGCCTTTCGTTTTTGTGGAGTACTACTATTTACATACATATATATAATAATCAAATACTAATATTATAAAATATAAGTTTAATATATTTAGAAAATTCTACGATTTCGTTGAAACGTAAACCATTCTGGCCAATTAGAACAAATTTATTCTCATAAACTTTGATGTATCACAAATTATTTCATTTCTTTCCCAAAGAGTACCCAAGACAATCGAGACTAAAAACTAACCGACATGATTGCTTGCTGTGCAAACCTTCATTGTCATCATCAAATCTATGTCCCACAAGTAATGAGATAAGCCATGGATACCATGGCTTAATATATTAGACTTGTTAAAACAGATCGAATAATTTCAAACTCGAGGATTATACCAAAAACTCTTAGTAATGCTCTTGCCCACC
Organism: Euclidia mi; assembly: GCA_944739405.2. Taxonomy (NCBI): domain Eukaryota; kingdom Metazoa; phylum Arthropoda; class Insecta; order Lepidoptera; family Erebidae; genus Euclidia; species Euclidia mi. Next base: position 28,693,390 of record OX123188.2, on the reverse strand, counting down.
GCATAAAAAAACATCATAAAATAAACGTAATAGGTATCATCCGAACGACTTGTTGACTTTCATATAAATGACGAATGCTTCTTTGATGAAAATGACAAATATCTTAGAATAGACTTCTAATAGCCTATTCACTTCCTCGATACTTAGTCAACAGCTAGCTTATAAAAGCACATAGAAATTCACAATACCAAAATTCAGGCAAACACAGGCAGCAAGCACCAGCAATATTTCCAACCGTGACGTTCACCTAACTATTTCATTAACGCTAGTAAACAATGTTATTAAAATCCAGCGACACGTAAAACGGTATTCATAATATTGAAACGTTGCAAATGTATGTACACTAAATTGTGCAAGTTAGTAATTTTGAATTTGTAATGCAAAATATGAAGTGACAGTACAGATACGGAGCTCACCGGAACATGTCCCATTGGGGATCTTTGCATATTTGACAAACTGTTTTGTCAAATTCTAATCATTTATGCAGATAGTATGGAGTAGGGTTGCAATGAGCTGCTATTTACATCCTTAAAGTGAATTCTCGCCCCATTATTTGTGCGAATGCTAGAAAGTTGTTATAAAAGTTTGTTTGTCGTTTAAAAGTCACTTAAGTAGGTACATCTTTAGAAGAAAAAGGATGGGTTTATAGCATTATTGCTTACATATAAAACTGAGTGATGTAAACAATAAAAAATAAGGTAAGGTAGTTTTTATTTCCTACATTATCTACTCATACCTTAAGTTTTTATAAAAAATTGTAAGCACAATTCTGTAAGTGAGGAACAAGAATTAGGCAATTCAGCTGATCGGCGTAGATGCTTTGCGAAAGTGAAATAATGACAGTTTATACCGCGATGATTTAGTTCCGAGGAAGAATGCACAGAAACCCTCCATTTGCCACGTGCTTACTGTCAATTTCGGGTTACTTTCCGTAGTCACCAAACCATTCCCCATTGCAAGAATGCAACACAACTTACAAACAAATTAGGAATAGCATAGAATAGCCAAAATATCCTTCTAAAATTGTCGTCAGAAAAATATCACATCCTCACAAGTCATTAAAATCCTAATCGATCAAAAGACACGAGTAACAGCTCTAGTGCATAATGAGCTGTAATCCATTGATGTTGATGCACTTCCACGCTGACGTAGCCGCCGCGTCACACGATGATATAGTGCGAGTGTTCTAAATTTTCATTGAATACTATAATAACGGCCCATTTATAACAAACGCATTAATGTTAATAAACTAATGTTTGCATGTTGCTAGTCATTTCATTCAAGATTAATAAAATAACGTCGTCATTAGATCTATCCTACTAATATTAAAAACGTGAATTTGGGAAGATGAATGCATCAGATGCATGGATATTTGTTTCTCTTTCAGGCAACAAAAATTAAACAAATTTTCGTGAAACGTTGCTAATTTTTTTTCGCGATAGCCATCCACTATGCGGGTGAAATCTAGTTTTCACAGAGGACCTTTTATTCGAGGGTATCGACCCATTAACAAGACAACCAAACATTGCCTTAAAAAATCACTACCATCAATCTTCATACAAAAATCCGCAAACAAATTCGAAGATTACGGTAACCTCCCTAAGTGTCGTGTACACGTGCGACCAAACATCAGAGATACGAAACGCATAACAACATGTTGGCTTACACCCAGGCCGAGACGTCCTAGCATCGAGCACTCAAGCCCCACAAGATGTACGGCTCAATAACGCCTCCTAATCTAAGGCCAGGCTTTCAACAGACACATGAGATTTACTGCTCACATATTATATGTGTAGTGAAGAACAGAACAATAGGCGGGATATTGATTTAAAGTATGATATAGTGTTACGGATATCTTGATGCCGAGTAAGATATATTGTGTAGGAACTGCACTGAGTTGTTGTTTAGTTTGTTTTCCTGGTTTGTGGATTTTGGCTTTATAATCAGTTAGTCGATTGTCAAGGTAAGTAAATTCATTTGCGATTTAGAAGCATCTTATCATCTATGGCTATCAACTTTCAATCCTTGGGTGATAACAAATACCAATTGTTAAACGGGAATTAAGATTAATGCTTATGTTTTTAAAGATTATGTTCTGGTTCGTTTCCTGCTGTGAAGTTGATACCCGTAAGGGAAGATATTTCGGCAGAGCTGCTTATCCCTAATGTTATTTATGTAGGTACATGCTATCGATTCTATGGTTGGATAGAAGTAACTACTGTGTAACTATTTCTGGAAAATATAAATAGCTAAAACATTATATTTATGGTTACCTTGTTTTTCTTAGAATTTCTGTTATGTGTCTAAAATAATCCGCTTAGACCTAAAAATACAGAGAAATCTTCAACATCTATTTTCTAAGTATCCAATCCGATGTACAGGTAAAACTTGTTACACAAATAGGTTTTTATTTGATATAGGCATTACCAAACCATGATTTTTTTTGATGTAGGTTGTGTCTTCAGTTGGCAACTGTTAGTTTCCAGTTAGCTACAGCAAATACGTTTTGATGGCAATCGCTTAGGTATTTCAAATTAAACCAACTGGGAAAAAAGAGATTTTACGTCTGGTGATTTATCTCATATATAAGCAGCGATAGCCGAGTGGAGAGACCGACAGACTGCTATGCAGAGGGTCTCGGGTTTGAATCCATGGTACGCACCAATTACTTTTCCGAGTTAGGTGCGTATTCAATTGTTAATTATCACTTGCTAACCGGTGAAGGAAAACATCGCGAGGAAACCTGCATGTCTAAGAGTTCTCCATGATGTTCTCGAAAGACATGTGAAGTCTGCCAACCCGCACTTGGCCAGCGTGGTGGACTATGGCTTTACCCTACTCATAATGGGAAGAGGCCCGTGCCCAGCAGTGGGTCAGTATAAAGGACTGATCAGCTGTGCTACGGAAAAACAAAGCAACTAACATATTTTTCAAAATCAGTTTTTTTACATATTTGGAACATTTTGCCTGTGACGGACACTGCTACATTCACAGAATCATCAAAAAGGCTTTATTTTACGAGATAAAACTTTGTAAAATATAGTAACTGCAGGCACTTGTCCAACATATCTACGGTAAAACCACACTGTCTAAGCAAAAACAAAGTAATTGCACGTCGATTACATTGTTTTTACGTTGTGAAATGATTTAATTGGCTTTTTATTTGATATAAATTTCTTTTTAAGCCCCTTTATCTAGCTATAAGAAAATCAAACAATTTTACTTTGTTTTTGGATTGTTAAAAATGGTCAAAATGGCAAAGAACAATGGCAAGTTCCCATACAACACTTTATTTGAAATCGATTCGAAGTGTCTATGTATGAAAAAATGTTAAAAACAAAGGGGTTCTATTACTTAAACATAATCATCAAGACTTTTTATTTTAGGAGGCCGTAAAAAAAAGATATGAGCATTGTTTATATTATAAGGTTATGTTAATAGAAAACAACTTTGTAAGTACACAAATGCATTAAATGCATTTAGATAAGGGATGGTGATGTGCAAAAAGCATTGATAGGATATACCTAGACTGATTCAAGATCAGTGTCTAGACTTGATAAGTACCTAATATTAAAAAATCAAAGTTCCATCCCGAAATAGGGATGTAGACTATGTAGGATTCATGTAACCCTTTATCTTTCACAATTTTATTGAGTATTAGAGCCCCACCTCATTATAAGGCCATGGCGACGTCGCCAGCTACCGTACAATTTATATTGAAATGTATGGTACCTAACTCGCTTGGCCACGGTAGTGGGCCCATACAGGCGAAAGTATTGAAAGCACGCAGGACAACGCTAGGACGATGATGAATCAATATGAGATAAAGCATAATCATCATCACGGCTGCTCTACGGAAAAACAAAGTAAGTGCAGTCAAGCAAAATTATCAGGAGGAGCAAAAAAACGAAAACCACAAATTTTAAACGTACTGCCGACAATTGAAGTACTTTTGTTATTTCATAATTTGTAAAATAATTAGTTCTATTTGTTTCAAAGCAATTTTTTTATTGGTAACTTTCCTTTAAATTGAAAAATATTTTTCTATAGACATAAAATTTATTTTAAATAAAAAGAACAATTCAGTAATAAAGTAACTACAGTCACTTTGTTTTTTAAATAATTTTAAAACAGATAAACAAGTTAGGTTTTAGTTTTAATAACAAAGCAAATGCATTTAATTGTTTTTAACAAAGACAATGAAGCCATTTAAAAATTAATATATCTACTATACGATTTGTTGGCTTTTGCTTTTTATGAATCACATAATTTGTAAGAATTGTAAAAACTAGTGCATATTAGGATTATTTAAAATAAGTGTCACTCAATGAATAGGATTATATATTACCCTGTATATAGCGGTTACCTAAAATAAATTCAAAAATCATAGATATAAGTTATAATCATATAATGAAGTATTCAATCAATCCGCCTATTGCAGTCCACTGCTACACATAGGCCTCGCCCAACACGCGCCACAGTACACGGTCCTCAGCCTTGCGCATCCAGTCAGTCCCAGCCACCTTTTTCAGGTCGTCGGTCCACCTAACCGGGGGCCGCCCTACCTTACGCTTGCCGAGGCGTGGTCTACCCTCTAGGACACGCTTGCTCCATCGGTCATCAGTCCTTCTACAGATATGGCCAGCCCACTGCCACTTGAGCTTACTGATTCTGTGAGCTATGACGGTAATTTTGTTCTTTGTCGGATAACTTCGTTTCGGATTTTATCCTTCAAAGAGACGCCAAGTTTAGCCCGTTCCATAGCTCGCTGCGTGACTTTTATTTTGTGGACTAGTCCCACTGTGTGTCCACGTCTCGGTACCGTACGTCATAACAGGTAGGATGCATTGGTTAAAGACTTTGGTCTTCAGGCATTGCGGTAGGGGCGAAGAGAAAACTCGATGTAGCTTGCCAAACGCTGCCCAACCCACTTGGGTTGGGCAGCGTTTGGCAAGCTGCGTCCTGCGACTGACACATTTAAAAAAACCTATTTATCTAAGGAATTATATATTTATTTAAGGAATTATTCGTGTTCCAGTGGTTAGCGTATGCGACTGCTGATTGGCGGTCCCGGGTTCGATTGCCAGGTCGGGCAAAAGTATTACTGGGTTTTTTCGAATTCTTAGTAGCAGCACGGAGTCTGGTGATGCGCCCGGTAGCGGCAATAGGCTCGCCCCCCTATAACGTGGGACCTAAAATTTCATGGCGAAATGAGGGTGTAATATTACACCTCTGCTTACTCCTTTGAAGATACAGGCGTGAATCTATTAAAAAAATACTTTTAAAAGCCGCGGCGTCTGGCAATATTAACTTAAGCCAGTAACAGGTATCTTTTGTCACAAAGTAAAACATGGGCAACACCTATCTTTCGAATTGTGAATCAAATTATTTAGTGTTTTAAAAATTTATAGAGTAATTTTCCCACGCAATTGTTTAAATGCGATATTTGCCGTATTTTCATATCTTCGAAGTTCTGAAAATGACTTTTGCATAGACATCCATCCGGCATGACACGAGATATCACTTGTGCCTGTTCAAGGTACATTCATACCAGCTGTTTGTCACTACGGCTGCCGTAAAGTGTAGGTACCTGACAACGCGGTAACACAAATAATAGCCATCTCTCATGTCCGTGGCACAATTGTCAACGTGTTGTGTCCCGTGTAGATACACCGACGTTACCAAATGGATTGGTACGTGTTCACTGGTTGCTCATCCTCTTTACGTAATCCATCGGTGTCTTTACGATATGTGAAGTGATGGGTTATTCGGCGTCAAGCACACGGTTTGTTAAACCATGCAGAAAATCAAAGGGTTGAGCTGCGGCCACAGTGATAAGCGACAGCAACTTCTGTGAATAGAATACAGCGGACAGTTAATAGATGAGTTTACCATTGAAATTAAACTACAGTTTACGGATTTTATCGCGATGTATTGGTTTCACTGAGTTATTACATTTGAAACTAATGATCTAGAAACTACATTTTAATTTATTACTATCCAGTGAATTTACCATATCGAAAGGTTCTATGGACAGCTATACACGCCAACGCAACAACCCGCAAGTACTCCAGCGTCAGACCCTAGAGCTGGATTGACCCGACACTATACCGAAGATATCCTGGACGTCAGCATGCACGAGATTAGTGTGGCTCTCAAACAGCTCAAAAACAACAAGGCGCCGGGTGATGACGGAATTACGAGCGAGCTTCTGAAGGCCGGCGGTACACCCACTAGAGAAGCCCTTCGGAAGCTATTTAATTCCGTATTCCCGAGGGTAAAACGCCACAGGCGTGGCACAGAGGTGTGATGGTGCTTTTCTTTAAGAAAGGGGATAAAACCCTCTTAAAGAACTACAGACCCATCACACTTCTGAGCCACGTCTACAAGCTGTTTTCGAGGGTCATCACGAATCGTCTCGAGAGCAAGCTAGACGACTTCCAGCCTCCCGAACAAGCCGGTTTCCGTAAAGGCTATAGTACCATAGACCACATACAAACGCTGCGGCAGGTTATATAGAAGTCCGAGGAGTATAGCCAGCCCCTATGCTTGGCGTTTGTGGACTATGAGAAAGCCTTCGATTCGATCGAAACCTGGGCGGTGCTACAGTCTCTCCAACGGTGCCGGATTGACTACCGATATATCGAAGTGCTGAAGTGTTTGTATGAAAACGCCACTATGTCAGTCCGCCTCCAGGACCAGAGTTCGAAACCTACTCAACTCCAGCGAGAGGTGAGACAGGGGGATGTTATATCCCCGAAACTGTTAACCACTGCGCTGGAGGATGTTTTCAAGCTTTTGGACTAGAATGGACTCGGCATCAACATCAACGGCGAGTATATCACTCACCTTCGATTCGCAGACGATATCGTAGTCATGGCTGAGACCATGGAAGACCTAGGCACAATGCTTGATGGCCTCTGTAGACTCTCCCAACAAGTAGGTCTTAAGATGAACATGGACAAGGCGAAAATCATGTCGAACGTCCATGTTGTACCTGCTCCTATTCAGGTTGGGAACTCTACGCTCGAAGTTGTCGACAAGTATATCTACCTGGGACAAGTAGTCCAATTAGGTAGGTCCAACTTCGAGAAGGAGGTCAATCGTCGAATCCAACTCGGTTGGGCACCGTTCGGGAAGCTACGACATATCTTCTCGTCCGATATCCCGCAGTGTCTCAAGACGAAAGTCTTTGACCAGTGTGTGTTGCCAGTGATGACTTACGGATCAGAGACGTGGTCGCTCACTATGGGCCTTATCAGAAGGCTCAAGGTAACTCAGAGGGCGATGGATAGAGCTTTGCTTGGAGTTTCCCTGCGAGATCAAATCAGAAATGAGGAGATCTGCAGTAGAACCAAAGTCGCCGACATAGCTCTCCGGATAGCCAAGCTGAAGTTGCAGTGGGCAGGGCAAATAGCTCGAAGAACCGATGGCCGTTGGGCAGAAAGGTTCTGGAGTGGCGGCCACGTACCGGACGACGCAGCAGAGGTAGGCCCCCCGCAAGGTGGATCGACGATCTCGTCAAGATCGCGGGAGGCGGTTGGATGCGGGCGGCTCAAGACCGGTCTGTGTTGAGAACCTTGGGGGAGGCCTATGTCCAGCAGTGGACGTCGTTTGGCTGATATGATGATTACCAGATACATGGAACATACACCGTCAGGTGTGATATACCTACTTCTTTCCCGGCATCAACAACATTAATGGTCCTCTCCAAGCTGAATTCATTGACTTGTCCCCTTATGATATCTTATGTATTAGAATTGCCCGCAGCTACGGCTGCATTTTTGTTTTTTATTTGATCATTTCTTCCTCCCTTGTAAATTACCCAGTTCCCAAAGAATATATATGCCTAATTTCAGCTTCCTGCGTCTAATAGTTTTGGCTGTAGATTGTCTGTCAGTTAGTCAGTAACGCAAGGATTTTATATATACAGAAGCTTTTGACGTAGTCAAGGCTAAGGCTTCCTTTCAACCAGGTGTAATATATAGTTGTTCTACTAATGAACTCGATATACAAAATCCTACAAAACCCAAAAACTTTTTGAAACGTAGTGGAGCCAGGACTGCAATGCAAGGCTCTTGGGTCGTAGCCGGGAAATGGCTGAGATCATCATAATACAGTTTTGAAACGTCACTGATCCTAGGTGTTACAAAAACTTAGATCCAAGAAGAATAATTGAATCGAGAAAACGGTTTCATACATTCTCGTTTAAATAGAAGTGGTTTAAAATCTACAGTCTTAGGTACACCAAACACTTAACCAAAGCCTTCAGCCTACAGTTTAACAATTAGCCACGTTGTCATCAACAATCAGGTACGCCGTACTAATTACCTCTTGTAATAAGATTAGGTTACTATGTAACATTAATAATTAATTAGACGGTGCTACATACTTACATACGCTATTAAGTAACCCACTCGCGGCCCATTGTGCTACAACTATGTTAATTGATTAATTTGTGATATTGGATTGTGATGTCGGATATCAATACTGGATCGGAGTTATGGGGGCTTTTAGAAATACTGCGATTGAATCGTTGATACTAGAATGTACTATTATATGCGTATGCCAGTGACAGTCTGGACCAGGAATAGGCAAATGTCGGGTCCTTGAGTGGTAGAGTTGCTCAGATTAGAGCACGAATAATTTACCTCATAAGATATTTGTATATTTTACAACAATATTTAAAAATAACCTTATATTTCACCTGAGCGTAAACCAGTCTACCAACCAAACCTACTTATTTGTTATCACATTTACCTTCATCTTTTATGTAATACAATAATACAGCAGAATATTCTGAAAGCTCATTTTTAGCAGAAAGCGATCCAATTAAAATAAAACGTAATCCCCGACGTTAGAAGTTCTATTAAAATAACTAATCCAGCAATTTCAGTTACAACGTCAGTACTGTAATTGAAATCCATGAACAGAGGCCATTCCTCGTATGAGCCGGCCGTCGATAGAAAAACACAATAGGCCAGGCACAATAGCTCCATTGAATGGTCTTAAACGGTCGCAACCAAATGGAAATTTTAGAGCTCGCGAAACTATCCCCGATGTAACTCGATTTTTTCTGCATGTGGAGTGCTATTTTGGAATGTTTTCAATAAGTACAGTTGGTATTTATGTTGCTGCGTCAAATAATTTTTGTATTATGCACCTGTTGGACTAGCTATAGATCCTCTATTCTTCTTTTCTAGAATTTGTTTCTAGTTATAAATTGTTTATAAAATATTTAACAATTAGCTTGCATTATCAACCTAATAATGTGATTTACAACAGTCACACAAAAAGGAATCATATCTGGATAGCGTTATCCTATCTCAAGAACAATAATATCAGTATGGGTGTCTTCTCACTTTGGGAAAAGTTAGACTACCTCGACAGCCAAGTCAGTTTAAAGTGCACATGTAACTGCGAAAAGTCAGTGCGCTGTGGGCTTGGGCTAATGTTAGTCTTTCTAAAAAGCTATCAGGAAAGAAATTACACGAATTATATCAGGTTTCATAACAACATAGCAACTCGCTTTCATACCAAATATGTAAGACATCATTAAATTGTAAACATTGCAGTATCTCTACATATAGCGCAGCAGCTCTTACAATAGGTTCCGTGCATCACGTTCGTCCTGTATCAGATATCGGTTTGTCAGTTATGGACTTTAATTGGTCCTACCCAAATTCTAGGATATACTTTTGATGGAAACGGTAGGTGGAAACTGATATTGTAGTTACTATAGATTTTAGGTATGAAGCAAATTGTGCATTGTTGAAAATAGGAATACTCTAGCTCTCTGTTCAAGTAGACTGGAAAGTTGGTACCCTAAAGGTTTAAAGGACCGCGCCTACCCAATTCAGCACCTGTGTGCGAAATCTATGAAGCGCCTTTTAGGCATCCTTTTCCGAAAATAATTTTAATAATTAACGCATATCTCGGCGCGCGGCGCCTCTATTACCCTGGCGCCTGTGTGCGCCGCGCTAATTGCACATATGGGCGGCTCGGCCCACTCCGTGTTAAAATTGCGTCGTTGTATTGTGTGTTTCAGTAAAAAACGTACAGTTTCCGAGCCTGAATTTTTATTTGCTTATAGATTTTGTCTTCTTACTCGAGTGGTCATCGGAAATAAAGGCATCGCCTAGATTTTCCTTTACCGATTTTCCGAAACAACGATACAAAAATGCTTTTACTTCGACTAGGCAATTTAGGCGGTGACCCAGTCACTAATCGCCTTTCGATTCCCATCCGTGCTTTGTGTAATCCGTTTGCAACGAGCATAAGTAAAGAAGGTTTATCCTTTTAAAACGAAAAAAAGAGAGAAAATGTTTAAACACGTAAGTATAAAGCCTTGTATTCATTAGGCAACATTTGTTGATAAACACTGTTTATAAACAGTTTATTAACAGTGTTTTATCATCTCTGGATACAGTTTATAAACAGTTCATAAACAAATGTGATGAAACATTGTTTCTGAAACATGTTGCCGTGTTCCCCAATCAAACGGAGAACAAGCCGAAACATTTTGTTTATAAGCAAAAGTCAACAGGTCTGGACGTGTGTTGCGCGAGTTTATTAACATGGAAGTAGTGTGGTCCAACCACCAAGTTTCGATGCTCATAGAGCTTTATCAACAGCATCATGTACTTTGGGACTCTTCAAATAGAAATTATAATGTAAAGACAAATTAAAAAAAAATATGATGCTTGGGCCGATATTGCTGTAGAATTGAATATGTCGCAAAAAGAAGTGGAAACGAAGATGCATACTCTACGCTCACAAAATCAGATGTTGTCATTCTGATGAAATTCTGAAAAGACCCAGCAAATTCAAGAAGGTCATGAAGTACGTAATTTCTATTTAAGAGACAATTCTGAATCCACCACCTTTTCTTTTTTTTTTCTAGTAGCACTATTATGAATTATTATGTAAGCAGCACTGAGCATCACTACCTCCTCGGGCGACATCCTAGCAACAACTGACAAGTGGGGACGGCCATGTTTCATGCCGCATTTACACATTCGTGCGAATAACGAGGCGAATGACGAGGCGAATAACGAACACGCATGTGTAAACACTACATTCTTTATTCGCCTCGTGATTCGATTCGTGATTCGCGTGTTCGCCTTGAGAGCGGTTTTTCGGACGCGAATCAAAGGGCACGAATGGCGAACACGAACTTACTGTTTACACATTCGTCTGCATTCAGTTGACAGCTAGCGCCCGACCCAACCGGACGTTTGTCAAAATGGAGTGGAGTGAAGCGTGAATTATAGAATTCCTTGAACTATTTCAAAAAGAAAAGCTCATTTGGAACCCAAAACACCAGAAAGATAAACGATGCATGCTTGGAACCGTATGTCTGCTAGTATGGGGTAGCCATTAAGCACATTAAATATAAAAAAATCATACTTTGGCTAAAACAAAATTTGATTATCAACAAACATAGTAAAAGATATGACTGCCTCGTTGGTCTCGCAGCATAAATGTGCGCGTGGGATTGGGAGGTCTCGGGTTCGATTCCCGGGTCTGGCAAAGTGTTATTGGTTTTTTCCGTTAGGAAATTCTCAGTGGCAGCACGGAGTCTGGTAATGTCGTGGGTAATGTGCCCGGTACGGCAATAGGCTCTCCCCCTATTACGTGGGACCTAAAAATTCATGGCGAAATGTGGGTGTAATATTACACCTCTGCCTACCCCTTCGGGGATACAGGCGAGAGTCTATAAATAAAAATAAAAAAAAATATTATTTATATGAGTAATTCTCAAAGTAATTTAATAATTTATATGCTCAAAAAATCGTTTGTGACGATGGCTTTTTTTACCTTTTTACGCAGGATATCTATATAATTTCATTAAATGTAGCGCGCATGCTGCGATTATTTTCACGTCCTCCATGTTCGTGTGCGAATTTCAAAATGATTCACTCCGCGAATGTGTGAACAGTAGTTCGCGACAGCATTCGTATACAAATGTTTCGACGAATATTCGTGGAGTGTCGAGGCGAATGACGAACACGCATGTGTAAATGCGGTATCAGAAACAGTGTTTCCGGCAAACTTAGTGATAAACACGTCATAAACAGTTTATCAACAAATGTTGCCTAATGAATACAAGGCTTTATAAAAAAACATACCTAAAGAATAAAATTCTATAGCTTGTTAAGTTTAAAAGTCAATTGATTGCCAAATTAAGTCGCATAATGCATTCACTCGATCCATGTTAAGTAATATTCGAAAATCTTTTTTTAAATCTCCTTCATTCTCAATAATAGGAATTTACTAACAAGGTGCCTAAAACAAGTCTCATGCAACAAGTTTCCACAATGGTGAATATAGTATGATATCATGTTATTAATAGTCAATACCTCAAGATAATAAAAAATAAGACGTGACACTTACTTTAGTGATAAGAGCTACGTTTGTGACAGATGACTTTGATAATGACTAGCGATAATTCATAAGCAGGTATACTACACCAATTCTCAAGGTGTAAAGATTAAATAGGTAAGAAATTGCATGATCCACTGATAGCTGTAAAGTCTTAGTGCTCTGAATTAAATTAATTTTTATTTTATTTATAGTCTCACGCCTGTATCCCAGAAGGGGTAGGCAGAGGTGTAAATATTACACCCACATTTCGCCATGAATTTTTAGATCCCACGTAATAGGGGGCGAGCCTATTGTCGTTACCGGGCACATCACCAGACTCCGGGCTGCTACTGAGTATTCGGAAAAACCCAGTAACACTTTGCCCGACCCGGGAATCGAACCCGGGACCTCCGATCAGCAATCTCATACGCTATCTACTGGACCACGGAGGCAGTCTAATTAAATTAAATGTCTACAAAGTTAAACAAAAATGTATGAGAAGTAAATAAATTACTATTGCACATAACATATTAATTAAGCATTTCACATTTACGGGATTTATGATCATGTGACCGGAACTGTCTGATATGATGCATCAAAATACCTATGTCTGTTGTTTCGTCATTATCATCATACTGCCAAATGTACTTAGAATCTGAGTCCCAATCACAGAATTATGCTTATACAAAACCGGAAAAACAATGCAACAAATTTATCGAAATATTACTCTACTACACTTACATTAAGGTTTAAAGTTTAATAAACAGTTATCTATATGACGATATCGTCGCAAGAGCGCGTCATGCAATCCATTCCGGGACTTCCCCTAAAATGGCGCCTTGCTATTGGTCAATTTTATCTAGGTATATGTGCATCGTTAAACTGGAGTATCTTAACTATACTGACAGAAACTGACAAAAACTATCAAATAATTCGATACAGAATGAAATTTATAACAAATTTGCTTAACATAACAAGGTGAAATATTTGATGGTTAAAATGATATTTCGAAATAAAATTGAAGTGCTGAATCGCGCTTGCGAAGTTTTTGTTACTCATCGTATATATACGAAATCGATCGATAGAGACTCGGGCATCCAGTGAGTCTCTCCGTCGACCAAGATCTCTGATAGTCAGAGATTGGTTCGAGCGCCCATTGAGTCAGGTAGGGAATTGCCCCAACCAGACCTATAGTGGCGCCTATAGCAGGCTACTCCGGATTTTCGGATGGCCAGAGATAGTCAAAAGACGTCTCAGGCAGCCTGGCCGCCTGTAGTCGACGAACGAAGCCATGCCCCACCACAGGCATCGCATCGCGTCAGATTCGGCACTTGGAAGACCAAGACACTTAAAGGAAGCCCCGCTGCTCTATTCTGATACAAGCAGCGTTACAAAATTGTATCTTACACAAACCGCAAAACACAACCCCCTTTTGTTAAATAAATCGCTTTTGTACAATTCCTGAAAAACCATTATGACTTTTGGAACCTTTTAACTTTATAATACAGATATTTTATTATTTAGTGACCTACGCTTGAAAAGATAGGTAGGTACATGAGATAGAAACATTAAATAATATACACAACAAGTAATTGGTAAATAGTAAAAAAATACTTTTGAGACACGACTTTAACGTCTTTGGAATAAGTGTAAGAACCTATTTAAGTAGTTGCCAAAAGTTTATTTTAATCATAATATAATATTTAGAATTCTTACAAACAATTTGTTTGCGACTGTGTGTAAGCTGAATTTTAGAGACAGAGAGCCATGAAAACAGTATAGTTTTGTACGAACCAAAAAAAGTTGAAAAACATTTGATTGAAAACATTGTTAATTAATATTATCAATAAAGTCAAAGTCAAAATCCTTTATTATTTTGGGTCATAATGTGACGCTTATGAATATCAAAATAATCAATTTATAAAACAATTACTTAAAGACTTTACATTTACATTTACTGACTTTACATTACTCTATTGACTCTACATTTCCAAGGGCGTAGAAGCATGAGGGAGAACGGGCAATAAAACTCACGGTCACTCTTTTTTTTTGTTTTGCATAATACACATAATTTATATTTTGTAAGGTGCTGCAACTGTTACACCTTCTATATCACTTGTATATATTTACTGTACATAATAATACTCAAGCATAATGTGGCTTTAGTGCTACAATTAGTGATACAATATTTAATTGCTATATACCACGTTTTATATTTACATTTAATTAAGAACCGCCACGTAATTATTCAAATAACATATTTAACTATACAAATAAAAAATAATACTCGACCAATTCCACGAACGTTATTCCATCAGGGATCATGTTATTTTAACTACAGTGCTGATTTTAGTTTGCGACTCTTTAACGTAAATTAAAGAAAAATACACTGTTATTGCTGTAGCCCGTTGATTTTACTGTACAGCTTATAAAGCCAACCGAACTTTACATATAATTAATTACTAATTTTAATGTATTTATTTTATCCAGTTTCAATATTTCGTTGCGTAGTTGTATCTACTGAATTGACAGCGAATTACACACACACACTCATAAAATAATGTTAAGAAGGCCGAGACAAATTGGCGTGTATGGATAGCAAATCTTTCGATCAGCAAGTCAGCAGGTCTTCAAAAGTCACACCTTACCGTGATTTACAAACCACGTAAAGGATGGATTCTGGGTGTTGTGGCGATCTTTCTCAGACATGTTTAGAGTCAGTGCACCAAAATATCCAGACACCCAACTACTGGTGATAGAGACTCATAGAAACACATAGGAGACATGGATCCGTATGGTTACAAAACTAAAAAGAATAATGGGCAAAAACGTATTTTTTATAAGATCACAGTGTTTATAAGTTCATAATGTTCATATTTAATCTCGAGTCAAATAGCATGGGGTTATATTTCAATCACCATTTGAATATGTTGCCGATAGAGAGCAAAACACTTTGATGGGATCAGCAACCCGTCGAATTTTATATTACATATATTGATTGATAAAGATTTAACATAACAGTTCCATTATATTTTGGATCAAATACACCTTTACCAACCCGTTAAAATGAATTATATTATGCGGAATCACGTATGTATGCTTTTATTATAATACATAATGTCGATATAAATCTCACGCTAAATCACATGTTCAGAGAATGTATGTTTGTATGGAGAGAATATAACAATGAAACATGCATGATGCAATAACATACAATAATCTAGACAATACTGTATGAGGCTCGAGCCGCAGCTACATTAGATAATAATGGAGTATCCCTCGGACTACCTGCAGATAAATGTTTGCCACAGACATCCACGTTCTAGACTGGACCAAACAATTAAATTATATGTTCGAAGATGTAATTTTCACATGCACTTTTTTATAATTTACTATACTATGATAAAATGACTATCTATCATTTATGTAACAAAAATACCAGGTAAAACAAGGTATATACATTTGATTTTACCTAATAATGGGGATGTCGGAATGCATTTGATTGAAAGTCACAATTTATTACTTATCGTTTTTAGTAGATATAATATTTTATAGTTAGTCTCGCGGCATAAATGTGCGCGTGGGATTAGGACGTCTCGGGTTCGATTCCCGGGTGGTGCAAAGTGTTATTGGGCTTTCCGTTAGGAAATTCTCAGTAGCAGCAAGGAGTCTGTTAATGTGCCCGGTACGGCAATAGGCTCGCCCCCTATTACGTGGGACCTAAAAGTTCATGGCGAAATGTGGGTGTAATATTACACCTCTGCCTACCCCTTCGGGGATACAGGCGTGAGTCTATAAATAAATAAATAAATAATATTAAATTTTGTTTCGTCTCGATTTTCGTTTTTGTTAACGATCATCCAACCATCTCATGATCTACACACATAATTTAAACAACGCGAACGCATTCCATGTGCTCATGTGCTCGTTTCCGTTTCTTCACTCCAAACTAATCTTGCTGACTAAACGCCTGCGTTAACACAGCTAGTGCTCAGCGTGTATGGGGATTGCCTTGATTATAATTCAAATTCATGATCCAAGATATTCAAATTTATAAATCCAAATTTTCATTGCATTTATAAGCTTTCTGGATTTGTATACATAAAACAATAGGCTTGTGTCCACTAAAAATAAATTGGTTTGATTGTAGTATCTATAGATTCATTATTATTTGGAGATGTCAATAAAGTTTATTATTTATTATAAAAAGGTAAGATTAATATTATTTTTAGGATTCTAAAACTAAAAATAATATATTTATTCTTGTGACAGTGAACACCAATCAGAGAGCATTGCGTCACACAGTGCCTTCGATATTGATGTTGTTGACGTTTTGGTAGTAAATACAACTAAAACGTCAAACTACCCGTCAAATCGAATATAACAAAGTAAAAGTGGGTACACCGGACCAGACTTCATTCACGGTTTGTTTTGTTTTGCACTTCGTGACATCACTCAAGCGCCATGATGGTTTATGGCGTTTTCGCGTCAAATTCAAAAAGATTTTTAAAAGCCGTAATTAGTAATGTTGCTGATCGATTTTTGAAGAAAAATTCAGTTATATATCGGATTGACATCTGATAAAGGAACGAATCAATCACTTATTACATTTTAGGACACAAGCCCATTGAATTAGATTGCTCTTAACTGTTTAAGGTATAAATACCTTCAATTTTTCCAAGGTTTCAACCATTTTACATTCGGTTATTGAATATTTTTGTGATAAGTTACATTACCTACTGTGATATTAGTTTGCACGAGTCCTTCATACGCATGATCAAGGTTTCGTGGGCTCGTGTCTCGGCAAAAATGTAATCTTTTCCTGATCTACGAGATACATAAGGCTATTTTTCCGTTTCTAGTCAGCCGAGTTGTCTGCGGCCTGGTAACGAGGCGAGTGTAACATATCATTCGGCGAGTGCGAAATTCATATGCCTCGTGTTGTTCTGGAGGCAACGACGAGATTTAATTGTTTGGACACTTATTGCTTTCTCATTGCCTCTTATACGCCGTGCATACGAATTATCAGGAGCACGATTCAATATAAGTATTTAGCATTGTATGAGTGACATATAAAATTGTATTCCTACCTGCATAACATTATGTATTTGACCTCTGAATTTACTGAACGAAATCATAAAATAATATCTCATATGATGGGTAGTTATTTTTGTAAAAAGTTTTTGTACTTTGTCCCACTAAGGCTCTGGGTTTGCTGAAAAGCTAATAGGTTTTGATGGTTATGAGAGTATCATTTCATATAGATATATTTGTTGAACCCATAATACGATAGCAATATTACAATATGACGCCTCATACGGCTCAGGCGATACAGTAAAAAGTAAAGGAACAGGAGTCTTCGAAAAGCGTTTAACTTGAGGCTTCGAGGGTAGAAAGAGACCTTATCATTTATGTCGTGTGTCTTTACAAATATGAACTATGGGCGAGCTTAGCTCTGGGTTTGCTGAAAAGCTAATAGATTTTGATGGTTATAGGAGTATCATTTCACATAGATATATTTGTTGGACCCATAATACGATAGCAATATTACAATATGACGCCTCATACGGCTCAGGCGATACAGTGAAAAGTAAAGGAACAGGAGTCTTCGAAAAGCGTTTAACTTGAGGCTTCGAGGGTAGAAAGAGACCTTATCATTTATGTCGTGTGTCTTTACAAATATGAACTATGGGCGAGCTTATAATATGCTACTAACCCGAAAATGTTGTTAATGTTAGCTGCTATATTAGGTGAGCACCCTCTGTCACTGGTATCTATTACAACACACAGTGCATAAGTAGGCCCGTGCCCGTCCGGCCGATTGAGACCGTGCATTAATGCTTAAAATACTTATTGTTCCATATTCCCGTCTAGGTTATGCATAACGGAATAAAAAGTTCGATTTCATCATCATCAGTCCTGTATATAAAATGTTCCACTGCTGGGCACGGGCCTCTTCTCATTATGAGAAGGGTAAGGCCATAGTCTACCACGCTGGCCAAGTGCGGGTTGGCAGACTTAACATGTCTTTCAAGAACATTATGGAGAACTCTCAGACATACAGGTTTCCTCATGATGTTTTAATTCACCGTTTAGTAAGCGATAATTAACAATTTAATACGCACATAACTTCGAAAAAAAAGTTCATTCTTCAGAAAAGTCATTGGTGAGCGCCGTGGATTCGAACCTGACCCAACTACATAGCAGTTTGTCGGTCTCTCCACTAGGCTATCGCTGCTATAAATTACGATTTACCTACTTAAATAACATCTTATCTATATAATTTAATTGTTCAACGTTTCTTGATTATTACCAAATTTGACGATTTCGAGGACACAACACATTAACAAATTTCAAATGAGTAGCAATATAATAAAAATAAATTTACGTGACATCTCATGTATTTTTTTGATCACTAGAAATTCTCATTGACATTTGCTTGGGACAAATATTGCTCCTTGGGACAAATGCTCAGACAGAGAGACAGCAAAAATTAATCTAAAATTGATTCAATGAAGTCGGTGTGACAAATATGCGCTCATTTAAAAAAAAATGATTTCGTGGCCTGTCGTTATATACCTATAGGTCAAACATTATTATAGTTACACAGTCTTTTAAAATATTCAACTTTGCAAAGGATGGGCTTTTAACATAAAATGGGTAGTCCTTCAGAGACAAAATTTTCGATGTCTATGGGAATATTTCTATAACCGACTAACAAAATTATCTGTAAATTTGTTTTTTGTACAGTTTAGCTTTATCCCTATCTTGTCCAAATTATATATTTGAAATAATTGCAGTCTTGATACAAAATAAAAATATTTGAACCTCGTGCTTCTGATTCATATGATGTGTCTGCCATTTTCCGGTATAAAATAGTCGATGTCGCATTTTCCCAATGATAAATCAATATAAATTAATATATTATCGAGAGGAAATGAATAGCCCTCTTACAAAAATATGTATTAGTTATAAATACCTTAATGTGTTTATAAATAAGAAAATAAGAAATGTCCAGCGTATAATACTGATTAATATGGCGTAAGCTGTTCTTGACCGTACTTGGTAGGGTAATAATTATGAGGGTTTGGTTTCCCGTGCGGGGGGAAGCCAGCCAGAAGGCATACCTGTGGCTGGATGGCTTAGATCCCGGTGTTACGAAGGTAAATATCTGATCCATCTGTGCTTGGTTCAGTTGGCATGCTGATTACAATGCTTACTTTATAAAATTTATTTTATTATTTAGCAACTTCAGTCTGCGTTTCGAGAGACGCTTTTAAGTTATAGATTTGTGTAGAAAAGTGTCAATACTAAAGTTTGTATGTATGATGAGTTATGCGTTATTAAAGGCAAAATCCTGATTCAACTGTGTCTGATTCGTATGGTCAAAACACCATGTGTATCATATGACCAGTGAGTTGTACACGGAAAAAAATCGACCAGAGAGAATAATATATTGTAGCAATTAAGTATAATATTTTTTGTACCTAAAAGAATTGATGGTATTACAAATATTAGTAAAAGTTTTTTTTTGTTATAGTACAATATTCTCGCTTGCCCATAAAATACAACTTTTTAGAGTTTCAGAAATATTTTTACGTGATATGATCACTGATAATTGTATTTATAAAAAATATTATTGTAATGGTTAAAATATGATGGTTTTCTTAATAAAGTTTTTAATTTTCGTTTCTGTTCCTGATTCATCTGGGCACAAAATATTTGAACGTCGATATCTTGAAAGCTACTTAATAAAAACGAGTCCCTCATTCAAATATATGTTCTTTGGTATATCTATTTTCATATGAACATGCATTACAGAGCTGAAAGTGAAATTAAATTTTGGCCAGATGAATCAGTCGAAAAATAAAATTTCGAAGAACTACCCAAAATATTTTTAATACTATATAATGCCGCATTCTGATGATCCATCGTGCAAATAATCTTATTTAAGCATCTCATTATAATAATGATACGAATATGTGACTCTTAGGTTTACTTTTAAAGCACTGACAAACATTTCAATTTTAGTCACTCATATAGATTCCCACTTAATTAGATATTTATGTGAATAAGCTTTGGGCAATAATGAGGTAATTAACGGTAGTTCCATTGAACGACTAATGAATTATTCTGTTCTAACGTAACTTACCAAATTGCTTACACCATTGTAAAGCTTAGTAATCACTGAATTCGATCATAGACTACACAGCAATTCAAAATACAAAATCCATAATGGATGGGTCAAAGATAAAACCATTTGAGTCTTTCTCTGTTGTATACAAAGTAACAATTTGGGCAGGGTTCTTTAAGCTTTTGAATAAACCGAAAAACAGAATGAAATGGATAAGCCATCAGATATACAGACCTCTCGCGTTTTTATTGATAATAGTGCGTAATTTGCAATATATCGCGTTCTTGGTGCTGGTAAGACCATAATGACTCTTAGTTTTTCAGATGATTTCAATAACTGGATTCACGCCTTATATAATCCGAGATACATATACGTATGTACCTTTTTTTCACTGGACCTGAATTTCTAATTATTATAATCATATAATGCGCGAATTCTGTACCTAATACCTACTACATCAGTACTTGTATATAATCCTACCAAATGCTTTACAAGCCCCTTGTCATTATTTATTTGACAAACTTCACAAAATATGTTTCCTGAAAATTATGGAGAACCATCTGACATGCAAATTCCTTAACAATGTTTTTCTTCACAGCAAGCTTACAAATTGATACGCGCTTAAGTTCAAAGTCTTTAACCAAAAGTTTGAATTAAAGACCCTCCGCGTAGCAGTCTGTTCCCTCCACTAAGCTATCGCTGCTGTCTTACTGCCGTGTTATACTAATCAAAATTCATCATCAGCGTCCTAGCCTTATCCCGGTTGCATCGAAGATTTGAGCCTTGGAGCCCGACGTTGGCTTAATAGTTCAACCAGATATGACAGAATATCAGCTTTTCCACAGAGCCACTCCCGTCTGACCTTCGTAACCCAAAGGGATAGCGATATTCTATGGTTTAGACCAGTATCAGTTTATTTGAAGGTACTGACTCCCCGTAACGACTTTCAAAGATCGTCATGAAAGCCGGGACCGACGGTTTAACGTGCTCTCTGAGGCACGGGGCAAGCTATAATTAACTATTTAATACGCTTACACTTAACTTCGAAAACTCAGTGGTGCGCGCCGTGCATGCGAACCTGATAAGGTGGATACAGACTTTGCGAGGCATGCGCTACGAACGGCGCACAACGAATGCCTCTGCTTGAGGCGTGCGTGTTGAAAAACTATACCAACATATGCTCGGGTCGAGCCATCGCGTACGAAGCAAACGCCTCGTTTGTCTGTCTTCATGTTTGCTGCGAGGCATGTGCTACGCACAGACACGCGCGTGCGAGCCGCGCGTGTGCGCCGGCTCATTGCGAGCAGTGCGTTGCGTTTGGACGGTTGCGTCCGCATCGCTGTGATGTTTGCACGCATTATGAACGAAAAATTTTAATTATACGAAAGTAACCGATTATCCAAAACATCATTATTATTATAATAAAAACCAAAGAGAAGACATATGGCATTTAATTGCGAATGAAGTAATTTAACCGTCGATGAGCTGAAAAAAAAAATTATCTTCTAGGATCTTATAGAGATCTCGAGAAAATAAAATATATTATAAAAGCAGCAGTTGACACACGCACGCGATGCAAAGGTGCCATCTTGACTGCTGCTGTGTGGGTTGGATCGGACCGAGCATGCGCTGCGCGCTGTTTGGCCCGAACAAACGCAGTTTCATTTTCACAGTCGAGGCGTACGTGGATATGAGGCACTTTGATCTTGTAGCATTTGCCAACATTACACACCTTGCGAGGCATGCGCTGTGCGCCGTGCGCAGCGCATGCCTCGCAAAGTCTGTATACGGCTTTAAAAGCTCGTTCGAACTTACCTCCAAAATAAAACCTATTATGAAACCGAAGCACTTATGCCATAATATTTGTCAGGCACACACCGACGATCACACAATACACACACGCATGTATCACCACACAACACACACAAACACGCACGCATGTATCACCATACAACACACGTACACACGCACGCACGCACGCACGCACGCACACACACACACACACACACACACACACACACACACACACACACACTCGTAAAAATAAAATACTTTAGCATTGTCCTTAATTGTAGTCAAATATTATAAGAACTAGTGTAATATATTGATGTAGGCTAAATTTGTATGTTCTTCCATTGCGAAGGGGGCTGTTATCCCTTACTACAGGTTAGTAACATAACCTATTTAGGGTGACAGAACTTCAACCACTTATATTGTAAATTTACCTACATTTTGTATTTGTATCTCAAATAACCATTATGCTACAATATCCTTTTATTAATAAATCATTATTTCAAATAGCATACAATATGTTCACGATGAACAAAAGAAAATGCAGATAGGCTGGACTAATGTTCCTTTAATCCAGATTTAGGTGGATACAATATTATTTCGGTGGATTGTTCTGTTAGGTGTCGTGGTTGAGATGGTTGTGTGTGGAGGTGTGTGTATGACGTATATGTGACGTGTTCGTGTAAGGTGAAGTATGATTGGTGGAGTGTTTGGCTCGATATAAAATAAATTAATTTGCGCCTTGCAGGAAAGCGTTACGGTCGACAATCGGGCTAACCGGCGTCGACACAATATCAAAATGACACAATATTAATCGTGTTAACACCAGCTTGTTGTATGTTATATGTCTTACCTTTCGGAAGCAAGATTTTCAACATCTTCTTCACCAGCGTTTGTTCAGACAATCTTCAGAAAATCAGGATAACTACAAATGCTTTCCCCTTCAGCCAATATCTCAATGTGCAACAGCAATTATCCTATATAATGCGAAAGTTAAAAATACGAATATAATTTTAATTGCAAATATTAGATTTCTGATCGTTACGTACTTAATTTTATAGTTAAGATAAATGGCCACTTAGCATTTGAGTGGTCGGTCTAATGAACACGTAATAATAGCTTTGTTAACATGTAATAACACAAGTCGACGTAGTCTAGCATTTAGCATAATTACAACATCAGAGTCACAGGTCAATAAAGTTGAACTTGTATGACGTATCATTAAAAATCATAATTAACAAAACCCACAGCACTAATTATATGATTGTCCCCACTTTTAATTATCTAATGACCGTTTAAATATTCACAGGCTAATATTGTTGTATCTAATGTAGATAATAATTATTACTGGATCCTGACCGACTGTCACTCGGGACAGTTACAAATATCACTAGTTAATTTTACGTGATAGAGTTACACATACATACGTACATACATAGACTCACGCCTGTTTCCCCGAAGGGGTAGGCAGAGGCAAATTAAACGCCCACTTTTCGCCAGTGTTTTGATACCACGTATTCTGTGGCGAGCCTATTGCCGCTTATCGGGATATTTTGTTTGCCAGAGCCTCGTCCGTTGTTGTTGCAGGTGAGGTTGGCTTGGGACCCTAAGTTCTTGGTGGGAACCCTATGAATGACACAGTTATAAAATACTAGACTGCGCCTGCGGCTTCGCATGTATTGTTTTTGCCGCTTATCGCGATAAAAAGTAGTTTATGTGTGTCACTTTACAGCCTCCAAACTATCCTAAAACACAAAATTCATACAAAATATCAATGATTTGCAACGTTTTCTTTACACACTTTCTCGTTTATAATATTAGACTGATGAAATGAACAGGTGTCATGAAATGTCGGGATATATCTTAAGCCGTATACAGACTTTGCGAGGCATGCGCTGCGCACGGCGCACAGCGCATGCCTCGCAAGGTGTGTACCTTTATATTCGTGGCGAGGCATGTGCTACGCACGTGCGAGGGCGAGCCAACGAATGTCGGCAAATGCTTCAAGATCAAAGTGCCTCAGTGCGAGCATTACATTAGTTGTGGACGGTGCCGCGCATGCACGTTCGAGGTGTGCGCCGCGTACAATATCCACGTACGCCTCGACTGCGAAAATGAAACTGCGTTTGTTCGGGCCAAACAGCGCGCAGCGCATGCTCGGGCCGATCCAACCCACACAGCAGCAGTCAAGATGGCACCTTTGCATCGCGTGCGCATATCCGCTGCTGCTTTTATAATATATTTTATTTTCTCGAGATTTTTCCTTCTATAAGATCCTAGAAGATAATTTTTTTTCAGCTCAGCGACGGTTACATTACTTCATTCGCAATTAAATGCCATATGTCTTCTCTTTTGTTTTTATTATAATAATAATGATGTTTTGGATAATCGGTTATTTTCGTATAATTCAATTTTTCGTTCATAATGCGTGCAAACATCACAGCGATGCGGACGCAACCGTCCAAACGCAACGCACTGCTCGCAATGAGCCAGCGCACACGCGCGGCTCGCACGCGCGTGTCTGTGCGTAGCACATGCCTCGCAGCAAACATGAAGACAGACAAACGAGGCATTTGCTTCGTACGCGATGGCTCGACCCGAGCATATGTTGGTATAGTTTTCAACACGCACGCCTCAAACAGAGGCATTCGTTGTGCGCCGTTCGTAGCGCATGCCTCGCAAAGTCTGTATCCACCTTTACATGTATATTGAGATGACCCATGTATTGTACAACTTAGACTTATTTCATTATAAAGATAAGGACCCAGGTAGTAAAAGAATCTTTTAGTGAAAGATGTTCGCGGTTTTGGTACAACATGTATTTTGTCTTTACGTCTTTAGTTATATTTATGTATGGAGTAAGTTTGTGTTGTAGAACAATTGTATGATGTATGAATAGTTGACGGACATTGTGAACATTACATTCTTTGTATAGTAATGTTGTAGGAAACATGATGGGCCGAAAAGTCGCCAACTTAAGGATACCCCTGTGTGCTATTTCTAATGGCTTCAGCAGGGTTTTTGAAGCACCACCCCAGCAGGAAATACAATACGATACTAGAGATAGACACAGGGCGTAATATACTCTTCGTATAATGGCTTGGTTTGCTATAGATCGTAATGTCTTAAATGTATACATGAGCTTACGAATTCGGCTCGCTAGTAAATTAATGTGAAGCTTATAGTTTAAGTGTTGGTCAAGGATTACGCCTAGATATGTTATATGATCAACTGGTGTTAGTGGTGGACAGTTACAAAGTTGGTCAAGGGAACAAGAGTGCGCTATCAATGTTAGTGGAGTTATTGGTTGTGATGCAGAACTAATTGAGAAGGTGATATATTTAGATTTAGAAATATTGAGTGTTAGGGCGTGTGAGTTAAGCCAAGCTGAGGTTAAGTTGAAACCGTCCTGTGCCCTGGATTCTAAATCAGACCATGAGTCGGCAACAAATGTTATAGCGGTGTCATCTGCATAAGAAATGGTCTGCGCGTTTGGAATTTTCTGTTCACAGAGATCGTTTATGAATATTAGGAATAACGTTAGGCCTAATATGCTGCCCTGAGGCACCCCGTAGTGTATCGGTAATTCGTTACTTAAATAGTTTTCTATTTTCACGATTTGTGTGCGGTTTGTTAGATAATTTTGAAACAACTTTAGTTGTAACCCCCTGACACCGATCTGTTCGAGTTTGAGTAAGAGAATGGTGACAGGAACCGTGTCGAAAGCTTTCGCGAGGTCTAAGAAGATTGTTAAGACCTTTTTATTCTCGTTTAGACCTCAAACAACAAAGTTTGTCAATGCGAGAACTGCATCACTTGTTGATTTCTTTCCACGGAAGCCAAATTGCTGTTCCGAAAGTAACTTATGATGTTCCAGGTAGTGTACCAGTCTTTTATTAATTAAGCTTTCGAGTATCTTAGATAAGGCACTCAGAACCGCAATAGGGCGATAATTGTTCGGCAGATTCCCGTCACCTCCCTTGAAAATTGGATGGATGATAGCCTTTTTGAATGAATTTGGAAAGACGCCAGTGTCTAAACAGAGATTGAATATATGGCTTAAAATGGGTGCCAGAGGGATAGCATATCTTTTCAATGTAGATGGTGAGATTCCGTCCCATCCAGTAGAGGCGTTAGCTCGCAAAGAATTCAAAATGGAAATGATTTCGCCAGGGTCAGTATGTGTTAAGACGAATGATGAACAAGATATGGGCTTAAGATTAGTTTGCGTGGTCATGATTTGGTGTGGTGATTGGTTTTTTATGATATTATCCGCAAGGTTTTTTCCAATGTTCACAAAGTAAGTATTTACGTAATTGCATGCCTGACGGTGTGATTGTGAGGTTGTGAGTAATTGTGTGGCAGGATTTTTTGTTTTTGCGGTGTTAGTTACTTGCCTAATTGTGTCCCACAGTAACCTTGGATCATGACTTGCCTTATTTATTAGTTGTGCATCATATTGCCTTTTAGCTTTTTTTAATATGGAAGTACAAAAGTTTCTATAACGGCTATAGGATATTAATAGTATTTCATTTGTTGGACTCTGTTTTACTTTCTTATGTAGTGCGTCCCTATGTTTTATACACCGTAATAAACCAAGAGTAATCCACGGTTTGACTATTTTCTTCTTAGTTGGAACCTTCCTGAATGATGTGTGTTTACTAATTGCTGAAAATATTAATCCTATAAGTTTATCAGCAGCGACATTTGCATCAGACAAATCATAAAGAGGGGAAACATCTAATTGACACATTGTTTTATCCAATGCATCAAAGTCAATTATGGCTCTGGTAAAGTTAGCGGCAATTTGGACTTTATGGTGACTTATACAGAGTAAGGTAGAGTAATGGCCAGTAACAGTTGATTCATAGACAAAAGTTTGTGTAGGTGACTTAGTCCTCAGAATGGTGTGGTCTAAACAATTATTGCCCCTGGTTGGGAGGGTGTGAGCGGGCAGGTATCCATTAAACGCAAGGCAGTTTAAATACTCGTGTGTACGTGTATCTTGAGAATTAGGTTTTATATCTATTGTTAGATCGCCTGTTATGACCACAGTTTTAAAAGAAACTAGCGATGCAAGTAGATTATTGAGGGCAGTAGTAAAATTATTAATATTGGTGTTTGAAGGTGAACGATATATAGAAAAAATAGCCAAATGAGAGCTGATTTTAATTATGATTCCAGATGCCGCTTGGATTAGGTCAAGACCTTCACATGTCGCCGCCAATGTTGATTTAATATATACTACAACTCCGTCAGATTGATTTAGGTGGTTTGTGGTCTTATACATAGTATAATTTTGAAGTAGTGGGATGATAGAGTTACTGGCGCATGATAGCCAACATTCCGTTAGGGTAATTATGTCACAGTCCAAAGGTATACGATGCATGAAGGTTTGCAGATTTATGAAGTTGCAGTTTATTGATCTGATGTTTTGAGAGAAAATTTTCAGGAAGTTATTTGGGTTTTTCAAGATATCTGCAGTATGTTCAGGGGCGCATCTATGAACTGATGGAGTGAGTTGGTCTATGCTGTTAATTAAATCGTTTACGCTGTTATTCATTGTTATAGGTTAAGTTTATTAGTGTTAGGGTTGACGCAAAGGGGCAGTAAAGGTTTCTAGGTAAATTATTGGGTAAGTCTGATGAATCATGTGTTATTTTAATTTGATATATATTTGTGTTTATGTTGCATGCAGTTAGAATAAAAATATGGTAATTGGGCAAGATTTGTAATATATTTGTATAATAGTAAAGGTAGTATGGGTCTGTGGTAGTGATTTTAGCAGTATGTAAAGTGTGAAATAATTGTGTGTGTGAGTTATAACTGTAAGTTAGTGTGTGTGGTGTGTGTATGGTTATAGTAAGAGAGACAATCAATTACATAAAGTAGTAAAATAGATTAACTAAGATATGTATATGTAGAAAAACTGTAAACTTGCTTGCAGCCAGATAGTCATGGTTTGATCGGGTATGGCAGTTGCTTTAGTTGTTATTCGTCTTTGATAATTATGGTTTGGCTGTTAGAGTCCTTCTTAAGCATTATACGGCCATTTGAAGTCCAGCAGTAGCTATATTAATTTGTTTTCGCATAGTTTCTTGCCAAGTAAAATAACTTTTTAGCCAATGGGGTGAGTTGTTCTGTGATATATATTGGTATTTCTTGGGTAGTCTTAATATTTAAGTGGGTTGAGTTTATCTTCTTTTCATTTTGCTTGTTGAATTGTTTGACGGCGTTCAAGAAGTTAGTCTTCAATAGGGTATTTGCAAACTCTATTGTTACGTTTGAAGTTGTATTTTCTTTCTTTGACGGTTGTCGGGTTATGTCGCGGATATGAATCGGTTCCGTATCTATATTTAGATATTTAGATAAATGTGTAATCGTCTCGTATAACATAGACTTAGTTTCTGCCACTCGCTTGGGTACATTTCGGAGCTCCACTGATGTTTTTATAAGGTTGCGATCGTGTAGTTCCAGTTGGTGTTCCAGCGTCGATAATTGGATCGTCCAATCAAATTGCAGAACTATTATGTTTATAGCCTCCACTTTGATACAATTATAATTAAAATAAGGCTATTTACAATAGTTACTTAACCAAGGTAGGTATATAGGTATGTAGGTAAATATAAATAAGAGACAAGAATATTACAGTAAGCATTTATTCTTTTATCTAACGAGTAATACTTAGAACTAACAGTTGAACACACTAAAAGGGCGGCAGCCACACTTGGAAGTGTGGGCCGAAGTCGACGAGTTTCTCTCGCAGTGCGGCCTCGAAGACAGCGTCGCGCGGTGCCGCGTTATCGCGCGCATATCCGCGCGATACCTCGCGAGCCGAGCGCACTAGACGGGACACTTGCGCTACGCTCTCACGGACATCCTCCATTGGCAGCTGCAATAAAAAAGATTGATTATCATCTTTCTGAATGGCAAAACCATGATGGTTACAGCGTGAATAAGACGGCTCAACCAAGGTATGGTTCTACCTTGGCTGAGCTGTCTTACTCATGTTTCGTCTAAACTAGCACTATTGCTACCGTTGCGTTTGATGAGTGTTATTGCCTCAGGCTCAAGTACTCCTAAACTTGCTCTTCATTTGATAAAGGATTAAGAGGATAGAAATAACGATCGTGCTAATGTCGTGTCAACACTACAAGTCTAGAGTACATCTACTAATTGTTAGGTTTATAATATCTACTTGACAATACATCATTCTTAGCATAAATGAGAGATTCTGTAGATCTAAGGATACATAAATTTCCTTACTTCATCGACCGCAGGCAGGCTATGCGGGTATATGCGGACCCATTGTCCAACTTGGCCCGTGGCCTGGTTCCACCTGACGCCGTTCCCCCACTGACAGGCGGTCATCGCGCGGCGACGCGCGACGCGATGCGGCGGTCGAGTAGCCGCCGCGCCACGATTCGTCCACGCTTTCCGTTGGTTGTATGGACACACTCGAAGTTGACTGAAAACATTTTGACGGATTAATTAGATTTACAAACATAATCTAGAATGGCTTGGGGGACATAGGGCTAAATCACAGAATTTACCAAAAGTGCAAGCTTAAAGCTGCAGAACTTAAAGCTTACGCAGGTAAATCCGACGTTCAGTTGCACAAGACAAGTCTCTAAGGTCAAAAATAATTTGTTCGTTATTGAACGTACAATATTCTCGAAAAACGGCAACTACGCAAGCGTAAGGGCCAGTTTCACCGTAGTCTCCTAAGTTTCGGTTTATGTACTTGGCAGATTACATAATACAAATTTAATTCTAATACCGAATTTATCTGGCAGAGAATGTGTATCAAGATGCGATAAACTGGGCTTACTTCTAGATAGAGTAAGATTACTCTAGTGTATTCTGTGTTATAATATTTCAAAAACATAAAGATGGGAAAATATCGATCAAACAGCACATTTAGTAAACACATTGTTGAGTTGTGGCTCTCGTGTATCAAGCTCACGGCTAAAATGCTCGCTATAGAACACCTGGATGTTTAACCGGCTGGTATTGCGGCCAAAGTATGTCTACATACAGCATCGACCCACGTTGGGCACCAATGTTCAGGTTCATAGAAAACGTAGGCGACAAAACGGAAACGGAAAACATATAGAAGGTGGTCGGTGCCTTGAAAATATATTATAAATAGCTAAAACATTATATTTATGATTACCGTAAAATGGGGTTACTTTCAAATATCGGGGTAACTTTGATGATTACTTTTTATGGATGCTTTTTTTATTAAAATATCATTTTCTATGGAACGCAGGCATTTGATTTTTTTTTTGTTGGCATCTTTGACTGTTCAGTTATCTTTCTTCAATGCGTGATCGTTGGGGATCATAACGTTCCTCTTTTAAAAAAATGGTTATTTCGTGTACGTGCAAACCCAAGAAATAGTGTGCGGTATAACTTCAATGCTACAAAGGTTGGTATTATTGTTGTCGTGTTCTTAGTTATTTCAAATGATGAATGGTATCTTACGAGTAAAATTTATTAATTGTCTTGGATAGATGGTGGCCACATTTTGTTTTATTATGAGTATTTGTTACTGGGTTTATTTTGATATGTGGTACGGGGCAACATTGATAACAATCAAAGTAACCCCAAGATGAATTTAAACAAATCGCAATGTAATAAGTACGGTTTATTAAAGATACCCGGTTTTACAGATAAAATGGTGCGGAACTATAAAAAACGCCTGGTACCCTAATTACAGGAACTATACGGAAGAAACACTTGCAGAAGCGTTGCAAAAATTTACCGATGGAGTTAAGTGATGTAAAAGAGCTATGAGTACAGGCAAGTTACATTGATGAAAATAATCGTGTACTGATCTCAATATTTCTTCCACAAGACTGGATTGTGTAGTTCCTGATATCGTAACTAAATGTACAAGAAAAGTTGATAATTTTCTCTAATTAAAATTAAAAAAGATGATTATTCTAAGACTGCCTCATTGGTCTCGCGGCATAAATGTGCGCGTGGGATTGGGAGCTCTCGGGTTTGATTCCCGGGTCGGGCAAAGTGTTATTGGGTTTTTCCGTTAGGAAATTCTCAGTAGCAGCACGGAGTCTGGTAATATGCCCGGTACGGCAATAGGCTTCGCTCCCTATTACGTGGGACCTAAAAATTCATGGCGAAATGTGAGTGTAATATTACACCACTGCCTACCCCTTCGGGGATACAGGCGTGAGTCTCTAAAAAAAATATTCTAAGTAATAATTTAGTAATGAAACATTTTTGATTTTTCTTTTTTCTTAGAAGTTTTTAGTTTTTTAAAGATTTTAAACCTTTATTTTATATATGATGTTACAGTTTGATTGTTTTTTGTGTCATATATTTGATTATCCTAAAACGTTTGTTTTATTTGTCAACCTAGTAAAGTGCTTAAAATCTGTTATCAATGTAACCCCTGTAATCAAGGGCACCCCAACGATTTTCAAATCGTTCTAATTTAAAATCTAAGTAATCAATATTTTGTTTTGTTTTTGCTTTCAACCCCTGTGAGGGGATATTATGATATTCTGTCATAAAGTCGTGGCTTATCAAAATAACCCCATTGCAAGTATAATAATAATAATAATAATAATAATTTATTTATTTATCTTTCTACAAAAATAGTATATATAATTCTAAGGTAAGTAAGTACTAAATTATAATGGGTGCCTGTATTAGGTTGGACCTGTGCCACAGGCGGTAAGAGCACTATCATATGTTTATTATGTTTACTACTAATTAAAATGTTTATACTAATACTTATTACTGCCTACACTATTTATAGTTACATAATTGCATGAGTACCTACAAGAGCAATGCATAGTTCGGAGTTATTTTTGTAATATAATATGCAATAACAAAGTCATGACATAGGTACAATTTATTTTAGCACTGCTAGCAAATCTTCGGTCTGTTTATAATCCAAAGATTGTAAATACTTATACACTAATTGCTTACAGTTGAAATAATTTACGTCATATATAAACAGTATTTTGTTTAGTTTGTTATATATAAAAGGCCCTAAGAAAGCATAAAACCTGTTTGTGAAGACGAATTTAGATTCGGAAAGTGCAGTACATACAATATCTTTACGCCTCTTATTGTTAGTGAGATTAGTATCATAAGTTAGCGTGGTGTGCTGTTTTAGGACAATATACATTACGAAAAGCTGTCGTACAGTCAATACATTACATAGTTCATATAGGCGGTGCGTGGGAAAGCGAAAAGGCTTACAGATTGCCACTTTTAGAAGTGCTCTTTGGGCCCGTTCAATCGGCAACATTATGGATTTTGGAGCCCCGCCCCATGATGTGATACAATACTGTATAATAGACTGACATAGGGCCTGATATACACGTATGATGAGCTTATTATCTGCTATGTAACGGAGCTTTTTAAAAACGAAAAATAGTTTACGTATCCTGGAAGTTAGGGCCGCTATATGTTGCTTAAAAGAGAGGCAATCGTCAAGTATTACTCCTAAGTATTTAATGTTAGTGGTATTATGGATAACAGGGCAAGTGCAAAGGTTAAGTGACGGGTCATTACACTTATGAGCATATAAGGTGTTATTACTAAACTGAGTTGGTGGCTTCCGCATAGAGAATTTAAGGAATTTAGTTTTATCTGCGTTTAGCGTTAGAAGATTATATTTCAGCCAGTTGTTTACGATGTTAAATCCGCGTTGAGCAAGATCATGTACCTTCTCGGCTGTGTCAGCGGCAAAAAGGAGCGCTGTATCATCTGCATATGTATTAATTTTGCCATGATCTAAGGTTTGATTACAAAGGTCGTTAATGTAGACTAGGAAAAGGGTAGATGCGAGGATACTTCCTTGTGGAATGCCATATTGAGGTATTTTTAATTCTGCGCTAGAAAACTCGCCGATTCGAACACTTTGGTACCTGTCCTTTAAATAGTCAGCAAAGAATTTTAATTGTGTGCCTCTTATGCCAATGGCTTCCAGCTTTTTCAGAAGTTTAGGTATGGACACCGTGTCATAGGCCTTAGCTAAGTCAAGGAAAATTCCAATGACATGCTTTCTCTTCCCCAGTTCTTCTGTCACATAGTTCGTTAATTGATGTACCGCATCTGCTGTAGACAACTTAGGTCTAAAACCGAACTGAGAAGTGGATAGCAGAGCGTTATTTTCTAAGTATGTCATTAATCTACGGTTGACTATTTTCTCTAAGACTTTAGCTATTGATGGTAATAGCGAAATTGGCCTGTAGTTTGTTATAAGACCTTTTGTACCGCTTTTGTAAATTGGGACTACCACTGCCTTTTTAAGGTATGTGGGAAAAACGCCCTCAGCAAGACATAGACGGTAAATGTGGGTCAGTGGAGGCACAAGAATATGTTTAAAATGCTTTAAGATGTTGTTACTAATGTTGTCCCATCCTGCTGCGCTGTTATTTTTTAAAGTTAGTATGACACGTTCCACTTCGTTTTCATCTGGATCTAGCATAACAAACGATCTGCCGCTCTTTAAATGGGTTGAGAAATTTGAGTGATTATCACAAAGGTTGTTGCCACATTGACTTTGTATTTGTTGTGCAAGTTTTGTTCCTACGTTGACAAAAAAATTATTTACTTCGTCAGCCGACGATTGAGGCGATTCTTTTAAATTTAATAAACTATAAAAATATAAAATATAAAAAAAAGTATAAATTTGAATTGACACTTAGTGATTTTTTGCGCCAAAAGTATAATTTTTTTTATGTCTTATTATGATAGCAGGTCCTAAGTTGTCAATACAGTATATATTTTTTTATTTTTCTAGCATAAACTGGCAAAGTTATGATCAATTGAATTTTAAAAATAATCAATGTAACCCCATTTTACGGTACCTAGTTTTTCTTAGAATTTCAGTTATGGCGCTAAAATAATCCGCTAAAACCTTCAAAAGACAGAGAAATCTCTAACATCTATTTTCTAAGAATCCAAACCGATGCTTTGGTAAACCTTGTTACACAAATACGCTTTTATTTGATTTAGGCATTACCAAACCATGAAATTTTTGGATGTAGGTTGTGTCTTCAGTGGGCAACCGTTAGTTTCCAATTAGCTACAGCAAATACGTTTTGATGTCAATATGTTTAGGTATTTCAAATTAAACCAACTGGGAAAAACGAGATTTTAAGTCTGGTGATTGATCTCGTATTGATTCATCATCATCCTCGGTGCTAGCATCGTCCTGCGTGCATTCAATTCGCCTCGGAGTATGGGTCCACTTTTTAGCATAACCATTTTGACAGAATATCAGCTTTTTTCACAGATCGACTGCTTTCTGATTGCCGCAGCCAATGGTATGCACTAGTAACTTGTATTGTAGGTACAGAAGATACGAAAGAGTCAAGTGACATGTTTGCTTGTCACCCTTGTTGCTGCGACTTTGGGTAAAGGTTGCTTAGTAGACCTCGGCTTGGTGATGGGTCTAGTGACACCCTGTATTAATTTGATTCAACAATCATTACGAAGATTTTGTTACTTTAATATTTCCATGTTAAGGTATTACAAGACGGATAATATGCGACATATTCTGCGGCAGATGTGACTACGGAACTAGGCTTATACGAGGACACAGTTTATATTTCTTAACAACGATACACAGTGCCAAGCCATCTTACTTCAAAACCTAAGAGCTTGTTCCTTCAGTTGACCATACATCACAATGATCATAAAACTGTCCCCGGTAGTCTTACGAGAACTTCTCACACCTCAATTCTAGTAAATGTGAGCTGTTTATAAATACAACAGACTCTTCAAAAAAACATTCGATTATATCTAAATTTAATCATTTGGCTTCAGACATCAAAATTGTTGATAAGAGTTCTCTTCGCCTCCTAGGTTCTCCAGTTTTTGAAGAATCTTTCGATTCTTTCATAGAGGAAAAAATTCAAAATTTTTGTGATATTTCAGATCGCCTATTCAAAATTAATGTACATTCGGCCTATACTATTATTCGATATTGTCTTTTCGTCCCAAAATTCACACATGCTTTAAGATCTTCCCAACTTTGGAAAAAATATGCACTTTTAGAACAAGTCGACAAAATTATCCAAACTACTTTAAAGAGAATACTAAATGTGGACTTGGACGACCGAGCCTGGCTACAAGCGTCATTGCCTATACGTCTGGGTGGGCTCGGTATACGCAAAATTTCTAGTGTCAGTTTACCGGCGTTTCTGTCTTCGGTTCACAGCACGGAAGAGTTAACTAGGAAAATTTTATCACCTACACTAGTTAACTCAGAAGTGCTGTGCAAATCCGAAGCTGTAAACGCCTGGAAAATGGCTTGTCCAAGCACTGTTTTGCCTACCAACCTATTCTCCCAAAGACAGTGGGATGCGCCGCTTTGTGACATTGTAAGGAAAAGTCTTTTAGATGCATCTTTTAGTGTTGCAGAGCGTGCTCGCTTGCTGGCTGTGGGAGAATGGGAATCGGGTCTGTGGCTTCAGGCACTACCATCGTCCAACACTGGAACCATGTTGGACGATGAGACGTTCCGTATCGCCACTTGTCTTCGTTTAGGTGCTCCGTGTGTTTCTCCGCATCGATGTCATTGTGGAGAAGACGTCGATAGCCTCGGACACCATGGGCTATCTTGCAGCAGAAGCGCTGGTAGAATTCCCCGTCACGCCCATCTGAATGACATAATTCGTCGTGCTCTTGTCGCGTCTGGCGTACCAGCTGTACTTGAACCAAATGGTTTGGTACGCGACGACGGTAAGAGACCTGATGGTATGTCATTGTTGCCTTGGAAAATGGGTAGGCCCTTGGTGTGGGACGCAACCTGCGTAGACACCCTCGCGCCATCACATGTTCCAAGCACCGGAGGCCATGCTGGCGCTGCTGCTGCAACTGCGGAAACCCTCAAACGGCGCAAATACAGTAATTTAGTGAGTAATTACGTGTTTGAGCCGTTTGGGGTTGAAACGCTAGGCTCATGGGGTCCGAGCGCTCGTTCACTATTCCGGGAAATTTCTAAATGTTTAATCGACGTCTCACGTGACCAGAAGGCTGGTTTATTCCTTGCTCAGAGAATCAGCATTGCCATCCAGCGTGGCAATGCTGCCAGCCTTCTGGGCACGTTACCCGATGACATTGATGCGGAGGCATTTTACGACGCCTAAACCTTGTAAATATTTTAAATTTTTTATTTGTTTTTACGGTTTTTTGTACATATACTATTTAGACATTAAGATTAGATTAAGCTACATATAGATTATAAAATTAAATATATTGAGTTGGTCGGCGCGGCCGGTAGAACAAACTCAATAATAGAAATAATTCAGACATTATAAAGATTTTAACTCACACCTCACTGCAGTAAATAAAGGTAACGAACTATAGCCAAAGCAACAAATAATCCACGTGTTATCAAAAATACAGAAAAATTTAAATAACGCAAATAGTAAATCGAAATAGAAGTTTTGTTATAAAGCACAGTCGGCGAAATACGTAAGCAGGTATCTCTAATTCACTCAGAAAACAAGTTTATTACACATTTAAAAAACCTTTTTATCCAAGAAATTATATATTTATTTAAAGAATAACCCGTGGTCCAGTGGATACCGTATGCGACTACTGATCGGAGGTCCTGGGTTCGATTCCTGGGTCGGGCAAAAGTGTTACCGGGTTTTTCCGAATTCTCAATAGCAGCACTGAGTCTGTTAATGTGCCCGGTAACGGCAATAGGCTCGCCTCCTATTACGTGGGACCTAAAAATTCATGGCGAAGTGTGGGTGTAATATTACACCTCTGCCTACCCCTTCGAATGGTGTGAGTCTATAAAAAATACTATTAAAAGCTACGGCGTCTGGCAAATATTAATTTAAGCCAGTAACAGGTATCTTTTGTAACAAAAGTGTGAATCAAATTATTAAGTGCTTTAAAAAGTAATTGACCCACGAAATTGTTTAAATGCGATATTTGCCGTCATATATTTGAAGTTATGAAATTGACTTTTGCATAGACATCCATCCGGCATGACACGAGGTATCACTTGTGCTTATTCAAGGTACATTCATACCAGCTGTTTGTCACTACGGCTGCCGTATAGTGTACCTGACAACGCGGTAACACAAATAATAGCCATCTCTCATGTCCGTGGCATAATTGTCAACGTGTTGTGTCCCGTGTAGATACACCGACGTTACCAAATGGATTGGTACGTGTTCACTGGTTGGTCATCCTCTTTACGTAATCCATCAGTGCCTTTACGATATATGATGTGATGGGTTATTCGGAGTCAAGCACACGGTTTGTTAAACCAAGCAGAAAATAAAAGGGTTGAGCTGCGGCCGCAGTGATAAGCGACAGCGACTTCTATGAATAGAATACAGCGGACAATTAATAGATGAGTTTACCAGACACTTGGAACGTACACCGTCGGGTGTGATATACCTACTTCTTTCCCTGCATCAACAACATTAGTGGTCCTCTCCAAGCTGAATTCATTGAAATAGATTTGTGTAGTAGTATTAGAATTGCCCGCAGCTACGGCTGCATTTTTGTTTTAATTTGATCATTTCTTCCTCCCTTGGAAATTTCTCGGTTCCCAAAGAATATATATGCCTAATTTGAGCTTCCTGCGCCTAATAGTTTTGGCTGTAGCTTGTCTGTCAGTTAGTCAGTAACGCAAGTATTTTATATATACAGAAGCTTGCGACAAAGTCAAGGCTAAGGCTTCCTTACAACCAGGTGTAATATATAGTTGTTCTACTAATGAACCCGACATACAAAATCCTAAAAAACCCATAACTTGTTTAAACTTAGTGGAGCCAGGACTGCAATGCAAGGCTCTTGGGTCGTAGCCGGGAAGTGGCTGAGATCATCATGATACAGTTTTTAAACGTCACTGACTGTAGGTGTTACAAAAAACATAGATCCAAGAAAAATAATTTAATCGAGAAAACATTTCATACATTCTTTTTTAAATAGAAGTGGTTTCAAATCAACAGTCTTGCACCAAACACTAAACCAAAGCCTTCAGCCTACAGTTTAACAATTAGCTACGTTGTCATCAACAATCAGGTACGCCGTACTAATTACCTCTTGTAATGAGATTAGGTTACTATGTAACATTAATTATTAATTAGACGGTGCTACATACTTTCTGTATATGTATACTCATTACATACGCTATTAAGTAATCAACTCGCGGCCCATTGTGCTACAACTATGTTAATTGATTAATTTGTGATATTGGATTGTGATTGCATCGGAGTTATGGGGGCTTTTGGAAATATTGCGATTGAATCATTGATACTAGAATGTACTATTTTATGCCCAGGGCTGGGCAAAATACTTGCTTTGCTTTAATTGAAATACAAATTACAAAATACTTTCACGCGTGTATTTAAAATACAAAATACTTTTGAGTCGAGTATTTGAAATATAAAATTCAAAATACTGTATTTTAACCAATTGTAATAAAATTAAAATACAAAATACATTTAAGTTTTTCAGCCCAACCTATTGATTGTTAAAAGAATTTCATTTTATGAATACTAGAATGAGCAGTGAGCTAAACGATATATCACATATAAAAAAACCGCAAATATAACTTTGTCGTTCATTTTAACACCATGGAAAACAAAGTTATTTTTGATGGCGAAAAAGTTATAGAGATATTTGTTAGGTGAATTTAATGGGTATGTTAAGTGGATGCCTCTATTATGGAACCTTTCATGGGCGAGTTCGACTCGCACTTACTACTTATATTAAGGGTCCTATAACAGCTTTAACCAGGGCTGGGCTAAGGTATTGGTAATATAAAAGCAAGATACAGTATTTTAGCTATTTTTAATTGAAAAACGAAATACATATTACATAAGCAATCTAGACCAGCATAACTAGGCTGAAAAGTAGAGAAAATCAAGATAAATTAATCAGTAAAACCAGAGTTACCTTTCATGAACACTAGATTTTTCAATGTACTGCCAGACAAGCAACCTCTCGTTGGAGAGTGAATAAAACCTGCTAAAGAAAACAATCTTTCTGCAGGTCCTGATAAGCACAAGCTAGTGTTAAATTGTATGAACACATTTTTAATATTTGGATAGCGCTCAAGAATTGAAAGCTCTTTGCTTCTGTCATTTAGGAAGCTGAACAGCTCTAACTCCATTTTACATATTTGTGGTTTATCACTTTCTCTGTTCTAGAAAACAATAAAATCATCATCTTCTTTACTAGTGGTGCTACTCCTGCTGCTTCCAGGCATTATTTCATGTTTTTTGGAACTTGCCTCTAAGGTATGAATGGCAAGATTTTGAATTTTTTGCCTCTCATCTGTTGTGATGCTTTCTGGCAACCAACGCATTTTATAATTAGAGTGGTTGCATGACGCCTATATTGCTCTATTTATTTCAGGGGACAGCTTAAAAACTTATCCAATCTTTTTTCCAAGCTCTCTTTTAGCTGTGGTACATGAGAGTAAAATGCCTCAAGTTACCCTGCAGTCTATTTAATCTGGTTCTTACAGACATTAAAGTAGGTAGAAGCTTGCCGTAGTAACAATTGTTTCATCGAGTGTAATCTAGAGCTGTAGCGAATGGTTTCAGTACTTCAATGAATTCCTTAAAGTATTCTAGTTCTATGGCAGAGAAACTGTTACTCTTATCTAACTGATCAAATAGGTAATTTAATTTTGATTT
The DNA here is from genome assembly GCA_944739405.2 of Euclidia mi. Taxonomy (NCBI): domain Eukaryota; kingdom Metazoa; phylum Arthropoda; class Insecta; order Lepidoptera; family Erebidae; genus Euclidia; species Euclidia mi. Next base: position 28,653,436 of record OX123188.2, on the reverse strand, counting down.
TTCATAAGCTGCGCTACAGAATCATTAAGAGAGTTCCATCTTGTGGGACAGGGATAATTATATTGACTGATGCCCAAGACAATCTTTTATAACTTCAGCTGATTTGGGTCTTCTGAACATGTTCCATATAAAAAAAGGGACATTTAGCAATGGCTGAATAGGGAACCCTGCTTACACAAGAAGCTTTGATGGAATTACTCATATCTGTAGTGGTAAAAAAACTTAATGTGTGACTGGCACTTACACTCTCGCCTCGAACTCACGAATGTATTTTGAAAATGTATTTTGAAGCCTCATGTATTTGAAATACTAATTACAAAATACCTCGGCGTCAGGTATTTGAAATACGAATTACAAATTGCATTTGATGAAACTAATTGAAATACAAATACCAAATACGTATTTGTATTTCAAATCGGTATTTTAAATACAAGCAAATCAAATACTGCTCAACCCTGTATATGCCAGTGACAGTCTGGACCAGGAGTAGGCAAATGTCGGATCCTTGAGTGGTAGACTTGCACAGATTAGAGCACGAATAGTTCACCTCATAAGATTATTTCTATATTTTACAACTAGCTGTTTCCCGCAGTTTCACATGCATCCTGAGGGAACTACTTCGCGTACCCGAAAACCCCAAATATCTTTCGGACCCCAATTTTTTCTTTTTTTTTTTTTTTTTTTTTTTATTAGAAAGAACCTGTCAAATTGACTACACGCTGCCTGATGGTAAGCTGACAGTGAAGTCCTATTGGGAAGGCCACCATCCCCAATTGCTGGTTAAGCAATGTGACATGATGGCCCTCACTTTGACGGCCTTGAGAGATGCTTTTTCACGCCCCGCTTAAAGGACCCAGGATCAAGGGAGGAAGGAAACACGTGAGCTGGCAGTGAGTTCCACATTTTTATGGTACGGCAAAGGTAAGACGTACCGAACCTTTTCGTACGTGACGGTATCAGATCTACCGTATAAGGGTGGCACCTTAACCCGGCACGTGTTGTTCGGGATAGGAAAGGAGAGGGTGGGATGAGTTGAAAGAGTTCTTCTGAACACTCACCGTGATACAATCGGTAAAAGACAGCCATTGAGGCTACGTCCCTGCGTAATTGCAGAGATTCAAGGGACTTAGTAGCCTCAAGGTCACCTATGATACGGACAGCACGCCGCTGCATCCTATCAAGGGCATCTAGCAGGTACTGAGCGGAGCCGTTCCAGAGATGAGAGCAGTATTCCACGCAGGGGCGAACCTGAGTCTTGTATAATAGACACAACTGCTCCGGCGTGAAAAACCTCCTCACTCTGTTCAGGACTCCGAGTTTTCGAGATGCCGATTTAATGACACCCTCAATGTAGTTTCTCTGGTTGAGATTGCGGCGTATGTCCATACCAAGTATATTTAGACTGTCCTGTATCGGTAGTGGAGTGTCCAGAAGAGAAGGTTGGGGAAGGAATGGAGATAACTTAGCTGAAAATGCGCACACCTGTGTCTTCTTGGCGTTGAACTCGACCATGTTTTCAGCACCCCAATTCGAGATGCTGTTCAAAACCTGGTCAAGCTCAGCGACAAGTTTTCGCCTATTTTCCTCAATGTCGGCCTGCTTAGCCGCAGGATGGCCGAGATACCGCCCATGCACGGTACTGTCATCTGCATAGCAATGTATGCTCCCGAAAGTGAGCATATCATTGATATGCAGAAGAAAAAGTGTGGGCGATAAGACGGATCCCTGGGGCACACCAGCATTTACCTGCATAAACTTTGAATTTAAGCCTTCGCAAATAACTCGAACACGTCGTTCATGCAGGAAGCTAGCAACCCAGTTGCACAATCGAGGTGGCAAGCCGTAAGCCGGAAGCTTGGAAAGAAGCGCACGATGCCAGACTCTATCGAAGGCTTTGGAGATGTCGAGGCTGATAGCCAACGACTCCCCGTGCCTGTCCATAGCCTCACCCCAAAGGTGAGTGACATACGCTAGAAGGTCGCCCGTTGATCGTTTCGGTCTGAAGCCATATTGTCGATCATTGATAAGAGAGCGATCTTCTAGGTAGCGAACGAGTTGGGTGTTGATAATCCGTTCGAATACCTTGCAGAGAATAGGGGTTATGGCTATGGGTCGATAGTTAGCTGGATCAGAACGATCCCCCTTTTTGGGAATCGGTTGTACGTTCGCCTCCTTCCAAGCCTGCGGCACGACGCCAGAGGAGTAAGACAGGCGATACAGGCGTGTAAGCGTTGGAGACAACTCGGCTGCACATTTCTTAAGAACAACCGCTGGGATACCGTCGGGACCACTAGCTTTCCGGACATCGAGAGACCGCAGTATCGCGCGAACATCGCATTGCCTGATGCGAACATCAGGCATGGAGTGGCCGCAGTGGTTTATAGATGGCGGCTGCGAACCACGGTCATCGATTCGGGAGTTGGCCGCAAAGAGATTGACAAGCAAGTCAGCTTTCTCTTGCGGCCCATGAGCCAGTGATCCGTCAGAGCATCGCAACGGTGGCAGCGAAGACTGGCAGAAATTGGATTGCACGGCTTTGGCCAGCCGCCAATATCCACGGCTTCCCGTAGGGTGCGACAGAAGTTCTTGGCCAAACCGTGCAACGCGCTGTGCATCCGCTCTGGTGTATGCCCTCTTGCAGACCTTAGCGGCTCTGTTATAGGCCGCTTTGATGAGATGGACATTCGGATCGCGACGAGACCGAGCCCTGATCCAAGCACGGTACGCCGACTGTTTTTGTTTAACAGCATCGGCGCACTCGCGATCGAACCAGGGCCGAATTCTGCCGTTGCTGGTGACAAAAGTGGATGGAATATAATATTCCATACCTAACAGAATTTCCCCAGCAACAGCAGATGCACTCACCGAAGGATCCCTCCCACCAAAGCAACGCTGAGACCACGGAATGGACGCGTAATAATTTCGCAGGCCATCCCAATCTGCTGACGAGTAGTGCCATAAGCGTCGCTTTACGTCCACATGTTGTGAAGGCGCAGCGGTTGGCACTGAAGTGCAGACCAAACAGTGGTCGGAGGAGCCCAATGGGGCTTGAACCGACACACTGTACTGGTCTGGATGACTCGTCAGCAGAAGGTCCAGCAAAGAGGGCGCTTGACCCTGAATATCTGGTATCCTGGTGGGCTGGAGTACCAGTTGGGCCAGGTCATGCGTGAGAGCAAATGCGTGAGCAGCCCTTCCCGCGTGGTCTGTTTTGGGAGAGCCCAACCAGGTCTCATGGTGGGCATTAAAATCTCCCAAAAACACCAACTCAGCGGTCGGAAACTGTTCCTGCGCTTCATCTGCCGCCTGACTCAGGTAATCAAAAAGTCGAGTTGTCTCGGCATCTCCAGTATGGGAACGGTATAGACACACGTAAATCCGGGCTAATGAACCCAGATTTACGTGTATCCACAGGACGGAAAAGGAGGGGTCCTCTAGGCAGCGTAAACGACGACAGCAAATATCCGCCCTGACGAACAAGCATACTCCGGCTTTTGCGTAGAAATTCTCTTCAAGGGCATAGCCGGGATATTGCAGATAAGTCGTGTCGGCAGGGCGGCTTATTTGAGTCTCCGTCAGAAAAAGCATGGCCGGCCTTGCCGTCTCGAGATGGTGGTGGACGGCGTTGAGGTTTGAATGGAGTCCGCGGATGTTGGCGAACTCCACCTCAAGTAGCGTGTGGGTGGGAAAGGTTGACGCCGCTGTGTGACCGTTACCAATGCTTGCTGCCATAGTGGAGTGGAAGAAGAAAGGAGGGGCGTGAAAAGAGGTGGCAATTACCGCAGCGGCGCGTGACAAAGCGTGGAGTATTGTTTCGTCATTAGACTGTGCAGAATAGCAGTGGCCGATCCGCCGGACGGAAGGGCCCCCGTACCCTCCCGGAAGTGGTCGACGGGTCCCACCATCCGGTCACCAACCGGCACGACGAGCCACTCCGAGATTATGCGCGGCCTGGTGGGGCAGCCTCCCGAGATGGTTAGTCCCAGTTGGGCCCCTGTACTATACCGCGGGCGGCCAGCGGCACCACCGTTTCTACGGGTCTCCCTGGCCGGCGGGTCGACCCCCACTACCCACACAATGACTCCACTAATACTTCACTGGTCCAACGTATGCTGCGGTAACCGCCCCCTCACCTAAACCTTCACACTCTCTCTGCCTTCCCCAAAGGAAAGGAAGAGAGAATGGGAAGGAGGGACTGGGCCTCCGGCGCTCTCACTCACCAAGCGAAACACAGCAGAAAAGTACTGCTACTTTACGTTGATCTTCTGTGAGAGGGTAGTACCGCCCCGGTCGAGCCGACCCATTCGTGCTGAAATCAGCATGGCCCTACTACCTACTAATTAATTTAATTTCTAAAATAAAATAAACTCTTTTTTACTCGCAGATTATGTAGCTTTCTTATGGTGAAAGAATTTTTAAAATCGGTCCAGTAGTTTTTGAGTTTATCCATTACAAACAAAAATACAAAGTTTTCCTCTTTATAATATTAGTATAGACAACATTTAAAATTAACCTTATTTTTCACCTAAGCGCAAACCAGTCTACCAGCCAGACCAACGTATTTTTTATCACATTTACCTTCATCTTTTATGTAATACAATAATACAACAAAATATTCTGAAAACTCACTTTTAGCAAAAAGCCATCCAATCAAAATAAAACGTAATCCACGACGTTAGAAGCTCTATTAAAATAACTAATGCGGCAATTTCAGTTACAACGTCAGTACTGTAATTGAAATCCATGAACAGGGGCCATTCCTCGTATGAGCCAGCCGTCGATAGAAAAACACAATAGGCCAGGCACAATAGCTCCATTGAATGGTCTTAAACGGTCGCAACCAAATGGAAATTTTAGAGCTCGCGAAACTATCCCCGATGTAACTCGACTTTTTCTGCATGTGGAGTGCTATTTTTGGAATGTTTTCAATAAGTACGGTTGGTATTTATGTTGCTCCGTCAAATTGTCTCACTCAAAATGTCTTCAATTACTGATATAATATCACCCGAAATCCTTGCTGGTATAGTCTCGCGGATGGCGAGTATGGAATCTGAAATACAGTTTTTCCGCCAACTGCTATCGAAGCAAGCGGAACTTATTCAAATTCAAACCGAAGAGATCCGAAGCTTGAAATCGGTAATTCTCAATAAGTCACCATTGCCCGCGGTATCCAACTGTACTGCTATACCAACGACAGGCAAGGGCAGCCACCAAAAAGCCCTTCCCATCCACACTAAAAAGAAACTAAACAGAGTGAAGAACCCATCACGAATAGCGGCTGCGACAGTAAGTGAAGACTCACCTAATTACGACCAAGTTGCTGAGCTCTCTGAATCGGAATCGGTCCCTGAAACCACATTGCAAGGACCGTCTAATGAAAAACCAAGTACCCACCCAAATGTCAAAAATGGTGATGATCTTTGGACGGAAGTTCAACACAATAAGCGACGCGCCTTACTATCACTGCGCTGTACTGCCGGTCCATCTGTGACGTCACTAAAAGCGGCTGAACCGCGTAAACATTTTCATTTATGGAATATGCTTTCAAGTGCGGACGAAATCAAGACATATCTAAATGAGCTTTGCCCAGAGAGAGCTATTACCGTAGAACAATTGAAAACGGCCAACCATTATAACTCGTTCAAAATAGGAGTGCCAGAAGATTGCTACGAAAAATGTTTTTCGGTGAACGTTTGGCCTGAAAACGCGCGCGTTAAGAAATGGATAAACTACAAAAAGCGCGCACCTAGCTCGCATAGTCAAACGTTTCGACGCGATATCGGCCAGCAATGAGCCGCGCACAACAACATCAACGCAGATAAATATATTTTATCAAAATGTATCCCAGCTTATTGCTTTCTGAGCATTTACTTGTTGCTGCGACGGAGACCTTCTTGGATGGCTCAGTGGGCGACGCCGAGATCGTACCTGATGATTGGAGCTTGCTCCGCCGCGACCGCGCCACCCGCGGTGGCGGAGTCCTGCTTGCTGCGCGACCGGGCGTCACCATGCGACGCCGACCAGAGCTTGAATCGGAGCTCGGAGAAGATCTATGGGCATGTATCACTCACCGAGGTACCTCTCTTATTGTATGTGTAGTTTATATTAAGCCAAGTGCCAATGATGCCATCTATATGAATGTGTTTTGCAAAATTGAATCTTTTGTATCTCAATCTAATTGTACTTTTTTAATTACTGGTGACCTAAATATGGAAAGTGCTTCTAACAATATTAAATATTATTATTGTTATTTTTTAACCTATTGTAATCTAACTGAACATAATAACATCGTTAATTCTCATGGAAGTATTCTCGATGTCGTGTTGGCGCGAGAGTGCATTGGGTCGCGGTCGCGATATGTGTGCGTGTGCGAGGGTGAAGGGTTCGTACCGATCGACCAACTGTACCATCCGGGGCTCGAGATAACGCTAAGTCTTCGATCGCACACTGACAAAACGACCGAATTTCTACAACCGAGTAATATTGCAGTATCACACGATTGGAATTTTAATAAAATAGATATCGTATTATTTAGTTCATTGCTTGAGGAAATTTCTTGGCAACCTGTCCTCGAGAGCGATGATGTATATTCTGCAACTGACGCTTTCTATAAGATAATTTACCAATTATTTGATCTTTGTGTTCCTAGAAGAAATAGGCGTGCTACAAAGTGCAAAAGATATCCCGTATGGTTTGATGCTAATATTATTAAAGATATCAGTTTGAAATCTAAACTGCACAAGACCTGGTTGAAGTCCAGATGTATAAATACCTATAGATTATTCTCGGACATCCGTGCTAGCCTAAAGACTCGTATAACTGCCGCATACAAAGCTCATATGATAGCCATTGAAGAAAATTTACAAAACAATCCACAACGTTTCTGGGCTCATGTACATAGCCTTAAATCTAAGGGTGGTTTTGAGCCTAGTGTCATCTACAAAGACACTGTGTGTGTAGGCGTGGGAGCAGCTGAAGCATTCGCTAATTATTTTTCTAGTGTATTCCTAAGTGATCTGCCTGCACTTGACTGCAAGACATGCGTCGAGTACGGTGTGCATGGCGGTTATGTTTCCATACCTACTTTGTCACTTCGAGATATAGATCGCGGCATAAACAAATTAAAATCGAGTAGCTCGATTGGTCCAGATAATGTACCTACTTTTTTACTCAAAACTTATAAGAAACACTTCATTCTTCCACTTGGTCATATTTTTAACCTCTCACTTAAACATGGCAAATACCCTACCCAATGGAAAATTTCCAGAGTTACCCCAATCCCTAAGAATATTAATAAGATATTAGTAGATGAATACCGTCCTATAGCAATCTTGTGTGCTCCTGCAAAAGTATTTGAATATATACTACATACAAAAATATACAGACAGGTAAAACAGTTAATCGGTGATGAACAGCACGGTTTCAGGCCAGGTCGCTCTGTCAATACAAATTTATTATGTTTAGTTGATTACATCTCTGGTGCGATGGATCGTAGGCTACAGGTTGATGTAATTTATTTTGATTTTCAAAAGGCGTTCGATAAAATTGATAATGACATACTACTGCATAAATTATCGGACATCGGATTTACCCCGAATCTACTTGCCTTCTTCGCTGATTATATGAAAGATAGACTTCAGTACGTAAAACATGGCATCTATGAATCACAACCATATCACACTCGATCCGGTGTTAGCCAAGGCTCAGTTCTTGGCCCTCTTCTTTTCCTAATTATGATCCATGACCTTCCGAAAGTGGTGTGTGCCGCTAACTGTCTTTTATACGCAGACGACCTTAAACTATTTCTCGAAATTAGTTCCCCTAGCGACTGCATTCGTTTGCAAAATGATATTGAACTAATTCATAAATGGAGTATCGCCAACAAAATGTTATTTAATGTAAATAAATGTAATGTAATGACCTTCTCCCGTAAAAGAAAACCAATTGTTTGCGATTATACACTGAATAACTTATCCATAAATAGATCACACCATGTTAAAGACCTAGGAGTAACTTTTGATACCGGTTTAACCTTTCACGAGCATGTATCTGATCTCGCTAAAATAACATACAGTCGGTTAGGCTTTGTACTACGCAATGTCAAGGACTTTGCCAACCCCCAAGTTATTAGAATACTTTATAACACCTTAGTTAGAAGCAAGCTCGAATCCAGCGCATGTGTTTGGAACCCGCATCAAATCAAGTACACGCAGATGCTTGAAAAAGTCGCTTTACAAAATGTGTTATGGATACTATCCATTTCTATATCCGACAAAATTCCTTCTCGGTCAGCTTGGATATAACTCGTTAGAAGTGAGAAGAACTTTAGATCAGCTTACTATCTGCTGCAAGGTGCTAAGAGGCTCTGTCGACTCACTTCAGCTACACAATTTGTTATGCACGTTCTTTGTGCCAGATGAACCCGGAGTGTCGTCAAACAGGCGTGGTCGGCCACACAACCTCTTCCACGTGTATCCCAGTCGTACTGTGGCAAGATCTAAGTCACCGCTAGTCCGTGCGCGCCATCACCTCAATGCACTTCTCGCCGCCAATACAGACTATGATATTTTGGTGGATAACTGGACATCTATTGTGACTGTCTTCCAGCGGTATTGTGAGAACATAATCGACCAATGGGACAGATGTAAAAGGAATGAAATCCATGATGTAGACATAATGGAAATTTAATTACTTCTTACTTACTTACTTTTATTTATTTTTACTCTCGGTGTTGATTTATTATTACTTTTCTATTTTGGTCTGTATTGTATCACGTGTTTGTGTTTTGTTTGTATTAATTATGTATATGATTTGCGTTTGTTTGTATATACTTGTGAGATATTTGTAAGTGGTGTACGCCGTGTTATAGTATATAGCAATATGTAATATGCAAGTGTGCAAATGGCCTCATTGCAAAACCTAGAAACTTCGATACACGCGCAGCCCCGAAACTGCTGACATGCACAACGTGACTTCAATAAGCATCGTGTGACGGAAACTTACCTAACAATAGACATTCTGTATCTAGCATCGATCGGGACATTTCATTTTTATTGTAATAATTTTATTGTAATTTTTAAAGTACTTAATTAAAGTTAGTTTCAAATCATTTTTGGTTTTTTTTGGGTCCTCCGGCAGCGACTTACATAATTGGCGCAGTCGGTAGGATACTCGAGGCGTCTCGAGTTAGCTAAATAGGGATATTCTCACATCGAATACCGCTAAATCGCTACAGCCGTCGCGAGCGATCGCGTTCGCCGAGTATCCAGAAACAAGAACCTGTTCCTGCCGGGAGGAGACATCCAGACATCGATCCCAGAGGTACCAAAATGCAGTTGATGTAAGTACACTTGAAATCATTCCTGTGTGTTGCTTTCAACTCCTTTTCCTTATAATTAGTTTTAGTTAGTTTGCAATCATTTTTCACCCTAGGCAAGCTACTCCTAGAGGGCCTGAGCGCTCTAGAGAAGCACGTAGGTTAGATATAGATTTGAATAGAGATATTAGTGTTGATTTAGATAGTACGTGTAATTCTTTAGACGGTTCCTTTAGGTCAGTTCATACCGAACCCATTAAAATGGCCGACGCGGATTTGATTTATAAAACCTTGCGATTAGTGCCGAATTTCGACGGCAATCCGCATATTTTACCGAGATTTATTCAACTTTGCGATCAAATTGTAGAAGAATACGTAGGTGCCAATCCTGGCAATAGTTTAGCAAAGCTTTGTCTAATAAATGGTATCTTAAACAAGATTACTGGCCAAGCCGCGCAGATAATTAACTCGAACGGCATACCTGAAGATTGGGCTAGCATTAAAAAGTCCTTAATTAACAACTTTTCGGATCAGAGAGATGAGACCACGCTTTATAATGATCTTATGCTAGCTACTCAAGGGAATAGTTCGCCTCAGGAGTTTTACGATCGCTGTGTTAGTTTATTCTGCACTATAATGACGTATGTAACCCTTCACGAAACTATCGACACGACGATAGAAGCTAAGCGCACGTTATACAAAAAGTTAACGATGCAGGCGTTTGTTCGAGGTCTGAAGGAGCCTTTAGGATCTCGTATACGGTGCATGCGCCCTGAAAGCGTTGAAAAAGCGCTTGAGTTCGTACAAGAAGAATTAAACGTTATGTACTTACAAAATCGAAATGAACCGATTACTGATAAAAAGCCACATAATAATTTACTTAAACCTTTGCCAGCTACATCTACAGCTAATTCTAATAATTCTATGCAAAAACAGTTTAATTTTCCTGTACGAAATATTCCTGCGAATAACTTTCAGCCGCCACAGCAAACATGGAAGCCGAATATTTTTCAGAATAATCCGTCAAATTTTAATAAGCCTGCCCCTTTCAATATAGGAATGCCGTCACAGCAGCAAACATTCCGAGCACCGCCGCCGCCTTCTTTTAATCGCTTTCACAATAATTCTAATAATAATTTCCAAATGCAACCGCGAAGCTTTCCTCAGAATAACTCGGGCCCTAAGCCCATGAGCGGTGTTAGCCACTATGTTGCTAGAGAGAAACCCTCGTTTGGACAGATATCAGGTCACGATTGGCGTAAGAGCGGTAACCCACCACCATCTAATTATTTCAAATCTAAGGAAATGAATATGAATTAATGTACTGTAGACTACGGCGATCAGTACTGCTATCCAGAATATTATAATGAGTTTGATTATTCTTATGGTGAGGGCACGGAATATTATAACTCTGATCAATACAACAACGCGATTTCTGAGTCTAATTATAATAACTATGCATCTTATCAGGCGTCCCCCTATGATAACCCTCAACCGGGACCCAGCTCTGAACCTGAGCAGGATTTTCAGAAGCGTGCGATTTTAGACAAGTCAAAATAGAACTTAATCTACAGACACAACGTCAGCTCCCTTATATACAAATTTTACAACCTCCATTAAAACTACTGATTGATACGGGTGCCAACCAATCCTTTATTAGCCCTGACGCTGTGCATAATTTTTATAACAATTTCCCTTTAAACATTGACCCTTTCGAAGTAACAAACGTTCACGCTACAACGCGGAATAATTATTCTATTACTATCCCAACCTTTGATGAATTTCAGGAGAACGATTATATAAAATTATTCATTTATAAGTTTCACGATTACTTTGACGGTCTTATAGGACTAGACTTATTAGAAAAATGGGAGGCCAAAATTGATCTTAAGGACAAATTATTAGTAACTCGAGGTTCAGTCAACTGTATTAGTATGTATAATTCACGAAACGTAAATCTGTATGAGGACGTAATACCGGCCAATTCTTCTAAAATTATTCGAGTGCCAATTAATTTACATGACGGAGAGGCAATTATTAATGAACAAAATATATCAAATTGTATTATTAGAGATTGCATAACTACAGTAAGAAATAATCGCGGATTTATAGAGGTTAGTAATCCTACTACACATGACTTAATATTTTCAATGGACCGCGCCGTCCAAGCCGACACTTTCAATATTGAGTGCACGGGCACTAAACAGTCGCGTTGCGAACCCCAGTACACGGACACCGAACAAATTTCGACACGCGCAAACGATGTTATATCACGTTTACGCACAGACCATCTCAACGAAGAGGAACGTATTAACTTAGAAACTTTGTGTAAAAAATATGCTGATATATTCTATATAGATGGAGAGGCCCTTACATTTACCAATAAAATTAAACATCGTATTCGGACAACAGACGAAATACCCGTACATACGAAAAGTTACCGATATCCATACGTTCATAGAGATGAGGTTAAAGGTCAAATAGGCAAGATGTTGAGTCAAGGCATTATCAGACCTTCGGAGTCTGCCTGGAGCTCACCTATCTGGGTAGTACCAAAGAAAGCCGATGCCTCAGGAAAAACTAAATGGCGTCTAGTGGTAGATTTTAGAAAACTTAATGAAAAGACATACGACGACAAGTACCCCATCCCGAATATCAATGACGTCTTGGACAAGTTAGGGAACTGTCAATATTTCACAACGCTTGACCTTGCCAGTGGGTTTTACCAAGTTGAGATGGACCCCATTGATATATCAAAGACCGCATTCAACGTAGAACATGGACATTACGAATTTTTACGTATGCCCATGGGATTGAAAAATTCCCCGTCCACTTTCCAACGCGTAATGGACAATGTCCTTAAGGACCTCCAGAATACGGTCTGTCTGGTCTACTTGGACGATATCGTGGTATTTAGCACGTCCTTGCAGGAGCACATGATCAACCTTGAGAAGGTATTTAAAAAATTACGGGAATCTAACTTTAAAATCCAGCTAGATAAGTCCGAATTCCTAAAATTAGAAACATCGTATCTAGGCCATGTAATAACTAGAGAAGGCATAAAACCCAATCCAGACAAAATTATTGCTATCCAGAATTATCCCATTCCAACCACCCCTAAAGAAATTAAACAATTTCTTGGCTTAGTAGGTTATTACAGAAAATTCATACCGGATTTCGCTCGTATTACTAAACCTCTAACGCAATGTTTGAAGAAAGGTAGAAAGATTTCTTTTACAGCCGAATATACGGAAAGTTTCGAAAAATGTAAAGCTCTAATAACTAATGATCCCATCTTACAGTACCCCGATTTTTCAAAAGATTTTATTCTAACTACGGATGCTTCCAATGTCGCTTTAGGTGCCATTTTATCACAAGGCACAATTGGCTCGGATAAACCCGTATGCTATGCATCTCGTACTTTAAATGACAGCGAAGTAAATTATAGCACAATTGAAAAGGAGCTTCTTGCAATCGTTTGGGCCACAAAATATTTTAGGCCATATTTGTTTGGTAGGAAATTTAAAATCATAACTGATCATAAGCCCCTCCAGTGGGTTATGAATCTCAAGGAGCCAAATTCGAGATTAACACGATGGAAACTTAAACTATCCGAATATGATTTCACAGTTATTTATAAAAAAGGTTCTAGTAATACGAACGCCGATGCTCTCTCTCGCATTCAGCTTAATAATGAAGAAACCTGTTCAATGGTAGTTAACACGTCCGAGCGTCCTCCTTCTGTAGCCAATTCATCTACAGTGTCCGTCCATACGAGCCAAGAAAACCCTATCCTAGAAATTCCCATCGTTGATGAACCGCTAAATAAATTCCATAGGCAAATTTGTATTAACGTAGTCGGCGATATTAAGAAACGTCCTACAGCATCCAAACCCTTTGATACACATACTAGAACAACAGTACAGGTATCTCAGTCTAACTTAGAATCCGATATTATAAATGTTATTAAAGAATACGTCAACCCGAAAGTTAAAACTGCACTGTTAATAAATCCCCCTTTGGCCATGTACGACATTATACCCATTATCCAAGATAAGTTCAAAAGTTCCTCGATGAACTTAGTTTTAACTAAACTAGAGTTAGAAAATGTAAAGGAATACCTGAGACAACAGGAGATCATTAAACACTACCACGAAGGAAAGACAAATCATCGTGGCATAAACGAATGTTATTTAGCTTTGTCCCGTCGATATTATTGGCCTAAGATGAAAGATGAGGTAACAAAATTTATAAACGATTGTACTATTTGTGGCCAGGCAAAGTATGATCGCCATCCAATCAAGCAACAGTTCAATTTAGTACCACCCGCTACTAAACCTTTCGAAACTGTTCACATAGACCTGTTAACAATTCAAACGGAAAAATACCTAACAATCGTAGACGTATTCTCTAAATACGCACAAGCGTATCATATACGAGATGGTACCGCTGTTAGTATTATTCAGGCATTGTTAAAATTCTGCACCCACCATGGTCTGCCCTTAACCATCGTATCGGACAATGGCACAGAATTTACTAACGAATTGTTTAGCGAATTTGTTAACTTACACAAAATAATACACCATCGAACTTTGCCACATGCACCCAATGATAACGGCATAGTAGAGCGATTCCACTCAACCCTATTAGAACATTTGCGTATCATGAAACTAACTCACAAAGGTGAAGATGTAATCAATCTTATCCCCTATGCCATTTTGGCTTACAATAGTGCAATTCATAGTTTTACGAAATGCCGCCCTTTAGATATAATAACAGGACACTTTGATCCCCGGGACCCTTTAGAGATAGATTTAACTAGACATCTGATGCAACAATATACCCAAAATCATAGAGAGCAGATGAAATTAGTCTACAGCCTCATAAACGAAACTTCTTTAACGGATCGTAGTAACATCATAGAAAGCCGTAATAAAAATCGTGAGCCCGAAGTTGAGTATCAACCTCAACAACGCATTTACGTTAGTAATCCCGCAGCAAGTCGTCAGAAAGTAGCTCCCAGACACTCAGGATACCGTGTTAGCTAACTTACCCATTCACATTTATACCTCTAAGAAACGCGGCCCCGTCGCTAAAAGCCGCCTAAAGCGTCTCCCTAAAAGCGCTCAATTGTTACAGGGTGCTACTGGTCCTGACTGCTCATTTGATAGCGGCCCAGGAAACAACTCCGGAGATATTACTTGAAAGCCTGGACGAAGGCCCAGGAATACTACCTTTTCGTCTCGGTGCGACAAAACTTATAACCCACTACCATAGCTTTTTACAGTATATTAATCTTGATGATATTGATAAGAAAATTAGTTTATTACAAGATGACTTAGATAATTTTAAGCGAAAACTAGATACTAATGCGTTTATGTTATATGAAATACAAATAGATTACCTCTCAAGTAAATTATTAAGAATAGCAAGCCATTTAGAAACATTAAAGCCAGATCGTGTTAAGCGAGGTCTCATCGATGGTTTAGGCTCTATAATAAAAAGCGTTACAGGAAACTTAGACCATTCAGATGCTATTAAATATGATAATGCTATCAAAATCTTACAGGAGAATAACTTTAAAATCAGAGATGAATTTAATAACCATGTTAGCCTTAGCAAAGAATGGATGCTGCAACATTCCGATATTATTACGCAACTTGTAGCAAATCAGGTTAAAGTTAATGAGACCTTATTACTGCTTTTAGATGAAAATGCTTTTAGAGAAAATAGTCTTATAAAATTTGCAAAGTTTGGTCAGTGCTTAACAATATTAACTGAAAATTTAGATGAGATATTAAATGAATTGATTAGAATCGAAAACATATTAGCTTTTATTTATAGTTCTAGTTCGCATCATTCTATGATTAATATTGATAGTTTACGTTACATGGTTAAGAGACTAGTTAAGATTTATGGTAACGACAAAGTGTTATCTTTAGAACTTAGAGAATATTATGATATAATAAAACCAGGTTACTACTACTCAGGGAACCAGATAGTAATTGTATTCAAAGTACCAATATTTGCAATAGATAGTTATGACCTATACAAATTATCAGTAGCTCCTAATAAATTCAGACAAGCCTTAATCCCTCCTTATCCTTTGATTGCAACCAACAAGAAAGGTTATGTGTACATAGAGGCAGAATGCCCGAAGTATACCGAATGGTACCTCTGCGATGACAAGATGGACCATCAGCTACAGCAGCAGCCGGATTGCATCCAAAACCTCATCACCAACCAAGCCTTGGATAGAAGCTGCGAAGTGACACGTATATCCCTATCAAGAATATCTATGGAAGAGTTAGATGAAAAGCACTACATCATATCTTTCCCCAACGAAACCAGAGTTCATACAGTTTGCGGACGAGAGGACTACAATGTATTGAACGGCAGTTACCTAGCAACAATTCCCATCAATTGTCTTCTGCACACCTCTGAATTCACTATTACAAATCTCAACGATCGTGTCCAGGGTCAACCCGTTAAAATAATGAACTTACACTACGAAGAAGATATCAAATCAGACACAGCTAGAATACATCTCAAGTCAATGGACCTTTCAAGATTACACGGCGCACAACTGAGCGTGATGTCGCAGCCTCCGTTAAAACTGGAACCAGTACAAATGGACTATCTGTATCATACAACTATTCCGTTCTACGTCATACTATCCGGTACACTTGCACTTGGAATATTTGCTATCTTGAGACGGCATAAGATGTGTCAATCGAAGGTGAAGAAAATTCCAATAGAAGATAAAATCTACGAACAGCCTGCGGAATCTGGAGCACCACAGATCCAGTCAGCAATATTTTCTCAGTTCAAACATCAAAAATAATTGCTGATCTGACGGTGGAGGTGTTATAGTATATAGCAATATGTAATATGCAAGTGTGCAAATGGCCTCATTGCAAAACCTAGAAACTTCGATACACGCGCAGCCCCGAAACTGCTGACATGCACAACGTGACTTCAATAAGCATCGTGTGACGGAAACTTACCTAACAATAGACATTCTGTATCTAGCATCGATCGGGACATTTCATTTTTATTGTAATAATTTTATTGTAATTTTTAAAGTACTTAATTAAAGTTAGTTTCAAATCATTTTTGGTTTTTTTTGGGTCCTCCGGCAGCGACTTACATAATTTTTTTATCTCAATAAATAAATAAATAAATAAAATAAAATAAATAATGTTTGTATTATGCACCTGTTGGACTTGCTGTAGATCCTCTAATCTTCTTATCTAGAATTTGTTTCTAGTAATAAATAGTTTATAAAATATTTAACAATAAGCTTGCACGATCAATAATATGAGTTACAACAGTCACAGAAAAAGGAATAATATCTGCATAGCGTAAGGACAATAATATCAGTATGGGTGTCTTCTCACTATGGGAAAAGTTAGACTACCTCGACAGCCAAGTCAGTTTTAAGTGCACATGTAACTTCGAAAAGTCAGTACGCTGTGGGCTTGGCCTAATGTTAGTCTTCCTAAAAAGTTATCAGGAAAGAAATGACACGAATTATATCAGGTTTCATAGCAACCTAGCAACTCGCTTTCATACCAAATATGTAAGACATCATTCTATTGTATACATTGCAGTATCTGTACATATAGCGTAGCTGCAGCTCTAACAATAGGTTCCATGCATCACGTTCGTCCTGTATCAGATATCGGTTTGTCAGTTATAGACTTTAATTGCCCCTACCTAAATTGTGGGATGTACTATTGATGAAAACGGTAGGCGGAAACTGATATTGTAGTTACAATAGATTTTAGGTGTGAAGCAAATTGTGCATTGTTGAAAATAGGAATACTCTAGCTCTTTGTTCCAGTAGACTGTAAAGTTGGTACCCTAAAGGTTTTTCCGTTTTCCGTGCTAAAATTGCGACGTTGTATTGTGTGTTTTGAGTAAAAAACCTACAGTTTCCGAGCCTGAATTTTAATTTGCTAATAGATTTTGCCTTCTTACTCCAGTGGTCATCGGAAATAAAGGCATCGCCTAGATTTTCCTTTACCGATTTCCCGAAACAACGATACAAAAATGCTTTTACTTCGACTAGGCATTTTAAGCGGTGGCCCAGTCACTAATCGCCTTACGATTCCCATGCGTGCTTTTTGGAATCCGTTTTGCAACGAGTATAAGTAAAGAAGGTTTGCCCCTTTAAAACGAAAAAAGAGAGAAAATGCATACGTATACGTATAATAAAAAAACATGAAGAATAAAATTCTATACCTTGTTAAGTTTAAAAGTAAATTGATTGCCAAATTAAGGCGCCGAATGCAGTTCACTCGATCCATGTTGAGTAATATTCGAAACTCTTTTTTTTAAATCTCGTTCATTCTTAATAATAGGAATTTACTAACAAGGTGCCTAAAACAAGTCTCATGCAACAAGTTTCCACAATGGTGAATATAGTATGATATCATGTTATTAATAGTCAATACCTCAAGATAATAAAAAAATGAGACGTGACGCTTACTTAAGTTATAAGAGCTACGTTTGTGACAGAAGACTTTAATGACTAGCGATAATTCACAAGTATACTACACCCATTCTCCAGGTGTAAAGATTAAATAGGTAAGAAGTTGTATGATCCACTAATAGCCGTAAAGTTTTAGTGTTCTGAATTAAACTGAATGTCTACAAAGTTAAACAAAAATGTATGAGAAGAAAATAAATTACTATTGCGCATAAAATACTAATTATGCATTTCATATTTACGGGGTTTAATTATGATCATGTGACCGGAACTGTCTGATATGATGCATCATAAAACCTGAGTCTGTTGTTTCGTCATTATCATCATACTGCCAAACGTATTTAAAATCTGAGTCACAATCACAGAATTATGCCTATACAAAACCGGAAAAACAAATGCAAAAATTTATTGACATATTATTCTACTACACTTACATTAGGTATAAAGTTTAATAAACAGTTATCTATATGACGATACCGTCGCGTCGCAAGAGCGCGTAATGCAAACCATTCAGGGACTTCCCCTAAAATGGCGCCTTGCTATTGGTCAATATTATCTTAATATATGTAAAACGTTAAACTGGAGTATCTTAACTATAATGACAGAAACTGTACAAAACTATGAAATAATTCGATATAGAATGAAATTTATAAAATATTTGCGCAACAAAAGATAGCGCAATAAATGCTAGTTACAGCGATATTTCGAAATAAAATTGGAGTGCTGAATCGCGCTTGCGAAGTTTTTGTTACTCATCGTATATATACAAACTCGACCGACTTTCACTCGGGCATCCAGTGAGTCTCTCCGTCGACCAAGATCTCTGATAGTCAGAGATTGGTTCTAGCGCCCATTGAGTTAGGTAGTGAATTGCCCCTACCAGACCTACAGTAGCGCTTATAGCAGGCTATTCCGGATTTTCCGATGGCCAGAGATAGTCAAAAGACGGTCTCAGGCAGCCTGGCCGCCTGTAGTCGACGAACGAAGCCATGCCCCACCACAGGTATCGCATCGCGTCAGATTCGGCACTTGGAAGACCAAGACACTTAAAGGAAGCCCCGCTGCTCTATTCTGATACAAGCAGCGTTACCAAATTGTATCTTACACAAACCGCAAAACACAACCCCCTTTTGTTAAATAAATCGCTTTTGTAAAATTCCTGAAAAACCATTATGACTTTTTGAACCTTTTAACTTTATAATACAGATATTTTATTATTTAGTGACCTACGCTTGAAAAGAAAGGTAGGTACATGAGATAGATACATTAAATAATATACACAACAAGTAATTGGTAAATAGTAAAAAAATACTTTTGAGACACGACTTTAACGTCGTTGGTATAAGTGTAAGTACCTATTTAAGTAGTTGCCAAAAGTTTATTTTAATCATAATATAATATTGAGAATTCTTACAAACAATTTGTTTGCGACTGTGTGTAAGCCATGAAAACAGTATAGTTTTGTACGAACCAAACAAAGTTGAAAAACATTTGATTGAAAACATTGTTAATTAATATTATCAATAAAGTCAAAGTCAAAATCCTTTATTCATTTGGGTCATAATGTGACGCTTATAAACATCAAAATAATCAATTTATAAAACAATTACTTAAAGACTCTACATTTACATTTACTGACTTTACATTACTCTATTGACTCTACATTTCCAAGAGCGTAGAAGCATGATAAAGAACGGGCAATAAAACTCACGGTCACTCTTTTTCATCGCCAGGTTTTGCATAATACACATAATTTACATTTTGTAAGGTGCTGCAACTGTTACACCTTCTATATCACTTGTATATATTTACTGTACATAATAATAGTCAAGCATAATGTGGCTTTAGTGCTACAATTAGTGATACAATATTTAGTTGCTATATACCACGTTTTATATTTACATTTAATTAAGAACCGCCACGTAATTATTCAAATATCACATTCAAACATAAAAAATAATACTCGACCAATTCCACGAACGTTATTTCATCAGGGATTGTGTTATTTTAACTACAGTGCTGATTTTAGTTTGGGACCAACGACTCTACAACGTATATTAAAGAAAAATACACTGTTATTGATGTAGCCCGTTTATTTTACTGTACAGCTTATAAAAGACGACCGAACTTTACATATCATTTATTACTAATTTTAATGTATTTATTTTATCCAGCTTCTGTATTTCGTTGCGTAAGTGAATCTACTGAGCCGACTGCGAACTACATACACACACTCATAAAATAATGTTAAGAGTGTCATGGCAAATGGGCATCTCCCGATCGCCAATCTTTCGATCAGCAAGTAAGCAGGTCTTCAAAAGTCCCACCCTGCCGTGACTTAGAAACCACGTAAGATATGGATTCTGGATGTTGTGGCGATCTTTCTCAGACATGTTTTGAGTCAGTGCACTAAAATATCCTGACACCCAGCAACTGGTAATAGAGACTCATAAAAACATATAGGAACATGAATCCGTATGGTTACAAAACTAAAAAGAATAATGAGAAAAAATGTATTTTTTTTATAAGATCACAGTGTTTATAAGTTCACAATGTTCATATTTAATCTCGAATCAAATAGTATGGGGTTCGATTTCAATCACCATATATTAGTTGATAAAGATTTAACATAACAGTCCCATTATATTTTGGTTCTAATACACCTTTACCAACCCGTTAAAATGAATTATAATATGCGGAATCACGTATGTATGCTTTACATAATGTCGATATTAATCCCACGCTAAATCACATGTTCAGAGAATGTATGTTTGTATGGAGAGAATATAACAATGAAATATGCATGATACAGTAACATACAATAATCTAGACAATACTGTATGAAGCTCAAGCCGCAGCTACATTAGATAATAATGGAGTATCCCTCGGACTACCTGCAGATAAATGTTTGCCACAGACATCCACGTTCTAGACTGGACCGAACAATAAAATTATTTGTTCGAATATGTAATTTTCACATACACCTTTTTAATTATTTACTATACTAAGTATGATAAAATGACTATCTATCAGTAATGTAACAAAAATACCAGGTAAACAAGGTACATATACATTTGATTTTACCTAATAATTTTTGTTAACGATCATCCAATCATCTCACGATCTACACACACAATTTAAACAACGCGAACGCATTCCATGTGCTCATGTACTCGTGTGCGCGTTTGAGTTTCTTCACTCCAAACTAATCTTGCTGACTAAACGCCTGCGTTAACACAGCTAGTGCTCAGCGTGTATGGGGATTGCCTTGATTATAATTCAAATCCATGATCCAAGATATTCATATTTATAAATCATTGCATTTATAAGCTTTCTGGATTTGTATTATATAAAAAGGTAAGAGAAATGTTATTTTTAGGATTCTAAAACTAAAAATAATATATTTATTCTTGTGACAGTGAACACAAATCAGAGAGCATTGCGTCACACAGTGCGTTCACCATTGATTTTGTCGACGTTTTGTTATTAAATACAACTAAAACGTCAATCTTTGTACCTGTCAAATCGAATATAACAAAATAAAAGTGGGTAACCGCCATGATAGTTTACAGAGATTTTCGCGTCAAATTCAAAAAGGTTTTTAAAAAGCCGTAATTAGTAATGTTGCTGATCGATTTTTGAAGAAAAATTCTGTTATTTCGGTTTAACGTCTGATAAAGGAACGAATCAATCACTAATTCCATTTTAGGACACAAGCCTATTGAATTAGATTGCTCGAAACTGTTTAAGGTCTAAATAACTTCGATTTTTCCGATGTTTCAACCATTTTACATTCGGTTATTGGGTATTTTTGTGATAGGTTACATCACCTACTGTTATATTAGTTTGCACGAGTCATTCATACGCATGATCAAGTTTTCGTGGGCTCGTGTCTCGGCAAAAATGTAATCTTTTCCTGATCTATGAGATACATAAGGCTATTTTTCCGTTTCTAGTGAGACGAGTTGTCTGCGGGCTGGTAACGAGGCGAGTGTAACATATCATTCGGCGAGTGCGAAATTCATGCCTCATGTTGTTCTTGAGGCAACGACGAGATTTAATTGTTTGGACACTTATTGCTTTCTCATTGCTTCTTATACGGCGTTCATACTAAATATCAGGAGCACGATTCAATATATTTAGCATTGCATGAGTGAAATATAAAATTGTATTCCTACCTAACATTATGTATTTGAATCTAAATTTACTGAACGAAATTATAAAATAACATCTCATATGGTAGGTAGTTATTTTTGTATAACGTTAGACTAAAAAGTAAAAAGTTTTAGTACTTTGTCCCACTTAGGCTCTGGGCTTGCTGGAGAGCTAATAGGTTTTGATGGTTATAGGAGTATCCTTACACACAGATATATTTGTTAAACCCATAATACGATAGCAATATTACAATATGACGCCTCATACGGCTCTGGCGATACAGTAAAAAGTAAAGGAACAGGAGTCTTCGAAAAGCACTTAATTTGAGGCTTCGTGGGTAAAAGGGACCTTATCATTCATGTCGTGTGTCTTTACAACCATGAACTATGGGCGAGCTCAGGCTACTGACCCGAAAATTTTGTCAATGTTATTTAGGTGAGCACCCTCTGTCACAGGCATCTATTACAACACACAGTGCATAAATAGGTCCGTGCCCATCCGGCCGATTGAGGCCGTGCATTAAAGCTTAAAATACTTACTTATTTTTCCATATTCCCGTCTAGGTTATGCATATATACAAGCCGACCGAGATAGAAAATAATAATTATGGACTAATCGACAATTTATTGAAAAAAGGATCTATAGTCATTGTATTTATCATTTAAAATAAATAATAATGAAATGATTATATAACTATTATATAAACATAATAATTTGAAATACATGAGATTGACCGTTTAAATTAAGTGGACTTTGTAATAAATTTTGACACAGAGACTTTTTGTTTATGAAAGTGCCGAATATTATACTCTATTATTTTTTAATAACAGAAATATACCCGACACATAATTATTGTCTTTTTTGCAAGAAACATTTATTTTGCTAGAAAATTATTTGAAAATAGTGACATCTATCGATCGGTAAGTAGCCATAAAACACTTTGAAGGTACCTACTTAGAGTAACTATAATTTTACTAACAAACTTATAATGATCATAGATTGTTTGTTTTTCGTGTGAGCGTGTGGCCAACTCTGGTGTCGGAGTTTTCAGACCGCCCGAAGGCCTCCGACATGGCCTAACGATCCTTATTCTTGGACAAGAACCGGGACCGACAGCTTTACGTGCCCTCCGAAGCACGGTAGCGCTCAGATGTAAATGCCACACACGGTCACCCATCCAAGTGGTAACCTGTGCAAGCGTTGCCTAACTTTGCCGATCTGTTACGAACGGCAAGCCAAGTCTCGCTACGAGCGCTACATGGATGGCACCATATATATAACCAGTTTTGGATGATCCCGTTTTTGTTTGGGACTACGTACAAAGGAGAGGTCAAGCTGTACACCAAAAACCACTCAACCGATTGTGATGTAACATATACTATTTTATAGGTTTGAGTATCCTTTGTACATGAGTGTAAGTTTTATTGAAATCAATTCCGCCATTTAAGAGATCTTTAGCAACATGGGGAAAGACAGCCAGACATAAATTCTAAAAAACATCAAGTATTGCTTTTTAGCATTTTCCTAGATTTTTAGCTAATTTTCGTGAAAAAATCTTTAATGTACAGACTTTTTCACCTCTACAGTTTTATTATAGTTATAGTATTACATATATTGATTGATGAAGATTTAACATAACAGTCCCATTATATTATCGTTCTAATAGACCGTTAAAATAAATTATAATATGCGGTATCACGTATCTATGCTTTTATTATAATACATAATGTCGATATTAATCCTTCGCTAAATCACATGTTCAGAGAATGTATGTTTGTATGGAGAGAATATAACAATGAAAAATGCATGATGCAATAACATACAATAATCTAGACAATACTGCATGAGGCTCGAGCTGCAGCTACATTAGATAATAATGGAGCATCACTCGGACTACCTGCAGATAAATGTTTGCCACAGACATCCAAGTTCTACACTGGACCAAACAATTAATTATTTGTTCGAAGATGTAATTTTCACATGCACCTATTTTATTATTTACTATACTATGATAAAATGACTATCTATCATTCATGTAACAAAAATACCAGGTAAAACAAGGTATATACATTTGATTTTACCTGATAATGATCCCCATTATCAGGTAAAATCAAATGTATATACCTTGTTTTACCTGGTATTTTTGTTACATGAATGATAGATATATAATACATAATGTCGATATTAATCCTTCGCTAAATCACATGTTCAGAGAATGTATGTTTGTATGGAGAGAATATAACAATGAAACATGCATGATGCAATAACATACAATAATCTAGACAATACTGCATGAGGCTCGAGCCGCAGCTACATTAGATAATAATGGAGCATCACTCGGACTACCTGCAGATAAATGTTTGCCACAGACATCCAAGTTCTACACTGGACCAAACAATTAATTATTTGTTCGAAGATGTAATTTTCACATGCACCTATTTTATTATTTACTATACTATGATAAAATGACTATCTATCATACATGTAACAAAAATACCAGGTAAAACAAGGTATATACATTTGATTTTACCTGATAATGGGGATGTCGGAATGCATTTGATTGACAGTCACAATTTATTACTTATCGTTTTTAGTAGATATAATATTAAATTTTGTTTCGTCTCGATTTTCGTTTTTGTTAACGATCATCCAACCATCGCATGTTCTACACACATAATTTAAACAACGCGAACGCATACCATGTGCTCGTGTGCGCGTTTGCGTTTCTTCACTCCAAACTAATCTTGTTGACTAAACGCCTGCGTTAACACAACTAGTTCTCAGCGTGTATGGGGATTGCCTTGATTATAATTCAAATCCATGATCCAAGATATTCATAGGTATTTATAAATCACAAACTTTCATTGTATTTATAAGCTTTCTGGATTTGTATACGTAATACAATAGGCTTTTGCCTACTAAGACTAAATCAGTTCGATTATAGTGTCTACAGATTCATTATTATTTGTAGATGTCAATCAAGTTTATTATTTACTAGACTATGCCCGCGGTTATACCCGCATTATTTAAGGCTTCTGCTCTGCTCCCGTCACTCATAGCGTGATGTTATATAGCATATAGCCTTCCTCGATAAATGGGCTATCTAACAGTGAAATAATTTTTCAAATCGGTCTAGTAGTTCCTTTTTTTTTTTTTTTTTTTTTTTTTTTGGTATCGGGTTGGAAAATCCTCATGGAGTCCCTCCGCCCCGGGGGAAGGACGAAGGGGACTGTCAGACTCTTACTGACTAAAAACCAACCCGTGTTCCTCATGTACCCGTGTGTCGGAGGGTAGGGATTCGCATAGGCATTCGTCACTACCCCCCAACGGGTATTGGCCCGCCAGATGGTCAGGCGGGCCCCGAACAAAACCCCCTTGGCGGCGGATGAAGGTGTTGGGCTCCGCCGCCAAAACACTCAGCGGCCGCAGAGGATAGGGAGGACGGCAACGCAACACCGCATCTCCTCTTCCTCTGCGGCCCCACCGCGACGCAACGATGGTGCGCCTCCATTTGGTCGCGGGAGATAGGGCGCGCGGCAACGCAACACCGACACGCCTCTCCTCCCGCGACCGCACCCGACTGCGAGGGACAGAAGAACTGTCCCTCGCACCCGCCCTTTGGACGCATCCTGCGCAGGCCTCCGTCAAGCCCACGCGGAGCGTCCCCTCCTGGATCCCTCTTAGCTTCACCGCGGGTCACCAATCCACGGTTACTAAGCCCCCCCACCACGACAAGGTGGAGATCCCACGGGGGGGGTCTAGTAGTTCCTGAGATTAGCGCGTTCAACCAAACAAACTCTTCAGCTTTATATATTAGTATAAGATTATAAAAAGGTAAGATTAATGTAATTTTTAGGATTTTAAAACTAAAAATAATATATATTTATTCTTGTGAAAGTGAACACCAATCAGAGAGCATAACGTCACACAGTGCGTTCGCCATTGATGTTGTCGACATTTTGGTAGTAATTAGCTAAAACAACTAAAACGTCAAACTGTGTACCTATCAAATCGAATATAACAAAATAAATGTTGGTACACCAGACCAGACTTTATTCACGGTTTGTTTTGTTTTGCACTTCTGACATCACTCAACCGCCGTGATGGTTTACAGTTGGTTTACAGCGTTTCCGCGTCAAATTCAAAAACGTTTTTAAAAAGCCGTAATTAGTAATTTAGCTGATCAATTTTTTGAAAAAAAGTGAGTTATTTCGGTTTAACATCTAATCGATCAAAGGAACGAATCAATCACTAATTACATTTTAGGATACAAGACCATTAGCTTGCTCTAAACTGTTTAAGGTCTAAATAACTTCGATTGTTCCGATGTTTCAACCATTTTATATTCGGTTATTGGGTATTTTTGTGATAGGTTACATCACCTACTGTTATATTAGTTTGCACGAGTCATTCATACGCATGATCAAGTTTTCGTGGGCTCGTGTCTCGGCAAAAATGTAATCTTTTCCTGATCTACGAGATACATAAGGCTATTTTTCCGTTTCTAGTGAGCCGAGTTGTCTGCGGGCTGGTAACGAGGCGAGTGTAACATATCATTCGGCGAGTGCGAAATTCATGCCTCATGTTGTTCTGGAGGCAAAGACGAGATTTAATTGTTTGGACACTTATTGCTTTCTCATTGCTTCTTATACGGCGTTCATACTAAATATCAGGAGCACGATTCGATATATTTAGCATTGCATGAGTGAAATATAAAATTGTATTCCTACCTAACATTATGTATTTGAATCTAAATTTACTGAACGAAATCATAAAATAACATCTCATATGGTAGGTAGTTATTTTTGTATAACGTTAGACTAAAAAGTAAAAAGTTTTAGTACTTTGTCCCACTTAGGCTCTGGGCTTGCTGAAGAGCTAATAGGTTTTGATGGTTATAGGAGTATCCTTACACAGATATATTTGTTAAACCCATAATACGATAGCAATATTACAATATGACGCCTCATACCTCTCTGGCGATACAGTAAAAAGTAAAGGAACAGGAGTCTTCGAAAAGCACTTAATTTGAGGCTTCGTGGGTGTGTAGAATTCGGGCTAAGAATGGGTTTTTTTTAACAGAGATCAGTGGAAGCGATTAATTCATCCAGTCTTAGCCCAAGGCAAAGGATCTAAACACATGGACCAAGTTTCTTGACGCTAAGAATTAAACAAATGTCTTACCAAATATCTCCTGGTGATGTTCTTGAGTGGAGTCCTGGAGGCAAGTTAGACACACACGAGACTAAAATTGGCCAATATTAGCAAGTGAATTATCTTTACTTTACCAGACTCCAACGCAGCGTCTTCAATGCACGATGCAAGTTCACACGATTCACAATTACTCAAAATGCCAGTGTTCCATATATATAATATCACAAATTGATCAACACTGCGGACTGATCAGTGCCGGACAAATCAAAAGCGGCAGTTTCACGAGAGTTTACTCAATTTAGTTCAATTAATCAATTCACACGAAATGCAAAAAGGTGTGCTCACAATAACCTTTCACAAATGTTCAATATGTCACAAACATTGCCGGAAGTCAAAAACGGCAATTACGTATTAAGTTCATTACAAGTTGATTCAATTCGCGTTAATTCAAAAGGCGATCAATTTATTAATTAGGTACAAGGCACGCGAGAGTGCAAACGGCGTGTTAATTTTTCAAGGCGCCAACGGAAGAGACAGTTCAGTGTGACCATTGTCAGAAATTTTCAATAGACTAAACAAAATGTTACTCAATCGATCTAATCGATTTGACTTATAATAAAAACTAATTCTATTTCAAACATCCACCCGCCCCGGACCGGCCTACCGGTCCGCTAATCGGTTGGTAGACGTGACAATGTTGCAACCGCTCTCCTCAGAATCGAACCGTCCACCAAGACCTCAGCAAATCGGGGAACTCCATCAGCCCCAGTTACCAAATGAAGGATGCGCCCCCTGCGCCAGAGTGGCGGAAGGTTAGCCTCCTTGATTAAAACGAGGTCTCCAATCTTGGGTGGATCGGTCTTGTCGGTCCACTTAACGCGTTTCTGGAGTATTTGCAAATATTCCAAATTCCAGCGTTTCCAAAAGCTCTGAGTAATCTGGCGTACCAATTCAAAACGCGAGAGACGACCAGGTCTCGTATCAATATAGGGGTACTCAGGCAAGGCGACGAGTGGGCGACCAATCAAAAAATGGCCCGGCGTAAGGGCCTCCAAATCATTCGGATCTGAGGAGATCGGGCACAATGTTCGAGAGTTCAAAACGGCCTCAATCTTACAAAACACAGTTGCGAGTTCCTCAAATGTAAGGACAGATTCACCGATTGTCCTGCGCAAGTGTGTTTTGGCCGATTTTACGGCGGCCTCAAATATACCACCCCAGTGTGGACAATTTGGTGGGGAAAACAACCAATTTATCCCACGTCGGGCAAGCCTATCACCTATATCAGCTTTGTTGGTTTCAAGGAAATTAACAATTATGGGTGCCCTTGAAGTTAGTGCCGCAGTCAGAACGGATCAAGGAAGGCATCCCTCTGCGGGATACAAATCTGTCAAATGTGGCTACAAACGCCTCGGTCGTAAGCGAGGAGACCAGTTCTAAGTGTACGGCCTTTGTGGAGAGACAAACAAATACACACAAGTAGGCCTTAACAGTCTTGCTGTTTCGAAGAGTCGACGTTTTCACCAAAAAGGGACCTGCGAAGTCCGTGCCAACACCGTCAAACGTCCTGCTCTCAGTTACGCGATCTGCCGGTAAGTCTCCCATCAAGGGCTGCATGGTAGAAGCCTTGAGCTTATAGCAAGGGATGCAGCGAAAGACTACACTCCGAATAATTCTTCGGGCAGACAAAATCCAAAATTCGCGTTGCAAAATAGCCAACAAAGCATTACAACCAGCATGCGAGTTTTTAAGGTGACGGTCAGTTACCAACAAACGTACCAAATGACCGTCCTTAGGTAACAAAAGGGGGTGACGTGCTCCGTAAGGGAGGTTGGCGTTCTTGAGACGCCCTCCAACGCGCAAGAGACCCGTATCGTCCAAAAAGGGGATCAATTTAGAGACAGCTCCCGACAATTTCGATCTCCCTGATTTAAGGATAGCAATCTCCTTTTCAAAATGCGCCAATTGCACAGAACGAACCCAAAAGGTGAGGGACTCCTGTCGTTCCTGTCGTGAGAGAAACGGTGTCAGACGTTTTTGTTGTGGGTGCCTAAAATTAAAAACAAAACGCTTTATCCAAGCAGTAACACCTAACAACTTGTCGAGGGAGCTGTAACGATTCAACAAAAAATCGGGGTCGAAGGCGCATTCCACCTTTTCAAGAGCGAGTGTTCGTAGACCTGGCAAATTAGAAGTATTCAAAACTGGCGTTCGAGGCCAATCAGTTTCTGGTCGACTCAACCATTCCGGACCCCACCACAGCGAATGACCTATCAAAATAGGCGTCAAGCATCCGCGCGAGGCACAATCAGCGGGGTTGAGCTCACCTGGCACGTGTCTCCAAACAAGCTTGAGTTCAGATTTTTGGATTTGGAAGACGCGATTAGCAACAAATACCTCCAAGGTGTGGACAGAAGCCTTCAACCAACAAAGAACAATTTGGCTGTCTGTCCAGGCGTAGGTCCCATTAATGCAAATGCTTTTACCCAAAGTACTGGACACGTGGTTCAACAAGCGTACAAGTAGGGCTGCTCCCGAGAGCTCCAATTTTGGGATGGTCAGAGATGTCCGAAGGGGTGCGACCTTGCTCTTCGCCATGATCAGGGAAACTCTCACCTGACCTGAGGCACTGACTGTGCGCAAGTACACCACAGCCGCGTGACCACGTTCCGAGGCATCACAAAACCCGTGAAGGGTGGCCTTGTACTTCCCGGGAGGAAGGATGGGACGAGGCAAGGAGATCTCGTTGACGGCAGGAAGTTAGGATACAAAAGAGGTCCATTCCTCAACAAGAGTGCCGTGTAGAGGTTCATCCCAAGTCAATCCTGCTGTCCAAAGCTTCTGCAAGAAGCATTTTGCCCAAAATATGATAGGACAAATCCAACCGTTCGAATCAAAGGTTCTGGCGACAGTAGACAACACGAGACGTTTAGTCCAAGAACAAGGCAATTTCAGGTCTACGTTGTACGTAAAGATGTCTTGGACTGGTCTGTACTGGACGCCGAGAACAGCCATCATGGCGAGGTTGTCAACAATCTCAAACAAATGTGGATCCTGCTGATGATCCTCTGGCAAGCCTTCCAAAAGCGCTGGTGAGTTGGAAATCCATTTGCACAACTCATAACCAGCGGAGGCCAAAATACCTATCAATTCGTCCCGCAGGAGGATCGCCTCGTCCGCTGTGGAGGCGCCCGAGCAAATGTCATCGACGTAAATATCGTCCTTCAAGATGGCAGAGGCTCGTGGGAAACGTAGGCCCTCGCGGTCTGCGAGCTCCCAAAGAGAACGTATTGCCAAGTAGGGGCTTGACCTTAACCCGTACGTATTAGTGTTGAGCTCGTAGACGACCATGGGATCACGAGGAGACTCTCTCCAAAGGATCAGCTGGAAGCGACGGTCATCAGGGTGGATAATCGTCTGCCTGAACATCATTTTTATATCGGCCACAAAGACAACCTGATGTCGTCTGAAGCTGGTGATGACGTCACAAAGGTCCTTTACCAACTTGGGACCAGAATGCAAGCACTGGTTCAAGGATACGCCTGTTGAAGTCTGCGCAGAACCATCAAATACTGTGCGCAGCTTACCAGTCGATGGCTTCAATACCGCATGATGCGGGAGAAAGTAGTGCTCCACCGAACACCAATGCAAATTTGACACGGACATGTGTCCCAATTGTTCATATTCTCTCATGAACTCAATGTACTTCTGTCTGAGCTCCGGATCACGACCCATGCGGCGCTCCATGGCCAACAACCTCTTTTCGGCTAAAGGTCGTGACTCACCAAGCGGAGGCCGAACAGACAGGAAGGGTAGCCTCGTAATAATCCGACCAGAACGGAGTCGACCAGTGTTGTTCTGGAAGAACAGCTCGCACTCCTCATGTTCTGGATTCAAACGGGCATCTTGAGGGGGCTCCTCTACCTCCCAAAACCTCTGAACCGCATCAGAGAGAGCGGAGCCAACAGCCAACAAATTATCAAGTTCAGGTGGAGGGGGGTCCCTAGGTACAGGGCCCATCAAAGCAAATCCAAATATGGTCGGGATGGCAGTCAAACCATTTGGCACCAAGACCCGTTTCCCACCAATCAAAATTCCACCGAGGACATCAGAGCCAATCAACAAGTCGATTTGTCCCGGTGTGTCAAATTTGGGGTCTGCCAGTTCCAATCCCGATGTCAAATTCACCACAGCAGCAGGTAGCTGCTTCTATGGGTGCATACCCAAAATATTCTTCAACACAATAGCCGAGATTTTAATCCTCGGGTGTGAAGATTCAACAGGGCCAAACAAAACCTTAACTTGCCCTTCAACATTAGAGGCTACGTCACCTATGCCCCGTATACAATTCGAAAAAGAGCCCATATTTAATTTAACCTGCCCTACCAAATAAGTGGAAACAATGCAACCTTGTGAACCTGTGTCCAATATAGCACGGACAACAACAGAGGTCCCCGTGGGTCCCCAGACCCTAACAGCAACCGTTGGTAGGATAACGGTCTCAATGGGGGAGGTTGGCGTTATAGGGCAGGGGTCAATGACCTATTGTTGCCTGGGCGGCGACCGTTGGCCAGGACCAGGCAAATCAAAATGTGACGCGCCATCTGTGGGGGGTCATAATGACGCACCCGCCCAAAACGAGGTGGGCGCGAGTCAAGGCGGGGACGCTCCGCCAAAGGAGGGGAATACCTGGGGCAGCAGTCATGGTGCTGGTGACGCTGAACAGCACATTCAGGTGCGCGAGAGAGAGGAGGCGTGCGCACGCTACGGTTCTCCAAGCGGGGCGAGTGGCGATCAATTGAGCGAGGCGACTCTCGGCTACGCGCCGGTGAGCCTCGGCTGCCACCTTCAAAACACCCGCCCGTGCGCGGCGTCGGCTGGTTGGACAAGCGGCCAACCTCTCTGGCATTCATACAGAGAATGTCCAAATGCTGTCCTCCACAGTGAGGACAGGGGCGAGAATTTGGGCAGTCTCGCTGGTAGTGGGACCCAAACAAGAGAAGCAAAGGCGGCGGGCATTCGCGAAACGCCTACGAGAGGCGACATGAAGGTCCAAAAATGCCCTGCAACTGGCCGTTCTGTGCCCCGTGACCTTGCAGTAAGAGCACTCCACTGGGCTCTGCGTGACTGCAAAGCGAGGAGGGCGCCGGTCAACATTGGCTCGGGTGTGACCGCGAGCCTGCTCCTTGACCTTGGGCGGCTGCGTCTTAGCCGGCGTGTCACCACCGGAGTTGTCCAAGACCCGGCACTCATCCTCCAGGAACCTCTCCAGGTCAGCAAAGGGGGGCAGATGGGTCGCG
The DNA here is from genome assembly GCA_944739405.2 of Euclidia mi. Classification (NCBI taxonomy): domain Eukaryota; kingdom Metazoa; phylum Arthropoda; class Insecta; order Lepidoptera; family Erebidae; genus Euclidia; species Euclidia mi. The sequence continues at coordinate 28,621,017 of OX123188.2, read as the reverse complement.
CTATCCCCACCAAAGCGCTGTTCAAAACGCGACCTCAGGTCGGCAGGCAGCTTCTTCAGCACAATGTGCACCAATAGATAGGACCATTGGTCCACGGGCAGGTCAAGGCACTTAAGTGCGTTGATGGCCACCAAAAGCGGGTTCAAAAGTTGGGTGCGCAACCCAGGGACCCGGGTGAGCGTCGGCAAACCCAAAATCTGCTCGATGTGCGTGTCGGCGAGGCCACGCTTATTATGGTACCTACGGGTGATTAGGTCCCGAGCCGTCTGGTACGCCTCGTCAGACACGGGCAGATGCTGGATGAGGCCCTTAGCCTCCCCATCCAGAACCGACATTAAATATGCCAATTTTTGTGCTGGCCGAAGGTCAGCCCTTTCATTGACCAGGCTGTCGAACAAATTAATGAAGCCCAGGTAGCTTCCTAGGCAGCCATCAAAATGGGGGAGGTCCAAAGTAGGGAGCCTACGCACCAGCCCCGGTGCTGACCTAGGAAGCTCCTGCTTCAGGCCGGGTTGCCCTTCCCTATCGGCAACTAGTTGTCTCGCAGTATTGGAGACAGAATCATACAGGTCTAAGACCTGGGCATAGTCTTCGCTGACCTTATTTCGCTGGTCAGCAGTGAAATCATTGATTGACACTTCAAGACAGCAAGTGCTGAAAGTGCGGAATTGCTGTTCCACACTTGCCAAGCGATCGTCAATCCGCTCGTACCTTTGTAGTAAGGCCTGCTGGCGATCAGGCCGGTTCACTAAGGCACTGGCCGAGGCAAACCAGCGCAAATCTGATGCAATAGCACCAGCAGCCGCACGCAAGTCCTTGATAGCTGACATAATCAAAATTCAAAAGAGCCCGGACAAGCGTTAAATAATATTAACAATCAAAACTTAATTTTTCTTAATTCCTTGAAACCAACAAAGTATTAGCCTGTTTACTGCAAGTACAAGCACCTTTGAAGGTACCTACTTAGAGTAACTATACTTTTACTAACAAACTTATAATGATCATAGATGGCACCATATATATAACCAGTTTTGGATGATCCCGGTTTTGTTTGGGACTACGTACAAAGGAGAGGTCAAGCTGTACACCGAAAACCACTCAACCGATTGTGATGTAACATATACTATTTTATAGGTTTGAGTATCCTTTGTACATGAGTGTAAGTTTTATTGAAATCAATTCCGCCATTTTAGAGATCTTTAGCAACATAGGGAAAGACAGCCAGACATAAATTCTAAAAAACATCAAGTATTGCTTTTTAGCATTTTCCTAGATTTTTAGCTAATTTTCGTGAAAAAATCTTTAATGTACAGACTTTTTCACCTCTACAGTTTTATTATAGTTATAGTATTACATATATTGATTGATGAAGATTTAACATAACAGTCCCATTATATTATCGTTCTAATAGACCGTTAAAATAAATTATAATATGCGGTATCACGTATGTATGCTTTTATTATAATACATAATGTCGATATTAATCCTTCGCTAAATCACATGTTCAGAGAATGTATGTTTGTATGGAGAGAATATAACAATGAAACATGCATGATGCAATAACATACAATAATCTAGACAATACTGCATCACTCGGACTACCTGCAGATAAATGTTTGCCGCAGACATCCAAGTTCTACACTGGACCAAACAATTAATTTTCTTTTTCTTTTTATAAAAAGACAACTCCCGCACTAGGAATAAATCCTGTGTTGCGGGGGACTTTACAAACATACAATCAACGGACACAATGAACACCCAGACTCGAAACAACAATTTATGGATCACACAAAGTGTTGTCTCGTGTGGGAATCGAACCCACGACACTCGGCGCAGTATCAAGCGGCGAGGCGGCCGCTTAAACCACTCACATGCACCTATTTTATTATTTACTATACTATGATAAAATGACTATCTATCATTCATGTAACAAAAATACCAGGTAAAACAAGGTATATACATTTGATTTTACCTGATAATGGGGATGTCGGAATGCATTTGATTGACAGTCACAATTTATTACTTATCGTTTTTAGTAGATATAATATTAAATTTTGTTTCGTCTCGATTTTCGTTTTTGTTAACGATCATCCAACCATCGCATGTTCTACACACATAATTTAAACAACGCGAACGCATACCATGTGCTCGTGTGCGCGTTTGCGTTTCTTCACTCCAAACTAATCTTGCTGACTAAACGCCTGCGTTAACACAACTAGTTCTCAGCGTGTATGGGGATTGCCTTGATTATAATTCAAATCCATGATCCAATATATTCATAGGTATTTATAAATCACAAATTTTCATTGTATTTATAAGCTTTCTGGATTTGTATACGTAATACAATAGGCTTTTGCCTACTAAGACTAAATCAGTTCGATTATAGTGTCTACAGATTCATTATTATTTGTAGATGTCAATCAAGTTTATTATTTACTAGACTATGCCCGCGGTTATACCCGCATTATTTAAGGCTTCTGCTCTGCTCCCGTCACTCATAGCGTGATGTTATATAGCATATAGCCTTCCTCGATAAATGGGCTATCTAACAGTGAAATAATTTTTCAAATCGGTCTAGTAGTTCCTGAGATTAGCGCGTTCAACCAAACAAACTCTTCAGCTTTATATATTAGTATAAGATTATAAAAAGGTAAGATTAATGTAATTTTTAGGATTTTAAAACTAAAAATAATATATATTTATTCTTGTGAAAGTGAACACCAATCAGAGAGCATAACGTCACACAGTGCGTTCGCCATTGATGTTCTCGACATTTTGGTAGTAATTAGCTAAAACAACTAAATCGTCAAACTGTGTACCTATCAAATCGAATATAACAAAATAAATGTTGGTACACCAGACCAGACTTTATTCACGGTTTGTTTTGTTTTGCACTTCTGACATAACTCAACCGCCGTGATGGTTTACAGTTGGTTTACAGCGTTTCCGCGTCAAATTCAAAAAGGTTTTTAAAAAGCCGTAATTAGTAATTTTGCTGATCAATTTTTTGAAAAAAAGTGAGTTATTTCGGTTTAACATCTAATCGATCGAAGGAACGAATCAATCACTAATTACATTTTAGGATACAAGACCATTAGCTTGCTCTAAACTGTTTAAGGTCTAAATAACTTCGATTTTTCCGATGTTTCAACCATTTTACATTCGGTTATTGGGTATTTTTGTGATAGGTTACATCACCTACTGATATATTAGTTTGCACGAGTCATTCATACGCATGATCAAGTTTTCGTGGGCTCGTGTCTCGGCAAAAATGTAATCTTTTCCTGATCTACGAGATACATAAGGCTATTTTTCCGTTTCTAGTGAGCCGAGTTGTCTGCGGGCTGGTAAAGCCGTATACAGACTTTGCGAGGCATGCGCTGTGCGCCGTTCGTAGCGCATGCCTCGCAAAGTCTGTATCCACCTTAACGAGGCGAGTGTAACATATCATTCGGCGAGTGCGAAATTCATGCCTCATGTTGTTCTGGAGGCAACGACGAGATTTAATTGTTTGGACACTTATTGCTTTCTCATTGCTTCTTATACGGCGTTCATACTAAATATCAGGAGCACGATTCAATATATTTAGCATTGCATGAGTGAAATATAAAATTGTATTCCTACCTAACATTATGTATTTGAATCTAAATTTACTGAACGAAATCATAAAATAACATCTCATATGGTAGGTAGTTATTTTTGTATAACGTTAGACTAAAAAGTAAAAAGTTTTAGTACTTTGTCCCACTTAGGCTCTGGGCTTGCTGGAGAGCTAATAGGTTTTGATGGTTATAGGAGTATCCTTACACACAGATATATTTGTTAAACCCATAATACGATAGCAATATTACAATATGACGCCTCATACGGCTCTGGCGATACAGTAAAAAGTAAAGGAACAGGAGTCTTCGAAAAGCACTTAATTTGAGGCTTTGTGGGTAAAAGGGACCTTATCATTCATGTCGTGTGTCTTTACAACCATGAACTATGGGCGAGCTCAGGCTACTGACCCGAAAATTTTGTCAATGTTATTTAGGTGAGCACCCTCTGTCACAGGCATCTATTACAACACACAGTGCATAAATAGGTCCGTGCCCAACCGGCCGATTGAGGCCGTGCATTAAAGCTTAAAATACTTACTTATTTTTCCATATTCCCGTCTAGTAGTGCATATATACAAGCCGACCGAGATAGAAAATAATAATTATGGACTAATCGACAATTTATGAAAAAAGGATCTATAGTCATTGTATTTATCATTTAAAATAAATAATAATGAAATGATTATATAACTATTATATAAACATAATAATTTGAAATACATGAGATTGACCGTTTAAATTAAGTGGACTTTGTAATAAATTTTGACACAGAGACTTTTTGTTTATGAAAGTGCCGAATATTATACTCTATTATTTTTTAATAACAGAAATATACCCGACACATAATTATTGTCTTTTTTGCAAGAAACATTTATTTTGCTAGAAAATTATTTGAAAATAGTGACATCTATCGATCGGTAAGTAGCCATAAAACACTTTGAAGGTACCTACTTAGAGTAACTATAATTTTACTAACAAACTTATAATGATCATAGATGGCACCATATATATAACCAGTTTTGGATGATCCCGGTTTTGTTTGGGACTACGTACAAAGGAGAGGTCAAGCTGTACACCGAAAACCACTCAACCGATTGTGATGTAACATATACTATTTTATAGGTTTGAGTATCCTTTGTACATGAGTGTAAGTTATATTGAAATCAATTCCGCCATTTTAGAGATCTTTAGCAACATAGGGAAAGACAGCCAGACATAAATTCTAAAAAACATCAAGTATTGCTTTTTAGCATTTTCCTAGATTTTTAGCTAATTTTCGTGAAAAAATCTTTAATGTACAGACTTTTTCACCTCTACAGTTTTATTATAGTTATAGTATTACATATATTGATTGATGAAGATTTAACATAACAGTCCCATTATATTATCGTTCTAATAGACCGTTAAAATAAATTATAATATGCGGTATCACGTATCTATGCTTTTATTATAATACATAATGTCGATATTAATCCTTCGCTAAATCACATGTTCAGAGAATGTATGTTTGTATGGAGAGAATATAACAATGAAACATGCATGATGCAATAACATACAATAATCTAGACAATACTGCATGAGGCTCGAGCCGCAGCTACATTAGATAATAATGGAGCATCACTCGGACTACCTGCAGATAAATGTTTGCCACAGACATCCAAGTTCTACACTGGACCAAACAATTAATTATTTGTTCGAAGATGTAATTTTCACATGCACCTATTTTATTATTTACTATACTATGATAAAATGACTATCTATCATTCATGTAACAAAAATACCAGGTAAAACAAGGTATATACATTTGATTTTACCTGATAATGGGGATGTCGGAATGCATTTGATTGACAGTCACAATTTATTACTTATCGTTTTTAGTAAATATAATATTAAATTTTGTTTCGTCTCGATTTTCGTTTTTGTTAACGATCATCCAACCATCGCATGTTCTACACACATAATTTAAACAACGCGAACGCATACCATGTGCTCGTGTGCGCGTTTGCGTTTCTTCACTCCAAACTAATCTTGCTGACTAAACGCCTGCGTTAACACAACTAGTTCTCAGCGTGTATGGGGATTGCCTTGATTATAATTCAAATCCATGATCCAAGATATTCATAGGTATTTATAAATCACAAATTTTCATTGTATTTATAAGCTTTCTGGATTTGTATACGTAATACAATAGGCTTTTGCCTACTAAGACTAAATCAGTTCGATTATAGTGTCTACAGATTCATTATTATTTGTAGATGTCAATCAAGTTTATTATTTACTAGACTATGCCCGTGGTTATACCCGCATTATTTAAGGCTTCTGCTCTGCTCCCGTCACTCATAGCGTGATGTTATATAGCCTATAGCCTTTCTCGATAAATGGGCTATCTAGCAGTGAAATAATTTTTCAAATCGGTCTAGTAGTTCCTGAGATTAGCGCGTTCAACCAAACAAACTCTTCAGCTTTATATATTAGTATAAGATTATAAAAAGGTAAGATTAATGTAATTTTTAGGATTTTAAAACTAAAAATAATATATATTTATTCTTGTGAAAGTGAACACCAATCAGAGAGCATAACGTCACACAGTGCGTTCGCCATTGATGTTGTCGACATTTTGGTAGTAATTAGCTAAAACAACTAAAACGTCAAACTGTGTACCTATCAAATCGAATATAACAAAATAAATGTTGGTACACCAGACCAGACTTTATTCACGGTTTGTTTTGTTTTGCACTTCTGACATCACTCAACCGCCGTGATGGTTTACAGTTGGTTTACAGCGTTTCCGCGTCAAATTCAAAAACGTTTTTAAAAAGCCGTAATTAGTAATTTTGCTGATCAATTTTTTGAAAAAAAGTGAGTTATTTCGGTTTAACATCTAATCGATCGAAGGAACGAATCAATCACTAATTACATTTTAGGATACAAGACTATTAGCTTGCTCTAAACTGTTTAGGGTCTAAATAACTTCGATTTTTCCGATGTTTCAACCATTTTACATTCGGTTATTGGGTATTTTTGTGATAGGTTACATCACCTACTGTTATATTAGTTTGCACGAGTCATTCATACGCATGATCAAGTTTTCGTGGGCTCGTGTCTCGGTAAAAATGTAATCTTTCCTGATCTACGAGATACATAAGGCTATTTTTCTGTTTCTGGTGAGCCGAGTTGTCTGCGGGCTGGTAACGAGGCGAGTGTAACATATCATTCGGCGAGTGCGAAATTCATGCCTCATGTTGTTCTGGAGGCAACGACGAGATTTAATTGTTTGGACACTTATTGCTTTCTCATTGCTTCTTATACGGCGTTCATACTAAATATCAGGAGCACGATTCAATATATTTAGCATTGCATGAGTGAAATATAAAATTGTATTCCTACCTAACATTATGTATTTGAATCTAAATTTACTGAACGAAATCATAAAATAACATCTCATATGGTAGGTAGTTATTTTTGTATAACGTTAGACTAAAAAGTAAAAAGTTTTAGTACTTTGTCCCACTTAGGCTCTGGGCTTGCTGAAGAGCTAATAGGTTTTGATGGTTGTAGGAGTATCCTTACACACAGATATATTTGTTAAACCCATAATACGATAGCAATATTACAATATGACGCCTCATACGGCTCTGGCGATACAGTAAAAAGTAAAGGAACAGGAGTCTTCGAAAAGCACTTAATTTGAGGCTTCGTGGGTAAAAGGGACCTTATCATTCATGTCGTGTGTCTTTACAACCATGAACTATGGGCGAGCTCAGGCTACTGACCCGAAAATTTTGTCAATGTTATTTAGGTGAGCACCCTCTGTCACAGGCATCTATTACAACACACAGTGCATAAATAGGTCCGTGCCCATCCGGCCGATTGAGGCCGTGCATTAAAGCTTAAAATACTTACTTATTTTTCCATATTCCCGTCTAGGTTATGCATAACGGAATAAAATTACGATTTCATCATCATCAACCCTGCTTATAAAATGTTTCACTGCATGGCACGGGCCTCTCCTCGCTATGACAAAGGTAAGGCTGGTCCACCACGCGTGCCTTCACATGTCTTTCAAGAACATTATGGAGAACTCTCAGACAAGCAGGTTTCCTCACGATGTTTTCATTCGCGATTATTAACAATTGAATACGCACATAACTCCGAAAAGTCATTGGTGCGCGCCGTGGATTCGAATCCGAACCCAATTCATAGCAGTTTGTCGGTCTCTCCACTAGGCTATCGCTGCTATAAATTACAATTTACCCATACAACATCGTATCTATATAATTAGTAAAGCGACAAAATAAGGAAATTCGAAAAAAGCAACACTGAAATTGAGAAATCCTTAGAATTTATAAATAACTAGCTGACCCGGCAAACGTTGTTTTGCAAATTTTTTTTTTTTTTGAAAAATAGATGTTGGCCGATTCTCATAGATACCGGATAAGCACAAAAAATTTCATTAAAATTGGTCAAGCCGTTTCGGAGGAGTATGGGAACGAAAACTGTGACACGAGCTATTGTCCACGTATTTAGACAATAGTGAAGATCTTAGCGATACCCACTCTATTCTGTACTGTGCGGCTGTTACAGCGTGTCGAGTGGCAGGTATTAAAATACCAAATGGTAGTAATTCTGCCCCTCGAACCAATGCTGTACCGGCCTGGCAGTGCAGGATTGAGCGTCGTATCGCTGAGACCAGGGCGCTCATTGGAAAGCTAATTTGCTTCAGGTCGGGCAATACAAGACCGAGAGTGATGCGTTTTGTGACTCGGGCGTTCTCTGGCACGGGCCTTAGCCGCCAAGAATACGAGTCACGAGTCACAGAACGCATCGACTACCTGAAGCAAAAAGTTTGTGCGTGGGCAAACCGTATAAGACGGTACAAAAAGCGGGTGGACCGATACGCCCAGAATAGGGCATTCCAAAAAGATGAAAGGTGGGTATATAGAAGTTGGGAGCGAACCAATTCAGGTGTGGATGATGGGCGTCTGCCAGATGTTGAGGCAACGAACGCTTTCTGGCGCAGCATTTGGTCGATGCCCATTAGCCACACTGAAGGTGATTGGTTTGGGGATGTTAAGCGAGCATGTGAGGGAATACCCCAAATGCAGCGCGTAGCCATAGAAACAACAGATGTAGCTTGTGCAGTCCGTTCGTTATCTAACTGGAAATCAGCGGGACCGGACGGACTGCACAACTTCTGGTTGAAATGGCTACGTAGTGCCCATGCTCGGTTGGCATCCCAATTCCAGGCATCTTTGGAATCGGGCTCGATCCCAACTTTTATGACAACTGGTCTCACTCACCTGCTCTTTAAGTCAGGTTGTACCACGGACCCCAAAAATTATAGACCAATTACGTGTCTACCGACTGTATATAAACTTCTTACATCCATTTTGAGGACTAAGATGTTATCACATATTAGAAATAATAACATCATGTCAGTGGCTCAAAATGGATGTAAGAATGGGGCCCGTGGTACAAAAGTGCTGCTCCTCTTTGACATGGCCATTAGCCAGCAGGTGCGCCGCAACCGAAAGGATCTGGCGACATGCTGGATAGATTACAAGAAGGCCTTCGACTCCGTGCCACATACATGGCTCTTGAGGGTGCTGGAGTTATATAAAGTCAATATAACTCTATGCGTCTTCTTAAAGGCATGTATGGGACAGTGGAGTACGGTCCTACGCTATCCAGGATGTCGGCAGATTCGCGATTGCGGTGCTCCTCTAAAGATCGAACGGGGTATATTCCAGGGTGACAGTTTGAGTCCCTTGTGGTTTTGTCTAGCTCTGAATCCTCTCAGCACTTTGCTAGAGAACTCTGGGTTAGGCTATCGGCCGCAGCGTAGGGGTCAAGTTATCTCCCACCTCTTTTATATGGATGACCTGAAGTTTTGCCCCCTCCACTTTCCAATTGACAGCGTTACTAAAAGTAACTGAAACTTTTAGTAATTCTATCAAGATGGAATTTGGTGTGGGTAAATGTGCGGTCATGCATGTAAAACGAGGTGGGAGTGTGGAATCTGAGGGTATAGAGCTTTCAGATTCCACACAACTTAGATCTCTATCTGCGGCCGAGACTTACAAGTATCTGGATATGTCGCAGGCCTTAGGTATTGCTGAGACTGCCATGAAACAATCGTTGCGGGAGCGCTTCTTGGGCCGCCTGAAGAAAATACTGAAAAGTTTTTTATCAGGCGGCAACAGGGTGCGTGCCTATAATGGTTGGGCCATGCCAGTCTTAGCATACTCCTTCGGCATACTCAGATGGACTCAATCAGAACTGGAAGCCCTGGACAGAAAGGTCCGTTGTCTATTGACTGAATATCGGATGCATCACCCGCGGTCATCAGTAATGAGGTTGTACATCCCGCGGAAATGTGGTGGTCGTGGTTTCTTAAGTGCTAAGGACCTCCACAACCGCGAGGTGTACAATCTTAGAGAATATTTTCTTAAGGCTGATACGGGTGTGCATCGAGATATTGTTGCTGTAGACAACGGACTTACCCCGTTGGGTCTGGCAAAAGAGAGCTGGCGCAAACCTGTTGTACTTAGTACTGAAGAGCGCAGGGAAGTATGGAAAGGCAAAGAGTTGCATGGACTTTTTTATCGGGCCTTGCATGGGCCCGATGTAGACCTCATGTCATCAGTAGCCTGGCTACGGTTTGGTGATTTATTTGCAGAGACCGAAGGTTTTGTTTGTGCAATTATGGACGAAGTTGTCATGACGAACAACTACCGTAAGTATATTCTGAAGGATGGGACTGTTGACATATGTCAGGCGTGTCACCAGCCCGGCGAATCCCTCAGACATATAGTTTCCGGTTGTTCTCGTCTTGCCAATGGCGAATACTTGCACAGGCACAATCAAGTAGCCAGGATCGTCCATCAGCAGCTTGCCTTAAAATATGACCTTGTACCCTTTGAAGTACCGTTCTACAGGTATGTGCCCGATCCAGTTCTCGAAAATGGTCGTGCCACTATGTACTGGGATCGATCTGTCATCACCGATAGGACTATCGTGGCTAACAAGCCCGATATTGTGGTGATAGATTGATCAGAACGCCTTGCAATGATCGTTGATGTTACTATTCCCCATGACGAGAATCTCGTGAAAGCCGAAAAAGATAAGGAAATCAGGTATTTGGACCTAGCTCACGAGATTGTCGACATGTGGGATGTGGACTCGGCGATCATTGTACCGATAGTCGTGTCAGTTAATGGTCTCATTGCCAAGAGCCTCGACCACCATCTCAAGAGGCTCTCGTTAGACGGCTGGATCAAGTCCTCTATACAGAAGGCAGTATTGTTGGACACGACGCGCATAGTTCGGAGGTTCCTCTCTCTGGAGCCCTAACCACCGGTAGCTTGGTCCCTGTACCCGATACCGGTGGGTCTCCGTGGTCCTATTTTATATGGTTATTTATTTTTCCTTTTTTATTTAAGTGTATAAAATTCTACCGTGAGAAAAGATGTAATAAAGAGGGATAATAATAATATTCTTTATTTTTCCAAAAAAATATGATACTTTAAAAACAGTAATAACAAGGCTTATTAACAAAAAATGCACATTTCAAGAAAACTCTGTCCTCTGAACTAGGTGTATGTCCCTGTATTTCAGACGACAGCGTTCCTACCCGTATGTTAACCTCAGTTTCATTTCTATTTTTTAAATGGCACCTATAGCTATATAAAAACAAAATAAGAAATTATGTTTAACAATACCATTTTAGTAAGAGTTTGTATTAACCTATAAGTATGTGGTGTGCGTGTGTGTATGTGTGTGTGTGTGTGTGTGTGTGTGCGTGAGTGTGTATGTGATGAGTGTGTGAGTATGTGAGTGTATTTAAATTAACTTTAATCTAATAGTCCACGGACGAATTCCTCTGTTTTATGATAGTCTAAACTTTGTAGATGGTTTTTAATGTCATTTTACACTGGTACTTATTTTTAGAGAAAATATCTAAAGTTTTATTTAGGTTATTATACAATTTTGGACTGAAATAGCAAAAATTTCTGTTGGCAAAAGAGGTGAAGTATGGGACGTGGGAGAAGACTTCATAGTTGATTCTACCTGTAGGAGCGGTGATAGGGCGTTCCGTATGTTTTCGCAGAACTGAATGAAGCACGTACAGTTGTCTCACTGTTAACAGTTTGCATTCAGCATAAAGTTGATTCGTGGGATACCTAATAGGACGCGAAAACATTACCTTAATGACAGCTCTTTGAGCCCGTTCTAAGCGGAGAAAAACATTTTTAGTGGCACCACCCCATACAGGTACCCAGTAGCTTAAAACAGATTAGCATAAAGCGAAATAGACCATTGTAAGTGTATCTTTATCAGCGGTACTACGTAGCTTCTTAAAAATATCCTATTCGATAGTAATTCAATATGTTTGTGCCAGTTCATATTTTGGTCAATATGTACTCCTACATATTTCACACTAGGGACTTTGGTAATTTTTAGGCAATTACAGTCTCCTGGTGAATTGCATGAGTGCACTTTGAGAGTTAGAGATTGCGGTGGGCACAGATGAGATCTTATAGCAAATGGCACATACATTGTCTTACTAATATTTAATGTAAGTAAATTACATGTCAACCATGTCATTACCCGTGACAACGCTGCTTCCGCATTTCGGTAGCACTGAGCCCAATCCAGGCCATCAATGACTAAAGCTGCGTCATCAGCGTATGTAAAAATTTTGCAATGTTCTAAAGGTAGACGGCACAGGTCATTAATGTATATCAGAAATAGGATAGGCCCTAGAATACTACCTTGGGGCACGCCGTATGAAATGGAAAGCTCGTCACTCTGACATCGTCCAATTTTAACGACTTGGGTTTGATTCTTTAAATAGTCTCTGAAGATATCGAGTACAATTCCCCGTATGCCCAAGCATTCCATCTTCCTCAGCAAGAGTGTTACAGATACAGTATCAAATGCCTTTGATAGGGCTATGAATATGCCTAAGCTCTTCCTTTTATTGTCAAGCGTCTTGACTATGTGTTGGGATAAACCCATGACTGCATCATCAGTACTGACATTTGACCTAAAACCATATTGATTTTTAGAAATTAAGTTGTTTGTTTCAATGTAGCTAATAAGGTTTTATAGAGAATGCGTTCAAGAATTTTTGACATATCTGACAGGATAGATATTGGCCTGTAGTTGTTGACATCGTCTCTGTTCCCCGTCTTATGAATAGGGTGTATTAAAACTATGTTATCATATTGTGCATAAAATTGTGAAAGACATTGAGTTTGGTGTTTGAAACCTCGATACGAACAGTTTTTGGCGGACAGATCTACTACCAGGTGTCAACGGACGGATTTGAAATCATCTTTAAACCTGGGGAGTATCTTACTTATTAACTTACACTCCTCATCACACATTTACTCGGCTCACACCAACGTGAGCTTCGTCCATCACAAACTGGCACAGTTTCTGTCTCCTTTTGCTTGACAAGACGTGGAAGCAAAATCGAAGACTGAACAAACGCCCCATACAAACACCTACTACACTTACACTTCACATTTATTACCCGACTGCGCGACGCAAAGGAGGGTAATGTGTTTATCAGTCTATGTATGTATGTATGTTTGTTTCTATGTGGCGTTCCAGAGACCAAATGCGTAGGCCGATTTTGATGATTCTTACGTCAATCGATTCGTCTTAACCTTGCGAGTGTCACTAAAGACATGACAGTTATCAAAATTCACCACAGCGTCAACCAGATGCCATATTGTCAAAATGAAAAAAAATATATATCGATGAACTATGTCATGTGGGGTGTCGTCGAATAGGTATTTTAAAATCATATTTAGGGTTCTTTTACCATTTTTCATTTAAAATAATAGTTTAGGAGATATAACGATGTAAAGTTGTTTAACAAAAAAAAATCTCGCAATTTTTCTTACTTATTGATTTAAGTTTTTATTTCAAGTATAAACGATATACAAACACTTGATTGCAAAATTTACCATCTTATAACGAAGTCAATGAATCGCAACTAAAAAGTATAAAATAAAAAAAATAATTTAAAGAAAAACAAAAAACCCGACTGCATAAAAACTAAAAAGAAAGAAACAAGCCCAGTAGTTTAGAATTCTGTTAAGTAATATGCAGAACAGAACGACTCACAGTCGGGGCACATTCAAATCTTCCCAAGGGGCCCAGACTGTGGGTCATTCTGTTCTGCATATTACTTAAGAGAATTCTAAACTACTGGGCTTGTTTCTTTCTTTTTAGTTTTTATGCAGTCGGGTTTTTTGTTTTTCTTTAAATTATTTTTTTTACGTATTTATATCTTTAACAAGGCCCCTATATATAATATCTTTATAAGTAATATAATATAAAAATTGATACAAATTAGTAAATTAGCTAAGATTATATTTTTCATTTACTACCTACATATTTTGCCTAATTAATAAAAAATTGAAAAACACCTTTACTTTCAATAATATTTTTCCTTTTCTGTTATTTGTCTACTGTCTTTCTAGCTATAAATATTTATTTAAATAAATATATTTATTTATTTATCTTTAAACTCCTACTCATTGCTGACTTATCTCTTTTCTGACATCTTGTTTATCTTTCTGTCCATAGGTGTTTGGCGTACCCTTGGCTATGAGCCATTCCACAATGAGCACTATGATGACCCGGAAGGCCACAGCGAAGGATCTAGAGAACAATCTGAGAGTAACCTTGATAGAATTAAAGAAGTGCCAGGAGGAGAATAATCACCTACTGAAGGAGCGTGCAGACTGTGAAGAGGACCTCAGGATTGTCAACGATAGGGTTTCCAACCTGAAGGCTCAGCTCGCAGAACTCCATATTGAGTATATGGACACACTGGCCCAGCGAGAGAGGTTACAGGAGGAAATACATTTATTGACCGCTAGCAATGATGCCCATTCATGGTCTATGAGTCGCATTAGGGAACTTGAATGCTGTTTAGAACAATCTATAATAAATATTAAATCCCTAGAACAGACTGTTGAGGAATTAAACAGTAGTAAAACTCAGAACCTTTATACAGAGGTTGTAGGTACTAGCTTAGGTCACAGATCTACTAAACCATTTAAATTAAACACAAGTGGCCTGAAACGACATAGAAAATATAATAAACTAAAGAAACACATTAGGACACAAATCTTTAGCCTAAAATAATACAAGAAAAATAAAGTAGCATCTCAGCAATATAAAGTTTTAGTTTCTGAGCGTTCAGAATTGTTATTAGACTTAGAAAAGTACAACACAGAGTTGATAAACAGTAAAATGCTGTATGATCAACATACTAGGGATCTCAAAGGTCAAATTACCCCTTTACAGTCTCAAATAGATAGGATGAACACCCAATATCAAAATGAGGTTCAGGATTATATTAGGAAATATGATAAGATAGCTCAGGTGGGTAGGCAAAATCTTGAGTATGTGAGCTTTGACAAACACCAATACTTGCCTAAATAGCATAAAATCAACCATACCCACTTGTGAGTCTCAGAATATTTTTTATACTGACAAAAGTTATTATTTAGCAAATAATACAACAGATAGGTCTTCCTTAGGTAGGAATGGCACAAATAAAGTTTATATGTTCTCTGATAGGCTAGGTTTAGGCTTAGGTCCCGTCGGGGGGTAAAAAGGAATGCTTCAGCGATACCCGACCCTCCGACACACGGGTACGTGAGGAACATGGGTTGGTTTTTAGTCAGTAAGAGTCTGACAGTCCCCTTCGTCCTTCCCCCAAGTCGGAGGGACTCCATGAGGATTTTCCAACCCGACACCAAAAAAAATATTTAGGCTTAGGTAGTTTAATGAATTGTGAATTGAAACAACACAATATTATTAATTATTGCTATCCAGAGTCTTCTTTTTCACATCTAATTGATAAATTAAATAGTCAAATGGTGACAAAAAAAGATATAATTAATTTAACAGAAGTTATGTTATCGCTTCACAGAACATATGATTGCAAATTTATTAGTATGACTTTGCCTTATGCTTATAGTTTAAATGCTATGATGAATAGACATATTCATGAACATAACTTGATGTTATACAATTTGACATGGCAATATAAGGATTTTATTTTATTTTTTGACATCAATAATTTTATTAATAATTTTACATTGACTAAAGATACTATGTATCTGCCACTATTTTATAAAAGACAAGTTGCTAAATTATTAGCATATAATATACAAAATTACACAGGTCCATGTAGAGTATCCAAGAATTTAGTTTCTGTAAATAGTTCCTATCCTTATAATTCTTCTATTGAGAATACTGACACAAGTTCTTTAAACTTAAGAACAGGACAAAGGGTAGACATATTGAACTGACTGTAGCACATCAAAACATACAAGGTCTATCTGGCAAGGATTTAGAATTAGGTTTATATTTAGAAAATCATAGTATTAAAGTTATGTGCATTACGGAACACTAGCTTAAAGAATACCAGATTAAATTCATAAATAACACACAATACACAGTACACAGTGCCTTCTCTAGGAAACAAGCTATTCATGGTGGATCATTGATTATATAGTTTCAAACAGTTTAACATGTAAAGAACGGAAAGACATAGCTAGCTTGTCTATAGAACGCACGGTGGAACTGTCATGCGTTGAGCTTGAGCAGCATATTATTATATGTGTATTTCGTCCTCCATTAAGTGACTTTAATTTATTTGAATCTGTTATGGAAGATGCAATTAGTAAAATTAGGAGCAATAAGAAAGGGATTATAGTTTGTGGTGATTTTAATGTTAACATTCTTGAAAATTCTATAATGACTTGTAGATTTTTAAACCTTTTTAGATCATTTAATTTGAAAAAAATATTTCTTGAACCAACTAGAATCACGGCAACATATTTCACCTGTCTTGATAACATATTTAGTAATTGTATTGCTTCAGATAGAGTAGTTACTTCTGAATTAACTTCGGATCACTGTGGTCAATTAGCTAGGTTTCCATATTGCAATGATAGCATCGTACAGAGAGTGTTGGTTAGGCCATAACCTAGGCATAAATTTAATGAATTCCGGAATAAAGTATTGATTGGAATGAATACTATGATTCCTGACTTAATAGAAATAGATTCGCCAAATAAGAATTTTAACAATTTATTTAATATAGTTAATAACTCGTTTCAGAATACTTTTAAGACTAAGGAGAAAGTAATTAAGGAATCTCGAGCTTTTAGTGAGTGGGCTACTGCGGATATTTACAAAAGCAGAGCAAAAATGTATGGTATGGTTGTATGGTATGAAAAAATACAATTCTGATTTAAACTTCACTGAGTATGTTTGGAATTATTCTAAAATATTTAAAAGAGTGTGGAATACAGCTAAAGCTATATTCGTTAGGAATAAAATTAAACAATATTCGAATAAAGTTATGGCAACCTGGCGAGCTATTAATGAAACAACAGGTAAGACAACATTAAGAAGTAATAGTTTTAGTCTTCTTGATAATAATAAATTAATTCATAATGACGAAGAAGTCGCACACACATTTAATAACTTTTTTGCTAGCATACCACTTACTACTACTAGAGAATTAAAATCATCAGCTATAGTCGCAGAAAACCTATTAGAGTCTAGTGTAGGAAAATGTGAAGTAATATTTAAATTTAATAGTATTAGTTCTACCGATATTATAAATACTTTTAAGTCTTTAGAGTCTAAAAATACAGGTGATCTCTGGGGCATTTCTGTTAAGGTTTTGACAAGTATAATTGATGTAGTGGCTCCTTACTTAAGCAACTTATTCAATACGTGTATTAAATCTGGTAGTTTTCCAGATCTTATGAAACATAGTAGAATAATACCTCTGTTCAAATCCGGCAATAAGACTGATCCTAGTAATTATAGGCCAATATCAATACTACCAGCTTTTAGTAAGATTTTTGAAAAGATCATACTCAAGCAACTACTAAGACATTTTAACCAAAACAGCCTCCTTCATGGTGAGCAATATGGTTTTACCAAGGGTCTCTCGACAACAGATGCAGGAGTAGCGTTACTCAAACATATCTACAGTGCTTGGGAGAATTCCCAAAATGCTGTTGGTGTGTTCTGCGACCTTTCGAAAGCATTCGATTGTGTCTGCCATGAGACGCTCTTGTGCAAGCTTAGACATTACGGCGTCCAGACTAAAGCATTGGATGTCATTAAGTCGTACTTAAGTGACAGGATCCAATGTGTTGAAATAAATGGCTCAAAATCCAGTGGCTTACCTGTTCATTTAGGAGTGCCACAGCGCAGCATCTTAGGGCCTTTCTTGTTTCTTGTTTACATAAACGATTTACCTATTTACTTGAGAAACATTTGTGACGTTGTACTGTTTGCTGACGATACTTCTTTGATATTTAAAGAAGATAGAAATAAGGAACACTTTAACAAAATAAACAGTGCACTCATTCAAGTGACTAAATGGTTTAATGTAAACAATCTAGTACTGAACGCCAAAAAAACAAAATGTGTTAAGTTTGCTCTGCCTAATGTCAGAAACCTTGGTCCAAACATAGTTTTAAATGACGATGTACTCAAAACAACTGAATCCACATTATTTCTAGGATTAACACTTGATTCGAAGTTACAATGGGGTGCGCATGTTACATATCTCTCAGGGAAACTTAGCTCAGCTGCTTATGCCGTTAAGAAGGTTCGTAGGTTGACCGATGTCGATACGGCTAGATTGGTTTATTTTAGTTATTTTCATAGTGTTATGTCATATGGCATATTGTTATGGGGTAGAGCTGCTGATATCCAAAATATTTTTATATTGCAGAAACGGGCAGTTAGGGCCATTTACCAGTTAAAGACAAGAGTCTCACTCAAAGAAAAATTTAAAACCATTGGTATTCTTACTGTAGCGTCACAATATATTTATGCCAGTGTTATGCATGTAAGACTAAATATAAATTCTTATAAAATGAATAGTGACATACACAATATCAATACTAGAAATAGACATAAATTATGTGTTCCGTATTTTCGTTTGCACAAAACGCATAGCTCTTTTATTGGGCTCAGTATACGCATATACAATAAATTACCAACTTATATTTTAGACTTGCCATTAAGTTCGTTTCAGGCAGAATTTAAAAATAATCTTATAAATAAGGCATATTACAGTTTGAAGGATTATTTTGATGACAAGAGCGCTTGGAAGTAGTTGTTCGCTTTTGACTAGGTCAATAATTAGTAGTTTTATTTTATAGTGTAGTTAATTACGATATTCTCATTTCATACTATATCTGCATTCATATTCCACACTTTCATTGTAAATTTGCAGATTTGTAAAATGTGGGTAACTCGTGGTCATGGGCTAACTAATAGGTTGTCGATTGCTTTGGTTTCATATACCTACCGTTACTTTCTGCTTCATTCACTTCTACCATAGTTCTGACCATGTTCGCGAGTTGCCTACATTAAAAAGACGTAAGTGGATGCTCCTTTTTTTACTTTGGGAGGCTTACCATATGAACATCATTTACTGCTTGAGTATGATATCAATAGCTACTAAAAATTTTACTAGTAGATGTCTACAATTTGAAACAGTTGCAGCTCCTTACAAAAATTAAATGTACCACCATTATATTTGTTTGAAAAGAGTGGCCATGAGTTTTATTGCCCGTTCTTCTTCATGGTTCTACCTATTGCATTGCGAACGTGGCAGTAAATGTAAATGTAGAATCATTAAGTAATTAACTTAAATTTTGACGTTCATAAGCGTCACTTTGTGGCCTAGATGAATAAATTATTTTGATTTTGATTTTGACCATTGTCCTGTGTTACTATATTTAGAAACAGGTCTTCCACGTGTCATACCTAATATAAACCGCACGACGATAAATTACGAGGCTATAGGTACTGAAATACGAACTTCAGATTTTCGTTGTGTGACTAAAACATGTGACGCTAATGAAGTCGCTGATCTTTTAATTTCCTCTTTAGGTCGTATAGTTGACAAGCACACCAAGATTACAAGGACACCTGCAAAACAAAGAATTTTAAAACCCTGGATTACGCCGGGTCTCCTTCGCTGTATTAGCAACAGAGATGGTCTATCTCGAAAATTAAAAAATGAACACGAAAATTGCTTTCTAAAGCTCACTTACCTAAGATATCGCAATTTTTGTAATAAATTATTTAAAAACCTAAAAAATGCGTATGAAAAAATGGAATTTGATAAAGCAAGGCCTGAAAGGTAATAAAGCGAATAACAAATAAAGATAAGTCAAACAATACAGCGATCGAACTTCTACAACTGGCTTGTGATTAACAAATAGCAATTAATAGTGTTAACACCTTTTTTTCGACTATCGGCAAAAATCTTGCGGAAAAAATTAATAACTCAACCCCTGTCGATGAGCGTCCGAACGATGTACTCTTTCCCCACTCCCTCGCACTTTTTCCAACTGACGAAATGGAGATAGAGACAATAATTATGAATCTCCGAGTAGATTCTGCGGTAGGATGGGATGGTATATCAGCTAAAGTGCTCAAATCTTGCTCTCGTAAACTAGCTCCGTATATAGCACATATCTGCAACTGCGCCATTACTTCTGGTTGCTTCTCAAGAGCCCTAAAACGTGCCGTTGTACACCCTATATATAAGAATGGGAACAGACGCAGTGTCACAAATTATAGGTTGATGTCAGTCTTGCCTGATTTGTCAAAAGTGCTGGAGAAGATACTCAATAAGCGTCTAACAAATTACCTAGAAAAAAAAATAACTGACTCCAAATCAGTACGGTTTCAGATCTGGAAAATCCACCGAAGACACTGTCTCATCCTTTGTTGACAACACTGTCTTATTACTGGAAAGCAAACAAAAATGCCTTGGCATTTTTCTAGACCTATCTTAGGCCTTTGACACTGTGTCTGTTCCCCATCTTTTGTCGAAGATGGAGGCGGTAGGAATCCGTGGACATGCACATAAAATATTCAAGGATTATCTCACAGACCGATCTCAATGTGTACGAATTAATTCCTTAGTAAGTAATAGCTGCAGACCCATGCTTTACGGTGTTCCTCAAGGCTCAGTTTTAGGATCAACTCTATTTCTAATTTATATTAATGCTTTGTGTAAAATAGACATTTCAAACTGTAAAATCTTTGCATACGCAGACGATACGGCATTATTAATTAACGGGAATACCTGGGCAGATACCTTTAAGCATGCTGAAAACGCAATAAGACAAGTTGTAAGATGGCTTGCCAATAATCTGCTAACACTTAACATAGATAAAATACACTACATCCCATTTGCGTTAAAATCATCATCTTTACCCGACCCCCAAATATACCAACTCAAAGTTCATAGTTGCCAAAAAGAAACATCAACTCCACAGTGTCTTTGCCCCCTACTTATCGAATCGCGTAGCGTAAAATATCTTGGTATCCAAATAGACAGCCTACTAAACTTGACCCAGCATATACAAGCTCTTACTAGTCGTGTCCGTAAAATGATCTTCATTGTAAAAAAAATTCGACGATGTACAGACATCAACACCATGAAAATGTGTTACTTCGCCCTATGTCAGTCGATCCTTACCTATTGCATTACTGTATGGGGCGGAGCGCACAAATCGTACCTCATACAACTAGAACGAGCACAACGAGCTGTACTGAAAGTGATGTTGTCTAAACCATTGCGGTATCCCACCACCCTTCTTTATGCTGACTGCAAAGTCCTTACAGTACGCCAGCTATTTATACTACAGACCACTTTACGAAAGCATGCCTCCATAGAATATGACCCTAACCACCCAGACAAGCGCCGATCATATAAAGTTTGCAGCACTATTAAACCTAGGACTTCGTTAGCACAGCGGAATTATTACGTTATCAGTAACCACCTGTATAATATTCTTAACAAACAATGCAATATTTATCCCCTATCGAAACATCAGTGTAGGATAGGAGGACGTACATGGTTACAAAAGCTCAATTACGAAGAAACTGAAAATCTACTTAAATTATCCATATTATAATATATATCAACACACACACAAACACATACACACACACTACACACACAACACACACGCACACTTTTACACTAATAGTGACAAAGTAGTAGATTTAGTGACAAAAAAAAACAATGACAGTTTGTTTCGGCCTTTCTTAGAATAGGGTTTTGACATGTATAAGTGTTGTAAATAACCAAAATGCAGAAATAAATATGTCTTTATGTCTTTAATATGTACATATACACACACAACATCTAATTTGGGCTTAACACTTATATACCTTAGTGACAAAATACTTACATGTAAGAATAATACGTTCATCTGCACCAACTCCTATGATTATTGGTAATTTCCTATGATTGACAACATTGTAAGATCCCTGGTACCCATAACTCAAGTTTGATCTTATCTTGGGTACCAGAGTTTAATGTACATTTATATAGATGGAAACCTTATTCTGTAATATTGCCATGGTAATACTTTTGTAAATGTATGTACATACATACATACATAGACTCACGCCTGTTTCCCCGAAGGGGTAGGCAGAGGCATATTAAACGCCCACTTTTCGCCAGTGTTTTGATCCCACGTAATAGGTGGCGAGCCTATTGCCGCTTATTGGGACTTTTTGTTTGCCAGAGCCTCGTCCGTTGATCGGCAGGTGCACCACTTGCAGGTGAGGTTGGCTTGGGACCCTAAGTTCTTGGTGGGAACCCTATGCACCCCTAAATGTATGTAAGTGTAAAAAAATATGAGAATAAACAAAAAAATAATAATTTAATTGTCCACAGTTCCTTGATTATTACCAAATTTGATGATTTCGAGAACACAACACATTAACAAATTTCAAGTGAGGAGCAAAATTATAAAACAAAAATACGTGACATCTCATGTACCTTTTTGATCGCTAGAAATGTTCGTTGACCTTTGTTACACTTGCTTGGGACAAATGCTCAGACACAGAGACAGCAAAAGGTAATCTAAAATTTATGCAATGAAGGCAGTATGACAAATAGGCTCTGATTTAAAAAAATCGTGGCCTGTCGTTATATATAGGTCAAACATTAGATAGATAGATAGATAGATAGATAACAACTTTATTGCGCAAATACAATTGTTACAAATTATGTACAGATATCTTAAATTTACAAAAATAAAAATAGTAAATGCACAAGGGCGGCCTTATCGCAAAATGCGATTTCTTACAGGCAACCTTAGGATGGACAGACTGGAAAGGATAGGTTTGATGGTGTAGTTATCAAATATATGTGGAATCTTATAGTTATTTGAATGCAATGTACATACATATGTAGATACCTATATATATTTGTATAAATACATATACAAAAAACATAAGGTATACATACAAAATAATACATATATACATACTAACGATACATAATTATAATACATACATATATATATATATATATAATTCCATTATAAAACATATACTTATATACATAATTATAGATAACAGATTAAAGTTAGTTACACACTCTTTTAAAATGTTCTACCTACTTTGCTAAGGATGGGCATTTAATATAAAAATATTTTGCACACTACATGATGCCGTATTCTGATGCATCCATCGTGCAGATAATCTTATTTAAAAGCATCTCATCATAATAATTATAATTTATGAATATGTGACTCTTAGGTTTAATTTTAAAGCACTGACAAACATTTTAATTTTAGTCACTCGTATAGATTCCCACTTAATTAGATAATTATGTGAATAAGCTTTGGGCAATAATTAGGTAATTAACGGTAGTTCCATTGAACGACTAATGAATTATTCTGTTCTAACGTAACTTACCTTATCGCTTTCACAATTATTGTAAAGTTCAGTAATCACTGAATTCGATCATAGACTACACAGCACTTCAAAATACGAAATCCATAATGGATGGGTCAAAGATAAAACCATTTGAGTCTTTCTCTGTTGTATACAAAGTTATAATTTGGGCAGGGTTCTTTAAGCTTTTGAATAAACCGAAAAACCGAATGGAATGGATATGCCATCAGATATACAGACCTCTCGCGTTTTTATTGATAATAGTGCGTAATTTGCAATATATCGCGTTTTTGGTGCTGGTAAGACCACTATTATTTTAATGTTGATACTACGGCCTCTTAGTTTTTCAGATGATTTCAATAACTGGATTCACGCCTTATATAAACCGAGATGCATATATATGTAGGTACCTTTTTTCACTGGACCTGAATTACTAATAAGCCCCTTATCACTATTTGTTTGACAGACTTCACATAATATGTTTCCAGAAAATTATGGAGAACTATCTGACATGCAAATTCCTTCACGATGTTTTTCTTCACAGCAAGCTTACAAATTAATACGCGCTTAACTTCAAAGTCCTTAACTAAAAGTTTGAATTAAAGACCCTCCGCGTAGCAGTCTGTTCCCTCCACTAAGCTATCGCTGCTGTCTTACTGCCGTGTTATACTAATCACAATTCATCATCATCGTCCTAGCCTTAACCCGGTTGCATCCAAAACTTGAGCCCTGGAGTCAGAGGTTGGCTTAATAGTCCAACCAGATATGACAGAATATCAGCTTTTCCACAGTGCGACTGCCGTCTGCCCTCCGTAACCCAAAGGGATAGCGATATTCCATGGTTTAGACCAGTATCAGTTTATTTGAAGGTACTGACTCCCCGTAACGACTTTCAAAGATCTTCATGAAAGCCGGGACCGACGGTTTAACGTCCTATTCGAGGCAGGGGCGAGCTATAAAACTATTTAATACGCTTACACTTAACTTCGAAAGGTCAGTGGTGGGCGCCATGCATGCGAACCTGATACCCTCTGCATGGCAGTCTGTTGGTATCTCCACTAGGCTATCGCTGCCTCGCTACTAATCACAATTATTGATGTTATATTACAGAGACTTGACAACATGGAGGATGTGTTCGAGGCCGTGTCGATGTTGGTGCCACAGATGAACTTGATAGTGAAGCACCTCACGTTAAACTTACAAATAACAAAGATCGATAAAATCAATCGAAGTATTGACGGTTAGTTGTTTACACAATAAATGTACACAACACTTCGTGTAGTCCATAAATAGTTGTTTTGAGTCTAAGTCATTATCATCTTAGTGCTCTCCCGGTTACCTAAAGCACATGGAGCTCGGTATCCGCGTTGTGTGTTTAGGTGTTCTTTGTATATATTGGTTCAATATTTTAAAATCCCATTGATGATGCAAGACTTCTTCCTACTGCTTTAGAAAAATTATTTATTTATCTATTCTACCACGGTACAATATTTCCGATTGATTGTAATTAATAATCTCACCAGCATGTATTTATAATTTTATATGTAATCAAAGTTTCTGACTAAATACAATAAAAGAATAGTAGCGTATCATACAAAGTTAAACAAGTTTTTAACATAGCTCAGTTCTTCTTAACCTTAAAGTATCTTCAATAAATGTATTGTCAATCTACAATGAAATTTAATTCGTTCATAAAGTTACTTAAATTATTTATTAATCTGTATGCAGAGTAAGGTGGTGAAAGAGTGCGTATTTTAACTTTGAGGCCCCATGAAAAATAAAATATCATATTTAGAAAAATCAACATTATCTATTTGTAATCTCTATATATTTTTTAGCAAATTATAGAATAACGAATTCCAGTAATTACATGCATTTAAGTATGAACGGAAGAATTATAAAAAATGAAAATCGCGCACTCTTATCCACCCAGATGTACAAGAGTGCGAGCATCATCAATAGGTGTATCCGTTTTTTAACCAAATTCGTTTTTTTTTCGGCAGTGCAACCGTTATCACTGTTGAACGTTATGTTATCTCAATGTTTGAACTTAAACACAACTGAAGGTATCCGCAAATCTTGCACAGAGTCGGCGTGACATTCGATGCGCACTCTTACCGACCGCGCACTCTTATACCACCTTACCCGATATTTTTTTTGCGTTACTGACTGACTAACCAGCAAGCCACAGCCAAATTTTAAATGCAAGAAGGTGAAATTTGGCATGTATATTCCTAGGGGACTGCAGGGTTGCTCTGAAAAGGGATTTGCCGACATTTACACAGGATCGGGCAGAAAAAGTTAAATTAAAAAATGTGCATCATCTAGTAATAAATAATTCTATTTCTAATCTTGATAACACAACTTACCTATTGTTTCCAGAACCTATATTCAGCGCTAAAAGTGAGAAAGACGCAGAGCTCCTACTAAACAATCAAACAGCTATGCACCGTTTGATGAGGTTAATACTGATTGGTGTTTCTGTGTCCGCGCTGTTTTGGCCGACCTCGCACTTCATGCGAAGATATCAGGACAAAACCGCGGTTGTGCCTTTTTATGTACCCTTTGCTACGGATACTTGGAGCTCGTAAGTAATAACAATTAATGGTTCTACAGTAACTATATATTACTGTGAGCGATCATAATAGGGTATTTGACTAAAAAAATCGAATTAGTCCGTCAGATAGATTTCCAAAAAATATTGGACACGTATATTTTCTTTAGTCACGTAAACAAAATATGAAGACGACAAACGTCGCTGAAAACTCGTGTGACGTCACTTGCCAGTACACTTTTTACTGGCGAGTGACGTTACAAGCCCCCACTCTTAGGCGTTTCTCTATCTTTGATGCGTTTTATCTTCGTAATTATTTACTGATTTGATAAAACAAAAAATACGTATCCAATATTTTTCGATAATCTAACTGACGGACTAATTCAATTTTTTTAGTCAAATACCCTATTATGTAGAGTGACTAACAAACTATACGAATTACAATACGTAACTTGTTTATATTTGTAGATCAGACAATATTTTGTCGCGTTCTAGGGTCAAACTTGTTGAACGCACCCTTTAAAAAGCTCCTGAACTATATTAATACTGTCTATCGCAGGGGACATTACGACTATTCAACAAAGCTTTGTCGATCGCACAAAGTTTTATCCCGTGTAGGGATCAAACCAAACCAAGACTAGGTGCAGTGCTAAGTGGCGAGGTGACCGCTCAAACCCACTTTCGCCACTTTATAAATAGATGATATAATACGGTTTTTTCCGTACGTAAATTAAGACATGTAGTCCGTGTGGTGACGGATTAAGAATACGCATTGTCACCACCCCATATCATCCCATGGCTGTCGTAAGAGCCGACAGAGGGAGCATATTATGCAGAGAACAGCACTGTAAGAGAAGGAAAACTTGATACAAACCCTATACCAACCCGTTTGGCCAGCTTGGTATAGTAGGCCAATTCCTACTTTCAAAGGAGAGGCCTAGTCCAGCAGTGGACTTTTAAAGGCTGATGATGATGAAATTAAGACATCGTATCAAGATATCCGCTCTCGGCATACTTACGAAATAAACTTAACGATGGGTATCTTCATTTTTGGCACACGTGGCTCGGATGGATAACTTTTGGAAACGCGGTGAAGTCGGACGTAGGTGGGCACCTTTTTCTTCCGCTGTGTCTGTCACCAAAGTGTCCGTTGACAGCTCCACGTTCGCTTATAACTTAGACTATATATATATATATATATATCCTTACTGTATGCTTATAACTTAGACTAGGCTTATAAAAAAATCTAATGACATTGACAGCTGTCAACTGCCAACCTCAGTGTTGCCAACCATCGTATCCGAATACACCCAAATCTATTCAGATTTGACGTTCCGTTTTCTAATGTCCGACAAACTAAATACTCAAAATCGAGTTGAGTTCGATATGTTTCATTCCAAGTGAATGTTCATCACTCAGAGTGGCAATATCATAACGTAATGCTTAAAATAAAAATCTGTAATGTCAGATATCAGACGAATACTAACAGTAAGGTAGCACCTTAAAAGAATTGCATGTGTATGAAAATCTTCTTGAAACGCGCACTAAACTTAATAAGTTTGCTTATAGATACATACAATTGTCATACATTGATGACGCCTTTGTCAACAGATTCTCTATATCAGTAGCATTGGAGGTGGCCCCAATGTTCTGGGTGGGGTTGGGCCACATAGCTCTTGACTGCCTTGTGTCCACATACTACGCGCAGGCGGAAGTCCAATTGAAGATAATAAAGCACAATCTGGAGCATTTGTTCGATACTGACGATACGAACGAGATCTGCCAATACAGGGATGTGACTGACGCAGAGTTGAAGGGGCGATTTGTATATTATGTGCAGCGGTTTGAGAAGTTAGCTTGGTAAGTTATGTTGGCGAACATATTTTTTAGGGTAAAATGAGCAGCATTGCAGTCGCAGTAAAACAAATTGAATTACTGATTGGTTACAGCTGATAATGCAAAACATGAACTGCATTTATGTTCTGAGTAGGTATTTAACGCATGGCCCTAAGGCTCTTAGTTGTTCAGGTCTATAACAAGTATTTTATGAATGAAAACACCTTCTTTATTATTCTTAATGTATAAATTATGATTTAGGTAAGTTTTCTTTGTCTTCAAATCCTTCATGATATTGAGAATGATAAATAGCCGGGTACGATATAACCATCCAAAATTTCGTAAATGTTTGTAACTGATTGTGAAGCACGTAAATAAATTGATTGCAAAATTAGCCTCATTAGCAATCATTAAAGCTTTTCTCGTTATATTGATCAAAAAGGCATCAGGTATTTAACAACCAGTATGGTCTAAATATAGTTAGCATTAAATGCATGATTATGGTACAAGACTACACATGGCCCAAATTTAACACACGATGTCGACTTTCTTAGATATTTTGTATAAATATTTACTAGGCAATGACATTAAACCTCACTAAGTGCCTTGAATAAAAATAATAGCTATTTATTTGTCCTGCAGGTACACAAAAGAAATAAATGCAATATTCAATCCGGCCATGTCTTTTCAATTCTTCACATCTTCTATAACACTGTGTATGGTGGTGTATAGAATGAGCTCTGTAAGTAATAAATTATGCTTATGTACTTACATTGTTTCTCTCAAAGGAGTAATATCATGTTTTATCTCTATCAGTCGTTGTATAAGGATCTCTTTTAACAGTGCAACTTGGCGATTTAAAAGTTTTTCCATGAGATTTTCGCCGCTTCCTCAAAGTCAAGATCCTTTATTCACTTAAGTAATAACCTTGCCTACAAACAAAGTGAAATTTAAAGTGGTTACTTAAAGATTCCACTTTCAGTCCCACGTGAAGCAACTTCATGAAAAGGCATTTTTTTTCAATACTTGGTGCTGGCCAATATTATTTTTATATAACGTATCGTCTTCTTCTTCAAAGTGGTTATGTCTTTTATGTTTTCCAGGTGGCAGTAGGATCTGTGCCGTTTATGTTCCAGAGTGTATTGGTGCTGATCTTCTCAACTCAAGTATTTCTTTACTGCTATTTTGGCAACTCTGTACAATACGAGGTCAGTAGAAGGATCTTCACAAAACTGCTAATCGAAACTCTTTCTTCTTCTTTCTTTCTTTTTTTAAAAGACAATGCACTAGGAATAAATCCTGTGTCGCGGGGGACTTTACAAACATACAACAAACGGACACAATGAACACCCATCGAAGCTGGCATCGACTCCAATCGAATTATGCATGCAAGATTAGCCACCATGAGATATATATTTAAATAGAGGAGTAATACAATACTTTATTATACGTATGATGTAGTAGTTTAAGCGGCGATAGGCCTAGAGATAGATCTCCACTAGAGATACCAACCGACTGCCATGCAGAAGACTTTTCGGAGTTATGTGCGTATTGAATTGTTAATTATCACTTGTCCCGTGCCTCAGAAAGCACGTTAAGCTGTCTATCCCGGCTATCATGAAGATCTTTGGCAGTGGTTATAGGGCATCAGTACCTCTAAAATAAACTGACACTAGTCTAAACCATGGGATATCGCTATCCCTTCGGGTTGCGGGGGTCAGACAGGCAGTCGCTCCGTGAAAAAGCTAATATTCAGCCAAATCTGGTTAGACTAGAAAGCGGACTCCGGGTTGAAACTGGGATAACTCTGGGATGATGATGATGTAGAGGTTTAAGCGGCCGTCGCGCCACTTAACACTGTGTCAAGAGAGATTGAATTATTACTCCTGTGGGATTTTTCTTTTACATATTGTTTTTTCTTTTTTATTACTGCCTAACAAATTTACTCCATGCTGCCTGATGTTAAGCAGTCAGTGAAGTCCCATAGTGATGGCCATAATTCCAGCAGCCAGCATGGCATTATGGCATGATGGCCCTCACCTTGACGGCCTTGAGGAAAGCTTTTTCACGCCCCGCTTAAAGGACCCAGTATCATAAGTGGAGGGAAACACGTGGGCTGGTAAAGAGTTCCACATCTTAATGGTTCGGCAGAGATAAGAGGCGCCGAACCGTTTGGCGTGACGGTATCTGTTCTACCGTGTAAGAGTAGCACCTTAACCCAGCACGTGTCGTTCGGGATAGGAAAGGAGAGGGTGGGATTAGTTGAAAGAGCTTTTCGGAGCACTCAGCGTGATAAATGCGACAGAAGACAGCCACTGAGGCCATGTCTCTGCGTAATTGCAGAGTCTTAGTGGCCTCTGGATCCCCAATGATACGGACAGCACGCCGCTGCAACCTATCGAGGGCATCCAATAAGTACTGAGCGGAGCCATTCCAAGGGTGAGAGCAGTATTCCAGGAGCGAACCTGGGTCTTGTATAACAGACACAACTGCTTCGGCATGAAAATCCTCCTCACCTTGTTCAGGACTCCGAGTTGCCGAGATGCGGATTTGATGACACCCTCGATGTAGTTTTTCTGGTTGAGATTTCTGCGTATGTCCGTACCCAGGATATTGAGGCTGTCTTGAATCGGTAGTGGAGTGTCCAGAAGAGAGGGATGGGGAAGGAATGGAGATACCTTAGCTGAGAATGCGCATGCGTTGAACTCCACCAGGTTCTGATCACCCCAATGCGAGATGCAATTCAGAACCCAGTCAAGCTCAGCAACAAGTGTTCGCCTATACTCCACTGTATCGGCTTGCTTAGCCGCACGGTGTCCGAGATATCGCCCATGTACAGTACTGTCATCTGCATAGCAATGTATGACCCCAAAAGTGAGCATATCATTGATATGCAGAAGAAAAAGCGTGGGCGATAACACGGACCCCTGAGGCACACCAGCATTCACCTGGAGAAACTTCGAAGACTTACCGTCACAAAGGACTCGGATACGGCGCTCATGCAGGAAGCTGGCAACCCAGTTGCACAATCGAGGCGGCAAGCCGTAGACTGGAAGCTTGGAAAGATGCGCACGATGCCAGACTCTATCGAAGGCTTTGGAGATGTCGAGACTTATAGCCAACGACTTCCAATGCCTGTCCATCGCCTCACCCCAAAGGTGAGTTCGCTGGCTTAAAGATCACCCGTTGATCGTTTCGGTCTGAAGCCATACTGACGATCACTGATGAGAGAGTGATCTTCTAGGTAGCGAACGACTTGGTTATTGATTTGGTACAATTATACATAGTGTTAACTTTGACAGACCTTACGAATTAGATCTAGCAGCACATCCTAAGCTTTCATAATGATGCGCAGTGGCGAAGCATCTAATCGCATCAAATGATTAATATAATAAGGAAATAATTAATATTTCAGAGTGAATCAGTAGTAAACTCGTTATATCTGAGCGACTGGGTGTCGGTGTCGCCGAAGTTCCGCCGTATGCTGCTCATCGCCATGCTGCGCTGGTCGCGCGTCCTCTCGCCCACTGTGTCGGGCATTATACCGCTCTCGCTCAACACTTTTGTTTCGGTAATATACGTTGAATACTGTATGTCACTTCTCTTTTGTAAAATTTAGACATTAATAGGTAAGTACATAATCTTTACATTATACAATACAGTTACTTGTTTTCTATATGCACCACTCTAGTCTGGGAGCGTAAGGAATATTTTCAAACTCTCGCCAACACAACAGAAGAGGGATGTTTATGGGAGTCGATTAACATAGCACTTAGGTCTCTAGCAAAACATAGACCTAATGAGTGCTAGCAAAAAATCTCTCTATTCTGTGGACTCCATTTGGACTTACATGCCAGCATAATTTAGAAGACATCGCTGCATTGCCTAGGAAACTTATGCTCTACCACAGAATAATTAATAGTACTAACGGCTCTACAGAAATATTCAAGAGCTTTGCATTAAATTCATGTTATCTTTGCTCCTATTTGAGCTAAAAATACCTTCTATTCATTTGAGTAACAAACGATGCACTTGTACTTTTGAACATATTATGATATACAAATTTTCTATAGCTAATTAAGTCTGCGATAAAATGAGTTAAATAACTATACCTATGTATGTTAATACTTCTGCATTCTACTTTTTGCAGATTCTTAAGTCCGCCTACAGCCTGTATGCAGTATTGGGTACAAGACAATAAACGAGATGTTTTAAAATCAATATTAGGATTTATTCTCACAATAAATATAGTAAAAATAAAATATATTTTTGGCCTCCTTATTTTACCTTTAAATTAATACAAAAACATGAATGAAATGCCTTTAAACGCTTTCTGCCGCTCCGCCCGTGATGTCTTCACACTCAGTATGAATGCCTCGCCCTGCCGGATACGGCAAAATTCAAGAGCCATTCGCTAAGAACACACATAGCAGCAAAGTCCGTAGCGGGAGAGAAGAGACGATCTGTATCCCGTAAGATATATCCCGACATTTCATGAGACCTGTTCATTTCATCAGTCTAATATTATAAATACTTCCTCATATATGTGTAAAAAAAACGTTGCAACAGATTGATATTTTGTATGATTTTTGTGTTTTAGGATAGTTTGGAGGCTGTAGAGTGACACACATAAACTAATTTTTATCGCGATAAGCGGCAAAAACCACACGTGCGAAGCCGCAGGCGCAGCCTAGTATTTTATAACTGTGCCACTCTATCACGTCAATGAATACAGATTTACATAGAAGCGCAGTTCTTAAGGATTTCGTGTGCCGATTCCAAGTGGAGACTATCTCCAGTTTAATTCGTAGTTGGCGGCGCTGGCTTCGTTCTTCGTCTCTCTTGCTCTTGTAGTTAAGATACACAGGAGGAACATTCGCCTCCATAGCTCTCGTAGAGACAGCGGTCACAGCGCGACTGCCATGCCGCCAAGCGGCAATTTGGGTCACAGAAAGTTTGTCTTCAGAGCGCCCATAAGAAATGCGCCTCTATGTAAATATCTGAGCTCTTTGCTATCACGTTAAATTAACCATGTGAGTGATATTTGTAATTGTCCCGAGTGACAGTCGGTCAGGATCCAGTCACAATTATTTGCCTACATAACCTACATTAGAACAATATTAGCCTGTGAATATTTAAACGGTCATTAGATAATTAAAAGTGGGGGCAATCGTTTAATTAGTGCGTGCGCGATATGCTGTGGGTTTTGTTAATTATGCTTTTTAATTATACGTCATACAAGTTCAACTTTATTGACCTGTGACTCTGATGTTGTAATTATGCTAAATGCTAGCCTACGTCGACTTGTGTTATTACATGTTTACAAAGGTAGTATTACGTGTTCATTAGACCGACGACTCAAATGCTAAGTGGCCACTTATCTTAACTAGAAAAATAAGTATATAGGTACGTAACGATCAGAAATCTTGATATTTGCAATTAAAAATATATTCGTATTTTTATAATATTTTTTATCATTATCATCGTCGCAGCGTTATTCTTAACTTTCGCATTATCTTATAATATATAAAATCCTTGCGTTACTTACTGACTGACAGACACGCTTCAGCCGAAACTGTTGGGCGCAGGAAGCTAAAATTTGGCATGTATGTTCCTTGGGGATCGTAGGGGTGGAACTAAGAGGGGATTCCCCAAAACTCCCACGGGATTGGCCAAAATGGGTAAATTAAAAAAAAATGCAGGCGTAGCTGCTGGCGTCCCCTAGTATAGGATAATTGCTGTCGGCATTGGCTGAAGGGTAAGCATTTGTATTTATTCTGATTTTCTGAAGATTGTCAGAACAAACGCTGGCGAAGAAGATGTTGACAACCTTGCTTCCGAAAGGTAAAGGTTTTGACATAACATTCAAAATTTTCAAGCTGGTGTTAACACAATATCTAAATAATATTTTGATATTAAGATTTTGTGTTCTATCTGTCCAATCAAATTGCAGCATTATTATGTCTAGCTTCCGCTTTGATACAATTCTAATAAAAAAGGCGATTTACAATAGTTACTTAACCAAGGTAGGTACGTATATAAATATAAATAACAGGCAAGAATATTACAGTAAGCATTTATTCTTCTATCTAACGAGTAATACTTAGAACTAACAGTTGAACACATTAAAAGGGCGGCAGCCACACTTGGAAGTGTGGGCCGTAGTCGACGAGTTTCTCTCGCATCGCGGCCTCGAAGACAACGTCGCGCGCACATTCGCGTGATACCTCGCGAGCCGCGCGCACTAGGCGGGACACTTGCGCTACGCTCTCACGGACATCCTCATCTTGGCAGCTGCAATAAAATAGGTTGATTGTCATCATGTCAATAATTTTATCTATTGGTGAAAACTGTACAAAAATACATTCTACAGTTTTTGCGTTTATTGGATTCATAGAGAACGATAAAGGGACTTCATAAATATGTATATAATATATTTTCCATGTGGTGACGGAGTAAGAATACGATTGGTCACCATCCCACTCTGTCCCGAGGGTGTCGTACGAGGCGACTATGGGAAAACGTGAGCAGTGTAACAGCTCCAGCCAAGGTGTGCTTTCGCTCTACACATCTGTCCGATTGTAGAGAAGAAGCATCGGGTACGCGACCCCGGCTTCCTCGAGCTGCCGCAATTATTACCAATATCCCTTCTGTGATTGCGGTATCCTTTGTTACCTTTGACTTCCTATTCAAACATCAACCTCCTGTAACACTCCCCTACCCTGTCCTAAATTCCTTTCCCTTCCCAATCCGAAGTACAGGTGGAGAAGTTGGCAGTATGAGTTTTAGGGGATTAAATACTACTTTACCCCAGGAGGGTACCGGACCTACGAGTTGGAATGATTCTATCAGATAGGACGAATGAGTGTGTAAAAGAATATGCATTTGTTAACTCCAGGCTTATTTGGGTGCGACTAAAGTTCGGCTTAACGAAAGTCTTTGTTATGTCTGTTTATGCTCCAGACATGTCCAAACCGTCAAATGTAAGACAGGAATTCTGAGATAATGTAAGAGATGTGCTTGCTAAGTATGAGAATAATGAAAGGATATATGTATATGTTAGGCGACTTTAATGGTTGGGTAGGTGTGTGTCGTGATGTCTATGAAACGGTTCTAGGGTGATTTGGTGACGAGAGGGTGAATGAAAATGGTGAAAGTTTACTGGATATATGTATGAAGAGAAAGCTTGTGGTGACAAATACTCTGTTTAGTCACAAGATGATTCATATGTATACATGGCAAAGGCAGACAGACCGAAGTATGATAGATTTTGTTGTGATAGACGAACGATTGAAAGCAAAAGTGAAAGATACTAGAGTGTACCGAGGCTTAAACGTGGGTACTGACCACTTTTTGGTTGTTAGCCGCATAGCGGGACTAACCACAAAATGGCGCCATCGTCCTCGCATACACTCACCTGCCATAGAAAAAGTGAAAGTTGAAAGATTTGAAGAAGAAGATGTACGTAGTCGGTATAAAGAGGAATTGGAAGAAAGATTTAAAGAATTGTTTGAGGAAGATGATTGCGGGATAGAAGAATTTTGGAAAGAGTTTAAGAATGGAGTAATAGAGACAGCTACACAAGTATGTGGTGTAAGTAAGAGGAAACATGTTAAGAAGATATGTAATGAATGGTGGGATCAGGAAGTAAGTAGTGTGGTCGCGGAAAAGCGCAAAGCATGGATGGACTTGCTGGCCATAAGAGCCAACAAAAGGATACAAGGTAGTGTGACTGTCAATGAGAGGATAGTAAAAGAAAAGTATGACAGGTTGAAATATAAAGTAAAAGAGACAGTGAGAAGAAAGAAAGAAGAATGTAAAGATAAAGTTGATGTGATAAGGGATGTAAATGGAAATATTATAAGAGAGCATGGGGAAGTTTTGGATCAGTGGAAGATGTATTTTGAGAATTTGTTTGAACGAGGAGAAAGTGAAACTAGGAATATAGTAGCGAATGAGGAAGATAATAGTGAAAGTAATATAAGTATGGAAGAGATACGGTATGCAATGAAAAGTATGAAAACGGGTAAAGCTGCGGGGTATGACAGTATATCTGCTGAAATGCTCAAGGTAGGCGAACGCGTCACCGCAAGCCTGCTGTACCTACTTTTCAATAAATGTTGGCGGTCCGGTCACACGACCGGACCGCCAACATTTATTGAAAACTTGTTCCAGTCACCTGGTACACACCAGGTGACTGGAACAAGGCCGTAATTGTGCCACTGTACAAGGGAAAAGGGTCACAGCAGGAATGCAAAAATAATCGCGGTATAAGCCTCTTGAGTGTTGTTGGCAAATTGTATGCAAAGATACTGATTGAAAGAGCGATCTCTGAAACGGACAGTAAGATTTGAGATGTGCAAGCGGGATTTAGAAAGGGAATGGGATGTACGGATCAAGTCTTTTCCTTAAGGTGCATTTCAGAGAAAATCTTAAGTAAACACCAGAAGGTTTTCTGCGCCTTTATTGACCTGGAAAAGGCTTACGATCGAGTGGTGAGGGATGAACTTTGGTCAACACTTTCTGTGTATGGAGTGAACAGCAGTCTGATACGGGCTCTTGAATCCTTATACAGGGATTCATGTGCCTGTGTCAGAATAAACGGGGCCTACACGGACTGGTTTAACATTGATCGTGGTGTTAGACAGGGATGTGTAGCGTCTCCTTGGCTGTTCAATCTATTCATGGACAGTTGTTTGACCGATCTGAAAGAGTCTGAATGTGGATTAAGAATGGGTGAATCTGTGTTTAAGACCCTGTTATACGCTGACGATCAGGTTCTTTTTGCGCCGTCAGCGTCTGATTTACAGCAGATGGTCACCGTAATGAATGAGGCGTATAAGAAGAAGGGCATGAAAGTGAATGTAAGCAAGACTAAGGTCATGGTAATACAGAGGGAAGACAGTGTAACTGAATGTAACATAATGATAGGAGATGAAAAAGTGGAACAAGTGAATGAGTTTGTGTATTTAGGGTCTATGTTTACGAGAGATGGCAAATGTTAAGGAGATGTTGAAAGGAGAGTGAAAGCAGGAAATAATGTGAATGGCGCCTTACAGTCCATCATCAGTAATGAAATTATTCCAAGTAAGGCTCGCCTCGCTGTACTGCAGGGAGTTTTGGCGCCCACGCTGATGTATGGTAGCGAATCATGGGTATGGCAGAAGAATACATACATATCGTCACGTCTTTTATCCCCGAAGGGGTAGGCAGAGGTGTATTTCTACACCCACTTTTCGCCAGATATACTTTAGTCCCACGTAATAAGGGGCGAGCCTATTGCCGTACCGGGCACACTTCCAGACTCCGTGCTGCTACTGAGAATTTCGTGACAGAAAAACCCAATAACACTGCCCGACCCAGGAATCGAACCCGGGACCTTCCGATCCCACGCGCACATTTATGCCGCGAGACCAACGAGGCAGTCGTACAGGGTTTGATGTCGAGTTTTCCGTCTCTACGCAAAGATGGTATTTGCATCGTGTTATCCCTTAGTCGCCTCTTACGACACCCACGGGAAGATAGGGGGTGGTGACACTTGTATTCTATGCCGTCAACCACACGGCAGAAGAAGCATGAAATTAGAATCAATGCTGTGGAGATGAGAGCTTTAAGGAGTATGTGCGGAGTAAGGCTGATAGATAAAGTGAAAAACAGTGTGATACGAGAGAAGTGTTGTCTGAAAGAAGATGTAGTGATAAAGATTGAAAAAGGAATGTTACGAAGGTTTGGACATTTGGAACGGATGGATGAAAGAAGAAATACGAAAGAAGTGTATCGTGTAATAATGAATGGAGATGTCGGTAAGGGGCGCCCAAGACGGACGTACGCCGACCAAATAGGTGACGTACTAAAAAAGGGCCAAATTAAAAGTACCCATAACCGGCGAGCATGTATGATGAGGTTAATGAATGTTGAGGAAGCGAAAGAGGTGTGTTTGAACCGGAGCATTTGGCGTTCCATAGTCTCTGCCTACCCCAATGGGAGACAGGCGTGACGATAGATAGAGATAAATAAGAGACATTGTCATCTTTCTGAATGGCAAAACCTTGATGGTTACAGTGTGAATAAGACGGCTCAACCAAGGTATGGTTCTACCTTGGCTGAGCTGTCTTACTCGCGCTTCATCTGAACTAGCAGTATTGCTTCTGTTGCGTTTGATGAGTGTAATTGCCAAAGGCTCAAGTACTCCTAAACTTGCTCTTCATTTGATAAAGGATTAAAAGGATAGAAATAACGATGGTGCTAATGTCGTGCCAACACTACAAGTCTAGAGTACATCTACTAATTGTTAGGTTTATAATATCTACTTGACAATATATCTTTTTAAGCATAAAATATTGAGATTCTCTAGATCTAAGGATACATAAATTTCCTTTCTTCATCGTCCGCAAGCAGGTTATGCGGGTACATATATGCGGACCCAATTTCCAACTCGGCCCGTGGCTTGGTTCCACCTGACGCCGTTCCCCCACTGACAGGCGGTCATCGCGCGGTGACGCGACGCGGCGGTCGAGAAGCCGCCGCGCCACGATTCTTCCACGCTCTCCGATGGATACGATATGGATATGGACACACTCGAAGTTGACTGAAAACATTTTGACGGATTAATTAGATTAACAAACATAATCTAGAATGGCTTGAGGGACATAGGTAGGGCTAAATCAAAAAATTTACTAAAAGTGCAAGCTTAAAGCTGCAGAGCTTCAAGCTTACGCAGCTAAATCTGACGTTCAGTCGCACAAGACAAGTCTAGAGACTTGTCTTGTGAGACCTAGAGGTCGAAAATCGTTTTTTCGTTATTGAACTATATTCTCAAAAAACGGCAACTACGCAAACGTAAGGGCCAGTTGCACCGCTGCCTGCTAAGGTTCGGTTTATGTACTTGGCAGATTACATCATAGAAATTTAATTCTTATACCGAATTTATCTGGCAGATTATATGTATCAAGATGCGATAAACGGGGCTTACTTATATCTTACCCCAGTGTATTCTGTGTTATAATAATTCACAAGCATAAACGATGGAAAATATCGATCAAACAGCACATTTAGTACCTAAACACATTGCTGAGTTGTGGCTCTCGTGTGTCAAGCTCACAACTAAAATGCTCGCTATAGACCACCTGGATGTTTAACCGGCTGGTATTACGGCCAAAGTATGTCTACATACAGCACCGACCCACGTTGGGCACCAATGTTCGGGTTCATAGAAAACGTAGGTGATAAAATAAATGTAGGTATGTAAACGGAGAAATATAGAAGGTAGTCGTTGCCTTGATGTATAGAACATATTGTGATTATGAAGTGAGACTACATTAGGCAATTAACCATATTCTCTAGAACCATCCGGAAATTATTATATCCCAATTATTAAACAGAAATTAAGATTAATGCTTATTTTTAAAGATTATGTTCTGGTTCGGTTCCTTCTGTGAAGTTGATACTCGTAAGGGAAGATATTTCGGCAGAGCTACTTATTCCTAATGTTATTTATGTAGGTACATGCTTTCAGCATCGGTTTTATACTTGGTTAGAAGTAGGTAACTACTGTGTAACCATTTCTGAAAAATATAAATAGCTAAAACATTATATTTATGGTTACCTTGTTTTTCTTAGAATTTCAGTTATGTGTCTAAAATAATCCGCTTAGACCTTAAAAAGACAGAGAAATCTTCAACATCTATTTTCTAAGAATCCAAACCGATGTTTCGGCGTATTTTTGTAACCTTGTTACAAAAATACGCTTATATTTGCAAACCATGATTTTTTTTATGTAGGTTGTGTCTTCAATTGGCAACTGTTAGTTTCCAGTTATCTACAGCAAATACGTTTTGATGGCAATCCGTTTAGGTATTTCAAATTAAACCATCTGGGAAAAAAGAGATTTGAAGTCTGGTGATTTATCTCGTATTGATTCATTGATCTTTTTTCACAGATCGACTGCTTTCTGATGTCCGCAGCCCACAGTATGCACTAGTAACTAGTATTGTACAGAAGATACAAATGAGTCAAGTGACATGTTTGCTTGTTACCCTTGTTGCTGCAAGTTTGGGTAAAAGTTGCTTTGTATTAATTTGATTTAACAATCATTACGAAGATTTTGTTACTTTAATATTTCCATGTTCAGGTATTACAAGACGGATAATATGTACTAGGCTTATACGAAGACACAGTTTATATTTATTAACAACGATACACAAGCCAAGCCATCTTACTTCAAAACCTAAGAGCTTGTTCCTTCACTTGACCATACATCACAATGATCATAAAACAGTCCTCGGTAGTCTTACGAGAACTTCTCACACCTCACTGCAGTAAATAAAGGTAACGAACTATAACCAAAGCCACAAATAATCCAGGTGTTATCAAAAACAAAAACATTTTAATAACGCAAATAGTAAATGGGAATAGAAGTTTTGTTATAAAGCACAGTCGGCGAAATACATAGGCATACATACATCTCTAGATCACTCAGAAAACAAGTTAATTATTACATTTAAAAAACTTATTTATCTAAGAAATTATATATTTATTTAAGGAATAATCCGTGGTCCAGTGGATAGCGTGTGCGACTGGTGATCGGAGGTCCTGGGTTCGATTCCTCGGTCGGGCAAATGTGTTACCGGGTTTTTCCGAAGTCTCAATACGCACGGCAAGCACGGAGTCTGGTGATGTGCCCGGTAGCGGCAATAGGCTCGCCTCCTATTACGTGGGACCTAAAAATTTATGGCGAAATGTGGGTGAAATATTACACCTCTGCCTACCCCTTCGGAGATACAGGCGTGAATCATAAAAAATACTTTCAAAAGCCGCGGCGTCTGGCAATATTAATTTAAGCCAGTAACAGGTATCTTTTGTAACAAAGTAA
Organism: Euclidia mi; assembly: GCA_944739405.2. Taxonomy (NCBI): domain Eukaryota; kingdom Metazoa; phylum Arthropoda; class Insecta; order Lepidoptera; family Erebidae; genus Euclidia; species Euclidia mi. Next base: position 28,580,369 of record OX123188.2, on the reverse strand, counting down.
AACATGGGCAACACCATTGAATATCTGTACAAGCCTCGAACGGTCGAGGTTGATAAAGTCCACGCTTGATCGACACCGGTTCATATCCAAAACCCCGAGAGCATTCAGCTCGAACTCAAGAACCGTTTCGAATGCCTGGACGAATGCGTAGATGTGGACGGGTACAGTAACGGGTTCGTGGATGCTGTCCATACAACAGGGGCTAAATTCTTTAAGCCCCAGAAAAGCAAGAGAACCACCAAGATCTCGGGTCCAACCCTCGAGCTGTTAGAGGAAAGGCGCAAGATGGTTCTGCTATCTTCCGACGACATACCGAAATATCGGCACCTCAACAGACAGATCTCTAAGTCTCTGACTCGCGATCTCCGCCAATACAACACAAAATGTGTTCGTGAGGCGGTCGAGCAGAATAAGGGATCCAAAGTGTTCCAGAGGGATCGGTCTGGCTGACAAAGCTGAAGACGGAAGATGGCAGAATCGTATCGTCCAAGCCTGAGCTCTTGGAGGAGATCGAAAAGTTCTATGGACAGCTATACACGACAACGCAACAACCCGCAAGTACTCCAACGTCAGACCCTCGAGCTGGAATAACCCGACACTATACTGAAGATATCCCGGACGTCAGCATGCACGAGATTATTGAGGCTCTAAAACAGCTTAAAAACAACAAGGCGCCGGGTGATGACGGAATTAAGAGCGAGCTTCTGAAGGCCGGCGTTACACCCGCTAGAGAAGCCCTTCGAAAGCTATTTAATTCTGTCATTCTCGAGGGTAAAACGCCACAGGCATGGCACAGAGGTGTGGTGATGCTTTTCTTGAAGAAAAGGGTTAAAACCCTCTTAAAGAATTACAGACCCATCACACTTCTGAGCCACGTCTACAAGCTGTTTTCGAGGGTCATCACGAATCGTCTCGAGAGCAAGCTTGACGACTTCCAGCCTCCCGAACAAGCCTATAGGTACTACAAGGCTATAGTACCATAGACCACATACATACGCTGCGGCAGGTTATACAGAAGTCCGAGGAGTATAACCAGCCCCTATGCTTGGCGTTTGTGGACTATGAGAAAGCCTTCGATTCGATCGAAACCTGGGCGGTGCTACAGTCTCTCCAACGGTGCCGGATTGACTACCGATATATTGAAGTGCTGAAGTGTTTGTATGAAAATGCAACTATGTCAGTCCGCCTCCAGGACCAGAGTTCGAAACCTATTCAACTCCAGCGAGGGGTGAGATAGGGGGATGTCATATCCCCGAAACTGTTTACCACTGCGCTGTTTTCAAGCTTTTGGACTGGAATGGACTCGGCATCAACATCAACAGCGAGTACATCACTCACCTTCGATTCACAGACGATATCGTAGTCATGGCTGAGACCATGGAAGACCTAGACACAATGCTCAATGGCCTCTGTAGAGTCTCCCAACAAGTAGGTCTTAAAATGAACATGGAGAAGACGAAAATCATGTCGAACGTCCATGTTGTACCTGCTCCTATTCAGGTTGGGAACTCAATGCTCGAAGTTGTCGACAAGTATATCTACCTGGGACAAGTAGTCCAATTAGGTAGGTCCAACTTCGAGAAGGAGGTCAATCGTCGAATCCAACTCGATTGGGCAGCGTTCATTAAGCTACGACATATCTTCTCGTCCGATATCCCGCAGTGTCTCAAGACGAAAGTCCTTGACCAGTGTGTGTTGCCAGTGATGACTTACGGATCAGAGACGTGGTCGCACACTATGGGACTTATCAGAAGGCTCGAGGTCACTCTGAGGGCGATGGAGAGAGCTATGCTTGGAGTTTCCCTGCGAGATCGAATCAAAAATGAGGAGATCCGCAATAGAACCAAAGTCGCTGACATAGCTCTCCGGATAGCCAAGCTGAAGTGGCAGTGGGCAGGGCACATAGCTCGAAGAACCGATGGCCGTTGGGGCAGAAAGGTTCTGGAGTGGCGGCAACATACCGGACGATGCAGCAGAGGTAGGCCCCCCGCAAGGTGGACCGACGATCTCGTCAAGATCGTGGTAGGCGGTTGTGTGTGGAGAACCTTGGGGGAGACCTTTGTCCAGCAGTGGACGTCGTTTGGCTGATATGATGATGAAATTTAGCCGGTAAATTAATGATTTGAATAAAATCATTAATTTAGCCAGAGGACTTAATTGCTTTCTCATGTCAATTTGTTAGGTTCTTCGGCTAGACTAGATTACACATTAAATATTAATGATATAGGAGAACGATTTCCCACATGTAACATCCAACATACTGGATTTAAAAAATAAAAGCCCTCTGATGTAGGCGCTGAATCCACTTGAAGATTTATAAATAAATGTTATATTTATTTTTTGCAGTTATAGAATTTAAACAGCAACACGTTCAAAGTGATGAAGTTGGAATAGTTTTATTTTGATTGAAAATCTTTTTTTACTTCGTTTATCTTCAGGTTAAATACGAACGACAAGCCAACACAATTATTTATGTTAAAATCAACGTTATCAAAAGGAAAGAAATGAGATCTCTTAAAGAACGCCTATGTTAAAAGACACAAAAGTCTTTACATCAAACTTTTGTATGACATTGTTGGTCTCATCTACTTGCAATATGTAATCAGGGATGTTAAACCGGTAAGCTCATGAGCGATGTGTAATAATAAATAAATCGTGTACCGTACCGGTCTTAAACTTCAGCAATAGCGTAAGCTCGGCTCGTCCGGTTGACCGCGCGGTTGCGGTCGCAGCGAAGCGGCGAACCTAGTACCGGGTGCTTCGCTCAATCTCCACGGATTAAGTACTCGATGTTTCGGCTTCACTCTATCCCAGACCGACGCTGGAAGTCATGAATACATAATTATTTCTCGGCTATTAATATTTTTACCCGCCCCCGTGGCGTTGATTGCCTTTTGAATTTATTACTAACCCGGCGATAGGCCATTTTCGTATTTATTAAGACCACCTGCCATGCCCGCGGTGCGCACCTCTCTGAGTGAATTATGAGCCAACGGATTTTGCTAATAGAATATTTTATTTCGCCAGTCGCTCTGTGGTTAAGCGGATTTATTTTCGCGAATATTGTACAGAAAGTATGGAATGAGTTTTGGGATAGGATATATGGTGGCTGTCTATAGAAACATAAGTATTATTTTATCATATAAGTTTTGGCTTGAGTATATATTTTTTGTTTTCTTTGACAGTGTACAAAAAGCTTTTGAACTTGTTAGATAGAAAAGAAATCTGATGATAAAAATACGCTTGACCTTTGTGCGAGAGTTCTGTTGTCTTCATATAAAATATCACGACATGTCTCGCAGTTGTATAAATTCAGAATTTATACAACTGCGAGACATGTCGTGATTTTTTTACCGGAAGTGGCAAGGCGGCCAGTTATAACTGGCATAATTCACTAATTGGCAAATCATTCTAAAGAACTACCTAAAAATTCGACAAGCAGCTATTTGCAATGACTACTTAGTTACATTTATCCCTTTAGAAGGGTACATTCCACAAAAATTAGAAAAGATTTTACTTTTACTTAAGTTTACCTTTTAAACACAAATTGAATACTGAGTGAAAGGCAAGCTTTGTTGTCGGGTTGACACAAAATTAAAGCGTAATTTTCAGACTACAACTTAGTCCATGAGTTATAAAAGTTTTAAATTGACTTTCACAACAATTGATGTACTTTTTGATCTTCTGCTTCGTCTTCGTTCAATACTTTACACGCATTTGGTATATAAATAGAATTTAGGATAATGTATCGGAATTCAACATGAAGTGACGAAAATCGAGCTTAGTGGAGTGCCATCGGAGTGGCCTACATCACGTAGTGTACTAAATCAGGCTGAAGATATTGGTGATGTATGCTATTTACTTATAACTTGCTGATTCGACGACATCACAACGTTGAACGATCGATGTGACAATTACTACACAAAATAAGCCATCTGACATTTTGTTTCTTCTAGACCAGAACACAACATAGAAGTGACAATTCAGATTGATGACGATTTTCTAACTTATAGTATTTAGAAGATGACTTTGAGTGAAGTACTCAACTTGATTTGGAAGATGACTTTGAGTGCTCGGCCACAGTGAAAGGCGGGCGCGGGTGCGGGCGCGACGCGGGAAACTCAAACATAATAATGGAACTCTATAGGAGTGTCCGTAGTGAGCGAGCGAGGCGGCGAGCGGTGCAGAGCGGGGAGCACGCGGGCAACTCAAACCATAGGACTTTCATACAAGTGTCCGTAGTGAATGCGCGGGCGGCAAGCGGGAAACAATGCGGAGCGTGCGGATCTCAAACTTTTATGAGCAATGATATTCTTCTTCTTCTTTCTCTTAGCGTTATCCCAGTTTCAGTCTGGGGTCTTCTTTCTAGTCTAACCGGATTTGGCTGAATATTAGCTTTTCCACGGAGCGACTGCCTGTCTGGCCTCCACAACCCGAAGGGATAGCGATATTCCATGGTTTAGACTAGTGTCAGTTTATGTTAGAAGGTACTGACGCCTTGTAACGACTGTCAAAGATCTTCATGACAACCGGGACCGACGGCTTAACGTGCTCTCCGAGGCACGGGACAAGCGATAATTAACAATTTAATACGCACATAACTCCGAAAAGTCATTGGTGCGCGGCGTGGATTCGAACCTGACACCCTCTGCATGGCAGTCTGTTGGTATATCCACTCGGCTATCGCTGCCTTGAGCAATGATATTATGAGTAATTATTAAATGAAGTGCGAGTCGAACTCGCTCATCAAGGTTAACGTAGTAGACAGATTCACTTAACATAAGCATCACATAGCCAAATATCACTATCAATTTTTCGCTAGCAAAAATAACTTTGCTTTCCTTAGTGTTTGTATATCGATATTGTTTATTGATCATTGAGATATTGACATTTATAACCATGGCCATACATATCCGTCAATAAATAGTACTACATTTGAAACTTCGAGATCTCGTTCATAGTTTAAAGATTGTATTGATATTCGTACTGACGTTATAATTTTATCGATACTTTTATTTTACAGACTAGCTTCGGCCCACGGCTGCGCCGATGTGGGTGACAGTTATCGCGAGAGATGGTACCCCATGTGGCATTGTGATGTTTAAGCTATACTGCAATATTTCATTTTAAATGTTGAAAGTATAAGTTGCAAAAATTAAACTGGGAGGGAATTCAGGAAGGGTAGAAGTTTGTACCTACGGCACAAATTTACCTCTTGGAATTAAGAACGCATGCGCTGTAAGTTGAGTGCTGCGCACAGAAATCTTATTGCCTTATTATTATGATTTCTATGGTGCTGCGCATGTGCTATCTATAATAATATATAGTATTACTGTCAGTACTTTCACATCATACATATTGTCATATCGTGCACGGTGATTACATTATTTGAGCATATAAACTAGAATTATAGACTACGCTTAAACAGCTCAAACGATTTTCTCTACTAACATTATAAATTCGAAAGTGTTTATAAATATATATTCGGTATATATAATTAGTGTTGCCCAAATGCAAGAACAAGACGAGACTTAGCCAGTCTTGGTCTTGGTCTTGCGCCAATACACCTGGTCTTGGTCTTGGTCTTGGTATTGCGCTCCCAGTCTTGGTCTTGGTCTTGGTCTTGCAGCAAGAGTCTTGCAAGTCTTGCAATTACCCATCAGTCTATTACTAAATAGTAAGTAGTACTTAATAAATATTAAAGTTTTTAAATCTTAGAAAAACGTATTAGAATTGGAACATTGTGAGCTTGAATTAACACAGCCATAGTAAAGATCAAGCAGATTAATAAATAACTGAAGATTTGATAAGAAATTCGAAAAATCAACTGACCTATATGTCGTTTTCCATGGAAGTAACTGTTTCTTAATAAACATTTATGATTTATAAGCTTACATTTGCTAAAACATGTAAAAAAAACAAATTAATTACAATAACTTGACTGTATTTTAAAGAACAATATCTGTCTAGAAAGAGATTGAACCCTCAACTTATATGAAATTTAATAAAAGAGTTTTACGATTTATCATTTATTTCAATAAAAAATAAAATACAACACAAATCAAACATAACAGTACACAACAGCTTTATCATTAGGTTATGTTACTTTATATCAATTCTTTTGACCAAGAATTAATACAAAGTAACCATCTGGCTGACTCATCACTTAACCTATTTCTATGTTTTCTAATTACTAATGATGCTTTAGAAAATAATCTCTCAGCAGGTACTGAAGTTGCAGGTATTGAGAGAAAATCACGGGCCATCTTCGATAAAGTCGGATACTCTGTCTCATGCGTCCTCCACCAATCTAAAATGTCTTCCGAGCTGGCAGTTCTTGGTTTTCTCAGGTACTCCTCCAACTCGTCTATCACTAAGCCTTGAAGACAAGATCCAGATGACGTCGAGGGACATTCATAGAGTTTATCAAAGTCTATTACGTCTTCATCTTCATCACATACTTTATTTTCTTTTTTTGGTAATTCCAGAGATTTGTTCAGTGAGTGTAGACTTTTATATTCTTCATAAAGTTCATTGAACTTGCGCAGACTTTCTGTTTTAAGTTGCTTCCCCCACATTGTCAGGTCAAAAGTCTGAGCCTTATGCCTTGGGTCTAAAATTAAAGAAGTACAATAAATCCAGTTGCTCTTCTTATAATGTTTAAGCATTTTGTCTCGAGCTGCTTGGAAAGCTAGAATGAGCCTTTCATCCACTTCAGATCGGGGATTAGGTTTCTCATCTAACTGTTTTACCATGGATTAAATTTTATCTAGCAAGAGATTGAATGATACAATGACTAGCGGTAAAGTAACATATTTGTGTCCACCAAGTTTTGTACTTAAAAGTTTAAAGTTTATTAGGAATTTATGTAATTTTTCGAGTACCTGCCATTCACTAGCTGTGATTTGAAAATCATTCAATTCGGTGACAGAACTGCACAATATGTTAATGCCCGCTCTCACTTTTAAACCAAATCCAATCATATCATGTGTGGAATTCCATCTCGTTGGACAGTCAAGAATGGCATTTAGATTTGATGGCACGCCAGCTGCTTCACAAGCAGACTGAAACTTCTTCTTCACTATCTCACTTCTTTTTATTTTACTGGAAATACTGCGTAACTTTGTTACAGATGTACGCGAATCAGCAATATTTGGTGCATATTCTTTATCTTCCTCATCCTCAGTTTCGTCTGCATAGTCTTCATACTGCTGATCTTGCGCGTTAGTGTCAGACTCACAGTGTAATGCTAAGGTCTTTAATAAATCTTGTACACCAAGGTTTAAAATGTGAGCAAAGCACCGGAAATGTTGATTGTCTGAATCAAAGTGTGGCGGCAGCTGTTTGCCCAGTTCATACATAAATTTGGTATTTGCAGTTGCGTTGTCGACCGTGATACCTTGTATTTTATCAATTATGTCATATTCCAATAAACATTCATGGAAAATCGTTGCAATATCTTCCCCAGTATGTCGACCGCGTTATGGTATAAAATCAAGAACTACAGATCGATACTTCCATTCGTTGTCTATATAATGCATAGTAACCCCGTAGTAACTCCTACCAGCAATTGACGTCCACCCATCAATGGAAAACGACATTTTAGATGATAATTGTTGAAGTTGTTCCTTGAGATTCAATTGGAGCTCTTCAAATCTCTCTTTGACTTTCCTTCTTAGTTTAGACCTTTTAGGAAACACCATATTAGGGCAAATAGGTCGAAAATATACTTGTGTAGCTTCGTCATCGAAAAATGAGAAGGGAAGATATTTTTCCACCACCCAATCAACTGTAGCTGTCGTGATGTTGTCACTGCTGTTTTCCGACTGAAATAAAACAATAAATCTTCTGTTATTATTTAAAACATACTAGGTTTGAGCGTTTAGGAGGAGGAGGTTTGTTGTTGTTAAATCGAGAAAATCGTTAAATTGACATTTGTTATATTAAGGTTGCACTGTACTGTAATTTACCAAAATAAAGTACTTAGTTGTTACTGGCCGATTATGAAAACAAATGAAAATATGGGTGTTTATAAAAAATATTTAAGACGATAATTACATACTTAATATGTCGCACCCCTAGATGAAAACACCACTAACTCAAAAATACTTACGTAAGTTAATGGCGTTTTTGAATGTATCGCATGAATAGCTACGCGGAGTTAAAATTCCCGTAGCGACAACTTCGACCGTTGTTAAAAAAATATTCTTACCTGTCCACTTCTTCCAGCGGTTACTAAAAAGCTTGTGATATCTCCTTCTCCACTTAATTTTGGTTTAACAGGCAGAAATATTTCTGATTCCTTTTTGTGGAAAGATATTAAATGTTTCCTTAAGCCTGAAGTGTTTCTGTTTTTCATTTTTATTTCAATCTTTTTATGTTGGCACAATTTGCACAAGGCAGTTTGGGATGCATGAATTATTTCGAAAAACTCCTCAAATTTGCTTTTGGGTCTTTTAGATCTGTGACTCAAACTCTCGTTACTCGGACTAGAATAATTTGAATCTTCGTCACTCATATTAAATTGTACACGTGATACGTTTTTAGAAAACAACAAGAATTAGTAAAAACAATTATTAAGTTAGACTCGAAGCACAGCTCAATTGGAAATGACTGGAATTAAAATAATTCCTTTATTTATAGTACCTACGTTTCCTTGCTTTCTACCGCGCCGCCTCGCCACGTGCCGGCTCTATTAAAAGGATGCGGCCGCAAATCAAACGATGCCGCGTGCGGCGTACAAACACAGATTATTACCTACTTGTACAGACGCGACGCGTGAATAAAATATATGTAAAGAATTAGTGCCAATCACTATTCTTTACATATAAGTGAATGTTTTGGCGTACATCTATACTAATCTATACTAATATTATAAAGCTGAAGAGTTTGTTTGTATGTTTGATGACAGAAGTTTAAAAATAAAGAAATAAATCCTGAACGTCACTATACCTCCAAAGTTACTATTCCTCGTGGACGAAGTCGCGGGCACTGCTAGTAAATACTTACTCTCATCATCTCTCTCAGAGATATTCGGGCTGGTAAGCAATACAAAACTCTTATCGCAGGCTTTTTATTTTATTAGTAGGTAAGTACCTACGCTTTTTATATTATTTTATTAGTTTTGGAGAATTTTTTTACACTTTTCAAGTATATTTAAAAGTGGCTACAATATTTATCAAGGATATGTTTCTACTCAGTATGCCTACTACTACTCCCTGAAGTTGGTTTTTATTTATGTACATCAACAGCGACATTGGTCCAATGTTTCGAACCCTATTATTTCATTTTCTCTCTAAACTACTACGACTATTATACGACCAATTTCGGGAAATTTATGATCATGGGAACATTGCGATTGAATCGTATATTTATCTAGGCAAACGCGTTTAATGACAAGATGGCGAATAAAGTCAGCTCAGCTCAACTCAAAAACAATAGATCTTGTTATTTTAACTGATCGAGGTAGTACATAAATTAAAAAGATTCAATACCTGTATTGTAAATTAGGTAGGTAAATTTCGTATAACTTTCAATAAACCCAAAAGGTTGACAATGATTGACACATCTGATTATTTATTCTTTGATTACGGAGTAGCCGACCGCGGCTGCGGCTGGTGCCGCCAAAGAAAACCGACTAAGCCGACAGAGAAATAAAAGACTAGCCGACCACCAATCGTAGCTTAGCCACCGGCTTAAAATAAAAGCCGCCTGCCAATAGCGGGCAATCGCAGACCTTTCGGCAATTAAGCCACACCCACAAAATACATTTATTTTTCACCCTGCGGGTTCCGTCATAATTATTTTTGATAATTGTGTTTACTTTTTTTTAACGCAAGATAGATGTAGATCTATCTTGCATAAAAAAAGTAAAGTAGTTGGTGGTTACTCGTAGGATTGACCAATAACTTGCCTGATGTGTTAAGCGAAAGCGTGGCCGAGGATGAAGCTCGTCAATCTAGAAGATATCTATTCACTCTTGGATTGAAAATCAAAGTTTGAATGAATACTGATATAATAAAAAAAAGGTCTGGTTGGTTAAATAAAAAAAATTGCTAGATTGAAATTGATAAAATTTTAATGAAGCTCATTGTGAGAAGGATAAGGCCATAGTCTACCACGCTGGCCAAGTGCGTGTTGGCTGACTTTACACATCTTCAAATCATTGAGAACTCTCCGACATGTAGGTTTCCTCACGATGTTTTCCTTCACCGCTTAAAGTTGGCGGCAATCAACAATACGCAAATAACTTCGAAAACACAGAGGTGCGTGCCGCGGGATTCGAACGCATGACCTGCAGATCGCAAGTCATGCGGTCTCCCGACTAGACTGCCGGAAACTCAGAGTGTGCAAAGCTTATCTTCGAATAAACCAAATGACTAAACTGAAATTGAAACTTTTTAATGGAATCTATTAAAGCGTGCTCCATCGTAAACCGCAACAGTCGCTTGACATCAGACGAGTTGACGGTCAAGTGCAAAGTATCTTCGAATAAAAATTTGAGTAAAAATGTTGAAATTATTTTAAAAATAAAAAACGGAACCCTAAATCAATTCGCTTAGAAAATCACACCCACAAAATACACTTATTTGTCGCCCTGCGGGTTCCGTCATAATTATTTTTGAAAATTGTGTTTTTTTACGCAAGATAGATCCGATTGACCACCAATTTGCCTAACGTATTAAGCAACGGTGTGGCCGAGGTTGGAGCTCATCAAAAGCCGCTTGACATCAGGCGAGTTAACGGTCAAGTGCAAAAATGAGTATTACTTACAGCATTGCATTAAAGAATTACATTAAAGCGTGCTCCATCATAGCAACAGCCGCTTGGCATCAGGCGAGTTGACGGTCAAGAGCAAAGTTTATCTTCGAATAAAACAAATGACTATTACATTACAGTATTGCATTAAAGAATTACATTAAAGCGTGCTCCATCGTAGACAGCAACATCCGCTTGACATCAGGCGAGTTGACGGTCAAGTGTAACGCTTATCTTCGAATATTAAAAAATAAAAACGGAACCCTAAACGGAGCCGCTTTGAAAATGCCGCTTTTATTTTAAAAATCTTCACTCGGCTTTCGTCATTAGAGGTTTGAGGTTGTATTTTTTCACGTTTGTTTTATTTTATTTTTTTATCATACAGACGATGTCTTATTCAAACGCAGAGTATTACGATATGATACTTTGCGTCGGAGCTGGGAACGGGTCCTGGAGCGGGGGTCGCGAGCTGTACCGTCAACAATTCGTCGACGGCAGGCCGCTAGCGTCACAAAGGCGTCTCCCTTCATATTCAAGCTTCCGCGGACTTTGTTTACGTCTGCACAGCACCGGAAGTTTTCATGATGCACCAACTAACAGGGCCGGCCGAACCATCAGCGGTAATGTGGAAACTCAGATCCTGGAGCATTTTGCCGACGATCCGCGTACTAGCACTCGTCGAGCGGGTGCGCGGCTTCGTGTCGATCACAGGGTAGTGTGGAGGACTCTTCATGAAGACGGCCAGCACCCTTATCATTTCCGCAGAACACAGGAACTACTTCGGGCAGACTACAGTGCTAGAGTTGATTTTTGTGAGTGGTTAATTGAACAAATTGCTGTGGATTCTTCGTTCATGGAAAAAGTGTTATGGACTGACGAAGCAACATTTACACGAAGTGGACTTGCCAACCTGCACAATGACCACGTATGGGCACACGTCAATCCGCACGCGTCTACCGAAAGCAGTTTTCAGCATCAGTGGCGGATTAATGTCTGGGCGGGCATAATCGGAGACTGCTTAATCGGCTCTATTTTCTTGCCTGCCAGCTTGACTGCTGCAGGCTACCAGGAGCATCTGCAGGGTGAGCTGGAAGATGAAATTGACAACTTGCCGTTGGCCGTGGGGCATAACATGTGGTTTCAACACGACGGAGCGCCAGCGCATTTCGCACGTCGCGTCCGCCAATACCTACATACTCGTTTTCCCGGCCGTTGGATCGGTCGCGGCGAAGATGCGCCGAGGTCGTGACCTCCACGCTCCCCGGACCTATAAAGAATATTGTGTATTCGGAGCCGTGCAACACGAGAGAAGATATGATACCGCGCATTACAGCGGCATTAAACAACATAACCCCACAAATGTTGAAAAAAGTCATGAGTTCGATTTCTCGGCGCGCCCGGCTGTGTATTGAGAAGGAGGCCAGCACTTCGAACCTTTTCTTTAATGCGTCGTGAGTAAAGAAAAGTAGGTAAACTAACGACCCGTCCGTTGTACGTAAAGTACATTGAAAGTAAAATGTTAATCGTAATTTTGTTACGAATAAATGTGAATAATAAACCAAAGTGTATGTAACAATAAACAAGCATTGATTAATTAATTAGTAATGGTATTTTTAATCACTCTCACTCCCTCGGTTTAGGTACCCTAAGGTAAGCAATGCACCTTGACATTATTTGGTGATATGATAGGTAAATAAATTTAGTATTGTATTTTAATTCAGATAATTAAATTTTTAGATTAGAATTAAGATAAGCGAATTACTTGTAATGTGTCAGGTTCTATCTAGGCACCTGTTACATTTCGATTTAAAATAATCGCAATTTATTTTCCTATTCATCAATAATTGTACCTAATCATAGGCAGGTAGGTTATCCAGTTAGGTTTAGTTAGATACTAATTAGACCACAGATAAGGTTAGGATGATGATAATAATTAAACTAGTTAAAATGTGTACCTATGCATGTTATTACATCATGCGATTAATTGCATAACTTACAGAAAGTTTTTTTAAGTAGGTGCACGTGCGCTGAACGTGGCGCGGGTGGCGTGGAGGAGCGGGGATGACGGGTGATAGTATACGTGTGTGCGTGCCACAACCACGACTATAGAGTTGTTAGGGTTGTCGAAAAAAACACAAAAAAATATTTTTTTTAGTTTTGTATGGCAAAAAAAGTTTCGCTTTCATTATTAACATTTACGCATACGATTCCAAAGTTGATATAGATAAACACCTTTAAATATTGTTGGGCCTAACTCGGACACCCTGTATACTTACTAGAATAAATTATTATGACATCTACTACCTATCCTTACCATTTTATCCTAATCATAATACTGCTTGCGTGATCAGTATAATGTATTCATTTTCATTCTAAGCACTCTGAAACTTATTTATTCTTTGGAACATCTGTAGGTACTCTTAAAATTCGAAATTATTTTGCATGAGTCTACCTACGCCCTGTGGCGGCAATCAAATAGTGTCAAATGTTGTGATTTCGGCGCGGCGGCAACGATTGTTGTATATGATTTCAAAAGAAGCCGCCGGCGCGTGTATCATAACCATGTACTTCCGAAAAGCGGCAAATTTCTTTGAGAAGTAAGTACAAAACCTTTGATGCCGCATTATCAAAGTGCCGATGGTTAAAACATAACTATGCATGCACTCAGTTTGATTTTAATGGATATTTTTTTATTCGCTATGTAGGTATGTTTATGGTACCTATTAGTCGTAATGCGCATAGGTCCAGTTTTTCATATTCTTTGATACAATTTTTTGCGTCTCATAGAATTCCTAAGCGTACCTATACACCGAACTGTTACACCTAACTACTCCGTGAAATAGCGCTAAGTCCTAGCTGCAAGACGCAAGAGTCTTGCAGGCTTAGTCTTGTTCTTGCTCAAGTCTTGCACGATCAGTCTTGGTCTTGGTCTTGCTAAAAATACGCGGTCTTGTTCTTGGTCTTGGTCTTGCAAAAACGCAAGAACAAGACCAAGACTGCAAGACCAAGACTGAATTTGGGCAACACTATATATAATGGTAGATAATGTTATGGATACTGACCGAATTACTTTGTACTCTATAGAGTTTCAGAACTCTTTAGACTAATCAGGAGTCTCATACAACTTGATACTGAAAGTAAATTTATGTTACCCCGACTTCAACGCGCGCGAAGCCGAGGGCAAAAGCTAGTATTATGTAATGATGAACTCAACAATGCAAAGTACCTATATACATTCTAATTTGTTTTATTTATTTACATTACCATATATCTCTTGTTAACCCTTCCATTCGTTCCTGAAGTTACTAGAATTGTCCAATCTTTATTCAAAATAGGTATTTTTTTAATATTTGCCAAATATTCATAAACATTTTCCAAATTTCATAAAAACAAAAATTTTCATCACAGTTATAAATGTGATTTGAACCCACGCCCTCAGACCGTGAGGCGGTTGTATTATCCGCACGGCTGTAGCCTTGTTATCAGTTAGTTGCGTATTTGGCGAACAATTGACAGAGTGTTACTATGGTGAGTGTTAACGTCATCTTACTGAAAACTCATATTATTAATCAAGCCGCGATCCGTCACAATACTAAATTTGACAACCACTGTACACCGCACCCGCAAACGCGCCACTATGGACACATGAAGACGCGCGCGGGCTGCCCGCGCTACTATGGCCAAGCACAGAGTGCAGTACTCATCTTGATTTAAAAGATGACTTTGAGTGCAGTCCTACTTGTCTTGCTTAAAACAAAGTGCTGAATATTGTCAAACTCTTCACGGGACACGTATTTGTGTGGCCCACAGATTACTTCTGTTAAATTTGAATACTGAGTGAAAGGAAATAGACAATGTCTGACTGATCTATCTTTTTATTTTACCATTTCCCAGATCCTGTCTGAATTTCGAAAAAGCCCTTATTACTGCTCCTTTTTATTTTACCATTTCTCAGATCCTGTCTGAATTTCGAAAAAGCCCTTATTACTGCTCCCGTACGCTTCTCAAGGAACATACATGCGTCAAATTTTAGCTTCTTGCGCCCAATAGTTTCGGTTGTGTTTTGTCTGTCAGTCAGTCAGTAACGCAACGATTTTATACATAGGTACAGAAAATAGTTTAGGAATACTAAAGTAAGTAATTAGCTTTGGAAGTTTCCTTAAAATACGAATGTGCATAGGGTTCCCACCAAGAACTTAGGGTCCCAAGTCAACCTCACCTGCAAGTGGTGCACCTGCCGATTAACGGACGAGGCTCTGGCAAACAAAATATCCCGATAAGCGGCAATAGGCTCGCCACCTATTACGTGGGATCAAAACACTGGCGAAACGTGGGCGTTTAATATGCCTCTGCCTACCCCTTCGGGAAAACAGTCGTGAGTCTATGTATGTATGTATGTACGAATATTAATTTCTATCGATTATTTTATTCTAAATAACCTATACAAATTACTTAAAGAATCGCTTGATCTCCTTGAAAGACTGTTAGGAAATTCTCAGTAAGAGTGTGCTTCACTTGTACCGAGAATTTCCTATCAGATATCTAATAACCCATCTCAACAGATCGCGGAATCAGTGCGGAGACCTCATCTGCTGTAAGCGGGAAAATTTATATAAATATTGACGTAGATTAGTATAAGATGCAACAAGGCAATAATAAAAGTCAAAAATCTCCGGACAGATGGATTTAGTAACAATTTGCATGTTACAACTAAGACAACCCCCGAGGCGAAAGTGTTAGATTAACTGATAAAACGGTAGAATGACAGATTAGACTGTAGTAATATTGCCTAAAATTATATATCTATTGCTGACAGTGTTTACCTGTATAAATAGACAGCAATATGCTAAAGTACTTTCCAAATGAGCAATCAAAGCGGCATCGTCAATAGCACTTAGAGCACAAACTAATGAGACCATTCACAATATCAACTCGCCGCATAATAATAAATCGTAACGCAGCCACCGTAGAACGCGGCTCTAAGCTCGCAATATCAATTTTCACTTGGGTACATACTAATATTGGGCATTGCAACTGATTGCTAAGTATTCGAAGTTAGCTGATAAACAGTGCATATGCAAATATTTGCCGATTGCTCTCATTAACGGAATGAGGTCGCGGTATATCGGAGCTGTATCGCACAGACAGAACGCAGGCTTCAAATGGACAAAGCGACTGTTCAGATTCACCAAAAAGGTTTAAAAGCGCAGCTAACTAAATACACTACGTATTTTTAGTGTTTTGTTGAGTAGAATAGTTGTGTACGTTGTACACAATGGGTTTTAGTGTAATTTGAGTTGGCTTGTTTGTTCAGTGGTTTTAGGAATTAACTTATGTGTGGTTCAGCCAATGGCTATTTTACTGCTTAGCTTAAAGCTTGTAGTTACGTTAAAGGTATGCTCTTCTGAATGTTGTTTTGAATGCTTATTATAGGGGATTGCCTTAAAAAATTGTTTCAATAGCAAAATGCAGGGCAAAAGTTGTTTCAAAAACATAACTATACGATACATACAACTCCTAAGTAAAATCATGAGCTCTTAAAAAGCTTAAAGATTACAAGTATAGACCTATTATTATCTATGTGCTTCTTCGCCATATATTTTTTGCAATCTTTTTGCAATTAATTGCCTTTATGAAAAGAAAAAAAAAATAGTATTAATAAATTCTCCGTAGCGTTCATAGCGAGACTTGGCTTGCCGTTCGTAATAGATCGGCAAAGTTAAGCAACGCTTGTACAGGTCAACACTTGGATGGGTGACCGTGTGTGGCATAGGCATGTAAAGCTGTCGGTCCCAGTTCTTGTCTAAGAATAAGGATCGTTAGGCCATGTCAGAGGCCTTCGGGCGGTCTGAAAACTCCGACACCACAGTTGGCTACACACTCACACGGAAAACAAAAATAAAATCTAGAAATGCGTTTTTGATCCTTCTTCGGATTCGAATTTCTCTGCCGGCGACACATCATTGTACTCGTCTCTTCATATTTAAAGATAGTGCAAGGGTTGTTTTATAAACATTCACACTAAACATCTAAGTACTTCTTAGACAACGTAAAAGCTCCTAAAGCAAGCTCAAAGATCACACACGTAGACACTCAACAACCGAGAGCTCCGGAAACGCACAATAGGCAGCACACAGCATATCCCTTAATTCCCTTGACACAGGTACTCCCACCGTTTCATGTTTAATTAGGCGAGAACAAATACGTGCGGTGAACAAATGGCCCGCGGTCTCATTCCTTTATCCTTTGTGATGGATTTCAACAACTTTCTTGCGCCAACGACTTTGAGACTGCCAGACGGGCATGCGAAACGGTTTAATTTTAATAATTCAGTGAAAAGGTGCGTCTTTCGTTAGCGCTCGTTAGCGTTAGTAACTTTTAATTTATTAAAAAGAAATTATATGATGTAACAAAAAATTTATGGTTTTCGAAATTGTTCCTTTATATGTTCTATAAGGCGTTGCTTCGTACCAAATTTCAAGATTCTGAGTTCACGGGAAGTTCAAATTCAAATTCAAATTCAAATTCAAATGATTTATTTCTGAGCATAGGTACATAATAAAGATCTTACATGCATAATAAAGTGCGCTATGTTCTGCCTGGTATTGGCGTACAAATAATTAAAATAATATAAATAAATTATAATATTTAAAGAAATAATTACAAACCAATAAATTACAACTAAGGATATCATGAAAAAACCAATTTAAACAATAATAATAACAGTATTAAACACAATAAAACAAATAAAAAAACTGAATACAAAATTAAATAATGTCAAATTAATAATAATCAAATCAAAATCTGCAATATAATTGTATGTCAATTCCTTGAAATATTATTATTATCATCACGTACACCATTAAAATAAAATACACACAGATATAGGTATAGCATTTCATAAAATTACAAATAATAAATAATGGTTTAGTCTGTACAAAGTTTATCATTAATAAAATCCATGACGGAGTAATACGCCTTTTCAATAAGAAATGCAGACAGTTCCTTTTTAAAAACATGATAATTTTTTGCGAGTTTTATATACTTTGGAATTTGATTGTAAATTTTTGGAGCCATTGATGAAATACTTTTGTGATGCAAAGATGTTCTACATGCGACTAATTTCAATTTATCAGCTCTTCGCGCGCTACTTATTTGTGTAAAATAATGCATATTACATCTTACAAATAAAGCAGTCTCCAGTATGTATAGTGACGGCATGGTTAGTATTTTAAATCTTTTAAAATGCGGTTTACAGCTATCCGTTTTACATAAATTTGCAATTGCTCTTATGCACCTCTTCTGTGCCAAAAAAACCCTTTCCTTCCCCGTGGCATTTCCCCAAAATATGATGCCATATCTTAGGATAGAGGATACAAGGCCATGGTAAGCTGTAAGTAAAACGGTTTCGTTTACCTTTTTCCTGAGCATATACAGGGCATAAGAATGCTGATGTAATTTATTGCACACGTAGTCAATTTGCTTATTCCATTTTAATGAGTTCTCTATGTGAAGTCCTAAAAACTTTGTATTTTTAGTAAGACTAATACTCTTACCTCTGTAGTCTATGTTATAATTTGTATTATTTGATTGCCCAAATTGCATTAATAACGTTTTATCTAAATTAACCTTTAAATTATTGTTGTCAAGCCATTTTATTACAGAATTGATATTCTTAGTTATGTCATATTGTATCTCAGTTACATCATCATAATTATTAAAAACCAATGTACTGTCATCTGCAAACATTATCATTGGACATGTTGCAGCCGATGGTAAATCATTAATGTACATGATAAAAAGTAAGGGTCCGAGGACGCTACCTTGAGGCACGCCGTATTTGATAGCTCTTTGGGTAGACTTGTACAGAACTTCCGTTTTCTTAACAATTTTACTAATCACTGTTATTTGCTGTCTGTTATGAAGATAATTTTCGATTAAATTTGCGATGTTGCCTCTTATGCCAAATGAATTCAATTTATTAATTAATATAGTATGGTCTACATGGTCAAACGCTTTTGACATGTCCATATATAGAGCAAGTACTGGTAAACGTCTATCAACTCTACTAATTATCATCTTTAAAAAATCATAAATTGCTAAATTTATTGATTTATTTTTACGAAATCCCTTTTGGTTGTCAACAAGTAGGTTATTGTTTTCCAAATATGTATATAAATGATTATAAATAACTTTTTCAAAAATTTTTGCGATTACTGAAGTCAAAGCGATGGGCCTGTAGTTTGACATATTCTCTTTATCATCTTTTTTAAATAGAGGTTTTACAATTGTAATTTTAAGTTTATCGGGAAATGTACCTTCAGCCATACATAAGTTAATTACATGGCTTAATACGGGCGAAATAATTTGTGACACTGATTTCACAACCTTAGTGGAAATGCTATCAATGCCAGTACTGTTGGAGTTTTTTAGGGACATTATTATATTATTGATGTCCTGTGGTAGTACAGGTGGCATAAACATTGATGATGATGGACCATGACAACAATAATTCCGCCTTATATTATGTTTACCAACTGTCTGTACTTGTTCTACGAAAAAGTTGTTGAAAGCCTCAGCAATTTCACGCGGATCTGTTAAGATTTTATTATTTAATTTGATTTGCTCCACGCTTTGAGGCGGTAAAAGTTGACGTTCATTAATTAGCTTCCACGTAGCCTTCGATTTGTTTGTTGCATTTTGTATATAGTGAACATTACGTGCCTTTTTTGTGAGATGAATTATTTTACGAAGCCGTTTAGATAAATTTTTGAAGTTAGATCTATTGTGACTATCGGGTGCAGTCCGAAATTTCCACAAAAGTTCACGTTTCCTTTTACTGCAAATCCTTATACCGCGGCTGATCCAATTAGACTTTGTTTTAGAGCATATTTTAAGCTTAATTTCTGGAAAGCAAAGATCGTAAAATAGCTTGAAGAGATCATAAAATGTATCAAAACATTGTATGGAGTTTTGCTCTTCATACACATCACAAAAGTTAATACTTTTAAGGGCACTCTTGAATTTTGAAATATTTTCCTTTGAGTAGTCTCTTTTACTGACAAACCAGTGGTCAAGTCGACACGTTCTCTTTACAGGGCACTTAAATATTTGTGCAGTGTGATCCGATAGCGCAAGTTCACAAATTTGACCCTTACCTCCGCGTATATTATGGATGACGTTATCTATACAGGATCCGCTAGACAAACGAGTAGGTTTATCAAATTGTAGGCGCATGTGAAAACCTTTTAAAAGTTCCTTGAACTGAGTGAGTTGCACAGATTGTTTTAAGAGATCAATATTAAAATCTCCACAAATTACAATTTTTTTGTTAAGTTTGATACAATACAATTTAAGTATATCATTTAACGTTTGTAGAAAGACTTCAAATTTAAATTTTCCATTTTTATTTTGAGGACTTCTATAAGCACAAATAATTATTATTTTTAGATCAATTAGTTCAATAGCGCTATATTCAATTACATTTGAAATACTGCTACTTACTATTTTATCAATTGGCTTAAATTTTATCCATTTTTTTACTAATATACAAGTCCCACCATGTCTGGTCTTTCTAGTGAAATATGAGGCTACAATGTAATCTGGTATGTACAGTAAATTTACATCGGATGCAATCATGTTATGTTCAGACAGACAAATTATATCAATACCATTTGAATTATTTTCCAAGGTATCTAAACTTACTGTAAATATGTCTATTTTGTTCAAAATGCCATTAATGTTTTGATGGAGAATATTAATACAGTTACAAACGAAATAAATTATCATAGTTTACATGACTGACTTCATTCACATCTTCAACATTATCATCATCATTACTATAAGCGATGGCTTCAGTTTGTGTGCCTACATCCTTAAGATATATTTTGTAATTTTGTGCTTTTTTGTGCAAGTATTCACGGTACTTACAAAAATTAGATTTATATTCACTACTTAGAATTTCTCTTAATAGATACCGACAAACGGTCAAAGCTCTATTGGTCTTATAAGGTAACAATGTTCTGTAATTCATGTCAACAAAGGTAACTGAACCATATTTATTACATATGAAGCGCAGCTCATAATTTAATTTATTTTCATTTAAACATTTATTGAACGGTACCTCACTAACAAATATGTTGGCACACTTAACTGTCTGAAAAAGCTTTTCTAAATGCCATTGGAAACCATTTGGATTTGTTTCGTTTATACCACCAACTATAATTATCATGTCGTCTTCCCTCAGTGTGTACAGCTCTTGTAGATTTAATATTTCAGACAATGTCGCGTAAGGCTTCCAAAACGAGTGTACAGCATAATTTGAGCCAACCAATTTCTGCAATATTTGCTGGAGACCCTTCCCCTGCTGGTCTGCAATTATCAGAATTTGCCGTTTTTCTAAGCTTACTATTTTTTCAGAAGTTGCGGAGGGTGCGGCTTCATTGTGATAACAGTCTTGATTACCTATTTTTAGCTTTGGATCTGAATTAATATTCGTAACGGTTTTCATTTCTTCTAAATATGTTGCTTCAGTTTTTTCAGAACGTTTTTGTGGTGTAGACGTCAGGCTACAAGATTCTCTGCGTTTCTTAGCCTTCGTCTTCCGCTTAGAGCCTGGTGTAGTACATTTAGCTTCTGAGACTTTAATTTTTTTGAACATTTCTATGATTTTATTCGATTTCTCCAAATCTAACTTCAAGCGATTATTGTCACAAAGCAAATTTTCTATCTCCTGATGTGCACTCTGCAATTGGGCGCTCAGAGTACTCAATCGATTATTAAGAGTTATTATTTCATCATCGCTGTGAATTGAAGTGTCTGGCAAACTCATCACTGTTGCATCAAATAATGATTCTTCAGATTGCGATGTTGATATTTGCGGTTTTCGGCGTGTAACATTTTGTGACTCCATTGTAGTTATTATTTAATCAGATAAAATTTATTTTATAACAAATTAATATTTAATATGTAAGTATTTTATATTTCTTCCAACCAGACTAATATTTTCTCATGTGTCAACACTTTTATACAAGTTGCAACACTTATTTACGTAAAGCAACACTTTAAGATCCGATTCATTCATTCATTAGTATGTTTAGTATTACCACATCACTATTAAAAAGTAAGAAATTGTCTATGGATTCGCTTTGATATAATGTCAAAATTTAAAATATTGTGACGGTTCGATGATATTAATTTTTCATTTTATTTATATGTTGAGTTAACACTTGGTTCGTATTGATAAACACGATGAATTTGCTTCAAGAGTTGTTAAATGTCGGTGTTATACACTAATATGATGTCACTGAATGTTAACATGTAATTGTAACTCGTCTAACGAACGTTAAGATTTCGTGTTTGTTATAGCAAAAGTCCTGGGTATTTATTGTTGCTAGCATTTGTTGACACTATTTATACACCTTTGCACTTGTTTAACGACTTTTTACACATTAAAAGTAACAATAAATATTTTCGAGGCTTTTAAAATACGCGGACTATGTTTACTTGATTGACAGCTGTCAAAACATAACATGTCAGAAGTACCCTGTAGGTTTTGATACCCTTGCGAGTAGTCGTGAGTTTGAAAATATGATTATATTGCTCTTTCTTTTGATTGCTTTGACATAGAAGTTTGATTTTGTTACAGCCTAACGGTGTTATATACCTGAGTATTTGATATGAATTTCAATTTAATACCTCTACGCGTTCAAGAGAAAGGGGTAGTAACTTTAAATTTATAAAAAATATTTTTTTATATGATATAACTAAAAATTTACTGTTTTCGCAATTTTTCTTTTATATGTGATATAGGACGTTGCTTCGCACCAAATTTCAAGATTCTGAGTTCACGGGAAGTACCCTGTAGGTTTTGATTCCAACGCGAGTTTGAAAATATACTGCAATTTGCAGCATAAACGGCTGTATCTTTTGATTACGTTGGATTAGAAGTTTGATTTTTTTACAGCTCTATGGAACCGTAGATTCGAGTATTTAGTATAAATTTCAGTTTGATACCTCCACGCATTCCTGAGAAAAAGGGTCTTGACAGACGGACGGACAACAAAGTGATCCTATAAGGGTGCCGTTTTTTCCTTTCGAGGTACGGAACCCTAAAAAACAAACTATAGTCGTATTTTTTATTAGACGAAGTCAACTGACGTTTACTGTGTTGTCAGTTTATGATGAAATAAAAATAGTGTTGTGACAAAGTGAATTATTGAAAAAACTCTTGAATGAATGAAATTGCATCGATTGTCTAGTGAATAGTTAGTGTACCGAACGGCAGATATCGGGTACGGTGTTCGAGTTTTCGAAGACTATGTTCCTATAGCATTTACCTATACTGAATACTGAGTGTTTTAAACATTAAGGAAAACATTGCGAGGAAACTTGTACGACTGTTCTATTTTCAATACATCATGTAGTTGAAACTATACAGGGTGTCACAAGACCCATCACCAAGCCGAAGTTTACTCGTTGTGGACATCATGCCAAGTCATACTAACCAAAAATAATACCTGGGAAACGATTTTTTTTAAGTTTTCACATTTTTTAAACCGCAATTTAAAGCGCGCGCGTGCAATGCTCGAAATATCTACCTATCCATGGGGTCATAGGGCATCTAGCGAACATCTTGGCGGGGTAAATGCATCGATTTTGTACTTAATTAGAAAAATTCCATACTAACTTTGAGCCTCAATATCTCCTGAACCAGTAATTTCGCAGGTATGGTGCCGAAGTAAAAAATGTTCGTAGTGATTGGTAAAACATGGGATTTCAGTTTTCGTTTAGGGTCTTTTTACACCCTGTAGATGTATAAAATGTAACAATTTATACTACTTACATAACTACTAGTAACTTATATCAGAGCACTTTTATTGTAATAAAGAAATAATATTCTTTTATAGTTTGAAATGATTAACTATTCACACTCAATGTTCGTTCATCTGATTGAACGAGAACTAAACGCATCACTATTACTTTAAATATGACAACATTATTTTACAAAGTGACATTAGCTACTGTCAGTTGGCTTCGTCTAATTAAAAATACGACTATAGTTACAAGATTTCCATAGGTACTGTCAATTTAGACAAGTCGAAATCGCGGATTTATCAGATTTAGATAGTAATAGAAAAGCTTACAGCTTATTTTATCAGTTTTAATACAACAGTACTACATTATACAAGACTTCGCTCTTGGCTCTGCCCACATGTATATACAGAGTGTAAAAAGACCCCTAACGAAAACCAAAATTCCAGATTGTACCAATTATAACGAACATTTTTTACTTCGGCACCATATCTGGGAAATTATTGGTTCAGGAGATATTGAGGCTCAAACACACAATAAAAAATTTCTAATTAGGCACAAAACCGATGCATTTACCCCGCCAATGTGTTCTATAGAAGTCCTATGGCTCCATGGATAAGTAGGTATTTCGAGCTTGACACGCGGAATAAAAAGTGTGTCTACGTATAAATAAAAAGTTTTCCAGTTATTATTTTTGCTTAGTATGACTTGGCATGATGTTCCTATGACTTCGGCTTGGTGATGGGTCTTGTGACACCCTGTATGTACAATCAAACAAGTCGGCGCTGTATCAGTTTGAAAAAAATGTTTTTCCATGAAATTCCCTTGGCTCGCTCCTAGAGTCGAGGCACACTAGAAACTAGTTTTATATACGAGTGTCAATATGCGTGTAAAGTAGCACTGAAAGCGATGTCTTGCTGAGCGATTCTCGCCGTAATGGTGGTCTAGCGGGAAGTTGTTCGACTGTACATAAACCTTCCTCAGGCATCACACTATCTTTTGGTGAAAACCGTAGAAAAATCCATTCAGTAGTTTTTCAATTTAACGCCTTAACTTACAGACAGCTATGACGAAAAGAGTACTTTATTTTATACTAAGTACCTATATATAGATAGTAATTGAACATAGGTGGCCGATCAGCTTGTTTTAACGTGGCTATCTAATTCCATCACGGTCATTAGAAAATTAGCCTTCAGCAGTATACATAAAAGTGTATTTATGTAACTATGAACATTTGGCTTTATGTAGACATTTAATAAAAATATATATGTCGGAGAGATTCTTTACCGGCTGTCACCCAGATCCAAGTTCGAAGTATCATTGCATAATGCGTAAAGCATTTGGTCACGGCTGCTAGGAAGCCTTATGACCGGCAAAAAATATTGTTGTGGTTTCGCATGAAACCTAGACTACAATATATTTTATATCGAGAGAGCAAAGTCGAAGGCAACACTAAGTTTCACAAGACAGAAGGAAATAATAATACCTACTATACAAAGGACAAGGTTTCGTAAAACAATATTTAAAAGATATAAAAACCGAATATAAACGGAACTCAGTACACCAGATAATAAGAGTGGTTCGTTGTTTAAACCTTTGTGTTTATTCAACTGTTATTTTCGGTTTGGATTTAATTTAGTGTTCTGCTTACTTAGGTCCCGGTTCATTTAATCGAAATATGCTCCTTGAAATTACTGTACTGTTAGTTATTGTTAGGGTTCGCTGGAAATGTGAGGTACAGCCAAATGATTCAAAAGGAAAATAATATTATATTCGTACTATGTATTCTTAAAGAAACTAATAGTTTAGAACCTGGATAAGCGTGTGATATCGGGTGACATGGCTTCACACATTCACTAAAAGCTTGTGGCAAAAGAATTAATATGAATCAATTAAATCAGTTAATTGATCATGCTTATAAAATGTTGTACGCAGTATCGCGAACTTTCCGAATGAAATTACTTAAAAATACTGTACCACTGTAGGTAAAGCTGGTCAAGTATTTACCATATCGGTTAACCATACCTTGATGGCAGCGGCGATAGCCTAGTGGAGAGACCGACGGACTGCTACGCAGAGGGTCTCGGAATCGAATCCACGGCGCGCAGCAATGACTTTTCGAAGTCATGTGCGTATTAAGTTGTTAATTATTGCTTGCTAAACGGAGAAGGAAAACATCGTGAGGAAACCTGCATGTCTGAGAGTTCTCCATAATGTTCTCGAAAGACATGTGAAGTCTGCCAACCCGCACTTGACCAGCGTGGTGGACTATGGCCTTACCCTTCTCATTGTGAGAAGAGGCCCGTGCCCAGCAATGGGACAGTTTATATACAGGGCCGATGATGATGAAACCATACCTTAAGAAGAAACAACTAATTTCCATCAACAATATGATCCAATGACATAGGTACTTAAAAATACTCACATATTTTGTTCAGAGGCAAGAGTTTATGATAAAATCCTGCATCTTTAGACAGTATGGCGTAGTGGATTCAGCAGTCTCCTCACCGTTTGGAATTGCGTCGAGTTTTGTGGATTTGATGACCCTTCCACACAAGACAACACTTTGTGTGTATGTATATGGTCACATAAAATTTTGACCGTCAATTGAATGTTTGTAAATCATCCTATATAAAAAAAATAACTTTTTTTTTAAATTGAAATAATATCCGTGTCACCACTACTTCTTCCCAAAAACTTATCTCTTAACCAAGGTAGTAGACGCAAGTCTTCGCCGCAAATTATGAGCGAAACCTTAACCCATACCACCGCACCGTATGCAGATTTAATCCATATACTCTTCCACGTCACTAACGTCAAAGTGTCTACGTTCTAATTATTTACTAGACGTCGCCAGCGGTTTCGCCTGCGTCAATTATACATGTTTATAATATGTCTTCCGCTTCAATCATTATATCTTTTAAAAAAACCGCATCAAAATCCGTTGCGTAGTTTTTAAGATTTAAGCATACATAGGGACAGACAGACAGAAGACAGACTTTGTTTTATACTATGTAGTGATAAAGCGTCCCATCATGTATTGCTTAAATAATTAACAAACGACGACGTCTCCTCATCGGCTTATCGTCGGTGATACTGCAATACCGCGTAACCAACAGTTGCAAATACCGCGGAAGTACGAAAAAATGAAAATTGAAATTTCGCGCATATATATTCCTGACAGCAATTGGCATCGTTCCGTGTGATCACACGAGCGCTTTATCGAATTAAAACGCTTTAAACTACGCTTGTCAAAACCGCACAAGTGGCGGACCAACGATTTCCACCTCAATACCGCGTATCTACGCAGCATTACTTAGAACGTGTGGTGGTTTTGTTTGTGCCTCTGTAATTTAAGTGATTTTTAAAGACATTATGGAATCAAACGGTAAGTAAATGTTAAACTTTGATTTATTATTACCTTAGATACTACTTAAAAGATTTGGTTGATTTAAAATTATCATAATGAATATTAAAAATGTTAATAACTTTTCTATGGTAGTTTCGCGGAATTGTAACATTCTGTTTGCATCGTGATTTGCGTACTTACGCGGATTTAACACTCTCACTTTAACTAATCTTTGTTTAACATTTTAGGTAAAAAAATAATTATGAAGGAGATAAATGGTGTAAAATCATTGGAGTCGAAAGAAAAGAAAACAGATTCTTATATGAAAGTCACATCACGGAGGGATATTCAAAAACTACGACAGGTACTTCTTCTTAAAAGGCAGTATATTTTAGATAAAAACATCTCAAAATCAAACCATATTAGTGAATATACCTCAAAAAATTCATGAGTCACCGGAAAACTTAACAGATGTTGATGATGATAAAGCTAATTGCGATACATTAACAACATTTTTCCCATATGTCCCAGCCAGGCTTCATTGACTGCTATCCCAGATGTTACAGAACAAACACTTGCAATTTTTTACTCCAGACTATCCCAGTACTTCATCCACGGTAGTACCGGGAGTAGCAGAAGAAATGGTGACAGATTTTTCTCATGATGATCCCAGCACTTCATTCGCTGCTATGCCAGATGTTACAGAACAAACACTTGTATTTTTTACTCCAGACTATCTCAGTACTTCATCCACGGTTGTACCGGTAGTAGCAGAAGAAATGGTAACAGATGTTTCTCATGATGATCCCAGCACTTCATCCACTGCTAAAACAGATGTTACAGACCAAACACTTTTAGTATTGGCTTCAAACTATCCCAGTACTGCATCTACTTTTGTACCAGTAGTCGCAGAAGAAATGGTTACAGATTTAACTCATAACAATCTCAGTTCTTCATCCACTATTATCCCAAATGTTGCAGAAGAAACGGTTATACAATTTTGTCTTGATAATCCTAGCACTTCGTCAACTGATATCCCGCATGTTGCTCAAGAAACCATCGTACATCTTTCTCCCGATGACTCCACCACCGATCCATACTGCGTGCCTTTACCTGATATTACCAACATAGACTCTATGGAAAATTATGATTCTGAATGGTTTCCTGAAAGAAATTTGGAGCCAGAAGCTGCAAGAGACTCAAGGAAAAGAAAACGTAAAGTTGACCGTGAAACCTGGAAAAGACAACTAAATAAGAAGGATAGAATGTTAGGAAAAGCCTATCTTGGATTTAAGAAAGTACATAATAAGTACCACCAAAAAGAACCGAAACCTGAAAGATCTATGGGCCCTAGATAGGAAATTTTTAATCTTTTTTGGAGCATGACATGATCTGAGAAAAAAATGTATGAACGATCAATGATTGACACGGAAAACGTTACAAGGAAGACTATTGAAGGTAATTCTAGACGATCAGATACTAAACTATATTATCTACAAATAGGTGGTAAAAAGGAAAGAGTTTGTTTGAAGACATTTCTGGCGACGTTAGGCATAAAAGAGTGGACTGTTCGCTACTGGCTTGGTGATAAAACACTTGTGAATACGGTTAATCCGTATCCAACCCGATTTCACATAGTTTTAAACGAGACTCTGTTTGTTTTTTTTACCATCGATAGATCGATGAAAAATAATAAGACCGCGCGCAGTGCCGTAAAAAAATGGTGCGCCACAAAGCCGGTTTTTTTTTTTTCTGACAATTTCTGTACAAAAATATATAACCGAAATGCGTACTCACTCTACCTGCACTTTTGAATTCTCACCAGCACTCAGTTGGACAGCTTACAAGTGACGGCATAGTGCTGAATCTTATTATTTTATGCTCTTATATCGTCCTATATACGTCACCTGGTGGTTCAGATGACCCATCCATTTTGGACATGGGCCTGTAGTCTATTATGTAAATATAAGATCTCATTACTTACTACTAGTTACTACTACGATACAACTACTACGATGCAAATACCAGCTTTGCGTAGAGACGGAAAACTCGACATCAAACCCTATACGACTGCCTCGTTGGTCTCGCGGCATAAATGTGCGCGTGGGATCGGGAGGTCCCGGGTTCGATTCCTGGGTCGGGCAGTGTTATTGGGTTTTTCTGTCACGAAATTCTCGGTAGCAGCACGGAGTCTGGAAATGTGCCAGGTACGGCAATAGGCTCGCCCCTTATTACGTGGGACTAAAGTATATCTGGCGAGGGGTGGGTGTAGAAATACACCTCTGCCTACCCCTTCGGGGATGAAAGGCGTGACGATATGTATGTATGTACTAGTATAACATAGTTATTTCTAAACTTTATTAGAATTTTGTTTTTGTTTCTACCTAAATGTGTACTTGTATGTTTTTGATGTTGCTATGGTATTTGTAGGTAGTTATTCAAATGCTTACATGTCTGAAATTAATAATTTAAATGTAGTACCTACTTCTTATTACTTAATTGAAAAATGAGACGGATATCATGTTCAAAAATGCATTAAATAATATTTTTGAATATACAATCTTTTATTTCATCCCTCTTACAAATAAGCGTAAATACTGAAAATGCTCAACAATAATCCATTTATGATCATTCAATACCGCGAAAGTGTATTTCTTAATCATCTATGGGGTTTTTTTACTAATGGAGTATATTAGCTAAAGTACATAAATTTACAATTAGTTTATAGTTCATTCAGCCAAAGATGTAATAATATAGAATACGAGGGTCAAACTGAAAGTTCTTAGAAAATCAAAAACTGATTACATTAGCCAGTTATTAGTTTTATTATATCTTTTCAAAATATTGTCCATTGACGTCAATACACCGCTGCATGCGATGGAACCACTGGGAAAAGCACTTTGCCCACTCGTCCTTAGGGGTCTCTTCAACGGCATCGCGATACGCAGCCACCGCTTCTTCAGCATTCATAAACCGCTTTCCTTTAAGTTTTTCTTTAATTTTTGGAAATAAATAAAAATCACAAGGCGCGAGGTCGGGGCTATATGGCGGGTGACCCAGTAATTCAACGTTTGATGTCGCCAAATAGTCGATCGTTCGCTTGGCGGTGTGCGACGAGGCGTTGTCGTGGTGAAGGAGGATCCTACTGCGAGGTCGTTTCTCTCGAACTTTTTCCAAGACAAGTGGCAAACAATTGGTAGTGTACCATTCTGCAGAAACTGTTTTTTGATCCTCTAACACAATTGTTGCGAAATGACCTATCCTTCCAAAGAACGAGGCCACCATTTTTTTTCCCGCACTTCGATCTCTCTTCACTTTAGTTGGCAACTCCTCGAAAGGAAACACCCACTGAGCAGATTGTCTTTTGGTTTCAGGATCATAACAGTAAATCCAGCTTTCGTCACCTGTTAGTATGTCGAACACAGCATTTGAGTCACCTCCGTTAAATCTTTCAATCATTTTACGGCACCAATCCACACGATGGAGTTTTTGAGCCTTAGTCAAATTATGAGGTATCCACCGGGCGCAAAGCTTCCTGACCGCTAAATGTTCGTGGAGGATTTTGTGCACTTGACTCATACCGATGCCTAAGCTTGTCCGAATCTGCTGATAGGTCACTCTTTTGTCAGTCTCTATCATACGCCGCACAACACAGATGTTATTTTCAGTCGTCGCCGTAGAAGGCCGTCCCTCACGTACATCATCAGTGAGATTAGTGCGACCACGTTTAAACTCATTAAACCAGTTGTAAACAGTCGCACGAGATGGGGCTTCATCGTGAAAGGCCAATCGTAGTCTATCATAACTTTCTTGTTGACTTAAATGACATCGAAAGTCATAAAAAATCATTGCACGAAAATTTTCTCGTGTTAAATTCATGTTGACGTGACACAGACAATTTTCAATTTGCCGCCAAATCGTAAAACAAATGACAAATGAATGAAATATATACTCAGTTATATTGGCAAAGAGTTCTATTTTCAAATTTTAGAATATTTTTTTTATTATATTGTTTATAAGTGGCCAGTTCTAAGAACTTTCAGTTTGACCCTCGTATATTCAGTTTTTTCGCTCTCCTGTAAAATTTGCCACCCATCAGTTACGCGTTATTAGCAACTGTTGCTTACGCGGTATTGCAGTATCACCGACGTTATACTTCGTTTGATAGACGACTTAGTCAACTTGCGAAGTAAGTCTTGCAGCCGCAATATTGTGTATTTACAGGGCATTGTGCGGTAGACGGACTTACTTGTATAAAATAAACTAGATGTTATGTTTTGTAGGTGTAGGATGTTCAATTCTGTACAATACTATTAATACGTTAAAACAATAATTCTAAATTTTAGATAATTTCAATGCGCTTTACACAACAATTTTAGATTTTATTTTACTTCGCTTCGGTTTAAATATTGAATCACGTCAAATTTTAGTTCTTGTAGTTTCGAAGTTTTAGTATAGTTTCGGAGCTAAGCCGTAGACAAGAGGTGTGATGAATGGACTAGGTGGAACAAGGTATACCAAAAAATTTAGTTATCTTTGTTCACCTTAGAATACTCTAAAACGCCAAATATCACTTTATTCTGTTTTCCATATGTGCTGACTTAGATGACAATCTTATGACAATGCATGTTTAACCTGATTTAAATTTGATCTATCTCTAATGATCTGTATTTCAAGAGAAAGAAGATGATCATGCAGGGCCCATATTTTAAAAAAAAGAGGTAGACTGTTTTCTTTAATTACTAATCAATAAATAAATAAAGAACTCTTCCGCTACTGACTGACAGACAACGCACAGCCGAAACCATTATGCGCACGAAGCTGAATATTGGTCTGTAGATTGGAGTTGTATGTTCCTTGGGGAGTGTAGGGGAGCACCAAGAGGGATTTTTCCTGAAGTTCTGAGTAACAGACCTACGCAGGTGGAGACGCGCGGTGAGTTATAGCAAAATATAATTTAAAAGTTCAATGTGTATCATCCACGTATGCCTACTTACACACGTAAACTCAACGTTTAGAGAACGCCAATGGTACCATATTCAAGAGTATTTGTATAGGTCTGTTCGTATTTTATTGTTATAGCATTTCACAACGTTGTGATAGACGGCTATAACTAGTTTAGTTTGTACGGCCGGGGTCCGACCCCGCCATCCCCCGGGCGTTACATCTCGAACAGAGTGCTTTGTGAATTTAACTTACGTTTCAAAAGTAAACTCAGTAAATTGAAATATATATTTGAAATAACATATTATAACATATTTGGCCACGAGTTTCAAACTGTTGTTGTTTTAATACGTTAGCCGTGATTCTGAGTTGTGTATACAGAGTGTAACTAAAAGGTAAGGTCAGGGTTTAATAGTGTTGTCGAGTCGGCTGGAAAAGGTAAATTCTCTTTTTGTTTAGAATATTTATTTATTTATTCAAGAAAACACAATCATAACAGGTTTCACCCAATTTACATTGTTAGAAACATATAAGTACATGTAAAAAGCAAAACACAAAATAAACTAAATATGGAATCATAGAAGGTTAATCTTAAAGATAATTTTTATAATCTCTAAAATACGTTATTGGTGTCATGGTTATAATTTGTGATACATTCGATTGAAATTTTTATACAATAATTGTGACAATTCGCCTTAGGATCCGCTTACAAGTCTAATCAGATCTAACAGAATATTATAACTTTTCCTTAGGGTGACTGCCGTCTGACCTTCGACAACCAAAGAGATACAATAATAGTAGGAGATCCGTAGTAGAGTGACCTTTCCCAATCTCCCTAATAGATGAAAAGTAAAATGAAAAAATGGGTTGGCAAATAAGAATTCTGTCAAGGCTAAAAAACTTTGCCAACTGCCTCTCCTGGCAGGTTTTACTCAGACAACCCTATATCATTGTGTTCGTAGTGAAGTAGCGCTCATTTTAATATAAGACTTGTCTATCAAACAAGTTAATAAATATAACTAGTATTAACTTAACTGTTGAAGTGTTTGTACTTACCAACCTTGTTGTTACGCCAAGAAAAAATATACAACCCAGCGCTTAGTGCAATGTTGAATGAAAAGTCTTTTTTCTTTTCTACTTTTCTTAGTCTGGTTAAGCTTTTTTTAGCCAACCCACTCGCGACATATTTTTAACATGCTATAAATTCTATTTATTTCCTACACACTGTATATCGTGTTAATTGTAATTGTATTTTGATGGCGTCCACTTCGGTGTGTGTGTTTTTGAACGTTAGAATAATAGTACCATGTTTGCTCGTTATTATTGCATACCATATGTACATAAACTCGCTATTAATACAAATAGAATGTCAAATAATAAACAGATATACTATTTTGTTAGTGGCAAGTGGTCCACCAGGACTAGACCAAGGACCCTTTGAGGTAATCATCGCATATTAATTCACCGTAGTGTGTGCAAAGCAAAAAGAAAACGAATTTAATGCTGAAAGTATCAAACAATAAATACAGTAGAAAAACAACAGGAATGTAACATTTTCAAAAGGTAATGAACCCTTAATGGTTTTAAGGGTTCCGTACCTAAAAGGTAAAAACGGAACCCTATTACTACGCCTCCGCTGTCTGTCTTTAAGCATTTTTTACTCGATTTTAATTAACAGGTAGAAACTTAAAAAATGTTTACGTATATGTTACGGGCACCGTGACTAACCTGGCCGTATGAATAAGGGTCGAGTGTTATGAATAGTTCCCAAGAACATTGGGCTATTTGATTAGTATTTTAATTACTTAGACCGGTCCATATCATAATGCCCGACAGCCCGTAGCCCGCCCATTAAAAAAATCAACGTAAGCCCGTAAGGTTAGGTGAGACGGTAACTCAAGTAAGTAGGTTATGTTAGGTTCTCTTATGACCCTTAATCCAAAAATAGCAGCCCTGCGAAGCAGCGCTCCGTAAACTTAGTGTTTTTGTAAATCTCAGGATTTACTGGTAAATCATACTGGTAAACTTGAAAAAACTTACTTGAGTTACAGTCTCACCTAAACTTCATTTCATTTGTTTTATTATTTTGGCCAAAACGTATTTGCCCTTATTCATACTGACCGGGAAAATGCAATTTTAATCAAATTGCCCATGGGACTTGGACATTATGTATACAGTCCGGTCACTATTCATAGGGACCAGACTTCTCAAGTTGCCCGTAACATATTCATTTTTCATTTCATTTTTTATAAAGACAACTCCCGCATTAGGACTAAATCCTGTGTCGCGGGGGACTTTACAGACATACAACTAACGGACACAATGAACACCCAGACTCGAAACAACAATTTATGAATGACACAAAGTGTTGTCTCGTGTGGCGATCGAACCCACAACACTTTGGCGCAGTGTCAAGCGGTGAGGCGGCCGCTTAAACCACTACACCAACCGTGCAGAACATATACATACAATAAACGTAATTTTCTTTTATAGATGATGGTACGGAACCTTTCGTGCGCGGGTGTTTTTTCGATCCTTCGATGTCGGCTCTTCCTATCATTGCGAAGCAAAATTCGCCAAGCGTTGGATTGTTTACCCATCAAAAGGGAACGTGAGCTGGGTTTAGTCCGTCGTGAGACAGGTTAGTTTTACCCTACTGATGGCTTGTCGTTGCGATAGTAATACTGCTCAGTACGAGAGGAACCGCAGTTTCGGACATTTGGTTCATGCACTCGGTCGAGCGGCCAGTGGTGCGAAATTACCATCCGCGGGATTATGCCTGAACGCCTCTAAGGCCAAAGCCAGCCTAGGGGAATCCGGCAAGGATATGCTCAATGTGTAGCCCCGAGAGTCGGGAGGCTCTAAACAATGTGACTCTTCACTCCGTGAGGTGCGACGCGGAGATCGATGCTGTCCGTTTAACGGGTGCATCACGGCTCCGAAGGTCCGAATCTACCTCAGTTCGATATCGGGGCTCGGAATAGTCTGTAGACGACTTCCGTTCCTGGCGGGGTATTGTGCTCGGTAGAGCAGCGTCGTGCTGCGATCTGTTGAGACTCAGCCCTACGCCAGGTGATTTTTAAGTTAAGTGTAGTACATATCTTTTTGAATAAATTCATCTTGATTTTCAGACAGTCATCCAAAAGTTGAAAGTTTCATCACGTAGGAGTTAGGACCCTTTATCTCTTCTATATCTAATCTTCGGCTATTTTAACGGATTTTTTTGTTTAGATTGTTTGCTAGTTAACCAGCTTTGCAAAAAGTAACAATTGAGAGCCAAGAGGTGAATAGGTTTATTTATTTTGATAATATTGATGACAAGGTGAAAAGTAACGGACTGCCGAGACGATGGTCTCGGGTTCGATCCCCAGTTACCCCGGGCACACACCTATGACTTTTCGAAGTTATGTGTGTATTAAAAATATTAATTATCGCTCGCTTAACAATGTGCCCGGTAGATGGCAATAGGCTCGCCCCCTATTACATTGGGACCGAAACATATCTGGCGAAGTATGGGTGTGTAATACACCTCTGCCTACCCCTTCGGGGATAAAAGGCGTGAAGATATGTTATGTGTATGTATGTGAAAAGTTAAAAAAAAATTTGAATGTTCTCTACTCAGTTATTTTTGCTCAGTTATTAATTCGATCTCAGAATTTGTTAATTTTGGACGCCTAGTTCACGTGTGATATTCGTTTAAAATTACCTCAAATGTCCTTCCAAAAACCTCCTTCAAGGAATAGGTTGAATTACTTGTCACGCTGTACATGCCGAGCAATCAGGTGTTCAATTCAGCATTAAGTGGATCTGAAATGAAGAGTCACATTTGTATTATTTGAATGGTTGATCACCGTGCTACCGCATTTCGATAATGTCTTGTAGTGACGCGCGAACCTTAGCCTGCCTCCGAGAAATGAGACCCCATGGATTCAGTTGTAACTTAAAACGCAAATGAGTCCGATGTACTTAAGCCTCTCCTAATTTTCACTGTGAGTCAATAGGTTTTGTTTTACTATACCACAAAGGCCACACGGGTTGGTATAGGCTTTTTCCGTCTTTTCGCAAAGATACATTTTACTACTAAGGGTCTTAAAACACTTCCGAAATGAAATGGGTTAGTGATACATAAGTAGTTGTATAATGTATACTAGTTAATTGGTCACCACACGGACGTCTTAGTCGTCCAAGGCCAATTACTTCTAGTTCTTGCACAGTATTCAGGAATCACAACCAAATGTGATGACAGTTTGGATATAAGCTAAGATTCAATGATACATTCAATCGTCGAAGCAATGCTGAGGTCAGTTGCGCAGAATTGGCCTCAAGTGGCCAATTCATCGTTGATAACCATTATAATCTATTCAATTGCATTCACATTAGTCTCGGTGCGATTGCACGTGATCGAACCCATACGTAGCTTTATATACACACATGTTTTCCATTAAATGTGTGTCTTAAGAAATGTACTTACCTATGGATGTTTATAACTAATCTGTGTATAGTACAGGCTCTGTCCAGTTTGGGATCAGTTTATAAGTTTGCATTTGATGTTAATATGGTGAAACTAACATAACGGAATTCTAGCATAAATGTAAATCTAAACTGTGTTTTGAACATTAAACGTTATTGCAGTGGTTATAACAGCATGTTACATTTTGCGTTTTGGCAATTAAGGACACCGGAAGCCACTATCTTTTCAAAACCCTTTTATAGGTAGTAGCCTTGCTGAATGGGGCCCATTCATGCTGCAATCAGCATGAATGGGCCCGGCTTGACCGAGAAAGTACTATACTAATTTATATAAAACATTAAAGATTTTAAATTAAATGAACCGACATGAATCTCACAACTTTTTACGGTAGCGAGACTTGGTTTTTGACAAGTATAGTTTTTTATGGGATTCAGGTTTCCCAATATATGACAGAAGAGACGAACATGATTTTATTTTAGTGGCCCTTAATACCCTCTAAAATGACCTAAACACAAAACGACTCTCCTAAGCACAACATAATACTGCATATGGCATCCTTATAAACCAGGTTAAGCCTTCAGTCCGCCTTGTTATCACGGAGTTTGAAAGTATACAAGTCAGGTAGAAAGTTGGTAGACGGGTGGACGCTGTCATTTATACTGAGTAAAAACTATATCGGTAGGTCAACCTAAATGGATGCATACAAGCTAAAACAATTTTATATATACTACCTATTTATTATTTAGCGATAAGTCAGGCCTTATTTTCGTGTGAATCTGTGGCCAACTCCGGTGTCGGAGTTTTAAAACCGTCCCAGGCCTCCAACATGGCTTATCAATTCTTGAACGGTTTTAATTACTTATCCTGAGGTATGAACCGAGACCCAACGGCTTTACGCTTTACCCCTCCAAAGCGAGTTTAAGCAAATCTTGCTTAAATTAGTTGATATATTATGGACGGTGAGTCGAGATACGCTATGAGTACTACCTACCTAGATAAGTTAGGCCTTATAAATTTGTAGTAACAGTATAGTAAAAAGTCATTTATGAAGAGGGTCAGCTTTGAAATAGAATATTTCAGTTTTCCTTTGGACTACTCGTATACATATAGTTTGGATAACCAACTGTAATTTCTTAAAACATGATGGTGTGGCCATAGCGCGAGGGTCACTACTTGTTTGGGTGATGGCATGCCTATACAAACTGTCACCCAAACAAGTTGCAACCATACTACGCCATTAATGGCTTGCTCTAGGTAGAGCCTTGTCGATTCTGAAATCGACAAGCCTCTACCTAGAGCAAGCCGCGGTCGAGCTGGCCCATGCATACTGATATGCATGGGCCAGCTCGACGGCGGAACTATTATCCTTTCACAGAATATCGACGTAAGGTAACAGTAACCATAACTACTGTTTCATTTAGTTTGGTGAAGTCTCATCCCCTTCTGCTTATCCATCATCCTGTTCCTTCTCTTCTTCCTTTTGTCGTTCAAATCTTTATTGTCGCCGCTGCTCATGGACACCTGCCGCATTTGTACCTCTACCACCAGATTACCGGCTGCTAATCGCTAGCGTCGTACCTAAGTTAATTATTTGTATGAAATCTTGAACAGTGCCCCAAGCGGTTACTCAATGAACTAAATGCCGTACCACAAGCACTGTAGATTACGAGATGTAAACAAACGAACTAAATCTACACGATAGCAAGTTACGTTATCTTCTGAAACCATACAAAATGGTACCATGAGTCACAAATTTGCCAGACACTAGTAGAAAATACGATGGCAAATGTAGACACGTAACCCACTAGCATTTGGAGCAGTGAAATCTATTGTTTACTATATTTCACCTCGTTTTACAGACGATTAACAGTAAATAACTAGAATTAATGATTTGTCGATAAAAAATTTATAGAACTCATTTATTATATTAATTTCCTTATTTTTTTTAAACGATTCTTATAGATAAAAAAATCATTTACTATTAAAAGTATTGAAGAAACGCTTCAAGTGGTTTGGTTTACTAAGCTGTCCAAGAGCAAAATTAGGCTGATTTTGTGA
This sequence comes from Euclidia mi, assembly GCA_944739405.2. NCBI lineage: Eukaryota > Metazoa > Arthropoda > Insecta > Lepidoptera > Erebidae > Euclidia > Euclidia mi. Next base: position 28,541,976 of record OX123188.2, on the reverse strand, counting down.
GTTTACCTTGCCATAAATACCGCCAATATCTAATTAAAACTGTGACACACATGTCCTCACTGTACTTCTTAATACACTAACTGAACACACATTACACTACAAACGTATTTCAAACTCGCCACCACTATAAAACAGAAAAAACACAAACATCTACAATATATTGACAAGATTGACAACAATAACAAAAATATAAGGAGTAAAAGTTAAAGTGCTACAAAATATCACAAGTAACCAACCAACCGTTAACCTTTGTATTTAGCCGGATTATATCGTGGTACTAGAGGTCCTTTACTGTTTACACTAATTCTTACATAAACACAATGTTGATCTAACCTTGACTCTTTCTCGTTTCTTAATATTGATAAAGAAAGGAACAAAACATAAGAGTGAAGCTAGCAATCAATTACGTCTTGCCAACATAACAAGCTAAGAACGATAGTAGCTATCGTGCTTACCCTAACGATTTTTTAATGCTTTGTTAAACCTGTGGTACGGACGGTATAGAAATCTATTTGACCTACGTTGCCACGCTAGCGTTTTCGTCGCTAGCGTCTTAAATATCAATACCGGCTCACGGTAGAGGTACTGGGCAGCGGTAATCGCTTACCATTAGGCGCTTCGTGCGCTCCTTTGCCTCCTATGATATGAAAACCCAGCGTGCATGGCAGAGGATTGCTCTTGCTTTAGGTAGCTGTAGACCTTGCTTTGGAGGTGTCTACCTAAAACCGTAGGTTCCAATTTTTATCTCATGGACAAGATGTTTGCCATGTCGCGGTCTTCTGGCGATCTATTAACTCCAATACAAGAGTTACACAATCACACGAAAAGAAAAGCAAAACAGGATAGCCTATAAGTGAAATGCTTAATCAATGCTTAATCATAAGCACTAACTTATCAATGATATATTAATTAATGAATGATCGAACGTCTCTCCCGTGTTCATTGTTAGCAGTCCATCGGAGTGAATTCTCTGCGGGTAACAAACAATTGCTATATTTCTAACAATGGCCGGAATTGGCTGGCTCGGTTATTTGTGTCGGGTAAACACGCCCGGAAGCATATCGGGCTAACGTCGACGCTCACTTCACTGATTCCCTCCCCAACCCGAAAATTAAAACGGTACCCGCGAACAATGAAGCTACCACCAGCTGATGTGATGTTAATTATGCTAAAAGCTGTATCGGTGACGGCAATTTGTTTAAATGCCCAATTTGGTAATTATATTTCAAGTGTGTAATCCTATTTTGTTAATGTTATTAATTAATTTGGTGCGCTAACAATTTGTTGGTAATTAAGTTGTGAACTGTTGTTGCTATCACAATTTTATTGGGATGTGAGATGTTGACTAGACTCGTTTTCACATTATTGATGATTAATATATACGAGAAAGTAAATAAGGTAAAAATTGTCTTCTATCTCTATGGGCAGAAAGCTTTTGCAGCTAATATTGGGTCATCTTATAATAGATCTGCTCTTCTAACGCAAGAGGAACGATGTAGCATTCAAGATATTTTTGTAAGTTTGTACTTTATCTGTCGTAGGTGTGCAGTGACGTATTTTTGAAGCAAATACTGCCTACTGGAGTGATGACACATGCAAATTTTCCTTCTGTCCTTAAGTTACACGTTAATCAATTACAGCACTCAATTCTAGAGCACACCTAGTAAATTTTTTGCTTACGGAATGCGAAGTCGAAATACAATCATGGTCTACACTTTTTAGTCCCTTTTTATACATTGCTTAAAACTGCGAACAAAACTTTTCGCCCTAGGAGACCTCCGCGTAAAAACTCGAATAACTGAGTGTTCGGCCCAGTGCTGGGTAGCACTGTGCTAAACAAGCTCGTGACAGTCCCTACCTACAAACTATTTCTTCTCGACCCACATTACACCATCAGATTTTTTAAAGCAGGTTCTAAAATGAACAATATTGTCAGTAACAAATTCGTGACCCTTGCTTAAATTCCAGTGATATTGCTGAATACTGACCACTAGTCCCATGAGATGAGATCTTAAAAATATTGGCATTATCTATTTTAATTTACCAACTCTTTTAGCGTCTCAACGAAAATTATAAAATCAGTAGGTAGTCTTATCAGTGGGCATCTTAGCCACATACTCAATTTGTGTATATATAAGGGTGTATTCCCGGAACGTTTAAAAAAATCGATAATAAAGCCAGTCCATAAAAAGGGAGATAAAGACTCAATACCAAACTACAGACCCATAGCCCTTATACCCATATTCTCTAAAATTTTTGAGAGGTACATATTTAAAGAACTTTATCGATACCTAGAGCTCAAAAAAATTATCTGTCATGAACAGAAGGGATTTAGAGAAAAAATGACAGTTAATATAGCAATTTTTGAATTTTTACATAGAACTATAGTAAATATAGATAAAAGAAATCCAGTTTGCGCAGTTTACTGCGACATGACGCAGGCATTTGACCATGTGGATCATAATATTTTAAAAAACAAGCTCGAGTGCTACGGTATTCGAGGAAATGTGTTAGATCTTCTACAGTCGTACATATCCAATAGAGTGCAGTACACGGACATAACCACAATAGATTTAAAAACAAAAAAAGTAACAACATTCTCTTCAAGTGAGCGTATAGTTATGTATGGTGTCCCACAGGGAAGCGTTTTAGGCCCCTTATTGTTCAATATATATATCAATGACCTTCCGAAATCCACTAATCAACCTATGACGCTCTTCGCGGATGACAGCACAATTACGGTAGCATGTAAATCATTGGACTTATACGAATATGACATTAATCAATCACTAGCTCAAATTATTAAGTGGATGGAAAATAATAATTTAAAAATTAATATAAGCAAAACTCAAATTATGCATTTTGGTCAAAATACTTCGCAACGTAACCTACCTTGTATTAAGTATAAAGGAACAAATATAGATGAAGTTGACAGTACTAAGTTTTTGGGTCTTTTTATAGATAGCAAACTGAACTGGAAAGCCCATATCTTACATTTAGCGAAAAAACTAAGTAGCCAAACTTATGCTCTATATAAGCTTGCTCCTGTGGTTAATACAACTGCCTTACTTTCGGCATACCATGGCCTTGTCGAATCTATACTTAGATATGGAATTATATTCTGGGGCAATTCAGTCGATAAGGATGTGGCCTTCAAACTCCAAAAGCGCTGTATCAGAGCCATGTTTGGGCTTCAAATAAAGGATAGCTGCAAACCATTTTTTCAAAAATATAAAATCTTAACGCTTCCATCTTTATACTTATACGAAACAGCAGTATTTGTGAAGACAAACCCACAACTATTTAATAAATTATCAGATGTTACTATCCGCAACCGTCGTGATAATCATAAACTGTGTATGCACGCCGCAAAGACAGCACTTTTGGGCAAAAGTATTTTTTGCATGGCGCCGAAAATATACAACAAAGTACCCAATATATACAAGAACCTTAATGTTAACCAATTTAAGCGAAATTTAAAAAAACTGTTGTTTCAGAAATGTTATTATAGTATTAATGATTTTTTATGTGATAATATTTTGTAATTAATCTTGACATTTTTGACTTGACATTATGTTATCAGGATCTAATTTAATTTGACATGATTATTGAATTTTTTTTTTCCTATTATTTACTATTTCTATTATTATTTGACATTACATATTATTAATTAATTACTATATTGTTTTGTAAGTTAATATAATATTAATAGCATCATAATAACTTATAACTGACATGATGATAATTTAATTGGATCCATAATAATATTTCTTACATTATATTTGCAAGTCTGACCAGACAGAGCATGTTGATACTACAAAGCTGTAACACCTGATTGTACACATGTTCAGACAAATAAATTTATCTTTATCTTTATCTTTATCTAACTAATTATATTTTTAAATTATGTTTGTTGAAGAATCATAAATCATGTTTGATAAAGCTACTGGAATAGCTTTATATATTAAAAGCACAGCGTCTATAATGAAACACGAGCCTACGAATCGAAGTCGATATAGAGTTTCGTTCGAATGATTTCCACGAAATCTGACGGTTAGTCGGAGTAGCCCTCCGGCTCCACGGCATCCGTTCATCTACCACCGTCCGTTTATTTGTGTTTTGTAGATATCTCTCCAATCTATGGAGGTTTTTTAACCGACTAGAACGAACAAAACGCTATTGTAATAAAGGAATACAATGTTCTGTGTACATACCCGATGAAATGTTCCAACGATACTTCGTAATTCATAATACACACAAAGCTTTATGAAATTGTAAACTTTTCGAATTGTTCCTCTATGGAAATATTGAATTTCATAAACTAAATATGCTGTGTTCGGCTGTGGAGTTTAATGCTGGTAACAGTAAAGGTATATATCGACATATGAAATGTGTTGATTTGTGTAATAGTTCGTTCAAAGTGCATTGTTTTGTGCACTACTGTCTGTTCAATGTGCTTAAACCGCAAAATAAAGCAAATGTAAATACATTTTTACGACTTCATGATTATAATCATTGACTGTTATTGGGCTCATGACTGCGATGACTCATATAGTACTGTCATGGCAATTCGTTATACCTGTAATTGGAACCTTTCTGTAATTCAATGACTACCTACTGTCAGGTATTTAGAAATTAATATCATGAGGTGAGTTACGCCATATCTTCAGGTCCGATAGCCTGCAGTGTCTCAAAACGAAAGTCTTTGACCAGTGTGTGTTGCCAGTAATGATCTACGGCGCTGAGACGTGGTTGCTAACCATAGGCCTTATCCGAAAACTCAGGGTCATTCAGAGGGCGATGGAGAGCTATGCTCGGAGTTTCCCTGCGAGATCGAATCAGCAATGAGGAGATCCGCAGGAGAACCAAAGTAACCAACAGAGCTCTCCGAATAGCCAGGTTGAAGTGGCAATGGGCAGGGTACATAGCGCGAAGAACCGATGGCCACTAGGGCAGGCGGGTTCTGGAGTAGCGACCACGTACCGGACGACGCAGCAGGGGTAGGCCTCCCGCAAGGTGGACCGACAATCTGGTTAAGATTACGGGAAGCAGTTGGATGTGGGCCGCTCAAGATCGGTCTGTGTGGAGAACCTTGGGGAGGCCTATGTCCAGTAGTGGACATCTCTAGGCTGATAGAGTAATGAAAATAAACCAGCAAGATACAGCTGACTTTCCATGGCCTCAATTTAGGAATATTGATTTATATAACATTCAGGTACCATAGGAAATATGCTTCGTTAGCGATAATTTCGAGAAGATTAATATCCATTATTCGATTAGCTACGTATATACGTAGAATGGCCTATTAACTGATGCATTAGCGTAATTCAGATGATTATTCATGACGACTCGAGTGGATAAGGGGATGGGGCGACGAAAACTTAATGTATTGTGAGCGTGTTCGGTTATTTTGAGTGGAAATATTGTTGGATGTTTTTGTTCGAAAATCCTGCGTAGAAGTCTGAGGTGACAGCTATGTATGTGCTGCATAGCCAGAACGTTCAATTGTGTGCCATCAAAATCTGGATGTAGCGATACACCATCTACATCTTTTAGGGTTATCCTAATTAGGGAATGCAAATCTCGCGAGATTCAGGCTCAAGCGAGATCTCGCAAGATTATGAACAACAATACTGCGAGATCTCGCCAATTTCGAGATCTCGCGAAACTGGCAGTTTTGTATGTTTTTGCAAATAATCGCAACAGTTGAATAAATTAGGACAAAAGTAATAACCATTTTAAGTATTATAAGATAAACAATTATTTTAACGAATTTTTCAATAAACTTTAATGCATCAAACATTGTTTTACGTGTCTGTCTATAATTTTTTAATAAACTTCTAAGTAGTAAACTTTTACGGACGGATCTATCAAATAAAAAAATTAAACAAACAACCAGTCTTCGCTTCTAATATCAAACAAAAATATTTCAGTAATAAAACATTTCTTTTATAACAAACAAAACAACGAGAAGTCAAAAAAATTAAACTTACTATCTATGTTGAGTTGAATATTAAACTGAGTAATTATTATCAATTAAATAAAACTATATCTACTCAGTAGATCCATTAGATATTACAGATTAATTAACAAAATATACCAATTATAGTATTTTCGCTGTATGATGATATGCGTGACAGTTCTCATTTTACATGTTACGCATACTACTTTCAACTTATGAAAATAAATTGGCAAAAAAAACAATCATTAAAAAAACTATCTATTAAAATTACAAAGTAAATTTATACTAGTATGTATCTCCCTATTTTTATAATTATTATTAACTGCTTATAAATTATTTAAATATAATCCTCAACATGTCAGATGCATGAAACGGAACCTCTGTCAGTAGAGATTGACACCATTGAATCGACATGAACTCGATGAATAGGAGCGGCCATCTTATGATCGAAAACGTCAGTACGAGTGCATCTGCCTTGTATGCGGTTTATGTTTCTTTCTGTTTGGCGTGTTATTTTTAATTTTTTTGTTGTGTTAGTTATATTTAATATGTACAATGCCGAAAACAACAAAAAATATAGTTTTAAACTCTCAAAGCCGTGAGTTAGTGCTTCGTTTCGGGCCTTCTTTGAACGAGAACGTGCAAACGGGGGCCAAAATGTAACCGCACAAAATTGTAGGAATGTCGTAGAAAAAACACAATCGACAATATTTACCGACTGGGATAAATATGTCCACCTCGACTGAATTCGAGATCAGCAATTAATTATCTCAGTCGGAGAAGATTCCGAATCAGATATGAGTTTTATTTCGAGTGACAGTGAGGAATAATTAAAACATAATTTTAAAATTATGTACTGCGTTTTATTTCTGAATGTATTTGCCAAAATACTTTTAATATGATTTTTTATGGAAGACCTAAAATCGGTAACTACGATTCCATGTCCTTTGCCAATTAATTCGATATTTATAAATAATCGCTTAAATTTCCTTAGGTTACATCATTATAATTGTCAGTCATGATCTGTCATGCATATCAACATACAGCGAAAATACTATAGTCAGACTATTAGAAATTACAGATTAATTTACAAAATATACCAATCAAATGAAAGATTTGTTCAGTTCAAATCTCAAGCCATTATTATGAATTATTTTGAAAGTAGCTCATTCAGAAGCACAAAATGTCCAAATAATCGTCTGCCAAACGGCTTCCTTTTTTGTTAGCCAGATAGCCAGCCGCTGAGAAGGCCCTTTTGGATTCAACGCTAGTTGGAACCACAGATCTCAGGCAGACATCCACGAACTGTAAAAGTTTGCCTTTTGACCCTCCGGAATCTTATAAATATATTTCATTTTTGATTAATGCCGATACCGACAGACTGCAACTCCGCCCGAGTCAATCCGCGCTTCAAATAAGACGTTCTTATGTTCGAGTGCAATCTCGTTAATCTCGCTAGATCTCGTCCTTTTTTCGACCGAGATCAATCTCACTAAAAGAGGCCGAGATCTCGAAACGAGATTGGATTCCCTAATCATAATAGAACTGTAAGAGTATTGGGCATGGGCTTTTCTTAAAGATGGTACATTCAACTCGATGGGACGCGAGGGTTATGTGGACTCAATATAATTATCAATCTCAATATTATTATTAACAAATAGGTCCAGCCGTTTCTAAGGTTTAGATTGGAAAAGGAAGACTAATAACACCAATGCCGCGGATATTTCAGGACATGACGGACGTTGGTGTCCCTACACATTAGTATTGGTCACATTGGCAAGTACAGAGCATAATAAAAATACTGCCTGATTAACGAAGAAAAGTCTTTGTCGCTGCAAATAGTATAGATAAAACGATGATTGGCTTATAAAAGTGACTTTCTTTGAAGTATTCCGTTGTAGTAGGAATGTGACCTTGAGCCTTCTACCTTACTTTTCATCTAGCGCACAAGTACCGCACTGCGACCTTTAAAAGAAATGAATTTGTTATGAATTATTTCAGAAAACTGTGCACTTGGTTAATATGGCATATTACACTACATAAGATAACATCAGAATTGTCACACAAAGTATATAATTTTTTCCTAATTATGTTAATTATTGGAATGGATACATTAATAATGCGACGAAGGCTTTTGCGTTTAGATGTCATCGATATTAATAATCAATCGTCAAGCGGTCCCCGGACAATTATTACACTTTAATTATTTAGGGGGAGATGATATTTTAGTCTCTTGGGGATTCAGGTGCCTTACGAAATTGACGATCGTTTATATTCCGAGCAAGGTAAATTAATAATGAGAGTGACTTTAAGTAGAGGCACGTGCAGGAAATATAAAAGGCATTTATAAATAACGAAAAAGGCAGACGAGATTCTCAGTATGTTTTTGTGGCCAGCAGTAGATTGTGAAAAGCTGTATGATAAGCTTTTTGCAGTCTAGGTCTCTCCTAAATTGCATCACAGTTGCATCACGAGTCAGTAGATAGGATTTGATATCGAGTTTTCTGTTTTGCCAAAAACATGTTCGTATGACGTAACGAAACGGGAATGAAAAGGAGAAACACGTTAGCCTAGTGGAGATAAGTACTATTGGTATCTACTGCCATGCAGAGGGTATCACGTGCACACAGCGCGCACCAATTACTTTTCGGAGTTATGGTGCGAATTGAATTGTAAATGATCGCTTGTCCCGTGCGTCCCTCAGAGAGCAAGTTAAGCTGTCGGCCCCGGCTGTCATGAAGATCTTTGACAGTCGTTAAAGGGAGTCAGTACTTATGAATGAATTAAGCCTAAACCATGGAATATAGCTATTTCTTTACTCTCCCCACAGAGCAACTGCCTGTATGACCTCCGCAACGGAGGTCATACAGGCAGTTGCTCTGTAGGGAGTGATAATCAGTTTCAGTCAAATCGGGCTAGACTAGAAAGCGGAGGCCGGGTTCTTACTGGGAAAACGCTAAAAGGATGATGATATTACTGAGTCGTGGCATAGTATACAGAATAAGAACAAAAATTAATAAATATTTTGTGGTGTCTTGTCTGGGAATCAGACCCCCGAACGACTCAAACTATTTCGCCACACGCGCAAACGAAGCACTGTAGATCCTTTGCCAGGCAACATTATTTACAAAATCTTTACTTTGTAGCTCGACAGACTCTTTCCTCGTAACCTCAGATAAATTCAGACTAAGCAGAATGCGTCACTCGATTTGATGGTATAGCACAAGGTAACCACATATAATACTTGCATATGATTTACACAATAAAAAAGGACCATTGTCGGCTACTAAGCACTTTCCCAGGCCTCACAAAACTAAACTTTAATTAACCACCAAAAAATCTACGGAATAGCTTTAGTTCTATAATTTCGTCAATTTGTCAGATCACACGTTGTTCATAATTACAATTACAGTCACAATAAGATATTTGCATTATACTAAAAAAAATCTTGTATATAGCGAACAATTGTCGTACGTAAGTAGGTACTTACGATATGACGAACACGACTGATTCGAGAACGGCTTTGCAGCTCCCATTTACCCATATTCGTGTTTACAATTCAAGCCTATATAAAATTGATAGATTCAAATGCGTTGTAGTATATGTATTAGACGTTGTACCTACAGACACAAGTTGAAAGGTTCTCTGAAAGCTTAACTAAGCCTCGCTGCCTACTTAATCATTCAAAAGCGCTAATTGCTCCTGCCAAAACTCGGATCATCCCGAATAAACCTTTTGCTAAAGCTAATAGTGTCTATATTTTATACATAGAGCCTTGTTTTACGTGCGTATAAAGAGATAAATAAAATGTTTGATGTGTTCACTTTTATTTGATTTATGTGCTGCGTGATGTATAGGGAATGTATTAGGTGTAAGTTGTTTTGAAGTTATTTTTGAGGATGAGGTGTACAATAGTACATGTAGGATGTTAGTGTAGGTTCTATTTCTGTCACAATGAAAAGATTACTCTGTTTTTAAGTTAAGATATCATCAGTGGGAATAGTTGCGGGTTTCAACTCAGTTCATCGTTCCCCGGTATTTCACGAGGTTCGAAGCTAGTTGTATTTAATGATATAGTTGCAGCTCCTTACAAAGATAAAATGTAAAACCATTATACTGGCAGTTATAAAGAGTGGCCACGAGGTTTATTGCCCGTTCTTTCTCGTGGTTCTACCTATTGCATTGCAAACGTGGTAGTAAATGTACATGTAGAATCATTTAGTAATTAACTTTAATTTTTGACGTTCATAAGCGTCACTTTGTGGCCTAAATGAATAAATGATTTTGACTTTGATCAGTGCTGCTGAACCTGGCTGTACAGGAGTGTACAGGTAGCAATTGTAAGATTTAGCTACTTTATTTGAAATATCGAGACTGACTGTAAGTGCTCGTTAAAATTTGAAATAATAAGTAGCGTGATGTTACTAAAATCATCCACAAGAATATTATCGTAACTTAAATAGTTTAAACTGCTTTTTGGGTACTGTTAATTACATAAATGCGATAGTGTGTTTGGTTGTTCAATTGTCCTTATCTCCCTTAGCTCACATAGTAGCGGAGCGATATGGTATGATTTTTAGGCTACTCTTTACCGCAATAATCGACTTACACGCAGGGAGAACGACGGCCGAAGTCTAGCACTTTACAGTCGGGCCATGTGTGTCCGTTCGTCAGCCTGTTCTCGGTTCAATTTGAAAGACTCGAAAGCTATAATTATTTCAGAATTAAATCCAGCCATAGTTTTCATAAATTGCAACTCAGATTGATATTCGTTAGCCGATGTTTTAAAAGTGCTGAAAAAGAAAGGTGAGGTTGAAAAATGTGTATAAAACTATGAAATCAACAATGAATTGATTGCTGTCATACACGTCTATGTAATCGTAATTTTTCAAACTTATCTGTTAATATTAAGTCTTTTTCAGCGCATTACCACCGTATAAGTATTATTCTTAGATTGATTTGCAACTTAGATGTTATTTGCTGCGACCATACTAAATCAAAATGCCACAAATCATTGAATCAAAAATCTCCTAAAAGCGCTTATCTTGGTAGAATAATATACAGCCTATAAAAGCTAGGTGGCGGCACGAACAATAAAATATAACATAAACCATTTACATCGTCATTCGACCGGCGCGCTTAAAATTCGACCTCATCCTAAAAGCGGCAATGGAAACGTTTTAATATTGTAACGCGTTAAAATGGGGGCACTTTATTCGGCTACAAGCTATGGAACTAATAAACATAATTTTTTTGCTACTGACTGATTGGTTTATCAATTCTAGAGCGACCAACTTTGGAACTTTGGATCGGGTATTTTATAAGGTAAAAAGTCGTTATAGGCAGTCAGTACCTCTGAATGAACTTACACTAGTCTAAACCATGGAATGTTGTTATCCCTTTGGGTTGCGGCGGTCAGACAGGTGTAGCTCTGTGGAAAAGCTTAGCGAGACAGGCAACAAAAAAAGCAGAAATGAGAAGGGTATTCGTATGTAAGTCTTTTTCCACTCAATGTGCTCTTTGAAATTTGCTTAAGACGACGTTTGTAGGATCAATTAGCCTGCAGCTGATCTAGTAATTATTGACCCTGACCGCTAAGCCTGAGGTCGTCGGTTGGATCCCAACCAATGAAATAATTGTGCTCATAACACAAAGATTTGTCTTAGTTTCGTGTGATGAGCATGATTATTTTTCTGTGTCCGGGTGTTATTGATGTAAGTACTTATGATAATTATAAGTAAGCATGTTTATCTTTTAACTGATTGCCATAATAGAAGTTCTACTGGTTTTAAGATTAGATGACCGTTTGTAAGTTGTTCTAGGATATAGGTACTATATAACTAACTACAAATAAACCTACATATTATCCTTGCGGTTTGAAAACAATCTCTGGAATTTCGAAATCCAATTGAGTAGATTGATGGCTATTTGGAATTGATTCTCGACGTATAGATAATTTAGATGCAAAAGCGGGGTCGTGGCCGGGTGGTGATTAAATATCCACGCCTTTGTGGAACATCGGTCATTTCACAGGTCACCTCTGGAGCAAGATGACGTCACATTGAGTCCACTTGTCTAGATTCGTGTGTTCATAAATGATGAGAATGCATCAGGTACTCCAACTGTGTAATAAATGACTAAAAGCACCAAGAGTACCTAAGCAATTAAATCTTTGGGTATGTTTGGAAAAGTATCTATCTGTTGATCCCGGTACTTGTTTCAGGACAAAGGGTTAGCCACTGACGAAGGCCTTCGGGCAGTCAGAAACCTCAGAGTAGGTCATACACTCGAAAAATAAAGAAAGTAGCGCAACGTATAATATATACAATTTATAAATTCCATTCTGCCTCTTAATTGAACTTATAGGGCAATCACATGTCAGCATACATTTTAGAAATTGTAGCGGGAGCTACATACAACTGAGGCCATCTAGCGAGCGACGACGAAGTCTCAACAAACAACAATACGGTGACATCTATCGGACACGATACTACGAAAGAAAGGTGCTGAATCGCGCAAACAGAGTTTGCACACGAAGTTGACTATATATAGAACTTCTCAAATACGTCCATTGGACGGACAGTCCACCAGGCACAATCACCCAGCCTGGTTAGAGGGTCCTCCCTCTAGTTGGAGGAACTCCACAGCTTTCTTCCTCCACAAAATCTTGGTAAAATTGTTTCAATTTTGCTCCTTTTCGATTGGTTCCCAAATTAACTGCTCTAAAATGCCTACTCGATTTTAGGCACAGTGTTATTTCAGCCACCTATTAAACAGTTATTAATAATTCTTATAGTTAAGTAAGCCTTATTGTTAATAGCCGCTAGTTTTAGCTGAACGAGTTTTGCCATTAACAGTAATGAATAAGATATTATGATAAGCTAGAGTAGTAGATTGATCGACATACTATATTACATGCACTCTATTACAGTTAAGCCAGAATAGCCTGTGGTTGAATGGACATTAAAATATATTTTTGCTTAGGTCACAACTTTACTCTTATGCTACTGCTACACCTGCGTTAACGTTAACGTTAATGGCAATGGCCAAGAACGCGTTAGTTATCGCGTTAAACAATTCGCACTGTACATTAGAATTTTAACGCGTTACAACGTTGGCTACATCTACGTAGCGCCTAAATTAACGCGCTAATTGACGCGTTAATTTAGGCGCTACGTAGATGTGGCCAATGTTTTAACGCGTTAAAGTACTAATAGCATTACTATTGGCGTTAAACATTAAGCGATAGCTCGGGTGACGAATTTTCGGACACATCAAAGGGTTTTAGCGCGTAGTTTAGCGCGCTAAGTGATCTTGGCCACATTAGCGCCATCTTATTTCACAGGACGCGCGCTCACAAACGAGTGTAAATTGTTTTAGGCGTAAACTGCATTTACGAGAACGGCTATGGAGTTATCGAATGAGAAATCTTAAGTTTGTAGAACTATTACAATCAGAGCTGTACCTGTAGAATATAAACCTCCTTAATGTGTTTTAACGAGTGACTTCATGTGGAACTAACGATTAACAGCATTATAACCTTAATGTAACCAACACGCATTTTTAACGCGTTAATTAACGCGTAGTTGGCCATTGACAATAACGTTAACGCTAACGCAGGTGTAGCAGTAGCATTATAAAATACTAGAAGGCGCCTACGGCTTCGCACGTGTGATTTTTAGCGCTCATTGCGATAAAAAGTAGTTTATGTGTGTCACTTTACAGCCTCCAAACTATCCTAAAATACAAAAATCATACAAAATATCAATCTGTTGCAACGTTTTCTTTAAACACTTTCTCATTTATCATATTCGACTGATGAACATGTCTCATGAAATGAAAAAACAGATCGTCTCTTCTCTCCCGCTTGGGACTTTCCTGTTATGTGCGTTCGTAGCGAATGGCTCTTGAATGTTGCCGTATCCTGCGGGCCGAGGCTTTCATGCTGAGTATGAAGACACCACGGGCAGAGCGGCAGAAAGCATTTAAAGTCATTTCATTCATGTTTTTGTGTTAAATTAAAGGTAAAATGAGGAGGCCAAAAATATATTTTAATTTTATTATATTTATTATGACGAATAAATCCTAATCTTGATTTTAAACCATTTCGTTTATTGTCTTGTACCCAATACTGCATACAGGCTGTAGGCGGACTTAAGAATCTGCAAAAAGTAGAATGCAGAAGTAATAACATACATACGTATAGTTATTTAGCTCATTTTATCGCAGACTTAATTAGCTATAGAAAATAAGTACATATGTCATATAATGTTTATAAACACAAGTGCATCGTTTGCTACTCAAATGAATAGAAGGTATTCTAAGCTCAGACAGGAGCAATAAAATCATGTATATTGTAAAGAAAACATGAATTAAGCAAAGCTCTTGAATATTGCTGTAGAGGATAAGATTTCTAGGCAATGCAGCGATGTCTTCTTAATTATGCTGGCATATAAGTCCAAATGGAGTCCACAGAATAGAGAGATTTAGTGCTAGCCGTCATGAGGCCAATATTTTGCTAGAAACCTATGCGCTATGTTAATCGACTCCCATAAACATCCCGCTTCTGTTATGTTGGCGAGAGTTTAGAATATTCCTTACGCTCCCAGACTAGAGAAAACATATAGAAAACAAGTAACTGTATTGTATAATGTAAAGATTATGTAGTTATCTATTAATCATTTGATGCGATTAGACGCTTCGCCACTGCGCATCATTATGAAAGCTTAGGATGTGCTGCTAGATCTAATTCGTAAGGTCTGTCAAAGTTAACACTATGTATAATTGTACCAAATCAATAACCAACTCGTTCGCTACCTAGAAGATCACTCTCTCATCAGTGATCGTCAGTATAGCTTCAGACCGAAACGATCAACGGGTGATCTTCTAGCGAGCGAACTCACCTTTGGGGTGAGGCGATGGACAGGCATGGGAAGTCGTTGGCTATAAGTCTCGACAACTCCAAAGCCTTTGATAGAGTCTGGCATCATGCGCTTCTTTCCAAGCTTCCAGTCTACGGCTTGCCGCCTCGATTGTGCAACTGGGTTGCCAGCTTCCTGCATGAGCGCCGTATCCGAGTCCTTTGTGACGGTAAGTCTTCGAAGTTTCTCCAGGTGAATGCTGGTGTGCCTCAGGGGTCCGTGTTATCGCCCACGCTTTTTCTTCTGCATATCAATGATATGCTCACTTTTGGGGTCATACATTGCTATGCAGATGACAGTACTGTACATGGACGATATCTCGGACACCGTGCGGCTAAGCAAGCCGATACAGAGGAGTATAGGCGAATACTTGTTGCTGAGCTTGACTGGGTTCTAAATTGCATCTCGCATTGGGGTGATGAGAACCTGGTCGAGTTCAACGCATGCGCATTCTCAGCTAAGGTATCTCCATTCCTTCCCCATCCCTCTCTTCTGGACACTCCACTACCGATTCAAATCAGCCTCAATATAGGGTGTCATCAAATCCGTATCTCGGCAACTCGGAGTCCTGAACAAGGTGAGGAGGATTTTCATGCCGGAGCAGTTGTGTCTGTTATACAAGACCCAGGTTCGCTCCTGGAATACTGCTCTCACCCTTGGAATGGCTCCGCTCAGTACTTATTGGATGCCCTCGATAGGTTGCAGCGGCGTGCTGTCCGTATCATTGGGGATCCAGAGGCCACAAAGACTCTGCAATTACGCAGAGACATGGCCTCAGTGGCTGTCTTCTGTCGCATTTATCACGCTGAGTGCTCCGAAAAGCTCTTTCAACTAATCCCACCCTCTCCTTTCCTATCCCGAACGACACGTGCTGGGTTAAGGTGCTACTCTTACACGGTAGAACAGATACCGTCACGCACCAAACGGTTCGGCGCCTCTTATCTCTGCCGAACCATTAAGATGTGGAACTCTTTACCAGCCCACGTGTTTCCCTCCACTTATGATACTGGGTCCTTTAAGCGGGGCGTGAAAAAGCTTTCCTCAAGGCCGTCAAGGTGAGGGCCATCATGCCATAATGCCATGCTGGCTGCTGGAATGATGGCCATCACTATGGGCCTTCACTGACTGCTTAACATCAGGCAGCATGGAGTAAATTTGTTAGGCAGTAATAAAAAAAAAACAATATGTAAAAGAAAAATCCCACAGGAGTAATAATTCAATCTCTCTTGACACAGTGTTAAGTGGCGCGACGGCCGCTTAAACCTTTACATCATCATCGTCCCAGAGTTATCCCAGTTTCAACCCGGAGTCCGCTTTCTAGTGTAACCAGATTTGGCTGAATATTAGCTTTTCCACGGAGCGACTGCCTTTCTGACCCCCGCAACCCGAAGAGATAGCGATATCCCATGGTTTAGACTAGTGTCAGTTTATTTTAGAGGTACTGACGCCCTATAACCACTGCCAAAGATCTTCATGATAGCCGGGATAGACAGCTTAACGTGCTTTCTGAGGCACGAGACAAGTGATAATTAACAATTCAATACGCACATAACTCCGAAAAGTCTTCTGCATGGCAGTCGGTTGGTATCTCTAGTGGAGATCTATCTCTAGGCCTATCGCCGCTTAAACTACTACATCATACGTATAATAAAGAATTGTATTACTCCTCTATTTAATTATATATCTCATGGTGGCTAATCTTGCATGCATAATTCGATTGGAGTCGATGCCAGCTTCGATGGGTGTTCATTGTGTCCGTTGGTTGTATGTTTGTAAAGTCCCCTGCGACACGGGATTTATTCCTAGTACATTGTCTTTTAAAAAAAGAAAGAAAGAAGAAGAAAGAGCTTCGATTAGCAGTTTTGTGAAGATCCTTCTACTAACCTCGTATTGTACAGAGTTGCCAAAATAGCAGTAAAGAAATACTTGAGTTGAGAAGATCAGCACCAATACACTCTGGAACATAAACGGCACGGATCCTACTGCCACCTGGAAAACATAAAAGACATAACGACTTTGAAGAAGAAGACGACACTTTATATAAAAATAATACTGGCCAGCACCAAGTATTGAAAAAAAATGACTTTTCTTGAAGTAGCTTCACGTAGGACTGAAAGTGGAATCTTTAAGTTACCACTTTAAATTTAAATTTCACTTTGTTTATAGGCAAGGTTATTACTTAAGTGAATAAAGGATCTTGACTTTGAGGAAGCGGCGAAAATCTCATGGAAAATCTTTTGAATCGCCAAGTTGCACTGTTAGAAGAGTATCCTTATACAACGACTGATAGAGATAAATCATGATATTACTCCTTAGAGAGAAACAATGTTGGTACATAAGCATAATTTATTACTTACAGAGCTCATTCTATACACCACCATACACAGTGTTATAGAAGATGTGACGAATTGAAAAGACATGGCCGGATTGAATATTGCATTTATTTCTTTCGTGTACCTGCAGGACAAATAAATAGCTATTAATTTTATTCAAGGCGCTTAGAGAAGTTTAATGTCATTGCCTAGTAAATATTTATACAAAATACCTAAGGAAGTCGACATCGTGTGTTAAATTTGGGCCATTTGTGAAGTCTTGTAGCATAATCATGAATTTAATTCTAACTATATTTGACCATTCTGGTTTCATAATTTATGCCTTTTTGATCGATATAACGAGGAAAGTTTAATGATTGCTAATGAAGCTAATTTTGAAATCAATTTATTTACAGTTACTTACATTTACGAAATTTTATGGTTATATCGTACCCGACTATTTATCATTCTCAATATCATGAAGGATTTGAAGACAAAGAAAGCTTACCTAAATCATAATTTATACACTAAGAATAAAAATGTAGGTGTTTTCATTCATAAGACTCAGAATAAAAGTACAGTTCATGTTTTGCGTTATCAGCTGTAAGCAATCAGTAATTCAATTTGTTTTACTGCTACCGCTGCTCATTTTACCCTAAGGAAATACCTGCGCCAACATAACTTACCAAGCTAACTGATCAAACCGCTGCACATAATATACAAATCGCCCCTTCAACTCTGCGTCAGTCACATCCCTATATTGGCAGATCTCGCTCGCATCGTCAGTATCGAACAAATGCTCCAGATTGTGCTTTATTATCTTCAATTGGACTTCCGCCTGCGCGTAGTATGTGGACACAAGACAGTCGAAAGATATGTGGCCCAACCCCACCCAGAACATTGGGGCCCCCTCCAATGCTACTGATATAGAGAATCTGTTGACAAAGCAATTGTATGTATCTATAAGCATTACTAACTATTAAGTTTAGTGCGCGTTTCAAGAAAATTTTCATACATACATACATAGACTCACGCCTATTTCCCGGAGGGGTAGGCAGAGACTACGGAACGCCATTTGCAACGATCCTGACATATCACTCTTGCTTCATTCACTCCCATCAGATTCCTCATGCATGCTCTTCTGTTCAGGGTACTTCTCACCTGTCCTGTTTTTAGGATGTCTCCAATCTGGTCAGAGAACGTCCGCCTAGGTCTTCCCCTTCGTCCTGTCCCTTCCACACTTGCTTTATATATCTGCTTGGTCAGTCTTTCGTCATCCATCCTCTCCACGTGCCCAAACCATCTTAGCATACCTTTCTCGATGCTTGTCACTATATCTTCTTTTACCCCACAACACTCTCTTATTACACAATTCTTTATTCTGTCAGTCAGAGAAACACCACACATACTTCTCAGTGCTCTCATTTCTACAGCATTTATTCTACTTTCATGACTCTTCTGCCATACCCAACTATCATTACCATACATAAGAGTAGGTACTAACACCCCTCTATGCACAGCCAAACGTGCCTTTTTGGACACGTTTTGGCTATTCATAAACGCCTTCAGAGCTCCATTCACTCTATTACCTGCATTGACTCTTCTTTCAATATCTTCTACATTCTTACCATCTCTTGTAAACAGCGTACCTAAATATACAAACTCATTCACTTGCTCCACTCGCTGTCCATCGATCATAATATTACAAGCTGTAACGCATTCCTCCTTTTCAAACACCATAACTTTCGTTTTACTTACATTCACTTTCATTCCTTTCCTCTCTAACGCACCATGCATGATTGTTACCATCTTCTGCAACTCCTCCGCTGAAGACGCAAGCATAACCTGGTCATCAGCATAAAGGAGGCATTTGACAAGTAACTCATTCATCCTGAATCCACAATCACTATGTTTCAAATCTTGCAAACAACTGTCCATGAAGAGGTTGAACAGCCACGGCGACGCTACACATCCCTGTCTAACACCTGTTTTGACGGTAAACCAGTCAGTGTATGCCCCGTTTATCCTCACTCAAGCTCTAGAATCCTCAAAAAGGGATTTCAGAACTCGTCTGAGGCTGCTGTTCACCCCATACATCGACAGTACCGACCACATTTCATTCCTCACCACTTTATCGTAAGCCTTTTCCAAATCCACGAATGCGCAGTAGACCTTTCGACCTTTGGCCAAAAATTTCTCGGCTATGCATCGCAAGGAAAAGACTTGATCCGTACACTCCATACCCTTTCGGAACCCCGCTTGTACATCCCATATTTTCTTGTCGGTTACTTTCATAACTCTTTCAATCAGTACCTTCGCATACAATTTGCCAACAATGCTGAGAAGGCTAATGCCTCTATAGTTTTTGCAGTCTTGTTGCGAGCCTTTTCCTTTATAAAGAGGCACAACTACTGCTGTGGCCCAGTCATCAGGTACCCGGCCGGTGCTCCAGCACAAGCTAAATAAACGCTGCAGCTGACTAACTATGATGCCCTGTCCAGCCTTCAGCATTTCGACTGTAATCCTATCATACCCTGCAGCCTTACCTAATTTCATACTGGCCAGTGCCTTCAAAATCTCATCCACGCCAATATGGCTTTCATCATTGCTATCATTATCATTCATTTCACCTGTTGATGTCTCTGTCGTCGTTCTTTCAAATAATCCTTCAAAATACTCTTTCCATCTCTTCAGCACACACGATTCACCATTCAGTATCTTTCCATTCTTGTCTCTGATTGCTGTGTATTCTGAGGATTGAGTTTTTCCTCGAACTGCACAAACGGATTTCCAGAAAAACTTAATGTTTCTCCGAAAGTCGTCAGATAATCTACTATCAAACTCATCTTTCTTTTCCGCTTTTTTCCTTTTAACTATTTCTTTCACTATTATTTAACACCTAACAAACTCCTTTCTTGCTTCATCTATGTCATCACTCGTTGCCTTTCCCATTCTTTCATTTGCTCTGGGCAGCCAACCAATCTAACCACGCTTTCTTCTTCTCTGATACTGCTGATTGTACATCCTTGTCCCACCATGTATTCTTAACCTTTCGTAGTTTCCTTCTCTTGATCACACCACATACTTCCGACGCTACACATACTACATCTTCTTTGAAGGAATGCCATAATTCTTCCATATCATTTATGCCATCGAACCTCTCAAATCTTGCTATCAATCTTCTTTTATACTCATCTTTCACATCTTTTTCTTTCAGATTTTCTACTTTTATTCTTTCCAAGACCCTCTCTTGATTATTTTCTCGGTGTCGCCATCCTCTAAAGAGCCCACTTATCCGGCTTAACACCAAAAAGTGGTCTATATGGATGCCGATCCCTCGAAACACTCTCGTATCCAACACATTCTTTCTCAGTCGTTCATCTACTATTACAAAATCAATCATACTTCTTCTAATATTTTTCGCCTCACGTGTATACAAATGTATCCTTTTGTGATCAAACATGGTGTTTGTCACACAAAGGCTCCACTCCAAACAAACCTCAAGCAGTTCTTTTCCATTTTCGTTCACACTCTTATCACCGAATCCACCTAAAACCCTTTCAAATCCATCTCGCTTTACTCCCACCCATCCATTGAAATCACCTAACAAAATCAATCTTTCATTATCCTTACAGGTCCTCAGAATCTCTCTTAAACTCTCCCAAAACTCCTGCCTTTCGTCTTTTTCTTGTTGTGACATACCCATTACTATATTGACCGGGGCGTAAACCCCTACAATAAGAAGACGAGTAAGTCCTACTTTCATTCTCATCCATAGTAGCCTTGCATTTACACATTCAAACTCTTTACCGCACTCATTCATTTGCGCAGACAGTACTAAACCAACTCCCTTGCAGGCTCTGGTGGTACTATCTACTCCTTTAAAGAATTATTAATATCTGTCCTCATAGCGTTCCCACGAGTAATAGGGATTTAAAATGTCCATCCCCGCAGAGCCCTGTACGGAGGTAAGATGGAATCCTAACTGTGCCCTGTGACCACCAACACAGGCACCATCCGTTTGAGACCAGCTTGCCCTCTGGCCACGAATCCCTCGGCACGGGTCGGTTGACATCTTAGATCGGGGTTTTGTGTCGGATATGCTCCCTGAAAGTTGGTTTAATTTCGGAGTTTTCCTTCTCCTAGACAGGTTACCAACCAAGGCTAACGAGGCCCATCTCCCCGAACGTTTGGTTTAATTTCGGAGTTTTCCTTCTCCTAGACAGGTTGCCAACCAAGGCTAACGAGGCCCATCTCCCCGAAAAATTTTGCATACACATGCAATTATTTTAAGGTGCTTCCTTACTGTTAGTATTCGTCTGTTATCTGACATTAAAGATTTTTATTTTAAACATTACGTTATAATATTGCCACTCTGAGTGATTAGCATTCACTTGGAATGAAACATGTCGAACTCGATTTTGAGTATTTAGTTTATTGAAATTAAACTACAGTTTATGGATTTTATCGCGTTATATTGGCTTCACTGGTTATTTGTTATTACATTTAAACCGAAAGATCTAGAAACTACATTTTATTTATACGTGAAGCTATTGAAATTAAAAAACATCCTAATTTCAATAGGGAAGATGGTTGGAATGTTCCTCCAGCTTGGGACCCTGTTATCAGGCTAATGAAACCCAAGAAGGACAAAGTCACCAGAAGACATCAAGACACAGTGAGCACATTCTGCGTAGATAGTAACACCAATAGTTGAAAAATGTTCAGGTACTTTGAGATAACTTATAAATTCAAGACAAAGACAAATATCACCTCAGTCTGCCGTGAACACGAATCCTGTAAAGAATTCGAAGCGTCGGCTAGTAATAATAAAAATGTAGTTTCTAGATCTTTCGGTTTAAATGTAATAACAAATAACCAGTGAAACCAATATAACGCGATAAAATCCGTAAACTGTAGTTTAATTTCAATGTGTAACATTCGCGTAAACCCAAGAAAATATTATATTTAGTTTATTTCGTAAGTGTGCCGAGCGCGGATAAGCTTGATTAGATGTTGTAATTTACGTACGAAAAAACCGTATTATATCAACCATTTGTAAAGAGGCGAAAGTAGGTTTAAGCGATCACCACTCCACTTAGCACTGCACTGAGTCTTCGTTTGGTTTGATTCCTACACGGGATAAAACTTTGTGCGATTGACAAACCTTTGTTAAATGGTGATGGGAACATAGTTCGGGAGATTTTTAAGGGGTGCGTTCAACAAAGTTTACACTAGAACGCGACAAAATATTGTGAAACTACAAATATAAACAAGTTACGTATTGTAATTCATATAGTTTGCATAGGGTTCCCACCAAGAACTTAGGGTCCCAATCCAACCTCACCTGCAAGTGGTGCACCTGCCGATCAACGGACGAGGCTCTGGCAAACAAAATAATATATCCCGATAAGCGGCAATAGGCTCACCACCTATTACGTGGGACCAAAACACTGGCGAAAAGTGGGCGTTTAATATGCCTCTGCCTACCCCTTCGGGGAAACAGGCGTGAGTCTATGTATGTATGTATGTTAGCCCCCCTACATAATTGTAATCGCTCACAGTAATATAATTATAGTTACTGTAGAACCATTAATGGTTAATACTTACGTGCTCCAAGTATCCGTAGCAAAGGGTACATAAGAAGGCACAACCGCGGTTGGGTCCTGATATCTTCGCATGAAGTGCGAGGTCGGCCAAAACAGCGCAGATACAGAAACACCAATCAGTATTAACTTCATCAAACGGTGCATAGCTGTTTGATTGTTTAGTAGGAGCTCTGCGTCTTTCTCACTTTTAGCGCTGAATATAGGTTCTGAAAACAATAGGTAAGTTGTGTTATCAAGATTAGAAATAGAATGATGTATTACTAGATGATGCACATTTTTAAATTTAACTTTTTCTGTCCGATCCCGTGGAAATGTCGGAAAATCCCTTTTTAGAGCAACCCTACAGTCCCCTAGGAATATACATGCCAAATTTAACCTTCTTGCACTTTGGTTGTGGCTTGTTGACTAGTCATTCAGTAACGCAAAAAAAAATATAGGTTCTATATATTACAAATTAATAAATCATATAGATTGGCAATACATTTATTGATGATACCTACTACAAGAATAAGAAGAATTGAGCTATGTTAAAAACTTGTTTGACTTTGTATGATACGCTACTATTTTGTTGTATTTAGTCAGAAACTTTGATTAAACATAAAATTATAAATATATGCTGGTGAGATTATTAATTACAATCAATCGGAAATATTGTGCCGTGGTAGAATAGATAAATAAATCATTTTTCTAAAGCAGTAAGAAGAAATCTTGCATCATCAATGTGATCTTAAAATATTAAACCAATAGGTATATACTAAGATCACCTAAACACGAAACGCGGATCCCGAGCTCCATGTGCTTTAGGCAACCGGGAGAGCGCTAAGATGACAATGACTTAGACTCGAAACAACTATTTGTGGACTACACAAAGTGTTGTCCATTGTGGGTAGCGAACCTACGGCAACAAAAATTTTTGATTAGAGTACCTTTTATTCCCCACCAACTTGGGCCAGGAATAGCCGAATAACTAGAATGAAAGCTGTTCGAGAATTTTCTTTTATTCCTAGATCAAACTGCATTAAGATGTGGTTGTTGTTCGCAGTCATGGATACGCTGCTGCTCCTTTGATTTTTGATCGCCAAAATTCTTTTCTACCTCTGATTTCTGTGTTGTATGACAAGAGCGTGTTGCAAGAATCAGACTTAACGGAAAAGTCTCATTTTGCCGTACATTTACTTGAATCGGGTCATACTTTAAATAGCGGACATTCATTTGACGTTATACACACTTGTCAAAAGGGTATTAGAATGTGCGTATTAGAACAATTAGAGATTTTAAAGCGGGACAAGCATACATTACTGAACGATCAAACCAACTTTAACGGGTCCCCATTGCTGAATATATTCGCATACCGTCATAATGACTCACATCAGTCGAGCAACGGAGGGGATTAGAAAGTACAATCGTTTATAAGATATGCCCACGTTAGGAAAGCGCTCAGTCGTTGCCTATCGTTCCTGAGGATGCCTCGTGCAGAGGCGAAACACGTGTCGAAGAATAGTCGGCGCATACAGCGGGATACTGCAAGTCAGGTATCTTCCTGGAACCCATACCATTCCTATATCCCATATCCTTTTAGAGGAGTTCGGTATTGTCAATTACACTTAAGTAAGAGCAGTCGACCAACGCATTAGACACCAATTCAGGCTGGAATTTTATCCAACCAACACATTTTCATCCTTGTAACATCTAGACAAGCCACTCCCTCAAAGGATATGACCCGGACGACACAATTCGTCTCACAAATAGCAAGCGATCATCCAGGACAAGTCAGATCTCCAGAGGGACATGACTCGGACGACAAGTTTCGTCAGATGACGCTAAGTAAATCACTGTGACAAGTCCACCAGACGGTGACTCGGACGACACAATTCGTCTTACAGATAGCAAGCGATCATCCAGGACAAGTCAGACCTCTAGAGGGAGCTAACTTGGACGACAAATTTCGTCAGATGACGCTAAGCAAGCCAATGTGACAAGTCCACCAGATGGTGACTCAGACGACACGTTTCGTCTACCTTCTGTGACGAGTGAAGTGTGCCCTCTAACTACTCAACGTGAAATAGTAAGGACGACACTTCTTCGCCCAGGATCAACCATTTGAACAGTTTATCACCATTATAGGAATGTTACAGTACAGTAACAATAGTTTGTACTATACCTGCCTATGGTAGTGGATTGTCCTGTTCCGTGTGCACTTTAACTTCATGAAGGACCTCCCATGTTTCAGGATCTGAGTGTACGCTCAGCTTGTCTGAGTTTGCAGTGACAGTGTGCGAGTCAGCCGAAGCAGTATCCGAGCACACGGTCAAGGTGTCGAGGCGGTCTAATGACTCGTTATCATTATTTGAGCACTAAGTATTGTCTACATCATCAGACGCCGTATCGGCCAAAGTTTCATTTAAAAGACTAGACGCAATTTTAAGTAATCCATCATGTCCCCATGGTACTGCGCGTATATTCGTGGGCACATTTAAGAGTACGATTGGAACCATCCACTATGCTTTTAAGGGTAGCGATCATTATTTAAAACTTCTGTTATCGCGAATGGACCCTAAATTTCCTATCCAACTTTGTTTGACTGCGTTCACAGTTTTTGATAAACATGTACCTAATCATCTTTAGAAAATGGTTTAATTTTTGCACGGCCACGATTGAATCTAACAGTTTCGGATTCAGCAGGATTCTGGATGTTTGTTGATGCATCCTCCCTAACCGAATCAATATCAAGGCGAACTTCGTTGTCTTTATCAGTGCAGCTTATCTTAGACATACCCGGCGAGTCGGAACGAATCCCGAACATAAGCTCTGATGGGGAATATTTAGTTACGGTAGATTTTGTTGTATTTAGAACAAACTGAATATTTCCTAGTTCATAGTTGATTGAATCAGGCGTTACTTGGCGGAACTCCATTGTAACCTAATGGAAGGAAAGAGAAACCCACCACGCACCCTCGAATTGACCACCCCAACTATTGCAATAGAAAAAGGTTGACAATACCGAACTCCTCTAAAAGGATATGGGATATAGGAATGGTATGGGTTCCAGGAAGATACCTGACTTGCAGTATCCCGCTGTATGCGCCGACTATTCTTCGACACGTGTTTCGCCTCTGCACGAGGCATCCTCAGGAACGATAGGCAACGACTGAGCGCTTTCCTATCGTGGGCATATCTTATAAACGATTGTACTTTCTAATCCCCTCCGTTGCTCGACTGATGTGAGTCATTATGACGGTATGCGAATATATTCAGCAATGGGGACCCGTTAAAGTTGGTTTGATCGTTCAGTAATGTATGCTTGTCCCACTTTAAAATCTCTAATTGTTCTAATACGCACATTCTAATACCCTTTTGACAAGTGTGTATAACGTCAAATGAATTTCCGCTATTTAAAGTATGACCCGATTCAAGTAAATGTTCGGCAAAATGAGACTTTTCCGTTAAGTCTGATTCTTGCAACACGCTCTTGTCATACAACACAGAAATCAGAAGTAGAAAAGAATTTTGGCGATCAAAAATGAAAGGAGCAGCAGCGTATCCATGACTGCGAACAACAACCACATCTTAATGCAGTTTGATCTAGGAATAAAAGAAAATTCTCGAACAGCATTCATTCTAGTCATTCGGCTATTCCTGGCCCAAGTTGGTGGGGAATAAAAGGTACTCTAATCAAAAATTTTAATGAAAATCACAATTAACTCTTTCTCTCGAAGCTGACATGTTGAACAACACGCATACTCGTTAAAATAATAGGAAACTCATTCAAATATTGCATTGTTCATACTCTGACATCCATCGGGTCTTCAACATCACGCTATGCAACCTCCATCCCGTTACACAACACCACTCGTATAACCATTTCGAGCGTTTAACAAAGTAATCTTAAACTAGGTTTGTTCAAGATGTTGCTTTGGTTTTCCTTAGCACATAGCAGACTATAAGAAAATTTTACTAGGCTGATACTCTAGATGTTAAGTTGACTTCCAAGGATCCAACCAGTATTTTCAACGTTAAAATTTTGTCATGGATAGTCTAAATACGAAGCTTATCCTAACCTAATCATTAGCGATACAGCAACGGACCTTTCGCGTTCAAGACAACGTTTGTGATACTATGATAAATGCAGTAATGGCTGCCTTGTTTGCGCGCCAACGGAGACTATGACAAGCACAATAGCTTCAGGGTAAACTAGGCTAACCAGAAAGGCACTTTGCCGGTCCAACCAACGCCAATGCATGGCTAAACATGCAGCCGCACAAATGGCTTATCCAGTTTATGCAAATCTACATCAACGGAAACGTGGGTACCACAAAATTATCACAACAACGACTAACAAAGTACCCAATTACCCATTTAATGAGAATAAGGTTAAGCATACAATCATCACTAACGATCACTGACCTAGTTCTACCTACAATGAAAATTAAAATCTCTGAAACTGATTAGCGTAACTCAATCATTAATAACTCAATCATTTTCTTCTACGTCTGATAATCGAGTTTAACAGCTTCTACTAAACCACTATCACTCCTAAACTTTAAATTGTAAAATTGAATTTATAAATTTTTACTAGTGGTGCCATTTAATAATCATGAGTAAGAAATATTTTAATGTGTCATGTTAAAAATTTATGCACACAGAGAAGCAAGTATAATTGCAATACCGAGATCGTCTGAACAACTCGGAATTACAAAGAATAACAGTGCCACTTTTTACTTAGGCTCTGATCACGTGTAAACAAAAACCGTTACGTATTGTCAACACCACGAGTCGATAAAATATAGTCGATATAATAATAAAAGCTACAAGCTATTCTACACAAAATCAGCACGGTCAGCCGCAATAGCTCCGCACAGTCTTACACTATGAACTTAGTATGTACGATTCGATTAGTCGAACAACTTTAGACGCGAATCTGCTATTTAGCGTCGCTCCCCTGCGAAGGACAGCCTAGACTGGAGTAGTTCTGGGTTTAGCAGAAAACCAACGTTCTAAAACCAATATTAGAGCTGCACTAGAGCAATAACTAACACGTTTCACTCAAACAAACGCTCACTCTCGTTACTATTACAATCCATAAAGTAAGACTGAGATAAATTAACCTATTTGCAGGCAAGCATATGATCACAAGGTGCGTGATCGCAAGCCACGCATTATTTACTAAGAAAAGAAAAAAAAATCGCTTTCATTTAACTGGAGTATCGAATCTGAAACCTCCGTCCGGTATCGACGCTATCACTAGGTCAGAGTGGTAGTCAGACAAACATATGCTAACAAAATACAGCAATGACTAAATCGTTCAATATTACCTACATATTTCTTTTTATCTTTCTTTCTTCTTTATGCTATTAAAAAGGAGATTATTCATGAGATCATGTCATGGGAAACACGACACCGTAAAAGTCAAATGGTTCCACATCTCAGTATCTCGTGTAGGAATCGAACCCACAATACTCGGTACGATGTGATAGCGATACCACCACAACGATTATGATATTTCCAAGGTTAAACGCGTAGTAGTATTCTGCTAACCAAGAATGTTTTACAACTACCGTCACTAAATTAAATTTGCAGTAGGTACCAATAAAAAAATCAAACAAAATACGCTCACCATGGTTGCAGTTGGAAGCTCAGCTGATTCACCAACATAGCGGCGTTAGCAGTCGCCGTCGCTCGCGCCTTGTGTGCACACTTCATTGCACAATGTCATCCCAGGAAACGGCACGGTAGATAGCCAGGTCAAAGCTCCTCCCTTCAAGGCCCGGCTGAGTGCGACCAGAAGCGGGGCACAATGCGGGTCTTGATCGTTCAATCACACGTCTGCAGTCGTCACCCAAGCACGTGCATCCACATCTTGTTGCTCAGGATCGAGGTCCGGTAACAAAGGCCATGTGACGATGTAGTAGGTATTTTCATGGCTTGAATCAGCGTCTTTTCTATTTTTCGTTTCAAGCGTCTTCATTTTGAAAACGTGGGTCGTTGTAGTCCCATCCCACTTCTGATGAAGAGCCTCGATGGCCTGAGGGCCCTTCACCAGGGTTCATCTTCTGCGAATTACAGAAATCACAGCGTAAATAGATAGTTATCGATTACTTCCACACGAAGTCAACTTAATTAAATTTTGAAATAGCGTGATGGCAAAGATCCAGAGCGAATCGTCACCGACGTGGTGCGCGGGCGGCGTCTCGTTCAAAAGTGATCTCAAGAAATCAAGATGGCCGCCCTCGCTACCATCGACAATGACGCTTAACTAGGTTGACATTGACAGTCCTGTCAACCTGATTTTGACGTAAACGCCGTCATATATTCGATTTGACGGGTACAAAGTTTGACGTTTTAGTTGTACTCGTATTTACTACCAAAACGTTGACAACATCAATGGCGAACGCACTGTGTGACGCAATGCTCTCTGATTGGTGTTCACTGTCACAAGAATAAATATATTTATTTTTAGTTTTAGAATAATTTTGTAGGCAGCGATAGTCTAGTGGAGATACCAACAGACTGCCATAAAGAGGGTAGGTATCGGGTTCGAATCCACGGCACGCACCACTGACTTTTCGGAGTTATGTGCGTATTCAATTGTTATTTATCGCTTGTATCGTGCCTCGGAGAGCACGTTAAGCCGTCGGTCTCGGCTGTCATAAAGATCTTTGACAGTCGTTATAGGGCGCCAATACCTCTAATATAAACTGACACTAGTCTAAACCGTGGAATATCGCTATCCCTTCGGGTTGCGGAGGTCAGGCAGGCAGTCGCTCCGTGGAAAAGCTAATATTCATAGGAAAAGCTAATATATTATTTTTTTAGTTTTAGAATCCTATAAAAATAACATTAATCGTACCTTTGTATAATAAATAATAAACTTTATTGGCAACTACAAATAATAACCTAAATACGATAACCGCTCAATGTAACCGCTCTAATTTGACATTTTCCGCTAAAGCATCACGCGGTCGTTATCTGACCACCCGCGAAGCAAGGCCACTTGCCGTGGTACCTTAAACCTAACCTTACGACTCGTCACTCGGGTGTTAATATTTGAAATGATGTTTTTATAAAAGAAGATTAAATAAGCTATGTAGTAATGTTTAAATGGTGACTGAATGACGGAATGTTTAGTTTATGCGACCCGCCGAACTTGATCCTATTGTAAACAATGTCGTCTATCGACGACCTACTCGCCATTTTGTTTGTCATGATAACAATATGGGTTAAAAATTGCTTACTTTTGATATTTTGTATACCTGGTGGTATAAGTTTTACAATAATATAAAATTATAGCAATGCTTGCTTAGAAAATTATTTAAAAGTCAGCATTTGGAATTTTGTATATTTCGCTGTCCTTGCATGTTGCGCGCGGGGCATAGTTATGGATTCAAAACATCATTGTAAACAAATTATATAATAATATTTGATATTTTTATGTTTTAATTGTTAATGAACTAATGAATTATAAAATAACAGCAAAAAATTTACAAATATTGTGTAATAATTTATTTCAAGAGGCTATATTCATTAAATTTTCAGGATTTATTCCTAGTGCGGGAGTTGTCTTTTTTAAACACTAAACACACACTATATTACCGAAAAAACGGCACTATTTTTTTATTGAATAAAAATATATGTATAGATAAGGTTACATTTCTGCTATGAATTATTGTTTTATTATGAGTAATAATTAAACCTATCATATGATATATAATACTCCTATAATTCATGAGATATTCGCTTTCGAAAATTTTGGCGGGTATGGCGGTTATTTTTGGTGGGAAAAAGTAAACAATTGTGCAAAGTCCACTAAGAATAATTCTTATCGGATTCTTATCGGATATGGTTTTTTTTACTGGAAATCTAGTTGAAAAGAAACTTATCTATGTTTGAATCTGATATATAACAAGAAAATATGTTCGAAAAAATAAAATACGAAAATTGGCGGCAATTAACAATCATTTATATTTTTTATGTTTAAAATTAAAATGTTTCTTTGCATTATATTTATTTCCTCTGAAAGTAAATTAAATTACCTTTCTAACCGTGTACAATACATAATATGTACCTCTCATAATAAAAAACGACGAGAAATGTGAATATGTTAGAAATATAATAGAGCGCTCGAAAATGTCGGGAAAATATTATACCGGGCGCGCTTTATACCGCTCTTGCGTGGGCTTCAAGTATATTATTTGGTGTTAATTAATATAATTCGAAAGCTTATTTAATTACGCGTCTTTTGATATACAATATTACCTTAATAAATAGAAATGTCACCATTCTTTCAACGAAAATATTACGCGCCCGTACTTAGCTCGAAAGCCTAGCCTCGAAAGTGACCAAAATACATCTACGGGTGTCCTGAGATGCCTCGATGGTGGCCAAAATGCTTCGAGAGGATAAGTAATAAATTGGGACTCTCAATCAAATTGTATTCCGACATCCCCATTATTAAGTAAAATCAAATGTATATACCTTGTTTTACCTGGTATTTGTGTTACATGAATGATAGATAGTCATTTTATCATACTTAGTATAAGTAAATAATAAAAAAGGTGCATGTGAAAATTACATCTTCGAACAAATAATTTAATTGTTTAGTCCAGTCTAGAACGTGGATGTCTGTGGCAAACATTATCTACAGGTAGTCCGAGTGATACTCCATTATTATCTAATGTACGAGTAGCTGCGGCTCGAACCTCATACAGTATTGTCTAGATTATTGTATGTTATTGCATCATGCAGGTTTCATTATTTTATTCTCTCTATACAAACATACATTCTCTGAACATGTGATTTAGCATGGGATTAATATCGACATTATGTATTATAATAAAAGCATACATACGTGATTCCGCATATTATAATTCATTTTAACGGGTTGGTAAAGGTGTATTAGAACCAAAATGTAATGGGACTGTTATGTTAAATCTTTATCAATTAATATAATTATGGTGATTGAAATCGAACCCCATACTATTTGATTCGAGATTAAATATGAACATTGTGAACTTAAAAATACTGTGATCTTAAAAAAAAATACGTTTTTTCTCATTATTCTTTTTAGTTTTGAAACCATACGGATCCATGTCTCCTATATGTTTTTATGAGTCTCTATCACCGTGATTCCGCATATTATAATTCATTTTAACCCTTTATAGGACGGCCCATACAAAATGGCCAGTAAACTGGACAGTCACTTTAAGGTCGATAATTCAAAGATTTTTATAGTAATGTTGAATCTTATGATAATATACGATTCCTAATGAAACACACCGGCTTTTTAACTAACCAGCATTTTAAAACGTCACATGCGGTAAAAATTTCGCGCCAATTTTTTCGGTGACCTGTAAACTGGCCACTGTGCATACCCGCGCTAGTATTTGCTGCCATTGCAAGCAAACGTCACATATTTATAAGTGCAGTGCAAAGAAGAAATACGTCGTCGTACCAAAAGTAAGTAAAACGATTGTATTATAGTATATACTTTATTATTGTGTGCAAATAGAACCGAATATAGTAAAATAAAGCACTTTAGCAATCAAAAACAGACCGGTGTGTTGTAAAAACCTCACCTAGAAATGACACATATGAGTTGGAGGTTGTCTTATAAGTATATATTTTGATTAATACATTTAATTTATATCATTTTACACGAAGTATATAGTCTTTTTCTTGGATGTCTTATCATAATTAGTACAAATATACGGGTTCGCTAGTTATAACCGAATATCGTAATTGTTTAGGTATTTTTCATGGTGAATTATGTCGATTTGTAGATTCCTGTAATATTTTTGACTATATTCAGTTTACATTCTCGTTTTATTCATTTCATTTTAGAAATAACTTTCGATACCAAGATCTAGAAATGATGTCTCAAGAAGAATGGGCAGAAATTATGGCCATTACTGATGAGCAGGCCATCCATTCTGATATTGGTGGTGATTCCGACGCTGATGACTGTCTTGACGACGTTGTGGTAAAGGTGTATTAGAACCAAAATGTAATGGGACTGTTATGTTAAATCTTTATCAATTAATATAATTATGGTGATTGAAATCGAACCCCATACTATTTGATTCGAGATTAAATACGAACATTGTGAACTTATAAACACTGTGATCTTATCTTTTTAGTTTTGTAACCATACGGATCCATGTCTCCTATATGTTTTTATGAGTCTCTATCACCAGTTGTTGGGTGTCAGGATATTTTAGTGCACTGACTCTAAACATGTCTGAGAAAGATCGCCAAAACATCCAGAATCCATATCTTACGTGGTTTCTAAGTCACGGCAGGGTGGGACTTTCCTGCTTACTTGCTGATCGAAAGATTGGCGATCGGGAGATGCCCATTTGCCATGACACTCTTAACATTATTTTATGAGTGTGTGTATGTAATTCGCTGTCGGGTTCGGTAGATTCAACTACCCATCGAAATATTGAAGCTGGATAAAATAAATGGTGCCGTGTGGTTGACGGCATAGAATACAAGTGTCACCACCCCCTATCTTCCCGTGGGTGTCGTAAGAGGCGACTACGGGATAACACGATGCAAATACCATCTTTGCGTAGAGACGAAAAACTCGACATCAAACCCTATACGACTGCCTCGTTGGTTTCGCGGCGTAAATGCGCGCGTGAGATCGGGAGGTCCCGGGTTCGATTCCTGGGTTGGGCAGTGTTATTGGGTTTTTCTGTCATGAAATTCTCAGTAGCAGCACGGAGTCTGGAAATGTGCCCGGTACGGCAATAGGCTCGCCACTTATTACGTGGGACTAAAGAATATCTGGCGAAAAGTGGGTGTAGAAATACACCTCTGCCTACCCCTTCGGGGACAAAAAGGCGTGACGTTATGTATGGATAAAATAAATACATTAAAATTAGTAATAAATGATATGTAAAGTCCGGTTGTCTTTTATAAGCTGTACAGTAAAATAAACGGGCTACAACAATAACAGTGTATTTTTCTTTAATTAACGTTAAAGAGTCGTTGGTCCCAAACTAAAATCAGCACTGTAGTTAAAATAACACGATCCCTGATGGAATAACGTTCGTGGAATTGGTCGAGTATTATTTTTTATGTTTGAATGTGATATTTGAATAATTACGTGGCGGTTCTTAATTAAATGTAAATATAAAATGTGGTATATAGCAATTAAATATTGTATCACTAATTGTAGCACTAAAGCCACATTATGCTTGAGTATTATATATATTTTTTGCCTCTCACCTATTGTGATGCTTTCTGGCAACCAACGCATTTTATAATTAGGGTGGTAGCATGACGCCAATATTGCTCCATTTATTTCGGGAGACAGCTTAAAAAACTTATCAAATCTTTTTTCCAAGCTCTCTTTTAGCTGTGGTGAGTGTTAAATGCCTCAAGTTGCTATCCTGCAGTCTATCTAATCTGGTTCTTACAGACATTAAAGTAGGTAGAAGCTTGCCGTAGTAACAATTGTTGCCCTGAATGTAATCTAGAGCTGTAGCGAATGGTTTCAATACTTTAAAAAAATCCTCCAAGTAATCTAGTTCTTTGGCAGATAAACTGTTACTGTTATCTAACTGATCAAATAGGTAATAGGCTGCAGAATCATAAAGAGAGTTCCATCTTGTGGGACAGGAATATATTAACTGATGTCCAAGACAATCTTTTATAACTTCAGCTGATTGGGGTCTTCTGAACATATTCCATAACAAAGTACATTTAGCAATTGCTGAATAGGGAACCCCGCTTACACAAGAAGTATTCATATCAGAGTGGTCAAAAAACTTAATGTGTGACTGGCACTTACACTCTCGCCTCGACCTCACGAATGTATTTCGAAAATGTAGTTTGAACCTCAAGTATTTGAAATAGGTACCTACTAATAACAAATGACCTCCGCTTCAGGTATTTGAAATACGAATTACAAATTACATTTTAGGAAAGTAAATAAAATATATATTTTTTTTATAGCCTGTATCCCCGAAGGGGTAGGCAGAGATGTAATATTACACCCACATTTCGCCACGAATTTTTAGCTCCAACGTAATAGGGGGCGAGGCTTTTGCAGTACCGGGCACATTCCCAGATTCCGTGCTGCTACTGAGAATTTCCTAACAGAAAAACACAATAACTTTGCCCGCCCCGTAATTGAACCCGAGACCTCCCAATCCCACGCGCACATATATGCCGCGAGACCAACGAGGCAGTCTGTCCATTCCTTTTTGAAGTTTCAAGAATTTTCTAATTTTTATTCGAAATATTTAAATAATATTATGATGATACTGGCGCTGCTGCTGCATCGGCGGAAACCCTCAAACGGCGCAAATACGGAAACCTCTAGTTATAACCGAATATCGTAATTGTTTAGGTATTTTTCATGGTGAATTATGTCGATTTGTAGATTCCTGTAATATTTTTGACTATATTCAGTTTACATTCTCGTTTTATTCATTTCATTTTAGAAATAACTTTCGATACCAAGATCTAGAAATGATGTCTGAAGAAGAATGGGCAGAAATTATGGCCATTACTGATGAGCAGGCCATCCATTCTGATATTGGTGGGGATTCCGACGCTGATGACTGTCTTGACGACGTTGTGGTAAAGGTGTATTAGAACCAAAATGTAATGGGACTGTTATGTTAAATCTTTATCAATTAATATAATTATGGTGATTGAAATCGAACCCCATACTATTTGATTCGAGATTAAATATGAACATTGTGAACTTATAAACACTGTGATCTTATAAAAAAATACGTTTTTTTTTCATTATTCTTTTTAGTTTTGTAACCATACGGATCCATGTCTCCTATATGTTTTTATGAGTCTCTATCACCAGTTGTTGGGTGTCAGGATATTTTAGTGCACTGAATCTAAACATGTCTGAGAAAGATCGCCAAAACATCCAGAATCCATATCTTACGTGGTTTCTAAGTCACGGCAGGGTGGGACTTTTGAAGACCTGCTTACTTGCTGATCGAAAGATTGGCGATCGGGAGATGCCCATTTGCCATGACACTCTTAACATTATTTTATGAGTGTGTGTATGTAATTCGCTGTCGGGTTCGGTAGATTCAACTACCCATCGAAATATTGAAGCTGGATAAAATAAATACATTAAAATTAGTAATAAATGATATGTAAAGTCCGGTTGTCTTTTATAAGCTGTACATTAAAATAAACGGGCTACAACAATAACAGTGTATTTTTCTTTAATTTACGTTAAAGAGTCGTTGGTCCCAAACTAAAATCAGCACTGTAGTTAAAATAACACGATCCCTGATGGAATAACGTTCGTGGAATTGGTCGAGTATTATTTTTTATGTTTGAATGTGATATTTGAATAATTACGTGGCGGTTCTTAATTAAATGTAAATATAAAATGTGGTATATAGCAATTAAATATTGTATCACTAATTGTAGCACTAAAGCCACATTATGCTTGAGTATTATATATATTTTTTGCCTCTCACCTGTTGTGATGCTTTCTGGCAACCAACGCATTTTATAATTAGGGTGGTAGCATGACGCCAATATTGCTCCATTTATTTCGGGAGACAGCTTAAAAAACTTATCAAATCTTTTTTCCAAGCTCTCTTTTAGCTGTGGTGAGTGTTAAATGCCTCAAGTTGCTATCCTGCAGTCTATCTAATCTGGTTCTTACAGACATTAAAGTAGGTAGAAGCTTGCCGTAGTAACAATTGTTGCCCTGAATGTAATCTAGAGCTGTAGCGAATGGTTTCAATACTTTAAAAAAATCCTCCAAGTAATCTAGTTCTTTGGCAGATAAACTGTTACTGTTATCTAACTGATCAAATAGGTAATAGGCTGCAGAATCATAAAGAGAGTTCCATCTTGTGGGACAGGAATATATTAACTGATGTCCAAGACAATCTTTTATAACTTCAGCTGATTTGGGTCTTCTGAACATATTCCATAACAAAGTACATTTAGCAATTGCTGAATAGGGAACCCCGCTTACACAAGAAGTATTCATATCAGAGTGGTCAAAAAACTTAATGTGTGACTGGCACTTACACTCTCGCCTCGACCTCACGAATGTATTTCGAAAATGTAGTTTGAACCTCAAGTATTTGAAATAGGTACCTACTAATAACAAATGACCTCCGCTTCAGGTATTTGAAATACGAATTACAAATTACATTTTAGGAAAGTAAATAAAATATATTTTTTTTTATAGCCTGTATCCCCGAAGGGGTAGGCAGAGATGAAATGTTACACCCACATTTCGCCACGAATTTTTAGCTCCAACGTAATAGGGGGCGAGGCTTTTGCAGTACCGGGCACATTCCCAGACTCCGTGCTGCTACTGAGAATTTCCTAACAGAAAAACACAATAACTTTGCCCGCCCCGTAATTGAGCCCGAGACCTCCCAGTCCCACGCGCACATATATGCCGCGAGACCAACGAGGCAGTTTGTCAATTCCTTTTTGAAGTTTCAAGAATTTTCTAATTTTTATTCGAAATATTTAAATAATATTATGATGATACTGGCGCTGCTGCTGCATCGGCGGAAACCCTCAAACGGCGCAAATACGGAAACCTAGCTGGTAATTACGTTTTTGTGACGTTTGGGGTCGAAACGCTGGGGCCGAGACCTCGCAATCCCACACGCACATTTATGCCGCGAGACCAACGAGGCAGTTCTAGTAATACAATTACCAAATACGTATTTGTATTTCAAATACAAGTAATTCAACTACTGCTCAACCTTGTATATGCCAGTGACAGTCTGGCCCTACCTAAATTCTAGGGTTCTTGAGTAGTAGAGTTGCACAGATTAGAGCACTATATTTTATATTTTACGCAACGATATTTTTATATTTTACAACAACATTTAAAAATAATATCTTTCACAATCAAAATTTAATTATTTAGTGCTTTAAAAAAATGTAGAATAATTTAATCATGCAATTGTTTAATGCGATACTTGCCGTCATATCTTTGAAGTTCTGAAATTGACTTTTGCATAGACATCCATCCAACATGACACGAGGTATCTCTTGTGCTTGTTCAAGGTACATTCATACCAGCTGTTTGTCACTACGGCAGCCGTATAGTGTACCTGACAACGCGGTAACACAAATAATAGCCATCTCTCATGTCCGTGGCATAATTGTCAACGTGTTGTGTCCCGTGTAGATACACCGACGTTGCCGATTGGATTGGTACGTGTTCACTGGTTGCTCATCCTCTTTACTTAATCCATCAGTGCCTTTACGATATATGAAGTGATGGGTTATTCGGAGTCAGGCACACGGTTTGTTAAGCCAAGCAGAAAATCAAAGGGTTGAGCTGCGGCCGCAGTGATAAGTGACAGCGACTTCTATGAATAGAATAATAGTTTACCAGACACTTGGAACATACACCGTCGGGTGTGATATACCTACTTCTTTCCCTGCATCAACAACATTAGTGGTCCTCTCCAAGCTGAATTCATTGCAATAGATTTGTCTCATTATGATATCTTATGTATTAGAATTGCCCGCAGCTACGGCTGCATTTTTGTTTTAATTTGATCATTTCTTCCTCCCTTGGAAATTTCCCGGTTCCCAAAGAATATATATGCCTAATTTGAGCTTCCTGTGCCTAATAGTTTTAGCTGTAGCTTGTCTGTCAGTTAGTCAGTAACGCAAGTATTTTATATATACAGAAGCTTGCGACAAAGTCAAGGCTAAGGCTTCCTTACAACCAGGTGTAATATATAGTTGTTCTACTAATGAACCCGACATACAAAATCCTAAAAAACCCAAAAACTTGTTTAAACTTAGTGGAGCCAGGACTGCAATGCAAGGCTCTTGGGTCGTAGCCGGGAAATGGCTGGGATCATCATAATACAGTTTTTAAACGTCACTGACTGTAGGTGTTAGATCCAATAGATCCAAGAAAAATAATTTAATCGAGAAAACATTTCATACATTCTTTTTTAAATAGAAGTGGTTTCAAATCAACAGTCTTACACCAAACACTAAACCAAAGCCTTCAGCCTACAGTTTAACAATTAGCTACGTTGTCATCAACAATCAGGTACGCCGTACTAATTACCTCTTGTAATGAGATTGGGTTACTATGTAACATTAATTATTAATTAGACGGTGCTACATACTTTCTGTATATGTATACTCATTACATACGCTATTAAGTAATCAACTCGCGGCCCATTGTGCTACAACTATGTTAATTGATTAATTTGTGAT
The DNA here is from genome assembly GCA_944739405.2 of Euclidia mi. Taxonomy (NCBI): domain Eukaryota; kingdom Metazoa; phylum Arthropoda; class Insecta; order Lepidoptera; family Erebidae; genus Euclidia; species Euclidia mi. The sequence goes on along the minus strand of OX123188.2, from coordinate 28,502,963 downwards.
ATTGGATTGTGATGTCGGATATCAATATGTGAGATTGCATCGGAGTTATGGGGGCTTTTGGAAATATTGCGATTGATCATTGATACTAGAATGTACTATTTTATGCCAAGGGCTGGGCAAAATACATGCTTTGCTTTAATTGAAATACAAATTACAAAATACTTTCACGCGTGTATTTAAAATACGAAATACAAAATACTTTTGAGTCGAGTATTTGAAGTATAAAATTCAAAATACTGTATTTTAACCAATTGCAATAAAATTAAAATACAAAATACATTTAAGTTTTTCAGCCCAACCTATTGATTGGTAAAAGAATTTCATTTTATGGATACTAGAAATGAGCAGTGAGCTAAAAGATATATCACATATAAAAAAACCGCAAATATAACTTTGTCGTTCATACTAACACCATGGAAAACAAAGTTATTTTTGATGGCGAAAAAGTTATAGAGATATTTGATTAGGTGAATTTAATGGGTATGTTAAGTGGATGCCTCTATTATGGAACCTTTCATGGGCGAGTTCGACTCGCACTTACTACTTATATTTAAGGGTCCTATAACAGCTTTAACCAGGGCTGGGCTAAGGTATTGGTAATATAAAAGCAAGATACAGTATTTTAGCTATTTTTAATTGAAAAACGAAATACATATTACATAAGCAATCTAGACCAGCATAACTAGGCTGAAAAGTAGAGAAAAACAAGATAAATTAATCAGTAAAACCAGAGTTACCTTTCATGAACACTAGATTTTTCAATGTACTGCCAGACAAGCAACAGTTGGAGAGTGAATAAAACCTGCTAAAGAAAACAATCTTTCTACAGGTCCTGATAAGCACAAACTTGTGTTAAATTGTATGAACACATTTTTAATATTTGGATAGCGCTCAAGAATTGAAAGCTCTTTGCTTCTGTCATTTAGGAAGCTGACCAGCTCTAACTCCATTTTACATATTTGTGGTTTATCACTTTCTCTGTTCTAGAAAACAATAAAATCATCATCTTCTTTAGTAGTGGTGCTACTCCTGCTGCTTCCAGGCATTATTTCATGTTTTTTGGAACTTGCCTCTAAGGTATGAATGGCAAGATTTTGAATTTTTTACCTCTCATCTGTTGTGATGCTTTCTGGCAACCAACACATTTTATAATTAGAGTGGTTGCATGACGCCAATATTGCTCCATTTATTTTAGGGGACAGCTTAAAAACTTATCAAATCTTTTTTCCAAGCTCTCTTTTAGCTGTGGTACATGAGAGTAAAATGCCTCAAGTTGCTACCCTGCAGTCTATCTAATCTGGTTCTTACAGACATTAAAGTAGGTAGAAGCTTGCCGTAGTAACAATTGTTGCCCTGAGTGTAATCTAGAGCTGTAGCGAATGGTTTCAATAATTCAATGAATTCCTTAAAGTATTCTAGTTCTATGGCAGAGAAACTGTTACTCTTATCTAACTGATCAAATAGGTAATTTAATTTTGATTTTTCATAAGCTGCGCTACAGAATCATAAAGAGAGTTCCATCTTGTGGGACAGGGATAATTATATTGACTGATGCCCAAGACAATCTTTTATAACTTCAGCTGATTTGGGTCTTCTAAACATATTCCATAACAAAGTAGGTACATTTAGCAATGGCTGAATAGGGAACTCTGCTTACACTAGAAGCTTTGATGGAATTACTCATATCTGTAGTGGTCAAAAAACTGAATGTGTGACTGGCACTTACACTCTCGCCTCGAACTCTATATATCTATATATATATATATATATATATATATATATATATATATATATATATATATATATATATCTCTATTTTGAAAATGTATTTTGAAGCCTCATGTATTTGAAATACTAATTACAAAATACCTCGACGTCAGGTATTTGAAATACGAATTACAAATTACATTTGATGAAACTAATTGAAACACAAATACCAAATACGTATTTGTATTTCAAATCGGTATTTTAAATACAAGCAATTCAAATACTGCTCAACCCTGTATATGCCAGTGACAGTCTGGACCAGGAGTAGGCAAATGTCGGGTCCTTGAGTAGTAGAGTTGCACAGATTTGAGCACGAATAGTTCACCTCATAAGATAATTTCTATATTTTACAACTAGCCGTTTCCCGCAGTTTCACACGCGTCCTGAGGGAACTACTTCGCGTACCTGAAAACCCCAAATATCTTTCGGACCAAATTTTTTTCTAAAATAAAATGAACCCTATTTTACTCGCAGATTATGTAGCTTTCTAATGGTAAAAGAATTTTTAAAATCGGTCCAGTAGTTTTTGAGTTTATCCATTACAAACAAAAATACAAAGATTTCCTCTTTATAATATTAGTATAGACAACATTTAAAATTAACCTTATTTTTCACCTAAGCGCAAACCAGTCTACCAGCCAGACCAACTTATTTGTTATCACATTTACCTTCATCTTTTATGTAATACAATAATACAGCAGAATATTCTGAAAACTCACTTTTAGCAAAAAGCTATCCAATTAAAATAAATCGTAATCCACGACGTTAGAAGCTCTATTAAAATAACTAATCCGGCAATTTCAGTTACAACGTCAGTACTGTAATTGAAATCCATGAACAGGGGCCATTCCTCGTATGAGCCGGCCGTCGATAGAAAAACACAATAGGCCAGGCACAATAGCTCCATTGAATGGTCTTAAACGGTCGCAACCAAATGGAAATTTTAGAGCTCGCGAAACTATCCCCGATGTAACTCGACTTTTTCTGCATGTGGAATGCTATTTTTGGAATGTTTTCAATAAGTACGGTTGGTATTTATGTTGCTCCGTCAAATAATGTTTGTATTATGCACCTGTTGGACTTGCTGTAGATCCTCTATTCTTCTTATCTAGAATTTGTTTCTAGTAATAAATAGTTTATAAAATATTTAACAATAAGTTTGCACGATCAATAATATGAGTTACAACAGTCACAGAAAAAGGAATAATATCTGCTTAGCGTAAGGACAATAATATCAGTATGGGTGTCTTCTTACTATGGGAAAAGTTAGACTACCTCGACAGCCAAGTCAGTTTAAAGTGCACATGTAACTTCGAAAAGTCAGTACGCTGTGGGCTTGGCCTAATGTTAGTCTTCCTAAAAAGCTATCAGGAAAGAAATGACACGAATTATATCAGGTTTCATAGCAACCTAGCAACTCGCTTTCATACCAAATATGTAAGACATCATTCTATTGTATACATTGCAGTATCTGTACATATAGCGTAGCTGCAGCTCTAACAATAGGTTCCATGCATCACGTTCGTCCTGTATCAGATATCGGTTTGTCAGTTATAGTCTTTAATTGCCCCTACCTAAATTGTGGGATGTACTATTGATGGTAACGGTAGGCGGAAACTGATATTGTAGTTACAATAGATTTTAGGTGTGAAGCAAATTGTGCATTGTTGAAAATAGGAATACTCTAGATCTTTGTTCCAGTAGACTGTAAAGTAGGTACCCTAAAGGTTTTTCCGTTTTCCGTGTTAAAATTGCGACGTTGTACTGTGTGTTTGAGTAAAAAACTTACAGTTTCTGAGGCTGAATTTTAATTTGCTAATAGATTTTGCCTTCTTACTCGGCTTACTCCAGTGGTCATCGGAAATAAAGGCATCGCCTAGATTTTCCTTTACCGATTTCCCAAAACAACGATACAAAAATGCTTTTACTTCGACTAGGCATTTTAAGCGGTGGCCCAGTCACTAATCGCCTTACGATTCCCATCCGTGCTTTTTGTAATCCGTTTACAACGAGTATAAGTAAAGAAGGTTTGTCCTTTCAAAACGAAAAAAGAGAGAAAATGCTTAAACACGTATAATAAAAAAAGAAAACTTAAAGAATTTAATAACTTAAAGATACCTTAGTGATAGAATTAGAATTAAGAAAGTATGTAGATGTTAATAGGAGTAGGTCTCTAGGTTTGCCAGTAAGAATGGGCGTTCCACAGGGCTCTATTCTCGGTCCATTTCTTTTTTTAATATATATTAATGATTTGCCGTTCTTTGTACAAAATTTATGTGATATTGTTTTGTTTGCCGACGATACGTCACTAATTTTTAAAGTTGATCGTAATTTAAGTAACTTTGATACCGTCAATAACACTCTTGCACAAGTATTAGATTGGTTTTCGACAAATAATTTGGTACTCAACTCAAGCAAAACCAAATGTGTTAAATTCTCTTTGCCTTATGTCAAAAGTGTTCCTACTAATATAATTTTAAATAAGGAAACAATTCAACTAGTCGAATCAACCGTATTCTTAGGTGTAACTTTAGATTGTAAGCTTCAGTGGGGCGCCCAAATATCCTGTCTCGCAGTAAAACTTAGTTCTGCAGCGTTTGCACTTAGAAAAGTTAGGGAATTCACAGATATAGATACTGCAAGACTAGTTTACTTTAGTTATTTTCACAGCGTAATGTCTTACGGAATAATGTTATGGGGTACAGCTGCTGATATACAGACTATTTTTGTCATTCAAAAAAAGGCCATACGTGCAATTTATAAGTTAGGTGCTAGAGATTCTTTACGTGATAAATTTAAAGAAGTAGACATATTGACAGTTGCATCGCAATATATATATGCTTACTTAATGTACATTAAGAAAAACTCAATTCTATACCGCAAAAATAGTGATTTGCACAACGTGAACACAAGGAATAAGCATAAACTGGTGGGAACTAACTACCGTCTACATAAAGTTCAGAACTCATTTGCGGGGATTGGTATACGATTTTTCAACAAATTGCCTCTTGAAATAATGAATTTACCCATGCACAAATACAAACGGACAATTAGGAACTTTCTTTTACAAAGGGGTTATTACACTATTAAGGAATTTTTAAATGATAAGACACCGTGGGGATAGGCTTAGGCTTGTTTAACTCACGATTATTTTATTTACATGTTAAGTGGAGGTGCCTCGTGAACACATGATTTTTGCAGGATTTGGATATTTTTATGATTTGTTGAATGTAGTTTAACATTATTTATCTCTGATCATATCATTGTTCACTTGTCACCTTCACAAAATTCTTTCTACATTTGCATTCCTTCACGCGTTCCACTAACTTATGTTAATAATAACGATCTGGAAAATGGAGGTAATTGGCGGTCATGGTCAGTATACCAATAGATTGTTTCTTACTGCTGGTTCGTATACCGTTGTTGTCATGCTCACTAAAATGTCATTTCTTGTGGTGGCGTCGTGTGTCGGGTCATCCCTGTCCCTCTAATATGGCGAGAGGGATGATGGCTGGCACATGCGTCATACTCGTGAACGGGTGCTACTTGCGATGACTGGTCGATGACGGTCTTGCGGGCTGGTATTAGATTTTAATATTTAACTGCATCATTTCCATCATGGTTCTGAACATTTGCGCGGATTGCCTGCATTGTTAGGTGCATAATGTAAGTGGATGCTCCTGTTTCACCATGTCTGTTCTGAGGAGGCTAACCAAAAGTATTATGCTTGAGTATTATGATGTACAGTAAATATATACAAGTGATATAGAAGGTGTAACAGTTGCAGCACCTTACAAAATGTAAATTGTGTATTATGCAAAACCTGGCAATGAAAAAGAGTGACCGTGAGTTTTATTGCCCGTTATTTCTCATGGTTCTACCTATTGCTTTGCGAACGTGGCAGTAAATGTAAATGTAGAAGCATACAGTAATAATGTTTTAAATTTGAGTATAAGTAATTATTTTATAAATTTATTATTTTGACGTTCATAAGCGTCACATTGTGACCCAAATGAATAAAGGATTTTGAATTTGAATTTGAATTTGAATAAAGAATCCAATTCTATACCTTGTCAAGTTTAAAAGTAAATTGATTGTCAAATTAAGTCGCCGAATGTAGTTCACTCGATCCATGTTGAGTAATATTCGAAACTCTTTATTTTTTAAATCCCATTCATTCTTAATAATAGGAATTTACTAACAAGGTGCCTAAAACAAGTTTCATGCAACAAGTTGTGGGAATGGCGAATATATTATGGTATCATGTTATTAATAGTCAATACCTGAAGATAATAAAAAATTAAGACGTGACGAGTACTTTAGTGACAAGAGCTACGTTTGTGACAGAAGACTTTGATAATGAGTAGCGATAATTCACAAGTATAGGTACTACACCAATTCTCCAGGTGTAAAGATTAAATAGGTAAGAAGTTGCATGATCCACTAATAGCCGTAAAGTCTTAGTGTTCTGAATTAAATTAAATGTCTACAAAGATAAACAAAAATGTATGAGAAGTAAATAAATTACTAATAAAATAATATACTAATTATGCATTTCATATTTACGGGATTTATGATCATGTGACCGGAACTGTCTGATATGATGCATCACAATACCTATGTCTGTTGTTTCGTCATTATCATCATACTGCCAATCGTACTTAGAATCTGAGTCACAATCACAGAATACTTATCCGAAACCGGCAAAACAAATGCAACAAATTTATCGAAATAATTACTCTACTACACTTACATTAGGGTATAAAGTTTAATAAACAGTTATCTATATGACGATACCGTCGCAAGAGCGCGTCATGCAATCCATTCCGGGACTTACCCTAAAATGGCGCCTTGCTATTGGTCAATTTTATCTAAGTATATGTGAATCGTTAAACTGGAGTATCTTAATTATACTGACAGAAACTGGCAAAAACTATCAAATAATTCGATACAGAATGAAATTTATAACATATTTGCTGAACATAACACGGTGAAATATTTGATAGTTAAAAAGATATTTCGAAATAAAATTGGAGTGCTGAATCGCGCTTGCGAAGTTTTTGTTACTCATCGTATATATACAAACTCGATCGATAGAGACTCGGGCATCCAGTGAGTCTCTCCGTCGACCAAGATCTCTGATAGTCAGAGATTGGTTCGAGCGCCCATTAAGTCAGGTAGTGAATTGCCCCTACCAGACCTATAGTGGCGCCTATAGCAGGCTACTCCGGATTTTCCGATGGCCAGAGATAGTCAAAAGACGGTCTCAGGCAGCCTGTCCACCTGTAGTCGACGAACGAAGCCATGCCCCACCACAGGCATCGCATCGCGTCAGATTCGGCACTTGGAAGACCAAGACACTTAAAGGAAGCCCCGCTGCTCTATTCTGATACAAGCAGCGTCACCAAATTGTATCTTACACAAACCGCAAAACACAACTCCCTTTTGTTAAATAAATTCCTGAAAAATCTTTATGACTTTTGGAACCTTTTACCTTTATAATACAAATATTTTATTATTTAGGTGCACGTGACAATTAAATCATTAAAATAATTGGTAACTACAAGACAATTATGCTTGAAAAGATAGGTAGGTGCTATGAGATAGATACATTAAATAATATACACAACAAGTAATTGCTAAATTGTAAAAAATACTTTTGAGACACGACTTTAACGTCGTTGGTATAAGTGTAAGTACCTATTAAAGTAGTTGCCAAAAGTTTATTTTAATCATAATATAATATTTAGAATTGTTAAGCCTCGTATTCATTAGGGGACATTTGTCCCGCGACCTTGTCGGCCGACACGAATTCTACGTGTTGAGCGACGTCGCGGGGGACATCGCCCGACATCGCAGGCGACATCTACGTGTCGGGGAACAAGTCGCTTGTCGACGCTCCGATAGCGTCGACCTTGCGCGACTTCGTGTCCCTCGACAGTTTCCGACGGCATTTGACTTGTGAGGACGTGTGTTGCTATTTGTTCCGCGACTACCCGCGATTATAGCACACTTCGTTGGTCCACACTACTAACGAAACTGTGTTAACACTTAGGCGACATCTTGATCACAATGCCGGTATGTGGACGAGCGAAATATCGGTCGACATTGTCGCAGGACAGTCGCACGTAAATGTCCTGTGACTGTTCGCGATAAGTCGCGCGACTTTGTCCCCTAGTGAATACATGGCTTTACAAACAATTTGTTTGCGACTGTGTGTAAGCTGAATTTTAGAGGCAGAAAGCCATGAAAACAGTATAGTTTTATACGAACCAAACAAAGTTGAAAAACATTTGATTGAAAACATTGTTAATTAATATTATCAATAAAGTCAAAGTCAAAACCCTTTATTCATTTGGGTCATAATGTGACGCTTATGAACATCAAAATAATCAATTTGTAAAACAATTACTTAAAGACTCTACATTTATATTTACTGACTTTACATTACTCTATTGACTCTACATTTCCAAGGGCGTAGAAGCACGAGAAAGAACGGGCAATAAAACTCACGGTCACTCTTTTTCATCGCCAGGTTTATCATAATACACATAATTTACATTTTGTAAGGTGCTGCAACTGTAACACCTTCTATATCACTTGTATATATTTATTTATTTATTTATAAGGATCGCCAACAAATGATACACAATTTTTACACAATAAAAGATGTTACAATAGTACATGCCTTGTGCTCATTCTGTTATAGGCAACCACAACTAACACAAGAAGTATGTACTAGTACAATAAACTTAAAAATAAACTATAATATAAAATAACAAAAATATGAAAATGATAATTAGAAAATACAGGTCAATTAACTTGTATTTTTGAGATACTCTAAAATTGCTTTTTTAAATTTAGGCATAGTATCACAAAATATGTCTAACTTAAGCAGACGAGCGAGTTCGTTATATAACTTCGTAAATCTAGTTATTGGCGAGTTAAGTCCTAGGTTGGTCTTATATCTAGGTGTATTGAACAGTTTGAAGACATTTGAGCGCGGCAACCGACTAGGAGCTGAGATATGGATCTTAGACAATAATTCGGGACAGTCAATGTTATTATTTAATATATTATATAAGAATGATAAGTCAAGGAGCTTACGCCTATGGTTGAGTTGGACTAAATTGAAATGTTTAAGTCGGGTGTTGTACGAATGTAAAGATCTGTGTAGTTTTGTTTTATACGTAAGATGGCTAAGAAATTGTCTTTGCACACGTTCGAGTCGGTTTTTATGAACTTGGTACTGCGGAGACCAAGCTTGAGAGCAATACTCTAATATACTTCGTACTAATGAGTTGAACAAGAGAATTTTAGTTTTGGGAAGTTTAAATCCTTGGGTATTTCTGATTATGAATCCGCACATTTTGGAGGCATTCAGTATTATTTTATCTAAGTGCGCACTAAATGTTAACTTACTGTCTATTATAACGCCTAAATCACGCACACACTCAGCTTGTTCAAGTGGTTGGCTGTGTATATTGTATGATGTTTGAATTTTATTCTTTTTTCTGCTAAAGGATATGTAATTACATTTATCTACATTTAAGACCATTTTATTTTGGTCACACCATTGAACCAAACGGTTTATATCATCTTGAACAAGAAGAATATCATCTGCGCTTTTGATAAGCTTTAAAATTTTGAGGTCATCAGCAAATAGGTAAGCAGTTTTATGGTGAAAACATTTTGTAATAGAGTTGATAAGAATAAGGAACAGAAGAGGCCCCAGATGTAATCCCTGTGGGACGCCAGAAGTAACAGCAAATTTATGGGATTGAGCGCCATTCACTACTACGTAAAATTTACGATTGGAAAGATACGATTCAAACCAGCTCAAAATAGGTCCGCCCACTCCGGCTTCAGCAAGCTTCGACAATAGTATTACGTGATCCACTTTGTCAAAAGCTTTGCTAAAGTCCGTGTATATAGCATCCACCTGAGTGCCCTGGTCTAAATAACAAGATATAGTGTCTATAAAAGCTACGAGATTGGTGGTTGTAGATCTTTTTTGAAAAAAGCCATGTTGTTGTTCAATAAGCTGACTTTTCGCCAAACTGCTTAGGTGGGGATATACTAAAGATTCAAGTATTTTCGGTAATATAGATAAAATAGATATAGGTCTATAGTTTTTAACAGTATTTTTAGGGCCATCTTTGTAAATGGGGACTATTTTGGCAGTTTTCCAATAGTTAGGAAATTGACCTGAGAATAGGGATTTGTTAAATATCAAAGATAATGGTTTGGATAGTTGTCTAGCGCATCTAGATAAAAATACGGGTGGCAAACCATCAGGACCGGATCCCTTATTTAAGTCCAGCCTTTTGAGTTTGTTATAAATATCTGATTCAGGTAAGGTTATAGTGTTCCAGACAAGGCAACTATTATCAGAATCATGCTTTGGAGTAGGAGATGTAGTTTGAGTGAATGTGCATTTGTTGTAAACTGATGAAAAATGTTTAGCAAATAAGGCACTTATATTACTCGCCTCAGTCGCTTTATCATTACCTAAATGCATTTCAGAAGGTATACTACTTCTATAATTGCGTTTTTGCTTGATATAGGTCCAAAAGTATTTTGGGTCTCTGGTAATACTTTTTTCGAGAGTGTCGCGATACTTATTTAAGCATTCTTGCATTAACTTTTCCGATCTACTCTTTAATAAATCAATAGCTATTTTATCCATAGGATTACCATATTTCTTAAAACGCATCCTAATTCGGTGCTTTTCTTTTAGACTCCTAATTAACCCTCTTGAATACCACACCGGGTACTTACTGCTTTTTGGTTTTGTCATAGGTACGGATTTGTTTATTATATTCTGCAATATATCGTAAAATCGTGTAACCATTTCATCAATATTGTTACAAGTTGAAAATGAATCAGTCCAATTAATATTGTCCAGTTCATTCTTAATGTTGTCATAGTCTGCTTTGTGAAAGTTATGTCGAGGTAATTTACATATACATAGATTGGTGTCTGAGTTAATGGTAAATGCGAATTCAAGTGGGGGGTGATAAATGTCTACAGGGGTCAGTCCGTCGTCTGTTTGCATGATGGATATATTTGGTTCAGATGAAAGAACTAAGTCTAGAATTTTAAATTGATGGTTTTTTACCATGTTGTGTTGTTTCAAATCATTTATAGCCATAAATTCAGACATGAAGTGATAAAATGGACAAGAAGAGCTTTGTGAATCAGCAGTTTCATCATTGCCATCGATTATCCATGTTAGTTTAGAAAGATTGAAATCACCCAAAACCAAACTGTGATCACAATTCGAAAGGTTGGCACTGGCCATGTCCACAAACTGCTCAAAATCTTCCAATTGGACTGGCGGTGGAATATAGACGATGCAGATGCAAACTTTTACTATGCTATTACCTTTTTTCAAATTAATCACTATCCACAGATCTTCAATCTTGCTATTATTTCCAATATCTTCTAGCCTAATTGTGTTGAATTGTTTGTTAACTGCTATCATTACACCACCGCCAGTTTTCTTAGACTGGTTACCTGCCAAGTTACGATCCTGTCTATACACAACATACCTATCATCAAACAGTTCTGAGTCCATTACATTACTTTGTAGCCAAGTTTCGGTAACAAATATTATGTCGTAGTTATTAAGGGAAACATTATTACAAAAAGTATCAACTTTGGTATTCAAGCCTCTACAATTTTGATAGTAACAATTTAAGTACGTGAATTTAAGAACTCAATGCCGAACCCACTTAGGGTTCGGCATTGAGTTCATGATAGATAAGCTGCAATTTATTACCTTTAGGTGATGTTATGTATTGAAGCAAAATCCTTTATTATGATCGCTGGTGTAGATTCAGTCTTCCTAACAAATATGCGCCCGCCTCTTACCCAAACAAATTTATAATTTGCCTCCTTGGCCTTCAGTCTCGCCATCTTGTGAAGTTGTTTGTTATGTGACGAAAGGTGTTCCGCTGCATAAACTGCATTTTTATCTCCACCGATGCCCAGATGAGTAGTGTTTAGTTTGTCTCGGGAGTTCTTTTGAGTTCTGTTGAATTTAATTACTGCAGCTAATAATCCGTCACGAATCAAGGGGCTGCGTAGTTTGATTATTATCGATCTCGGCCTCGAAGATGATGGATTTGTTTTAGCTACTCTTGTACACATGTGGACGTCACCAGCGTCTAGATCAAACTTTACCGATTTGGCAAGCAATATATATTTACTGTACATAATAATACTCAAGCATAATGTGGCTTTAGTGCTACAATTAGTGATACAATATTTAGTTGCTATATACCACGTTTTATATTTACATTTAATTAAGAACCGCCACGTAATTATTCAAATATCACATTCAAACATAAAAAATAATACTCGACCAATTCCACGAACGTTATTCCATCAGGGATCGTGTTATTTTAACTACAGTGCTGATTTTAGTTTGGGACCAACTACTCTTTAACGTAAATTAAAGAAAAATACACTGTTATTGCTGTAGCCCGTTTATTTTACTGTACAGCTTATAAAAGCCAACCGAACTTTACATATAATTTATCACTACAAATAATGTTTTTATTTAATCCAGCTTCAATATTTCGTTGCGTAGTTGTATCTACTGAGTTGACCGAGAATAACACACGCACACTCCTAAAATAATGTTAAGATGGCCGAGCCCAATTGGCGTGTCTGAATCGCAAATCTTTTAATCAGCAAGTCAGCAGGTCTTCAAAAGTTACACCTTACCGTGATTTAGAAACCACGTAAAGGATGGATTCTGGATGTTGTGGCGATTTTTCTCAGACAAGTTTAGAGTCAGTGCACTAAAATATCCTGACGCTCAACAACTGGTGATAGAGACTCATAACATATAGGAGACATGGATCCGTATGGTTACAAAACTAAAAAGAATAATGAGCAAAAACGTATTTATTTATAAGATCACAGTGTTTATAAGTTCACAATGTTCATATTTCATCTCGAGTCAAATTCAAATAGCATGGGGTTCGATTTTAATCACCATTTGAATATGTTGCTGATAGAGAGCAAAACACTTTGATGGGATCAGCGATCCGTCGAATTTTATATGACATTATACTCGTAATATTGATTGATAAAGATTTAACGTAACAGTCCCATTATATGTTGGTTCTAATACACCTTTACCAATCCGTTAAAATGAATTATAATATGCGGAATCACGATTATATGCTTTTATTTTAATACATAATGTCGATATTAATCCCACGCTAAATCACATGTTCAGAGAATGTATGTTTGTATGTAGAGAATATAACAATGAAACATGCATGATGCAATAACATACAATAATCTAGACAATACTGCATGAGGCTTGAGCCGCAGCTACATTAGATAATAATGGAGTATCCTTCGGACTACCTGCAGATGTTTGCCACAGACATCGACGTTCTAGACTGGACCAAACAATTAAATTATTTGTTCGAAGATGTAATTTTCACATGCACCTTTTTTATTCTTTACCTATATGATGGCTGGCACATGCGTCATACTCGTGAACGGGTGCTACTTGCGATGACTGGTCGATGGCGGTCTTATGGGCTGGTATAATTTTTTATTTATATTTAACTTCATCATTTCCATCATGGTTCTGAACATTTGCGCGGATTGCCTGCATTGTTAGGTGCATAATAATAAGTGGATGCTCCTGTTTCACCATGTCTATGTTCAGGAGGCTAAATATGAACATCAAAATTTAACCTGATTATGCTTGAGTATCATGTAAAGTAAATATATACATGTAACATAGAAGGTATAACAGTTGCAGCACCTTACAAAAGTTTAATTATTATGTAATAATACATAACAATTAAACTTTTGTAAGGCGATAAAACCTGGCGATGAAAAATAATGACCGTGAGTTTTATTGCCCGTTCTTTCTCATGGTTCTACGCCCTTGCTTTGCGAACGTGGCAGTAAATGTAAATGTAGAAGCATACAGTAATAATGTTTAAATTTGACGTTCATAAGTGTCACTTTGTGATCTAAATGAATAAAGGATTTTGAGTTTGAGTTTGAGTTTATACTATGATAAAATGTGGTAAAATCCGTGTGGTGACGGATTAAGAATACGGAATATCACCACCCCATATCGTCCCATGGGTGTCGTAAGAGCCGACAGAGTGAGCATATTATGCAGAGAACAGCACTGTAAGAGAAGGAAAACTTTATGCAAACCCTATAGCAACCCGGGACACATGTCTGTGTCAAATTTGGATTGGCGTTCGGTGGAGCACTACTTTCTCCCGCATCATGCGGTATTGAAGCCATCGACTGGCAAGCTGCGCACAGTATTTGATGGTTCTGCGCAGACTTCTACTGGCGTATCCTTGAACCAGTGCTTGCATTCTGGTCCCAAGTTGATCAAGGACCTTTGTGACGTCATCACCAACTTCCGACGACATCAGGTTGTCTTTGTGGCCGACATGAAAATGATGTTCAGGCAGACTATTATCCACCCTGATGACCGTCGCTTCCAGCTGATCCTTTGGAGAGGGTCTCCTCGTGATCCCATGGTCTTCTACGAGCTCAATACTAATACGTACGGGTTAAGGTCAAGCCCCTACTTGGCAATACGTTCTCTTTGGGAGCTCGCAGACCGCGAAGGCCTACGTTTCCCACGAGCCTCTGCCATCTTGAAGGACGATATTTACGTCGATGACATTTGCTCGGGCGCCTCCACAGCGGACGAGGCGATCCTCCTGCGGGACGAATTGATAGGTATTTTGGCCTCCGCTGGTTATGAGTTGCGCAAATGGATTTCCAACTCACCAGCGCTTTTGGAAGGCTTGCCAGAGGATCATCAGCAGGATCCACATCTATTTGAGATTGTTGACAACCCCGCCATGATGGCTGTTCTCGGCGTTCAGTACAGACCAGTCCAAGACATCTTTACGTATAACGTAGACTTGAAACTGCCTTGTTCTTGGACTAAACGTCTCGTGTTGTCTACTGTCGCCAGAACCTTTGATCCGAACGGTTGGATTTGTCCTATCATATTTTGGGCAAAATGCTTCTTGCAAAAGCTTTGGACAGCAGGATTGACCTGGGACGAACCTCTACACGGTACTCTTGTTGAGGAATGGACCTCTTTTGTATCCTCACTTCCTGCCGTCAACGAGATCTACTTGCCTCGTCCCATCCTTCCTCCCGGGAAGTACAAGGCCACCCTTCACGGGTTTTGTGATGCCTCGGAGCGTGGGCACGCGGCCGTGGTGTACTTGCGCACAGTTAGTGCCTCAGGTCAGGTGAGAGTCTCCCTGATCATGGCGAAGAGCAAGGTAGCACCCCTTCGGACATCTCTGACCATTCCGAAATTGGAGCTCTCGGGAGCAGCCCTACTTGTACGCTTGTTGAATCACGTGTCCAGTACCTTGGGTAAAAGCATTTGCATTAATGGGACCTACGCCTGGACAGACAGCCAAATTGTTCTTTGTTGGTTGAAGGCTTCTGTCCACACCTTGGAGGTATTTGTCGCTAATCGCGTTTCCCAAATCCAGAAATCCGAAGTCAAACTTGTTTGGAGACACGTGCCAGGTGAGCTCAACCCCGCTGATTGTGCCTCGCGCGGATGCTTGACGCCTAATTTGATAGGTCATTCGCTGTGGTGGGGTCCGGAATGGTTGAGTCGACCAGAAATTGATTGGCCTCGAACGCCAGTTTTGAATACTTCTAATTTGCCGGGTCTACGAACACTCGCTCTTGAGAAGGTAGAATGCGCCTTCGACCCCGATTTTTTGTTGAATCGTTACAGCTCCCTCGACAAGTTGTTAGGTGTCACTGCTTGGATAAAGCGTTTTGTTTTTAATTTTAGGCACCCACAACAGAAACGACTGACACCGTTTCTCTCACCACAGGAACGACAGGAGTCCCTCACCTTTTGGGTTCGTTCTGTGCAATTGGCGCATTTTGAAAAGGAGATTGCTATCCTTAAATCAGGGAGATCGAAATTGTCGGGAGCTGTCTCTAAATTGAACCCCTTTTTAATAATAATAATAAATATAATAATAAATCCTTTTATTTCGCGTGGCATAGACGCATAGATAAATACCTTACAGTCTAACATACATACAGTGGTTGTTAGTATAAATATACTTATAAACTATGTTAGTATTGCTTCACTTGCACGTTGTTGTTGTGCGTTCGTGTGGCACTTGTCCGCGGAAGCGACGGAACACCACACCCTTCGGCCAAAAGTCCTCCTTCATAATAACATGCAGATAGCACGTCGGGACCCGCACCACAAACGCCTTGAAGTTGACGTTGCGTCGCGACTCCAACAGCTGCACTCTCGGCATGTACTTCGACTTCTGGCGCACGTACTCCGCGATGTCCTCCGCCTTAGTGGTGTAGTGCAGGCGAGAGACATAGACGGGTGTGTTCGGTGCGGCAGCGCGTAGATTTGCACCAGACTCCACAGGAGCCGTACCGCAGCAATTTTTGTTGGTTTTCTGACGACGCTTCCTCCACTGCACCGTCATAAAACCATCATCTGCCTCCTCGTCGCGGTTCCTTGCCGTCTCCGGCATGGACTTCAGCGTGGAAGCAACGGGGGTGCTCGCAGTTACCTGCTGAGCCTCTATTCGCTTAGGTCGCTCGGCGATACACGGAGGCGCCGCGGGGTCGGGGGCAGGGCTGCGGGGCGCTTGTGTAGCGCACTCAGCAGTCACAACATTCCGCGGCGACAAAACTGCTGACGCGAAACTTGCGACCGATGTGTCGACGCATGCACCTCGGCGCGTGTTGACGTTACTACGCGCCGGTGACCCAGTTAAATTGACAACCTTGTGTAGGTCGTCAACCTCCGTGCGCAAGAGTGCAACGGTGTCTTGGGATGCCTGTAGCTTCTTATGTACATCCGCTAAACTTGCCTTCAGAAACACAATGTCCTTCAGAAGGCTTGTGACATCGACGTGGTCGAAAGTGACGGGAGGCAACTTGTTCAAGTCCCTCGCCACAAACGTCGGCACGTCCTCAGGATCGGTCTCCTTCAGCAGCGTGATAATATCCTGCAAACTTTTCTTTGTCCCGTCACGTCTGCGGGACACTATCTGGTCGCATTTGTTTAGCGACCTGTACAGAAGCAGCTTGGCAGCCGCTATGTCCTCCTCGCTGAAGTTGCTGGAACAGATCTGGATAGCCGACACCTCGTCCATGACATCCAGCTTCTGCTGCAGGAACGCCAGCAGCTCGTTCGCCACAAGTTTGTCACTCATGGTGATAAAAAATTGCGAGCGTCGGCTTGCGCCGCGCTAAACATTAAAATTAAATATATATGCACGTTACACGTCCGCCTTAGAGCGCGGTCGGCGAAACTTCTTGGACGATACGGGTCTCTCGCGCGTTGGAGGGCGTCTCAAGAACGCCAAACTCCCTTACGGGGCTCGTCACCCCCTTTTGTTACCTAAGGACGGTCATTTGGTACGCTTGTTGGTAACTGACCGTCACCTTAAAAATTCGCATGCTGGTTGTAATGCTTTGTTGGCCATTTTGCAACGCGAGATTTGGATTTTGTCTGCCCGAAGAATTATTCGGAGTGTAGTCTTTCGCTGCATCCCTTGCTATAAGCTCAAGGCTTCTACCATGCAGCCCTTGATGGGAGACTTACCGGCAGATCGCGTAACTGAGAGCAGGACGTTTGACGGTTTTGGCACGGACTTCGCTGGTCCCTTTTTGGTGAAAACGTCGACACTTCGAAACAGCAAGACTGTTAAGGCCTACTTGTGTGTTTTTGTTTGTCTCTCCACAAAGGCCGTACACTTAGAACTGGTCTCCTCGCTTACGACCGAGGCGTTTGTAGCCACATTTGACAGATTTGTATCCCGCAGGGGGCTGCCTTCCTTGATCCGTTCTGACTGCGGCACTAACTTCAAGGGCACCTATAATTATTTGAATGATGTTGTTAATTTCCTTGAAACCAACAAAGCTGATATAGGTGATAGGCTTGCCCGACGTGGGATAAATTGGTTGTTTTCCCCACCAAATTGTCCACGCTGGGGTGGTATATTTGAGGCCGCCGTAAAATCGGCCAAGACACACTTGCGCAGGACAATCGGTGAATCTGTCCTTACATTTGAGGAACTCGCAACTGTGTTTTGTAAGATCGAGGCCGTTTTGAACTCTCGGCCGTTGTGCCCGATCTCCTCAGATCCGAATGATTTGGAGGCCCTTACGCCGGGCCATTTTTTGATTGGTCGCACACTTGTCGCCTTGCTTGAGTACCCCTACATTGATACGAGACCTGGTCGTCTCTCGCGCTTTGAATTGGTACGCCAGATTACTCAGAGCTTTTGGAAACGCTGGAATTTGGAATATTTGCACATACTCCAGCAACGCGTTAAGTGGACCGACAAGACCGATCCACCCAAGATTGGTGACCTCGTTTTGATCAAGGAGGCTAACCTTCCGCCAATCAGATGGCGCAGGGGGCGCATCCTTCGTTTGGTAACTGGGGCTGATGGAGTTCCCCGATTTGCTGAGGTCTTGGTGGACGGTTCGATTATGAGGAGAGCGGTTGCAACATTGTCACGTCTACCAACCGATTAGCGGACCGGTAGGCCGGTCCGGGGCGGGTGGATGTTTGAAATAGAATTAGTTTTTATTATAAGTCAAATCGATTAGATCGATTGAGTAACATTTTGTTTAGTCTATTGAAAATTTCTGACAATGGTCACACTGAGCTGTCACTTCCGTTGCCGCCTTGAAAAAAAATTAAGACGCGGTTTGCTGTCTCGCGTGGTTTGTGACATATTGAACATTTGTGAAAAGTTATTGTGAGCACACCTTTTTGCATTTCGTGTGAATTGTTTAATTGAACTAAATTCAGTAAACTCTCGTAAAACTGTCGCTTTTGATTTGTCCGGCACTGATCAGTCCGCAGTGTTGATCAATTTGTGATATTATATATATGGAACACTGGCATTTTGAGAAATTGTGAATTCTACTACCACTTGCATCGTGCATTGAAGACGCTGCATTGGAGTCTGGTAAAGTAAAGATAATTCACTTGCTAATATTGGCCAATTTTAGTCTTGTGTGTATCTAGCTTGCCTCCAGGACTCCACTCCAGAACATCACCAGGAGATATAAGGTAAAATTTTCATGTACCTACTTAATACTTGTATTCGCTGTGCAACGCAGTACATTTGTGTCTGAGATTTGTTGTGGCTGACAAGGGCTGATGAATAGAGTCACGCTTCCACAAATCTGCTGCGATTAATCCCAGCTCCTTCTAGCCAAATTCTAGACAATGATATTGAGAATAATAAATAGTCGGGTACGATTTTACCATCCAAAATTTCGTAAATGTAAGTAACTGATTATAAATAAATTGATTGCAAAATTAGCTTCATTAGCATTCATTAAACCTTCCTCGTTATATCGATCAGAAAAGCATCAGGTATGTAACCAGAATGGTCAAAATATAGTTAGAATAAAATGCATGATTATGGTACAAGACTACACCTGGCTCAAATTTAACACTCGTGTGTTAAATTTCGTCGACTTCCTTAGGTATTTTGTAAAAATATTTATTAGGCAATGACATTAAACTTCACTAAGGGCCTTGAATAAAAATAATAGCTATTTAAATTTGTCTTGCAGGTACACGAGAGAAATAAATGCAATATTTAATCCGGCCATGTCTTTTCAATTCTTCACATCTTCTATAACACTGTGTATGGTGGTGTATAGAATGAGCTCTGTAAGTAATAACTTATGCTAATATACTTACATTATTTCTCTCAAAGGAGTAATATCATGTTTTATCTCCATCAGTCGTTGTATAAGGATAGGTACTCTTTTAACAGTGCCACTTGGCGATTCAAATTTTCGCCGCTTCCTCAAAGTCAAGATCCTCTATCACTTAAGTAATAACCTAACCTATAAACAAAGTTAAATTAAAATTAAAATTGGTTACTTAAAGATTGAAAATTGAAGCTGCTTCATGAAATGGCATTTTTTTAATGCTTGGTGCTGGCCAATATTACTTTAAATAATGTGTCGTCTTCTTCTTCAAAGTGGTAGTGTCTTTTATGTTTTCCAGGTGGCAGTAGGACCCGTGCCATTTATGTTCCAGAGTGTATTGGTGCTGATCTTCTCAACTCAAGTATTTCTTTACTGCTATTTTGGCAACTCTGTACAATACGAGGTCAGTAGAAGCATCTACACAAAACTGCTTATCTAAGTTGCCATCGACTACAATCGAATTATGCATGCAAGATTAGCCACCATGAGATATATATTTAAACAGAGGAGTAATACATTTCTTTATTATATGTATGATGTAGTGGTTTAAGCGGCGATAGCCCTAGTCATTAATCTCCACTAGAGGTACTACAAACCGACTGCCAAGCACAAGGTATCCGGTTCGAATCCACGGCGCGCACCACTGACTTTTTGGAGTTATGTGCGTTTTGAATTATTAATTATCACTTGTCCCGTGCCTCGGAGAGCACGTTAAGCTGTCTATCCCGGCTATCATGAACATCTTTGGCAGGTTATAGGGCGTCAGTACCTCTAAAATAAACTGACACTAGTCTAAACCCTGGGATATCGCTATCCCTTCGGGTTGCGGAGGTCAGACAGGCAGTCTCTCCGTGGAAAAGCTAATTCAGCCAAATCCGGTTAGACTAGAAAGCGGACTCCGGGTTGAAACTGGGATTACCCTAGGACGATGATGATGAATAGGTTTAAGCGTCGCCCGTCTCGCCACTTTACACGGTGTCAAGAGAGATTGAATTACTCCTGTGGGATTTGTCTTTTACAAATTGGTAAAATTATACATAGTGTTAACTTTAACGGACCTTGCGAATTAGATCTAGCAGCACATCCTAAGCTTTCATAATGATTCGCAACGGCGAAGCGTCGAATCGCATCAAAATTATTAATATAATAAGAAAATAATTAATATTTCAGAGTGAATCACCGACACCCAGTCGCTCAGGTATAACGAGTTTACCTCGTTATACCTGAGCGACTGGGTGTCGGTGTCGCCGAAGTTCCGCCGTATGCTGCTCATCGCCATGCTGCGCTGGTCGCGCGCTCTCTCGCCCACTGTGTCGGGAATGCCGAAACAAAAGTGTTGAGCGAGAGCGGTATAATGATACCGCTCTCGCTCAACACTTTTGTTTCGGTAATATACCTTGAATACTGTATGTCACTTCTCTATTGTAAAATGTAGACATTAATAGGTAAGTACATAATCTTTACATAAAACAATACAGTTACATACTTATTTTCTATATGCACCACTCTAGTCTGGGAGCGTAAGGAATATTTTCAAACTCTCGCCAACACAACAGAAGAGGGATGTTTATGGGAGTCTATTAACATAGCGCTTCTCTAGCAAAATATTGGCCTCATGACGGCTAGTAAAAAATCTCTCTATTCTGTGGACTCCATTTGGACTTACATGCCAGCATAATTTAGAAGATATCGCTACATTGCCTAGAAAACTTATCCTCTACAGCAATATTTAAGAGCTTTGCTTAATTTATGTTTTCTTTACAATAAACATGATTTTATTGCTCCTGTTTGAGCTAAGAATACCTTCTATTCATTTGAGTAACAAACGATGCAGTTGTGTTTTTAAACATTATATGATATATGTACTTATTTTCTTTAGCTAATTAAGTCTGCGATAAAATTAGCTAAATAACTATACCTACATATTATGTTAATACTTCTGCATTCTACTTTTTTGCAGATTCTTAAGTCCGCCTACAGCCTGTATGCAGTACTGGGTACAAGACAATAAACGAAATGTTTTAAAATTAAGATTAGGATTTATTCGTCACAATAAATATAGTAAAACTAAAATATATTTCTGACCTCCTCATTTTACCTTTAAATTAATACAAAAACATGAATGAAATGCCTTTAAATGCTTTCTGCCGCTCCGCCCGTGGTGTCTTCATACTCAGCATGAATGCCTCGGCCCGCAGGATACGGCAACATTCAAGAACCGTCCGCTACGAACACACATAGCAGCAAAGACCGAAGCGGGAGAGAAGAGACAATCTGTATCAGTGTATCCCGTAAGATATATCCCGACATTTCATGACACCTGTTCATTTCATCAGTCTAATATTATAAATGAGAAAGTGTGTAAAGAAAACGTTGCAACAGATTGATATTTTGTATGACTTTTGTATTTTAAGATAGGTTGGAGGCTGTAGAGTGACACACAAACTAATTTTTATCGCGATAAGCGGCAAAAACAATACGTGCGAAACCGCAGACGCAATCTAGTATTTTATAACTGTGTCACTCTATCACGTTAAATTAACCATGTGAGTGATATTTGTAACTGTCCCGAGTGACAGTCGGTCAGGATCCAGTCACAATTATTTGCCTACATTAGAACAATATTAGCCTGTGAATATTTAAACGGTCATTAGATAATTAAAAGTGGGGACAATCGTATAATTAGTGCGTGCGCGATATGCTGTGGGTTTTGTTAATTATGCTTTTTAATGATACGTCATACAAGTTCAACTTTATTGACCTGTGACTCTGATGTTGTAATTATGCTAAATGCTAGCCTACGTCGACTCGTGTTATTACATGTTAACAAAGGTATTATTACGTGTTCATTAGACCGACGACTCAAATGCTAAGTGGCCATTTATCTTAACTAGAAAAATAAGTACCTACGTAACGATCAGAAATCTTAATATTTGCAATTAAAATTATATTCGTATTTTTATAATAATGTTTAATCATTATCAGCGTCTCAGCGTTATTCTTTAACTTTCGCATTATCTTATCTTCTTAATATATAAAATCTATTGGGCGCAGGAAGCTGAAATTTGGCATGTATGTTCCTTGGGGATCGTAGGGGTGCACTAAGAAGGGATTTCCCGAAATTTCCGTGGGATCGGCGAAAACGAGTAAATTTAAAAAAAATGCAGGCGTAGCTGCTGGCGTCCCCTGGTATAGGATAATTGCTGTTGCACATTGAGGCATTGGCTGAAGGGGAAAGCATTCGTATTTATTGTGATTTTCTGAAGATTGTCAGAACAAACGCTGGCGAAGATGTTGACAACCTTGCTTCCGAAAGGTAAAGGTTTTGACATAACATAAAAAAATTTCAAGCTGGTGTTAACACAATATCTAAATAATATTGTGTCATTTAGATATTGTGTTCTATCTGTCCAATCGAATTGCAGTACTATTACGTATGTTTATAGCCTTCACTTTGATTAAAATAAGACGATTTACAATAGTTACTTAACCTTTATATACCTACCTTGTAGGTATATAAATGTAAATAAAAGGCAAGAATATTACAGTAAGCATTTATTCTTCTATCTAAAGAGTAATACTTAGAACTAACAATTGAACACATTAAAAGGGCGGTAGCCACACTTGGAAGTGAGGGCCGAAGTCGACGAGTTTCTCTCGCAGTGCGGCCTCGAAGACAGCGTCGCGGGCGGCGTCGCGCGGTGCCGCGTTATCGCGCGCACATTCGCGCGATACCTCGCGAGCCGCGCGCACTAGACGGGACACTTGCGCTACGCTCTCACGGACATCCTCCATTGGCAGCTGCAATAAAATAGGTTGATTCTCATCTTTCTGAATGGCAAAACCTTGATGGTTACAGATGAATAAGACGGCTCAACCAAGGTATGTTTCTACCTTGGCTGAGCTGTCTTACTCATGTTTCGTCTAAACTAGCACTATTGCTACCGTTGCGTTTGATGAATGTAATTGCCTTAGGCTCAAGTACTCCTAAACTTGCTCTTCATTTGATAAAGGATTAAGAGGATAGAAATAACGATCGTGCTAATGTCGTGTCAACACTAAAGTCTAGAGTACATCTACTAATTGTTAGGTTTATAATATCTACTTGATAATACATCATTCTTAGCATGAGAAATTCTCTAGATATAAGGAAATGGGATATATTAGATGATATAAGGAAATTCTCTACATAAATTTCCTTACTTCATCGCCCGCAGGCAGGCTATGCGGGTATATGCGGACCCAGTGTCCAACTCGGCCCGTGGCCTGGTTCCACCTGACGCCGTTCCCCCACTGACAGGCGGTCATCGCACGGCGACGCGACGCGGCGGTTGAGTAGCCGCCGCGCCATGATTCGTCCACGCTCTCCGTTGGTTGTATGGACACACTCGAAGTTGACTGGAAACATTATGACGGATTAATTAGATTTACAAACATAATCTAGAATGGCTTGGGGGACATAGGGCTAAATCAAAGAATTTACCAAAAGTGCAAGCTTAAAGCTGCACAGCTTACGCAGGTAAATCTGACGTTCAGTCAACTTCAGTCCCACAAGACATGTCTCTAGGTCGAAAATCGTTTGTTCGTTATTGAACGTACTATATTCTCGAAAAACGTTAACTACGCAAGCGTAAGGGCCAGTTTCACCGCTGTCTGCTAAGTTTCGGTTTATGTACTTGGCAGATAACATCATACAAATTTAATTCTAGTACCGAATTTATCTAGCAAAATGTGTTTCGAGATGCGATAAACTGGGCTTCCTTCTATATAACTGCAGTGTATTCTGTGGTATAATATTTCACAAGCATAAACGATGGAAAATATCGATCAAACAGCACATTTAGTAAACACATTGCTGAGTTGTGGCTCTCATGTCAAGTTCACGGCTAAAATGCTCGCTATAGAACACCTGGATGTTTAACCGCCTGGTATTGCGGTCAAAGTACAGTATGCCTCGACACAGCATCTGCCCTACGTTGGGCACCAATGTTTCAGATTCATAGAAAACGTAAGCGACAAAAGAAATGTAAACGGAGAATGTTGAAGGTAGTCGTAGTCGTTGTCTTGATGTGTCGATCTAACTCTGATTATAAAGTGAGACCACGTAAGACAATTACCCGTATTCTTCAGAACCATCCGGAAATTATTGTTATGAAATCATAAGAGATCAAAAAACGTAGTACTAACCCTCTAACCTACCCTTACGAAATGAAAATCAAATCGACTTTTAAATCCTAGAAGGGCTCAGCTATAAATTAGGACAATTTTGAATAACGACTTCATAAAGCTAATTTCTTCCATCCGCAAAAGACAGTCACTGTCAAGCCAAATATCTCGAACATATCGTCGTAATTTCCACTGGGAAACACAAAGGTAATACTGTAATACAAAACGGTTACATTAAGCTCCAAATTACTTCATAATACCGAGTAATGTCTGAAGCAACAATGTCACTGAACATTGTGTAGGTACCCAACAATTCAATGTCATCCGTTAAGCGATCGAGTCACGTAAAGCTCAACTTATTTTTCTACCGAACCTACCGTTCTATTTTAAGCTTTACAATGCTTTTGAGTTTTGAATAATTAGGTATGCCGTGCCCTTGTACTCAGTACTACAGGGTATTTATCTGTGGCAATAACCTTGAAATATTTAATTCAATGAATGAAGATATCAGAATTTTTGGTAAATTGCTATTAAACGGCATGACACGAGAAGAACTCACATGTGTAATGATTACGTATATTACTCTTGTCAGATAACTAATGTCTAATGTCACATCTTAAAGTAACCTTGAGAATGGTCTGGTTTGATTTTTTTTAGTAACGTTGTATGTTTATTATATTAACCTGCATAAGGACTTTTATAAAATCCTTTATAAGCTCACATTAAGTTTAGATGTCAGTGACACTAGGAATGTGGAATGCTTTGTGCATGTAGAATCGTTTCCTTTATTTATTTGTAGGTACGTAATAAATGTTCAGCTAACCCTTGCGTAAGGTTAGATTTATTGCGGTCCTCTCCATACAGCATTTCAGAACGATTCATAATATTACGTATGGCATCACGCCTTTAGTCCTTATTTCTGCCTATAAGAGGCTTTTATTCATTAGCCAGCACTATTGTATGGGAAAGCCGTAAAAGCCAATTTGTTTTTTTATCATGGCCAAAACAGACTCAAGTAAGTGATTTTAGATAAATACTACAACATTTTATTTTTATGACTATAAGGCATATATTCTCTTATTACGGGGGATTAAAAAGAGTAAAGTATGTAAACAAGGTAAGGCCTGAAACTACATACTTATGTTACGTAGGCAGATGCTCACGCGAGGGCTGTCCATCGTGAATCTACGTGTCAAACAACCCTGAGAACTGGTCGTCGGTCTGGTCTTGTTCTTGCATGTCGTTACTGATACTGAAGACAAGATTTGCGCTATCCTACTAGTTTAAATTTAACTTTTAACAGTTATCGTGAACAGGTGCATGCACACAGTATCGATAGAAAACTTAATATTATTATTATCACCCGCGTCACCCGCCTCTTTTTGAAGAACGAGATACGCATCCTCACGACGGAGTACTATTAGGAAACAGCGCCAGAGCCTCCACAAGTATGAGATCCTAATACATGAAAGGTGAGACAGCAGTCAGATTAGATATAGAACTCTGGAGTAGGTACTATAATCGCAACTCCCTTCCGTAATTGCGAATCGCAGTGTGCTGGATGTGGGGCTCTCCGATGGCACGCCACCTGAGCCCGATTTTCGGCTGTTCGTGTCAAGCCGCTACCAGCCACTTTGCGTATATAGTCACTCCAATTAGCCGGAAGGCGTTCTATACTAGGTTTGCCGTGGTGGGCTTGTATACGACGATGATATGTGTTTTCCTAATAGTCCAACCATATAAACGCGCTAATAAATGTAACTACATATAAGTGATTACCTGTACATCGCTGTCGGCAGTTTCGCTAGTTTTATATCGTCCGCTGTTCGGCTCCTTGCTTTTTTCTGATGACTCCTGTTGTTGATTTGATCAGTGTTAATACATGTAATTTAATAGCCAATCATATTGTGTAAAGGAGCTGGAAGAATTTAGAAAATGTGTCGGATGACAGAGGTAGGTATGTATGCGGTGTTGAAAATGAATAGCCGTTTTATCATAATGCAGGTGTGAACTATCGACATGCAAACATATGAGGTAGGCTCGGTAGACTTGTTACATAACCCATACGCTGACAGTATAATAGGGACAAGGTCTAGTTTGTGTTCGCAGGTTTATATTTCACATTTAGGTAACTTTAATTGATTCAATTGTACCTATACACTTATTCGACGTTTTAATACTTTCACACTTTGAATCACTGTCACTCACTCACAAAAATCACAATTTCGAACTCTTTAACAATAGATAATGAGAGTGAGTGTACAGGCTTGTACGTACAAGACCGGCTGAAGCTGATGTATTCAAGTGAAGCTTCCTTTACTAAATCCTCTCCTTGGGTCATCATTATTCTAGCTCAGTCCTGATTGCGATTCAAACCTTTGCCTTGAAGCCAGGGAACCAATTGGTCTACTTATATTTCGCAAAGTAGGTTTTAACCTTACAAGAGGGATTGTAATCTATAAGCCAAAGTAAAGTAACATTTACAGAGGTCAGTGCTTGGATCTGAGCGCTACCGCGCTTCGTAAGCACAGATATCTTGTAGTCTGGCTGGCTGCTATTGGATAATATAGAAGAGGAAGTAGCAGACAGCAATCTGTAATGGGCAAGTTCAAGTTTCAACGATATTCTCAAGTAAGATAGGCAATAATATTTCAATATCAGCTTCTACTCAAATACATACGTCTTTCTTGTCTGTAAAGTATACATACGTCCTTCTTGTCGGTAAATACATACGTCCTTCTTGTCGGTAAAGTACATACGTCCTTCTTGTCGGTAAAGTACATACGTCCTTCTTGTCTGTAAATACCCACGTCCCTCTTGTCGGTATATACATACGTCCTTCTTGTCAGAAAAAGACATACGTCCTTCTTGTCGGTAAAATACATACGTCCTTCTTGTCGGTACAATACATACGTCCTTCTTGTCGGTAAAATACATACGTCCTTCTTGTCAGAAAAAGACATACGTCGTTCTTGTCAGTAAATACATACGTCCTTCTTGTCGATAAAATACATACGCTATTCTTGTCGGTAAAATACATACGTCCATCTTGTCAGTAAATACATACGTCCTTCTTGTCGATAAAATACATACGTTATTCTTGTCAGTAAAATACATACGTCCTTCTTGTCAGTAAATACATACGTCCTTCTTGTCGGTAAAATACATACGTTATTCTTGTCGGTAAAATACAAGCATCCTTCTTGCCGGTAAAATACATACGTCCTTCTTTTCGGTGGCAGGTTGCGCTGGTGGTTGTGCGTTCGTTTGCGAGCCGGGTCCTGCTAGCGTCACGCAGTGGAGCGGCAGCGCGCGGCGCCGGCGGTAGCGCCCCCCGCGACGAGGCGCGGCCGTGCGTGCGTGACCGCCGCCGTTCTCATCCTCTGAGCTGCAACTGACCGAGTGTTATGTTGTAATGGTATTTTATATTTCAATGATTTCAGGTATTGGCTGATACCAAATAATTAAGCAGACTCATAAGTCTCAGGACCAGCTAACATGGAGCTTAGAATTACTACCTGACCTGAGATAAGTTCATGAAAGTAACCACAGAAATTGACCATCGGATACGTTACCATTTTCACTCTATACCGACTTTTTAACAACGCGTATATAAACGAAAGAACAAATTCACGATTAACAGGTGAAATTTTATATGATAGCTACTGCATTGATAGGAACACAAGTGCCACTAAATGGGCAGCGACGGCTCCACGAGAATACAGCGGTAGCTACATAGCTATGAGAAAGATACAGATTTAAAAATTAGTGAAAACACAAATCTGTGTCTATCAGTCAAGAATTAAATATACAGAAGCTTCAAATGGCTGATCAGTGGCAGTTCTTTAGGCATACTCACTTAAGCCAAGTCAAAATATCCTGCCTTGATGGAACAACTACACTCTTAATTTCTCTCAGTTCGCGAGTTGCACAATGCCGCATCCCAATTTCGTAATATTTAAAAGTCCATTATAGATAGTACCTATTATGAACAGGTGTAGGCATTGCCGGCGCCTTCAACTTGGCAAGTCCGGTATGTTTCATGGGCAGTCCGAGGAGATCGAACAGTTCATGTAACATCGGCTGCTTTACCACAACGTCCGCCTCGCAGTCAGTGGCCAGCGCTGGTGAAAGGTTCACCTGAAACAGTGTACGGAACTTTATTAACTCAATATTTTAATACTATAACATTCTCATCGAATTTTAATCCAAAGTATGAACCTCACTAACCTGGTAGGCATTTTGGCACAATTCCGTTAGGCAATAAGCAGCTAACGCTCAATGGGCACACCCAATCAGTTAAACTAGAAACCTGACAACTTTTGTTATGAACGCTATTATTATGAGCGTAATCGTCGTTGGTCAAAAAGTTCTCAAATTTAGAACCTAACATCGAAATACAACAGATAAATCAACTGCTTCTTATAACAACGCTATTGTTATTATTTTAAGTGTGGGTATTATTTGGACGATTTACCTCCAACAGCCATGGTCTCAATGCATCATCCAGCAACACATCGAACCCGTAGAACTCGAAGCAGTTTCTTGCCGGAGGAGTGCCGGCTGCTTGCGCCAACAACGTGAGCGTGACCAGGGCACGTATGCGTTGCCACATCACCCACTCAGCGGCTCCCCAGCGGCCAACCAAGGCCTTCCTCACTTGGGTCAACGTCCACTTGCACCCTGCAAGATTAGAGAAAGCTCTCATGTAATTTTCCTGCTCCTCATCATAACAAAGACCAGCATCGGTTCAAAACTATTAGTCTTGATTATTTTTTCTGATCTGCAGATGATGCAACGTCAACTTATATCCGAATCCGAGCATCAATAACTCATATTTACTAGATTTTAGGTTCGGGCATTATCTAAGCACATTTAGCTTCAAAAAGTTTGATGCATTGAATTCAAGCACATATAGCAAAAATTATTCTATTCGTCTATCTACTCAGAAACACATTCTCATGCACACTATAAGGCAACGGCAGAACTCAACAGTTTAACGAGCCTTCACACCTCAAGCATTCATTGTGGACTTTTAATTTGTAGGTAACCAATGAGAACAGGACTCAAGGCAATCTTTGACGAATTCAGTCGAGGTTAAGAGACCTTTGACAATAATAGATGATGTAATGGTCACACAGTGGATTCGTAGCTTAATTTTTGATCAGATTCTTTGGTTTGTTTTAGGAATGGTTCACTGCTTTCCCAAATTCAATAGTTTCTGTTTTTAACGTCCATACATACCGGTGTAATCTATTGAAGCCAAATCACAATTATAAAGCTTGCTATTTGGTGCAGTCATTGCTTTAGTCGGTTCGCTAAGACTAAAGCGTCTGCTACGTAGTCCACTCGTGCAGTCAAGACGCCTGGTAGGTTCTAGCGCCAGGCGTCTGTAAGAACATCTTAACACTCACCACTACCAATACGGTCCTTACATTCAGCGTATCGGGGGCCCGACTTGTTGAGCGATGAGTTGGTGAGGTGACGGTACGGGTTGTGGATGTCCGACAGCGTGTATTTGTCCGTGCCTGGAAGTTTACAATAAATACGTATTTATCCAAGCATATCTAAGAGATCCTTTGTGTAAAGTACCTACTGCACTTGCCGAAAATACAACGTCATAATATGTACTTATGTTTTATTTAAAAAATTGACGTTCATAAGCGTCACCTTGTGACCTAGATGAATAAACGATTTTGACTTTTGACTTTTGAGTTGCCAATTACGTTTGGAACAGCTATTACACGATTGTAACAAGAAGCGTGGATTTAGTGGTTTCGGTCAGAGATATAACTAACCGCTTTGTTCCTCGTTCGGCCCGAAGTTTCGTACCACATTCCAAAAAACTTCTTATTTATCTCAAAGCCAAAAAAAATCTAATTTGTCCCATAGCTGTATAGAAATCCTGCTTCGGACCGAATTCCAAGTACTTCAAAAATACAGACAGCAAAAATATAAGAATTTTATTTTAATTTTTCAATATTTAAATAAACAGAAGAACATGCATGGGGAATTTGATGGGAGTGATTTAAGCAAATGATATATGTCAGGATTGTTGCAAAAAATCGGGTTGCAAAAGTTACCAGGAAAGCATAAAGCTACAGAAAATGGTCGCCTAATAAGCTGGTTAACATTTTTGAAGACTTAGTAAACTTCCTTCAGCTTTAAAATGTCTTCATTGTAACAGCAGCTGAAGATATTGAAAAGTACCAGGGTAGCGTATAGGTACAAAAGTTAGTCGCCTAACAAGGTGGTTAAAATTTTTGAAGTCATTTATTAAACTTCCTTCGGCTTTAAAATATCTTCATTGTGCTTAAGATCAGGAGATTTACACACATATTTTATGAACACCACCAAATAGATTTCTAATCAGGTTTATTTCAATATTTACTATTAAATTCCAAGACACTACTAAAGTATTACGAGATTTTTTGAACTCACTGCTATTAAATACAAACGAGCATAATTATTTTTCAAACTGCTTCTCAAGGAAATAGAGCCGTTTTATATGGCTCCTAGTCAACCATTAATGATCGTATAATACTTAAACATCATCTTAATGCCGTGGTCTAACTTCACTACAGTCAAAATATAAAATAAAACTAATCATGTTCTATTTCACGTAAAATCTTCTATTTAGATAAAATATTATTAGTGACATAACCATAATTGTTTTTTGCTGATAGTACCAAAAAGCAAGTAAAACCAATACAAAAAAAAATGGTCCGTACAAGGAATATAAAGTAGGACGAAGCGAGAACAAATTTAATAAAATTTAATTTTGGGACGAAGGAAGCATATCGTTTTGGCCGAACCAGGAACGTTTTATGTGGTCCGAAACTCAGTAGTCCGAACGAAGAACAAACCAACTAACTTCATGGGCAGGCAAATCTAATGTTATCCATGTGCCGTGCTAAACTTGTCTTGCAAATACATTAATATTAAACTAATTCGTATACTTATCGCAGCAACAGTATCGAAGAAATGGCAAAGAGATTACAAGTGTGCAAAAAATACTTTGGCAAATTCTGGCTACCTGCGATATGCAAGAATCTAATCAAATTGTTATAAAAGGCAAGTCTAAATTGTTAAAAAAAAAAAATGATCTACGTAAATAACTACAGTGACTACATCCGCAACTTCAGAATTTTCTAAAACTCTTCGTGATATATTTTATCGTAGGGCAAATATATTTTACTGTAGCAAGCACCCCATTGGACTTTATTCCATCACAAATTTGCCGCCAATAAATAAAATTCTCGCCAATAAATAAATAAAATCTATTGCAGACATTTCCTAATAAATCAATTGTTTCTGCTGGAAATAGATATAAACAATATTTTACATAAGCTTTCATCATAATTATTTAGCCTTTAGACGTCCACTGAGCAAAGTCCCACACAAACCGATATAAAGCCCCGCATCCCGCCTCCAACCGCTTTCCGCAATCGCAACAAGCCATCAGCCCACGTTGCCATATCATATTAGCCGAAAGACGCCCACTGCTGGACACAGGTCTCAAGTCTCTCCACAAGGACCGATCCTGAGCCATTCACTACCCGCGATTCCAACAAGATTGTCAGTCCATCTTGCGTGCCTACCTCTGCTACGACGTTCGGTTTGTCCTTGCTATATATATTATATAAAGTATACTATGTACCGAATCGAGCGAGTCCCTCAGCGTACATGTATGCGGTTAGCGGCCTGTATCCGGGCACACACACGTACAGACGTAGGTCAAACTTGTAGCCGGCGATCAGCAGCGGTCGCTCGATGTAGCGCTGGACCACCGCTGAAGTACCGCAGTTCATCTCACACACGCTCTGGAAAGTTACAATGGACTTAGGTACATAACATTGTACTATGACTAAAGTCAAATAGTTGTAAAGGGTTATGATTTCAACTTTTGTCTCTATTCAATATGAAGCAAAAGTTGTGGCTGACGCTCCATGATTTATAAATCAGACACAAAATACGACAGTTATATCAGCACGATTTTCGAACCAAAAACATATCGTCATCTTGACACAAAATGCTTAAACGATAACAGCAGTGACAGATCCAGGTTTTTGTTTTGGGAAGGACTTGAATCTGGTGAAGGAAGGTTTTATCCAGAGAAATGCTGAGAGTGTTTCGTCTCGCTACCCTCTCCTGGATCCATACCTGGATCAGAAATGAATACCATAACTTCTTTTTCTGCCTGCCCTATTTGCATATAACTTGGGGTCGGCGCAGAATCTCTTTCTCTTCCATTATCTCATATCAGACCTCATCTGATCATTCACTCCCTTTTCATTCATGTCACCCTTCATACAATCCATCCATCTTTTCTTTGGTCTTCCTCTTGCCTTATATCCCTCAACTCTCATATTGATCACCTTTCTAGTCAGATATTTTTCATCCATCTTCATCACATGGCCATCATAAATGAATACCATACCATTTTACGATAATAATAAAAAATACGAAATTCCACCACAACTTGATACTTATTATGGCAAGCGTGTATTCAAACTGAATTTAAATGCACTAATAAATTATAAACAGCCAATCACGATTTAAGGTCTACGTGACTAAGGCCACGCCATTTAATCAACGACTGTAAATTAAACCTGCAATGTTCATGGAAAATTAATTGTGTTCTTATAGACTTCTCAAACTAAACCGTGTATAACAAAAGTTCACATTAGTACCACTGGAATTAGATTCGATCTTGTGAAGGTACACCGTACATTTCAATGATGTATATTTTTATGTACCTAATAGGCGACAATTGGACCGTCGAATTGACTTAAATGGTCAGCGATTACATCCAAACATGGACACAAGCAACACCAGAGGAGTCACAAGTGGGTTGCTGCCCTTTTGGTGGGGAAAAGGAATACGAGGATTGGAATGAGAATAAATAGGAGATGAAGCCGCCGGCACCGTCACTCACCGAACGAAACGGTTTTCTATGAGAGGATCTACTTCCCCAGTCGAGCCGAACAACAATGCCGAAATCAGCAAAGCTCTACTACCAATAAATTGTAATGTTCATACATACTCGAAACAGGAATATTCCTCTGCCTTGGCTTTGTGCAACCGGTTTATGGATCCACACAACATTGGCGCCTGCATCTTCATCCCTTCTCAGTCTTGAACACTCCGACACAAGCTTCGCGTACTCCAGAGGTAAATGGTAGCACGGTGGGCTGAAGAATGAAGAAAAGAATACTTAAAAATGGCTGGTGGTTGCGACAGACTTACAACCGCCAGGCAAATTTCGAAATCGAAAAATATTATAATTGACATAGCAACTTGTAAAATCATCTTATAATCAGCTTGATAAAGTCACTCATATCTAATTATAGATCTATATATTTCTATATTTTTAGACGTACCAGTTTAAGAATGCGTTTTTTAAGACATATGCCCTTAGAAAAATCTTGTATCGTACTCATTCTTCTTCTTCTTTCAGTGCCTCTCCAACTAGTGGAGGTTAGCCGTTTCTGTTGTTACTCATACAAACATACAATCAATGGATACAAAGTTAACCCAGAACACCCAGACTCGAAACAACAAATCGTAGGTATGAAAAGTAAAATACCTCATATTTGTGTCGACGTTTCGACATGGGCTACACCAGCCAAGGTCACGCTTATTTGCAAATAATTATTTTAACAAGTTTTGGTTTAGACAGTGTTGTCCAGTGTGGGGATCGAACCCGCAACACGCGGCACTGTGCTGTCATTTGACCGCACAGTGCCGCGTGTTGCGGGTTGCAAGCGTTTGCCACAGGTGCAATAAAAATATATAACTCGTTTTGTTATTACTCGAGTTTGTATTTATCAAACACAATACATAAAAAATTACAAGAAAAGAACAGCTGAACCTAATTTTGGCATGCACCAAGTGACACTAATAAATATCATGGTCTATGCGAAGGCTCTTTCTATTTTAAGAATAATGCAATACTATTGACATATCAGAAGCAATATCGGTCCAAATGGCTGTAACAACTATAAATATGCGAAAGAATTTCAAATTTCTTCGACATCCATCTGCATTTTACGTTCAGGAATTAAAATGAGATTCCATATTTTTACGAGCAGTACGTAGACAGAATGACATAAAACAAGTAGTAGGTTGCACGTGACATGTCCATGGCATCGTGCGGATAATAGCCTCAAGTAACATGTACACACATATGGCGGATCAAGACCATAAAATTTCGCCAGCCATCACAGGCGATAAAAATTTACAAGTAAATATATGGATGTTCACAACTTGGGAAACACCCGACATACCATAAAAACGCGGCATTCATTTTTTCACGTAAAATGCATGCATGATAAGACAACGCAGTGCACGCAATACGATCATAATTTTGAAACAATACGCTCATTTCTAGTATGAAATTCAATGGCCGATCGTAAACGACTATTTTAGAATTCAAAAGTAAAGGTAAATTTACAAGAACTCCCATGCAAGGTAAACGATGGATACAGTTATTTTTATCAAATGCCGCTATAAAGTCGAATCATAAAGTTCATTCAGTCTTGTGTGTCCCCGTCGAATGTCAAACTGATCGATTTTCTGGAAACGTCCAAACGCTACGAGTCATTTCAATTTCACTACCGATTTTGTTTGTATCGAACACAGGCATTACTTTTTCACTACCCCAAGTTATTCATCCATTTAATTTTTACTACTAGTTCTGTCTCTTTCGAACCAATGTAGTCCCCTACATAAACGAGAAGAATAAATGTTTGGGGTGATCCAGTCTGTTTTGTGTTTCCAGCAATGAATACTAATACTCAAAACAAAACAATACTATGACATTGATTCCTTTTTCTTTGTGCAATAGTCACGCGATTTTGTCGGTACCACTTGGGGGTAATTGCTGAAAGCACCACTCATTAATATTCAAAACAATAATTTCATATTACCGTGAACTTTCACCTTCCGACATGGTGCAGGAATTTTTAATATGACCTTTGAAAACTTGGCACTGTTCAACCCCATCAGCCTCTATTACCCCGTTACGTCTACAAATACAACAAACTCTAGAAAGTTTTCCTCAAAAGCTCGAATAAAACACTGAGTTTGTATTTACAAGTTCTAATTAAATTTCAACTATTAACTTTGTAATTTAATTAATTGCATAGCGATACACCAGGACACCAATAAAAGCTTTTAATGTTTTAACATTTTAACTTTGTATATTAAAATTCTTACAATGTAACTTATTGTTGTAATGGCGTGCTATATTACTATAAGTAACAATTAAAATATAGCTTTGAGCTTGATAAATCGTATTCGAAATTTTCATGGCAACAATATGAATCAGGTAAAGCTAATTGCGGAACCTGCACTATCACGATGAAGTAATCTGTTCATTTTCTGGCATTAGCTTACACACAGTAAATGTTTCGGCGCAAATTCCTTTTTTCATCGGCGTATCGCAATAAAAATACCTAATGCAAGGTAATGCCGTGAGACACGCGACGAAACGCGTGGTTTCATTCAAATAACCGATGACGCGAACCGATTGACTCGTGACACGGGTACACGACTATCAACAAACCTTTATATATACAGAGTTCATAACGCATAGACACGCTAATGAGAACCAGCAATATTAAAGAGATGACCTCTAACACAACACTATATGTAGTGTCTTATATTAGCATAATAATAAATGCACTCAATTATCTATGTTACGCAATTCGTTTTCCTATGTAATAAACCGAGGACCGATAATGATACATTTATTATTAAACCTCAATTTGTGTTAAAGTTTAAAAGCGTAATCAGGTAAATTGATAAAGTTACCAAAATACGCATGCGACAAAAATAGAATCGTGTCAACAACTATTTTCGTCTTTATCATTGCTATATTGATCCAAGCAACCCCTAAGGAATAGGTATATTAAAAGTCCATATACGAGTTCCACAAACCGTCTGCCCGTATTAAGCCAGTGATTGGAGGTAACTTTTATGATTGATGGATAGACTTGGATAAGTTATTTCTATGTTCCCCACGATATATTATGAGTTCTCAAACAACGGTGAATTTGTCAAATTCTTTTCAGTAAAGTCACTGTTGGATTGGTTGGCCTATAAATCAGAATTGCATTTGCGTATCTTCGATAAAAGTTAACATTCTTATAGCATAATAAAGAAGAAAATACACTTTTATTAGATCGATTTACCATGTTATAAAAATGATCAAATGATAAAAAATAAATAAATAAATGAGGTCGTGCATTTTATGACAAATCAATCTTTGTAAACAACATGGTTCATGGTTTGTTAATTCCATCAGGTTAAAATTACAATTTACAACCTCGCAACATTCCGAAAATACGAACTCGCGTGTACTAAAAATGTATTTTTGTTCTTTTATTGGTTTAAATTTGTAAAAATGATGTAACATCAGATCGTTTTCATTATACTGCGAACGAAAAAACGAGCTTTCTCCATTTCGGAAGACCTATTCAAAATAATTAGAGGTTAAAAATATACCTACGCACGATTTTTGTAAGGTACTATTTTATTGCTACGACTTCTAAAGATAGGTAAACAACAATTGGATTATGGATCAAATTTAACTGATTATAAAAGTATTGTCTTTTCAAGAACATTTGCAAAGGCAAGCGACTTCGTTGGAAGGAAGATGAAAACAGACATGTTCACATATTTTCTATATAGATCCTAAGAATCTTCGGTTTTCCGCATGCACGTATGACGGTCAGTCAGCGCTGGTATGATCTAATCTATTAGTACGACATTTCATCATTCCAAGAATCTTGTAAACGGTGCCAATTTAGATAACTTAGAAGTAATCTACAGCAAAATAATCCCGCACTAATTTCCCTGTAAGCGATTACTATAATTTATATTAAATGCAGTAATAAACACGTCGTGTCTTGACAGGTCAATCGTAAAGTGAAATTTGTAGTATCTTTGACTAATCTAAACGGAAACAAAAACCTACTTGGTAATACCTACTACCTACAAGTACAGTGAACTGAGAAAAGCTGATAAAGTAGATAGTAGTAAAAGTAGACGTAAGTAATTTTATCTTTTTATATTATATTCAAGTTACAATATTTTTTACTGCATTCGTGGTTCAGAGGATAGCGTATGCGAGTGCTGATAGGAGGACCCAGGTTCGATTCCCAGGTCGGACAAAAGTGTTACTGGGTTTTTCCAAATTCTTAGTAGCAGCACGGAGTCTGGTGATGTGCCCGGTAACGGCAATAGGCTCGCCCCCTATTACGTGGGACCAAAAAATTCATGGCGAAATGTGGGTGTAATATTACACCTCTGCCTACCCCTTCGGGGACACAGGCGTGAATTGCTTGATTTTGCAGACGTTTGCAGAGGTCACCACATGGATGAGTGAACTCGTAACAACGCGTTACCAAAGGCACGATAAGCCCTCGGTTCCGGTGCTTGTCTCAGGACAAGAAATGTTAAGGCCTTGTTGCAGGCTTTCGAGCAACAGTGCCGAAATATCGGTTACTCCAAACAAAGGTACGTGGTATATATCCCGAAAGACTATTTACATACATACATACATATCGTCACGCCTTTTATCCCCGAAGGGGTAGGCAGAGGTGTATTTCTACACCCACTTTTCGCCAGATATACTTTAGTCCCACGTAATAAGGGGCGAGCCTATTGCCGTACCGGGCACACTTCCAGACTCCGTGCTGCTACTGAGAATTTCGTGACAGAAAAACCCAATAACACTGCCCGGCCCAGGAATCGAACCCGGAACCTGCCGATCCCACGCGAACATTTATGCCGCGAGACCAACGAGGCAGTCGTATAGGGTTTGATGTCGAGTTTTTGATGTCGACTATTTAAAATAAGTTTAAATGACCACGATAGTTTAATTTCGGCATGTTATTCCGGACGACGGAGCAGGGGTAGGCCTCCCGCAAGGCGGACCGACGATCTGATTAAGATCGCGGTAAGTGGTTGTATGCGGGCGGATCAAAATCGGTCTGTGTGGAGAACCGCGGGGGAGGCCTATGTCCAGCAGTGACGTCTCTAGGCTGATATGATGATTATTTTGGCAGAGTTAAAGAAGAAAGAATTATAATTTAAGCTACGACTGCCAATCAAAAGACAATCGCGTTTAGCTATTTCAACTATCGCCGATCGATATGAATAAAATAAAACTATATCATTCTCATAGCTATAATGTCCTCGAGTTTCCCCAACAATGGTACGGATAAGAGTGAATTAGTGAACGATTTGAGGTTTATATTGCACGTGCCATCGGCGTATTGAAATAAGGCAATAACTATTAGAAGCTAGTATCATAAAAAGGTAAGGAAAAAGTATT
Organism: Euclidia mi; assembly: GCA_944739405.2. Taxonomy (NCBI): domain Eukaryota; kingdom Metazoa; phylum Arthropoda; class Insecta; order Lepidoptera; family Erebidae; genus Euclidia; species Euclidia mi. Next base: position 28,463,914 of record OX123188.2, on the reverse strand, counting down.
CGCTTTTAAATATAGCCAATAAATCGCTTAAGTCATGGCAAAGGACAAGTAATGATGAATAGCGTGTATTTTCGTTATCTTCGATCAACAAGCATCGTAAATCACAATGCCTTGTATAAGAGATGCACTGTTGTCATTTATTTTTTAATGAATGTGGCGTGGTTGTTTTTTATGACGAGATTGTTGGATATGGTAAATATTTCGGCTGGTGTTTTCGAAAACAGCCGCATGACGAATGTTAAGAAAGAACACTCGTTTTGAAACAGAGTATCAAGACAAGATGAAATTCGTGCTTGAAAATAGCCTAACTGAAACCGACCAAAAACATAATAATAATATAGCCTATTCTTAATCAGCGTTTTTTCTTTTCCCTTGAAAGGTTATAAACTCTTTCTAATAGAAGTAAATAATCAATTTAAGGTATTTCATATTGAAAGCACCAAGGAACAAAAAAATTAAATTCTAAACTAATGAACCAATTAACAACCTACATACCTACATATAAACCCAAGTTCGCCTATAAAACAACCCGTAATTACCACACGTCAAGAAAACCTGCTGACGTCATATCGCACTGACATGATGATATCTTTGCAATGAAATTATAGGTGAAGGTGACTTAATAACCGTTATAAACTGCATATAATACGGTGTAATTGTCTAATAGGTTAGGAAATAGGACTATTGTTTGCACCATTAGTACCTTATTAGCATGCGTTTATTTTTTATTCTAACTGAGATAGAGTTTGACCGCCGCGCGCCGCCTTATTGTAGCGTCTTACTCATAGTAATGAAAGACAAAAGGGTATTTATAATTTTAAAAGACAACACATACACCCTTTCCTATCACATCCAGGGTGTAAATATTGCCAAATAAAACTCATAAAAAAGGTATCAGGTTTGAACGCTTGAGATGTATTTTATTATTATAAATTTTATCACAATATGTGCTTAGATAAAGTATTGTTCATTTTCGTCGATATGTATAACCAAAGATAAAGTAGCTTCTAATATGACATAGGTAAAATACCAATCTCAAGCAAAGCATCAAAACGCGAAAGCGTCACCAAGCGTAGAGTAATTTTATATGACACTTTAAATCTAATAGTTAGTAAGAAAATAAATATAAATGTACCTCTCCATCAAATGTGTAAGCAACTATAAAACATGTTACAACTTTTTACTAATATCCTTGGCGAATAATTTCTATACTTCTTCTTTCTCTTAGCGTTATCCCAGTTTCAGTCTGGGGTCCGCTTTCTAGTCTAACCGGATTTGGCTGAATATTAGCTTTTCCACGGAGTGACTGCCTGTCTGACCTCCGCAACCCGAAGGGATAGCGATATTCCATGGTTTAGACTAGTGTCAGTTTATTTAGAAGGTACTGACGCCCTGTAACGACTGTCAAAGATCTTCATGACAACCGGGACCGACGGCTTAGCGTGCTCTTCGAGGCACGGGACAAGCGATAATTAACAATTCAATACGCACATAACTCCGAAAAGTCATTGGTGCGCGCCGTGGATTCGAACCTGATACCCTCTGCATGGCAGTCTGTTGGTATATCCACTCGGCTATCGCTGCCTCTCTAATTTCTATACTATTAAACATAAAATAAACCCAATGCAAGCAGTACCACTAAGTATAAATCACGAAGAACATTGTAAGTTTACCTGAACTCGTATATGCCTCCGTAAATCCTCTTCATGCATCGAAGGAGACGTGAAAGATTGTCTTTTCTGCATATCGACCCACCTTTCGGTATGTGATTCATGAACTGAAATAAAGCACAACATTCAACTGCAACTGAAATATCTGGTTTTGTAATATTTCAAACAGAAACATATTTGTAAGCTTAGTGGAATAATTTATATTTAGTGCATGTAGAAATGTGGAAAACAACTCGTGTTTTCCATAAAAAATAACCCCTTCGGATGGAATTACAAAAATATTCAGTGTCTACGTTCTGAAAAGAAACCACTGTCTAAATCTGATGTTTCTGGCTTGACTAGTTTATGCTATTTGCCATATCAATTGGAGATGTTTTTTGGGCGAATACTACAACAATAGGGTAGTTTCCAGGGTCAAAATAATTACATTTTATTTAGTCCGTATTTATAGATTATAAAAAAATATTGGACACGTATTTCTTCTTTTTTTCGATTAAATAAAAAATAACAAAGATATAGCCCATTAAAGTTACGTGTGACGTCATCTAGTGCGAAAAAATGCTGCACGACGTGACGTTATACGTAACTTTAATGAGCTATATCTTGGTCATTTTTGGTTTAATTTACAAATAAAAAAAATACGTATCGCTTATTTTTGAATAATCTAAAGGACGGACTTATAATTTTTTTTTTGTAAACTAGCCTTTTACTTACGTATGACATGCACTTCTCCTTTAATGAAAAAAAAAATATGTTGAAGCACAACCCAATGCACGCTGCGATAAGATTTGTATCTACAATATACATTTTATTCCACGCAGTGCATAATTATACAAAAAAGTTTCCTTTAACCTTCGAATTTACATTTAATATAGCATGTAGAAAGATAAAAATGTATTTGAAAGGTATATTTCGTTGACTATCAATTATGTGTCCCTTAATATACTTGAATGTTTTTATACTGAATGTAAAGTGAATAGCAGTGAAAAATATCTAGATTGAAAATAGATATCAATCATAGGTAAACTCTCATTCCTTTGACATAAATTATGAGTTATTACTGCCTTTAACTGACGAATGATGAAAATAGAATGTTTGAGATGGATATAGTACCACCAACGGCAGGTAGATTCTAAAACTAGAGTAGAAATTTGTACCCAGTGCCAATGCTGAACGTAGCATGTGTACTCTTACCTTTAAAAGCAAAAATGTTTTGGCTAAAAAGCAAACAATACCACCGCAGTTTAAGCTGTCAGTCAACGTCAACTTTGTTGGCTTTGGCGTCATGTTTTTTTTTTGTGGTACTTACCTGCCAGTCTCCTAACGTCTTGTAGCTAGCTGATGGGAAGGCGCTCGATCTCCACCAAAGATTCCATGGTTCATCCAAACCAGTATTGTGGCCCTGATACAAACGCCAACCACGCTCTGCGCACACCTATTGATAAAAGAAACGTATAATAAAAATAAAGAATAATGTTTAATCATAATAAGAAGACATAGCACGCGATTAAATTTTTGGTAGTCTAAAGAGAGGTGGCAAATCTAGTCCATTTCCTAAAGTCGTTTGAAAAGTCTATATTTTTGAAGTAATTTCTATCCACAACTGTCGCAAAATTAATAAAACAGTAGTAATTCAATTATGTACCAAAGTCTTGGCTCAAAATATCAGAGTAGTGTAGTGTATACTGCGTCTCTACTACCTACGAGTATGTATGTTTCACTGGGCATCATTGAGTCTGCATCCGTCCGCATAACGATATAATTAGTGGGACTGGTGCATTCAGATTTATTATAATGACAAATTTTCTATCCATATATTTACTATCATTAATAAATAATTACGTACATAACATACATACATATTCAGTTTTACCGTAAAACTCAGGAACTTCGACTACACTACATAAGATAGCGATCGCGAACCAAAGAGTTGTACTTTTACGATGAATTCGAGCAGCTTGAGGAAATTATTATAATGTGTCACTAAATAAACTACCTATTAATGGATAATTTAAGCGTAAATGATGAAAAACTGTGACTAGGCAGTATTTTTGTCCTTGCATGGCATACAATTGTTTTTTTGTCACCAAACATTCCTTGCCGTGCCATCAAAGAGCGCCAGGTTGTAATGATAAAGATAAAGATATTTATTCGGCAGAACATGGTCCATTGAGGTGTTACATCATTATATGTAGTCCGACATATTCACCCTTAACGGGTATGCGAATGTTGATACTTAAAAACTAAACTATATTATCATACAATTACACAACAAATATTATTCCTTACAGTTTAAAAATTCTGTTCCATTATAAAAACACTTTGCGATCAACCAACGATTTAGTCTGTATTTGAATTGCCGTAAGGGTAGTTCTCTTAAATCACGAGGCATATGGTTGTAAAGTTTTATTGACATATTATAGCTATTTTTATATCGAATAGTGCTTTTACAGAATTCATGTTTAAGTTTAGTAGCGTCCCTTTTTACAAATCTACTATCCTCACTTACTTTGGTGAAAAACGTATATCATTCTTAACGAACATAGCAATTTCCATAATATACAAGGATACCAATGTCAAAACCTTTAACTTCTTGAATATAGGTCTGCAGATCGTTAGTGCAGATACACCAGTAATTGCTCTTAAATATTTTTTTTGTACTATAAAGGCTCTTCTTATATGTTTCATTTCATTTCATTTATTAATTCAAAAACAATTAACAAATGTTGTTGTGAATATACATACATTAAAAAACAAATTAAACATTATCATTATAAACAAACAAAATTAAAATCAGGACAGGATACAAGCGGAAAAATAAAATAATTAATGGTCATAATGTCAAAAAGAAAAATAAAGTCAATAGGAAATATAATGTCAAAAATAATAAGCCATTAATATACATAGATTCTGATGTCCTAATCACAATGTCTATACAGTAATAATAATAATAAAATTGTAGGTGTGCAAGTTACATGTCATTTATAGTGTAATAGCATTCATTTAACAACAACCGTTTAAGTTCATTTTGAAAATTCATTTTATATAATAATGTTTTTACTTGTATAGGCAATTTATTAAATAGCTTAACCGATTTGTAATAAGGGCTATGCTTCACGACATCGAGAGTCCGTACATATTTGAGTAGAAGATCTTTTCTTCTTGTACTTTCCCTCATTTGTCTTTCTTCTTGGCTTTCATGTTCATGTACGTATGTCGATAAATGAGTAAGTAGTACTAGGATGTATAAGCATGGAACAGTCAAGATCCTTAGTTCTTTGAAATGGGGTTTGCATGACTCTGGCTGCTGTATTCTAACAATAGTTCTAATAGCTCTTTTCTGGGCAACAAACGCCTTATGAATGTTATAGTCGTAGCTTCCTCCCCAGAAAAGGATGCTATATCTTAATTTTGATTCTACTAATGCAAAGTATACCATTTTTAAATGTACAGTACTTACTTCATTTCGTAGGCTTCGGAGTACATAGCACGCCGAACTGATAGAATTTTCTAGATGCGTTAATTCTGCCTTCCAGTTTAATCTATCATCTATGTACACTCCTAAAAACTTAACTACCGAGGTTTGGGCAATATTTTCACCATTCATTTCACAATATAATCTTTCAGTATTCTTGGCAGTTGTTCGAATTAGTATTGCGTTTGTCTTGCCCGTATTTACTTTTAGGCTGTTTACAGTAAACCAGTTCTTAAAAGTTTCTAAGGTCTTATTTACATTCATATTTAGAGTATTTATGTCATCGGCGGATACTACAGCATTTGTGTCGTCAGCAAAAACTACCAGCTGAACCGAGTCCCCAACAGTTTGCGTTACATATTTTATAAGGTCATTAACAAATGTAATGAAGAATATTGGACCTAATATGGAACCTTGGGGAAAACCAGCATGAATTTGAGACATTTTTGACCTGTATGTTTCCTCAGTAAATATATTATTACGTGAAGAATTTAGTGCTTTAGTAACAGATTTGATTTCTACAAACATTTTTTTATTTTTCACATATGATGTAAGCAGTTCTAGAGACTTACCCCGTACCCCATAGTATTCAAGCTTTTCTAGTAGTAATTTATGGTTTACTGTGTCAAAGTCTGAACTTAGGTCTAGGAAAAGCCCAGCCACTTTTTCCTTATTATTCATTCTACGCACAACATCCGCAATGAGTATGTAACTGGCATCTTGTGTCCCAACTAACTTTTGGTGTAGAGTGTGTGTGTATGTGTAGAGTTACCCCATAGAAGTATGCCATACCTTAAAACTGATCCTACATAACCATGGTAAGCGTTGAGAGCAGCATCTTGGTTAGCTGTGTTTCTTAGTTGTTTTAAGGCAAAGACAAATTTATTTAGCTTATTGCATATACTATCAATATGAGTCCCCCAGTTACAATAATTATCTAATTCTATTCCTAGGAACTTTATATTATTAACTCTAGTAATTTCTTCGGTTTGGTATTTTATATTTATGTTTTTTGGGTTCTATTTATAATTTGAAAATTGTATGCATTTGGTTTTGGAAATGTTAATTTTAAGAGAGTTAGCTTCTAACCAGTTAATAATATTATTTATAGTTGCATTAACCTCTTCATTGTGCGTATTATTGTCAGTTTTGGGTATTAAGGCCGATATATCATCTGCAAATAGTACGCATTTATGGTTTGTAATTTTTGGTAAGTCATTCACATATAAGAGAAACAGGAGGGGCTCTAGAATACTTCCTTGTGGCACCCCTGAGGTATTAGTTTGAAATGGGGATCTATGTGTTACGACGACTAGTTTTTCATTTATGTGTGAAATTTCTACACATTTTTCTCTATTGCTCAGATAACTTTGTCACCAATCTTGAGCTGGACCACGAATGCCGTAACGTTCACATTTGTCAATAAGCATTTTGTGATTTACCAAATCAAATGCTTTGCTCATATCTAAGAAGATGCCAGTTACAGGCAGTTTTTTATCTATATTATCTGTTATTGAGCTAATAAGAGAGAAAGCTGCTAATGTAGTGGACTTACCTTTTTGAAATCCATTTTGTTCTTTATTTATTACATTATGTTTATTTATAAATTTTATTAAGCGGTTGTACATTATTTTCTCATAAACCTTAGAAAAAAAATGATATTAGAGTAATTGGTCTGTAGTTGGATAATTCTAATTTATTTTTGCTTTTATAAAGAGGTTTAACTAATGAAAGCTTTAATTTATCAGGGAAGACTCAATTTAACAGAGATAAGTTTATAGTATGAGCTAATATTGGTGATATAACATCAGCACATGCTTTAAGTATATGTGTTGAAATTTCATCATGCCCAACTGATCTAGTGTTATTCAACAATTTTATAATACGATTTTATAATATGTAGGCGGATTATATGCTACCGAAATTACCAGTCTGATTTTCACCGCATAAAGTGATATTGAAATATGTACCAAAGCATTCCAAGATCAATATACATGTCTTAAGATTATTAGTATCATCACTGACATTACACACCAGTGGCCCAATTCTCGTATTTTTATATGACATTGATATTATACATATTTTGAATGGACTCAAAAGCAGTATTCTGATAACCTAATGTCATTATCGTAGGTATATTTTGTAATAAACAGTTCGTCGTTGACACATATTTTGACACTTGTTTCAATTTACGATCTCGTTACGATTTCATTCAATTATAGAAGAATACGATGTTTGTGACGTAAGTATGACACTGACATTATATCGAAACTGTATTTATTTAGGAGAATTGGGCCCCAATACATAAAACAGCACAGCACGCCATCCTCATGTCAAACCACAATGGTCTGCGGTGTAATAGTAGGTAGGCTATAAATATAATTTATCCTGTACCTCGTCATTTTAATCGTTTTACTAGTTTTATTATATAAGATTGCTGTTAATTATTAACCATGCTAAGTGTTAATGGATTTTTATAATAGGAAATTCTCAGTAGCGTTTGGAACCTATGTAGTTTGTGAATGTGTTAAATAGAAACAATAAATAAACCTTGGTATATATAATTTTTATTTATTTATTCATAGACTCAAGCTTGTATCCCTGAAGGGGTAGGCAGAGGTGTAATATTACACCCACACTTCGCCATGAATTTTTAGGTCCCACGTAATAGGGGGCGAGCCTATTGCCGTTACTGGGCACATTACCAGACTCCGTGCTGCTACTGAGAATTCGGAAAAACCCAGTAGGTAACACTTTTGCCCGACCCGGGAATCGAACCCGGGACCTCCGATCAGCAGTCGCATACGCTATCCACTGGACCATGGAGTCAGTCAAAATATAATTATTTAATAAAATTTAGTAAAATAATACCTTTGTCTACTTTTTCAAAAACTAACTGATTCTTTGAGAACTCTGCAAAAACTACTCACTATCGTAGCAAAAAATATAAGTGGAAGTGACATTTTCTGCTATAAACTATAAGCAATATATCTCAGGTGAAATCGCCTCGAAACATTATCCTAAAGATATATTCATTTGTGAAGATAACTAAAAACGTTTTTTACTACATGATGTTTAGCACAGTGAGACACAGAATGTGCAAATAAGTAGGGAAGTAGGGATAAGCGATAAAGTACTTAATAAACAAATAAATAGGTCTAAATGTCGATCTTTTCAGCTCCACTAGTAGATAGCTTTTATTTAATTAATTAATAATTTCAAAATATTAGCTAAATCACTAAACTGCGCTCCAATAGATTAAACAAAATCATACCCTATTCGTATTTATAATATAAACAAAATCTCATCTCAAATTCTGGCTATACCTTGTATTATTACACCAAATTTGATACGTGTATCATGTTATATCGAGTGTAATAAAAGCTCGGCGCGCCGCGAGCCTCTCTCCATTCAAGCTTGGAGGTTTGATAAAGTTTGAAGCCCCTCGGGCGTAACTGTTCAGAACTGTTCGTTCATATAAGAGGCTTTGTGACTAATTTTGTTTTATGACTGAACGTCACAACAATCGTAGAGTTTGCTAGAACTTTCAGAATGTCTACTAGACATGTCAGATTTAAAGCAGACTTTATCGCTGTAACATAAGTATTAAAATTGCTATAATCTTTTACTCTGATCATTATCACAGAGAGCAGAGAGGATAGACTAACAGACTGCTGAACAAAGAGCCTTATGTTCAAACCCACGGTACCTACGCACCATTGACTTTTTCGAAGTGAAGAGCTTTTTTGAAGTAATGCCCGGTTGGATATCCACAAAGGACAAAGAATGTGTAAACCACGAACAGCTTGCCAGACAGTGAATGTTCATGGTGTTTGAATATAAATCTAAGAGATTAGGAACTAAATTTACCCCCTTTTTTCAGTTCCTAAATTCAGTCTAAGTTGTCATTTCTCTAAGTTCCTTTGTAAATACCTATATATCCGCTTGCTTGCCCGTGTTATATGGCATATAACAAAATTCAAACACTAAATTGCCCGTGTTATATGGCATATAACATCGCATCTCAGTCTACTTTGCCCGTGTCATACTGTATATGACATGGCTCCCGCAGTCGAAAGAGTGAAATATACTCGTCTCAGTCGCTCTAGGGCTTAGTTTGTATTATGTATCTCGTTTCTACGTTAAATTTCCCGTCATACTAATCCCAGTCGAGTTTCGACTCCATAGAGAAATTTAAAAAAAAAACGTTCGTTGTCAATGTTGTCATTGAGTGTTGAGTCGGTGCGGAATGTGCGGAATGTGTGAGTGTATTTGTGCTGTTTTTTCTGTTAAATTTAGTTTTATTCTTTAAGATCTATTGTGTTTATCAAGGTATGTAAATAACTAACACGTATATATAATAATTCCAGCATGAAATATAATATTTGACTTTTTTCGAGACCTTAAGTAGATTTTGGCGCGCAACAGTGATTTTACTGAGAAGATGGGAACTGTTTCAGAAATGTTCATATTACTCAGAAGTGGTCAATGCTATCCATATAATTTTTTTTGTTTTAAAAGAATATGAGACTACTTATTTAGTGTTTATTTATTTGTATGTTTAAAACTGTTATTTGTGCATTATATGGCCTTATCAAATTTAACATAAATTACGCCGCGCGGCGCCAGGTAATGGTTTGGAATCAGAGGCCTCTAATTCATAAATATGTATAGACAAGTGTACTTTTTTATTTTTATCTTATTATCTTATATATAAGTAACGTAATTAAATATTAAAAACGATATGTCACCGCTTTAAGTTTTGAGGTATGAACTTATAAATACAAAGCGAGCTCTAAAACGCGCTATCTCAATTTCAAACGAGCATCACTCGACACCAGAGTCGTAATCTAAATAAACAAAGATAACATTGTATAGTTAGTTTCATAACAAACATAAATAATATAACACTTGACAACCTTTCAAAACAAATTGAGTCACACGAACCGATTGTGTGGAACCCGACCCGCGCGCCGAGGCGATAAAAACGCGCGGGCATTTGATCGTTATCGCTTTCAAGTGGCCGGGCAGAGGGGCCGGTGTGGGTTGCGGCGCGGGGCAAGCAAGCGGTTAAATCATACAACGAATGAAGAATTGTGTCGAGTAACCATATTTTATTTATATACTCGAGTAAATTATTTGCGGAACTAACAAATAAGAGATTACTGTACATAATAATTTATGGATAGAATAATAATATTTTATGACGGACTGTCACAATCTTTTAATTGAGGCAAACTTGCAAGCTATGAATATTCTATCTACTACTTAGATTTTAATTAATTGCTAGAACAGATAAAATAAATAACAACAAACATTTTATACTTCATACAAAGTACATAACTACTACTAAACTAATAGTAGTAAAAAGTGAAACCTGATTTCAGATAAAAACATTAGCAGTAGTCTATACTAATAATCCACACTTAATATTATAAAGAGGAAAATTTGTATTTTTGTTTGTAATGGATAAACTCAAAAACTACTGGACCGATTTTAAAAATTCTTTCACTTTTAAAAAGCTACATTATCTGCGAGTAACATAGGCTATAGGGTTTTTCGGGTACGCGAAGTAGTTCCCTCAGGACGCGGATGAAACCGCGAGAAACGGCTAGTAATATAATAAAGAGGAAAGATTTGTATTTTTGTACGTTTGTAACGAATACACTAAAAAAGTAATGAACAGATTTAAAAAATTCTTTCACCGTTGTAATGCGGCATTATCCCTGAGTAACATAGGCTATATTTATTTATAGAAAATATTAGATAGTTATTTAAAAAGTATATGTCCACCCGTGCGAAGTCGGGACGGACCGCTAGTAACTAATAAACATAATATTATTAGTCTTACTTTTTAATACGTATTTGCTAATATATTTACTGCACGGTTAGCGTAATAGCTTATTAAACGGTCGCCTCGCCGCTTGACACTGCGCCTAGTTTTGTGGGTTCGATCCCCAGACGAGGCAACACTTTGTGTGATCCATAAATTGTTGTTTTCGGAATGGGTGTACTTTGTGTCCTTTGTTGTGATTAATGTCCTCAGACACAGGCAATATTCCTAATGCGGGAGTGGTCTTAAAAAAACGAAATATTTCAAACGAAGAGCAGTTCCTTCTACTATAGTTGTCTTAGACATACAATATAATATATTGCGCTCATAGCAAGACTTGGCTTGCCGTTCGTAACACGTCGGCAATGATAAGCAACGCTTGCGCAGGTCGCCACTAGCACGGGTGACCACGTGTGGCATTTACATCTGAGCGCTACCGTGCTTCGGAGGGCACGTAAAGCAGTAGGTCTCGGTTCTTGTCTCAGGATAAGAATCGTTAGGCCATGTCGGAGGCCTTCGGGCGGTCTGAAAACTGCGACACTAGAGTTGGCTACACACTCGCACGAAGAATAAGAAGAATATTATATTGAAGAAATGTAATAAACGAATTTCATCATCATCACCCTAGCTTTATCCCGGTTGCATCCAAGACTTACACGGCTTGGAGACCGAAGGTCCGTTTACTGGTTTAACCAGATATGACGGAATTTCAACTTTACCACATAGCGACTGCCGCCTGACCTCCTCAACCCAAAGGGATAGCGATATTCCACGGTTTCGACCAGTATCAGTTTATATACGGGTACTGATTCCACGTAACGACTGTTTAAGACCTTCATGACAGCTGGGACCGACGGTTTAACGTGCTCTTCGAGGCACGGGGCAAGCGATAATTAACAATTTAATACGCACTTAACTTCGAAAAGTTATTGATGCGTGCCGTGGATTCAAACCCGATACCCTCTGCATGGCAGTCCATTGGTATCTCCACTATGCTATCGCTGCCTTCATTTAATAAACTAATATTTTGATTTATAAAATTGTACCAACCAGAATGGCTATACGCGAAGGCTTATATTAATAAAAAGGTCTCAAGTTGCAAGTGATTTTAAAACTACATATCTCGCAAACCAAACAAGATATAGGTATATATATTGCTACTGATAAAAACCAAATTATATAAAATCCTTCGGTTACTGTCTGACTGATGGCCAACGCACAGGCGATCTACAGGGCGCAAGAAGCTGATACATGGCATGAGTATGTCTTGAAGAGCGCAGGGGCACACAAAAGGGATTACCCAAAATAACCACGAGATCAGGCAAAAACGGTTCAACTAAAATACAAGTGGCGGGCGTAGCTGCAAGCATCCTCTAGTATCTTTATAAAGTTCATTCCAAAACAATTTAAATATTTAATTCATTTATTGTCTTAATAAAGCAACTTGCTGATTAACTCTTTGAATCCAATCAAGGGATAATAAACTTGTGGTAAAACTAAACAGTTTTTACAATTCTTCCAGTGCATAATTTACGGCTGAGTATAAAACAAACCTCTGTATCACTTAATTATACACAATTAAATTACACTGCATTTTATTGCCTTTATCTACCGTTTATTATTACCAATCCTCTGATATACTATTTATATATCTGATATTTTCTATATCTACTTGAATAATAAAATAAGAGGGAAGTTCTGACGAATGCTTATGTTGAAAAGCTAGAAACAAGCTAGAAACTTTTTCTAAAAGTCTGAATAAGGCTTTAAAGTATACGTAGCTAAATGGAAAATAGAGGTAACTGAAACAACTATTTCTTTTTATTTCGGTATATCAACTCATGACCATGATCTATCAAAGTTTAGGCAGTACAATGTCTGTCAGATAGTCAAATAAAAATAAACATTGAACTTAATACAATCTACTACCTATTGGCCTTGCTACATGAACATCTAAAGAAACATCGCACTACAAATATTTTGTTATATATACCTTGACCAACAAGCTGGGTCCCGATCCGTTATCATTCAGCCTGAATATGAAGGGCTCATCATCGTCGAAACCGGCGTCCATCACTCCAAGATTATCCTGCAAACATGCCTCTAATATTTCAAAACTTGGAACGGTTCATTCAGACCGCTACATTACTCTTCAAAATACATTTTCAGTCGTTTGAGTAGAATATATTCGTATATTCGAACGCGTTAATCGCATGTCAGCTTATCATTGCAATCGTATTTCGTTATCGTCGGATATAACACGTTAGTTGGTCGGAGGTTTCAGTGCGGGACGAGTGACGCGGTCGGTCGCCCGCCCGGTACTGTATTCGGTATAAACTTTCTTACGTTGCAAGCTGATGCCCGACCCCCCAGTGATTTATAGCTCCCTCCGTGACACGAGCCTCCTGTAAAAAGCAACGTAACAACGATAATGCATTTTGTTAGTCTAATGACACGACGCGACGTGACGCTTTTTATATTTAGCCGAATGTTCGGTCGGGTACCTTACTCCAATTCAATTAATGTCGAATTCGATTAAGCATATTTTTATAACTGTCAGGCAAGGAAAAGGCAGCCTATTTTTGTATCGCAATTTATATTAAGGATTTTTTTTTTTTGGAATTGACGGACAAAGAATAATCGGTTTAAATTAATTAGCATTGTCTAGTTTTAATTATGATACCCCGCTAGTATTTTTGTTTAATAATAAATAACTTATAATTGCATGACATTAGTACAGAAGGCTAACCTGGGCGGCGTTTCCAACTTATCAAGGATCTTTACTTAATACTATATATTTTAAAGCAATTTGTTTAATTCTTGTGAACTAATAATACTATGTATAATAAATATCTATTGAATACCAGTAATAAATAACAGTATTAAAATATCAGTGACTTGATTTTCCTGTAACAACGGCAATATATAAAAATACCTGCATAATGCACAAAAAATTATACTTTAATTGTTTACTTGTTTCCTAGTTGTCTTGCCCGGCTGATCTCAATTATCGGGACAAGATATGCCCATGATATATACTGATGTGCTTCATTACTGCAAGTATTCTTGAAAATGGTTCAGTTCTGGGTGACAGAGTGACAAACATACATACATACATCCTCACAAACTTTCACGTTTATAACAGTAGTAGGTTGTACCTAACATTATATACGAGTAGTCTGTTCAAGATATGAAAATATAAAATGTAAACAAACCATAAAATGATAACCATAGATTTTAGTTAAATATTCCTAGCGAAAGACTCTATTAGATTTAAAAAAATACGAGTATCCCCTACATTTATAAATGGTAGGTACAGCATATTTTTATTTTTTCTGTATTACTCATAATAGGGAAGTTTACATACATACATACATACATAGACTTACGCCTGTTTCCCGGAGGGGTAGGCAGAGACTACGGAACGCCATTTGCAACGATCCTGACATACTTCCTTGCTTCACTCACTCCCATCAAGTTTCTCATGCATGCTCTTCTGTTAAGGGTACTTCTGACCTATCCTTTTTTCAGGACGTCTCCAATCTGGTCAGAGAACGTCCGCCTAGGTCTTCCCCTTCGTCCTGTCCCATTCACACTTGCCTTATATATTTTCTTTGTCAGTCTATCATCATCCATCCTCTCCATGTGCCCAAACCATCTTAACATGCCTTTCTTAATGCTTGTCACTACATCTTCTTCTACCCCACAACACTCTCCAGAGAATCTTTGTCAGGATAACATATTAGACTTCAAAATAAAATTAAAAAATATATTACTAGAAAAGGTTTATTACAGCGTGAAGGAATACTTGGAAGATAAATGTATAATTAATTAATTGTCATATTTTATATATTAAGTTTTATTATTATTTTATTTTTTGACATCTTTGAGTTATATTATTTTTTTTGACATTAATTTATGTTGATTATTTTAAATTCTAATGGACATTTTTTTATTATATAAATTTTGCATGCCTTAACGGTAGATTATGGAGAAACATAAGATTTTCTTTATTTATAATACCAATACTGTACCCATTTTCGCAAAATAAATGATTGATTGATTGATTGATTGACTCTCTGATCACACAATTCTTTACTCTGTCGGTCAAAGATACACCCCACATATTTCTCATTTCTACAGCATTTATTCTACTTTCAAATCTCTTCTGCCATACCCAACTTTCACTACAGTACATAAGGGTAGGCACTAATACCCCTCTATGCACAGCCAAACGTGCCTTTTTGGACACGTTTTGGCTATTCATAAACGCCTTCAGAGCTCCATTCACTCTATTACCTGCATTAACTCTTCTTTCAATATCTTCTTCATTCTTACCATCTCTTGTTAACAACGCACCTAAGTATATAAACTCATTCACTTGCTCCACTCATTGTCCATCGATCAAAACATTACAAACCGTAACGCATTCCTCCTTTTCAAAAACCATAACTTTCGTTTTACTTACATTCACTTTCATTCCTTTCCTCTCTAACGCACCATGCATGATTGTTACCATCTCCTGCAATTCCTCCGCTGAAGACGCAAGTATAACCTGATCATCAGCATAAGGGAGGCATTTGACAAGTAACCCATTCATCCTTAATCCGCAGTCACTATGTTTTAGATCTTGCAAACAACTGTGCATAAAGAGGTTAAACAGCCACGGCGACGCTACACATCCCTGTCTAACACCTGTCTCGATGGTAAACCAGTCAGTATATGCCCCGTTTATCCTCACACAAGCTTTAAAATCCTCATAAAGGGATTTCAGAGCTGGAATGAGGCTGCTGTCCACCCCATTCATTGACAGCACCGACCACATTTCATTCCTCACCACTTTATCGTAAGCCTTTTCCAAATCCACAAATGCGCAAAAGACCTTTTGACCTTTGGCCAAAAACTTTTCGGCTATGCTTCGCAAGGAAAAAACCTGATCCATACATCCCATACCCTTTCGGAATCCCTCTTGTCCCATATTTTCTTATCGGTTACTTCCAACTCTTTCAATAAGTACCTTTGCATACAATTTGCCAACAATGCTGAGAAGGCTAATGCCTCTATAGTTTTTGCAGTCAGTCTTGTTGCGAGCCTTTTCCTTTATAAAGAGGCACAACTACAGCTGTGGCCCAGTCATAAGGTGGGTCTTTTTCAACTTTTCAGGCAAATGCAGTTACAGCTTAGTGATTTAAAGTGTAAACGATAAAATACGTTCTAGATTAATTATTAGCATGTTCAAAAGCACGTAAATCCTTATATTTTACTTAAATATAAGCATTATTAGGAAGTTGAAAGGTCGCTTTTGAAGTGTCCTACACGGGTTTTGAAATGTTACGAACATAAATTTCTAGTGTTATCTAACCTTTAGTTGAATAATTCTATGTTATTTAATAGCGCTATATTCTCTAAATTGAATAATTAACTTTATTCCTAAGGCGTTAGTGTTTAAAATAATTTAAAATACACTTTTTATTTTGTTCCTCAAAATAGCGTTGATGGAAACTTCCACATACGCGACAGTTGTTTACTAATGTTTGAGTGAAAAAATTAATATGTATGAGATTGTGATTTTGAAGACTAATTTTGTTAAAATACATAATAATGAAAAGAAACCTGATTTAATCTACCACTGAGTTTTAATACCACCCTAAACTTAGTGACGTAATAGAACTACTCAGTTACCATTTCCTCTTAAAATATATATTTCTCATGAAATAAGAAACCTATCATATGAACATGTATATATTTTTGAAACTAGATTTAACTTGTAAACTGATGACACTCGTATATTTTAAAATAGTATTCTTTTTCTATGTGGAATTCCATTACGCTAAGAACATTTTTTAGGTGCATAGGGTTCCCACCAAGAACTTAGGGTCCCAAGCCAACCTCACCTGCAAGTGGTGCACCTACCGATCAACGGACGAGGCTCTGGCAAACAAAATGTCCCAATAAGCGGCAATAGGCTCGCCACCTATTACGTGGGATCAAAACACTGGCGAAAAGTGGGCGTTTAATATGCCTCTGCCTACCCCTTCGGGGAAACAGGCGTGAGTCTATGTATGTATGTATGTATGTACATTTTTTTTTGAAAACCGCCCAGGTACTCGGCCGGTGCTCCAGCACAAGTTATATATAACCGCTGCAACTGACCAACTATGATGCCCTGTCCAGCCTTCAGTATTTCGACTGTAATCCTATCATATCCTGCTTACCTACTTCCCAGTGCT
Source organism: Euclidia mi (assembly GCA_944739405.2). NCBI lineage: Eukaryota > Metazoa > Arthropoda > Insecta > Lepidoptera > Erebidae > Euclidia > Euclidia mi. The sequence goes on along the minus strand of OX123188.2, from coordinate 28,446,706 downwards.
TTCACGATCTCATCCACACCTATTGGTGTGGATGTAAGCGTTATTACGCTTTCATCATTGCTATCATTACCATTAATTCCAGCTATCGGTGTCTCTATCGCCGTTCTTTCAAATAAACTTTCAAAATACTCTTTCCATCTCTTCAGGACGCACGATTCACCAGTGACTATCTTTCCATTCTCGTCTCTGATGGATTTAAACTAACTGCACGAACGGATTTCCAGAAAAACTTAATGTTCCTCTGGAAATCGTCAGATAATCTGCTATCAAACTCATCTTTCTTTTCCTCTTTTTTCCTTTTAACCATTTCTTTCACTATTTTTTTTTTGACCTAACAAACTCCTTTCTTGTTTCATCTATGTCTACACTCGTTGCTTTTCCCATTCTTTCATTTGCTCTGGCAGCCAACCAATCTAACCAAGCTTTCTTCTTCTCTGACACTGCTGGGGCCCAATTCTGCTATTTTAGATTACATCGACATCATATTTTGAATGGAATGAGATTATATTTTGAATTGACTCAAAATCGGTATTCTGCTACACAATGTCATTCTATTATAATTTCGATATATTCAATTTAATGTCAAATATCCTTTTTTTTTTTTTTTTGTTCACTACGGTGGTAAACTCTCCTTATGAGTCATCTCAACTCCGCCAACCCAGCCATTAGAACGGCTGGGCTTGGGACTGGCGGAGGAGGTATGTGGAGGCTCTCCCCTACAGGCGTTCGGGGCATACCCACTAAAAACCACCGCGGTGTCCCTACGGATCCCGTGTGTTGGCGGGGTCACGCGATTCGCGATTAGCATACTTTCTCGTGACCCCGCCCGGGATTGGCCCGCCGTTTGTGTTGGCGGGCCCCGTCTCGTTATGATCTCGCAATCATCCATCAAACTTCTTGCATCCATCAAACTTCTCGCATCCATCACCTCACAAAGCTACTTGGGAGGCGGCGAGGACACGCACCGCCTCCCGCCTTTTGGCGGACAGGGAGCAGCTCCAGCGCTCACCGTCCGCAGGCACTGAATTTAGGGTGGTCGGAGGTCGTCTCTTGTGCGACGTCCCCGACGCCCGGACCTACGGTTGGGGAGAGGGCGATGTATTTCCCTCTCCTGCTCCGCCGCCTCCTTGCTCAGCATGACTGCTTCGCAGAAGGAGGCGACGGCGTTCCAGGACCTCTCACTCCGGACCATAGACAGAACTACGGTCGGGAGCGAGAGGACAACCGTATTCAGAGCCGCGACCAGATCACGGCGCTGCGATGCCCAGGCTGGGCACTCCGCCAAAGTATGCAACGCCGTGTCTTCGACAGGGTCGCGGCTGCTGCCACAATGGTGGCATCCGGGCGTTTCCTCCCGGCCTATCCTCCACAAATACCGGCCAAAACAACCATGGCCGGTAAGGATTTGAGTTAACCGGAAGGTGAGGACGCCGTGACGTCTCTCCGACCACTCTTCAACCACGGGACTTACCGCCGCTATCGTGGCGTACCCGGCGCTGGGGTGCACAAGTCGTGCCTTCCACTCCGCCACCAGGACCTGGCGGAGCTCCGACCGACGCGCCTCGATGTCACGGTGCGCCGGTCTCTCGCCCTGCTCCAGGGCTTGCTGGCGCCATGTATAGAGTGACGCCAGCAACTCAGCTTCCAGATCCCAGAGCGGTGATCCGGCTAGGAGGCTCGCTGCCTCAAAGGAGACCGTGCGGTAGCCTCGTATCAACCTGACGGCCATGGCGCGCTGCGGTGCGCGAAGCGCCTTGATGTTGTGCGCCGTCAGGTCGTGCGCCCATATCGGGGCCCCATAAAGGGCCATGGACCGCACGACTCCTTCATAGAGCCTCCGGCAGGAGGCGGTTGGTCCCCCAAGATTGGGCAGCAGTCTCGATAAGCCTGCCGCTGCCCCGAGAAGTTTGGGGGCCAAGCGTCCAAAGTGTTCGCGGAAATCCCATCGGCTATCGAGTACGAGCCCCAGGTATTTTAGGCTCTTCCCGATGCCGATGCGGACCCCTCCTACCATAATCTGGGCCCCTGCGGGTGGCCGTTTCCGAGGCCCGTGGAAACAAATGGCCTCGGATTTAGAGAGGGCCACCTCTAGGCCCAAACGCCGGATCCTTCCAACGACTTGTGCGACCCCAGCGGTCGCCCTTATAGCCGCCGCTCGGTACGTCTTATCACTCGCAGTGACGAGGGTGTCGTCGGCGTAACAAGTGACACCTACGCCAGGGAGGAGCGTACCGCGCAGCACCCAGTCGTAACCGATGTTCCACAGAAGGGGGCCGAGGACCGACCCCTGCGGAACACCGCACGACATAACTCGCCGACTAGTACCGAGATGACTCGGGTAGACAATTGCTCTTTCATTGAGATAATCCCCGACTATACGGCGGAGGTATGGAGGCACTCGATGGTAGGTGAGTGCCTCTAGAATACAACTCCAGGGCAGGGTGTTGAAGGCGTTGGCGATGTCTAAAGACACCGCCAGGACCACCCCGCCCCTTGAAACCTCTTCCTCCGCCAGACTCCTCACTGATTTTATCGCGTCAATTGTTGAGCGCCCTCGGCGGAAACCGAACTGCACGTCCGCCAAATCCGGGCCCACCGTGGAAAGGTGGTGGACGAGGCGCTCCGCGATGATGAACTCGAAAATCTTCGCGACCTCGTCCAACAACACTATGGGCCGATAGGCGGACGGGCTGTCCGCCGGGCGCCCTGCCTTTCTGATGAGGACCAGTTTCCCCGTCTTCCAGGCTCGTGGAAACTGGCCCCCCTCAAGGCACGCCGTGAGGAGTCTCCCCAGTCGGGGTCCGAGCTCCTCCATTGCCAGGACCCACGCTCGGCCAGGAATGCCGTCGGGTCCTGGGGCGGTGTTTTTTATCCTCAACACCGCCGCTCGGAGTTCTACCCGAGTCACCTCGGGAACGTCGTCTATGTCCGCGTTGGCTGCCTCGGAAGGCGGCGCCGTTATGGGCGGAGGCATATGTTCCGCCCGCGACGGGCGGCCACAACATCTTCGACCAGCTCTGGCCTGAGACTTTCCGTTAAAGGGGGCGCCCAGGAACGTAACTTGTTCCTGACCATCAAATATGGGCGCCCCCACGGATCTCGATTGAGGGTCTCCAGCAATTCCTGGCGGGCGTCTTGCTTGGCCCGCCAGATGGCCTCTTTCAAGTTATTCTTGGCCGCTCTGTACTCCTCGTACAATGCCGCCTCCCGGACAGTGGAGTCGGGAGGGCGGCGACGCCTCCTGCGAAACCGGGCGTACTGGCGGCGCGCTGCGACGCAAATCTTGCGCAGGCGCGCGATGGTGTCGTTCCACCAGTACACCCGGCGTGGCCCAGATGTTCTACGGACTCTAGGCATCGCCGCGTCACAAACTTGTGTCATTGCCCCCCTGAACCAATCGGCCTCCATATTGATATCGTCAGGCCTGGTAGATGTTGAAACCCAGGCCTGAACTATGGAGGCTTCCAGGAGGGCCTCCCGATTCAGCCTTTTTAAGGCCCAACGCGGACCGGCCTCAATCGGGCCTCTTCGGACCGGGGCGTCGGAGCTGACTGTTTCGGCGGAGACGCCGAACCGAATATAGCGGTGGTCCGACAACGTCTCCACCTCCTCGACGACGCGCCAGTCTCGGATACGGCGTGCTAGTGCGGGGCTCGCAAATGAAACGTCCACAATGGAACCGCCCCGCTGACGCACGCACGTATGTACCGACCCACGATTGAGGACGAGCAGGCCGTTCTCAACGGCCCACTGCTCCAGCAGCTCGCCTCTAGCGTCCGTGGCCGGAGAACCCCAAGCCGTAGACTTGGCGTTGAGGTCCCCGGCGAAGAGCACGGCGCGAGGACGGCTGCGAGCGACGACGACGTTCAATTCGAGGAGATACTCCTCGAAGTCGGCGAGGGAACGGTTGGGTGAGAAGTAGCCACCCACCACAACCGTATCCTTTACGAGTGCTGCGACGCAGCCCCGCCCTCGGTAGATGTTCTCGAAGGACGGGGTGCGGGCGGCGGCTAACGAAATTAGCGCCACCAAGCCGCTGAGGTCCCCCACCCAATCATCACGGGGGGGGATAAAATACGGCTCGGCGACGAGGGCGACGTTGATTGACCACTGCGCCATGCTCTGGAGAAGAAGATCCTGAGCCCTGGCGCAGTGGTTTAAATTCGCCTGTAGAAGGCGTAGTGGAGCCATTAATCCTGCTCCATATTGCCCGGCGCTTCACTGGCCACGGGAGTGGCGCCCTTGTTGGCCGGTAGGCCGTCCTTTGCACCCTTTTGTATTTTAGGTGCAGCGCAACTCTTTGTGCCGGCCCTGTGATCGGCCGGCTTGCCCGCCGCCGCACACAAAACGCAGTGCGGCGGGGCCTCACAACTGCCGGCCAAGTGGCCGGGCTGGCCGCATCTGAAGCAGCGGCCGCTGCAGTCCACCGCAGAGGTGCACTTGACACCAACATGGCCACCGCTCAGACAGCGGAAGCACCTCTGCGGTTTCGGCTCCAGGAGCCGCACTTGCGCTGACACCCAACCAATCAAAATTCGACGGCCATCGGCCAACTTTTTGGCAATCGCCACGGGGCAGGTAATGATTGCCGTGCCCATACCGGCACGGCCCGGACGAATAGAGCCGCACCGGATCTGGTCCGGGGGACACTCCCCGGCCTTGGCAACGGCGGCAACAACCTCCTCAGCCACAATCGAGTCATCTAGGCCCCCGATTCGCACCTCAGCGCACTTTTGGGGCCTAGAGATACGGACATCCTCCGCTGGGAGGAGGTCGCGGAGGCTCGAGGCCAAGGCGTCTGCCTGCTGGGCGCTACCGGCCCCAGGCACCTCGATTAGGCGAGCCCCGGTCTGTGTGACCTTACACCTGAGGCCCGTCGTTATTCCGAGCGTGGTGGGGTCGATAGCCCCACGCGCCTTCTTTAAGAGCTCCGCGTAGGTGGTCCCCCGCTCCAAGGCTGCTGGTTGCAGCGTTAGTACCACTGCAGTGGAGCTGGGGGTGCGGAGCTTCTTGGCCGCCTTTTTTGCCGCCTTCTTGGCCTTCTGTTTGGCCTTTCGCTTGGCCTTCGCCTCCTTTTGCTTGGCGCCAACAGTCTCCCAGCCATCCTTTTTGGGAGCGAAAGCTGCAGGAGTACTCTGCAGAACGGCAGGGGTGGGCTGGGCCTTCTTTTGGCCCCTCTTCCTGCCCTTTGGGGCATCAGTAGACGCGGCTTTATTGGGCGCCTGAGTCGCGGCCTGCCGTGGCGCAGTCGCTGCAGCCGCATATGATGTTGACGGCTGCGGAGACGACTGTGGGGGAGGCTGCGGCTGTTGGGCCGCTTGCCGGCTCGCCGTTGGAGGCCTTATTAATAATTTGCCCTCCAGGGCGGAGAGGCTCTGCCTCATCTTGGCCATCTCTTGTCGGAGGGCAGCCAAGTCCTCTGTGGCCTTGTCCGGCGCATTAGCCTCCGTGCGCCTCTGAAAAGCGACACGGAGCTCCTCCTGTTCGCGCCTGAGTACCACGATTTCGGTGGCGAGGCGGGCGTTCTCCGCCTATGTCAAATATCCTGACATGAGTAGGTATTGCCATTAATGAAATAATTAACTTTATTGCTGGTAATTTGATGTTACAGCGTTGCCTATGATTTGTTTTTTATGTAAAATGCACGCAAGTACGCTCTCACATTTTATTTCACTTTAACAGTTCCTTACGATCTGGTAGATGTTTCGAGAAATCTCTTCTTAGTCAGGGCACATGAGTAAATAAACCGAACAGAGAGACAGGTTCTTAAGAGCTTGTAAATTTGTTACCTATTTTGGTAGGGTTGTCACAATAGGTTAAGACAAATCGCTTGTCCGGTATACGACAGATTCTGGATTGGACAGATTCGTGATTTGGCAGATTCCCAACTCGACAGATTCGTGGGTTGGGCAGATTCTTGGACTCGACGGATTCGCTATACGGCAGAAGTACAGCTGTTGTAAATAAAATAGCGAGTGGAACCAAAAAAGGCATGCACCTGAAACTTTTAAAAGCACGGAATAAAAATATACATTTGTTACCAAGGACACGACGTGACGACGTGATTTATTTGACATTCCCAACGATACCACTAATCGTGTTGAATATTTTCTGGTAATATGATCTATTTTGCTAATAAACATAAGAAACTCCTTTAGCTATTATGGCCACTAGTTTTACCACGGGGATAGGTATCTAAAATAAGTTTAAAAAGAAATTGTGTAAGACAAATGAACGTCTACAAAACAAATGACTATAAAATGATCAACCATCGATAGGGCTTACAAAAAACAGGTGCATGCGATTTTCGACCTTATTGACAACTCATGACAGACTTTTATTTGGTATTTTCTTGCTTTCTGACATTGATACGTTATTAAAATTGTAAATTCTGAGTTACGTCAATAAGGTTGAAAATCGCATGCAGCTGTTTTTTGTAATCCCTATCGATGGCTGATCACTTTCTGATAGTCATTGGTTTTGTAAACATTAATTGATTTTACACAATTTCACAACTAATGAGTTCTTAAGTATTTCGTTGCCAACATTGACAATATTTATTTCAAGATCGAAATATTCGCGAAACTTTTGCTCGAGCAATTCACAAATGCGACAAAATTATCAGGAGTTATACCTAATTAAAAAACCCAATTGTACGTTACCATTGTTAAAATCTTTATAATGATTTAATTATTTCATCTAGTATTATTCATACACACAGAACAATAAACAACCATTATTAATAATAAAACACCACTTTTTTACATTAAAATATTAAAACTTGCAACGTACAAAACAAACAACGTGCGTCGTAATAACCCTAAGATTGTCAACTGCCTGTGCCTACGTAAACCGGTTCTTTCCACTCTCGCCGCGTACACGACAAGCGGCCAGTGGTCACGCACACATAAGCCGCGTGCTCGTAGTAGTGCAACCGAATCGCGCTGTTGTATGAAGCTGTGTCTCTGTTCCGTTTATCTACTCATGTGGTCAGGGACCGTAAGGGTGCAGCATACGGTCCTCGAGGAACGTACATGCCAATTTTAAGCATCTTGTGCCCAGTAGATTCGGCTGTGCATTGCTGTTAGTCAGGGAATTGTGAATGAATTTTATATATACACATGATACTACCTAGCAGTGCAATATGGCAGTCTATAATACTAACCAGTACCATTTTAGTAAATGAATTTATTCGTTGGATTGTGAGAGATTGTTGATACATAATCAATAATGTTACGTACGATTTGAAATCGAACATTTAAAATATGGGTGTTTTGAATATGTGTATTTACAGTTTGACGTTTGTCTTTGTACAAAAATATATTTAGCAGAATAACGTTTATGTATTGTTCAACTCTCAATATATTCGCAATATCATTTCAATGTCTCTTAATTATAACGTAAATATGACACTGACATCATATCGAAACTGCATTTTGAACAAATATAATTAGCAGAATTGGGCCCCTGATTGTACATCCTTATCCCACCATGTATTCTTAACCTTTTGTATTTTCCTTCTCTTAATCACACCACATACTTCAGACGCTACACATACCGCCTCTTCTTTAAAGGCCTGCCATAATTCTCCCATATCATTTATGCCATCGAACCTCTCAAATCTTGCTATCAATCTTCGTTTATACTCATCTTTCACATCTTTCTCTTATAGATTTTCTACTTTTATTATTTCCAAGACCCTATTTTCATTACGCTTTGGGTGTCGCCATCCTTTAAAGAGCCCATTTATCCGGCTCAACACCAAGAAGTGGTCTGTGTGGATGCTGATCCCTCGATATACTCTTGTCCAACCCATTCTTTCTCAATCGTTAATCTACTATCACAAAATCAATCATACTTCTTCTAACATTTTTCGCCTCTCGCGTATACATATGTATCCTTTTATGATCAAACATGGTGTTTGTCACACAAAGGCTCCACTCCAAACAAATCTCAAGCAGTGCTTTTCCATTTTCGTTCACACTCTCATCACCAAATGCACCTAACACCTTTTCAAATCCATCTCGCTTTACTCCCACCCATCCATTGAAATCCCCTAACAAGATCAATCTTTCATTATCCTTGCAGTTCCTCAAAATCTCTCTTAAACTCTCCCAAAACTTATAGGGAAGTTTCCTGCAAGTGAAATAAATTATACAAGTATTTTTATCTAGTGATATATCTCAAAATAATGTTAAAACTATACGTATTTAACATTTTTATCGACAATTTATCGATAATAAGTATTCTATTTGACAGCAAAAATTTATGACGTCACTAGGTCATATTTCATACAAACGTCGCGCCGTAGAAAGGTCGTTTTAGACATTTCTTAAAAATTGCTTGATTTGACTACTTGGAAACAACCCTATTTTAATAATAATGGATGTTTTATTTTACTTATTAATTTTACTAATAAACTATTTTACATGATAAAGAACCTAAAAGCCAATGATTCTAAAATGTCAACGTATTTGTTATCCTGTCAACTTAAGTATTACACCCAAAGTAACCATTTCGCATGACAGGAGGCCATTTTTAATTAGGTCGGGTTATCCCGATCAGTTTTTTCTTATTAGTTTGAAAATCATTGGTCTTGGTAGCGCCATCTACCTTCCTATCTATAACTAGTCGCATCAACATCAATTGTTCCACGTACAAGTGTGAGCGATACCATATTTCCGTCTCCCTCTACCCCACTCCCTGGAAGAGGCACTGCCTTTCGCCTGATTCGTCGCCGCGATCGTGGACGCGAGTGACAGTCCAGAACATTCCGCTCGCTGAGAACGCCGTCTCGTTCGTATCGCGCCGCATCGCTGTATGTGATTATTACCGCATATAAACCGCTCGCAAGTGGGAGTGACGGTGAATTGAAGTGAAAACAAGCAGCTGCATCACGAAACCACCAGGAGACTGCCCTACGGAAACGAAGAAGGTTGTATAAGGTAAGTGCCCTCCATCCTTGAAATATCCTATACCCACTCAATCATACCTTCCCGTAACCATCTCCTAGGCGGCAAAGAACCGCTATCCTCTGTATACAGTCCATTTCCTTCTCCAAGTCGCCTAGAACCCTACGGTTTCGGTGTAACGCCGAACCAGGTCTCTTTGTTTACCTTTTGATTTTTCGTATATTTAACTTTTCTGTTCGTTTTCGTCAATCTACTCTAGTTCCTCTATTACTTTAAGTCACTTCAGTTTTAATTCACCAATGTAAGTGTTCCGTAGCCAATAATTGCAAAAAACGGAACCCTTATAAATTCGCCATGTCTGTCTGTCACAGCCACTTTATGCCGAAACTATTGAGACTAGTCTCGAAAATTGGTAGGTAGATTGTTTTTTGAAACCGCTTCACGATATGTATACAAAAATAAATGTTTATCAAAATTAAGGGGGCACTATAAGGAAATGACAAGAGATTTTTTTTTCATCGCTTACATACATGCGGTATATTTATAGATAGGTCTAGAAAATTAATATTAAAATAAAGAAAATTAATTATTAAAAAACATAATTTTTCAAAGTCAATCGTTTAAAACATACGCTTCCAAAGTGGGAAAATGAGTGCCTCTCCCCCATCTCCCTCTAACTTTTAAAGTAAGAGAGTAACAAATCTGAAAAACAATACTTATATATATTGTAGAGCGTAATAAAAACTTCCTACTTTAACCTGGTTTAAACGAAATATGGTCAGTAGTTTTTGAGACATAGCACATATTCAAAAATCGCAAATATAACTTTGTCGTTATACAAGCACTATGGAAAACAAAGTTATTTTTGCCGGCGAAAGAGTGATAGTGATATTTGGTTAGGTGAAGATAAGGGATATGTTATGTGGATACGTTTACTACGGAAGTTACGGAACCCTTGATGAGCGAGTCCGACTTGAACTTGATTGAATTATTTATACCTATTATGGCATGCTTTTCTTAAGAGAATTCACTTCTCTATGCATTCTCTACAGTGTCTCTACAAAGCAATCAAAATTACTCGCGCGCCTACCTATATATAACACCTGCACAAAATCGAAGAAACATAGGTGATTTTAAATATTTCGGTAGCATTGAATAAAGATGTCTAAAAGAAAATAGGTATATTTAAAAAAAATCGACATACAACATTTCTACGACCCATACTTTTACATTTTCAACGTGATAGAGACTAAATAAATTTCGAAGACATCTAGCAGAGAGAGAGAGAGAGACAAACAAAGTACGAAAAACGAAGAGAAGAACAAACAAAGAAGATGTACGTACTCAGTACTAGTGTCGTGACAGACTTTACATGAGAGAAGCTGAACTTTCTTTCAAATTAAATAATTAATCTGTAATCATATGAATTATTTTCTCTTAAAACTGTTATCTTCAATGCTCGGTATAAGCCAGTTTTTCTCGGCAAAGACTGCATGTGTACGAAAATTGCTTGACGCCATGGACAAAGAAAGAAGCAGCTTACGACCTAATTAACTAGTAGTTGCAACTCTAAAATACGTGATTTTTTGTGAATAAAATACTATTCTATTGACCGTATAGATCAAATTCAACCAGACCAGGCTCTAGTAATAAAGGTATAAAATTATAATTTACAGATCCTTCAGAATATTAAACACGATAAATTAAGACTATAAAATCATTATCGCTGGCGTGGCAGCACCCCCTAATTAAATCTACGGCCATAAACTTTAAATTGAAACTCGTCCGCACTTCCTGTAACCCAGTTTTGTGTAAAACAGTTTGCGTGTTATCCGATGTAGCATTATACAATGGCCTCTTTAAAAACGAACAATCCGACGTCAGTTGTCATTCAATACCAAATCTATATAAAAAAGGGAAAATATTTCATTAGTTAAGTTCCCGAGGTAAGCCGTTTGCGTGCACGCCCTTGCTTTACATTACTACGTTTTTAAAATGTACGTTTGTAATATCGAGTTTTAAATCATGATCGCTGATTAAGATAACCGCCGATTCATCATTATCAATGGGTATCATACTCGCTTGTTGGCAGGTATGTATATAACATCATGCATATATTTATGTTGTATTTATAGACGTAAGGTATACGTTATACAATATTATTTAGCGGGAATTAGTCGACTCAGACCCGCTAAATAATATTGTATGATGTAAAGGTACAAATCGCGAAATTTTAAAATCCATTAACGTATACTTTATTGATACTAAAGACATTCAGATACGCATTATCAATTTTAAAGACCTATCTAAGTTTATTACAATACATACCTTTCTTTTTTGTTTTTTTGTTTTACGAAGTGGAAAATCCTTTCGGATATCCGACTCTTGGGGAAATGAGAGCTAAAAACCACCTCGACTTTCTCACGTACCCGTGTGTTGGAGGGTCGGGTATCGCCGAAGCATTCGTCGCAACTCTCCGACGGGTATTGGCTCGCCAGATGGTCAGGCGGGCCCCGAACATAACCCCCTTGGCGGCGGATGAAGATGTTGGGCTCGGCCGCCAAAACACCCAGCGGCCGCAGAGGATAGGGAGGACGGCAACGCAACACCGCATCTCCTCTTCCTCTGCGGCCCCACCGCGACGCAACAATGGTGCGCCCCCATTTGGTCGCGGAAGACAGGGCGCGCGGCAACGCAACACCGACACGCCTCTCCTCCCGCGACCGCACCCGACTGCGAGGGACAGACAGAACTATCCCCATTGATTACAATACATACCTACTAAATTTTGTTTGTTTTTTGTATTTCGATTACATTACCTTAATTATTCAACAAGCGATAAACCCAAACAAAAGATATATTCTCAAATAAATAAATCAACATACCTAGGCGCTATATTCAGTTGAAATCCTATGATTAAATCTTTCCTTGCAAATATCTCAAGTAGAACTTTTTTTTTTAACCATACTAGTTATAATCGTATCATATAACAATATATTATGCAAAATAAAGACCACCTCCATCCACCTCAAAAGTGCTATTTTCACTATCGCTGCTCTCGACCAACCAATACATTCATATTTGTTTAGGAAGTAATGACACTTTATTTTAACGTTATGTCTACTGTGCCATTATAGTACATCCTTTATGTATGGTGAATCTTTACTGTCGACAAAAACCGTCTTGGGAGCAACCTAGGATGCCAAATACTGGGCATGGTAAGTATAGTCATTAGCACAATAATAGCAGTTTTAAAACAAAATATTAATATACCTAACGCAAATCGGGTAAATACAAAGGCAGCACCATTATTTTATGAAATGTATTTCGTGGTAGATGTGTGCTCTACTCTTTATTCAGAGCACATTAAAGTTATCATTTAGGTATTGATAGCTAATTGATTAGATAATTGACGTATTCCATTTCTGTTCGAAATTAATGATCTTACATCGGACGTGATCACGGATAACCTTTATTAATCTATATTTCGACAAAGTCCTGTATTGATTGACACCCTTCAAATTTAGTCTTACCTCTTTTTCCATATGACACAAAATTATAATAATTTGTTATATCTGATGATATTCAATAAAATAAATTTCACCCAAATATTCGATCGAATAAAATATGGAAGCACTCAAAACTCGTCTAGACAAATCAATTTGCCTTGCTACTTTACATTTAACTGCAATTCTAAAATATACCTATAGCCAGGGAAATACTGTATTTAAATCTTGCTTGTCTCATAAAAAGGTTAGGGTTAAGTAGTAATAAATATAAGTTCGCATAAAAAATAGCTAATAGTTTAGCTCTATGTAAAATTATTTCCCGAGAAATGGCTTCTTGTCATTAAAATAAATGTTTGCGAAGTTGGAAGGTCGAGTAAAAATATTTTAAACACTGGTTCACGTAAAGCTTTGTGTACAAGCGATAACCTTTTTCAGAGTTTGCTCTCCAGATCCTATAATCGAAAATCTTTATTTATTTTTCAGCCCACCACATAAATCTCAAGAAACTGATTGCCTAACATATCATGACACAACCAAAACCGCTTGATCTAAAATAAAGCATATTATTATGCCTCAATCGCTTGCTAATCGCTGAAAGAAAACATCGTGAGGAAACCTGCATGTCCGAGAGTTCTCCATAATGTTCTCGAAAGACATGTGCAGTCTGCCAACTCGCACTCGGCCACCGTGGTGGACTATAGCCTTACCCTTCTCATAGTGAGAAGAGGCCCGTGCCCAGCAGTGCGACAGTATAGAAGGCTGATGATGAAGCACTTACACTAAAAAGCATTAAAGCATCCTTTCCATATACTTAGTAGAGGTTCTAGACTTGTAGTAGTTAAGATTTGCCGTGGTTTGGGATGAAATTGCAAGCGAGAGCATGACTTTTTACTGAGCAGCTAGCAATGTTCTCACACCATTATTAAATTAAAACACCATTATTAATTAATTATTTTTATTATAATATTATTAACAAGTAGTACACACAACATCTTTATTATTATTTATTACACACATTACTGCGTATTCGAGAGATTAAGAGAGAAAGGGTAGGCAGAGGCATATGAAGTGCCCACTTTTTGCCAGTGTTTCGATCCCACATAATATTGGAACATGATTTCTATATTGCTTTTATAAATAGAAATATCACAAGCATCTCATGATTAACGATCTTATAGCGCATAAATCTTAATTATGATGGCATAAATAATTGTCAGGCGTGTGATAGTATATTATTTTGTAGTTAATTTACTTACAGCTTTATTATGTGCGATATGCCTATATTTTTTTTATTGCAATTCTCAGGCACTTTACCATTCACCCAGTAACATAATTATTATGACAACTTCCGTATAAAAGACATGGTCTAAAATTACTAGATTTAGGGGATTTGCGTCTCTTCATAAAGATTCATGTGATTTTCTTAGTCCTATCTCACGACAAACACGCAATGAAACGAGATAGTGATACTTTCTATCACCACACGAATAATACATTACACTTTTATGATGCCACGAAAACTCTGGAACGTCTATGAGGACCGAGCTTCGGTCCTCATTAGCCTCATAGACGTTCCTTGAATCGTTACTTAATGTTAAACACTGCCTATGTTATGTATAATTCTAAATAAAATCAAATCTAATTTATTGAAATCACTAAAAGGTAGGTACATTAAATACATATATTTATGATCCTAACGAAACTTTACAGCACATAATAATTGCATTAATTATACTTACCCAGATTATAATAAGGTTTACTTTCTAACGTTAATTGTCGAACATAGATTGCTGTTACTGAAAGTTTCAGCCAAAAAGTCAATATCAAATTTAATTCGAATCTGCAATTTAATGGCTTTTAGACACGCATATTATGTCTACCGACTACAAGATGGCAAATATTAATCCATCTGAATAATTTTGAATTTAAAACATTGTGTCTATCTGATACATTGGTTCAGGTATAAGCAATGCTAAACCAAATTTTGATGAAGTAAGCTTAAATCTCGAGAAAGGACATGGTTATATTTTAAACTCGAATCGTCATCTTGGCTCCAAATATTTTTTTCTATTAAAAATTCAGCTCTCACGCTAAAGGAATAGAACTTATATCACGGACTTTACAAACATTGAAGCAACAGACAAAGAACACTGCGAATTAAAGCACTATTATTTGAGGCTTATACAAAAAATCCGTGTAAGAATCAAAGTCAGCACGGTATTAAACTTAGTTAAATTCAGCGTTAGTTAAATTCAGCTAGTTATTCAATTAAAATCGCTGTTTAAAATATTAAATTTCACAACAGTGTAAAAACAGCTTTTCACTTAGGAATATCGAGCTACGTAATTCGCAATGGCTGCCGTAATAGATGCTAGGGACGCACGATCATTGGAAAGTGCAAGGTCGGCTTGCATACAGCCTAGCTAAGTAATTGCTACCATTATAGTTCTGCTGCATCGCAAATGAGCCTTGTTAACTTACCTCATCCGTGTAACGAGCCGCTTATCTTCTATATCTTAGAAGCCGTTTCAGTGAGGTTCAGTATCTTTTTATTCGGCAATACCATAAAATTGCCATCCGTTTTGAAAAGATTTTTGAGGACACTTATTTAGTAAATCCGTGCTATTTACATCTGAACTTGCATCAGAATTAAGCAAATCCATGAGCGAATCTGAGCGAATCCATTTAATGAAGAAAAAAATGACAAATGACAGATCCGGCGCCATAAACAATAAGTTATAGATACTTTTAATCCTAATGAGCTATTTGCCAAGAAGGATCTTTACCATATCAACAACCAATAATTCATGTTATTATTGCAGCCTAGAGTAGTTTGTCAATAAGCTTTCATTTATGCGTTTATAATAATCTACAAAAGATTTCCAGGACTGCTTCGTTCTGTTTACCTACTAGTGCTGATCTCCTCAGAAAGATTCATTGGTAGCTGATCTCAGACTTCTGGGTCGTACACCAGGTCCATTTTACGTCAGAGTGATTTTAGGATTTTCCGTCATGTCTTCCTGGTGATATTTAAGTAAACAATTTCCGTAACTAAACACTGGCCAGGAGACAGAACTTTAGCAGTGTTTGTGAAGTAGAGTTTGAGTGCTTTTGCCTTAAACATCTATAGTAGTCAATATTCAGAAGCCATTGCCTTCCAAAATTCTTACCTTAATATATGTTTAGCCTTTTGTATAAGGAGTCAGGTGATAGTCACAGTTACAGTTCTTCTGTCCCTAGCAGTCGGGCGCGGTCGCGGGAGGAGAGGCGTGTCGGTGTTGCGTTGCCGCGCGCCCTATCTCCCGCGACCAAATGGGGGCGCACCATTATTGCGTCGCGGTGGGGCCGCAGAGGAAGAGGAGATACGGTGTTGCGACGCCGTCCTCCCTATCCTCTGCGGCTGCTGGGTGTTTTGGCGGCGGAGCCCAACACCTTCATCCGCCAACCCACCGCCCCGCCACCAAGGGGATTTTGTTCGGGGACCGCCTGACCATCTGGCGGGCCAATACCCGTCGTGGGGTAGCGAGGAATGCTTCGGCGATACCCTACCCTCCGACACACGGGTACATGAAGAAAGTCGAGGTGGTTTTTAGTGGAAACACCACATACTCGGGCTCTTATTTCCCCCAAGAGTCGGAGATCCAAAGGGATTTTCCACCTCGTAAAACAAAAAAAAACAACCGTTTCGGAGGAGTATTTTAACTAACACTGTGACATGAGAGTTTTAATTATAAAGATATAGATGACGTTTACCATTCAAACTGTACAGAAAACTACAATTCACTGGCCTGTACTTCCCACCCTGGACAAATCTTTGGGTGATGAACATGAATATTTGTTCTATGCCTGGGTGTAGGTAATAGTAGGGGAGCCCATGAAGAGATTTCGGAATTTACTCGAACGCGGCAGATATTGATAGCATTATGTCCTACGTTTTTTTAATACAGTAGGACTGAATGTTATTCTGATCGTTTGCATAATGGAGGTAAGATTTCAAAATGCAAAAAAAATAAAATTTATCGATCGTGTCAGATTTTCTAAGGGGATGTTAAATGAACCTAAAAAAAAAATTAGGCAAGTGCGAGTCGGTCTCGCGCACGAAGGGTTGCGTACCATCATCTATAAAAGAAAATCACGTTTGTTGAAAATACTTAAATATTTTTTAAGTTTCTTCCTGTTTATTAAAATCGAGTAAGTAACAAATTGCTTTAAAATTGCATTTGTTGTATGGGAGCCCCCTTTATTATTACTTAACTCCTTTTAAATTTAATTATTTATTTTGAAAGGTAATATACAACTACATATTCAGTGAAAATTTTAAGCGTCTACCTGTTATCGTTAGTATTTTTTTGCAAAAACTACGCAAAAAACACGTTTGTTGTATGGGCGCCCCGCTTTATTTAACTTTTTCTATTTATTTAATTATTTATTTTCAAAGTTATATATAACTACATATTTTGTGAAAATTTTAAGCATCTACCTGTTACCGTTAATAATTTACAGCAAAAAATACAAAAAAAATCACGTTTACTGTATAGCACTCCCACCTTAATAATTTCATTTTTTTATTTTTAGTATTTTTTGTTATAGCGGCAACTGAAATACATAATTTGTGAAAATTTCAGCTTTTTAGCTATCACAGTTTATGAGATACAGCCTGGTGACAGACAGACGGACAGCGGAGGCTTAGTAATAGGGTCCCTATTTTTACCTTTTAGGTACGGAACCCTAAAAAGGCTCTCATTGACATAATCTGACGTTTTAGGTGTCACGCAAACTCGTGGCCATCATTAGAAAGTTGCAAATGTAAATGAGTGAATTCGCCGTTTTGAAATACTCAAGCGCGTCTGATTAAGATATACATATGTATATGCTTTATCATAACGTCCTTTTTTTACGAGGTGGAAAATACCTTCGGATCTCCGGCTCTTGGGGAAATGAAAGCCGGAGTATGTGGTGCCACCACTAAACACCACCTCAACTGCCAACCAAAGACGCCTTACGGGAGGAATACAGGGTATTATCATAACATCCTAGACGTGCTTTCTCATAATTTGACGATTATCTGGAGGGATTAAGGCAACAGCCCTTTTTAAAAATTTTGAAAGTGTGTAGCCGCTCCCCCCACCGATGTAAAATTATACATTCATCATCATCATCATCAGCCTTTAAAAGTCCACTGCTGGACTAGGCCTCTCCTTTGAAAGGAGGAATTGAAAATTATACATTATTTACATTTTTATCTTTTTATCATCTATAAGCTTTCCAACCCAATAGGTCTCTATGACGCTCGAGTAAATCCTAATTTAGCATCGTGGGCTCCCCTACTATAATGTATCGATGTATTTAAGAATATATTAGTATACTAAGTATATTTTTTAGTAAGCTACAAGTTAGTTGTTGCCATAGTACAAGCTCCTGGGACATTATCTTGAAGCAGTCACTAAGGCATGAATTGTATATAATATATATAATATACAGAAAATATAATATTCTACCACATTAACATAACACCATCTAGTAGCAAACTAAGTATAACTTGTGCTATGGGTACTAGAAACGTACGAGACAATGGATAAACATTATGTATAAACATACCTATATATTATGTATAAACTGTTTCATAAACCAACCAAAGCATAATTAAAAAATAAAGACACAATCTAATTACTTGCCTTTTATATTATAATCGTCAAACTACACCGTACTATAAAAAATAATATAATTATAGATGATTAACAATAATTACTTGTTCTTTATCCTGTAGTTCGTGCGAATATAATATATGTATAAAACTTGATCTCTTGACAAAAGGAACCGGATAGGTTAAGTTACGATAGGTCAGTTATCTCTTGTCAATAGGAACCGGATAGGTTAGGTTATGAAGCTACAAAGTTTAGGTTAGGTTAGAACTTACACTATATAATAAATATAATGTTAGAAGGCAAACTATTGATAGTCCATTGAAAAGTTACATTTTGGGATGCATTTGTCAGAGGACGTCATTTTATTTTAAGATGTCTAGGGAGGGCTAACAACAGGCAAATGACAGATCCGGCGCCATAAACAATAAGTTATAGATACTTTTAATCCAAATGAGCTATTTGCCAAAAAGGATCTTTACCATATCAACAACCAATAATTCATGTTATTTTTGCAGTCTAGTGTAGTTTGTCAATAAGCTTTCATTTATGCATTTATAATAATCTACAAAAGATTTCCAGGACTGCTTCGTTCTGTTTACCTACTAGTGCTGATCTCCTCAGAAAGATTCATTGTTAGCTGATCTCAGACTTCTGGGTCTAAGATGTATTCCTGGTGATATTTTAGTAAACAATTTCCGTCACTAAACACTGGCCAGGAGACAGAACTTTAGCAGTGTTTCTGAAGTAGAGTTTGAGTGCTTTTGCTTTAAACATCTATAGTAGTCAATATTCAGAAGCCATTGCCTTCCAAAATTCTTACCTTAAAATATGTTTAGCCTTTTGTATAAGGAGTCAGGTGATAGTCACAGTTACAGTTCTTCTGTCTCTAGCAGTCGGGCGCGGTCGCGGGAGGAGAGGCGTGTCGGTGTTGCGTTGCCGCGCGCCCTATCTCCCGCGACCAAATGGGGGCGCACCATTATTGCGTCGCGGTGGGGCCGCAGAGGAAGAGGAGATACGGTGTTGCGACGCCGTCCTCCCTATCCTCTGCGGCTGCTGGGTGTTTTGGCGGCGGAGCCCAACACCTTCATCCGCCAACCCACCGCCCCGCCACCAAGGGGATTTTGTTCGGGGACCGCCTGACCATCTGGCGGGCCAATACCCGTCGTGGGGTAGCGAGGAATGCTTCGGCGATACCCTACCCTCCGACACACGGGTAAATGAAGAAAGTCGAGGTGTTTTTAGTGGAAACACCACATACTCGGGCTCTTATTTCCCCCAAGAGTCGGAGATCCAAAGGGATTTTCCACCTCGTAAAACAAAAAAAAAACAACCGTTTCGGAGGAGTATTTTAACTAACACTGTGACATGAGAGTTTTAATTATAAAGATATAGATGACGTTTACCATTCAAACTGTACAGAAAACTACAATTCACTGGCCTGTACTTCCCACCCTGGACAAATCTTTGGGTGATGAACATGAATATTTGTTCTATGCCTGGGTGTAGGTAATAGTAGGGGAGCCCATGAAGAGATTTCGGAATTTACTCGAACGCGGCAGATATTGATAGCATTATGTCCTACGTTTTTTTAATACAGTAGGACTGAATGTTATTCTGATCGTTTGCATAATGGAGGTAAGATTTCAAAATGCAAAAAAAAGAAAATTTATCGATCGTGTCAGATTTTCTAAGGGGATGTTAAATGAACCTAAAAAAAAAATTAGGCAAGTGCGAGTCGGTCTCGCGCACGAAGGGTTCCGTACCATCATCTATAAAAGAAAATCACGTTTGTTGAAAATACTTAAATATTTTTTAAGTTTCTTCCTGTTTATTAAAATCGAGTAAGTAACAAATTGCTTTAAAATTGCATTTGTTGTATGGGAGCCCCCTTTATTATTACTTAACTCCTTTTAAATTTAATTATTTATTTTGAAAGGTAATATACAACTACATATTCAGTGAAAATTTTAAGCGTCTACCTGTTATCGTTAGTATTTTTTTGCAAAAACTACGCAAAAAAACACGTTTGTTGTATGGGCGCCCCGCTTTATTTAACTTTTTCTATTTATTTAATTATTTATTTTCAAAGTTATATATAACTACATATTTTGTGAAAATTTTAAGCATCTACCTGTTACCGTTAATAATTTACAGCAAAAAATACAAAAAAATCACGTTTACTGTATAGCACTCCCCCCTTAATAATTTCATTTTTTTATTTTTAGTATTTTTTGTTATAGCGGCAACTGAAATACATAATTTGTGAAAATTTCAGCTTTCTAGCTATCACAGTTTATGAGATACAGCCTGGTGACAGACAGACGGACAGCGGAGGCTTAGTAATAGGGTCCCTATTTTTACCTTTTAGGTACGGAACCCTAAAAAGGCTCTCATTGACATAATCTGACGTTTTAGGTGTCACGCAAACTCGTGGCCATCATTAGAAAGTTGCAAATGTAAATGAGTGAATTCGCCGTTTTGAAATACTCAAGCGCGTCTGATTAAGATATACATATGTATATGCTTTATCATAACGTCCTTTTTTTACGAGGTGGAAAATACCTTCGGATCTCCGGCTCTTGGGGAAATGAACGCCGGAGTATGTGGTGCCACCACTAAACACCACCTCAACTGCCAACCAAAGACGCCTTACGGGAGGAATACAGGGTATTATCATAACATCCTAGACGTGCTTTCTCATAATCTGACGATTATCTGGAGGGATTAAGGCAACAGCTCTTTTTAAAAATTTTGAAAGTGTGTAGCCGCTCCCCCCACCGATGTAAAATTATACATTCATCGTCATCATCATCAGCCTTTAAAAGTCCACTGCTGGACTAGGCCTCTCCTTTGAAAGGAGGAATTGAAAATTATACATTATTTACATTTTTATCTTTTTATCATCTATAAGCTTTCCAACCCAATAGGTCTCTATGACGCTCGAGTAAATCCTAATTTAGCATCGTGGGCTCCCCTACTATAATGTATCGATGTATTTAAGAATATATTACTATACTAAGTATATTTTTTAGTAAGCTACAAGTTAGTTGTTGCCATAGTACAAGCTCCTGGGACATTATCTTGAAGCAGTCACTAAGGCATGAATTGTATATAATATATATAATATACAGAAAATATAATATTCTACCACATTAACATAACACCATCTAGTAGCAAACTAAGTATAACTTGTACTATGGGTACTAGAAACGTACGAGACAATGGATAAACATTATGTATAAACATACCTATATATTATGTATAAACTGTTTCATAAACCAACCAAAGCATAATTAAAAAATAAAGACACAATCTAATTACTTGCCTTTTATATTATAATCGTCAAACTACACCGTACTATAAAAAATAATATAATTATAGATGATTAACAATAATTACTTGTTCTTTATCCTGTAGTTCGTGCGAATATAATATATGTATAAAACTTGATCTCTTGACAAAAGGAACCGGATAGGTTAAGTTACGATAGGTCAGTTATCTCTTGTCAATAGGAACCGGATAGGTTAGGTTATGAAGCTACAAAGTTTAGGTTAGGTTAGAACTTACACTATATAATAAATATAATGTTAGAAGGCAAACTATTGATAGTCCATTGAAAAGATACATTTTGGGTTGCATTTGTCAGAGGACGTCATTTTATTTTTAGATGTCTAGGGAGGGCTAACCAAAGAGTACACAAATACTACGTAAGAAGAGGCGGATGTGCCATAGATCATACGAGACTTTCAGCTTTGTTTGAAACGTGCAGGGAGAACTCGTACCAACATAAAGATACTAATTGACATCGTTTTTATGTTGTCAGCATTGTCATATTCGTCAATATAGGGATGTACCCTCTAGTGATTAACGAAATATCGATATCGATAATATTCGGTAAGAAATAATTATAATAATGTTTCGACTAGAATTATACTTTTCCACACAGAATTACACAAATAAAAGATGTATTTAATATTTAAGTGTTTATTCAAACAAATTAGCCTATTCTATAAATCTATTCTAGATTAGCGAAGAAAAATACGCAGAACTAAAAGATATATGTACTCGTATGTACATGTAATGGAAAGGTTTTCAACATTTCTTCTGTAATAGGATTTAAAGAAATGTCTATAGATACAAGGCACAGCTGTTTTTCTGACTTGAGTTCCCTTTTTTTTTAAGTCTTTCGGCTTAAAATGCTTGCCACACACATAGTTCAACTGATGTAATTTTTTAATGGGCACATAAATCAAGTCTTGGTTTCCAGTTGCAGCTACCCATTTTTACATCTAAAAAGAAAAAAGAATAGAATTTTTAGTCCTTGTGCCAATTTCTAATAACGGATTATCGATAACTGACAGGCAGCACTATTGTTTACCTACAAAGTACTAGGATATGTAACTTTAGAATATTTCCTTATTTTTTATGTTTCATTGAAATATATCACATTATATAACATTATAAATATTCATTGATCTTTATCTAGGGACATTTTGCCATAAATACGTACCCTTTTTCATTGCTTGACCGGCATGTTGTTGTATGCCATATTTCGCACGTTATTTTGCTTGTTTTCATTGCGCTCCTTTCAATGCTAATCAAACAAATATAGTAACACTAACACTAGAAGTGTAAAATCACATTTATTTGGTATACACAAAGCACTTTTGCAGTATGTTTTTTACGTTTTATAAACAAACTACATAACGCGGCAAAGTTCAATCTGGATAATAATGTGACAGTTGTGACATTTGACACTATTGACAGCCAAGGCGGTGATGTACATATAACCCGTCTAACTTTGAAAGAATACTGTTCCAAGGGTACATAGTGAAGGATGCTATCTTCACGTTTTATACATATAATAGTAGCCATTAAAAAGATAGCACGTTTCATACATTCGGTTTTTCTTAGGAACTTGCGCCAGGCTGGGGCTAACAACAGGCAAATGACAGATCCGGCGCCATAAACAATAAGTTATAGATACTTTTAATCCAAATGAGCTATTTGCCAAAAAGGATCTTTACCATATCAACAACCAATAATTCATGTTATTATTGCAGTCTAGTGTAGTTTGTCAATAAGCTTTCATTTATGCATTTATAATAATCTACAAAAGATTTCCAGGACTGCTTCGTTCTGTTTACCTACTAGTGCTGATCTCCTCAGAAAGATTCATTGGTAGCTGATCTCAGACTTCTGGGTCGTACACCAGGTCCATTTTACGTCAGAGTGATGTTAAGATTTTCTGTCATGTCTTCCTGGTGATATTTAAGTAAACAATTTCTGTCACAAAACACTGGCCAGGAGACAGAACTTTAGCAGTGTTTGTGAAGTAGAGTTTGAGTGCTTTATGCCTTGAACATCTATAGTAGTCAATATTCAGAAGCCATTGCCTTCCAAAATTCTTACCTTAAAATATGTTAAGCCCTTTGTGTAAGGAGTCAGGTGGTAGTCACAGTTACAGTTCTTCTGTCCCTAGCAGTCGGGCGCGGTCGCGGGAGGAGAGGCGTGTCGGTGTTGCGTTGCTGCGCACCCTATCTCCCGTGACCAAATGGAGGCGCACCATTGTTGCGTCGCGGTAAGGCCTCAGAGGAAGGGGAGATACGGTGTTGCGACGCCGTCCTCCCTATGGGTGTTTTGGCGGCGGAGCCCAACACCTTCATCCGCCAACCCACCGCCCCGCCACCAAGGGGGTTTTGTTCGGGGACCGCCTGACCATCTGGCGGGCCAACACCCGTCGGGGGGTAGCGAGGAATGCTTCGGCGATACCCGACCCTCCGACACACGGGTACATGAGGAACACGGGTTGGTTTTTAGTCAGTAAGAGTCTGACAGTCCCCTTCGCCCTTCCTCCAGGGCGGAGGGACTCAAAGAGGATTTTCCAACTAGACACAAAAAAAAGGTGGTAGTCACTCAGTCGGTTTAAAATGAAATTTAGGCAAATCTCGGTGAAAAAAAAACTGGTCCAGGGCTCTAAAGCGCGCGTATACAATGATCTTACAAAAGTAAAAAGAAGTAGATATGTTATAGGCGTATCAAAAGCAGGACGCTAAACATAAGCCAGTTGGCAAGTCTAACATATGTGTGTGTAGTCGCGAGCCGGCGTCAAAGTGAAACTAACACATGTTGTCAACCGAAAATAAAATAAATATGGAGTTATCGATGTGTGCGTTAGTGTACCGTTTCTACGGATTGATTACTACGTAGGTAACGTATCTATCTCTTTCATGTAATATCATTGCACGTATACATCAAATTTTATACTAGCACTAGCTGTCCCAGCGAACTCCGTATTACCTTTTAAAGGTCTTTTTTCTAATTACTTTTTATACCAATATTACCAATGAAAATATTACCAAATACTTTAATTAAATGTGTGTTTGGGTTGGACCACCCTTATGACTTAGAGGTTTGCAAAATAGATTACCGATTCTCGGACCTACCGAAACGTCTGCACCGATTTGTATGAAATGTTACATGTGTGACGTTATAATCGTCGCGCTGGCCCCTACCACTTCTCCTGCCGGCCGTTCCCCTCACAGCGGCAAATAAATACGGCGGCGCGACAGCGAACGCCCTCTTTCGGACCCTCGACGCCGTTCAAGATAAGTGCCTTCTCTGCTGGACCACCGAAGCCTCGTCAGCCTGCCTGCCTACCCTGCCCTGAGTCTTAATCTTAGCTCTAAATCTAGTTGCTACCGGGTTATATTGTGTAACGCTTCCAATTAAACTATATTTTGTAACGAATTGTATGCGTATTTAATTTATCTCTCTACACACACGAACAAACGTTACACATGTATGAAATAAAATTGCATACAAATCGGTCCAGCCGTTTTGGAAGAGTATTGTGACTAACACTTTGATACTTTTTTTTACTACGATTTTTTTACTCTGTCATGCACCTGGCGTGGATAATTGATCTGATGATATGATAACATTACTAAAATGGCTATAAAAACAGGGGTTGGTGATTAAAGAGTGAAAATTAAAAATTATAATATGTATTTTTTAAAGCCACAATATAAAAAAAATGAAAATCACAAAAAAATAATTGGGCTGGCCACCCTTATGACTTGGAGGTTCGTAAAATAGATTACGACCGATTGTCAGGCCTACCAAATATCCCCCCCGTGGGATCTCCACCTTGTCGTGGTGGGGGGGCTCAGTAACCGTGGATTGGTGACCCGCGGTGAAGCTAAGAGGGATCCAGGAGGGGACGCTCCGCGTGGGCTTGACGGGGCCTGCGCAGGATGCGTCCAACGGTGCGGGTGTGGGGGACAGTCTGTCTGTCCCTCGCAGTCGGGTGCGGTCGCGGGAGGAGAGGCGTGTCGGTGTTGCGTTGCCGCGCGCCCTATCTCCCGCGACCAAATGGGGGCGCACCATCTAATGCGTCGCGGTGGGGCCGCAGAGGAAGAGGAGATGCGGTGTTGCGTTGCCGTCCTCCCTATCCTCTGCGGCCGCTGAGTGTTTTGGCGGCGGAGCCCAACACCTTCATCCGCCGCCAAGGGGGTTTTGTTCGGGGTCCGCCTGACCATCTGGCGGACCAATACCCGTCGGGGGGTAGCGAGGAATGCTTCAGCGATACCCGACCCTCCGACACACGGGTACGTGAGGAACACGGGTTGGTTTTTAGTCAGTAAGAGTCTGACAGTCCCCTTCGTCCTTCCCCCAGGGCGGAGGGACTCCATGAGGATTTTCCAACCCGACACCAAAAAAAAAAAAAAAAAGGCCTACCAAATATCCCCCCCGTGGGATCTCCACCTTGTCGTGGTGGGGGGGCTCAGTAACCGTGGATTGGTGACCCGCGGTGAAGCTAAGAGGGATCCAGGAGGGGACGCTCCGCGTGGGCTTGACGGGGCCTGCGCAGGATGCGTCCAACGGTGCGGGTGTGGGGGACAGTCTGTCTGTCCCTCGCAGTCGGGTGCGGTCGCGGGAGGAGAGGCGTGTCGGTGTTGCGTTGCCGCGCGCCCTATCTCCCGCGACCAAATGGGGGCGCACCATCTAATGCGTCGCGGTGGGGCCGCAGAGGAAGAGGAGATGCGGTGTTGCGTTGCCGTCCTCCCTATCCTCTGCGGCCGCTGGGTGTTTTGGCGGCGGAGCCCAACACCTTAATCCGCCGCCAAGGGGGTTTTGTTCGGGGCCCGCCTGACCATCTGGCGGGCCGATACCCGTCGGGGGTTGCGACGTATGCTTGGGCGAAACCCGACCCTCCGACACACGGGTACATGAGGCACACGGGTTGGTTTTTAGTCAGTAAGAGTCTGACAGTCCCCTCCGCCCATCCCCTAGGGCGGAGGGACTCCATGAGGATTTTCCAACCCGAAACCAAAAAAAAGAAAAAAGGCCTACCAAATATACATACAAAATTTCATACAAATCGGTCCAGCCGTTTCGAAGGAGTATTTTAACTAACACTGTGACATGAGATTTTTACTTATAAATATATAGATGTCGTTTACCATTCAAACTGTACAGAAAACTACAATTCACTGGCCTGTAAGTTCAGTGGGTTCTAACTGTTAAGCAAGGGTTCGATTCTCACCCTGGACAAATCTTTGGGTGATGAACACGAATATTTGTTCTATGCCTGGGTGTAATAGTAGGGGAGCCCATGAAGAGATTTCGGAATTTACTCGAACGCGTCAGATATTGATAGCATTATGTCCTACGTATTTTTTAATACAGTAGGAATGTTAATTTGATCGTTTGCATAATGGAGGTAAGATTTCAAAATGCAAAAAAAAATAATTTATCTATCGTTTCAGATTTTCTAAGGGGATGTTAAATGAACCTAAAAAAAGGCTCTCATTGACATAATCTGACGTTTAAGGTGTCACGCAAACTCGTGGCCATCATAAGAAAGTTGCAAATGTAAATGAGTGAATTCGCCGTTTTGAAATACTCAAGCGCGTCAGATTAAGATATACATATGTATATGCTTTATCATAACGTCCTTTCTTTACGAGGTGGAAACTCCCTTCGGATCTCCGGCTCTTGGGGAAATGAGAGCCGGAATATGTAGTGCTACCACTAAAACCCACCTCGACTACCAACCAAAGCCGCCCTACGGGAGGAATACTGGGTATTATCATAACTTCTTAGACGTGCTTTCTCATAATCTGACGATTATCCGGAGGGATTAAAGCAACAGCTCTTTTTTTTTAATTTTGAATGTCTGTAGCCGCTCCCCCCGCCGCGCCGATGAAAAACTATACACTTTTTACATTTTTTATCTTTTTATCATTTAAGCTTTGCAACCCAATTGGTCTCTATGACGCTCGAGTAAATCCCAATTTAGAATCGTGGACTCCCCTACTGTAATGTATCTATATATTTAAGAATATATTACTATACTAATAAGTATATTTTTAGTAAGCTACATGTTAGTTGTTGCATAGTACAAGCTCCTGGGACATTATCTTGAAGCAGTCAGTCAGTCAGTAACGCATGAATTGTATGTATACAGAAAATATAATATTCTACCACATTTACATAGCACCATCTAGTAGCAAACTAAGTGTAACTTGTACAATGGGTACTAGAAACGTACGAGACAACGGATAAACATTATGGTACCTATATATTATGTATAAACTGATTCATAAACCAACCAAAGCATAATTAAAAAATAAAGACACAATCTAATTACTTGCCTTTTATATTATAATCGTCAAACTACACCGTACTATAAAAAATAATATAATTATAGATGATTAACAATAATTACTTGTTCTTTATCCTATAGTTCGAGCAAATACAAGCATAAAACGTGAGCTCTTGACAATAGGAACAGGATTGTCTAATTTATCTATTATGACACTGGAACTCATTGCAATTCGGCAAGCACTGTACTATACAATAGAGAAAAAATATAATAAAGTAGCTATCTTCACAGATAGTAAAATTGCTTTGCAACACGTGGCTCGATGCGCCTCTGGTTACAGAGGTACACCGATAGCCTACGATATTTTAGAAATGATTTGGAATTATAGCAAGAAGAATGCAGGGTTGATTTTGCAATGGGTTCCAGCACATGTTGGTTTACCAGGAAATGAGGAAGCGGACCGTTTATCCAAAAGTGCAGTTACAGATGGAGTTGGGATTTGTTTTGTGCCAGATTACAGAGAATCTATACCTAAATTTAAAATTAAATGTTTTAGTAATTGGAGCGATTATTATGACACAAGATGTAAGGAAAAGGGTATTTGGTACAAGACAATTCAAGGCAACCTTCCTCGTTTTCCCTGGTTTGATGATAGAGATTTAAGTAGAAGCTTTGTCAAGTTAGCCTTAAGGCTACGATCCGGCCACTTTCCATCGGCAAAGTTTGCATTTTTAATGCAAAAAGTAAACTCACCTAACTGCAGCTCGTGCAATGTCATTGAAGATGTACAGCATTTGCTGATGGAATGTGGTAGGAACCGGAACGAGAGGGAAATTTTAATAAAAGAGTTCCAGTTGAATTTATTGCAGGTAGGGTTAGTGCAAACAATTTTAGCACAACCAAAATCAACCCTAGCAAAACGATTGTGTCAGCTCATTAACTATATTTAATTTCAAGTATTTATAATATTTTAGTTGTAAGTCCTAATGTTGTTTTTGTACAAGGCATGATGGGGTTGGCGTATCCATATGGATAAAAACCCCAATTCAAATAAAGAATAAAAAAAAAAAAAGGAACAGGATAGGTTAGGTTATGATAGGTCAGTTATCTCTTGACAATAGGAACCGGATTGGTTAGGTTATGAAGCTACAAAGGTTAGGTTAGGTTGGAAGCCAAACTATTGATAGTCCATTGAAAAGTTAAATTTTGAGTTGCATTTGTCGGAGGACGTCATTTTATTTTTAGATGTCTAGGGAGGGCTAACGAAAAGCTTAAGGCGCTACCTCGAAAATGTATGCCCTTTTTGCTTACCGATTTTGAAGCAGTGAGACACACTAGCAAAGTGAACATTTTGTATATTATTTATCAGGTTTTATATAGACATGTAAGTTCAGTGGGTTCTAACTGTTAAGCAAGGGTTCGATTCTCCCCCTGGACAAATCTTTGGGTGATGAACACGAATATTTGTTCTATGCCTGGGTGTAATAGTAGGGGAGCCCATGAAGAGATTTCGGAATTTACTCGAACGCGTCAGATATTGATAGCATTATGTCCTACGTATTTTTTAATACAGTAGGAATGTTAATCTGATCGTTTGCATAATGGAGGTAAGATTTCAAAATGCAAAAAAAAGAAAATTTATCTATCGTTTCAGGTTTTCTAAGGGGATGTTAAATGAACCTAAAAAAAGGCTCTCATTGACATAATCTGACGTTTAAGGTGTCACGCAAACTCGTGGCCATCATAAGAAAGTTGCAAATGTAAATGAGTGAATTCGCCGTTTTGAAATACTCAAGCGCGTCAGATTAAGATATACATAATTCGAGGGTTCACGGGCAAAATGTATTAAGCGACATCCTGGCCGATATTGAGTTATATACATATTCGGAATCGCCAGATTTTTCTGCGTCGTTTGCACTCGGTTTCGTGCTGATCTGAGCACTTTTATGGCGCTTAAAACAATAGTAAATTTAGGGGCAGTTCGGAGTACCTTTGATTGAAGCGACAACATTTTTTTACAATTTAAGAAAAAATGGACTTCATACAGGCGAAATATTTAGTGTTTTTGACTTGAGCTATTTTCCCCGGCATAAGTTTGGTAAGATAAGGTGTTTGAATCGTCTTGCCTGCGCCTAAAATATATACATACTGTCGCTTACAGCATTTTGCTTGCAACTGAAATTCATACTTGATGTCGCTTAAAACATTTAGCCTGCTGCTGAAATCCATACCTTATGTCGCTTAAACCATTTACCATGCGTCTGATATTAATACACACAGGCGCTTAAATCATTTTCATATTTAATAAAAATTCTTTATACTCGGCGGTTAAATCCTTCTTCTTGAACTGAATTAATAAAGACTCGTCTCATCAGACATATTGTATTCTAAGTGGTGGAAGTTAAAACATTTTTACTCTACTGGAATTAGGAAATCTATATTCGTTAAGATAGTCAAAATTTTGTATAATTCGTTTATCCGTTGTCGGGTAAGACATATCGTTTCGGCGCCAGAGTCTTTGATTTACGTCACTGTGAGTAACGCGCGTGCCCCCGCGGTGCTTCAGTCGCCGTGAACCGTGTACGACAGTGTACGAGTATGGACATGTTATGTGTTATTTGGACAAAATCATCACCTGGTTATTGAAATATTGCGTTGTTGTGGCGTAAAATAGTGCATAATCTATATCTACACTATATAATTATATATTATTTATTATTATTATTATTTTTATTTATAATATTATTTTGTATTTTTGTTTGTTTGTTTGTAATGGATAAACTCAATATAATACTATAAATGTCCTGTTATATGGCAGTGAGACGTGGCCTGTGCTTGAGCGACACAATTAAGCAGAGTCTGCGTATCACGGAGATGAACATGCTGCGCTGGATGTGTGATGTCACGCGGAAGGACCGCATTAG
This sequence comes from Euclidia mi, assembly GCA_944739405.2. Taxonomy (NCBI): domain Eukaryota; kingdom Metazoa; phylum Arthropoda; class Insecta; order Lepidoptera; family Erebidae; genus Euclidia; species Euclidia mi. The sequence continues at coordinate 28,416,106 of OX123188.2, read as the reverse complement.
GAACTCCCGCATCCGGGGTAGCCTTCATGTCCGTGACATTGCTGACAAACTGCAAGAGTGTCGTCTACGCTGGTATGACCACGTCTTACGTCAACCGGTATCTTACGTGGGTAACAAATGTCTTGCCATGCTACCTCCGCCGGGCCCCGGTAAACGGGGAAGGCCAAAAAAATGCTGGCTTGACGTCGTAAGGGATTATATGCGTGCCAACCAACTAACCACCAGGGATGATGAAGACCGTGCGAAGTGGAGGAGACATAGCCGGAAAGCGGACCCCGGGCTCCAAGGCGTGGGTTTTGGAGCGCAACCGTGACAGCGCTAGGATGATGATGATCATGAAACTCAAAACTACTGAACTGATTAAAAAAATCTTACACCATTAGAAAGCTACATTATCTGCGAGTAGCATAGGCTATATTTTATTTTAGAAAAAATAGGGGTCCGTAAGATATTTGGGTTTTTCGGGTACGCGAAGTAGTTTCCTCAGGACGCGGGTGAAACTGCGGGAAACGGCTAGTCTAATTATAATTTGAAGAAATTCATAAAGAAATTATCAAAACATTAAAAAGGTGAACTTTTAGGGACCTAAAAGTTTATGGCGAACTGTGGGTGTAATATTACACCTCTACCTACCCTTCTTCTTGAGTCTATAAAATAAATAAAAAATAAAAAGGTGATTAATTTATTGTATATTAACTTACTGTAAAATGTATTCGAAATATAAACAGTCTACACGGCATGTCTCTAACACTCGATCAGACAGTATTAATTATTGTGAATTAGAATGTTCACATTGAATAAAGATAATTTTATTATAGTACTATTTGGAGAGCGTAAAACTGAATTGAAAGTATTATTTGCCATATACATGTCGATGCTTAAACAAAAAAATATTATAGATAAGTACTTACTTACATAATTGTTTTTTAAATGTTTCCTTAATAAATAGTAGGTAGTTGTTTGTGTTTATTAAAATCTATAATTTAGTGTTACTATCAGCAGAACTATTACTGGAAGGCAGTGATAGCCGAGTGGATATACCAACAGACTGCCATGCAGAGGGTATCGAGTTTGAATCCTCAATGACTTTTCGGAGTTATGTGCGTATTGAATTGTTAATTATCGCTTGTCCCGTGCCTCGGAGAGCACGTTAAGCCGTCGGTCCCGGTTGTCATGAAGATCTTTGACAGTCGTTACAGGGCGTCAGTACCTTCTAAATAAACTGACACTAGTATAAACCATGGAATATCGCTATCCCTTCGGGTTGCGGAGGTCAGACAGGCAGTCGCTCTGTGGAAAAGCTAATATTCAGCCAAATCCGGTTAGACTAGAAAGTGGACCCCAGATTGAAACTGGGATGACGCTAAGAGGATGATGATCAGCAGAACTATTACTGACTGCCTCGTTGGTCTTGCGGCAAAAATGTGCGCGTAGGATCGGGGAATCTCATGTTCGATTCCCGGGTCGGGCAATATGTTATTGGGTTTGTCTGTTAGGAAATTCACAGTAACAGCACGGATTCTGGAATGTGCCCGGTATGGCAATAGGCTTGCCAATTATTACGTGGGAATAAAATAAATCTGGCGAAAAGTGAGTGTAGCAATACACCTCTGCCTACCTCTTCGGGGTTACAGGCGTGAGACTATGTAAGTGTATGTATGCGCTATCAACTGAATTGAACACAGATAGTGCGATAGTCTAGGGTGAGACCAACAGACTGCAATGCAGAGGTCCCGGATTCGAAATCTGGCAGACACCAATAACTTTGAACAACTTGTTGTCTTATTAACGTTATGTTACCTGAAAATTATTGCTTGTATAGTACTTTGGAGGGCGCGTTAAGCCATCGGTCCCGACTGTCATGAAGATGTTTGACAGTCGGTACGGAGAGTCAGCACCCTCAAATATCCTGACACTAGTCTAACCATAGAACATAGTTATCCCATAGAATCCCGTAGGTACATATTGCACCTTATCAGGTTCGACAAGATATCGAGCCCTGGGCTCCTAAGCAAATAGCAGAGGATGCAACCATAAATAATGCTAGGATAATGATGACTATTATTACACATAATATAAAGTCCTAAACTAAGTAATTGACATAGAGGTAGAAGTGTGGAGGGCAGAGATATTTGACACACTTTTTTACCAGTTATATTATCACATGAAACATGGGATGTCCCTGTTGCCACTTACTAGGCACAATTCCAGACTGCGGCGCTACTGAGAATTTCTATATGGAAAACTTGAGAACACTGTTCTCGACCTGGGAATCAAACCCCGGGCTTCATGCTTAGCAATGACATTGGCATGCGTAAACTAAATTCTTTTTTGGAAATTTCTGCTTACAGTGACATCCACGGATATGGAAATGAACAGACAAAAATACTTTAAACAAAAAAAATATCTTATCAGAATCAAATCATCCAGGAATAATTGTGGTGTGATGAGTACGATGATTTTTCTGGGTGTAATTTATCTAAAAAAATATGTATTACTTGTAGCTGAATATTTTTCAAAAAATAGCGAAAAATGTTAATCCTTGGCCACTATTATAATAAAAACGATCACTTGTCTGATTTTAAACACGCATTTGTTTTATTGTAAAATTTCTTTAGATTTTTCATTGGTAGGAAATAAACAATAGTCCAAATTAATGTTGATCTAACCGCCAATCCCAATTATACATACAAATTAATTGTTATTTCAAACAATTTACTTTTAGAGAAAAGTGCTACATAAATCATTTTAATCTGCAACTGCTTTATAATATTTCGATTGCTTAAACCTATTAGCCTGATTTTATTTTAGTATTTCAATGGTTGTTCATATATTTAGCCTTACACAAAATAATGCCAGAGTGTCGCTTAAATCGTTTTTCCTATAACTGTATTGTGAAATTTATGGCACTTATATCATTTACCCTGTTTCTAAATAAAAGTAAACTCGGGTAATATTGTATCAAGCGACTTTTATTTTCATTAATAGTAGCTTAAAAGAAATGAAAACTATACTCAATTATGCAGCTTTTGTCATGGAAATCAACTTCGGTCACTTTTTCGTTAATAACCTTATACTTTTTTTATACCGATTTTTTTTCGTAAAATTGAAACTTTAAAACGCTCTCCTGTAAAGTTTAAAAAATGTCGCTTAATACATTTTGCCCGTGAACCCTCGATATGTATATGCTTTATCATAACGTCCTTTCTTTACGAGGTGGAAACTCCCTTCGGATCTCCGGGTCTTGGGGAAATGAGAGCCGGAATATGTAGTGCTACCACTAAAAACCACCTCGACTACCAACCAAAGCCGCCCTACGGGAGGAATACTGGGTATTATCATAACGTCTTAGACGTGCTTTCTCATAATCTGACGATTATCCGGAGGGATTAAAGCAACAGCTCTTTTTTTTTAATTTTGAATGTCTGTAGCCGCTCCCCCCGCCGCGCCGATGAAAAACTATACACTATTTACATTTTTTATCTTTTTATCATTTAAGCTTTGCAACCCAATTGGTCTCTATGACGCTCGAGTAAATCCCAATTTAGAATCGTGGGTTCCCCTACTGTAATGTATCTATATATTTAAGAATATATTACTATACTAATAAGTATATTTTTAGTAAGCTACATGTTAGTTGTTGCATAGTACAAGCTCCTGGGACATTATCTTGAAGCAGTCAGTCAGTCAGTAACGCATGAATTGTATGTATACAGAAAATATAATATTCTACCACATTTACATAGCACCATCTAGTAGCAAACTAAGTGTAACTTGTACAATGGGTACTAGAAACGTACGAGACAACGGATAAACATTATGGTACCTATATATTATGTATAAACTGATTCATAAACCAACCAAAGCATAATTAAAAAATAAAGACACAATCTAATTACTTGCCTTTTATATTATAATCGTCAAACTACACCGTACTATAAAAAATAATATAATTATAGATGATTAACAATAATTACTTGTTCTTTATCCTATAGTTCGAGCAAATACAAGCATAAAACGTGAGCTCTTGACAATAGGAACAGGATTGTCTAATTTATCTATTATGACACTGGAACTCATTGCAATTCGGCAAGCACTGTACTATACAATAGAGAAAAAATATAATAAAGTAGCTATCTTCACAGATAGTAAAATTGCTTTGCAACACGTGGCTCGATGCGCCTCTGGTTACAGAGGTACACCGATAGCCTACGATATTTTAGAAATGATTTGGAATTATAGCAAGAAGAATGCAGGGTTGATTTTGCAATGGGTTCCAGCACATGTTGGTTTACCAGGAAATGAGGAAGCGGACCGTTTATCCAAAAGTGCAGTTACAGATGGAGTTGGGATTTGTTTTGTGCCAGATTACAGAGAATCTATACCTAAATTTAAAATTAAATGTTTTAGTAATTGGAGCGATTATTATGACACAAGATGTAAGGAAAAGGGTATTTGGTACAAGACAATTCAAGGCAACCTTCCTCGTTTTCCCTGGTTTGATGATAGAGATTTAAGTAGAAGCTTTGTCAAGTTAGCCTTAAGGCTACGATCCGGCCACTTTCCATCGGCAAAGTTTGCATTTTTAATGCAAAAAGTAAACTCACCTAACTGCAGCTCGTGCAATGTCATTGAAGATGTACAGCATTTGCTGATGGAATGTGGTAGGAACCGGAACGAGAGGGAAATTTTAATAAAAGAGTTCCAGTTGAATTTATTGCAGGTAGGGTTAGTGCAAACAATTTTAGCACAACCAAAATCAACCCTAGCAAAACGATTGTGTCAGCTCATTAACTATATTTAATTTCAAGTATTTATAATATTTTAGTTGTAAGTCCTAATGTTGTTTTTGTACAAGGCATGATGGGGTTGGCGTATCCATATGGATAAAAACCCCAATTCAAATAAAGAATAAAAAAAAAAAAAAGGAACAGGATAGGTTAGGTTATGATAGGTCAGTTATCTCTTGACAATAGGAACCGGATTGGTTAGGTTATGAAGCTACACAGGTTAGGTTAGGTTGGAAGCCAAACTATTGATAGTCCATTGAAAAGTTAAATTTTGAGTTGCATTTGTCGGAGGACGTCATTTTATTTTTAGATGTCTAGGGAGGGCTAACGAAAAGCTTAAGGCGCTACCTCGAAAATGTATGCCCTTTTTGCTTACCGATTTTGAAGCAGTGAGACACACTAGCAAAGTGAACATTTTGTATATTATTTATCAGGTTTTATATAGACATGTAAGTTCAGTGGGTTCTAACTGTTAAGCAAGGGTTCGATTCTCACCCTGGACAAATCTTTGGGTGATGAACACGAATATTTGTTCTATGCCTGGGTGTAATAGTAGGGGAGCCCATGAAGAGATTTCGGAATTTACTCGAACGCGTCAGATATTGATAGCATTATGTCCTACGTATTTTTTAATACAGTAGGAATGTTAATCTGATCGTTTGCATAATGGAGGTAAGATTTCAAAATGCAAAAAAAAGAAAATTTATCTATCGTTTCAGATTTTCTAAGGGGATGTTAAATGAACCTAAAAAAAGGCTCTCATTGACATAATCTGACGTTTAAGGTGTCACGCAAACTCGTGGCCATCATAAGAAAGTTGCAAATGTAAATGAGTGAATTCGCCGTTTTGAAATACTCAAGCGCGTCAGATTAAGATATACATAATTCGAGGGTTCACGGGCAAAATGTATTAAGCGACATCCTGGCCGATATTGAGTTATATACATATTCGGAATCGCCAGATTTTTCTGCGTCGTTTGCACTCGGTTTCGTGCTGATCTGAGCACTTTTATGGCGCTTAAAACAATAGTAAATTTAGGGGCAGTTCGGAGTACCTTTGATTGAAGCGACAACATTTTTTTTACAATTTAAGAAAAAATGGACTTCATACAGGCGAAATATTTAGTGTTTTTGACTTGAGCTATTTTCCCCGGCATAAGTTTGGTAAGATAAGGTGTTTGAATCGTCTTGCCTGCGCCTAAAATATATACATACTGTCGCTTACAGCATTTTGCTTGCAACTGAAATTCATACTTGATGTCGCTTAAAACATTTAGCCTGCTGCTGAAATCCATACCTTATGTCGCTTAAACCATTTACCATGCGTCTGATATTAATACACACAGGCGCTTAAATCATTTTCATATTTAATAAAAATTCTTTATACTCGGCGGTTAAATCCTTCTTCTTGAACTGAATTAACCCTTAACTGCATGATTTTTTATTTTGAGCCTAGAAAAATCCTAGGTGTCCTAAATGAGGTGTACATCACAGGAAAAATAATGAAAAAAATCAAACTACAGTTCTTTGTGAAAAAAATTAGTTTTATTTATTGATGTAATATTACATCATCATGCAAAATCGTCTTAAATTATCATACTAAGGAGTAATATGAAAATCTGTGAAACAGTTGTTAGTTCTATTAAAACATAGAGGGATATAGCATTTTGAGCATGCCCATTGCTACATTGAGGAAGTTTACAACGTAAACGCTTTGAAAATGTGGGCCAGTGCGCAATACCATCTGAACGCACATCCTTACAAGGAAGCGGATGAGCTGGTCCTCTTTGTTTCTTAGCTTTTTCTTCTACGAAGCTGTTGCTTGGCCGACCTTTTTTGTTGCTGTTGCTTGTTCCCACATTGCACAGGGCATCTGCTAATTCATTTCGGAACAAATCAATCTTCCACATTATCCGAGATCAAGTCCTGTACGAGTTGCTGCGAATTGGCATAAAAGTTCTCTTCATCGTCATCCTCATCCTCATCTTCTAAGCCATCTTCTGAGACGTTACCGTCTTCCAACTCCTTCAATAACCTTTCAATGTCATCATTAGTCGCCTGGCTTCGTGACATTGTGCTAAAACATAATACATGCATGAAAAAAGAACCACTACCTAGTGTGAAACGTTTCGCAACAGCTTCATTCCATAGAAATTCTGTTTAGATACTGAAAAACTAGCCGTAATAAACAATAAAAGGTACATAATACATTAATTACAGTTATATTACAGCAAAATGGTCGAAAAAAGGTCAGCAAAGAAAATTCGTACTTATTCCATACTAATAATATTTTATGCCAATTCCCATGATGATGTAGTACTACATCATAAACAAAAATAATTGTTTTCAGGAAGTTACAATGCTATTTACAAAATGCTAATACAATACCATTTCTACGTACCTGTGTCCTGCCGGAAACTATTTTTGTTTATTATAATTCAGATTTTTTGACAAAAAAACATTCACTGCAACTGTGTCTAAAACCGAGAATTGCAATTTGGCGCCAAAAAACTTTTCACGTCACTATTTTGTAAAAAAATAAGCTTTATATGGCGATAAGCTGCGTTTATACGTGTCGGTTAGACCTTTGACAATACCTAAAAAATAAAGCACGTAAGTGGAGTAGCTAGATAAAAATATATTCGAGGAAAAGTAAACTGATGTAATATTACATCATTATGCAGTTAAGGGTTAATAAAGACTCGTCTCATCAGACATATTGTATTCTAAGTGGTGGAAGTTAAAACATTTTTACTCTACTGGAATTAGGAAATCTATATTCGTTAAGATAGTCAAAATTTTGTATAATTCGTTTATCCGTTGTCGGGTAAGACATATCGTTTCGGCGCCAGAGTCTTTGATTTACGTCACTGTGAGTAACGCGCGTGCCCCCGCGGTGCTTCAGTCGCCGTGAACCGTGTACGACAGTGTACGAGTATGGACATGTTATGTGTTATTTGGACAAAATCATCACCTGGTTATTGAAATATTGCGTTGTTGTGGCGTAAAATAGTGCATAATCTATATCTACACTATATAATTATATATTATTTATTATTATTATTATTTTTATTTATAATATTATTTTGTATTTTTGTTTGTTTGTTTGTAATGGATAAACTCAATATAATACTATAAATGTCCTGTTATATGGCAGTGAGACGTGGCCTGTGCTTGAGCGACACAATTAAGCAGAGTCTGCGTATCACGGAGATGAACATGCTGCGCTGGATGTGTGATGTCACGCGGAAGGACCGCATTAGGAACTCCCGCATCCGGGGTAGCCTTCATGTCCGTGACATTGCTGACAAACTGCAAGAGTGTCGTCTACGCTGGTATGACCACGTCTTACGTCAACCGGTATCTTACGTGGGTAACAAATGTCTTGCCATGCTACCTCCGCCGGGCCCCGGTAAACGGGGAAGGCCAAAAAAATGCTGGCTTGACGTCGTAAGGGATTATATGCGTGCCAACCAAATAACCACCAGGGATGATGAAGACCGTGCGAAGTGGAGGAGACATAGCCGGAAAGCGGACCCCGGGCTCCAAGGCGTGGGTTTTGGAGCGCAACCGGGACAGCGCTAGGATGATGATGATCATGAAACTCAAAAACTACTGAACTGATTAAAAAAATCTTACACCATTAGAAAGCTACATTATCTGCGAGTAGCATAGGCTATATTTTATTTTAGAAAAAATAGGGGTCCGTAAGATATTTGGGTTTTTCGGGTACGCGAAGTAGTTTCCTCAGGACGCGGGTGAAACTGCGGGAAACGGCTAGTCTAATTATAATTTGAAGAAATTCATAAAGAAATTATCAAAACATTAAAAAGGTGAACTTTTAGGGACCTAAAAGTTTATGGCGAACTGTGGGTGTAATATTACACCTCTACCTACCCTTCTTCTTGAGTCTATAAAATAAATAAAAAATAAAAAGGTGATTAATTTATTGTATATTAACTTACTGTAAAATGTATTCGAAATATAAACAGTCTACACGGCATGTCTCTAACACTCGATCAGACAGTATTAATTATTGTGAATTAGAATGTTCACATTGAATAAAGATAATTTTATTATAGTACTATTTGGAGAGCGTAAAACTGAATTGAAAGTATTATTTGCCATATACATGTCGATGCTTAAACAAAAAAATATTATAGATAAGTACTTACTTACATAATTGTTTTTTAAATGTTTCCTTAATAAATAGTAGGTAGTTGTTTGTGTTTATTAAAATCTATAATTTAGTGTTACTATCAGCAGAACTATTACTGGAAGGCAGTGATAGCCGAGTGGATATACCAACAGACTGCCATGCAGAGGGTATCGAGTTTGAATCCTCAATGACTTTTCGGAGTTATGTGCGTATTGAATTGTTAATTATCGCTTGTCCCGTGCCTCGGAGAGCACGTTAAGCCGTCGGTCCCGGTTGTCATGAAGATCTTTGACAGTCGTTACAGGGCGTCAGTACCTTCTAAATAAACTGACACTAGTATAAACCATGGAATATCGCTATCCCTTCGGGTTGCGGAGGTCAGACAGGCAGTCGCTCTGTGGAAAAGCTAATATTCAGCCAAATCCGGTTAGACTAGAAAGTGGACCCCAGATTGAAACTGGGATGACGCTAAGAGGATGATGATCAGCAGAACTATTACTGACTGCCTCGTTGGTCTTGCGGCAAAAATGTGCGCGTAGGATCGGGAAATCTCATGTTCGATTCCCGGGTCGGGCAATATGTTATTGGGTTTGTCTGTTAGGAAATTCACAGTAACAGCACGGATTCTGGAATGTGCCCGGTATGGCAATAGGCTCGCCAATTATTACGTGGGAATAAAATAAATCTGGCGAAAAGTGGGTGTAGCAATACACCTCTGCCTACCTCTTCGGGGTTACAGGCGTGAGACTATGTAAGTGTATGTATGCGCTATCAACTGAATTGATCACAGATAGTGCGATAGTCTAGGGTGAGACCAACAGACTGCAATGCAGAGGTCCCGGATTCGAAATCTGGCAGACACCGATAACTTTGAACAACTTGTTGTCTTATTAACGTTATGTTACCTGAAAATTATTGCTTGTATAGTACTTTGGAGGGCGCGTTAAGCCGTCGGTCCCGACTGTCATGAAGATGTTTGACAGTCGGTACGGAGAGTCAGCACCCTCAAATATCCTGACACTAGTCTAACCATAGAACATAGTTATCCCATAGAATCCCGTAGGTACATATTGCACCTTATCAGGTTTGACAAGATATCGAGCCCTGGGCTCCTAAGCAAATAGCAGAGGATGCAACCATAAATAATGCTAGGATAATGATGACTATTATTACACATAATATAAAGTCCTAAACTAAGTAATTAACATAGAGGTAGAAGTGTGGAGGGCAGAGATATTTGACACACTTTTTTACCAGTTATATTATCACATGAAACATGGGATGTCCCTGTTGCCACTTACTAGGCACAATTCCAGACTGCGGCGCTACTGAGAATTTCTATATGGAAAACTTGAGAACACTGTTCTCGACCTGGGAATCAAACCCCGGGCTTCATGCTTAGCAATGACATTGGCATGCGTAAACTAAATTCTTTTTTGGAAATTTCTGCTTACAGTGACATCCACGGATATGGAAATGAACAGTCAAAAATACTTTAAACAAAAAAAATATCTTATCAGAATCAAATCATCCAGGAATAATTGTGGTGTGATGAGTACGATGATTTTTCTGGGTGTAATTTATCTAAAAAAATATGTATTACTTGTAGCTGAATATTTTTCAAAAAATAGCGAAAAATGTTAATCCTTGGCCACTATTATAATAAAAACGATCACTTGTCTGATTTTAAACACGCATTTGTTTTATTGTAAAATTTCTTTAGATTTTTCATTGGTAGGAAATAAACAATAGTCCAAATTAATGTTGATCTAACCGCCAATCCCAATTATACATACAAATTAATTGTTATTTCAAACAATTTACTTTTAGAGAAAAGTGCTACATAAATCATTTTAATCTGCAACTGCTTTATAATATTTCGATTGCTTAAACCTATTAGCCTGATTTTATTTTAGTATTTCAATGGTTGTTCATATATTTAGCCTTACACAAAATAATGCCAGAGTGTCGCTTAAATCGTTTTTCCTATAACTGTATTGTGAAATTTATGGCACTTATATCATTTACCCTGTTTCTAAATAAAAGTAAACTCGGGTAATATTGTATCAAGCGACTTTTATTTCCATTTATAGTAGCTTAAAAGAAATGAAAACTATACTCAATTATGCAGCTTTTGTCATGGAAATCAACTTCGGTCACTTTTTCGTTAATAACCTTATACTTTTTTTTATACCGATTTTTTTTCGTAAAATTGAAACTTTAAAACGCTCTCCTGTAAAGTTTAAAAAATGTCGCTTAATACATTTTGCCCGTGAACCCTCGATATGTATATGCTTTATCATAACGTCCTTTCTTTACGAGGTGGAAACTCCCTTCGGATCTCCGGCTCTTGGGGAAATGAGAGCCGGAATATGTAGTGCTACCACTAAAAACCACCTCGACTACCAACCAAAGCCGCCCTACGGGAGGAATACTGGGTATTATCATAACGTCTTAGACGTGCTTTCTCATAATCTGACGATTATCCGGAGGGATTAAAGCAACAGCTCTTTTTTTTTAATTTTGAATGTCTGTAGCCGCTCCCCCCGCCGCGCCGATGAAAAACTATACACTATTTACATTTTTTATCTTTTTATCATTTAAGCTTTGCAACCCAATTGGTCTCTATGACGCTCGAGTAAATCCCAATTTAGAATCGTGGGCTCCCCTACTATAATGTATCTATATATTTAAGAATATATTACTATACTAATAAGTATATTTTTAGTAAGCTACATGTTAGTTGTTGCATAGTACAAGCTCCTGGGACATTATCTTGAAGCAGTCAGTCAGTCAGTAACGCATGAATTGTATGTATACAGAAAATATAATATTCTACCACATTTACATAGCACCATCTAGTAGCAAACTAAGTGTAACTTGTACAATGGGTACTAGAAACGTACGAGACAACGGATAAACATTATGGTACCTATATATTATGTATAAACTGATTCATAAACCAACCAAAGCATAATTAAAAAATAAAGACACAATCTAATTACTTGCCTTTTATATTATAATCGTCAAACTACACCGTACTATAAAAAATAATATAATTATAGATGATTAACAATAATTACTTGTTCTTTATCCTATAGTTCGAGCAAATACAAGCATAAAACGTGAGCTCTTGACAATAGGAACAGGATTGTCTAATTTATCTATTATGACACTGGAACTCATTGCAATTCGGCAAGCACTGTACTATACAATAGAGAAAAAATATAATAAAGTAGCTATCTTCACAGATAGTAAAAGTGCTTTGCAACACGTGGCTCGATGCGCCTCTGGTTACAGAGGTACACCGATAGCCTACGATATTTTAGAAATGATTTGGAATTATAGCAAGAAGAATGCAGGGTTGATTTTGCAATGGGTTCCAGCACATGTTGGTTTACCAGGAAATGAGGAAGCGGACCGTTTATCCAAAAGTGCAGTTACAGATGGAGTTGGGATTTATTTTGTGCCAGATTACAGAGAATCTATACCTAAATTTAAAATTAAATGTTTTAGTAATTGGAGCGATTATTATGACACATGATGTAAGGAAAAGGGTATTTGGTACAAGACAATTCAAGGCAACCTTCCTCGTTTTCCCTGGTTTGATGATAGAGATTTAAGTAGAAGCTTTGTCAAGTTAGCCTTAAGGCTACGATCCGGCCACTTTCCATCGGCAAAGTTTGCATTTTTAATGCAAAAAGTAAACTCACCTAACTGCAGCTCGTGCAATGTCATTGAAGATGTACAGCATTTGCTGATGGAATGTGGTAGGAACCGGAACGAGAGGGAAATTTTAATAAAAGAGTTCCAGTTGAATTTATTGCAGGTAGGGTTAGTGCAAACAATTTTAGCACAACCAAAATCAACCCTAGCAAAACGATTGTGTCAGCTCATTAACTATATTTAATTTCAAGTATTTATAATATTTTAGTTGTAAGTCCTAATGTTGTTTTTGTACAAGGCATGATGGGGTTGGCGTATCCATATGGATAAAAACCCCAATTCAAATAAAGAATAAAAAAAAAAAAAGGAACAGGATAGGTTAGGTTATGATAGGTCAGTTATCTCTTGACAATAGGAACCGGATTGGTTAGGTTATGAAGCTACAAAGGTTAGGTTAGGTTGGAAGCCAAACTATTGATAGTCCATTGAAAAGTTAAATTTTGAGTTGCATTTGTCGGAGGACGTCATTTTATTTTTAGATGTCTAGGGAGGGCTAACGAAAAGCTTAAGGCGCTACCTCGAAAATGTATGCCCTTTTTGCTTACCGATTTTGAAGCAGTGAGACACACTAGCAAAGTGAACATTTTGTGTATTATTTATCAGGTTTTATATAGACATGATTGGAAGATTTTTACTTTATAGAATTTTAATTTGAAAAACATGCTTTCTCTAAATATGTTTATGTATATTTAAAAAAATACTTAACTTTTCGCTTTGAAATTACTACTCACCGAAAGAAGAGCAAGTTTAATAGAGAACACATAGACGAATTGTCTCTAAAACGATTATTATTTGAGTTATGAACGAAATAAGTTTTCAGACAGTTTTTTGGTGGCACGCAATGTCAAAAATCGTGCGATATTCAACTTTATAGCTAACACTTAACGATGACCTCTGATCGATTTTTCGACCTTCGAGGACCTCTTAATACAAATTTCTGAGGACGTACCTCTAGTCCTTCCTCCACCATCTTGATCAAATGGTAAAAAGGTTAAACTATTGATCGCACAAAGAATTTGGTGAACGAATTTTTGTTGCAAATAAGTGTCTCTACAACTTTGGTTCTGATACCGTTTCGTCATAAAACCAAAAATAAAAAAGTTTATTTTTGTAATTATTGTTGTATTTTGGTAATTATAAGATTTTTCCCATATTACTGTGCCCTCAGTCTTATTTTTGGGCCGGTTCCCGCTCAGGATTTCATAGAGCGTCGGAATTCACGTTTTTGACGATGAGACTAAGGAAATTGCCATTTTCAATACTCAATACTTTATTGCATTTCACAATATATGCTTAGGAGGTAGTTCTTAGCTTATATGAGTAATTGTGAACCCTGTCGGGCAAAGCAAAGTAGGAGAGAGGTTGATACCTATTACAATTTTTTATTCTATGATATTGGTCGGCAATTCATAATCGTCCTAAATTACCTAGTCTGCCCAAAACACTGAGACACTGTAGAACATTGTTGTTTTCTTCGCACGGGCAGAATATAAACTTCACAAGCCCTGGCGATTCTGATGATTTGGAGTTTTGTCCTTATTATGCCAATCCTGTTGTGTTGTGTGTGTGAATGTTTTCTGAGTCGTTGTAATAAATGAAAATTGGATCTTATGGTAGTCTTGGAAGTTGCAGAGTCTTGCATTGGAGGTCTGGATCTTATTTTGAAATATGTAAAGACAAATTAATTGTATTTTTAGTTACTGACAAGGAAAAACATTATAACATCTCGAAAATATTTATTTTTTGCATATTTCTTTCGATTGTTAGTAACTTTGTAATTAGGGTTCCGTACCTAAAAGGTAAAAAACGGAACCCTATTACTAAGCCTCCGCTGTCTGTCTGTCTGTCTGTCTGTCTGTCACCAGGCTGTATCTCATAAACTGTGATAGCTAGAGAGAATTTTCATAAATTATGTATTTCAGTTCCCGCTATAACAACAAATACTGAAAATAAAAAAATGAAAATATTAAGGGGGGCTCCCATACAATAAACGTGTTTTTTTTCGTATTTTTTGCTCAAAATTACTAATGGTTACAGATAGAGGCTTAAAATTTTCACAGAATATGTAGTTGTATATTACCTTCCAAAATAAATAATTAAATTTAATAAAAGTAAATAATAAAGGGGGGCTCCCATACAACAAACGTAATTTTTAAGCAATTTGTTACTCGGTCTTAATAAACAGGTAGAAACTTAAAAAATATTTACGTATACATTATACAACAAACGTGTATTTTTTTTATAGATGATGGTACGGAACCCTTAGTGCGCGAGTCCGACTCGCACTTGCCCAATTTTTTTTGGTTTTACGACTAAATTCTACGGGACAAAATTGTAGAAAATTTTATTTGCTACTAAATAAGTTATGCAAATTTTCTGTCTAGCCAATAGTTTGCCAGATAAATCATTTAAAAACCATTTAATATTATTATCAAACTATTGGGTACAAGACAAGGGTTGTGACCCCACAAACTTCGATGTAACGTTACACTATACCCATCTTCCTATCAAAAAAATAAAACTGCCTCTGACAAATGCACGAAAAGTCCAAAAAAATAAGCATTTCAATAGCCTATGAGTAAAACGGAAGACATGCAAAATTTAAACCATCATATGCCCATTGTAGCGCTCATAGCGAGACTTGGCTTGCCGTTCGTAACAGATCGGCAAAGTTAAGCAACGCTTGCACAGGTTGCCACTTGGATGGGTGACCGTGTGTGGCATTTTCATCTGAGCGCTACCGTGCTGCGGAGAGCACGTGAAGCTGTCGGTCCCGGCTCTTGTCTAAGGATAAGGGTCATGAGGCCATGTCGGGGGCCTTTGGGCGGTCTGAAAACTCCGGCACCAGAGTTGGCGACACACTCACACGAAAAGATACAAAGCCCTATACAAAAACTGCCCTGTAAACTGTCGTACTGCTGCATATTCTCACTATGAAGAAGAGTTAGGATGACCTAACCACGAATGTTAAAATATGATGGCTATGAAGGCAGTAATCACATTTCAATACATTCAAGCGATCAAACAAATATATGAAAACAAGACTTTTATTCTTTGATTTGAAATCGTTTGCAATAGTTTTTTATTTCCGGATTTGATGAAATTAAGTAAAATCATACCTTTATTCAAATCTGGCAGTAAAAATGACGTAAATAACTTCAGGCCCATCTCTATCTTGCCGGCATTTAGTAAAATATTTGAAAAGATTTTATTAAAGCAGCTACTAAGACACTTTAATTTAAATAGTCTGCTTCATAAAGATCAATACGGATTTACTAAAGGTAGATCCACTACTGATGCGGGTGTTGCTCTCATAAAACACGTTTATAATGCTTGGGAGTCATCTAAAAATGCTATCGGAGTATTCTGTGACCTCTCAAAAGCATTTGATTGCGTTCATCACGACACACTATTGCGTAAGCTCCGCCACTACGGTGTAGAGGAAACCGCACTTTGTGTTGTCGAGTCGTATCTGCGGCAAAGATTTCAGTGCGTCGATGTAAATGGGACTACATCCTCTAAATTACCTATACAGTTAGGCGTTCCACAAGGCTCTACTTTAGGTCCTTTTCTATTCCTTGTATATATTAATGAATTACCTTTTTATTTAAAAAATATCTGTGATGTCGTACTTTTTGCAGATGATACGTCACTTATTTTTAAAGTAGATAGGAATAGGAATCAATTTGATGATGTAAATAATGCACTTATACAGGTTACACAATGGCTTACAGCAAACAACCTAGTGCTTAATTCTAAAAAGACTAAATGCGTTAAATTTGCTTTACCTAACGTTAGACAACTGGGACCTAATATAAGGCTAGATAGGGAGGAACTTGACACAGTTGACTCGACAGTGTTTCTAGGCATTACACTAGATAATAAGTTACAATGGGGTGCACATATAGCATGTCTTGCAGGTAAGCTCAGCTCTGCTGCGTATGCTGTCAAAAAAGTTAGACAACTTACTGATGTTGACACAGCTCGTCTAGTTTATTTTAGCTATTTTCATAGTGTCATGTCCTACGGTATTTTGTTATGGGGCAAAGCTGCGGATATTCAGAATATCTTCGTTCTACAGAAACGAGCGGTACGAGCAATATACATGTTAGGTGCAAAAGATACTCTTAGGGAACGCTTTAAGTCTATAGGGATTCTTACAGTAGCCTCGCAATTTTTATTTGCTAATATATTGTATATTAGGCAAAATATAGGTTTATTTACTACAAAAAGTGATGTACATAACATAAATACTCGAAACAGGCATAAGTTATATGCCCCTTATCGTCGTTTACATAAAGTTAATAATTCTTTTGTAGGGCTAGGTATTCGTATATACAATAAAATACCAATTAGTCTTTTAGAATTGCCATTTAGTACGTTCAAAAGTAAAATAAAAGACTACCTTATTAGGAAAGGTTATTATACCATTCATGATTATTTCAGTGATAAGGATAGATGGTCACTTACACTAGCCAACTCTTGATTTTTTTAATTTATATAGATACCTTACTTTTTAGTTTTTTTTTATATAATATCTCTAGTTCTATTAATTTAATATTCATGCATTATTAGGTCATTGAACTTACTACATTTACATTTTCATTGTTGTTCCACAAATTTTATTAAAATTTGCTACAGTGTTAGATGAAGGTAACTCGTTATTATGGGCTGGATACTAACGTTTTTGTAATTTTCGTGTATTCATATACCGTCACTTTCTGTAACATACTTTTCCACCATAGTTCTGAACATGATCGCGAGTTGCCTACATTATAAAGCGTAAATGGATGCTCCTGTTACACAAGATTCACATTTGAAGACTACTACAGCACTTAATTTAGTAACTACATATTTGTTTAAGTATTATGTATGTTCTTATTTACTATTTACAAGTAATTAATTACAATGTGAAACAGTTGCAGCTCCTTACAAAAACAAAATATGTACCATAACATTGGCGATTAAAAAGAGTGGCCACGAGTTTTATTGCCCGTTCTTTCTCGTGGTTCTACCTATTGCTTTGCGAATGAGCAGTAAATGTAAATGTAGAAGCATTATTAATTTACTTTAAAAAGTCACGTTGTGACCTAGATGAATAAATGATTTTTGACTTTGACTTTGACTTTTACCACTTGATTGTCAATTATAGTCAAAGCAATATTTGTAAGAATCAACAGGAATTTGCTACCACCAGACACACAATATATTTACAAACTTTGTTTCTTTTAGGTATATATATCTGCAATAACCTAAGAAGTCCACAAGACGGCCTCGTTGGTCTCGCGGCATAATTGTGCGCGTGGGATTGGGAGGTCTCGGGTTCGATTCCCGGGTCGGGCAGTGTTATTGGGTTTTTCCGTTAGGAAATTCTCAGTAGCAGCACGGAGTCTGGTAATGTGCCCAGTACGGCAATAGGCTCGCCCCCTATTACGTGGTACCTCAAAATTCATGGCGAAATGTGGGTGTAATATTACACCTCTGCTAACCCCTTCGGGGATACAGGCGTGAGTCTATAATAAAATAAAACCTAAGAAGTTGTTCACTTATGGTCGCAGTACCTACACCTTGATTTAAGTGGCAGTAATGATGAAGAGAATCATGAAATTTTGCTATACGACACTAGCTAGACAAGTTTATCGTGTTTTCCCAAAATTACTCTTAGCTTTGTTTAATTTTCTTCGTCGCCTCTTCCTCAACGACGGAATAAATAGTGTAATATCACCTTGTATATTTAATCCGTCGTTGGAGATGGTGGCATGGAGTGACATTATTATTGGATATAAAAACATGGAACGATCATTTAACATATTGATAGATGATGCGGTAAATATAAAAGAATAAATTCATCATCCTCCTAGCGTTTATCCCAGTTAGAACCCAGGGTCCGCTTTCTAGTCTGACTGGATTTAACTGAATACTAGTTTTTCCACAGAGCGACTGCCCGTCTGATCTCCGCAACCCAAAGGATAGCTATATTCCATGGTTTAAAGTCAGTACCTATTGTATGACACACTGACACTAGTCTACACTTCAGAAGTAATTTAGATTCGAATCCGTTACCTTCTCCATGGCAGTCCGTTGGTACCTACACTTGGCTATCGCTGCCTTCATTAAAGAGATTATGACAGAATAAATAAAAACAAAACCTGAAGATTTGTCGAAATTTATTTTTTAAATTAGAAAGTACATTTCAAACAATATTATAGATTGACACAGATATAAATAAATACTATTGTCCATTTACCCGCTCAATTTGCTAGTGATAACTACCAACCTATTATATTAGTTTATGAGGTTAATGTTTTTCTCTCTTTCTCTCTTCCAAAGCAACTTGGTATCCGTCGACTGCCTTCATCATAATATCAAGTTTGACTCTCACTTTGGGAACGGGGCCATTTTCACTGTCTTCAACTATTTTATATTGCCGTAGTATCGTAGATAACGCTGTTTTTATTGACATCAAGGCGTATTGGTAACCTGTAAAATAAATGTTACTGATATATACACACAATACTCATCGAAGTATCGACGATCGCCAATTTCCGCCAAAAGCCCAACCCCACTTTTTCAGCATGAAATACACGCATTACTACTATATCTATGCACGCATATGTATATGACATGCATAAGAAGCTGTTTAATAGAAGATAATTTAAGACAATTTCCAACAGACTTCTGTCTACTTTGACAGATATGATCCACTTTAAAAAAAAAAAATTACTCGAAAATAAGTATTGATTAGCTAGGTTGATAGCTCGATTACATATCAGTTCTTGAAGGTACATATGCAAAAATCCGTGTGCAGATATCGGGAGGTCGACATCGATCGACAGCATCACAACCTTAATTAAGGACAACAACTTAAATTAAGGGATTCTGTATACTGAACACAAAAATTGTACTAAATCAGAGTGTTCATGCAGCATCTGACAAGTATGTCAGATGCTGCATGAACACTCTGATTTCGTAAACAGTAGTTTACGACACGACATTACGAACAAAATTATCCTTGTCGAAGTCGAACTACAAATAAATGCGCTGCCATAAAAAGACCACGAATGTGTAAGGATATGGATTCTATATTCAGCCAATGCTAATAAAAAGGTAAGTACCTCTTCCTAATTCTTAGATGCATCTTCCGTACTCTTTAAAAAGGTATTTTGCCATTAACGTTACATTCTATGCGGTTGATCATTCTTGATTAATTGTTTGTTAATTGTTATGTGTTCGTGTCCTTATATTGTTTGATATGTTTATCACTACTTTGCTACTTTGCACAATCTGTATCAACCAAAACTATTGGACACAAGAAGTTGGAATTTGGCATGTAGGTATGTTCTTTGGGGACCGTAGGGGTGCACTAACAAGGGGTTTCCCGTAATCCCCATGGAATCAGGAAGAAACGAGAGAATAATATAAGTGCTAGTTTAGCTGCGGGCATCCTCTAGTGTCATATAATATCTCAAGATTTACAAATTCCAGGGAATAAAATAAAAAGCATTATCGCTCGGTTAATGATGTGCCGGTAGATGGCAATGGCTCGCCCCCTATTACATTGGGATCGAATACCTGGCGAAGTGTGGGTGTGTAATACACCTCTACCTACCCCTTCGGGGATAAACGGCGTGAAGTTATGTTATGTTATGTTTATGTTATGTAAGAAAGAACACGGGGCTAATCTGGACTCAAATGACTAAAGGGCATTATATCTTAGAACTATTTACAAAAACACCTGCTTGAGTCAGGTTTAATTGCCAGTCAATAACTTAAGCTACGGGGTCAATGAGGCGCGGCAAGATAAACACTTATGCCAGCAAAACACTGCGACGTCCGGTAATTCCTTTTACGTGCAAGAAAATGATAGTGAACACGTGCCACGTCATAATTATTGAGACATATAATCAACTCCATTAATGCAAACTGAAAGCGGTAACGCGAAGCATATAATTACTATTAATTACGCTGTTTTAAGGTCAACCCACACTTTAACGAAACACAGCAAATAACTTGAAATTCGAATTGGAGGATGAAATCGTGTGATTCATGAAGTCTGACCACTTACCAACCACGAGTGACTAACTTGCCAACCACGAGTGACTAACTTGCCAGTGGCATAGGAACCCGTCGCTTTGAACAAAGCTCTCAAAAGTCGACATGCATTCACCTCAATCAATTAATGCCATATTTAATAACGAAATACCAGAGCCCTGCTCAGTGACAGTTAGGGATTTCAACTCTAACCGTAAGATATACCATTATTTTGAAAGGTTTTACAAAAATACATTTATAATATTATGTACATTTTTACAACTTTTGTTGGTACTTTACAGAAACTGTTTCAGAAACACGTATTTAGTGTGTGTTACATGGATTTTTGCATGTAAAAGAACGAAAAGATGTATTGTCCTTGCGTTTCCTTAACTAATAGAGCTCTAAAAATAATCAACTTAGCTGCAAATGGTGTTACAGTTTATTCTGTTATCGATACCGTATGGTAATCAAATGATCATGTAACACTTTTAAAGGTGTCATAAGTCCATTGTGACAGCGAGTATGCGTCGCACAAGCGGTACATAGTCAGTGTACAGACTGCAGAGCGTACAGTCGAACTAATGCGGAGTTGAATTTGCATCGTTACAGTGAAGGCACAGTGAGCAGTTACCCTTAAAATTGCACTATACATCGAGTGTATATAATAATGCTACGGTATACAAGTGTTTAATAGCTACTATTTAAAATCTTGATACTATTTTTTTACATAAATGCATAACTAGGGTGTAGATCTAGATTTACATTACAATTATAAATAGATAATTCTATAACCTCAGGTGTTCGCAATTGTTATATAATTATTAATAAGAATTTTATAATTTAGCACGTGCATTTTAATGACTTAAATATATTTTAGATACTGAGTCACGACCGATGCGAAGGCGAGAAGAAACAATGGTAAAATTCTAGAATAATTTTAGCTTTTACGTTTCCCCGCAATACATTGAAGGTGTTGAAATAATAAATAGATAAACTGATAAAATTCTGGAGTAGTTACCGTACGTGGAGAAGAAAACCTAATTATTTTAAGCTATATTTACCCATATGTTAATACTTAGAACTGTTTCAGAAATATCCCAATATTTCTACAACTATCGAAATTACACAGCCACTGTATACTCACAAAACAGTAATATATACTAAAGAAACAATATGAATTTACTTGTTGTTGATATAATACACATAATACGGGCAATTAATTAAATCGTCACGTTCTATTATATTCCTTCAGAGTTCAGAACACTAAACATTTTTTTCACATACCAAAAAAATTAATAAGAGATAACTAAATAAACCTTATAAACTTACCGACACAATTTCTAGGTCCGCTACTGAACGGCATGTAGCTGCAGGTATGTTTCAAATTGAATCGTTCGGGCAGGAATCTGTCCGGGTCGAATTCCTCCGCGTTGGGACCCCAGTATTTAGGGTCCCGGTGGATGCCCCATATAGAGCATACCACACCCGACCCTGCTGGCAGCACTCGACCGGAAGCTACCAAAAAAACAGTGATTATCTTTAAAGCATTAATGTTCAAATCACTTCTTTTTCTGAAAAGACTACTTGAAATAATTCTTGTGTTGCGAGGCCTTTACAAACATACAATTATCGGATTTAAAGTTCACCCAGACTCGAACCAACAATTTGTGGATCACACAAAGTGCAGTCTCGTGTGGGGATCGAACACACTCGGCACAGTTCTAAGCTTTGAAGCGACCATTAACCCATTTCGCCATTCAGTCCTTACTTCTAAAACCTCTACAGGGTGTAAAAGACCCTTAACGAAAACTGAAATCCCATGTTCATCCCACCAATCACTACGATTTTTTACTTCGGCACCGTACCTGGGAAATTACTGGTTCATGAGATATTGAGGCTCAAAGTGAGTATGGATTTTTTCTAATTAGTTACAAAATCTATGCATTTACCCCGCCAATATGTTCTTTAGATGCCCTCATGACCCCCATATGACCCCATGGATAAGTAGGTATTTCGAGCATTGCACGCGCGCGCTTTTAATTGCGGTTTATTAGAAAATGTGAAAACTTAAAAAAAATCGTTTCCCAGGTATTATATTTGGTTATTACGACTTGGCATGATGTCCACAACGAGTAGACTTCGGCTTGGTGATAGGTCTTGTGACACCATGTATATAGGTACCTACTTATAAAAAGACCAGGTGCCCTAATAACACCAAAATTGCTGGGCAGAAAAATAAGCAACAATTAATGCCTTACCAAATAATATATTGTTACATAAGTGCTAGATAAAATCCTCTCATTATCAATGTCATATAATCATTCCAAGCAAAATAATTATTAAAATTAATAACAAAGTATTTTTGTGACTGATAAAATAAAAAATATAATTTAAAGATCTGAGAATATTTTTTAAATTATCTGTTTATATTAGAACGATAAATTGTTCTACGTAAATACAAGGTCCTTGTTAACTTATAAAAACAATGCGATATGGTGTTTTTTGGAGATCAACATGCACAACCATGTAAATTAACTAGTAATTTAGTACTAAGTGTTAATTAAATGTCCAGAGTAATATGCTTATGACAACAGTTAACTTAAAAACTTAGTTTCGAAACACATTCGCAACGAACATTAAGGTCTTTTTATTGTTTCAAATCTGGTTTTGAACTTATAGCAGGTTGTGGTGACGTCGAAACTTTAATGTAAGGTAAACAAGGTGGCTTACGCAACGTAATATCTTCTAAGACTTTCCTGATGATGAGAGGCACCGGGGGGAATAACCTCAGGGACTCCTTCACTACGCGCTCCAAGTACTTCAGCTTTAATAGATCTTCTTTTACTAAAGTACGATCAGAGTCGCCGAATACATCATACAACCTGAAAACATAACTTACATAAACAAGAAAATACCTACTGGGTGTATTTATTTATTTATTTATTTATTATACAGTTACTCACAACACTTACAGGTAGTGACCCAACACGTGCTGAGAGTCATGCTTAGCTTATTTTACATTTTTTCCATTATAATCCTACTTATTTGTTATTAAAAATTATAAATTGCAATTAATATAATTCATAATAATTTGTGCCAATTAATACAATAATGTCAAGTCTAATAATAATAGATATATAAATCAATAAAGTCAAATTATGATTATGTCCAAAAATACAGTAATGTCAAATAATAATTTTAAAAAAAAAGATCAATAAAAAAATAAATTTTTCCACTTATAACTAAACTTATATGTCAGAGATAATTATTTAAAAACATTTGACAAAGTCTGGCGAATTCGGTCCTACTATTAAAAAATATGTCAGCATCTGGTTGCTGAGCGACCAAAGCATTGAGCAGAGATATAGCCTGACTGGTAGGCGCGAACTGTGCGGTGTTTGTGCGTACTGATGGTGCCGCGAGCAGGCGGCGCGACCTTAGCCGCGAGTATTGTTTCGGCGCAGACAGTCCGCCACGAGACAATGCCTCGGGATTATCAATTTTACCAGTTAGCAACAAGAAGTAATGTACTATAAGGCAGGACTTACGTCTCAGCTCGAGAGTGTCAATACCCACCATACCTGACACAAACAGAGACGGATATAGGTACGGATAGTATCCATACAGTTTTTTGTAGAGAAATCGGCAAAACTTACGCTGTACCCGTTCCACCAATATTTTGTATTTAGCCTCGTGAGGGTCCCAGATAGCAGAGTTGTACTCGAGCTTGCTACGAACAAACGCGAAGTATAAGGCAGTAACTGCATCTCTTCCACTGAATCGGGCCGACTGTCTCATGACAAAACCAAGCGACTTGTAAGCTTGAGCGCACATTATATTAATGTGAGTGTTAAATGTCAACTTTGTATCCACAACCAAACCCAAATCGCGAATTTCTGTTACGCGCTCCAGCGGACTGCCTGAAAGTGTATACTCAAAAGTAATTGGTGATTTTGATCGAGTAAATGTGATGGTTTTACACTTCGAAATATTAAATTCAAGATAGTTGCGTTTGCTCCACGCTTCAACGTTGTTAATGTCCTGCTGGAGCGCACCACAGTCGTTCACATCTTTCACCCCTAAGAACAACTTCAGATCGTCAGCGAACATGAGGCACCGTGCCGAACCCACGACCCTAGGCAAGTCATTGATCATAATTAGGAATTGCGTCGGGCCCAAATTACTGCCCTGGCTAACTCCAGAAGTCGTCTCGTAGGACTCTGATCGCCAGCCTGATAACTGCACATATTGGCTTCTATTACGAAAATAATCTTCAAAAAAAATTATCAATTTTGGACTAAATCCTATAGCTCTAAATTTCTCTAAAAGTACTGTCGTTTGGACACGATCAAAAGCTTTTTTTAAATCGAAGTAAGCCACGTTCACTTGTCTGTTCAGGTCTAATTCTGCGACAGAGTAATCAATCAGATTTATAAGATTAGTAGCAGTTGATCTACCGGATCTGAATCCATGCTGGCAATCACTAAGTTGTGACCGTACTTGTCTACTTATATGCCGGTTTATGATCGATTCAAAGATCTTGCCGAACGCCGAGAGCACGGCAATAGGCCTATAGCTCGTGACGTCCGAAGCTGCCCCGTCCTTAGGTATGGGTGTGACACGAGAGACCTTCCAAAGCGCTGGATATGTAGCCGTTTGAAGAGAAAGGTTATAAATATGTAACAGAGGCTCAATAAACACAGATATACAGTCCTTCACCAAAAAGGGAGGAATCCCATCTGGCCCCGTTGAGGTGAGCGCCTTCAATCGTCTTACGGCGTATGTCACGTCAGCACTGTCGATGGTGTCTAAGGTAATGTTGGAGACCGACGTATTTGAGGCCATGTCATGAGACAGCCCCACCCCGTCAGTGTGAAATACAGATTTAAAATACATGGCAAACGCATTTGCCGCATCAACTCCAGTTACAACTCTGCCATCGTATTCAAAGCCTTCGCAGGTATGTCTGGAGGCACGTTGTTCTCGCACAAATTTCCAAAATCGTTTTGGATCCGATTTTATATCCGCCTCTGTTCGTAGTATATAGTTTAGATATGCCACATTAATCAAATGTTTTACGCGCTTTCTACAGAATCTAAACATATCGAAGCACCACATATTTTTTGATTCTTTATATTTTGAAAGAAAGAAATGTTTTTCCCGTATACAATTAATTATCTCAGCCGTATACCATGTTGGGTATTGATACTTCGAGCCAAGAGTTTGTTTTTGTTTGACTGGTACATGACACCGTAAACAGCTGTTAATTTTGTTGTAAAATATGTCCAAAGCTTCGTTAACATCATTGACAGAGAACATCTCATCCCACGTTAGTGAGGAAATACCTTCGTACAGCTGAAAAAGATCCGCTTTTTGAAAATGCCAATATGGGGAGCCCTGATGCGAAGAGGCCGCAGCCGAGCCCGTCAACAATGGGGGCACCGCTCGCTTCGGCCGCGCCACGCTCAATAGAAAGCTGAGCGGTGGGTGGTGTGCGTCCGGCGGCACAAGTGGCACTGTATCCTCCCTCATCTGCACACACTCACTGCCCAGGTCGCTCAAAACCAGGTCCAACATGTTTCCATATTGGTTATAAGTTTTATTATATTGCCTTAAATTACCAAACGCCACAAGATGTGAGAAATCCAATTTAACCTGCGCACTAGCCGAGTTCAGATTCAAGTCACCTAAAATAAGACAATTAAGTTTTGCGTATTTCCTAATAACATTTTCTAAAACTATGAAATAATTTCTATACTTCAAATCATTTGAGTTAGGGGGTATATAAACAACACAAAGCAATATATTCTTAAATTTAAAACAAACTGTTGCCATCACAATTTGTAGATCGTCAGTATATCCATCAATGTTAGTGATTTGCTGTATCTGGTACTGGCAGCGCACCGCCAACAATACCCCACCCCAACCGGTATCGTTGGTTCGGTCCCTACGTATGACATTATAGTCTTGTGGAAACACTTCCGCATCGTATACACTGCTATTCAAAAACGTTTCGGTGAGTGCAAACACATCTGCTGATTCATTCAATATGGACAGCTTGCATATATCCAATTTTGAACGCAAACCTCTAACATTCTGGTAAAACAGAACATATGTTTTACGTTTAGGCGGTTTTACCGGTTTGTTTGCGAAATCCACTACGCCACGGCTTTATGCAGACATTTTCTACCCAGTTTTCTGGAGCTAAGTATTTTGCACAATGCTTCGCCGGAACAGATAATTTGAATGACGCATAGTCACCTCTTAATTTCAAAGATTCAACAGAGCATGCATCTCCAGGACAAATATTTGATAAATATGCGGTCACTTGTTCTACTGTAGTACCTTCCTTCACATAATACAGGTGTAGGTACGCTTTACGTTCCGCCGCCGCTAACAAGTGTGTAGAATCGGGGACAGCCGTACCACGAGTAACATTCTCGATTGAACGTCGCTTGTTGCGACGATGCACCTCGATCCATTCGCTGGCGTGAGTATCTTGCGTAGATTCCGTTTGGATATCGGTCGGCTCACTCACTTGCGAGTTATTCGCGGCGAGTTGCAGCGGCTCCGGTACACTTGTAGTAGGGGTAATCGTTGCTGACGTCGATGCGCATTGGGTAGTGGTGGCAGCGGGCCTAGCGGCCGGCTTCCGAGAACTAGCGGAGATCGCCGATGCTGCACGAACGCGCGCCTCGCGCACTGGTCGCGGGGCCAACTCCGTTGTAGGATTACCCTCTGCGTTTGAGTTATTAATTGGCACTGTTTCACTAATTAGTTTTTTTATAAGCTTATTTTGCTCAATAACAAGCTTTTCTAGCGAATTCACTTTATTATGCAGCAAAAGCACTGTTTTGTTTAGCTCGCGGATTGCACTTTCGGCACTTTTATCAGACATTTCTATTTATTGAGACTAAAGAATCAGAGATAGAAATTAACCGTGTGTGTGAAAGAGACAGTTTCTTTCGTGTAAGGGAGGGTGTACCGAAAACTGATACCAGTGATTCAGTACGTTATACTGAGACCCTTGGCGGTCGAATTTACCGAAAAAAGTCTAAGAACTCGACAATTTTCCAAAAAATTGCGATGTAAATAGGAACAAGCAAACTCGCACTATCAGCTGTTACGGCCCTAGAGCGGCGGGTGGTAGCGGCAGTGATTACGATGGACTGGTGCGCTTACTGTGCTGCGGCCGCGCGCCGCTGCCGATGTCACATCAGAGTAAACGCGCCAAGTACATGATTAATTCTTAGAATTTTACAAAAATACTAGCTGACCCGGCGAACTCCATATCGCCTTTTTAAAGTATTTTTCTTTTTCATTTTCTTATTTGACTCTTTTCCAAAAAATTCAGAACAAAGTTACCAAAAACATCAGTGTTTAATCTCTTAATTGCCAGGCAAAGCAAATTGTTTTGCCGTATAAACTATTTCTAGGGTAGAAAAACTAACTTATTGTAAGAAAATGCGGACGTGGTATATGAGTGATAGGGGCAGATAACTGCTCTAGTGATATGATAAAATTACTAATTTGGCTATTAAATAATTAAATCAAGTGCAAGTCTGACTCGCGCATGAAGGGTTCCGCAGTAGAGGTATCCACTTAACATAGCCATTATCTGCATCGAACATCAAAAACACTACCACTTTTTCACCACCAAAAATAAATGTACTTTAAAAGTTAGAGGAGGCGCCACACAAACTTTGGAGGCGTCTATCTTTCAAACAACTGACTTTGAGAAACGAGGGTTTTAGAAACCTCTATTTAATTGTGAAAGATCTATAAACATCCCGCAAGTATATGAACGATGAAAAATAATTGTTTCACGTTATTCCATGTATGGAGAGCCCCTATGATTTTCTACTTCTTTTTCGTCTTTGTATACACATCGTGAAGTATATACCTCAGAATTTTCAAATAATAATATGTAGTCTCAATAGTTTCGGAATAAAATGACTGAGACATAGGGGTAGACAGACGAACGGACATGGCGAATATGTAGGGGTCCCGTTTTTGCCATATTTGGCTACGGAACCCTAAAAAAAGATTTTAGTGAAAAAAGACTTAAAGTTATGGGTATGATTTTTTATGCCACAGAATAAAAAATAAATTGTTCACAAAATAATAACAATGTTTGGGTTGGACAAGTCTTATGGCTTAGGGGTTTGCTAAGTAAGTATGTAGTAAGTTTATCAATTCCAAAGGTGGGATCTTCACCGTTGCCGTCCTCCCCATCCTTTGCGGCCGCTGGGTGTGTTGGCGGCGGAGCACAACACCTTCATCCGCCGCCAAGGAGTGTAGTAGTAGTGGTAGAATGCTAACGCGACCCCCTGGCGCCACAAAATGACCTGGAGGTATGCGCTGTGGTTTTAGTGGGTATTACGGCCTTGCACTCCAGCTGTCGAGTTCCACATAGGTACCCCCCGCTTTTCATCTTGCGGGGGTATGCGTAAATGCATTTCCACAAAGAAAAAAAAGTTTATCAATTCTCAGATATACCGAATATACACATAAAAATCCATACAAATCGGCCAAGCCCTTTCGGAGGAGTATTATGACTAACGTTGCGACACGATCTTTTTTGACACCAGTATGCACCTGGCGTTGATAACTGACCTAGTGATTTGATTAAATTACTAATATGGCTATTCATAATAGGGGTTGATGATAAAAAGGTGAAATTTAGGGGTGAAAATACATACAATGTATTTGTTAATCATAAAAAATAAAAAGAATTACCACGAAATAAAAAAATAATGTTTGGGTTGGACCACGCTTGACTTAAGGGTTTAAAAAATAGATAACGACAGAAGCTCAATATGAGTATAAAACTGTACACAAATTGGTTCTTAACTGCCCCGTTGGTCTCGCGGCACAAATGAGCGCGTGAGATTGTGAGGTCTCGGGTTCGGTCGGGCAAAGTGTTATTGGGTTTTTTCGTTAGGTAAGTACTTCTCAGTAGCAGCACGGAGTCTGGTAAAGTGCTCGGTACGGCAATAGGCTCGCCCCCTATTAAGTGGGACTAAAACAAATCTGGCGAAAATTGGGTGTAGCAATATACCTCTGCCTACCTCTTGGAGGATATAGGCGTGAGACTATTTATTATGTAGGTATGTACAAATTGGTCCAGCCGTTGCCGAGGAGTATTACGTATGTGACTAACGATTTTTTTGACACCGGTATGCGCTAGCGATAAGATGAGATTACTAATATGGGTAAAAAAAGTAGAAGTTGGTGATAAAGGGGTAAAAATTAAGGGTTGTATGTATTTTTTATTGCCACATCTTAAAAAAAAGTTTTTTTTTTTTTCCAAAAATTTAAAAATATTTTTTTGGCTGGCCACCCTTATAACTTCGGAGTTATAAAAAATAGATTACGACCGATTCTCAAACCTACCGAATATACCTACAAAGTTTCATACAAATCAGTCCAGCCGTTTCGGAGGAGTATTTTAACTAACACTGTGACACGAGAATTTTATATATATAGATTAATGCGGGTCGACTATAGTTACTATTTCATTACATTATATGGCAAAAAATGCAAAACAAAAGTTCGACCGCCAATGGTCTCAGTATCATGTATATGAATCACTGGTATCGGTTTTCGGTACACCGTCCCTTACACTCCGTACGTCATACTCATTTTAAACCTTTTAAGCTTTGTCCGGCTTAGTATAATATTGGGTATCGTGGTGGAATTAATAAACTTCTACCAAAGACAGTTTTCTTCTCATCGAACGGTGCCGTTTAATTTGCTATAGGCCTGTGACAGGTGGATACGTTGATATAGTTACCGAAAAAATATCTTCCTTGTGGTTTATAATATGTGTCAAGCTTATCCCTTACTCGTGATATAGATCTGCCTATTCTTCCATTGATATAATAACATAAAATACTACTAGTATACTACCTATATCCTGTTTCATTACTTGTCACAATAAATATATGCAAACAGCGAGTAATAAAATGTAGGTTAAAGGAAAACCTGTAATAAATAGTTTGACCGTAATTTGTAATCGCACAACTTGATATATCGATGCTGACGTCGATATATCAAGTTGTGTCTAGTACAAACTGGAATTAAATCTATTAATCTATAGAAGCAATTAAGAATTTGTATAAAATTGTCAGTGTCAAGAATTTAATTAAAATTGTGTGATTTTTTTTTTGTCTTCGCTATTATTACTTACGCTCTCGAACGAAAATCACTTCTTATGGCTTTAAATTAAATTAGGTTTAAGACCGCGATATCCTAGTGTAGATACCATCACACTGCCTTTCAGGTTATCGGTTTCAAACTCAAAACTTACTACATTTTTTTCGAAGCTATGTGTATATTAAATTGTGAACTATCGCTTGCCCCGTGCTTCGGAGAGCATGTTAAGCCGTCGCGGTAGCGGCAGTCATAAATTTCTATGATAGTCGTCTGGAGTCAAATTCAGGTGTCTCAAGTGAATGCTCCTGGATAAACAAACAATGATTTAAGCTGAGGAATGCTATGCCTTTGGTCACGTAGGTCACAGAGAGCAACTGCTGGACTGTCCGTGTATAAGGTAATATTCATATCTAATTAGACTAAAAATCGGATCTCGGGCTCCAAGGGGAAAGTCTTGGATACAGCCGGGTTAAAGCTAGGACTAGACAGTTATATTAAATACAATTAACCTTAATCCAAAGGTCATACTGAAAAATAGACAGAACCACTTACTCTTGATATGTCTTCTCTTGTATCTCAGGGTACTTAGCCAGCAGCATGATGGTATAGCCTATAGCAACCGCTGAGGTGTCCGTACCGGCTATTGTCAGTGTCAACGTCTCTTCTCTTAGTTCCACATTTGTGAAGCCCTTTTCACCACCGGACAACTTAATCAATAAATCTAAGAACGTCGTATTCCTGTATATTCCTAAATCTACAAAAAATATATGTTGTTTAGTTAGGGTCAGCGGTACTTTTAAACTTATCGAATACGCTCATCTGGCCTTATTTGAAGTACTTATGATGATCAAGATTCTGATATTGTATTCAATCATGCTTTCTTTTGGCTTATGTACACATTCGATGTAAAACGGAGTAATAAATAGTAAATAAAGATGATGATTAGCTTTTAAGTCAAAACCACAAATGAAAATTAAATGTTGAAACCACTGAAGTTCTTCCTCGGTCGGGCCTATTATATACATATATATTTGTATGATACGATACCAATATTCCTTATGCCGCTACGTGCTTTGGGCTTACCGAACTTGCTGTTATAAAGGACTAGATCCTTTCTAACTCTGATCTCAGGCCATGCGCACCCTACTTTGCTTACTGCGTGGGATTTTTCATGAGCGGTTTTATTGAATTTCTAAAAATGTCTTGGATATTCCTACCACACTACTTAGTCAAACCATCGATTTTGGGGTAGTGCAACGGCAGAGACGGAACTTCATTGAAGTCAAGCTGCTATTCTTCTTGATCTGATACCTATAGCTATCCCAATCTTAGTGTGAACCAAGAGCTTATAGTGTCTCTGCAATTCCGGCAAGAGTAGGTATGCCCAACGTTATTGCCGAGCCATATAAGATTACTTTAACTTACCAAACTCGTGATCAACTTCAGTTTTCGATTCTTTTTCTTTTTGTAATTCAATTCTCTTCTTTCTGATTACCTGTTGAGTAAAACATCGTTAGATTATACCGATTTGTATTCTGTACAAATTATTTATTCTTGTGTGGTAGGTATCTTGATTGAGAGTCATAATGATGAATAACAATAATTTATTACGTTATTGTAAAGTTATTTATTTTGTAACCATTTAAAATTACTTATAATTCTAGTAATTGTAGTTACATAATTAATGCTTTATTCAATGTAAATATTAAAAAATAATGCATTAATTAACAAATTAATGTATGTATGTATTTATAAAGTTACGTAATGTGGTATAATACATGTGGTAGTACTCATATGCTACTGTTGTACAATTAACTGCCATTAGAGCGTTGTGGGTTCAATCCTACAAGGGAGTCCACGTCCAGTTAGAGTGATCCACAAACATGTTGGTTTGGTTATTCTTTGTGACCAATAGTAGTACATGTTTGTGGAGTAGACAAAACATGATTAAATTCTAGTGCGAGAGTACTGCAGCCATTAAAAAAAAATACAGTTAATTACCTCATCGCTGAAGTCGTGCATCATTTTAATACAGGCTTGATGATCCTTATACCGCGGGAATAACCTGTACAACCAGTCGGGTTGTAGCCATAGATGGAATATTCTCTGACACACCAAGTTTAGAACGCGGCACATCGCGTTCAGAAACGGTGAATTCGGGTTGTCTTGTGCGTTAATCTTTACTCCTATTGTTGTTTCTGTCAGATAAAATGGTAATGTAAGTATGCAGTGCAAAATAAAGCCTGTTGTTGTGTGTTATCCTTTTAGCACGTGCTTATAGTGCGATAGATGTCTTTACAAAGTCAAATAGGAATACAAAAGATGGTTTTGTGATCTATTTCGGTACTAAAAATTCTCCCTGTTAAGGCTAATTCGATTTTAACGTACAATATGACAACTTATTGTACGAATAAAAGTATCATGACCAACAAAATTATAATACGAAATTTTATCATTTTGTTACGGATATGTACTCAGAACAGTAAAGTACAATTATATTTAGGTAACCTTATTTGTTCAATCTAAATCACACGATCTAGGTTTTTACCAACTGCCTACCTGTATCCAAAAATAGACCAGAAACTTGGTACAAAACGAGCCTAAAGTAAAATGTTCTTGCGTGTCGATATAATTATATCATGACAAATGGAAAACTCGCCATGTGTTGTCAGCGCTAAACGACTTTATTTATTAACTGCCATTAATCTTTATCACTCAACTAAAGCAATTTAGTGAAAACCATCGTGCGTATTTATTGAGTAGATGTTCATGAATCAGTAGGTATCCTGTATATGATTATTTAAATACGACACGTAGATGGAAGTCTTTTGGAACCCTTAATAGAAATTGAAACCTCTGCTACGTTTACTCATCATCCTCCTAGCGTTATTCACGTTGTCACCCGGGGTCTGCTGACTAGTCTAACCGGATTTGACTGAATATTAGGTTTTCCACATGACGACTGGCTGTCTGACCTCCGCAATCCAAGGAATAGCGATATTCCTTGGTATAGACTCGTGTCTGTTTATTAAGAGGTAAGTTGACTCCCTACAAGAACTGTCTAAGATCAACTACGATTACTGAGGCAGATATAAAACAATCCCACCCTCATACCGGCTTCTGTATAATCTGTGGAGCCAGGTTCAGGAGTAGCAGCCATAGAATTCACGGAGAAAACTAAACTATCTTTGAACTCACAACGAATTTAATCAGAAGTGTATAGGAGGAGATGAAAAGATATTTGATTTACTTCCCTCCTTAGCAACACGGAAGACAAAAAGACTTACCACATACAGAATCCAATGTATACGTGGACAAAAACGGCCACATACTGATTTTGCCCTTGCCGTTACTGTCGGCAAGCTTCCCGGCCAGCTTCTGACTTTGTTCGGCGAACACTTGCACAAAGTTCTCTACAACCTTTGGGCTAAATACTGGCACGAGGACTTTTCGCCGTCGCCTCCAGATGGACACTGTTTAAAAGATATTGAAATCAGCAATAAATAAAATTGATACAGTTTTGGAGTTTAAAAAATGAATATTACGTCAAATTACGGCATTATGCTAATCTAAATTAACCTTACTCCTAAAGATAAGATAAATATATTGAAAATATCTAACCAATGAAGTATTTGTATGTAAGAATGGAGTTTTTCAAAATATAGTTTACGTCAGTGCAACCACAAATTTCTAAGAATGAGGTGGACGGTTCGCTCTGAATCAGTCTACAATTTTCCTCAAATGTTACAATATACCGAATTATAATAAAATTCGGTTAAAGAGCAGTTCTAATTTGACTTGCTTAAAATATTTCTTTCGTAATCAAGTGACTGTGTGAGCGATTGTAGAAAGCGGTGTTGTCGACCGATCTCGTATTCTATATGCCTTAAAAAGTAATATTTAATATTTTTAATTTTATTTACCAGCCAGAATACTAAAACGCACGTCATAATATCCTTACCTTACTTAAAAATCGTGTGTATTATATTATTCGTGTATATTTGTCACCACTTACACCTTTAAATTAGCAATTCTAGTATATTATGTATTATTATAATCTGAATATTGGAAACGGCTCAAACGATGTTCATGAAATTGATATGCTGGTGTGACAAATCGATCTAGCTAGGATTAATTTTTACAAAACAAGCAAAGCTCGGTCTCCAGGTACATTATTTGAACATACTTAGTTTTATTAGAAGTTGGTGGACATCTCTATTTATGAGCTATACCTTGTTGCAAATATAAAGTAACAAATCGCGTTAGAGGCAGCAGTTGAAACATGGTACAATAATAGCTAGCTACACTGTATACCAAAAAGTTTATACAAGTATCGTTCCGTGTCGATGTGCATAGTTCAAACATGTCGTGCCAATTCTTTGTGTCAGCCGAGGTGTTACTAGTGTAACGACTGCCATAAGAAAAGGAAACCGCGGCATGTCTCAAGGCAGTTATTGTAGTTAAACAGAAGAAGCATCCAAGATTTGGCCGATAGCATGCTATAATGCAACATATTACACATTTTACCTTGTCTTGATATATTGTTATTTCCATTTTGACTGACTTACGGAATATTCTAGTGTTATTGCATTGCATGCGTGCCGCAGTTATTTTATTTTCCTTGTTTCCGAACCTCCAAATTACCCCCAAATTCGCTCACTTTTGTTGTTAAAAACACTTTTATACGGACGTGACATGGATTTATATTGATACATTTGCATTGAACATTGTTACAATTCGCAAGTGAAGAGGCGTTACATAAAAGGAGATTCAATGAAGGTCAGTGTGTCACTTATCTACTTATATTTCCTGTCACGTCAAGTTTACTGTTTTTTAAACATTTCATATGCTATGTCTAAATACACTTGCATAGTGCCAAATTACCTGCTTAAAAACAATTTATTGGCGGTCTTGTTATTTTTGTTTACTACAAAATATTCGTTCTTGGAAAGGAGCCTGCATCAATCAAAGTGCGTAGTTTAGATCACAGTCATATTTTAGCTAGAAACCGAAAAGTATGGAGCCTGGTGCCCTTTATCTACTTGGCAAAATAAATGCATAGTCGTTACTTAAAAAATAATAATTATATAATCTTAATAAGACCATATGATACCTAAAATAATGATTGAACCCTTAACGTCTATTTGTTTGTTTGTGCAAGTGCAGATATCAAAAGCAAAACGAATATCTAGAGGGATCACGGTAGACTGTCACTTTTAGACGCAACACTAAGCTCAACAATTAAAAACCCTGACATAAAATTAGAAACATAAAGTAAGAAACTTACCTGGAGCGAATATAAGACCATTCCCAATAATTTTCCTGATAAACCTGTGTAGATCATCTTTCTCCAAGCATGTCTTCAAAACATGTTCCATGTCCATCGGATTTACTAAAACTGTAAAAAAATAAATACATTCCGTTTCTAACAATAGTCAATTAAATTAGTATACTGAAGGCATTGACACTAGAGGTATGTTCCATTTTAAGTGAACACAGCAGAAGCATACAAAAAGATTAGACTTCAGAGAATTTATTGCTTACTAGAGGACGCCATGTTTTTTAAATTTATCTGTTTTGACCGATTCCGTGGGTATTTCGGGGAATTCCTTCTTAGTGCACCCATAAGATCCCCAAGGAACATACTTGCCAAGTTTCAGCTTCCTGCGCCCAATAGTTTTGACTGTAGCTTGTCTGTTAGTCAGTCAGTAACGCAAGGATTTTATATATTACGATAAATATTTTTACGGGGGCAATTTTTATTTTTAAATTAGGTACACAAATTTGTTTGTTTCTTATATTTGGTATTTTTATATAATATTATAACTTGCATCCGCATGGAAAGCTGCGGGCGAATATGATTATAAATGCAAGGAATTATAGATGAGAAAACTGTAATAGTACCTAAGACAGTTTATTAAAGCAAATTATTCCACTCAGCAAGCAGTAAGGATTCGCTGAGGAGGAACTCCATACTCAAAACGATGTTTAAGAATATGGATCAATTCATGGATAGGCCCAAACAAGAAATACCTCCATCCAATCAAATTGAGTCCTCTAAATCGGTTAATACGAGTAGACCACGCAGTTATGGGGCCTCCTAATTATATTTGTTCAAAAAGCAGTTTCGATCTAATGTAAGTGTCATACTTACGTCACAAATGGTATTCTCTTCAATTAACTGATATTTAAATGTTACTGGTATGTTATCGTGACTAGATCGTAAATTGAACTACTTATGTGTCTACGTCGAACTATGGAAGTCAAATTACACTATAATGACATTATATTAGCAGAATACCGATTCTGAGTCAAATCAAAATATAATCTCATTTTGTTCAAAATATAGTTTCAATGTCATATAAAATACGAGAATTGGCTTTCTAAGGTAACAAACATACAAAGAATATAAGCAGTTTGAGAAATTGCTTATTTTTTAACTCGGATGAAATGTCTATGTATGTGTATAATAAAAATATGAACGAGCCAACGGCCTACGGAGATGTCTTTGATAATATCTCACATGTTCTGGAGGAAAGCCAAGTGAGAACACTCTAAACACATAGCATAGGTAGGCAACCTACTCACGCCTTTGACTAGTTCAGAAATTGAGTAAAACAAGGTGAACAAACAAGGGAGAAAAATATTATGAAATGAACTGGAATGTGTTAAGGGTTTTCGATTATAATATCGGGCCTCGAGCATCGTTTTTTTAGTAGTTCACATTGCCATACAGTTCGAATTAGATATATGTACATATTGTTATGCATAACCTACTGCGGTCACCTTACAATTATAATAATGATAAGCTCAATTAACTTAATAATTAAGTTGTTCTACAAGAATTACGCTACAAGAATAAGAACAATCATATTAAATTACGAAGAGAGGCCGATTTGCATTTGTTTACAAGTCCCATGATGTTTAACAGTTAGAAACTGACAGAGCATTAGGTATCATTACCCTATCATGATTGCGCAAATTACTGAACGACTATCATTTTGTCAGATTGCTACTTCTTAGTTCTACAGAAAAATGTATTATTTTCAATTATAAATATATTGAGTAACTAGATGTTAACGTAACTAGATGGTAACGCGGCTTCGCACGCAGGACTAAGGTGATATTATAGCAAAGAGACAAATATTTGATATTTGCTACAAATTGTCCTACATTATACAAGGTTATATCGCGGGTCTTACTCGCTAGCGGGAGTCCCGCCGCGACCACGGCTGAAGCAAGTCAGTCGAAACGTTGGCAAAACCCGAGGTATTTAGGTATGCCTTAAATATATTAAATTGTTTATCGCGAGTAGGACCCGCGATATAACCATGTATAATGTATACTAATCGCAAAAGTTTAAAATTGTCCTACGCCTATATCCGACTCCTAGGTCTGATGTGGTTTCATGCTAAAATTCATCAAATTCTGTACATCCGTACTGTTTTGACGTAACATACCTACATAGATACTTCTTTTAAATTTTCTTAAATACTTTCAAGATTATCAATAAGTCCTGTTTGACGCGTCAACAAAGTTTCAAATTTTTTTAATTGTTTTTGGTCTTTAATATTTTTTTTTAATAACTAATCGTTTACTTACTTATATAAAGCCTGGGTCCGAGCCAGCCGCAGACGAGGCCATCTTGTCTCATGCTGGAATAACTGTACTGCTGCAGTCTCGACATGATGGCTGAAAATCATACATCGTTACTAAAACAACCGGAGCATGCGGAGATATTCGGCACACAGATGAAATGGATGAACTCTATTGGGATGGAAATCGTGGACAACCTGTCTTTAAATTGATACCTTGGTACCCAGAGGTGTGATTGAGCAGTTTATTTTATTTGTTTATTTGTAGTCTCACGCCTGTATCCCCGAAGAGGTAGGCAGAGGTGTAAATATTACACCCATATTTCGCCATGAATTTTTAGGTCCCACGTAATAGGGGGCGAGCCTATTGCTATTACCGGGCACATCACCAGACTCCGGGCTGCTAATAAGTTTTGGAAAATCCCAGTAACACTTTTGCCCGACCCGGGAATCGAACCCGGGATCTCCGATCAGCAGTCGCATACGCTGTCCGCTGGACCACGGATGCACTCTATATACAGGTACTGGAGCAGTATATTTACAGCGAAATCTAGGCTTATCTAAAATGGCAACAATTCTGCTCACTAATTTGGTTCTTTCGGTCTAATACCTCCCATGTTAGACTTCAATCGATATTCCTAGCTTGCTCTGCAACTCTATGAGTTATTTCTTTAGGCATATTTTGTCGAATCAACCATTAACAGAGTCCCACGGGATGGAATTCCTTCTAGGGTGTAGAGACTTGCTACACTTTCCAACCTGACATAATGCAGAAAACTCCAACATTATCGAATAACGGTAAGTACTAGGTTTACAGATGTGCCAAACAGTTTCCTTCCTGCATTAAAAAACTGGACTAGTATATACAGTAAAAAAACCCTCGTGTTTAAAACTTACATTCGGTGTCGCCAATTAACTGATGTGTGATGCCTACTCCGGGCAAACTTCCCTCCAACAATGGTAACTTCGCAGCTAGCCGGTACATGTTCCTTCTCGAGTACCAAAAACACAGGGTCCACACAACGAAGCATATTAGTAACATCAACACTAACATTTTGTGACTTTACGCTTACGAACGAAGATGTCAGAAAAGCTTTAATCCACCACTGTAACTTCCCACTTGGAAACGAAAATTAAAAGACTGTGATTTATTTCATCTGTATGCATATGTTTGTTTAGAAAAAAACATGAAGTGTTTATTTTTGAACCCCAAAGAATGTGTAGCACGCGCGACTCTTCGCGTGTATGCTCTAAGAAAATGTGTGACAATATATATTGACATTTTCCTCGGACCGCCCGTCATACATCGCACTAATTCTAGTCTAGTAAACAACGGGTCGCAGGGTTAATGGTGTGGCTAACACAACCTTCGCTCCATGAGGAAGCGACAATTATTATAATACTAAAAACTGACGTCCACCGCGTGTCCAGAATGTATGTTAGTTATTATATCACCGGAGTAAGGACTTGACCTCGAAATACACCAACAATGAATTAGAATAGACCTTTTTTATTGCCTGTAGAATGGTTCTCCTTAGTTATTTTGAAATCAATGCCACCATGCTACATAATCAAATCTAAAACTATGTACAGAAAAGAATATTTAATACAACTTGTGGCAGTGGAAAACGAGCGGGTATCACTATCAATACACCAATATTGTGCCTTAAAAACATCTACCAAAGCTAGCTCTACGATGGGTAAAGTTTGAGTGGTCACCGGTTGTCGCCGACGAGGTTATTTAATTTACAACCTCTACAAATATAAAATACTTAAGTGCAAATTTCATGCGAAAATGACGCGTAAGAATAAGAAAAAATATTATTACCTATTTATTAATGAATTGTGTAGCAAGGGACCAAACTCGAAACTGGTAGGATCCATTCGGAATTTTCGAAAATGGTTTTATCTGAAAAATAATGATCCAAAAGATATCTTAAATCAGTTCCATGTATAGAGAGCCCCCCTTAATTTAAATTTCTTTTTAGTTTGTGTAAAAACCGTGCAGCGTTTTACAAAATACATCGAACCAAATTTCAAATGTGCTGTTTAATGGTTTTGTTATAAAGTAGCTACGACCAACGGTCGGACCGACAAACATACATGGCGTATTTATAACGGCACCATTTTTGCAACTTTTCGCTACGGAACCCTAAATAAAAAGCACGATTTCAAAAAGCACCTAACTCGCGATGATTATTATTATTTTTGGCCTCTTCTCTAGCCAAGTGCGGTTGGAGCAGACGGACTTAATTAGTTTTTTAGAGAAAATTCAGGAGATCTAACAAATCTTAAAATTTACAAGGCTATAATCTAATTTTTTATTTGTTCACATCTATTTTGTATCATTTTATTGCAAATTCTAGTCAAAACTATGCATGCGGTAATCAATAGAAATTGTAACAAACTTCGATTATTTTTCGATTTTAGTAGCCGTTTTGATTAAGGGAATCATCAAATATTATTGCAGAAAAAAAAATACTTCCGTTACATATGTAAGGATCATTGCCAAAATAGTTTGCGTCCACTTCTCGTCTTAGGCTACGGGACTCTTTCACAGTTCACATTTTGATACTCGCTTAACCTGTTACTGTTACTATACCTGCTAGTATGGGTACTTAAAAGTACTCTTGGCTTTCTTATTTTCCTTCGTCGGCTCTTCGGCGACCACTTTGTATACCCCCCTAATCCGTCTTCCAGAGATGGTGGCATAGACTGATATAACAGTTGGATATAACAACTTGGAACGGTCTTTATATTTTATTTAATTACATAAGGGTATACGTATAATGACAGAATAAATAAATAAAAAAGCATTAAAGTTAGGTAATGTTTATTTTAAATTGCTACATTACACAATACCAAAAATAAACAGTACTGTCCATTTACCCACTCAATTTAGTGATTACTACACATTATATTAGTTTATGAGGTTAATGCTTCCCTCTCTTTCTCTCTTCCAAAGCAACTTGGTATCCGTCGACTGCCTTCATCATAATATCAAGTTTGACTCTCACTGTGGGAACGGGGCCATTTTCTCTGTCTTCTACTATTTTATATTGCCGTAGTATCGTAGATAACGCTGTTTTTACTGACATCAAGGCATATTGGTAACCTGTAAAATAAAATCTACTTATACTATAGACAATACACATTGAAATATCGACGGTTGCCAATTTTAATCAAAAGTCCAATCCCACGCATGTTTCTTACCAATCTGAACTTAAGCTACGTATGCCAGCATAAGAAGCTGTTTAATACAAAACAATCTTTAGAAAATTTCCAACAGAGTTCTATCTACTTTTACAGGTATGATCCACTTTTTGGAAAGAAAATTAATTAATTACTCAAAAAAAGATGATTGATTGACTTCGTCTTATTTGTAGCTACGAGCTCTATTATTTAACGAAAGTCATGTACAATACATATCAGTTCTTGAAGGTATATTTGCAAAAATCTGTATGCAGATATCAGCATGTCGACATCGGACGACATTACAACCTCGGCATTACAACCTCGTCAAATATGGAAGAGCTATATAGATACAACTTTAATTAAGGACTTCTGAAGACTGATCGCTGATAAAAAGGTAAGTACAAAGACCTCTTCCTAATTCTTACATGAATTTTCTGCAGTTTCCAAAAAAGGTATTTCGCCATAAACGTAACATACTATGCGATTGATCATTCTTGATTAATTGTTTGTTAATTATATATGTCTGCTTACTTATATTATTTGATATGTTTATTACTACTATTTTATTGTAATGGCTTTACTCGTAGGCAGGGCTGTAGCTAGAGTCGAATCTGAGGTGGGGCAGCATTAGTTACAGGAAAGGCGGAAGTAAAAAAATATCGTAGGTAATTGATCTGCTCCTTCGGAGCTCCTCCGGAGCAGACCAATTTTAATATTTTTTTAAATCAATCATGAATATCACTAACTTCTAGGTCAGTGATATACGTTTAATAGCTATTCGTAGACAAATAATGTATGTGATAGAACATGAGCATGGATCTAAGAATTATGAGATCCTCAATGATAAGGAACAAGCAAACAAGATGGTTGAACTTCCAGATTTTTATGTAGAGATCCACGTCTGAGTGTATATATCAAGTATCAGTACTAAGGTAATAATTAATTATTGGGTGGGGTGATAAGAGTTAATAGATACGACCAAAAATACCATCTAGATCATATTATTGTTTCTGCAAACTTATTAATATAATAATTTATTTATTTAAAACAGCTAAATTCTACGATTTATCATGTAATTAAATGCACGAACTTTTTTCAAATCAACTGATTTTGTTATTGTTTTTCAAAGGCTAGAAATACCATACCGGCCATTCTCTCATGACATATTATAGTGCTACATCCCATGGTCGCCACTGATGCAAAAAGTTCAAATGTGTCATTGAACGCAAGTGCAAAGTGTTCGCAGTGCTATATTATAAGTGAACCGCAAGTTACGCTTTTTAAACATAACTTTTTTAGACAAGTAATACGAAAAAAGCAGACCGCTTAAATAAGCAATTAAGAAAAAAAACGCAACGTTTAAGTGCGCTTTAAATTTTAAGCCGTTATTCACAACTTTAAATATAGCCCATATCGCAATCTATGGTACGGGGAATCCCCTTTGCATTGCACATATATAAATACGTGAAGCAAATTTTTGTAATCCCTATTTACGAGAAATGTTTTATCGGAGGATTAGGAAATTTGGCACACTTATTGCTTACATATAGAAGGTGTGCCGAATGCTAATATATTTATTTAATATGCATTATAAATATATAATTTTAATGAAAATTAACGTTACCAATACTACCATACATTTTGCATAATATTCCTACACATTACAGTATTACTTTTTTGTTTACAGATAAGGACCCACAGACTTTCAAACTGAAAAGAAATTAATAATAAATGAATGTACTTTTTCTTCAAGGTTTGCCGTAGTCTGCCTAAGAGATTATTTGTATTTTAGCAATATATTTAGATCTTGGCATAATTTATTTATACATCAAATATACCTGTAGGTATTATGAATATTCCATTAATTTAAAAAAAATATCTATGTATAAATACGTGAAAAGAAAATGTTACCCCTTTTTATCACAATAATATTGATACAGACCCATACACTTTCAAACTGAAAATAGTTTAAATATATATATTCTTTTTTTTGGAAAGCATTTTACGGTATTAAATTAATTCTAGAATCAAATAATTGTAAACACTTTAAACTATAATTAAATTTAGGTATTAAAAAAAAAGAAAAACAATACTTTTTTGTTCCAGGTCTGTTCTAATCTGCCTAATAGTGTTGTATTCATTACAATGGTTTACTAATGTTTG
The DNA here is from genome assembly GCA_944739405.2 of Euclidia mi. NCBI lineage: Eukaryota > Metazoa > Arthropoda > Insecta > Lepidoptera > Erebidae > Euclidia > Euclidia mi. The sequence goes on along the minus strand of OX123188.2, from coordinate 28,372,286 downwards.
CCGTAATTTAAAATGCCATAATTTCATATGCCATACTGGTATTTGCCATAATTTCATTAGAAATAACGCTTCAGTTGCCATAATCGTGAAATGACATAAAATGACTTTCACTAATTCCATTGGTCATAATCTATCAAGTGTCATAATAATTTAAATCCATGTATTTGCTATAATTTTCGTTTTCAATAATGCCATTTTCCATAACTTTTATTCACCATAATATAAGTTTAATAAACTAAGGTTGACGGAGCCCTGCTTCGCAGGGCTCCTATTTTTGGGTTAAGGGTCAAAAGCGAACCTAACATAGCCTATTTAGTTACTAATTACAGTCGCACCTAAGCCTAGGTACTCGAAAGCAATGACGCACAAATTTGACATTAGCTGTCTATATCATTCATACAAGATGGCGGTTGCGTTTCGTTTCACGTTTTTCACATAAAACCTAAATATCGCTTTTATCGATTCCACTAGTTTAATAAACTGAGGTTGACGGAGCCTATGAGGGCTCCTATTTTTGGGGTAATGGTCAAAAGAGAACCTAACACTACCTATTTAGTTACTTTCACATAAAACCTTAAAAATTATGTTCTGTTTTGCATATTTGAATGAAGAATTTTTGGAAATTGTTTAGAAATATTTAGACGCAACTCCGGCAGCCAAAATTACTTTTAAGGGATTAAAACTAACTCCCTTAAGCCCCCTACAGCACCAATACCCTTAAATTCGGGCGACTCGTTTCGAAACCCAACCCCAGATTTTTTATTCACAATTAAACCTAAAACTAAACCTCATATGGCGTGTACTAACTAAGCTCGACGGAGCCCCGTTTCGCGGGGCTCCTACAGCTTCTGGTTGGTTTAAAAAAAACACGAAGACTAATCTAACCTAACCTATTCGAGTCGGATTACACTGAGTCGGGGTGGGGTGTTAACGATAATTAATTTCGACCTAACAATATTATGTATTATTTTCATAATTATATAAAATTTTGATTATGGTCAGGAGTCGATTATGAGATGTGTTACTTATGGAAACGAATTATTATGATATATGTTGTTATAGAGAGTCATTTTATGGCAAATAAAAGTTATCGCTGTTGAATTGTTAAGGCAAGCGTTATTAGTATAAATGATAATAGTGCAAGTAAATATTATGATCAGGGATGATTATGGCAAACAATATTAGTGCAAATGAATTTATGGAAAACGAGAGAATACCCATTGCAATAGATACCTATTGCAATGGGTATTCTATTCTATTTATCTTTGCAAATTTCATTTATACGCTTAATATAGCACATAGGTAGGTTTGTATAATAAGTATAATCCATTAATTTTATTTTTATTATTCAAATAAGAGTTTCAAACTGAAAATAGATGAAATAATTATTACATGAATGTACTTTGTGTTCAAGGTTTGTCCTATTCTGCCTAATAGATTTTTATCTTGGCGTATAAATTAAAATAAATTAATAAAATATTATTATAATTAATGAAATATACACTTATTAAGTTATTACATATGTGTAATAATAATAATAATAATTAATTATTTATTATACACCAGGCAATAACAAGAGTGCATTACAGAGAATGTATGGGATTTTTTTAAATTATTATTGAAAGTTTCTGACATAGAGTAACAAAATTATATTTCTTTAATGATGTCAAGTTTGAATTCAGAACGCAGCGCGCGGGAAATTTTGCTTTCAATCATAATGATTGTGATAGTGTAAATTTAATTGAAAATCTTTTTAATGTCCATGTATTGAGTGAGCTAATTGCGAATTGGAGTGAAATAGTGTATTTCTCATCATGGTGTTAGGTGTCAATGTGAGATCGCTGGTATTGGTAAGTTTTCAGACTGTTCAGTGTTTCTTTTAATTAAAAACTTTGTTTATATAAGTAGTACTTGCTTATGGTCGTACCTACTGCAATAGGGTTGTGGCATATGTTTTAACTACCCTGCTGCTTTCTTGAGAGTATTATTGTTATTAAGGAGGAGGAATAGGTAGATATGGTAAAAATATAGGATGTGTTACAGGAAATTAATTTATGTAGGCAAGGATGCTGCAACCGAAGCACAGACTGAATATTGCAGCAAAACTGAGAATGTTACAATGGTTGTGTGGAGTGACGAGAATGGACAGAATTAGCAGGAATGAGTATGTAAGAAGTGGTGCCCATAGACTAAAAGTGAAAGAAAATATCGGTTGGCTTCGTATGGACATGCTAAGCGAAGAGATTATTTGTATTGAGGTAAACAAGTGAATATGTTTTTATTTCTTTAAGAGTCAACTTTCGCACGAAGAATAAATCACAATCAACGGACACAAAGTACAACCTGGACACAAGAATTCATGGATCACACAAGTGTTGTCTCGTGTGGGTATCGAAACCACAAACTCCTACTCCGACCACCAGTTAATTCGAACAACGGATGGACACGGACGAAAACCAAGAGGCTGACCAATGAAAAGATGGATAGAAAGTGTCAATATGAAAGTAGAGGCACGAAAAGGAAGATCAGGCCAAGGAAAACATTAATCGACTGTGTGAGGATGGGATATGGGTGAAAGAATAATAAGAAGTACTTATGGAAGCAAAGGACAATATAAAATAATGAAATTTTTATAAAGTAAAAGTCAACAGATTAACTCGTTAACTAGTTTTATAACCAAGAAAAGTATTTAATAGCCGTTTCAATAATTTCATAAAAGTTTTATTTATTATTACTGTGCGGTGAAGTCTGTGAGTGTAGTCTTTGACAGTACAACCTTAATTTGATAATGTAGAAACTTAAATTTTTAATGAAGTTTTGTCGAACTGAGACCACTGGCCGACGTCTAGTATAATTAAATAGACTCATCGCTTCATGTGAATGCACTTCAAATGGCATCTATACACAGAACAAAGAATTGTTTTATTATGAAATTAATGACACAAACTGTGGTATGTTCGGAAAAGTTTAGATGCGTCACGCAAGATTTGTTTTTATCTCAATCTATGAACAAACAATTTAATTATAATAATTTATATGACGGCGGATTGCTTGATTCTTGGCCGGTATCAACACTTCACATCACAGTTCGTTATAAGATCACACCAAATCAAATCTAACAAAACTGACTATAACTATTTTGTATTAGTGAACACGAAACGAGTGACAGTTTCTAGGTACTTGTTGCCCGCCCGGAGTCTCCAAGAGAAGTGATAGTTGTCGTTGCTCCGTTGAACGTCAACCGTCATCCCCCCTCTTCGACTGTAGCGAACGTGACGCGTAGACTCTGTCGAAGCGCGCAATCTTCGCACTTCCGTTTCGTAGTCAATTGACGTCCTATACTGATGACCATTCCGATACGGCCATCCTACAAGACACACGTCCCTGTGTGTTAATCTGTAACAAAATTTTTACACGCACAGTATCACATTGCTCGGTCACTCCTGACTTAACCCAGGTAAGGGTTGAATCAAAACAGTGTTAGGATTCCAATCACATTTTCTACAAAATTACCTCTTACGTTACATTCTATTATAGGAGCTGGATTCAGAGCATCACTGACAATACAGTCAATTACCATAGACTCACGTTATAATCAAATTAAATAACTACAGCTCTACATGTGATTCATATCCGTTCAGTAACCTCCAGTTACTAAACCAGGCACTCAACCAGCCACTCGGTTGCCCCCATTCAGTAACCTCCAGTTACTAAACCAGGACTTACACCAGTCACTCGCTTGCCACCCATTTATCTGCGCATCCTCTCAAGGATCGCCAAGTCCCTCCTGGACTCTATGGTTTCCACGAAACCCCCAACACCAGAGTTGTCTGCCTACCGCGTACTCACGGACAACTGCCTTCACAGTTGTATTGAATCCGATCTGTACTGATTTGCGGCTACAAATCAACCCCTGACATTGAATCACACAACCCATCAAACACCAGAGTCATCTGCCCACCTACCGTGTACTCACGGACAACTGCCTTCACAGTTGTATTGAATCCGATTTGTACTGATTTATGGCTATTACGGCTATAAATCGACCTGACATTTAATCACACAACCAATCAACATGTAAGCCTAGTTTTCTACTGTCTTGTCAGTATTAAGGTTCACAATTTGCTCTCTTCAAGATCGTCAGTTATGCTCTGATCCTCTGGCACAAAGTTTCAGTATCAAAATCAATAATCAGGAAACTCAATGTAAAACTGACATTTCACTATCACTGTATCTCTCAAGATATTATTTCAAACCAAGTAAACCATAACATTTAAGCTCTACATGTGATCATACGCATAGCCCAGTAACCTCCAGTTACTCTACTTTCTGCGAACCCTACATGGGAACGCAAGATCTCTCCAGGACTATGGTTTCCACTGAAACCCGACCTGACCCGCCAGAGCTGACTGCAATACCGCCTACTCACGGACTACTAAATTAGTAGACGCCGATTTCTACCGAGCTACGGCTACACGTCAGCCTCTGGTACGGTCCGATCCGATCATCATGTAAACTTAAACACTTTCTTCAATATCAGAACTACTTTTTCGTCAGTTGTACTTTGACCTTCAGGCATTTGTCGCAACCTGTCGAGTGCATACTTACAGTTACGCTTAGAATTATGGGCAGTGCGATTATAACGATCATCGTAAAGAACTTATGTGACCTCAAATGGACCTTTATACTTTAAGATATTTCAAACCAAGTTAACCAAGACATTTAAGCCAAGGTCTTTGGACTCAACATCTTCTAACCTTTAATAAACTACCTTCACTTTCATTGCCAGCTTCGGCCAGATAGGCTTTAGCTATACCAGTTACAAAGCTCCTCAAAGCCACGTCATACAGGCCTCACACAGGCCCCGCGCCGTACACTAGCCGCGCGCCACACACGGGCTGCGCGCCACACACGAGCCGCGCGCCACACATGGGCCGCGCGCCACACAGGCTATGCTGGCCACCAAGCCACACTCGCCACCAGGCCGCGCCGGCCAACAGGCCGCGCCGACCGCCAGGCCGCGCCGGCCGCGCCGACCACCAGGATTACCACGGTGGCAGTTGCAAGCTCAGCTGATTCACCAACATAGCAGCGATAGCAGCCGCCTTCGCTCGCGCCTTGTGGTCGCGCTGGTCCATGATGCCACTTCTGATGACGGCGGATTGCTTGATTCTTGGCCGGTATCAACACTTCACATCACAGTTCGTTATAAGATCACACCAAATCAAGTCTAACAAAACTGACTATAACTATTTTGTATTAGTGAACACGAAACGAGTGACAGTTTCTAGGTACTTGTTGCCCGCCCGGAGTCTCCAAGAGAAGTGATAGTTGTCGTTGCTCCGTTGAACGTCAACCGTCATCCCCCCTCTTCGACTGTAGCGAACGTGAAGCGTAGACTCTGTCGAAGCGCGCAATCTTCGCACTTCCGTTTCGTAGTCAATTGACGTCCTATACTGATGACCATTCCGATATATATTAGTTTTTGATATATTTTAGGTAGAGCATTGTGATTTCAAGGTAAGGCATTGCCTAATAATGTGCAAGCCCCCAGATTCTCCGGACCCTCCTTAAGATAGAAAATGAAAACCAATTAAAAGTTTTCTTCCACTGATAGTACCTATACCTACATAACTAACACTGAACATGCTCAGATAAAATCAAAGGTAGACATTTATATGTACCTAGTCTTGCCATAAATATTGTAACTAAGAAAAAAATATATTTTTAATTGCAAATATCATTTATTACTTTTACAGTGTGTTTGTTTAAGTTTAATACATAAATATAAAACAATTTAAAATATAAAACAATTTAAAATATAAAAAGCTTATTCGAAGTGCTATCCATTGGCTGCAATACATTAAACGTTGAGGCCAGTTATCAATAGAAGTACGCACTCTTTCCATGGGAAAATTTTTCACTGCCAATCGTATGGATTGTTTTAGGGACTCCAAATTATCATGGCGTTTAGAGCAAGCCGTATTCTCTAAAACTGACCATAAATCATAATCCAGCGGATTAAGATCTAGACTAGAAGACGGCCAGTCTTCAGCTCTGATGAAGTCCGAAACGTTCGCTTCCAACCAAGACTGCGTGGACCGAGCTTTATGACCCGGTGCCGAATCTTGTTCGAAGGACCATACTTGCTTATTGAACATTATGTTTTTAAGGGCTTAACTACTTTCTCAAGAATGGTATTTTGATACACTTGTGCCGATGTTTTGATACCTTTTTCACAAAAATATGGCTCAGTCACTCCTTCATAGCTAACACCCTACCAAATCATCACTGAAGTCGGATAATGCCCACGTTGCACTCTGGCGACTAACTGGGAAGCTTCCTTAGAGCTTTGAGCATAAATACGGTCATTTTGTTTGTTAAAATGTTGCTTAATTGTAAAAATGTTTTCATCCATTTAATTAATAAGAGGTTGGTTAATTACTTAGAGCACTATAACCTAATATCTTCTCAACAATTCGGTTTTCGCAGAAACTTGTCAACATGCGACGCAGTCCACGAATTAACTAATCACGTGGTACAAAGTATTAATAACAATAAAAAAGTCCTAACCATATTCTTAGACCTCGCAAAAGCGTTCGACACGGTCCCCGTCCCTACTCTCTTATTAAAACTTGAAGAAATGGGTGTTAGACGTGTTCAATTAGAAATTTTCAAGAGCTACCTAACAAATAGATCGCAGTTTGTCAAAATAAACAGTTACAGTGGTAATGAACTTTTTATTCATTATGGTGTGCCCCAGGGAAGTATACTAGGACCAACCCTTTTTCTTATTTTCATCAATGAGTTATGCGACGTCAACATCCAGAATGGTAAAATAATATCATTCGCGGATGATACTGCGTTAACAGTTGTAGCTGAAACATGGCCACAACTGGAAGTCAGAGCGCAACTCGCATTCAACACTGTCCTAAACTGGCTAAATGAACACACGCTTACACTAAATACTACCAAAACTAACTTCCTTACATATTCCATCAGTGCAGCCTCTCAACCACCCAACCCCATAACTTTAATAGCTCACTCTTGCGATAGTCAACCCCAAACTCCTTGCAATTGCCCTTCGTTAACCTCAGTAAACCAAATAAAATATCTAGGTGTAACATTGGACAAAACTTTAAACTTTAAATCGCATATAAACATTCTTACAGGCAGGGTCCGGAAGCTTATATTTATTTTTAAAACTCTTCGGACAGTTGCTAATCAAACTGTCATACGCAATGTTTATTATGCATTATGCCAATCTATTGTCACATATTGCATCACGTGTTGGGGTGGTGCTGCTAAAACGATTTTGAAACCTTTAGAAATAGCATACAGAGCAGTATTAAAAGTCGCTACTTTTCGCCCGATTATCTTCCCTACCAATGAATTATACCAGAAGTGGAGTATTCTAAACGTTAGACAACAGTTTATCATGAAAACAGTACTCTTACAACACAAAAGAACGCCATACAGGTCAATCGATAAACGTAGAAAAGATTTGATTTGTACTGACTGTCCCACATACACGCTCTAAATTCATTAAAAGATTCTTTTATTTTCTTGGCCCTTCTTTATATAATAAAATAAATAAACATCTTTCAGTATACGGATTGTCATATTATAAATGCAAAAAAATGGTCTACCCATTACTTCTAGACTACACATATGAAGAAACGGAAAAATAATAATTTAGGATAAGTAAACGCACGCACCCACACCCACACACACACACACACACACACACACACACACACACACACACATACATATATACACACACGCATAGTAGCTTTGAAGCACATTTAAGAATACCTAGTTTAAGATGTATTATTTTTCTTTTGGTTCTTTCCTTAGTTTACTTTTAGTTTCACTATAATTTTGTAGCAGTAATAAATAATAATGTTAATTGTAAAATACACATTTCCTAATCCATGGGGGATCGGAACTGTCACTCCTTCATACAGGTTATATTATAACCTAGTTAGGAGATCAGAACTGCACCCACTATAATTGTAGCAAATCTGTAATTTTACCATGACTGTTCAAACTATATAAACATGTACTGCAATCTTTGTAAAGATAAATAAAGAATTACTTATTACTTATATCCGTAAACAAAATTTTCTGTGACCTCCCTTTGCGTACCGCTTCAGTAGTTGTTTTGATTTTACCACCCTATTCTTTTTTAATTTATCTGTTAAGAAATGACCAGTGCGTCTATTATAAGATGCAAATCCTAAGTCATCTTTTAAAATACGCGATATGGTTCTAGGTGCTTTCTTCATCGCCCGAGATAAAATCTTTTGCTTTCGGGCAGGATTTCTTCGAATTCTTACCCTTACTGCTTTGACCACCTTTTTCGTACGAACACTACGTGAAAGGCCAGGTCTTTTTCTGACACAAACAGAGGAGGTCTCATTGTACCTATTAATAGCCCGGCACACAAACATTTGACTAATACCAAGTGTATGGAGAGTTTTAAAAATTGCTTTTGGCTTCATACCTACTTTGAGTAATGCAATCACAGCGATTCGGTTCTCTTTATCACCCCACTCCATATTAATATCGCAAAATATTGTAGGTACAATGTATTGGCGCCAAAACGAGAATACACAATAAACAGTATTTATGGCCAAACTAAGTATTTCTTCAAGCAAGTACCTTGCTTGAAGAAAAAAAATTACATACATACATATCGTCACGCCTTTTATCCCCGAAGGGGTAGGCAGAGGTGTATTTCTACACCCACTTTTCGCCAGATATACTTTAGTCCCACTTAACAAGGGGCGAGCCTATTGCCGTACCGGGCACATTTCCAGACTCCGTGCTGCTACTGAGAATTTCGTGACAGAAAAACCCAATAACACTGCCCGACCCAGGAATCGAACCCGGGACCTCCCGATCCCACGCGCACATTTATACCGCGAGACCAACGAGGCAGTCGTATAGGGTTTGATGTCGAGTTTTCCGTCTCTACGCAAAGATGGTATTTGCATCGTGTTATCCCTTACTCGCCTCTTACGACACCCACGGGAAGATAGGGGGTGGTGACACTTGTATTCTATGCCGTCAACCACACGGCAAAAAAAATTATAGCAGTGTTTTTAATTTAGTGACACAATCTAGGTAAGCAATTGAGAAGTAGTAGCAGGCCTCCTTCACTCGGCCGTACCTACAGCGATAACTGCCTACACTTTCACAAAGCTTCCAAGCCCTCGTCGTTAGTCGGTTGTCATGGTTGTCACAGCTCGCACGCAGAGCGATTTTTGCTATTAAATTTGCTAACAACGTGAATTTTAATAGTGAACAACAAAAATGTCTCATCACAAGTCTGATGCAAAGTATTGTTCATTTCACGGATGTGTGTCGAAAAAGGGAGATAAAAGTGTGTAATTTTTTACATTACGTACAGATGCGGAAAGGTAAGCTGAACTAATTAATACCAAAGTACGTACTTAATAGTTGTTAGGCTTAATAGGTACTCAATGGGTCATTTCACACACATTATGCGTTGTATGTTAGACCTACCCACCTACCACTTACTTATCTGCATATTTTAGATAATCGTGTTGTGTAAAATAAGTTAAAATAAATCGTGTTGTTTACTCATAAAATGTGATTTCTTGAAATTTTTAGTTTAAATAATTGCTTAATTAAGTAAGTAGTTACATACCTAGACTCAGAATTTACTAATATCCTGAGTAATAAGGTGCAGTTACTTATTTATACCTAGCGAAAAGACGAAAAATACTTCCTAAGAATTCGTCAAGCCAACTTGAAATAAGTCATCAAAAAATATTACTAACCATTAAACAAGGATATATCTAGTCTAGGATTGTTTTAATTTAATAAAATTTACCGTGTAACCATACGCATGAAACATAGAATAATTATTTATTATTACGTGGTCAAGTAGGTAGATGATGAATAAATATTATAGTAGCAGCGGCAAGTCGACAGACGACAACCCTAGCGCGACAGCTAGTGCGTCACGCCGAGCTAGACAGCGACAGCGTTATGTGTTAGAAAAGAGCGGGAACGTTTAGGTGAATATCGCAGTAGGCACTGAGTGCTTATGCGAGCTGAATTGCACTTTGTTGCTTAGTAGCAAGAGTCACAATTTCTTTAAATTCGTTTGCGAAGTGATGCTTCTGTACGTTAGTACTATCTATTCTGTGGTAGTAGTATCAACACTTCAACAAATAAGAGGCACAACTAAATAAAACTGAAAAACTTACCGACACAATTTCTAGGTCCGCTACTGAACGGCATGTAGCTGCAGGTATGTTTCAAATTGAATCGTTCGGGCAGGAACCTGTCCGGGTCGAATTCCTCCGCGTCGGGTCCCCAGTATTTAGGGTCCCGGTGAATGCCCCATATAGAGCACACTACACCCGACCCTGCTGGCAGCACTCGACCGGAAGCTACGGAAAAAGCAGTGATTATTTTTAAAGAATTTATTGTCAAATTACATTATTCATTTTTCTTAAAAGACCACTTGAAATAGATTTTGTGTTGCGAGGCCTTTACAAACATTCAATTATCAGATTCAAAGTTCACCCAGTCTCGAACCAACAATTTGTGGATCACACAAAGTGCAGTCTCGTGTGGGGATCGAACGCAATCGGCACAGTTCTAAGCGGTGAGGCCATGGTGAGGCGACCAGTTAACACCTACTACTCAAAAACAAATATATTACTAGGTGCCATAATAATATGAAAATCGCTGGGTAGAAAAAATAAGCAAAAAATGCCTTGCCAAATAATACATTGTAACATAAGTGCTAGATAAAATCCTCTCATTACCAATGTCATCATTCCAAGCAAAATAATTATAAAAATTAGTAACAAAGTATTTTTGGTGATTGATAAAATAAAATAATAATCACGTAAAGATCTGAGAATATTCTTTAAATTATCTGATTCTATAAGAACGATATATAATCGAACGATTATAATCAAAGGTGCTAATTAAATGTCCAGAATAATATGATTATGACAACAGTTAACTCAAAATCTTAGTTCACATTCGCAACCAAAATTAAGGTTTTTAATTGTATCAAATCTGGTTTTAAATTTATAGCAGGTTGTGATGACGTCCAAACTTTAATGTACGGTAAACAAGATGGCTTACGCAACGTAATATCTTCTAAGACTTTCCTGATGATGAGAGGCACCGGGGGGAATAACCTCAGGGACTCCTTCACTACGCGCTCCAAGTACTTCAGCTTTAATAGATCTTCTTTTACTAAAGGACGATCGCAGTCGCCGAATACATCATACAACCTGAAAAATTACTTAAATAAACAAGAAAATATATCATACTCATTTTGAATATAAAGGTCTGTCTTACTTAGGTCTGGCTTAGTATAATATTGGCTATCGTGGTGGAAATAATAAACTTCTACCAAAGTTACCACCAGTTTTCTTCTAATCGAACGGCGCTGTCTAATTAGCTAGTTGACTGCGACAGGTATGTAGATACTTTGATATGATTACCGAAAGAACTGCTTCTTTGTAGTTTATAGTTTGTGTCAGGCTCATCCCTTGCTCGTGATATAGCTCTGCCTACTTTTGCCATTAATATAAAATCATTAAATACTACTAGGGTACTACCTATATCCTGTTACATTACTTGTCACAATCAGTGGCGGATCTACGGGGGGGCTAAGCAGGGCACTTGCCCCGGGCGGCAGCGTCATGGGGGCGCCAAAATCATGTCATGACATGGAGCTAAAAGTTCGAACTGGTTGGAAAACTGTTAGGAAGGGGCGCCAATGTAAAGTTTTGCCCCGGTTTGAAATAAGCGTAGATCCGATACTGCTCACAATAAATAAATGCGAACAGCGAGTAATAAAATGGCGGTTAAAGAAAAACTTGTAATAACTTGTAGTTTAACCATAACATGTAAATGCAGATCAGCATCGAGTTGTGTCTAGTACAAATTAGAATTAAATTGATCAATCTAGGTAAGCAATTGAGAGTTGTCAGCGCGCCAAGAATTAAATTAAAAATGTGAGAATTTCATTGTATTCATAACTTACGTACATACGCTGTAGCTCTTATCAAAAATATACAATGTGGCTATACATCAAAGTGGTTAAGGCCGCGATACCCAAGTGAAGATGCCAACAGACTGACATTCAGGTTATCGGATTCAAACTCACAGCGCGTACTACTAACTTTTCGAAGTTATGTTCGTAAATTGTGAACTATCGCTTGCCCTGTGCCTCGAAGAGCACGTTACACGTTACGACTGTCATGTATATCTTTGACAGTCCTTATGAAGTGTCAGTGTCCTTACATAAACGGACACTGGGTTAAACACGAGGAATAGCGCTATGCTCTATGTTAAAGATAATATTCATCTGGTTAGAGTAGACAGCGGACCCCTGGCGGGAAGTCTTGAATCCAACTGGGATAGCGCTAGAACAATGATGATGATGCTGATCTGTAAAAATTCGATAGAATTATCCTACATCAAAAGGTAATACCAAAAAATAGACAGAACCACTTACTCTTGATATGTCTTCTCTTGTATCTCAGGGTACCTAGCCAGTAGCATGAGGGTATAGCCTATAGCGACCGCCGAGGTGTCTGTACCGGCTACCGTCAGCGTTAACGTCTCTTCTCTCAGTTCCACATTTGTAAAGCCCTTGTCACCACCCGACAACTTAATCAATAAATCTAAGAAAGTCGTATTTCTGTATATTCCTAAATCTACAAAAAAACATACTTTTATACTTATTGGATACGCTCATCTGACCTTATTTGAATGATGGTGATGATTCTGATATTGTACACATTCGATGTAAAATAGAGAAATTACGAAGTTAATAAAGATGATGATTATAAGAAGTGTTAAATTAAAACCACTGCACAAAATTAATGATGCAGCCACTGTAGTTCTTCCTCGGTCGGGCCTATTATATGTATTTGTATCTCTTTATGCCGCCACCTGCCTTGAAGCCCCCCCTCCCTGGAGCGCCGCGAGTGCGCTCGCAGCGCAGATACCAACCTGCACCGCGCTTTGCTTACTGCGTGAGATCCTTCAAGAGCGGTTTTCTTGACTCTCTACAAATTTCTTGGGTAATCCTACTACTCCACTTAGTTAAACCGTCCTTTCTGGGGTAGTGGTAGAAACAGGACTTCGTCTTAGTTGAGCTGCTATTCTTCTTGATCCGATACTTATAGCTATCCCAATCTTAGTGTATACCAAGAGCTGATAGTACCTGTTATTTTAATTTCAGAAAGAGTAGGCCTATCGTTATTGCCTATCAATATAACATTACTTTACTTACCAAACTGGTGGTCAACTTCTGTTTTCGATTCTATTTCCTTCTGTATTTCTACTCTCTTCTTTCTGATTACCTGTTCAGTCAAATATTGTTAGATTATACTGATTTGTATCCTGTACAAATTAATCTCATGTGATAGTGATCTTGATTGGGAGAGATATATACCTACGTATATTGATGAATAACTACAATTTATTATGCACGGTATTTATTAAGTAACCTTTTAACTTTACTTAGAATTCTAGTAAGAAAGAATATATATCTGTATAACGTTACTAGTCGTAGCATAACATTAGCTTATTTCCGGTCCAACGTAAGTTCGATTGCTTGGCATTTTGATGGTATATATAAATATACTATCGAGCATTAGAGTGTTGTGGGTTCAATCCCACAAGGGAATCCACGTCCAGTCGGAGTTATCCACAACCTTAGTCTGGTTGTTCTTTGTGACCGTTACTACTTTTTTAAAGTTTCCCGTGCAACAGCATTACATTCAAATTCTAGTGCCGAAGTAGTCTTTATAAAAGAAAATAAATACCTCATCGGTAAAGTCCTGCATCATTTTAATACAGGCTTGATGATCCTTATACCGCGGGAATAACCTGTACATCCAGTCGGGCTGCAGCCACAGATGGAATATTCTCTGACAGGCCAAGTTTAAAAAGCGGCACATCGAGTTCAGAAACGGTGAGTCCGGGTTGTCTTGTGCATTTATTTTTACTCCCATTGTTGTCTCTGTCCAATAAAACGGTTAGATAAGTCTTCATCTTCTTCTTCATCAGCCTTTAACAGTCCACTGCTGGAATAGGCCTCTCCTTTGAATGGAGGAATTGGCCTTCTATACCACGCTGGCCAAACGGGTTGGTATAGGGTTTGTATCAAGTTTTCCTTCTCTTACAGTGCTGTTCTCTGCATAATACTCGTATGCTCCCTCTGTCGGCGCTTACGACATCCATGGGAAGATATAGGGTTGTGAAATTTCGTATTCTTAATCCATCACCACACGGTAAAAAAATTAAGCCTTTTGTAAAGTCTCTATCATACGACTCCTTTTAGTACGGCAGTTGTCTTTACAAAGTCAAATGGAGATGATTATTGTGATCTAATTACTATAATAAATTTCTTGAGGCTAATTCGATTTTAACGCTCAGCATGACAACTTATTGTACTTAAGTTATCAGGACCAAAATATTATAATTCAAAAAGTTTATCGTTTTCACATGGACTCAGCTCAGTAGAGTGAAATTTAATTTAATTCAACCATATTTGTCCTAAATCACGCGATCTAGGATTTTTGGCAACTGCCTACTTATATCCATAAATAGATTAGGAATTTTGTACAAAGTGTAACTAAAGTAAAATATTGGTACCGGTTGGCGCAGCGGGAGTGTAAGCGACTGCTACGCCGAAGGTCGCGGGTTCGATTCCCGCTCAAGTCAAACATTTGTGTGCATGAACATGGAAGTTTGTCTAGGTCTGGGTGTTTCTATGTATAATATGTGTGTATTTACAAAAGAAAAATATATGTATGGCTATCCATTATCTAGTCCCCATAGTACAGGCTTCTGCTTAGTTTGGGACTAGATAGTGTTGTGTGAATGTGGTAGAATATTAAATTATTATATTATATCATTATATTCTTGCGAGTCGGTATAATTATATCATGACGAATGGAAGACTCTGATATGTGTGCGAATTTTTTGAGTATTCATGAATCAGTATCGCGTATACGATTATTTTATAAACACGTAGATGGAAGTCTATCGGAATCTCCTATAGAAATTGAAACCTCTGCTACTTACGTTATTCACATTGTAACCCAGGATCTGCTAACTAATCTAGCTGGATTTGACTAAATATTAGCTTTTCCACAGGACGACAGTGACTGGCTGTCTGACCTCCGCAATCCAAGGAATAGCGATATTCCTTGGTATAGGATTAAGAGGTACTGTGTGACTCCCTGTAAGAACTGTCTAAGATCAACTCCGATTGCTGAGGCAGATATAAAACTATCCCACCCTCATAACGGCTACTGTATAACCTGTAAAGCCAGGTTCAGGAGTAGTCGCCATAAAAGTCACGAGGAAAGCTAAACTATCTTTGAACTCACAACCAATTTAATCACAAGTCTATAGGAAGAGTCGGAAAATTATTAATCTACTTCCCTCCTTAGCAATACGGAAGACAAAAAGACTTACCACATACTGAATCCAATGTATACGTGGACAAAAACGGCCACATACTGATTTTGCCCTTGCCGTTACTGTCGGCAAGCTTCCTGACCAGCTTCTGACTTTGTTCGGCGAACACTTGCACGAAGTTCTCTACTACCTTTGGGCTAAATACTGGCACCAGGACTTTCCGCCGTCGTCGCCAGATCGACACTGTTTAAAAGATATTCAAATCAGCAATAAATAATATGTATACAGTTCTGGCGTTCAAAAATATGAATATTATTTCAAATTGCGGCATCAGCATCATCATCCTAGTGTTAACCCAGTTGCATCCAAGACTTGGAGCCCGGGATCCGCTTCTTAATTACGGCATCATACTCTATTATTATGACATCGGCATGTGACGACCCCACCGCACACTGGGATCCACCAGTGCAGTCAATCAACCGGAAGATGGCGGTCAAAACATCCAAAGTAAGGTGGCAGTAAATGGAAAGATACTAGACGGGCAGCAGCATCTGGTATCAAAGACTTCCGCCACTGCGATCGCCAATACGTCTGCCAAGCGTGGCGATTACGGCAAAACCCCCAAAAATCAGCCATACACATAAAAAACGGCCCAAGTCCCCGGCTGCTCCGTTATTCCTGGCTTAGGTAGCGGCCATGGTAACGGCGAGGCAGGAATGCGAAGAATCTCAGGCAGAGATCCAGCTACCATCATCGACGACAACTGGGAACATTTATCACGCCCACACTGTGGACCTGTGTGGTGACGGATTAAGAATACAGAATGTCACCACCCCATATCATCCCATGGGTGTCGTAAGAGCCGACAGAGGGAGCATAATATGCAGAGAACAGCACTGTAAGAGAGGGAAAACTTGATACAAACCCTATACCAACCCGTTTGGCCAGCGTGATATAGTAGGCCAATTCCTCCTTTCAAAGGAGAGGCCTAGTCCAGCAGTGGACTGTTAAAGGCTGGTGACGACTGTGGACCTACGAGAAGATTGCCGAGCTGGAAGAAGAACTGAGCAAGTTACGATGGGATATTATAGGCCTATCTGAGGTCCGAAGACAGGATGATGACTTGATAGTGCTCAATGCCGGTAACTTGCTCTTCTGCCTGGAGGGCGAGTTAGGTTTCTTGTCAAAACTCTCGAGAAAAGCGTGGTAAATGTATCGAGGTGTCGAGCAGGGTAGCAGGTACACCTGATACTCAGAGTATCAGGTACGCCTGTATGAACTTACGCAGGGTAAGGTCATACAGGTCTACGCTCCGACCTTGACGCACCCCGATGAGGAGGTAGAAGCTATGTATGAGGGCATATCTCGGGCTATACATGGCTTCAAAATCCATTACACCGTTGTCATGGTAGCTTTCAACGCGAAACTAGGCAAACGAAGCGGTGATGAGCTGAGAGTGAGGCAATTTGGATATGGACATGAGAGCTTGCAGTAGGCATGAGACCAATATATCAAAACGAATCTGAAATCCGATTGCAGACAGAAATCGTATCGTATCGATATTCCAATGTGAAAAAAAAACGATTTTAGAAAACGTAAAACAATACCACGATAACGCAAACTACACAAATCCGAACCAAACGGTGCAAGCGCAACCAAACTACAAAGTAAATCTGAAAGCTTATGATACCGATAGTTTTCATATTCATTCGTTCTCTTTCACACTACCAAACGACTAGTTAGTTAGGATGAGAGAGAGCCAATTTCATTTCCTTTTCTTTCTAACTTAGTGGTCCGTTGAAAGAGCGAAAGAGATGAAGCGAATTGCGCTTTGCGACGAGCGAATCGTTTTGGATTTTGGCGGTTTTATGAATTGCAGATTTCGATTGTTTACGTTTGTCGTACGCTACGCTCCAACATCCGCTACTGAAAACGATTTCTAAAATCGGTTGTTGAAATCGATTTCAAAATCTGAAATCTGATTTTTATCGGTTTGCGTAAAAATTCGAAAACGCCCATGCCTAGCTTGCAGGGTCACTTGCTGGCTAGTTTTATCGAGAAGGAAGGACTCTTCATGTTGAATTCCTTCTTCAAAAAGCGCGAATACCGCAAGTGGAACTAGATAAGTCGAAGGTGCTACAAAAAACGAGATCTACTTCATCATGTCGAAGAAGAGGCAAAAATTCAATGATGTTTCCGTCTTCAATTCACTAAAAGCGGGCAGCTATCACCGAATGGTAAGAGGCACATTGAGTATTAGTCCCAACCTCGCGAGTCGAGTTCGTGATGGATGAAGTCCATGCTCCGTACAAACAAACACTTCAGCGTTTGTACTAAAACGCCACCATGTCAGTCCGCCTCCAGGACCAGAGCTCAAAACCTATTTGGCTACAGCGAGGAGTGAGGCAGGGAGATGTTTTATCTCCGAAACTCTTAACCGCTGCGCTGGAAGACGTTTTCAAGCTTCTGGACTGGGAAGGACTCGGTATCAACATCAACGGCGAGTACATCACTCACGTTCGATTTTCTAATGATATCGTAGTCATGGCTGATACCATGGAAGACCTCAGCATAATGCTTGATGGCCTCCGTACTGTCTCCCAACAAGTAGGTCTTAAGATGAACATGGACAAGACGAAAATCATGTCTAACGTCCATGTCGTACCTGTTACTACTCAGGTTGAGTTCTCTACACTCAAAGTAGTCGACAAGTATACTATACTTTGAATTAATGATCCAATTGGGTAGGTCCAACTCCGAGAAAGAGGTCATTCGTCGAATCCAACTTGGTTGGGCGGTGTTCGTGAAGTTACGGCATATTTTCACGTATGATATCCAGTCTTTGACCAGTGTGTGTTCCCAGTGATGATCTACGGCGCTGAGACGTAGTCGCTAACTATGGGCCTTATCCGAAAGCTCAGGGTCACTCAACGGGCGGTGGAGAGAGCTATGCTCGGAGTTTCCCTGCAAGATCGAATCAGAAATGAGGAGATCCGCAGGAGAACTAATGTCACCGACATAGGTCTCCGAATAGCCTGGCTGAAGTGGCAATGGGCAGGGCACATACGTTGTAAGAGGTAGGCAGAGGTGTAAATATTACACCCACATTTCGCCATGAATTTTTAGGTCCCACGTAATAGGGGGCGAGCCTATTGCCGTTACCGGGCACATCAACAGACTCCGGGCTGCTACTGAGTATTCGGAAAAACCCAGTAACACTTTTGCCTGACCCGGGAATCGAACCCGGGACCTCCGATCAGCAGTCACAAACGATATCCACTGGACCACGGAGGCCGGTTGAATGTGGGCGGCTTAAAATCGTTCTGTGTGGAGAACCTTGGGGGAGGCCGATGTCCAGCAGTGGACGTCTCTAGCCAGACATGATGATGATGCATACTTCATTAAGTAGTTCTCCTATTGATAACATAATATATTAAAAATATCTAACCAATGAAGTATTTGTATGTAAGAACGAAGTTTTTCGAAACATAGATTACGTACGTGCAACCACAAATTTCTAAGAATGACGTGGACGGTTCGCGATGAGTCAGTATCAGTCTTCTATTTTACTCGAATGTTACAATATACCGAATTATAATAAAATTCTGACGAATAGCAGTTCTTATTTGACTTACTTAAAAATATTTCTTTCGTAATCAAGTGACTGGGTGTGTAATTGTAGGAAGTGGTATTGTCGACCGATCACGTATTCAATGCCTTAAAGAGTAATCTTTAACATTTTATTTACAAGGCAGAGTACTCAAACTCAAGTCGTATCCTTATCTTACTTAAAAAATCGTGTGTAATATATTATTCGTGTATATTTCATATCTTTTAGGGCTCCTACGCACTATGCGGTGAGCCGGAATGCGGCCGCCGTGAGGCTGACCGCAATCAAAAGTTTTATCTACTTGGATACAATAGCAAAATCAAAACTGAGTCTTTACATCAAAGAAAATAATATAAATTATCGAAATAATAATATAATCGGGCTCAGATGCGTACAATTGGCAAGGCTTATATCCAGCACGCCAGCAGCTACTCCTGCATTTTTTTTTTATTTACCCGTTTTGGCCGATCCCGTGAGAATTTCGAGAAATCCCTCCTTAGTGCAGCCCTACAGTCCACAAGGAACATACATGCCAAATTTCAGCTTCCTGCGCCTACTAGTTTCATCTGTAGCGTGTCTGTCAGACAGTAAGTAACGCAAGGATTTTATATATTAAGATTAGAGTATGGTAGGCTGAAGATGATGATGATGATGCAATAATAATAATAACAACTTATGATGCCTATTAAGGATTGGTCTATTTGTCTGTTTATGTATCAAGCAAAAACTAGTACCTACCGACGGGTCATGATACACTGTATTTTTTTACCCGTATTGGCAATTAAGCTTTATTAGAAACGCCTCAAGGGCTTCAAAACCCTATCATAACAGTAATAAAATAGAGTAAGAAACTTACCTGGAGCGAATATAAGGCCATTTCCGATCATTTTTCTCATAAACCTGTGTAGATCATCTTTCTCCAAGCATGTCTTCAAAACATGTTCCATGTCCATTGGATTTACTAAAACTGTAAATAATACATTTGTTTTAAATAATTGGTGCTTAAAATGTTTTTTCTGCTATAAATAATTATGTATTGTATGTATCTTCCGCTTTAAAATCAATTACTTTAAAATTGTAAAATAATTGAACCAAACAAGAATTTAAGTAAGAAAAGGAGCGTCTAAATAGAGACAATCCACTACATAGGCTTGTCCTGAAAACAATGATCAAGAGGGCCGCCCTGAAACCAAGAGAATAAACCAAGGAAAATCCTTGGTTTATTCTCTTGGTTTCAGGGCGGCCCCAGCTACATGCCGTGTGAAAAGACTCATTAGAACTGCGACTGACGGGAAGATTGTAAGGGAGCCCTTTGCCCAGCAGTGGGACAACACAGGCTAAATATTAAAAAAAAACTAATCGTTTACTTACTTATATAAAGCCTGGGACCGAGCCAGCCACAGACAAGACCGTCTTGTTTCATACTGGAATAACTGTACTGCTGCAGAGTCGACATGATGGCTGAAAATTATACATCGTTACAAAAACAATCGGAGCATGCGGAGATATTCGCTGAAAGTAACGTGTTCTACAGAAGCGAGTACCCAGATGTAATGGATGATTTAGATGTAGATCGTGGACAATCGTCTTACGTCAATGTAGTGACCCAAATTGATACATACCTCAGTGCCCAGGGGTGGGATCGAGCAGTATATATACAGCCAAATCTTGGCTCTATCTAAAATGGCAACAATTCTGCTCACTAATTTGGTTCTTTTGGTCTAATACCTGTGAAGTTAGACTTCAATCGATATTCATAGCTTGCTCTGAAACTCTTTGAGTTACTCCTATAAGCATATTTTGTCGAATACGACCATTAGCAGAGTCCCACGGGATGGAATCCCTTCTAGGGGTAGAGTCTTGTCCCACTCTCCAACCTGACATAATGCAGAAAACTCCCACTATAACTACACTATAATTTCATTGTCTAACGATGTCAAGGAAAAATGTTTTACCTAAAGATCAGCCTTGTGCTTTGAACCAAACTGTCCTTCATTAGCTAACCTTTTCCAACACGTTTCCTCGGCCCACTTCCAGACCATGCATGCTGACTGCTTTTAGTGCAGATTTTCTATAGATTGAATAGATACCAAGGAAGGTTGTTACTATCAACGTATACTTACATACATACATACAGCGTGGAGGATTACTTATTTCAGTGACTGTCAGTCTCAAAAATTGCAAATTATCTTATGCTTGAGTGAAAGTGTATAAAACATAATGCTCACAGAGCTTTTTTTCGTAACGGTTATTTAGGTATTTCATACTAATCAATAAATCAGAAATATTTTCAATATCTTCATATGTATATGTCTCATATAGGTGTCACGAATAAATATTTCTAGCATATAAAAATATAAAATCTCTTAAAACTAAGATACAAACATTTTCTCATAAACAGGCTCATTCGTGGGTATCGAAGTTAGCCCTAACAATTCAAGTTTTACTAGATTAATTAGGCTCTATATTTCTGGTATTTTAAACTGGAAAGCTGGCACTAATCGTAAGTTTTACCAGTCAGAAAACCATATGATTTTTAAAGCAAAATATTTCTAAACTTGAATGTTCTTGATGCCGATCTTTGTAATGTAATAATAGGGGTTAAAATATCAAATTGCCGTTTTATTGTAATAGGTACTTTGAATTGACATAGAATCTTCATGGTTTGAGGTTTATGAATGAATCTTTTTGACATGGTTTCTATGATGTTCTTCTTTTAAAAATGTGAAACATTTGAATATCGACTTTCAATTGTTTTTGTTATTCAACTAAGGTCGGTGTTCACCGCCATTTTATCTTGGTTATCTTTCCGTTAAATTAATCAGACAATGCGCGCGCAGTACTAAGTACGCATCGCAGCCCATGTGTCAATGCGCGCGCAGAACTAAATAAGCAAGTTAACAGTTGGTTTTCCTATCGCCGGTAATATCTTTGTCGATGAACTTGGGTCTTAGACAAGAAAGATGGATACTGCGAAAATTTGAGTGATTTTTGAATACGAGTTCCGACGCGTAAGTAACGCGGCAGAAACAGCCCGCAATATCAATGTTGCGTTTGGAGCAGGGTCTGCTAATGAACGCACCGTGCGATTTTGGTTTAAACGCTTTCGCGATGAATACCTACTTCGACTTGAAGAACGAGCCACGAGGAAGACCGCCCACACAGGTGAATAAAGATGAATTAAGAGAGATGGTGGCAGCCGATCCTGGTCAAATTACCCAGGAATAAGCGGCATGGTTTAACGTTACCTTACCCACTATATTGACTCATTTGCGTCAAATCAATAAAATAAAAAATACGAAATATGGGTGCCTCATGATTTGACTGATCTGCAGTTAGAAACGCGTGTTGAAACTTGTGTTGTCTTGTAGAATCGGTACAGAAATGAAGGAATATTGGATCGAATTGTGACATGTGATGAAAAGTGGATTCTTTATGATAACCGTAAAAGAAAAATGCAATGGCTGACCCCAGGTCAAACGCCACAACAGTGTCCTAAAGCAAAGCTTACCAATAAAAAGGTAATGGTAACTGTTTGGTGGTCTCAGCATGGTGTTATTCACTATAGTTTTCTCCGATCTGGTCAAGCAATAACGGCAGATGTCTATTGTACCAAACTCCAAACAATGTTGGCAAAACTAGCAGTAAAACAGCCCCGACTCATGAATCGATCTTCACTATTATAGCTCCATGACAACGCGAGACCTCATACAGCACAAGAAACCGTTTTGACCCTTCAGGAACTGCAGTTAGAAACCATTCGTCATCCTCCGTATTTACAAGACCTTGCTCCAACGGACTACCATTTTTTTCGTGATTTGGACAATTATCTACGTGACAAGAAGTTTTCTTCCCAGGGGGCAGTACAAAATGCTTTCACACAGTTTGTGCAGTCTAGATCCTCACAGTTTTATCGCAAAGGCATTATTGACCTTCCTATTAGATGGCAGCAATATATAGATAATAATGGTAACTACTTTGATTAAATAAATATGTTAAACATTAAAAAATAAATAATTTTGATTTTCAGTACAAATCGACAATTTCATACTTTAACCCCTAATATTTTCAAACTTCTCACGATATGTGAAATTTAACATATAATAGAGTTGTCTTTAAAAAGAAGAGTCTTCCCCTAGCTTACAATATCATATTGAAATCATTTCATAATGCTTACTGGATACGGCATTTATTACGGCAGCGAAATATATTTAAAGTTACATTACGACACAATCTCTAAAAATAAATATATAGAATAGCCTTCTTTTATTATTAATAATATTTTCATTTATCCCAACAGAAAATATAAATAGAAGATAGTACTTTCTGGTAATATAGGCGCAAAATTAGGAAGGCAAAGGCGAAATGCATTTATATACATTCGCATAAAGGCTTTTACAGAACTTCTCTGATAATTAATTATGACTTTAAAGTAGTATTTTAAGTACCTACTATTGCCAAGCAGCTAAAATCCATGGGATTTATTGCACGATATCCGTTTATATTAGATAATTCTTACAATTGCGATTACGTTTTAACCTTTCTTTATGATCAAGGGATGCGTGAAAGCTTAAAAACAAAGTAATAAAATGGACTACAAATTATTGCCACAGTTTAAAATTTGATAATTTTGTCTAATCAGGCACATTGAGTAGTTTGTACAACAGTAAGTACTAAATTTACAGTTTTGGCCAACAGTTTTCTTCAGCATTAAAAAACTGGACTAGTGTACACAATAAAAAATCCATAGGCTTAATACTTACATTCGGTGTCGCCAACTAACTGATGTGAGATGCCTATTCCGGGCAAGCTTCCCTCCAAAAATGGTAATTTCGCAGCTAGCCGGTACATGTTCCTTCTCGAGTACCAAAAACACAGGGTCCACACAACGAAGCATATTAGTAACATCAACACTAACATTTTGTCACTTTACGCTTACGAACGAAGATGTCAGAAAAATAAAGTCTTAATCCACCACTGAGCTTTCACGCTTGGGAACGAAAATTAAAAAACAGTGATTTAATTTATCTATGAGTGTATTTTTGTTGTTTAAAAAAGCATGGATTAGTTAATATTTAACCCGAGAGTATGTTTCGCACGCGCGACACTTCGATTGTAGGCTTTAAGAAAATGTGCATCAATTTATATTGACAGTTTCCTCCGACCGGCCGTCATACATCGCAGTATCGCACTTATTCTAGTCTAGTGAACAACGGGTCGCAGGGTTCATGGTGTGGCTAACACATTAACACAGCCTTCGCTCCATGAGGAAGCGACAATTATTATAATACTAAAAACTGACGTCCACCGCGTGTCGAGAATGTATGTTAGTTATTAGAATCACCGGAGTAAGGACGTGACCTCGAAATACACCAACAATGAAATAGAATAGACCTTTTTGTATTGCCCATAGAATGGTTCTCCGTAGTACTTTTGAAATCAATGCCACCAAACCACATAATCAAATCCAAAATTCTGTACGGAAAAGTGATATTCAATACAACTTGTGGCAACTTGTACTTGATGGGAGTTAATGAAGCAATAGAGATATGTCAGGATCGTTGCAAATGGCGTTCCGTAGTCTCTGCCTACCCCTTCGGGAAACAAGCGTGAGTCTTTGTATGTATGTACTTGTGGCAGTGGCAAACGAGCGGACATCACTATCAATGCACTAATTGTGCCTTAAAAATATCTACCAATAAATTGCAGTCAACATAGCTCAACGATGTGTAAAGTTTGAGTGGTCACCGGTTGTCGCCGACGAGGTTATTTAATTTACAACCTCTACAAATATACAATACTTAAGTGCTAAATTCATGCCAAAAAATATTATTACCTATTTATTAATGAATTGTGTAGCTAGGCGCCAAACTCCAAACTGGTAAGACCCATTCGGAATTTTCGAAAAAGGTTTTATCGGAAGAATAACGATCCAAAAGATATTTTAAGTCAGTTCCATGTATAGAGAGTCCCCCTTAATTTACATTTCTTTTTATTTTTGTGAGCGGTTCACAAAATACATCGAACCAACTTTCAAATGTGTTGTCGAATGGTTTTGGAATAAAGTAACTATGACATACGGACGGACCGACAAACATACATGGCGTATATATGACGGCTCCGTTTTTAAAACCCTAAATAAAAAGCACAAGTTCATATCGCCACTAACTGGCAAAACACTAACCTTTAGTAGTAAAGATTCATTCATCCCATGACCATTGAGGATCGACTTTCAAAATTCTTTTTGATCAAAAGCGTCGCGGAAGAAATGCTAACGTAGTTTGCGTGCCCAGTCATTAAATGGGATCAAAATCAAAATCAAAATCATTTATTCATCTAGGCCACAAAGTGACGCTTATGAACGTCAAAATTTAAGTTAATTACTTAATGATTCTACATTTACATTTACTGCCACGTTCGTAATGCAATAGGATCAGATAGAGGAACACCATGGTGGTTTTAGTAAGTAGTCCCAGCGTTTCTCGCCGGAGAGTCTCGCAGTCCCCCTGCTCCGGGCCCGTTTAATCCGGCCTAGGGCACCCCGCAAACTGAAGGTTTCCACCAGCGTAGTAGGTAGGTAGGTAATTAGGCCATAATGCGCGTCAAAAAAGTCCAAGTTGTACCAGTCCAGACTATTGAATAAAGGTATACAGAAGATATGTAAGTATAACCTAATTGAGAGAAAAAATTGCGGTAACCATACATTTTTAGTTACAACATATAATTTTTTTTTATAGTTTTGAAGGTACTACCCCTTTCTTTATGATCCCGAAGAGGTATAAAATTGAAATTCATATCAAATGCTCAAGTCAAAAATAAAGGTCCAGTCGATCTAGAATCTTGAAATTTGGCATAAAGCTACGTTTTATAGCACATAGGAAAACTTATTTTAAATTGTCTTTCGGAATTTATACCACGTACCTTTGTTTGGAGTAACCGATATTTCGGCACTGTTGCAAGCGCCATGTTCACGGATGTACTGGTTATTCCAAACAAAGGTACGTGGTATAAATCCCGAAAGACAATTTAAAATAAGTTTAAATGACCTCGAAAGTTTAAATTCCACATAGGAAAAATTTGAAAACCTTAAATTTTTGTTACATCACATATTTTTTAATAATTATATATACCTACAGGTTTGTACGGAACCTTCAGTGCGCGAGTCCGACTCGCACTTGACCGGTTTGTTTGTTTTTGTTTACATCTATTCTGTATCATTTTATTGCAAATTCTAGTCAAAGCAGTGTTTGCAATAATCAACAGAAATTGTAACAAACTTCGACTATGTTATATCTGCTACAACATGAGAAGTAGTGCACAGATAGACGCAGTACCTACATCTCGATTTTAGTAGCAGTTTTCATTAAAGGAATCATAAAATATTATTGCAGAAAACAAATACTTCCGTTCCGTAAGGATTGTCAAAATATTTTGGGTCACCTTCTCGTGTTAGGCTACGGCACCCTTTCACAGTTCACATTTTGATACTAGCTCAAACAACACTATCTAAATGAAAATTAATGTTACGTATTCATTAAACAGCCTGCCGCAAACCACACGCAAACTATTTGACGTAAGCATCCCCTAATTTGCGTCTCAATAACATTGTGACACAATAGGAGAATTGGAACTACTAGGCTGCTATACCACGCTAGTACGAGTTAGTATAGGTTTTGATGCCAGGTTTTCCGTCTCTTCTCAAAAGTATATACGCTGTGTATATGAAGAAATAAATAAAATAAATAAAACACTGTTGACAGCGCATAATTATATCGATAAAAACCCGATCAAATGGGCGTTTTTCCATTAGCCGGCCCGGCACCGGCACCGACACCGGCACCGGCACGACGCCGGCGCCGGTGTCGGTGCCGGTGCCGGGATGAAGCAAAAATGTATGAAAATATATCTACGGCTCGCTTTTGCACTTTTTGGCACCGGCGCCGGCCCGGCGTTGAGTCCTGCCGGCGCCGTCGCCTGGGTAGCAGTACCTTCCCAGGCAGTGCTGGCCCGGCAAGTCTGTATGAGTATCGTATAAGAATTGTGTTGTGTGAAGTGCGCTGATAGGTAGGAGGCGCGTCCTCCTACCTATCCGCGCACTCAGGATGGATAAGAGGACGCGGCATCGACACAGTGGAAAAACGAAGCGCCGGCGCCGGTGCCGGTGCACAACCATGCCGGTGCCGTGCCGGTGCCGAGCCGGCTAATAGAAAAACGTCCATTGACATAATATTACTTTCTTATGACATATATCTATGTAGGTAGGTACCGTTGCGCTCATTGGATTTGACTTTTTTTGTTTATTACGAAACTCAACAGCTTATAATTTAATTTACATGGTTACTTCTAACCCGCCCATACCATAACTGTTGAGCCGTTGTATAGATGCACTTCCTGCACTACAAACCTCAGTCTTTCAGTATTTCCAGGACGACGGTACACTCTTACCCTTCTAGTATCAGGCTTGAACCCAAATCGAGACTCATCGCAAAATAAAATTTTATCCCATTGTACCCGGGTCCATGTAATGTGTTCCCTCCACCATTCATTTCGACGAGCGCGATTCCCGTGACGTATCGGTGGGCACCTAATTGGCCGTCGCGCTCGTAGGCCATACTCATGCAGTCGATTTCGCACAGTTAAAAAATAAAAACAACAACACCACTTGAATTTTGTAGCCTTAAACCTATCTCTAGGGCGGTTAACATCGGCTGGCGTCTTGCAGTCAGTTGTATGTATCGATCTTGCCGTGTGGTTGTACACCTACCTCGACCTGGGTGCTGCTCAGCAAGATCTCCCGTGTTAGTGTAACGCTGATGAAGACAGCAAATAACGCTTCTGTTGATACCAAAATACCGAGATACCTGAGATTGACTACTTCGCGCTTGCAACATCCCTACAGATCTTTGCATTTCATTTGCGTTCAAATAACGTCGCTCCATGACGTAAAAAATGTCTCAAAATCCAAATTTGTTCAAAATTTTTTCAAATTATTGTTTAAATCATAAAATTGATACAGAATACCTACCTACTAAACTTTAATAAGCAAAGAAAACGCTATAAAATTCGAACATATTAGAGTAAGATCCCAGAGCCACCAGACCTACGTCATTTTATCAAAGCTGAAATTTTGAGGTTTATTAGTATACAATCTTGTTAAGAAGTATGCCGACCCACTAACTTGAATGCTGGGCCATTTCACAGGTAGCGCGAAGTAAAGGTACCAAAAAACATACTTACTTACGTTAAAGTATCAAAGCTGGTATTCAAATATGTGTTTAAAAATACTGTCTAAAATTGAAATTCATTATTGCCAGACACTTTCCGTGGGCTATTACTTCTGCCAGACGCCTTGAAAGTTCCTAAAAAATTATGTAAACTACGTCATTTTAGCAAAGCTAAATTTGATATTATGTTACTTTAGATACTATTTTAAGACCCTTCCTAAGCAGCTAGACCAATCCGAAGGGCCATTCGTCTAGCCAGACACCATGGAACTTTCCCTGTGAGTGCAAGCGTGCGGCCATTATTCATACGCATTCATACGCATGAATGCGTGTGAGTATTTTACACTTTTATTCTTGTATTAATACCCAAAATAATATTCCTACAGTCTTTTGGGACAATGTAGTGTACTCACACGCATTCATGCGTATGAATAATGGCCGCACGCTCGCACTCACAGGGAAAGTTCCATGGTGTCTGGCTAGATGAATGGCCCTTCGAATTAGTCTGGCTGCTTAGGAAGGGTCTTAAAATAGTATCTAAAGTAACAAATATCAAATTTAGCTTTTCTAAAATGACGTAGTTGACATAATTTTTAAGTAACTTTCAAGGCGTCTAGCAGAAGTAATGGCCCACGGAAAGTGTCTGGCAATAATGAATTTCAATTTTAGACAGTATTTTTAAACACATATTTGAATACCAGCTTTGATACTTTAACGTAAGTAAGTATGTTTTTTTGGTACCTTTACTAGGCGCTACCTGTGAAATGGCCCAGCATTCAAGTTAGTGGGTCGGCATAACTTTTAACAAGATTTTATACTAATAATCCTCAAAATTTCAGCTTTGATAAAATGACGTAGGTCTGGCGGCTCTGGGATCTTGGACTATATGCATTCGCTTTTGAATTTGTGAAAAAGAACAAATATGATACTCGAATTTTTTTTACAACCAGCCAGTATGTCCTCTAGATCAAAAAAGTTTGCATAGGTATTACCTACTTGGTAAGAAAATCTTCATGTACATATAACTTAAACAGTTTAGGTAACGCACGCGAAGATAGCTCTCAGAACTCAGGATTTTTGCCGACTTAGTTGATACTTTACCTTATATTATGGTCAAATTATACAAAATCTTTATAAATTATAGCCCATGTGTTATTCTGATGTATAAGCTACAATTCTGTAAAGTTTCATTCAAACCGCTTCAGTAGATTTTGCGTTAAAGAGTAACAAACATCCATCATTCCATTCATCTATACATACATCTTCACAAACTTTCGCATTTATAATATTATTAGGATAGGAAAGGATAGGATGTCATTGATAGTGAGATGATGACAATTGTCTCTTAAGCCAATTATAGAGTTTCACGCCATTGATAAAGCTAAGTAACTACAAAATGGCAAACGCTGAACATAGGTAGCCATGAATGGAATCTTAAATTATAGTACATACATACATAGACTCACGCCTGTTTCCCGGAGGGGTAGGCAGAGACTACGGAACGCCATTTGCAACGATCCTGACATATCTCTCTTGCTTCATTCACTCCCATCAAATTTCTCATGCATGCTCTTCGGTTAAGGGTATTTCTAACCTGTCCTTTTTTTAGGATGTCTCAGGGTACTTCTATCTAACCTGTCCTTTTTTTAGGATGTCTCCAATCTGGTCTTCCCCTTCCTCCTGTCCCATTCACACTTGACTTATATATCTTCTTGGTCAGTCTTTCGTCATCCATCCTCTCCATGTGTCCAAAGCATCTTAGCATACCTTTCTCAATGGTTGTCACTACATCTTCTATTACCCCACAACACTCTCTTACTACACAATTCTTTACTCTGTCGTTCAAAGACACTCCACACATACTTGTCAGTGCTCTCATTTCTACAGCATTTATTCTGCTTTCATGTCCATTCTGCCATACCCAACTTTCACTACCATACATAAGTGAAGGTACTAACACCCCTCTATGCACAGCCAAACGTGCCTTTTTGGACACATTTTGACTGTTCATAGAAGCCTTCAAAGCTCCATTCACCCTATTACCTGCATTAACTCTTCTTCTAATATATCTTCTTCATTCTTACCAGTCCTAGTAAACGGCGTACCTAAATAAACAAAATCATTCACTTGCTCCACTCGTTGTCCATCGATTATAACATTACAAGCCGTAACACATTCCTCCTTTTCAAAAACCATAACTTTTGTCTTACTCACATTCACTTTCATTCCTTTCCACCATGCATGATTGCTACCATCTCCTGTAACTCCTCCGCTGAAGACGCAAGTATTACCTGATCATCAGCATAAAGGAGGCATTTGACATGTCTAACATCTTAAGCCTATCCACAAGGGGAAGAAAATTATAGTATCTAAATTTCAAAACACGAAGGCTCCATGGTACGTATGCATGCAGTCTCATGCATACGTACCATGGAGCCTTCGTGTTTTGAAATTTAGAAATTTTGTTAACTTTCCCTGTAAATTTTCAATTCTTTTAATATATAGGCACCTACCTCGTATTATTAGTAAATGTAAAAAAAATATTAATATAAAAAGCACCGCGCTATACCCAGAACAGACATATCGAATTATGAGCCAAGAATCTAAAAAGAATTGGAGATGCAAAACCTGTATTAAAAGTAAGAAAGACATTGGAACCGGCGCCAGCGGTACAGCATCAAATGTCACCCTGAGAAGAAAACAGAAACCTCTAAAAACACCTTCTCCAAAGCAACATGATCACAATGCAAGGAAAACACCAACTCCATGTCAAAAATCCAAAAACATTATATCTCGAGGATCCAGGACTCACATGTACTTACAGACTGCGCAACATCCGACGAGTCATATATCACCCCTAACAAACTCTCAAGGAGCATAGACGGAACAGTATTTCAGTTAGTAATAAACTCCGAACTTAAGGAGACAATATCACAGCTTACCAGGAAACTAAAAAGTACTGAAAATGAATTAGAAAATACACTACTAGAAAACACTGATCTACATAAACAAGATAAACGCTGAAATTAAAGTGTTAAAATTGCTATGTAATTCCTCCTCCATATCAGAAAGTCCTGGTATAATAGTAAAAAATAAAAGTAAATCTTCCCTGCATAACAACAGTGTATCTTCTACACCATCCACGCCTCTATCATCCAACCTGAATGAAAAGGCCAATGACAACGAAAAATTAGTATTACACCTGCAACATAAAATAACAAGCCTGCAACTACAACTGAAAGCCGCTGAACACGACGTCACTGATCTAACCAATCGTCTTCAAGCAATCACTCAACCTGGTATCAGTAAACATAGCATTCAAAGTCAGGAACCTGATACTTACACTTACAGTGCATGAACAAGATACTCTGCGTAACACAAGTATAACACATAAAGAACCAACAGTAACAAACCGAAGGAAAATTTACATCCGGAAAAATATTTTTATTTTTGGTACACAGCAGTGCGTCGGGCTTGCGGCAGCTATATCGCACTCCAGGACAAATACAAAGTTATCGCTGAAACAAAGCCAAATGCACCATGTACCGATGTCATTAGGAATAGTTGTAATATAAGATTAAAATCTAACGATAAGCTCATAATATTTGTTGGTGAAAATTACAATAACTTGGGATTGATTTTATCTCAACTGCGAATGTTATTACAGACGTTTAGGAATAACAGTATAATTGTTTTAAAAGTAATGGAAAACACGTATCTAGATACTGTATGCTTAAACAATTCTTTAAAAAATCTGTGTAAAAAATACAAACATTGTCAATTCCTGGATTATAAAATAAACGCCTTTTCTAAAGTTTATAAACATTATATTATTTGCAAAGCATTAAATTACATCATAGATTGTATAGAATATAATGAGAAGTATTTGGATCCACGCGAAATCAGAAAACACATAACGTGTAATAAGTTAAGCGATAAAAAAACTGGTAGCATGAAGGAACCCAAAAAAGGGACCATCCCATTTTATTTCCGACGTCTTAGTGATTTAAAATCACCACCTTGCCGTGCTACACATGACGACCATAAACAATGCGGTAAAACTTCAAAGGCTAGTGCCTTTGAAGTGATAAGGCATAGTTGCCTTATTACTTCGCTATCGTAAATAAGAATGATGATAAGTATTTTCGTTCAGAATTGCCCCACCGACACGATAAGGCATAGTTTTAGAGTATTCCACCAAAATATTGCTAGTATATTAGCCAAACAAGAATGACTTGAACTAACCATACAGGAATTAAAAGAAGGAAATAATGAGCCAGATATAATATGTCTTTCTGAAACCTTTATTAAAAAAGGCAATGAAAATTATGAAAAAATATACAACTACCAAATGGCGGTCAACTTTACTTTTAATTAAAAAGGGTATAAATTTCAAAGAATTCTCACTTGTAAGAAAATACGCTACACAAAATACGTTCGAATCCTGCGGTGTAGAGAAAACATCAAACAAATTAATTGTAATATGTGTATATAGAACACCCCAATCAGACTCTAATCAATTTATCTCGAAACTAAATTATCTACTGCATGATATATTTAATAAATACAAATCCAAAATAAATATAGTTGTAACTGGTGATTTTAACATAAATACGCTGAAAAAGGGACTATTACCAATGAACTACAGGACTTATGTAACAACTATACCCGCTTGACCGCGCACAAGTGACTATTCTCCCTTTTTCGAAATGCCGTAGACCGCGCACAAGTGACTATTTCCCTTTTTGGTTACAGCGCTATACTCAGTCTGAATTGACTGTTTCTTTCTATTACGTAATGTTTTAAATTATTTTTCCCTGTTCTATTCAAATCATTGAACATTTCTTGATGCTAAAAATACGAAGCGAGTCTTAAAATCGTTAACCCGGAACGAAAAAATAATGTCAAATGCCACTCTTTGTTTCGCGCGCTCCGTGATTACGTGCTTATCGTATGCGTGTAATTAAATATTTTTATACTATGATACATGTTTTTTTTTTTATTTAATTCGGTGTAGATAGAATACCTCTACAGTTAAAACTCATAAAATATGTATGTCATCGATTTACTTTTTAAAATAATCTTGTTTAAAATACACAAAGTGTTTTTTTCAACGATAGTCAATGTTCGCTGCTAAGTAATTACGTGCTTATCGTATGCGTGTAATTAAATATTTTTATACTATTATACATGTTTTTTTTTATTTAATTCGGTGTAGATAGAATCCCTCTACAGTTAAAACTCATAAAATATGTATGTCATTGATTTACTTTTTAAAATAATCCTGTTTAAAATACACAAAGTGTTTTTCAATGATAGTCAATGTTCGCTCCTAAGTATAATAAATTAGAAAATAAATATCAACAAAGAATTCATACGACTTGAAAGAGTCCTTTATAAGGTTGATGAAGAACATCACTTCAACTTACTCATGTCACCGACTTATCAACAATAAATGTTTATGTTAGCGCGCCCATCTGGCGAGCGGCGGCGCGACATTTTGTTTAGAACGTGAGCGGTCAAGTGAATTCGGCGAAATGGCGCTAGCGGTCAAGCGGATAATATGAAAATTCATATTACAGTGCTCACACGCAAATTGTCATGCATAGACCATATCATAAGTAATATTAAGAACGCTACTGCTAATGTGTTACCTTTGCATCTTTCTGACCATGACACCGCACAGATGCTTAGCTTTCCTATAAAACCTAAACCGCAAATACCAACAATATACTACATGTACAAAAGAGACTTTAATTTAGAACATATTGAAAAATTCAAGGAATGTCTACGGAGTCTATCGTGGTCCAGTGTCTATCTTGAAAATGATGCAAGTGCGGCATTTAGTGTCTTTCATGAGTTACTTTGCCTATTCTACTATCTCTGTTTCCCAAAAGTACGAGTTAAAATTGATATAATCAACAAAAACAAACAAAAGTGGATTAGTAGGGGTCTCATGCAAAGTTGATAAAATAAAATAAAATATAATAATTATTCTAAGCTACTTAAAAATGCATCTACAATTAAAAAAATAACGCAAACATAAATTTCATTAACAAAAATGAAAATAAATGCAAAGCCACATGGACTGTAATTAAAAATGAAATAAATAACAGCACCCGCAAAGACAGCATAGACATTATAAAAGTCTATGATGTTGTGATTTCTGACCCTATAGAAATAGCTTCTCACTTCAATAACCATTACGTTGATTTGGCGGATAAACAAACACACACAACTAGAATTTACCGTGACCTTAATTTAACTCAAATACTAAAATCAATGTATTTTACACCGAGAAAGAGGTAAAATTAGAAGTGATGTTTCTGAATAACACCGGATCTGAGGGCTATGACGAAATCAACACCAAAATCATAAAAGCTTGCTGCAATGAGTTATCGAATATCCTAATATATCTAATAAATATGTCATTCTCACAAGGCATTTTTCCAGAAGCAATAAAACTATCTGACGTTATGCCTCTATTCAAGAAGGGAGAAAAATCCGATATTAATAATTACCGCCCAATAACTTTAATACCCATTGTGTCTAAAATATATAAAAAATGCATGTACAAAAGAATAATGAGCTATTGCACCAAATTTCAAATCATATGTAACGAACAATATGGATTCCAAAAATTTAAATCGACTACATTAGCAATTTTCTCCCTCATAAAAGAAGTACTTACGAACGTTAATAATAAATATTTTACCACGGGTCTGTCTTTTGATTTATCAAAAGCGTTCGATCTGGTTTCTCATGACATGTTGTTGCTGAAGCTGGAAGCTATAGAGATTAGGGGACCTGTACTTCAGTGGATATCATCTTATCTACGTGATAGAATACAGAGTGTCATTTTTGATAAGATTGATGAGAATGGAGACCTAATATCATTCACATCAACAACATACAGGGATATCAAATGTGGCGTCCCACAGGGCAGCGTATTGGGCCCAACATTATTTCTCCTATATATTAATGATATTATTAAAGTAACGAATCACAAATGTATACTATTTGCCGACGATATGTCTATTATAGTGACATCTAATAAAAATAATAATACAATTAAAGATCATGAGTCTGACATTAATATTACAATTAATTCATTATTGCATTGGCTTGACATAAATAATTTGAAAATAAATTTAGATAAATCTGTTTACATTCAATTTAATCAATCTAATAATCATAATTACACTATCAAACTGAATATAAATCATATCAAACAAGTGACAAATACAAAGTTCCTAGGAGTAATATTAGACGAAGATATTAATTGGAAATCACATCTAGACAAAGTCACCAACAGAATTAATTTTGTTTATGCCTTAAAGCAAGTAAAAAACGTGACAAACATAAAAACTGCCATTACATCCTACCACGCTTATGTGGAATCGCTTCTTCGATATGGGCTTGTAATATGGGGTAATAGACTATATATAGGGTAATGGACTTCAGTAGGGCATTTGTAGCACAAAAAGAATGTATAAGGGCAATAAATGGCCTTCAGCCAGACGACTCATGCAAACCAATATTTAAAAAGCTTAACTTGTTACCGTTACCATCTCTCTACATTTACGAAATATGCATGTTTGTATACAAGAATAAAGAATTGTTTAAAACAGCAGATGAGGTACATTGTCGGAATAGGCGAGATCCTTTTAGATTAGTGTTATGTGATATTCCGAGACTAACCAAATACAACAAAAGCTGTCTTGCAACGTGTGTACGTATCTTTAATAAATTGCCAAACCACTTTAAGCAATTAGTATTAAGATTATATAAGAAAGAATTGTATACTTGGCTAAATGAATTTAATTTCTATAATTTAAAAGAATTTATGGATGCAAATTTTTTATAACTATGTACATATGTCACTATTTTATTTAATTTTTTACATGCTACATTCTAGCGAAACATGTTTGCTCCTATATTATTGTAACACCTATTAATACCATGTTTTTATGCGAATAAATTATTATTATTATTGTTATTGGGGTGACCAGATTGGGTTACAATACTCCAAAATTTGTTTTTGATAGATCTGTCGCTAAATCACTTAGTAAAAATTCTTTGTTTACAAAAGTCTATGTTCTCGTGGCATGGACTTATATAAAATAAAATTGCTTTCTCTGACAAATGGACGCTAAGCCCAAAAAAAGTAACTTTTCAATGGCTGACTATACCTACAGTAAACAAATACAAGAATCGAAGACACTGGCAACACTGGAAACGTCAGACGTAAAATTACGTAGCTCCGTAATTTTAAAAGTTTTATTTAATTTTAAATGAATATTTAATGCTTATATCTCATTATTGTTGTTAAATAGAAAGTAAATAGTAAAGTGTGAAAGATATTCAGTTTGGTGTTTGAAACCTCGATACAAACAGTTTTTGGCGGACAGATCTATAACCAGCTGTCAACGGACGGATTTGAAATCATCTTTAAACCCGGGGAGTATTTTACTTATTAACTTACACTCCTCATCACACATTTACTCGGCTCACACCAACGTGAGCTTCGTCCATCACACACTGGCATAGTTTCTGTCTCCTTTTGCTTGACAAAACGTGGAAGCAAAATCGAAGACTGAACAAACGCCCCATACAAACACCTACTACACTTAACACTTCACATTAATTTAAGTGTTTATATCTTTGACAAGGCCCATATATAAGTTAGTAAAAAAATTATATAAATTAGTAAATTTCACAAGATTATATTTTTTTTCTACTTACCTACATATTTTGCATCATTAAAAAAAAAGAATAACACCTTTAATTTTTATATATATTTTCCCTTTCTGTTGTTTATCTACTGTCCTTCTAGCTATAGTATAATTAATTTTTATATATATTTATTTACTTATTATCTATAAACTTCTACTCATTACTGTTTTATCTCTTCTCTAACATCTTGATTATTTTTCTGTCCATAGGTGTTTGGCATATCCTTGGCTATGAGCCATTCCACAATGAGCACTATGATGACCAGGAAGGCCACAGCGAAGGATCTAGAAAACAAGCTGAGAGTAACCTTGGTGGAATTAAAGAAGTGCCAGGAGGAGAATAACCATCTACTGAGGGAGCGTGCAGACTGTGAAGAGGACATCAGGATTGTCAACAATAGGGTTTCCAACCTGAAGGCTCAACTCGCAGAACTCCATATTGAGTATATGGACACACTGGCCCAGCGAGATAGGTTACAGGAAGAAATCCATTTGTTGACCGCTAACAATGATGCCCATTCATTGTCTATAAGTCGCATTAGGGAACTAGAATGCTGTTTAGAACAATCATTTACTAAGATTAAATCACTAGAACAAACTGTAGAGATATTAAACAGTAATAAAACTCAGAACCTTTACTCAGAGGTTGTAGGTAATAAATTAGGCTTAGATTCAAAACAATTAAAAATAAACATTAATTGTCTGAAACGGCATAGAAAGTATAATAAATTAAATAAACATATTAGGAAACTCATTCTTAGTCTAAAGCAATATAGGAAAACTAAGATAACATCTCAGCAATATAAATGTTTAGTTTCTGAGCATTCAGATTTGTTAATGGAGTTAGACAATTACAATGCAGAGTTGATTAATGGCAAAATGTTATACGACAAACATACTAGGGATCTTAAAAGTCAAATTACTTCCTTACAATCTCAAATAAGTAGAATGAACACGCAATATGAAAATCAGGTTCGGGAGTATATTATGAAATATGATGAGATTGCACAAGTGGGGAGGCAAAATTTAGCATATGTAAAGGCCTTAACAAATACCAATAGTTGTTTGAATATCATAAAACCAACATTACCCACTTGTGAGTCCCAGATTATTTGCGATAGTGATAAAAGTACTTGTTCAGTGAATAATAGAACAGGTAAGTCTTCTTTAGGTAAGAATTCTGGCACAAATAAAGTTTATATGTTCTCAGATAGGCTTGGTGTAGGTTTAGGTAGTTTAATAAATTGTGAGCTGACACAACACAATACTATCAATTATTGTTATCCAGGGTCTTCGTTTACATATCTAATTAATACATTAAATACAACAATATTCGATAGGCAGTCTACAATAATTATCACATATGGTGATAGCCCAACGGTGACTAAAAAGGATATATTTAATTTGACAGAAGTTATGTTATCGCTTCACAGGAAATTTGAATGCAAATTTATAACTCTTGCTTTGCCTTATTCTTATAGCTTAAATGAAACAATGAATAGTTATATTCATGAACTCAACTTGTGCTTATACAATTTGACATGGCAATATAAAGATTTTATTTTATTATTTGACATTAATAATTTTATTAGTAATTTTACATTGACCAAAGATACTATGTATCTGCCACTATTTTATAGAAGACAAGTTGCTAAATTACTAGCATTTAATTTACAAAATGACACAGGTACATGTAGGGTATCCAAGAATTTAGCTTCTGTAAATAGTTCCTATCTTTATAATTCTTCTATTGAATATACTGACACAAGTTCTTTAAACTTAAGACTAGGACAAAGGGTAGACAAATTCAACTGAATGTAGCACATCAAAACATACAAGGTCTATCTGGCAAGGATTTAGAATTTAGTTTATATTTAGAAAATCACAGTATACAAGTTATGTGTATTACAGAACACTGGCTAAAAGAGTACCAAATTAAATTCTTAAATAACTCGCAATACACGGTACACAGTGCCTTCTCTAGGAAACACGCTATTCATGGTGGATCCTTGATTATTGTTTCAAATAGCTTAACATGTAACATGTAGCAAGTTTGTCTATAGAACGCACCGTGGAACTGTCATGTGTAGAACTTGAGCAGCATATTATCATATGTGTATATCGTCCACCGTTAAGTAACTTTGGCTTGTTTGAATCAGTTATTGAAGATGCAATTACTAAAATTAGGAGCAATAAGAAAGGTATTATAGTTTGTGGTGATTTTAATGTAAATATTCTTGATCATTCAGTAATGACTAGTAGATTTTTAAATCTATTTAAATCATTTAATTTAAAAAATTTGTTCCTTGAACCAACTAGGATTACAGCAACTTCATCCACCTGTCTTGACAATATATTTAGTAATTGTACAGTTTTGAATAAATTAGTTAGTTCTGAATTAACTTCGGATCACTGTGGTCAATTAGCAAGGTTTCCGTATTATAGTGATAGCATTATACAGAAAGTGTTAGTTAGGCCATTACCTAGGCATAAGTTTAATGAATTCCGGAATAAAATTTTGATTAGAATGAATGCTATGAGTCCTGATTTAATGGAGATTGATTCGCCAAATGAAAATTTCAATAATTTATTTAATGTAGTTAACAAGGAATTTCAGAATACTTTTAGGACTAAGGAGAAAGTAGTTAAGGAATCTCGAGCTTTTAGTGAGTGGGCTACTGCAGGTATTTACAAAAGCAGAGCAAAGATGTACGAGTTGTACGGTATGAAGAGATACAATTCTGATTCGAACTTCACTGAGTATGTTAGGAATTATTCCAAGATATTTAAAAGAGTGTGCAATACAGCTAAGGCATTATTCGTTAGGAACAAAATTGAACAATCCTCGAATAAAATTAAGGCAACCTGGCGAGCTATTAATGAAGCAACAGGTAAGACAACACTTAGAGGTAATAGTTTTAGGTTATTTGATAGTGACAAATTTATCCATAATGACAAAGAAGTCGCACACACATTTAATAAATTCTTTGCTAGCATACCGATTACTACTACTAGAGAATTAAAATCATCAGCTATAGTCGCAGAAAACCTATTAGAATCTAGTGTAGGAAAATGTGATGTATTATTTAAGTTCGATTGTATTAATTCTACCGACATTATAAGTACTTTTCAATCTCTAGAGTCTAAGAATACAGGTGATCTCTGGGGCATTTCTGTTAAGGTTTTAAAAAGTATAATTGATGTAGTAGCTCCTTATTTAAGCAACTTATTTAATAAGTGTATTGAATCAGGTGTTTTTCCCGAACTTATGAAACACAGTAGGATAATACCTCTTTTCAAATCCGGCAGTAAGACTGATCCTAGTAATTATAGGCCAATATCGATACTACCTGCCTTTAGTAAGATTTTTGAAAAGATCATACTCAAGCAATTACTTAGACATTTTAATCTAAACAGCCTCCTTCATAGTGAGCAATATGGATTTACCAAGGGTCACTCGACAACAGATGCAGGAGTAGCGTTACTTAAACACATATTCAGTGCATGGGAGAATGCCCAAAATGCTATTGATGTGTTTTGCGACCTTTCGAAAGCATTCGATTGTGTCTGCCATGAAACGCTCTTATGCAAACTTAGACATTACGGCGTACAGACTAAAGCATTGGAAGTCATTAAGTCATACTTAAGTGACAGAATCCAATGTGTTGAAATAAACGGCTCAAAATCCAGTGGCTTACCTGTTGATTTGGGAGTGCCGCAAGGCAGCATCCTAGGGCCTTTCCTGTTTCTTGTTTACATAAACGATTTACCTTTTTACTTGAAAAACATTTGTGACGTTGTACTGTTTGCTGACGATACTTCTTTGATATTCAAAGTAGATAGAAATAAGGAACATTTTAACGAAATAAACAGTGCGCTCATTCAAGTAACTAAATGGTTTAATGTAAACAATCTGGTACTGAACGCCAAAAAAACAAAATGTATTAAGTTTGCTCTGCCTAATGTCAGAAACCTTGGTCCTAGTATAGCTCTAAATGACGATGTTCTCGAAACATCTGAATCTACATTATTTCTAGGAATAACACTTGATTCGAAATTACAGTGGGGTGCGCACGTTACATATCTCTCAGGGAAACTTAGCTCAGCTGCTTATGCCATTAAGAAGGTTCGTAGGTTGACTGATGTCGATACGGCTAGATTGGTTTATTTTAGCTATTTTCATAGTGTTATGTCATATGGCATATTATTATGGGGTAGGGCCGCTGACATCGAAAATATTTTTATATTACAAAAACGAGCAGTTAGGGCCATTTACCAGTTAAAGACAAGAGTCTCACTTAAAGAAAAATTTAAAACTATTGGTATTCTTACTGTAGCATCACAATATATTTATGCCAGTGTTATGCATGTACGACTACATATAAATTCTTACAAAATGAATAGTGACATACACAATATTAATACTAGGAACAGAAACAAATTATGTGTACCATATTTCCGTTTACACAAAACGCATAGCTCTTTTATTGGGCTTAGTATAAGAATCTATAATAAAATACCGAGTAATATTTTAGACTTACCTTTAAGGTCGTTTCAGACAATTGTTAAAAATAAACTTTTACTAAAGGCATATTATAGTTTAAATGAGCATTTTGACGACAAGTACGCTTGGAAATAAATATTCTTTTATTAGGTCAATTTATTTTTATTATTAGGTCAATAGGCAGTTTTATAGTGTAGTTAATTACCGTATTCTCTTTTTATGCTACATTTGCATTCTTGTTCTACTCTTTT
This sequence comes from Euclidia mi, assembly GCA_944739405.2. Lineage (NCBI taxonomy): Eukaryota > Metazoa > Arthropoda > Insecta > Lepidoptera > Erebidae > Euclidia > Euclidia mi. The sequence goes on along the minus strand of OX123188.2, from coordinate 28,330,518 downwards.
TATTATAATTTATTGGATTTGTAAGGTGAGGGTAACTCGTGGTCATGAACTGCTAACTAATAGATTGTAAATTGCTGCATTACTTTTCGGAACATACTGTTCCACCATAGATTAGAACAGTCATGTTCGCGAGTTGCTTACATCAAAAGACATAAGTGGATGCTCCTGTTTCACCATATTCACTTTGGGAGGCTTAATAAATGAACATAATTTATTGCTTGAGTATGATATCAATAACTATTAACTTTTGCAATAGTAGGTAACTCACAATGTGAAACAGTTGCAGCTCCTTACAAATATAACATGTAAAACCATTATACTGGCAGCTAAAAAGAGTGGCCACGAGTTTTATTGCCCGTTCTTTCTCGTGGTTCTACCTATTGCATTGCGAACGTGGCAGTAAATGTAAATGTAGAATCATCTAGTAATTAACTTTAACTTTTGACGTTCATAAGCGTCACTTTGTGGCCTAAATGAATAAATGATTTTGAGTTTGAGTTTACAACAGCAGAATTACTATTGCTGTTCTAGTGATAAGTTTTTAAGAACGTTCAGAACAGTACAGAGTTCAGTCATTACTTTTACTATTTAACTCATCATACTTTTACTTTTCCAAGCGCAAGCACTTTGTGTAAGTAATTAGACAAAACCGTAAAGCCGCGCACGGACCGACGAAAGGACGGACGTAACGAAACCATAACGACCAGCAGCGGCTAGCGGCAGCAGCACCGATTTCGTTGTTCATGGCGCGTGCTATATATTATGTACTGCTTACATTGAAATCGCTGCCGCCGGCGCTTTTCGTGGCTGGCCCTTTAAACTTGAATGGACAAATACGGGTGAAATCAGCAAAGGAAGTGAAGTGGCGATCTGGCGGTGCGCCCTCACGGCTTCTCAAGCTGATTTTCCACCAGAGTGGCGAGACGAGGCGAGGCGAAGAGAGAATTGAAATTTGTATGGCAAATTTTCAATTCTCTCCCAGCGCATCTTTGGTGGAAACAGTGTGGATTGGCGAGAATATGCGAGGCGTGAATTGAAATATTTGTTTGTGTAAAAATGAACCGTATTGCTTCCGACATAGAGTATAAATTAACTTTGCAACAGAAACACGCTTCTCGCGATAGAAATTGCGTGTGTATTGCAAGACGAACTCAAACAGCACTGTACCTATATCTTTATCTAATGAAGCCTACGGGCGGCGCGGCGGTCACGCGCGAGCTCGCGATGGCAATTTTTTAGTGGAAAAGGGTCAGTGCGATTTCAATTCTCTTCTCGCCTAGTCTCGTCTCGCCACTCTGGTGGAAAATCACCTTCATACCTCATTACTCCCTCCGGCCTGTAGGTTAATTTCTATGCGAGCGCAGAAAAGAAAACAACTTTTGCTTTGTCTAGTGAAAATATTTATTCTGATTTTATATTCGTTCTCTTTAAACATACATACCTAACATATAAAGCCCACATCGTAACACTGCAAATATTTAAATGCCAAAAATACACACACACACGATACCACAAACACATTCTACGCTTTTTATGTGTCTTGCATCTTCGTTTAGTTATTTGCTACTTCTGGTAGACCGTAACGTGTTTGTCTGCTTTAGGATACCTATTTATCTATTTAACAGCACGTCTATCAAAGCTCTATGTGACAGGAGCACTGACTTAACGTTCTCATTCTACAGCAGGAGTTTCCAAACAAAGGGCGCGTCCCTTTAGGAGGACGTAAAGGAATTTGTATCTCATTTCAAATATGTACCTACATATATATGAAATTCTACCGTTACTTACTAACTGACAGACTAGGCATGGCCAAAACTATTGGACGCAAGTAGCAAGTAGCTGAAATTTGCCATGTAAGTTCCCTAAAGAACATATGGGAACATTATTAAGGAATATCTTGAAACCGTCGGCATCGCGCAGAAACGTTCAGGGCGGCGCAAAAATAGAAGAGTCCGGCAACCATGCTCTATAGCTTCGTAAAGCCAATGGCGTGAGCCTTAGAGCCTCCGTATGGCAGCCTATTTGTGTCCCCAATAAAATATTTCCGCTATACTCTTTACCTGCATCCTAGCCAATGTGCAGTCTCCGTAAACGTAAGTATTTCATATTAAATAGGTATGATTTATCGATAAAATACAATTACCTACTCTAGGTTTATAAATTTAAATTGACAATTAATTATAATTTCTAATAATTTCCTCGTTGCATCTAACTGATCATTATCTTTATACGGACAAATAGCAGATATTTGGTGCATATTTATAGAGTAGCTAATGCTTATGTCAAGTGGGCATCGTTTACAAACTGCAGAAGTATGACTATGTAAGTTGACACCGATCGCGCTCCCTGTAATAAAATATACAATGTTAACACCTTGCGTTTGTACTGGTTCTTGCTTTAAAACAATATGGTAAAGTTCCTTACCTCTAAACTTCTCAATACAACGACAAAAATTTCGTCACAGCTATTGTAAAGGTGAAGGTAGGTAGATGTACCTAGTAATTAAATTTTTGGAAGTAGTAAAGCACTTTGCGTAAATTACGTAGTGGATACCTACTCCTATAAGTATGCGCTCAAGTGTGCAAGCAAAGTCACGAGCTTGGCGAGGCAGCCTATTTAGGTACAGACAGCAGACAAAGAAGTTAGACACAAATATAACTTTTGTCTTTTGGTAAATTCAAAGAACTGATTTTAAGGTAGGATTGTAGGATAGGTTGTATAGCTGCAAGCTAGAATAATACAAATTATCATCAAGGCTTAAAGGCTATAAAAAGTGCTTACCTGTTCAAATACCGCATAGTTAAGATTGTATAGACCGTACGCTGTTAGCACAGGCTGCTGGTGCAAAAGCTGCAGTGACAACTGCATAGCCTATAAACAATGGGTTTATGTAAATTCATTTCGGTCTGATGAAGATAATGATGATATAAGCTTGTACAAAGTGATTTTGTAATTGCTCGTACCTATTCCCTTCGGGAAAATCTTCGCAATTTCTTCAAAAATCTTAAAAACCGTTTTATTTCAAAATAGTGCATTTTGGACCCCTAAATGACTGAAAATTACTCCATTATGACCCTAGAATCACAACCCGAAGGGAATAGGTACCAGCAGTCACAAATCACCCTGTATATAGCATTCAGTTAGACCGGGTATCGGTATATATTACTATTATGGAATATATTGTAAGTACCTCAGTATTAACACTTATAGGTACAAGGATTTTATAAGAATTTAGTACCCCAGTGCTCGTATTGGTTTGCGATCCGTCTTGAACTGAGGACCCGACCGAGTTCATGCGCTAGCATAGTTGTTAATGGAAGGGAGGGATGGTGTGTCAGCATCTCTACAGCAATTCTACTGACAGATTTGGGACTGTAACGTTATGTACCACTTCTTGTACCATTAACATCACAGCGCTGCCGTGCATCCGAGGAATCAAAGACGTCCAAATTGCCGAAGCTACTTCAGAGGCTTTTGGAGGCCCACAAACTCCGACACAAGGAAAGAAAACAATTTGTTTTTGATAATATTATACTTAAAATTTTTACCCAATGAGATCAAGAATTCTAAGAAGGTTAACGTTAAACTTTTCAGAGAGCACAGAGCAACACGCCTTTCAAGGTTTCAGGACGGACAGTTTGGAAGTATTAAAATAACGAGTAAACAGGTACGAAGCAATGAAAAGATTTATGATAAATCATAAAGGTCAGATCTTCATCATTGACAAAACCATGAGTAAAGCTTACTAGGTTTACTCATGGTTGTGTCAATCATGTACCTACCGTTAGGTACCTACTGGTACCTAATGGTAGATATAAATGTGCAACCTGGACCTTCTTATGTTTCATGTTTTACTTACCTCTGTAGTGATTGATGGACTTAAATCACTGCTCATAATCTCGTGTACAATATACGATGTCTCTCTAGCCTGCCAACAAAAACTTTTATCTGACTAAAATATCTCACTACCATGCCATTTCTCTTTGAAATGTGATAGATATATCCTTACCTCTCGCATCAAACACTCGCAAAAATACACGATCAAATACAATATGCCAACAGCATAAGTGGCTTGCCATAAAACAAATGCAGCAAAATGTATAAATATAGTTGGATCGTGAAACAAACCAGCTGCCGTCGCAACCATGAGGTAGAACAAGTACAATATTACGTAGATAAGAGAAGATAACATGGTCACTACCAACACTAACCCAAACGTGTCGTTTATAGCGACAACCACCTTATAAAGCATACCATAAATTCTCGCACAAGACCTTATCTTGTCACTTAAATACTTATCTTGAAGGCTGCCAGCTTTTTGCACGTTCGTAGGCATTTTACCGCGCACAAAAATCTTATACTCCCAAGCCTTGTGCGTCGCTATCGCTAAAAGCACTTGATTCGTGTATCGATATCTTAGTGTCAAAACCACTAGAAAGTAGCAGTAGTACGCTGTCACAATAAGAGCCAGAGTATCGGAAAATACCATTTGGTACATCCTCTCAACAGGGATGGACACATTGATATGCTTCAGTGTCAACCAAATCGACATTAATCGGACCATGTACACAATTACTTGACCAACCGAAATAGCCGATGCTGAAAATGCGTCTCTGTTATAATTTATTTTCTCTCCGATGTTCTCCAAAGCCTTGTCCACTTTGATCAAAATCGTAACGATACACGAGTTACCACCTAAACAGAAAGGTATCTTCCACATCGCCAGAAGAACGTATAAAACTGACAAGACTCTCTCACAGATGTCGCCGTACCGTTGCACCGTTGTGTTATACATATGCCGAAGTATAGTCTGATCTTCAACGCTTGCCTTGTACGCGCAATAAAAATACATAGAATACCATAAAAAGAAGCATAACAAGCCTAACAAGCTTAACTTGCTCGTAATGTTGCCGTCAACAATCTCCAGGTCTAAGACCAACACGCCGAATAGTTTACGTATAATCTTGGAAACAAACAGTGCGTCTATCAAGTTGTCGTATTTTCTCGAGCTGAACGATTTCTTCAACGACGTTTTTAGCTTCTTAACATGGCTTTGAGACGAGATATCCGCGACGCGGTTCATCGTTGTGCCGTTGACGTCGTCTATAAAGTAGATACTCTTCATATACTAAAATACTTACAAGCAATGTTTCTAATATTTAATTCCATTAACTGAGTAGTTCCTAATTCGTCATAAACTTAAATGAGTAACTAAGTAAGTGCGCAGGTAAATGAAACAAAATGTTGGTATTCGCAGTATATCCACCGGATATTTAGTAATTTATTTCTCCTGAACGTTCACATTTACAGTGATAATCTACATTATGAACATCGTAGGCGTTATATTGTCATAAACAATAAAGAAAATAGGCATGTTATGTACAAAGGGATATTAAGGTCGATGGAAATTATCATTTGAAACTATTTATAAGCACTATACAATTTTACATGATGAGAAATTACAAGCACATTGGTATACTACTATTATAGTATAGTAGCTTCGCTGCATCGCGATAATAGTTCTATGTAAACGCTGGGTCTAGTTGTCGATTTGGTTTACGTTCGATGTAGCATAGGTACCGTCGTTTTAGTGTACTGTCGATGTAGCGTACCATCGATTTGGGGTACTGTCGATGTAGCGTACCATCGATTTGGGGTACTGTCGATGTAGCGTACCATCGATTTCAAGTACTGTCGCTGTAGCGACAGTATGAATCCAATAAATGTATTTTCTTTCTTTCTTTCTTTCTTTCTAGCGTACCATCGATTTGGGGTACTGTCGATGTAGCGTACCATCGATTTGAGGTACTGTCGATACATTGACCCGTCGATGGAACGTTTTAGATACAGCGACCATCGATGTAGTGACTTTCGATATTATGAACTAGACCCGTAAACGCTATACTTTGATAAATAGCTAACCATGTACACAAAAAAATAAATTGTGCTCTTCCGTAATCCTCAACGAATATCATATGCTATACGGGAATATCGGGAGCGTATTGTTCCTGTCCTGTCCTAACCTACAATGTACTGTCGTCGTTTTACCACCCAGCCATCCAGAAGCATTCAAAAACAAATCTTCGTACCTAGCAACTAAACCTATCATAAAGATTGTGAAAATAATACAGCACATCAAGATCTTGACTGTATCAGTAAGAAGTTATTGTTAGGTATATGTTAATATTTATGGCACAAATATAGGTTTCATTACGTTAACATTGATATATATACAAATATATTTTTTATTATTTGCGTCCCGTATGTTTTAAAAGCAAGTTGTACATAAACATTTATGTTCGTAATCGTGGTAAGTATAGAAGATTCTAGAGTGATCGCCCACTCGAGCTTTTATTTTACAAATCGTATCACCGATTAGGGAACCATTTTAATTGTTGCAATGTCCAGTCTAATCACTATATAAAAGCAGACCTATATCACTTAGCCGTATAATTATTCCAATACTTCAACATAAAATGATTGAAACATATATTGGTCTTCTCTATTCTTCATTCTTCATCTCCCCCTGCATACCTTCAATCTAATTTTCAATATTTAAGCTCCAATCACGCAAAAGATCTCCGCTCCTCTAATAACCTACTACTTTTATGCCCATCACACACTTCTGGACTTGTACACTCTTCTTTCACAGTCCAATCAGTCCTACTCTGGAATTCCCTTCCTCTGGAGATCAGGACGGCTACTAACCGCTGGACGTTTAAATCAAAGGTGCGTGAACATATTCGTAAGGGACTACTGGCACAATCATCCTAACTATTACTTACATATTATATTATATATACATATATATTTATGATTTATATTTATATATACTTAGGTATATACGTATATTTATATATTTTATCTATTCATGTATATACATGTATTATATAGTATGTATGTAATGTTATATCTATGTACTTATTCATGATAATTATCTATACTATAATAAAACTGTAGAGGTGAAAAAGTCTGTACATTAAAGATATTTTGACGAAAATTAGCTAAAAAGTCTAGGAAAATGCTAAAAAGCAATACTTGATCATTTTTAGAATTTATGTCTGTCTGTCTGTCCGACGTCTTTCCCTATGTTGCTAAAGATCTCTAAAATGGCGAAATTGATTTCAATAAAACTTACACTTATGTACAAAGGATACTCAAACCTATAAAATAGTATATGTTGCATCACAATCGGTTGAGTGGTTTTCGGTGTACAGCTTGACCTCTCCTTTGTACGTAGTCCTAAACAAAACAGGGATCATCCAAAACTGGTTATGTATGCGGTGCCATCTATGATCATTATAAGTTTGTTAGTAAAAGTATAGTTAGGCTAAATAGGTACCTTCAAAGTTTTTTATGGCTATTTACCCGAGTTTAAAAAAGGAGGCGATTCTTAATTTTGTCAGTATATTTTTACGTATTTTCGATAAATAAATTACTGAAACCGAGTATAATAATTTATAGTTATCCTTCCGACTGATAGATGACATTATTTTCAAATAATTTTCTAGCAAAATAAATGTTTCTTGTAAAAAAGACAATAATTATGTGTCGGGTATCTTTCTGTTATTAAAAAATAATAGAGAATAATATTCGGCACTTTCATAAACAAAAAGTCTCTGTGTCAAAATTTATTACAATGTCCACTTAATTTAAACGGTCAATCTCATTTATTTCAAATTATATTATTTATTTAAATATTAATATTTAAAATTATTATGTTTATATAATAGTTACAGTCATAATCATTTCATTTTAATTTAAATGATAAAAACAATGACTATAGACCCTTTTTTCCAATGAATTGTCGATGAGTCTATATTATTTTCTATCTCGGTCGGTTTGTATATGTAAACATAGATGGCGTTTTCTGAATGGTGGTGTTAAGATTCTCCGTGGATTGATGAGGTTCTCGGTTAATTTTCTTTCGTTTTCGTCGGATTGGTTCTTAGTCGTTTCTTTTGAATAATTAATGTGGATGTGTTTCTTTGATTTCTTTCGTTCGTTCGTGTTCTGTACTTATACAGGTGTCTCATTACTCCCAAATTCCCACACCTCACGTACGTGGGAATACGAATGGGTGGGAGACTGAGGCCTGAATTCAGATACCTCTTGAGTAACTCAACGGGGCTATCTTACTTTCGGCAGGGCTGGATATTCGTAGCCCTGTGTGTATTTTCTAAATAAATCGCAGGGACAGACTTGAAACAGCTGGAATCGACCCTCGAACATGTTGTTTTTCACATGGTCAGTTACATGTGGCATGTTCACGAGAAAGCGGTAAAAATAATTTACATGTTCTATATATTATGAAGATGGTAAAACAGTTACATAATGTTGTCTAATGATATCCCTACTATCCCTACTTCCTACTAATCCTACTTCCTACTTATATTATAAATGTGAAAGTTTGTGAAGATGTATGTATAGATTCACTATGAAAAATTCAAGATGACCGCCGCCACAAAATGGCGGATAACTTATTTTCCACAAATACCTCAATATGGGTAAATATCGAATGAAAGAGCTTGATTCGTAGTATAGGGCTCACTATGAAAAATCTAAGATGGCTGCCGCCACAAAATGGCTGATTACATATTTTCCACAAATACCTCAATATGGATATCAAATGAAAGGGCTTGATTGGTAGAATAGATCTCGCTTTGAAAAAACCAAGATGGCTACCACCACAAAATGGCGGATTACTTATTTTTCAGAAATACCTCAATATGGGTATCAAATGAAAGGGCTTGATTCGTAGAATAAAGCTCACTACGAAAAATCCAAGATGGTTGTCGCAGCAAAATGGCTGATTACACATTTGCCACAAATAACTCAATATGGGTATCAAATGAAAGGGCTTGATTGGTAGAATAGACCTCACTATGAAAAATCCAAGATGGCAGCCACCACAAAATGGTGGATTACCTATTTGCCGCAAATACCTCAATATGGGTATCGAATGACAGGGTTTGATTGGTAGAAAAGGGCTCACTATGCAAATAGACTGAGATGTATCAACTGACAACAAAACTAAAAACTTTAAAATAAAATAAACTAAAAAAAAACATTTATTTTAATTTTGGGCTTAGCGTATCCAGAAAAAACATTAAGTATAATATAAATTTCACTTGCCCAACGATTTTATATTTGTCTGGTGAATATTATACCCCAGATTAATGAGAAGTTTGATGCAAAGAATCATTTTTATTGTAATAAAACAGTATAACATAAAAAATATGTTTTTTACAATGCTCATTCTAGAGTAGTTATCAAATTGTTTTAAAAATTGACATATTTATTGCCTTCAGTATTTAATGTAGATGAACTTTGTTTTTACAGTAACTAGCTTGGACGAATAGTTTAAAAGTTATCACGATATAATTGACCTAAGCGCAGCGTCATTAAAAGCGCTTAGGTAATACTTATGAGTTGGCGCGCTTAAGCGCAGCGGCGCGGAGGGGCGGTCTGATTATGTACTTCGTGGTAATGCTTTCAGTTTTTATTTCTGCTGCTATTCTATTCAGTAGATACATGAGCTCTTCAATAGATTTAATAAAATACCTACATACTAATATTTACCTGAATTTTGACGACTATGAAAACAAAAGTATTTTTAAGTATTATCTGTTTATTTGTATGCTACAAAACTAATTTGCAGATCCGTTTGTGTTGAAATTTGATATGGATAGTCTGAAACCTGGGGAAGTACAAAGGCTACTCTTTATTAAAATTTCATGCGGGCGAAGCCGCGGGCGAAAGCTAGTTTATAATAAAATTATCACTCTTCTCAAGTTTTCAGATAAAGCAAAACTGTTTTGTACGCCTACCATACCTATCTCTACATCACCCTATGGTTGACTGGAAGAGAATGCTTTTAGCATTAAATCCGCCAATGTACCAATATATTGTACATGAAGTTTTAAAATAAATAAAATAAAATAAATAAAATGGAGAATATCCTATCCTCGTTTATACTTTAAACTGAATACCAATTAGGCGAAACATTCTTTTTGAGATCAAGGCCAAACATATTATTATATGTTAGTGAAATAGATAACGTTTTGTGGCCATTAGTAAAGTATTTAAAAAAATGACAAAGAAATATAACAAAATATAAAGCTGCCTCTGACAACTAATTATATTTCGTTCACTCGAGGCAAAAAATACAGGCATCATTGCACGCGCTTATTATTATTGCCTCAAAAATAAAAATTTATTCATACTTTCACTTATAAATATTGCAATCACATAAACATGAAATATTTTCGACAGATCTGGAAAAGTATCCAAGAAAATACTAGATCTGGAAAAGGTTTTGGTTTTTGGCACTCACAGGTACTAAAATTAAGACCCTGAAGTCGATATTTACTCATAATATGTAACATAAAATGCGAGACTTATGATTAAAGGGTTGGCTATTCACCCCGAACCGAACATTTATGGAATCACACTTGTGAATATATGAATAAAAAGTCTATAATAATTTCTGCTGCCATTATTTTGTATAATTAAATTATCTATTTGTTGCGATATCATAAAGTAAATAGGTAGTCTTTGTATTCTTCGAAAGAGAAGCTTGTAGATTGTATTTAAACGTCACTTAGACAAAAGTATTGCAACAAGCTATATGGATAATTTTTTACAAACTGGGACTATGGACCAACTAGAGTGTTATACTAGAATTGATTACAGTTGCACATGTTAACTAACAAAATACAAAAATATTCATCAAAAATAATTTGTATAAAAATACTACAAAAAATTATGCAAACGAGGAACTAATCGATAAACTCATACACCTAATAAATTGGACAGAAATTAACTGTTTATAATGTACGATAAGCGCATGTAAATTTCCGTATCTTTTGAATATAAAATTATAGCGATAATCACAAACCGTGCCAATAGGAATCTTTTATTATTATATTTCCTTCAAGCTTGTCTAATTTAAAGCTGCCTTTTAAATTCACCTATTCTATAATAGTAACTTTTATAACTGACAATATCCTCTTTCGTTCGATTAGTAAAGGAACTCTGGCTACATAGGCGAAGTTTGTAAGCACATCTTTACTTGTGGGTAAGTAAGTTTGTACGAATGCATGTTGCTCCACAGAGGTACTAGCGTAGATCTAAAAAGTAATATTGAGACTCCAAATAAACTTATTCTACATATACTTATAAATGCGTATGGTGGTTGTAAATTGACAAAATGTAAATAATTATACTTCAACGTTATTTTTTTTTCATTTATAACTAAACAATAACAATATATTTGTGTTGAAATGTACTATTCGCCTAATAATACCACTAAAATATGGTTGATAAAAAAGTATTAAAGTCGAAGTACAGTAATTGAAGAGTAATACACTAATAGTCGCTTGATGAAAAGTTTCAGAAGTAACGTGTACAAGCTTTCATGCGAGAATTACTGGTTGAATCATGTATTCAACTATATTATAGATAATTGAGAAGTGCCGTTCTTTGAACCGTATGACCACTGTGTACATTTATGTACATTTTTCTCTAATATATTTTATTCATAATATATAATTATTTCTTTATGTGAAAATGTAGTTCTCAAATATGTTTTATTTTATATAGTTTCGAACAAGCGCGTAGAACACTAGCACAGAAATCAACGCACAGTAATTATAATTAATTGAAATGTGCAGAGTGGCCATAACATTCACATCTACGGGTACCTTACTCAGTTTGTAGACCACCATTTATTCGAGTTATATTTCATCAACATCTTGTACACGATAGAAACGTAATGGTACACATAAACCGTTCACTCGCCTCCCACACTAAACAATATGAATTTGTAAACCAATAAGTAACTAATAAAACAATCACACAGCCGTACCAACAAAAAAATCTTTCACAAACACATTGCAAATACATTTTCGTAAAGCTCAAGTCTAATATAATTAAAATCACATCTCATTAAACATCTTTGGGTACAACCAGATAAAATTATTCATTTATAGCGTACAAAAATACAAAAAATATACAAGAATGTCAAATATACGTAATCAATAAAGAGAAGTGTTCCGATTTTGTATGTACAGTCAGCATCAAAAGTTGATGACCACATTTAGATTTTCAATATCGCTGTACACCATAATACACCTAAATTGCTCAACATGACAAGCGCCAGAAATGAATGATTATCATAAAAGGGCATAAGTAGGTGACCATGACTTTTCAAAAGTAGCTAAACAAAGTTATGGTAAAAAAAGCATAACACCACGTCACCAGTCATTCGGCCAGTACGGCCAGTGACGTCCGAGAACTAAATAAAGGAGGTCGTTACATTTGATAAACTATTGTGATTAAATAAATTATTATTAAAGTAATATGAAGTAAATAATTTTATATAATACTATAGTCTTTTAAGCTAATACAATATTTTATAGATGATAAATAATTGCAACCGCAATGGTCTACACAAAGAAATATAACCTTAAGGCATAGAAGTAACACTAAATAACAACAGCGGTGAGCGGTTGCTATGATTGATATCTTCTTTCTAATGGCACATGCAGTATGATAGAAATAGCTGTCGATAGGTTTAGCAGCACGTTCTTATAGCAGCCTCGTGGTAGGCAAACAGTAGACAAAACATAGAGTTAGGAAACCGAGTGTTGTTCGTAACAGTGATGATTTATCGATAAATATTTTTGGTCAAATGTCTAACTTTAGTATGTGTCGATATATTTAAGCCGTAGAAGTAAACAACTAAAATATTAAAATTGTAGTTTTTGCTGTTGACGCCGGACAGTGCTTTGCAAAGACTTGCCAGACAGACAGTACTAACAATTTTCACGTGTTTAATTGTTAGTTTTAGCCATAAAATCTATTGACAAAAAGTATTCATAAACTAATGAGCGATGCGTTGCGATGAGATGCTAAGAAACTGTCACTTAGATTATGTATTGTACGAATTATACCAGATTAGCTAAATAGTAAATATAAACATTAGAGTAAATTTTTGTATCATCTCCTTTGCTGCGTGATGAATGCGATTTAATGATGCAGGCCATAGCGATTCAAAGCCGGATAAGTAAAACTGTAATTTCCATATGTAATTTTAATGTCTGCACAACGCCACAACCAGGGTATCAGTATTCTAAGTATTTAAAGTGGAACCAAATTGTGAGACGCCACTGGTGCATGCTTTTATAGTCTGTAACTGCAGCGAAGCGTAGTATTCGATCATAATCCTGTACGCGTAGTCAACGTACCTAGATTACGCGTACACTGGAACGTTTGGACCGTACGAGGCTTTAGGTTAATAGACGCTACTTTTAAGGTAGGTATCTAAGTAAATTATGTAATTAAACTGCGCATACTATCAAACACGTGATAGAAAATTAGACCGCTGGTCGTCTTTGTTTATTGCCAACTTAAGGTGAACGCAGACTTGGCCGCACCGCATGCGCCGCAGTATTCACAGTCATCGCTTTTTGTTAATGGCCTCGCACATCTATCCGCACCGCAGTCACTGCAGTCGTTCCCGTCGCCGCACGCATCGCACTTGATTTCTTTTATTCATTTTGTAATGCCGCGTTTCCACGCTTGCCAAGGCTCGACAAGCATCTACAAGCTCCAAGCGGCCACAAATCTCGCTTGGCATTTGGAAGTCGTTTACACGCTTGTGAATGGGTCAGTGTGCTACGTACATCCAAGCAAGGCGGACACCGAACTTGTATCGGCTATTACGTATGGTTTTTTTAATAGACTCACGCTTGTATCCCCGAAGGGGTAGGCAGAGGTGTAATACTACACCCATAATATTGCGCCATGAATTTCTAGGTCCCACATACCCCACATAATGTAATAGCAGTCGCATACGCTATCCACTGGACCAGGAGGCAGTCATGTTTGGTTTAACCTACTTTTATTTGAAATACAGGTAAAGTAAAGCAAAAGCAAGGAACAAACAAGCAAAAATAGTTCAAACAGCCACTCATTTTGAGACAAAACTAGACGTGCGTTCGTTGCGAGATCACAGCGGCTACTAAGCGCGTGCCAACGTGTGAACGCGTTGCAAGCGCTTGCCGCAAGCGCCCTTTGATCTGTGTCCAAAAACCGACACTAGGCCGGATCCTGTACAAGCGTCCACAAGCTTACGCAAGCCAAGCCAAACGCCCTCTCTACACGCTTGTGCTTGTGGATGCTTGTCGAGGCTTGGCAAGCGTGGAAACGCGGCATAATATAAATTAAGAGTAGGCGTCATCCGCGGCGCGCTAACCGCAGCGTCCGCTGCGTGCGGGCCGGCGTTGGTGACGTCATCAGCTGCGGCTTGGGGAGTTCGGTCGTTTCAGGGACTGCGGCGACTGCGACGCGTGTGGGTGTGCCAGGTTGCATAGAACTTCATACAAAGAATTCGAATGCGAATACTGCGGCGCATGCGGTGCGGCCAAGTCTGCGTTCACCTTTAGCAACCGCGGCGCGCTGTCGCTTCCAGCTACAGTTTTACATTCATGTCCGATAGTTTGTTTGCGTATTTATCCCTCATTCAAAAAACATCGATATCTCCTTTCACTGTCAAATCCCATCACTCCTTAATGATGGGATTTGACAGCACGCCTATTTAGAGAATGCAGGCAAAGATATGAGTCTGTACGGAATCTCTGCCTCTTTAAATGAGACGCGTAATTTGACGTTATGATTAACCAACTAAGACCAACTGACATTACAAGTTGCACGTTCGGTATAAGGAAAAATAGCGAGCATGTTCTCTCTAGTCTAAACGTCCAACCTCTCTGGGTCTACATTCGATACAAAGTGATAATTAAGTAGAAATATTATTTTACATTCAAGGGTAAACAGTTTTACAAAGAATTGAATTAAAACAGAATTTGTGTGAATTTTGAAAATGAGTCTTATATGTCTACCAAGAGTTTGTTTTTCAAACAAACCACGAGTTTTGCACGCGATTGTCACGGAAGTTTCCTGCATGTGAAATAAATTATACAAGTATTTTTATCTAGTGAAACATGTCAAAATAATAGTAGTTTCATACATCAATTAATGTTAAAACTTAATTTAACATTTTTTTATCGGGAATTTATTGATAATAAGTATTCTACTTGACAGCAAAACACTATGACGTCACTATATCATATTTCATACAAAACCCTTGACAAAGGTCGTTTTTGACATTTAATTAAAAGTGCTTGATTTGACTAGTTGGAAACAACCCTCTTTCCATAGATTTTCTAAAAGCGCCCTTATCGGATAGTAGCGATCGATAGAGGGCGCATTAAGGAAATGTATGAAAATTGTTCCCGTCAAAAGGCAGCGATAGCCGAGTGGAGATACCAACAGACTGCCATGCCATGCCATGGTTTCGGGTTCGAATCCACGGCGCGCACCAATGACTTTACCGAGTTATGTGCGTATTGAATTGTTAATTATCGCTTGTCCCGTGCCTCGGAGAGCACGTTAAGCCGTCGGTCCCGGTTGTCATGAAGATCTTTGACAGCCGTTACAGGGCGTCAGTACCTTCTAAATAAACTGACACTGGTCTAAACTATGGAATATCGCTATCCCTTCGGGTTGCGGAGGTCAGACAGGCAGTCGCTGTGGAAAAGCCAATATTCAGCCAAATCCGGTTAGACAATAAGCGGACCCCAGATTGAAACTGGGATAACGCTAAGAGAATGATGATGAAAATTGTTCCCGTCGACTAGCCTATCATCACCGTGTAAATTTCGTACTAGACCCTCGGATTGGGTTCTAATTCAATCGTAACTATAAAAATCATAAACTAAGTCGACGGTATGAATTTGAACGGAATCTGCGTGATTTTTGAAAATAAGTCTTATTGATTTTCAAATAAGGTTACAATTCAATCGAACTAAAAAATCTATAATTACGTCGATGGTATAAATTCAAACTGATGATTCTAAATGTTTTCGGATATTATAACGATCAGCAATTTTTGACAAAATGGTGTTCAGTGACCTTTGACAAGTAGTGTTTAGTTAATTTTGAACTTTAATGATGTTCATTCAATACTGGCGCCCTTCTTGTTGAGCGATTTATGGGTGATATTATGTTCATTGATTTTGAAAATCTGAATGTGGTCATCGACTTTTGATGCTGACTGTACCTACACCCTAGGATGAACCTACACCGCACGACGGGTGTCGCCATAGATAATATATAATAATAATAATAACGTTTATTGTACATTTAAAACAAGTATCAGACAAATACAGAAATACATAGACAAATAAGTTGTACAAACAAATTAATCAATACGAAATTTTATTTATTTATTTATTTCGGGAGAAACTAACAGTTACACACATATATTAATACAAAAAAAATTAACTAATATTTAACATAATATGTGAAACCCACAGCGTTTTCCACATATTTTACATACTTATTTTCTTTTTTTTAAGCCGAGAACTGAGGCCGAGGGAGATATGACATTAAACTGTTGTATTTTTTTTTAATTAGAGTATTAACTATATAAAAGTAAATATTCACAAAGATAAGACAATTGAAATAAACAAGTTAACTGTATTGCTGCATAAATAATATTCATGCACACTGCATATGACCAACTTTTTCAATTAACGCCCTTTTAAACTGACCAGCTGACATCATGAACAAATCCAAATCTGTAAAATGGTCGTTGTAATTTTTTGAGATTCTATGCAATGGTGCGCGGACTCCTGCATTTGTACGACAGGATGATACAGCAAAAAGAGTATGTCCACGCACTTCGCGTCTCATTATTGTTCTCGGAATAATATAACATAATTTATTCGTCAAATCTGAGCAATCATAACGGTTATTACACAAATCATATAGGAACATGGTTTCTAGAAAAAGGCGTCTGGACTTTTAGTCAGGTAATTTGATGCTAGCTTTTGCATCAGTTATAAAACTGTGGCGGCAACGGTACTGCATTGCTTTGATGAACTTATGCTGTACCTTTTCCAAGTTATCTTTGTGTTTCTTGTACAGAAGATTCCATATTATAACGGCATATTCTAGTTGGGACCTAATGAGCGCTTTGTACAAATGTGTATAGATAGGTACTAGATCTTTTAAAATCTTTACTGGATCGCATTACAAAGCCATACATGCGGTAAGCATTGCTGACAATTTTATTGATATGTTGATCAAGATGGAACTTTTCTTCAAGTAATACGCCGAGATCTCTCACAAAGGAAACTTTAGATAGGACTGTATGTGATAACATGTAAGTGTTAACTAACAAATTCTTGTTTGTGGTAAATGTAGTCGACACGCATTTAAATATGTTTAGATAAATTTTATTTCTTGAGCAATATTCTGTGAAACGGTCTAAATCGGCTTGTAACAAACTACAATCTGATTGTCTGCGAATTGTTCGAAAAATTTTCAGGTCGTCTGCGAAGAGCAAATATTTTGAATGAATGAAGCAGTTAGCTATATCATTTATAAAAATTATAAATAAAAGAGGGCCCAAAATTGACTCCTGAGGCACGCCAGACGTAACAATCACAGAATCAGATTGGTATCCTCTTATAACAACCCTTTGGGATCTGTTTGTCACATATGACGCAAACCAGCGTAAGAGATCTCCTCGAATGCCATTATATGCAAGTTTGTGAAGAAGAAGCTCGTGGTCCACCTTGTCAAAAGCTTTTCGAAAGTCTGTGTACACCGCATCTACCTGTATCTGTTGATCCATGTTATTAAATACATACTCTGTAAAATTTAACAAGTTGGTAACAGTAGACCTTTTTTGCACAAATCCATTTTGTTGGTTTAATATAATGTGGTGAAGAATGGGATAAATTGCATTGTGTACCAGCCTCTCAAAAAGCTTCGACAAGGTGGACAGTATTGAAATTGGTCGATAGTTCTCAATATCGTGTTTGGAACCAGCTTTATGTATCGGTGTTATATTTGCTCGCTTCCAAACACTAGGAAAGGTACCCTCTGTAATACATTGATTATAAATTATGTTTAATGGAACGCAGATATAATCGGCTATTCTATGCAAAAAGTAAGGTGGCAGTCCATCAGGACCGGGTTCCTTAGTTATATCTAATGCCTTCAATGCTTTCGGAACTTGATCACATGAAAATGTGATGTGGTTTATTACATCACAGTTATCTGCATACGTTTCAGAAGGCTGCCATCCGCTATAATCGAATGTTGAAGTTTCATATACTGATTGAAAAAGAAATGAATATAGATTACAAATTACTTCAGGATTATTTGTATTATGAGTTTTATAGAACATAGTACCTGGTATTCGAGCATCTTTTTTCTTATTAGAAACATAACGCCATAAACTTTTTAAATTTGTTTTAATATTTTCCTCAACACTATTTATATAATTAGCATAATGATTTTTACATTCTATTTGAAATTTCCTCCTCAGGTATGAAAATTGCTCATATTCAGACAAGTTGCCGTATGTTTTCCATTTTATCCAGGCCTTACGTTTATTATTAAAGATGTGTATTAGTGATTTAGAAAACCACACAGGAAATTTCGCAGATTTCAAGCGAGACAGTGGTGTATGTTTCTTGATTGATCCATATAAGAGGTCATAAAAAATGCTTACGCTTTCTTCAGCTGACAAGTGACTCAAGATCTCCACCCAATTCATTTGAGAGAGATCTAAGTTAATTTCTTCGTAGTCTGCTTTATAGTAATTAAACTTATTTATTTTCGCCTGTGAAACCATTTTAATTTGATATTTATGAATGATAATGACACAGAAAGGTGGATGATGAACATCGATGAGTAATAGTATATATGACGGAGTATTTACAATGCAATCGGTGTTGCTTATTACTAAGTCTAAGATGCGGCCATTATGGTTGGTAAAATAATTATATTGAAAGGAATTTGATAAAGCCATAAAGTTACTAATATGTTCAATTTATAAGGAATTACCAAAATAACTTAGTGCCGCTGGGTTGTCATCACTATGCGGCGACCAGTTAGTATCTGGTAAGTTGTAGTCACCAAGTATATAGATTTTTTCTGGATTATGTTTATCTATTGTATAATGTGTTAAAAATGACTTAAAAATATTTCTTGATTTGTTTTAGGAGGGATATATGCTGCACTAATAAATATCTTCTTATTATTCATACTAGGAAGCTGGACAAGTATATGCACAATATGAGGTGTGGCTGGTATATTTAGGGACACAAGAGTGGAGCTTAGAGTCTTTAAGATAGCCACAAGCACACCGCCGCCTTCTTTTTTGTTCGTAGCAACACGATTACGATCACATCTATAAACCACGTAGCGATTGTCTATAAACTCATGGTCAAAAATTTCTTGGGTAAGCCACGTTTCTGTCAAGATTATAACGTCATAATGATTGGATAAAATGTTCATGTATAGTAAATTAAGCTTAGTACGAATACCCCTACAGTTCTGATAGTAAATTATTAATTTATCCACTAAAAAAAAAATATTATCATCAGCATGTTCACCAAAGTCTTGCAATCGCCTTACACAATACCTTGAGTAAAAGTTATGACAGTTAATAGCGTAACCGAACGATAATACAATGCTGGATGGGTCCGTCCGCGCATCAATGCAAATAAACTGGTCATATACATCGACTTTAAAATTATGGAAATGCAAAAAGTAACCCCCAAAAATTGAAATGCACAAGAAAGATACACACAAACACATCAATAAGGGAGACCAAAAACTAATAACACAATTGCATATTGTACACAATGAGTGAAGGTTTGTGTAATACATTTTATGAAAAAATATACTATAATAATTAAATTTAGATATTACGTTGTGTGGGTCGGGTACTTGGTTTAATTTTACTAATGTCCTGTGTTGACCGGATAGCCATTGCCGGAGCGCTGTCATACTCTCGCACGAGGATGGTGGCATGCTTGACCCATACGTACTTGAAGTTATTTTTCCTGGCTGATTCACGGGTTGCTCGAAACAACTGCTTCCTTTTTAGGGTCAAATGTTCGTTGATAAATATTGGTTGTGCCGTACCTGATATTCCCACTTGGTCGGTTTTCTGTGTAATAAAAATGGACAACTGACCCCTAAACTAAGTAAAAATAAACTTAATATAGATAAATGAATGGGACACACGGACTAGACGCATCGAGTGATCGGAGGGCACCGTATACACGCAAGTTCCAGTTACATGATATTCAGCTCACGGTTAGCTCTCACTCGGCCAGGAATCCGTCGATGACCGGATGTTCCTTCAGAAGTCATTTATCGATTCGGAAGCGACGTTGTTATTGCAGTAGCTGAGATTCATCGGTCACAGTAGATCCTGGACGTGAGATGTATCGTGGTTGGTGATGAGGGTCTTGAGGAAGGTCATTTTCCTTGCGCGCGTTCTCGAGTATGACGCGCGGGTCCTGCGACATGCAGCGCAGGCAGTTGGGCGCGAACACCATCGCGAGGTTCGCTGAGTCCATCTTTGTTTGACTTACTACTTCGGGCGCCGTGAATTGTTGAAGGAAACTTATTAAATATGTGAGCACCTGAAACTGAAATTGCAAATTCTAGATAGTTCGGTTATAATTCTTTAGACTTACATGTCATGTATACGTTCTTTAGCTTTCAGGTCGTTATATTGTGCGTACACATATTTCAGCCCACATCAGCACTTTTAACGATGTCCGATCATTTGACAAAAAACAAATGAAAAATTTTCATTTGGCAAATAACATTTGACAAAATTATACTTGATAAATTTATTATTTTACAAACTATTGCTTAATAAACTACTCATTAGACAATATATTTACTATAAAAAGTTATTATGCTAAAACATTAATTTACAAATTGATTATTTTTTAAACATGTTATTTGGCAAAACAACGTACAGCATAAATAACATTTGACAAAATGCCTTACTTGGTAAATATTTTATTAACCAAAATCTACGATAATACAACAATCTTTGTGAAGGGTCAACTGAAACAATGGCTGGTTAGGTTGGGTTAGAACTGCGACCACAACGCACGAGCCGAGCGATCGAAGCGAGCGTGCCGCGGCAGCGGCCGGCGAGTGCCAGAACCGAATTCTACTTATTTCGCTTAATTCAGGCAGTGTGTATTTTTTTTAAAAGACTTAAGTTTCTATGGCATTAGTATTAATACTAAATTATTACTTGCCTATAAATAATCTGTCCAAGATGAAAATTGCAACCAAGCAATTAAATATTTTCAAAATTTGGCGGAAGTATTGGTTAGAAATTAGTTATTTTTAAAAACTAATAATTTATCTTCTAACTTTTTGTACAAGCACCAATTTGGCAAACGAATTATTTAGTCAAATGATTTTAAAAAAAATAATTATTTAACATTTAAATTATTTTCTAAGTAACACATTTGCGAAACCTGTATTATGTCAAATGATTGTTTTTAAAGTAATATGTTTGCGAAATGAAAGTTTGTCAAATGATTAGTTTTTCAAACGTTGTTTGTAAAATGATCTTTTGTCATACGCTTTTTGTCAAACAGTAGTAAACCACTTTTAACATTTTGTTTATACTTAGAGGACTGTAGCTGCTTGTATCACTGTTCCATATTTCATACAAAATGCGCAGAAATGATTCTTTAAAATGTAGTGTCTGTTTTGAGTACTTGGAAACATCCTTGTTGTGCAGAGTTCATAAAGAAATATAAATATTCCGTGAGCATATGGAAAAGGAAGGTGGCAGGGTAGCCGGTCGCGGCAAAGTATGCTATCCGCAAATCGCGTGACCCCGCCACTACACCTGCCTTTTTCCTTGAGGACCGCAGGAGTACCTACAATACTGCCGTCCCTTAACTAAAACCACGTTAACCCCAAAAAGTGATTTTGGAGAAAAACGTAAAAAACGCGGGAATCGTTGTTCTTAGAAAACTACATATTATACATAAATCAGTGACTGTTAAATATTATTTAAACAGATACTTGCCAGCTTCATTTCCTGCTCAGAAATGTACTTAAAATTATATAAAAAACAGGATTTTTTGGTTTAGTTAGTAGACACATTTTTTTTGAGATTGATTGCCGCACTAAGACCTCTTCAACCTACACTTAGAGATCTTTTAGTTAAGCATTTTTTTTAAATTTATGAGGTTCTAATTTTCAATAAATTTACCCTAAAATGCTTCACTATAAACGCGCTAAGTCCATTAACTGTTTTGTAGCTAAGACTTTTCTTAATATTTATACATTTTTAAGGATTAGGATTAAGAATACGTAATGTCACTACCCCATATCATCCCATGGGTGTCGTAAGAGCCGACAGAGGGAGCATATTATGCAGAGAACAGCACTGTAAGAGAAGGAAAACTTGATACAAACCCTATACCAACCCGTTTGCGTGGTATAGTAGGCTAATTCCTCCTTTCAAAGGAGAGGCCTGTCCAGCAGTGGACTGTTAAAGGCTGATGATGTTGTAGTACCTTACGTAAAAAGAGGCTAAAGCACCTATATGACTCTTTTAAGCTGAGTTTTAGCGAAAAATTGAAAAAGGTATGAAAAAATATATGCTTGCTTACTAAGCTAAAAACAGGTACTTCTTACTTCAATTGTTACTAACGTCTTTATAGCTAAGCATCACATATCAAAAAACTGGATAAATAAATAAAATGCAGTTTGAAAATTGAATCAATTAAATTAAAAAGTTTTAACTAAATACATTTCCTTATCATCAACATATATATTTCACTTATCATCAACATATACAGCAATTTGTAAAAATTTATATGCACAGCCTTGATTATTTTTCTAATCTTATTAAGCAATTAATAGCTATAAAATATACTTTAAGGCACTATTTCCATAGTGACTATTTAATATATTATATTTGCGTATAATAGACAGTAATAATATTTTCAATCACATAGTCATCATCATGTCAGCCTAGAGACATAACACATAAGTCTCGCCCAAGGTTCTCCACATTGACTCGATTTCGAGCCGCCCGCATAGAACTGCTTCCCGCAATCTTATCCAGATCGTCAGCCCTCCTTGTGGGAGGCCTTCCTTTGCTGCGTCGTTCGGTGCGTGGTCGCCACTCCAGAGCCCTCCTGCCCTAACTCAGCACGGCAATCGGTTCTTCGAGCTATGTGCCCTGCCCATTGCCACTTTAGCCTGGCTATTCGGAGAGCTATGTGAGACTTTGGTTCTCCTGCGGATCTCATCATTTCTTATTCGATCTCTCAAGGAAACACCGAGCATAGCTCTTTCCATTGCCCTCTGAGTGACCCTGACCTTCCGGATAAGGGCCATAGTAAGTGACCACGTCTCGGCTCCATAGATCATTACTTGCAACATACACTGGTCAAGGATTTTCATCTTGAGACACTGCGGGATATCAGACGTGAAGATATGCCATGACTTGCCGAATGCCGCCCAACCGTATGAGATTCGACAAATGACCTCTTTCTCGAAGCTGGACCTACCCAATAGGATCATTTTCCCAGTTATACGTACTTGTCGACAACTTTGAGTGTAGAGTTCCCAAGCTGAATAGGAGCAGGTACGACATGGAAGTCAGACGTGATTTTCGTCTTCGTGATCGTTCATCTTAAGTCTTCCTACCTACTTGTTAGGAGACTCTACGAAGGCCATCGAGCATTGTGCTGAGGTCTTCCATACTCTCAGCTATGACTATGATATAATCAACAAAATTGAAGGTGTACGTACTCGCCGTTTATTTGATGCCGAGTTCTTCACAGTCCAGAACCTTGAAAACGTCTTCCAGCGCAACGGTGAACGTTTCGGAGATATAACATCTCCCTGCCTCATCCCTCGCTGTAGTTGAATAGGTTTTAAACACTGGTGGCGGACTGCCATGGTAGCGTTTTCGAATAAACACTTCAGCACTTCGACGTATCGATAGTCGTCGATGGCACATTTGGCGAGACTGCAGTACCGCCCAGATTTCGATCGAATTGGAGGCTTGCTCATAGTCCACAAACGCCAAGTATAGAGGCTGGTTATACTCCTCAGACTTAACCTGCCGCAGCATATGTATGTGGTCTATAATACTATAGCCTTTACGGAAACCCGCTTATTCGGGAGGCTGGAAGTCGTCTAGCTTTGTCTCGAGATGATTCGCGACGACTCCTGAAAACAATTTATAGACGTGACTCAGGAGTGAGATGGGTCTGTAGTTCTTCAAAAGGGTTTTATCGCCTTTCTTGACGAAAAGCACCACCACACTCCTGTGCCATGGCTGTGGCGTTTTGCCCTCAAGTATGACAGAATTTAATAGCTTTCGAAGTTTTTCCACGACAGGTGCGCCGACAGCTTTCAAAAGCTCTGACGTAATTCCGTCATCACCCGGAGCCTTGTTGGTTTTGAGTTGATTTAGGGCCACACTAATCCCGTGCATGCTGACGGGATGTCATGTCCGGCATATCTTCGGTATAGTGTCGGGTCAATCCAGCTCTAGGGTCAGTTCTGGAGTAGTAACGGGTGGTCGTGTAGTCGTGTATAGCTGTCCAAAGAACGACGTAGGTCTGGACGTAGGTCTGGACGAAATAATTCTGCCACCATTCGTCTTCAGCCTTGTCAGCTGACCTGCCCGATAGATAGATCTCTTTTGAACACTTTGAAACCGTAATCTGCGCGATTGCCTCTTGAACACACTTAGTCTTAGTATTGTATTGGCGGAGATCGCGAGTCAGAGACTTAGAGATCTGTCTATTAAGCCGCCGATACTTTGGCATACCATCGGAGGTATGCAGAAGCATCTTACGCCTTTTTGGTATAAGCTCGAGGATCGGACCAGAGATTTGATGGGCTCTTTTAATCGTCATGGGCTTTAAGCTTTGACTAACCTGTCAATAAAGTCGTCCACATCTACGCATTCTCCCAGGTATTCAAAGCGGTTTCGCAGTTCAAGCTGAAAGCTCTCGGGGTTTTAAATTTGAACTGGCTGGTAGGAGTGTAAACTTCCTCAATCTCGACCGTTCGAGACTGGGACTAAAATTCAATGTGCCTCTTACCATTCGGTGACCGCGGCCCGCTTTATGCGAACTGATCACTGACACATTATTAAATATTAACCTCTTCATTGACATGATGAAATCGATCTCATTTTTGGTGGCACCATCTGGACTTATCAAGGTTCACTTGCGGCATTCTTGCTTTTTGAAAAAGGAATTCATCATAAAGAGTCCTTACTTCTCCATGAAGCTAGCCAGCAAGTGGCGCCGCGAGTTTCGGTGTCCATATCCAAATTGCTCCACCCTCAGCTCATCACCGCACGTTTGCCTAGTTTCGCGTTAAAATCTCCCATGACAACGGTGTAATGAGTTTTGAAGCTATGTATAGCCCGAGATATGTCCTCATACATAGCTTCTACATCCTCATCGGAGGGTGATAAGGTCGGAACGTATACCTGTATAATCTTCAATTAATATTGCGTCGAATCTCTGCCGGAGATTTATCGCACCCCTTGCCCCGCCGTTACCATGGCCGCTATCTGAGTCAGAAATAGCGGGGCCGCCGGGGAATGGTGGATCCGAGGCTAGTCTCATCCAGTTTCTGCCCTTCAAGTGTAGTCACTCAACCTAGCCTGAGGGAAAATAGCAAACCAACAAGGCAGTCATAATAATTGTACAATTATGACTAGTTCGTTGGTCTGCTATTCTTTCCTCAAACTTGGTGGAGATATTAAAGAAGATAATGTTAATTATTACACAAAAAAAATTCAAATTTTACCTCTTAATGTTCCCAGACATATTTGAGTTTTTGTGGGAACGCGATGCTATGATGCACGCTTGCACGCTATAAGCTCTCCGAGCGGAATGGCAAACCTCCCTGCGCACGCATCCCATCCTCGCGCGCATATGGCATCCCCGCACACTCCCGGAATTAATTAAGCGCGAGAAATGGATAACGCGTTTCTAGTTAGGGAACGTGGGCTAGCCGCTATTAAGTTAAGAAAGAATAATATTTTTTTGGACAAATTCCATGTTAGAAGTAAATAAGGCTTTTTTTACGAATTGTTTTGAGCAAATCGCAATATTGATTACTTGGCAAAAATACCATTATGGTCGTCTAACCAGAATTAAGATAAGGTTTTCATCATAAATAGTTTATAGCATTGTTTTTATTCCTGTTTAATCAAAATTGATCCTTAACTATAAACAAGTTATACGCTCTTAGTGTATTTGTAGTCAAGAATATTCAATTAACGTAGTTTAAGCTTATAAGAAATAAATATTAGGCGAATTTCGAAACTGAGGTACTTAAACGGGCTTTAAGCTAAGAAGCGTGGTATAGTCACTTTTTAGTCAAGCATTTGTTGCATATTTTGTCATTTAATGGTAAATCATGTTTTAATATCTCTATAACCGTAAGTGATAGAGATATAGTTCTTAGACAGAAAGATAGAGAATTTAAAACTGTAATACTTAGCATTCAAAACTCAAAATCGACCATTTGAGGGTTAACGGGGTTCTAGTTAAAGGACGGCAGAATAAAAAGGGATCGTCTGAAAGTCTAACGAGTCCGGGAAGAAAAAAAGAATAAAAAAGTTGCACAGTAAGTAATGTGTAAGTTTAGGTAATGACGAGTTGGTTGATGGATGACAGGCGGTGAAGCGCGCACGAGCACAGCGCGAAGTCGGTGCCGGCCGCCACGCACGCCGCGTACAGCGCGTCGGGGATCAGCGGCTCGTACAGCTCGCGGTAAGATTAGCACAGGTATAAGGTAGGTAGTACTGACGAGTCGGTTGATGGGCGGCAGGCGGTGCAGCGCGCGCGAGCACAGCGCGAAGTCGGTGCCGGCTGCCACGCACGCCGCGTACAGCGCGTCGGGGATCAGCGGCTCGTACAGCTCGCGGTAAGATTAGCACAGGTATAAGGTAGGTAGTACTGACGAGTCGGTTGATGGGCGGCAGGCGGTGCAGCGCGCGCGAGCACAGCGCGAAGTCGGTGCCGGCCGCCACGCACGCCGCGTACAGCGCGTCGGGGATCAGCGGCTCGTACAGCTCGCGGTAAGATTAGCACAGGTATAAGGTAGGTAGTACTGATGAGTCGGTTGATGGGCGGCATACGGTGCAGCGCGCGCGAGCACAGCTCGAAGTCGGTGCCAGCCGCCACGCACGCCGCGTACAGCGCGTCGGGGATCAGCGGCTCGTACAGCTCGCGGTAAGATTAGCACAGGTATAAGGTAGGTAGTACTGACGAGTCGGTTGATGGGCGGCAGGCGGTGCAGCGCGCGCGAGCACAACGCGAAGTCGGTGCCGGCCGCCAGGCACGCCGCGTACAGCGCGTCGGGGATCAGCGGCTCGTACAGCTCGCGGTAAGATTAGCACAGGTATAAGGTAGGTAGTACTGACGAGTCGGTTGATGGGCGGCAGGCGGTGCAGCGCGCGCGAGCACAGCGCGAAGTCGGTGCCGGCCGCCACGCACGCCGCGTACAGCGCGTCGGGGATCAGCGGCTCGTACAGCTCGCGGTACCACAGCATCAGCAGGCTCGCCGGCGCGTGCGCGTCTGACAAAGAACACCACCGCATTACATTACGGAGAAGGTGAACGGACTACGTGAATTATAGTAATAGGATCTCCACAGAAAGCACGAATTAAGTGACTCACAACGAAAGAAGTTAAAAAAATACTTTATTTCGACAGAGTTACAGCTAATACAGTAATTATCTTAATTATCTAAAATACCAAGCTTATTTTCTAATATAATGTTAAGTCAGCTCGTATGATCAATGACGCATGTCCTAGATAATTATGCTCTGTTGGTACATGATCATTCTTGCATATTATTGGCTGACAAAACTGATTGTAGTGGATTGGGGTTCCTTAACTCCTCCCCCTTAAGAAAGAAATTATCCGGAGTCATTACAGATGGCTGCGGGAAATTTCGATTAAAAACAAGTTTAAATTTTCATATAAGAAAACAGTGGTAGTAATTATGATGATTATGTACAAACAAATAGTCCAAACGCTTATCTCTATTGTTACTATTTGGGTGTCATCATCACTTTCACTGAATTTTGCATTTTGTAACACTTCTTTTACATCACTGAAGTCCACGTTCCTTAGGTCCACTTTTGTTGTGTTCGCCTGGAAGTCGCATCATAGCTCTGGCATCTGGATCATCGGAAGCTGGAGACTAGAAACTGTGGCATTGGTAGTTGCGGAAATGGTTAGGTACTTCTCCTATTTGTGTTTCGCATTGTTGGCTCGGTGTCACCATATAGGTTCCAAGGATGTTATATATGTATTTCATTGTTGCAGTTCTCAAAGACAATCAGGTTTTCTTCTGAATAAACCAACCATTGGTTATCAGCTACTTCCTGCACCTTGGTTCTCTCGATCTTGATGTGGTTTTTTAATGCATTTGCTGTAGTTGTTCTTCATTAGCATAATCTGTTCAATGCAGGTTTCTGTTGGATACTGGACTAAGTTATTATCATCGCGTAGGAATCTGCCGTTTTCTATTTCTTCACAGGGGTTTTCTACAGGTATGTATTTCAATCTATTCACCATTAGGTTGAACTAGTATTTAGGAATAATAGTAAGGTT
This sequence comes from Euclidia mi, assembly GCA_944739405.2. Lineage (NCBI taxonomy): Eukaryota > Metazoa > Arthropoda > Insecta > Lepidoptera > Erebidae > Euclidia > Euclidia mi. Next base: position 28,301,989 of record OX123188.2, on the reverse strand, counting down.
ATTTGGAGATTGGAAGATAAGAATAGGGATAACCTTGTAATAGTTATATGTCTTTTCGTCTATTAAAGGGACTTCTAGAATAAAAACTAACCTATCGTTATTTTTATAATATTTAAGTATAATAATATTACGTTCTAACTTAAACAAATTATTTTTATTAACTGGATATATTGTTCTAGCATGTTTAGCAATAACTTCTAGTATACTATATGATTTTATTTTTACTATATGATTTGATGCAACACATTTAATTTGCTAAAGGTAATAGCCGTCTCTATCTCTTGGATATCTTCATAACAAGTTCGAAAGTTACCTAGAATCTGATACATAGCATTAAACACATGAAATAGGCTATTAAATTTAGATTCTTTTATTTCTAGATCTTCTATTTTACTAGTTTGTAAACCCAGATGTGTAACATTAAAATTTATTATTTCCGAGTCATTTACTAATGTATGAAAATCTTTTTGCATTGAAGATACTTTACGTTCGACTACATGTTCTTTATTCTGTATAAGTAGAATTTCTTAATCGTACTTAATAGCATCATTTTCGTCTAAATTACCTGAAATAGCTTTCACAAATGATCCTAATGGACTAAATAAAGCACGTTTACTGCGATTATTTGAGGGTAGAATTTGATATAATCTATTTTGCGTAAGTTTCACTAAGTATTTTATTTGATTCTCTATTCCTAGCGTATCATTATTTACAATATTACAATATTATTATAAAATTTTAAATCTACCGAATTTAAATCTAAAGTTTTAAATATAGTCCAGTAATTATTCTTCTTCACTGCTACTCCCATCCTCCATTTTTGCTGCCCTAACTTTGCATCTAACTTTTTCGGCACTAAATTTAGGGGGCACACCAGGGAGAGTGTGATGCCTGGATATTATCCCGTAACATCTTATCTACCTGGTTTCTAATTTCTTTCGACTGTCTAGAGGGTAGCCTATATGATTTGATGTTTATCGGGTCCTCATTTTTTGTTCGTATTTTATGTTGAACTTGATTTGAAAAAGTTAATGGAATATTCACGCAATAAAAATATCCTTATATTCCCTACAAATTCCTTAAATAGCTCTACGTTCTTCCGTATTCATATGGCCTAACTGTAAAGGCCGGCACTGACTAACGGCACGGCATAGCACGTCATGTTTCGGTAGCCCGAAGGACGCCGCGGCCCGCCGTGGCACGTCCTGGCATACCGCGGCATGCCGCGGCACGTTGCGGTCACGCGTCGCGTCATACCGAGGCGTCCAATTGACTGGAATTTAGTATCAATAGCACTTCTTGCTGAAGATGAAGAACAACAAATACAAACTGATATGTCGAAGAGAAAGTAATTCTGGATACATTATTTATGGAGAACAAGATTTATTAACGGTGAATTCAGGATCTTATTTACCTACTGATTACGTCGTGGCATGCCACGACGTGCCACGGCGGGCCGCGGTACGATTGTATCGAAATAAAGTAATATGAATTCTAAACCCATTGAAATAAGAATCAAAATAGCTTGATCAGTAATAAAATCCTTTGCCATGCCGTGCCATGCCGCGACGTCAGTGTGCGCCGGCCTTAACTTCTCTAAATTTTTTATAAGCATTTTATCTACATCCAAAAATTTCTTTTTATTATTTGTACTAAAACATGGGTCTTGTGTGTAAGGTTCTACAGTAAAAGGCCCTATTACAACTAAGTTTCTAAGTTCATTGGTATAATTCTGAATAACCGTTGATGCGTAACCTTTTACACACTTAACTAATGCGGTGGGCATTGGAATCCCTTCCGTAAATTGTTTGTTCGTGAGGCGGACATAAGGTAAAAAATGAAAGATGTATTAAAGATGCACATTATTATTATTCAGCTTAGGCACTGGTACATTTAAAATCAAATATATAATATGACGATAATAATGACGTGCGCTAGCGCTGCGAGCGCGCCAAAGTCTGTTCCATATAGTCTGTGGTCTTTTCGGCGGTCGCCGCCGCCAGTCATGTAGCGTGGTTCCCCCCGCTCCCTTGGCAGGTGAAGCTAGGGATGTGCAGATACGACGCGCAGGCTCGTACATACTGGGGGCCCTTAAAAGATCAGCTTCCAAGCACCATTGTCATCATCGGCGAAAAGAAGACACAGGCGATTAAGCGCGCGTCGTATGATGCCTCTTGAAGTGTTCATCAGCAACTCGTGGTACCCCATCTGTTCCAGGATACAGTTCTAATACGCGACCGAGTCGCCAAACAAGTGGAGGAAGACCATCTTCCTTGATGATGACAAGATCTCCACGTTTCAGATCTCTACAACGTGTTTTCCATTTGCAGCGCTGTTGCAGGTTGGTAACGTATGCAGCTTGCCATCTGCGCCAAAACATTTGCCTCATTTGTTCCAAAGCTTGGTAGTTGTTGAGCCGGCGTGGATTGAGCTCTGTCAGCGCCGGGGTCGGAAGCGACATCAGAGACCTGCCAAGGAGAAAGTGTCCTGGTGTGAGCGCTGCGAAATCATTGGGAGGAGGAGGAAAGGGGAGAGATGGGTCTACTGTTTAGGATAGCCTCGACCTGGGCAAAGAGAGATGAAAGTTCCTCAAAGGTGAGGTGTGCACTACCAATAGTGCGCTTTATATGATGCTTAGCAGATTTAATGCCTGCCTCTGCATAGCCGTTAAAATTTGGAGCGTAACCCGGTGAGAATTTGAACTTGATATTTTGATCAGCTGCAAATCCAACAATAGAATCCGAATACTGCAAAAAACTCGTTAATCTCTTTTGCAGCCGCCACAAAATTCCGACCATTGTCGCAAAAGACTTCTCTTGGCTTACCCCTGCAAGCGATGAAATGGCGTAGAGCTAATATATAATAATCTTTAGATAGTTCACTTACACATTCCAAATCAACGCATTTGTATCTAAGGCAAATAAAAAGACTTAAAGTAGCATTTTGATTTTCTACACGCACGTCCTCTGTAGTTAATTATAAAGAAGGGCCCTGAAAAGTCTACAGCTACAGCAGAAAATGGAAAGTCTGGGATCAGACGCTGAGAAGGTCAGTCACCCATAATGTTTTGCATTACTTTGGGATTGTGCCGCGTGCAAGTCCCTGCCCCCAATCGGCCAGAACTGCTCACGTATTGAGGACAGCATGAGTTGCAGTCCCGCATGCAAGAGACGTGTGTGTTCGTGTACAAATATGAGTTCGGTGAGTGTATGTTTTGCATTCAAAAGTATGGATGATGTTTAGTGAAGTCGAAGTTAGATTTGCGTATCCTTCCCCCCACTCTCAGGATGCCCTGAGAGTCTGATGGTCTCTGAGACTAATGGTCTTTTTCTTAAGTAGCAAATCTAGCTGTTTAGAAAATGATTCCTGCTGTGACAGTTTTACAAGTACAGAGAGTGAATTATCAAGTTCTTCTGTGGACAGTGGTCCCTTGACCAACTGCTTCTTGCATTTAATGTTTATGAAGCGTAAAATGTGAGCAATGATGCGTTGTAACTATTTGTAACTAGAGTATCTTTCAAAGTCAATGATTTTGTATGATGAAGATGATGGATCAGTGTCTGTGTTAATAAGTAATGATACTGTATGCTTTGTTTCGGATAAGACTTCCAGATATTCACTAGGAAGAGAAGGCCAGTCATTCTCATCTCCTAGAAGTTACTTAGGCCCGTGCCACCACTTAGTTTCTGTGGCAACACGCTGAGGGTCACCTCCACGGGATGCTAAATCTGCCGGGTTTAAAGACGAAGGCACATAATGCAAAGAAGCGCTCTTTGTGAGTTCTTGTATGGAGGCTACTCGATTTGCAACATAAGTTTTTAATTTGGAAGGGCATGATCTCAACCATGCTAGCACTACGCTGGAATCTGATCAATACACACAGCGAGCTACTGGCTTGTGAAAGGCAGCAATAACGGTTGTAAATAAACGAGCTCCAAGTAGAGCAGCACAAAGCTCCAGCCGAGGAATAGTGGTGCCCTTGATAGGCGCTACGCGCGACTTAGCACAAAGAAGATTACAGGACTTATGTCCAAACGCTGAAGTGGACTTGACTTAGATGCATGCTCCATAGGCAGCCTGAGAGGCATCACAGAATACATGTAGCTCAATGTAAGCTGGAACATTAATAAAGACATTACGAGGGATAGTAACAAGTTTTAAACATTTAATGTTGTTTGCGAAGCATTCCCTGCTTCGCTTTATTTCAGGAGGGACTGCGTCGTCCCAGTTTAAATTAAGAGACCATAATTTTTGTAAGAGGATTTTGGGTTTCACGGTGTACAAGGTAAGAAGTCCCAGAGGATCGAATATTTTAAATGTCGATGATAGAATGGTGCGTTTCGTGATAGTGTTGTGAGGTCGATCGTCAATGTCAAAACGAAGCAAATCACTAGTGGGGTTCCATCCTAAACCTAAAGTTCGAACAGAATGACTCCAAACCAAGTTATCAGTTTCTATGTTTTGTTTTTCAGTGTCAATGATGACTGGAGAGTTAGAACGAAACTTTCTCAAATTGAAACAATCAGCAGATAGAACTTTAGAAACGGATTTTTTTATATGAAGCAAGTCACTTTCAAGGTCAGCACCGCACAGAAGGTCATCACAATAGAAATCTGATTGGATGATTGTCTTAATTGTGTTGTGTGTTGAATTAGCAGTGCAGTGACCCTGGAGGCCGTGGCCAATACTGTAATTCAAGACCTGAGCCGATTCCTCCCCCAGCTGCCACAAACATCTGGCAGCTATAAAGCTGGCGCTAGAGAAACCATATGTCAATGTATGAAGCTGAAGTGTTCTAAGAGGCAAGTTTTCCTCTGCACGCCATAAGATAAATTGCAAATTTCGGTCTGCTTTGTTTAAAATAATTTGCCTGTACTGTTTTTCAATGTCGCCAGACAGTACGTATTGGTAATGTTGAAATCGTATTAGGATGTTGAACAATGAGTCCTGAATGTTAGGGCCTACCATTTGTAAATCATTGATGGAACAGCCTGATGATGTACGCGCAGAAGCGTCGAAGACTACGCGCAGTTTTGTGGACTCACAACTTTACTTGACCACAGCATGATGTGGTAAGAAGAAAGACATGCTGGGTTTTTCAACAGGAGCATCTGATAAATGATCTAAGTCTCGATACTCATTTATGAAGTTAGTATAGTCTTGTTTCAAAGAGGGGTTTTGTTTAAATCGTTTCTCTTATCCAAAAAAGCGCCTTTTAGCGAGATGTTACGAGTCTCCTAGACAGTCAGGTCAATCCATAAGTGGCAGTCCAACACAAAACCTACCATTTTCTAAACGTGAAGTGTGTTTTATGAAGTGATGTTCGCTCTCCGTCATGAAGTCCTTTTGATTCTCTTTAGTAGGGAAGTCCTCAAAGTTCCAAACTTGCTCCTTGGTTCCAAAATTGAGCTAAATCAGATCTTATATCATCAATAGATGATAAATTGCAGTGAACCTCCTTTGAAATAAGAAGAGTAGGCACAGAGCCCACTATAATCTATCCTAGTCTAGTGTTATGAAAGGTAGGCAAGTTAGGCCCAAGAGAATGTAGCTCAAAATTAAGAAGGTCCCAAAAGATGTCTGCTCCTAATAGCATATCATTATGTGATGGTTTATTAAAAAAGGGGTCCGCCAGTGAAATAGAAGATGACAGACTAAGTGAAGAAATCTCTGAATGTACTTTAGGAAGTTTACCTGTAATATGAGGTATTACCAGGAATTCTTGTTTTCGCATGAATGAGCCCTGTTTAGATTTAATGATGGCAGAGCATCGCTCTGGAATTATTTTAAGTGAAGCATTACCTATGCCCAAGATGCTTGTAGCCTCTGATGGTTCAGAAGTCAATTGAATACGCCTTTTCAAATCAGTAGTGATAAATGCAGACTGATTTCCACAGTCTAGTAACGCCCTTACAGTTCCTAACTGGTTAGTCTGTGGATTAAAGATATCAAGTAAAGCAGTAGAAAGAAGAGTCTCAGAATGTGACACTGATGACGTAGAAGACATCACAAACGGGACCTCCGCCTTATGATGATCATTGATGTCTTGAGTGTGTATAGTGGAAGGAGTGTCAGATGATGGCGAGGGTGTTGTGTCAGTTGTGTGTTTATGAAGAAGTGTGTTGTGTCGTCTCTAACATACGCGACAGCCACCCAAGCGGCAATGAGCTGCGTCGTGGTCAGGCCGCAGGCAGTTGTGGCAGAGTTTCAACTTGTAGGCTTGCTTCCATTTTTCATATGTATTCAATGATTTAAAGACGTTGCAGTCAAAGATGCGGTGCCTGCCCTGGCAAACGACGCACGGATGCAGATGTTTGGGATTTGCTGAAACTACAAATGATTTTGTGTCATGTTTGGTATTATAGTGATGATGGGGCAATTTATTTTGAGAGAAATGACGTGAAGTCTTGGCTGGTAATTGTCTATCCTGCTTAGATCTGTACAATATTTCTTATACGTCCGCACGAGATTTTAAAAAATCATTAAAATCATCCAAATTTGGTATGTCTGACTTTAACTCATTTCTACATTCTTCCCATTTTATGCTAGTAGTTGCATCTAGTTTAGTAACAGCCATATGATCAAAGTGTCCCAATGATTTATGGCTGGCCTAAAATTTTTAAGGCCCGCAGGTTTTTTGTAATATGGTCACTTAAAAACCGAAGAGCCTTATCAGATTCCCTTTGAATTAACTCAATGTTAAATAGTGAATTTAAATGGTTTTGAACTAGCTGGCGTTTATTGTTGTACAGAAGTTGTTACATAGAAGTTTCCAGGCTTCCGCATAAATGCTAGAAGAAATCTCTAAATTAGATATGACTCGGGCCGCCTCTCCTTCCAAATAAGAGCAAAGGTAATGATACTTATGGATGGGTTGTAAACTATTATTATGATGTATTAATGATTCATATGTGTCATGGAATTCAAGCCATTTATAAAAGGATCCATCGAATTTACTGATTTAAATTTAAGGCAGTTTAAGACCCATCACTATATTATCGCAACATGAGTGAGATCTGCCCAATGACAATGACTTAGGTTGGTGTACCCTAGCTCTCAGGGGCTCAAGTAAATCTTGTACGACAGCAATACAATGATGAAGGCTGTCCTCTATAAAATCCCTAACTGCAAGCTCATTGTCAAGCTTGTCAGGATTCAAGACTTCTATTTGGTTCTGCAGAAAATCAAATTTACTTGAAATCTCCAAAAAATTATTTAATTTCAGGCTCAATTCATTAAGCTGTATAGAGGAAATAGATTCCTTTTGTTCAGTAAATTTTTGTAAGTAGCTACTGAATTTAGCTACTTGTCCTTTAATAGACCTACGCTTTAAATGAAGTGTAGGCCGCTCTAATTTAGTATCATCATCACACATGATGTTAAATTATGATGTTCAATTTTATTATTATGATAATAAAAACATGTTTGGAGATAACAAAAACACAAATTCAAATTACAAGTAAAATTGAAACGGCTTACGCTTCTTCTTATTAAGAGATTGATGGCATTGGTGCACGTTGTTTCTGCAACTCAGGGTGGCCAACCGGCTGCACCACAGGGTCTGTCTGGGCTGGCAAGTGCAGGCAGGCAAGGCAACGAAAAGCAGGGGGCATCCAAAGCACACTTCACCACAGCATTCTCACTGGAATGTTTATGCAAAGAAACGTGTAAGCAAGCATGCAATGGATGGTGTGAATAGTGTGAAGTAGGGACTTATTTACTAGAAAGATGTACGAAATAGGACGACACGTTACGATGTCATCATGTATGATGTTACGATGCTAAAATACGTTGTGACGTATGATTTATGAAGATCCGGAAACGCCGTTTTATAAAAAAAACTACGACAAAATTCTTAATTTTTAGGTTAGGTTAGTGTAATAGGAACTTTATTTTAGGTACTGTGTGTGTTTTGTACTGTGAACTGAGTCTGACTCCGGGTGTGCTCCCGCCAAAAGCTCTCGATCACCCCTGAGTGCGAGGAACTCCCTCAAGCTTCTGGCTCCCGCATTTATAAAACCACTCTAGGGGTAGGGGCCACAAGACTACGTGGGGTCGGGGTGCCCCGTGTCGGTTCTGTAACTAAGTCCTGTCTGCATGATAAGTAAACTAATAAATAATAAGGGTATATTTACCTGGTGCATAGGGTTCCCACCAAGAACTTAGGGTCCCAAGCCAACCTTACCTGCAAGTGGTGCACCTGCCGATCAACGGACGAGGCTCTGGCAAACAAAATATCCCGATAAGCGGCAATAGGCTCGCCACCTATTACGTGGGATCAAAACACTGGCGAAAAGTGGGCGTTTAATATGCCTCTTCCTACCCCTTCGAGGAAACAGGCGTGAGTCTATGTATGTATGTATGTATGTATATTTACCTTTGTTATATTTCCTTTTTCCAAATTTGCGTTAAAAAAAAATGTAGATGTTTCCGTTAACCTAACCTAAAAATTTAGAATTTCGTCGTATTTTTTTTTATAAAACGGCGTTTCCGGCAAGAAAATCATGTTGCATAGGTATGAGAAGACACCCCAGAGCCCCCTAATATCCTCACTTTTCGTCCATCGAGGCAGCACGTTTCTAAACCCAACCCACGTATGATGCAATAAGATGAACATCTTTGTGGCATGTAGTTTGATACCCAGTGCATTTACCTTTGTAGGTGTGGCTAATGAAGAGCGGTGTAGGCACAAATAAACCCACTAGCACCACAGGCATGCACACACCAAAATGTAAGTCAGTAAAATGTATGTCAGTAATGGAAAATATGTTTAGGTAGGAATAATAAGAAATGTAAGCGGGCACACGACGCTCTCCTCGGCAATAGGTAGCAGGAAGCGAAGCGATGATTTCTTCACGAGGCCGGGCAGGCGGCAGCTTGGCTTGCATGCACGTGGGCGTGGTCGCCGGGCAGCAGAGGAAGTTTCAGCCCGCTGTTACGATGATCCTCTTGCGTTACGGCTGAGGTCGAAATATATATAGGCAGGCAAGAATCTTCAGACGGCGTCAGGCGGCCGGCATACTTGAAGGCGTCGGCAAGATGGCGGCGTGTGACGCTAACGCATTTGCAAATTTCTTGTCTTTACCGCGATTCGTGCCCACCCGGGGGCGCCAAATTATGTTCGTGAGGCGAACATAAGGTAAAAAATGAAAGATGTATTAAAGATGCACAATTATTATTCAGCTTAGGTACTGATACATTTCAAATCAAATATATAATATGACGATAATTATAATGGATGACGTGCGTTAGCGCTGAGAGCGCGCCAAAGCCTGTTCGGCGGTCGCCGCCGCCAGTCATGTAGCTTGGTTTCCCCCCGCTCACTTGGCAGGGTGAAGCTAGGGATATGTAGATACGACGCGCAGGCTCGTATATTGTTTATACTCTAATGCCGCGTTTCCACGCTTGCCAAGGCTCGACAAGCATCTACAAGCTCCAAGCGTCCACAAATCTCGCTTGGCATTTGGAAGTCGTTTACACGCTTGTGAAGGTGTCAGTGTGCTACGTACATCCAAGCAAGGCGGACACCGAATTTGTATCGGCTATTACGTATGGTTTTTTTATAGACTCACGCCTGTATCCCCGAAGGGGTAGACAGAGGTGTAATACTACACTCACATTGTGCCATGAATTTTTAGGTCCCACATACCCCACATACTAGAATAGCAGTCGCATACGCTATCTTCACTACGAGGAGGTAACTTGTATATCTCCCTCATAGGTGGCAAATATACCATCGGTATATCTGTATTTTTCAAATGTAAAACCTGATTTGCCATATTTATTTTCGCGTGTAATTGTTTAAGTAAATTACTACCTATCAACCCATCATACCTATCGTCCACACTATACACATAAAACTTATGGTATTCCGGGTTGCAAAACGTTTTCCGGGCTGCAAACGGTTCGTGAGCCTGGCCAACAGTAATCGCTTCAACAATTTGTAAGTATGGCACAGGAGTGATATAGGCCGGAAGTTTTTGGATTATCTGCTGGCTTGCCCGGCTTTAGTATAGTCATAACTTTTGATTTTCGCCAGAGACGAGGTATTGAAGCGGATTGCAGACAATAGTTAAAAATAAGCCGCAACCATGACACAGCAGCTGGGCCTAGATGTTTTATTTGCTGCACTGATATATTATCCACCTCCGAGGCTATTACAAGCCCATTTCCCTGTTGCCTGTACTGTCAAAGATATTTGAAAAGATATTAAAAACAAGATATGTTAGACACCTGAATTCTGAGAAAGTTAGAGACTGTCAGCAATTTAGCTATGAGAAATGCGTAGGTACCCTTGATGCTATAGACTCATTAATCAACTCGGTTATACTTAATCTCAATAATAGACTCAAATGCCTATTTCTAGACCTAAGCTCTGCTTTTGACAACGTGGAACATAATATTTTAATTATGAAACTATAGCATTATGGCATTAGGGATAATTTACTTAACCTGTTTCGTTCGTATTTGCGTAATAGGAAACAGTAAGTAGAATTAAAATTTGTGGTTGAAAATAAAGAAACTTCTTTTAAGTACAGCCTAGTAACAAAAAAAGGCGTGCCGCAAGGCTCTGTTTTAGGACCTATCTTTTTTATTTTATTCATCAATGATTTCTCATAAACAGGCTCATTCGTGGATATTGAAGTTAACCCTAACAATTCAAGTTTTAATCGACTAATTAGGCTCTATATTTCCGGTATTTAAACTTGAAAGCTGGCACTAATCGTAAGTTTTTACCAGTTAGAAAACCATATGATTTTTAAAGCAAAATATTTCTAAACTTGAATTTTCTTGATGCCGGTTTTTGTAATGTACCTAATATACAGTGTATTTCATAACCCCCTGTCCGATCCCGAAACCACATATTACTGACTTGCCAGGCATACTAGGAAAAATAATAAAAAAATCCAGGTCTTCATAAAACATCACAATTTATTTCCTTAGTATAGTATTAACAAGAAACATTACCCCGAAATTAGGGAAAAATCCCTAAACTAGCAACACTCCACTCAGCGGTGGTATCCTTTATGATTCTATTAATACATACATACACACATACATATTCTCACGCCTATAAGCCCGAAGAGGTAGGCAGAGGTGTATTTCTACACCCACTTTTCGCCAGATATACTTTAGTCCCACGTAATAGGGGGCGAGCCTATTGCCGTACCGGGCACATTTCTAGATTCCGTGCTGCTACTGAGAATTTCATGACAGAAAAACCCAATAACACTGCCCGACCCAGGAATCGAACCCGGGACCTCCCGATCCCACGCGCACATTTATGCCGCGAACCCAGAGAGGCAGTCGTATAGGGTTTGATGTCGAGTTTTCAGTCTCTATCGCAAAGATGGTATTTGCATCGTGTAATCCCTAAGTCGCCTCTTACGCCACCCACGGGAAGATAGGGGGTGGTGACACACAATTCTATTCCGTCAACCACACGACTAGAGTCTATTAATATTGTCGGCTTTTCGTGTCAAAGGGCATGCCGCCTTTAAAATAGTGCAATTTTACCGCCAAACGAGCCGCTAGACACAATACTGAAACGCGGTAGAGATGTTTACGTTCGATAGCAGCTAATATCGATTTAATAAATTTTAACATGAAATGTGACACAACATTCATTTTTCAAAGAATTATTGCATTAATGATATTACGATATCGACACATTATGTAAACAAGACTTAAATAATACTTTTGTGTTACAGAACTTAGTAGATCATAGACAAAAGACTATGATCTACTAATTTCGGTAACCTAAATTAAATAAAAAAGTTACATCATTTTTATGTTATAACAATAATTTAAAAATAAAAACAAACAACAATTTTGCGTTGGATGTTGCCCATCTTGTACGGGGACAATAATAACATATCGATAAAAACAGAACTCCAATAAATATCATTGGTTACATCCCTAGCTGGCTATTTTTTACGACTTCAATTTGCCTACTGATCACTCAGTCTTGCCCTAGGATTATTTTCGTTCGGACTTCCGGAATAACTTACGTTGTGAAATAGTTACGTCGTCGGTCGTATTCAAACTCTGAATACTTTAACATTTCGATGTGTTTAGGTAGGAGTGAATGCAATTCATGCAGGTGCACGTAGTGACAAGGAGGAACAGTTCGCTGGACCACCAGGTCTGCCAGTGCCTTTGGAGCTCGTTGTTCAACGGCTTCACCACCTCGTGAAGTACAGTGTGCTAGTCAGTGTGCTTTCAAATAGGTACCTTTGATGAAAAGGTACCGTAAGTCTTAGTCTTAACCTTTACAGTCGACTTGTGGAGCACGATTGTCGACTGTCGTACGCAGCTTACAAGTAAGTTGATGTTTTTCGGAATTAGAGGTAACCTGCCTAAGCAAGGTTTAAAAAATTAGTAATTAACGTAAATACTGCAGCGGTCATAGCGTGACTAAGCTTTTGGATCGTAATAGTTTGGCAAAGTAAAGCAACGGTTGCACAGGTCATCACTTGGATGGGTGCCCACGTACTCAGAAGGCACGTAAAACTGAATCTAAGAATCGTAAGGCCATGTCGTAGGCCTTCGGGTGATCTGATATACATGGACACCAAAATTGGACGCACTCACACGAAACAAACAAACAACGTAAACAATACCTTCCGTTTTACCTAATGCAATAAACCAGCTGTTGCAACAAACTCATAAATAAAATGGGTATACCTACCTACCTAAAATGATGGCACGTGTAAAGTTGACGTTCGGCTTTTGTCAAAGGATTAGGTAACTACACGCGACCGCCGACGGCGCCGGCCGATGCACTCAACGACCTTTTATGAACTTTAGGTAGATAGGATCATTTCGCCTGTTCGCGTCCATTTAGTGCAGTTGGCAAGTTTGAAGGAGAAAATAAAAATGTTCCAGCAAATTGATTCAATGAAAAATTTATGTAATGCGTTCATTATATAGTCTATTTTAATAATAACTTTCAGTTTTGTTCGAAACTTGTTGTTTTTTTTTTAAATAGACAAACTTCAAAATATGGCATTTTACCCAGTTTGCGTCCAAAAAAATCCAAATTGCGTCCACCTGTGGACCAGTTCGCGTCCACCAGCTTAGTCTTAACAATATCAGCCTTATAATCCTTCATATAAGGGTCATATTGTTAAGACAATCTAAAGAAAGATTGGCTTTTAACAATTTCTACATTTAAGATTAAAGTTATAAAAAGTCTACATTATTAAATCACTTTATAGAAACTATAAATAACTATTTATTGTTCTCAACATCGATGGAACTTAAAATCAAAGATAAAAAAATAACGATACATGTTGTCCAATATTGTGGTCTACGGAATAGCATAATTTTTACATAATTATGTACATATTTGTCTTATCGATTTCTTCTTCTCACGAATATCTCAAAACACTTTCTATAATTAATCATCTTTTGTATGTTTTTTTTCTTCTTTCTTGTCTCCTGAGAACTCATCTTGAATAGAAAAAATATGGAATAAAAGAAATTAAATGTAATAATTCAATTTTAAACTCAGTCTTAATCAAAAATGCATTTTAAATTATAAATATATATATATATAGAATGTATTTATGCGATCATTTCTATTTCATGAAAATATGGACGCAATTTGCTATAATATTATACCTTGCAGGTATAGTTTGCGTCCACTTGTGATCGATTATTATATCGATTGTATCTTTTATTATAATCATAATAATGTGGACGCTAATTGGTCACTACAATTGCATACTATTAATGTTAAAATAAACAAAATCCCAATTTCTCTCTCATATTTTAATCACATAAAAATAAACAAGTAAAGAAATCATAAATAGACGAGTTCGCGTCCATTGTGGACGCAAAGTGGAAGTTTTATAAATTCGGTGTTGTAATTCGCGTCCACCTTATTTTAATTGTTAACAATAAAAGAAACAAGCTAATTCATAATTCATACTATTCGTCTTTTCATTATTAATGTCTAGAAACAGCTATGTATCCTAAAATTCACATAAAACAATAAAATACTTACCGTCAAACACGCCGCTGCACACTATTTTTTTATTTTTATCCCGCGCATCTGCACTCTTTTGTTGAACAACCGAGATGAACTATTTTTTTTAAACAGGATAAGCTGGGCGCACGTAACTTTTGTCTATTTGTGCGTGTCTCTTATACGTAGAGGTATTGGCGATACTGACTTTTCATTTTATTAGTGTGTTAGTATACTTATTTCCGAGCATTTTTAAAGGGAGGTCCGCAAAATGGACGCGAATAAGGGAATGGACGCGAACAGGTGAAATGACCCTACCTAGTTATTACTATTTATGAGTCTTCAGTGTTGCCATGGGTAATCTGATGTGATATTATTTAAAGTTAATTAAATTTACCAGAGAAATTTTTATTTTGAACTAGCTTTTGCCCGCCGCTTCGCGCGCGTTAAATTCGGGGTAACACAAATCTACTTTCAGTCTCAAGTTGTGTGAAGACACTTGATTATTTTAAAGACTTCAGAAATTCTATAGGGTAGGGTACAAAGTAATTCGGTCAGTATCCATGATATTATCTACAGTTATCTACCGAAAGGTAATAATTATAGGAGGAATAACATTACCTTGCATACAGTCAAATGTCAAAGCCATGTTCTAATACATGTTCAATATATCTCTATAAACATTTATGCATTTTTTATATTAGTAGGGAAAATCAATTCAGCCGTTTAAGCTTATTATATAATTATTAGTTTACATATGCGAACAATTTAATCAACGTGCACAATATGACCTGTATTCATTGATATGACTTTATGTATGAAAATATAATAATAACGTGACAGTACTGACATATATGTGTTAGCACATGCGCAGTACTCAATTATTAGCGCATGCGTTCTTACTTCCATGAGGTAAATTTGTGCCGTGCAAACTCCTACCCTCCCTACAATCCCTCCCCGTGTATTTTTTGCAACTTATGGTAGCCTATGCCCGTCTCCATGATCCAGTATGTCTCTATATTAAATTTCAACAAAATCGGTTCAGCTGTTTTAGCGCGAAAACGGAAAATACATACATACATATCTAAACACTTTCGAATTTATAATATTAGTAGGGATTTCCGTGAATTAATGACAAATACCTCATCATTTTACTCTACCCTACAACCCCTTCATTGATCGGACGGGGGGTTATGAAACACCCTGTATAATATATAATAGAGTAGCCTTAAAAAAGATGAGTCCTCCCCTAGCTTACAATATCATATTGAAATCATTTCACAATGCTTACTGTTACTGCATACGGCATTTATTACGGCAGCGAAATATATTTGAAGTCAGATTACGACACAAACTCTGAAAGTACCTTAATATATAGAACAGCCTTCTTTTATTATAAATAATATTTTCATTTACCCCAACTGAAAATATAAATAGAAGATGGTACTTTCTGGTACCTAATGTAGGCGCAAAATTAGGAAGGCAAAGGCGAAATGCATTTATATACATTCGCAAAAAGGCTTTTACAAGAACTTCTCAGATAATTAATGATGACTTTAAAGTAGTATTTAAAGTACCTACTATTGCCAAGCAGCTAAAACCAGATCCATGAAATTTATTGCGCAATATTCCGTTTATATTAGATATTCCTTACGATTGCGATTACGTTTTAACCACTTTCTTTATGATCAAGGGATGCGTGAAAGCTTAAAAACAACGTAATAAAATGTGCCACAGTTAAAATTTTGATAACTTAGCCTAATCAGGCACATTAAGTAGTTTAATCGAACACTGAGCTTTCACGCTTGGGAATGTTGCAGGCAACATTAATTTATGATTTGTATGGCAACACTGGCCCGACAGTTAGCGTCGGAGCATGTAACGCGCGCGTGTGTGTGTGTGTGTGTGTGTTAAGGTCAAAAATACATGTTATATCTATCAAAGTATCCAGCGTTTTTACTTCTGTTGCACCCAACAAGCCCCCTACACTACCACTACTACCAGCGCCCACACGACTCCAGCTTCCATCAGGGAACGAAAATTAAAAAACAGTGATTTAATTTATCTGTGAGCGTATGTTTGTTGTTTAAAAAAGCATGTATTAGTTAATATTTAACCCGAGAGTATGTTTCGCAAGCGCGGCCCTTCGATTGTAGGCTCTAAAAAAATGTGCATCAATTTATATTGACATTTTCCTCCGACCTACCGTCATGCATCACACCAGGGCGTGCAATATCGGCAAGTTATGAATTCCAGGGGGCCAATGCTGCTATTTTTATATGACATTGATAATATATTTTGAATGGATTTAAAAGCGGCATTCTGATAACCTAATGTCATTAACGTATAATTTAAAATAATCAGTTCGTCGTTGACACATACGATCTCGTTACAATTTAATTCAAATATTATATAATTTAGAAGAATACGCTTTTTGTGACGTAAGTATGACACTGACATGATATCGAGAATATTTATTTAGCGGAATTGGGCCCCTGAACCATAGAGCATAGATATTTATTTATAGAGATGTATTTCTTATTGGCGCTTATAAGACAAACTTTCTGTGACCAGTGTGACCCATATTGCCGCTTGGCGGCGTGGCAGTCGCGCTGTGACTGCTGAGTCTACGAGTGCAAGAGAGACGAAAGTTTCTCCTGTGTCACTTAACTACGAGGGCAAGAAAGACGGAGAACGACGCCAGCGCCGCCAACGGCGCCAACTACGTACTACACTGACAACCGTCAATACGCCAACTATAATCGGCACACGACATCCTTAAGAAATAAGCTTCTATTATGTAAAAATTTGTATTCATTGCCTGAACTGAGTTGCGATATTGTAGCGTCAAAAAATGAAACAAGATATGAACTTTTCATCGGACTTTTACACAACGTGAGGCAGAATCTCGCTGTTTCCAGAATTTAACACTTCCTAATGATGTGAAATCCTTCCTTTCTTTGTTTACTTTGTTTCGATAGTTTTGCACTGCACAATATGGTATATTTGTGTATTTTTTGCCTCGTTTGTTCAGCAACGGGCGTCTTCTGGCGCTTAGATTTTTATAATATAGGTATGTATCGTATGCCCAGCATGCAGATCTCGCCTATTTCACCAATTTCTCTGATCAAGACTAATCCAACGACGACTTTCAATGCAAAATCCATCAAGGTGTTTAGGCTATAAAGCGTGCCAAAAATTATACATATATGCACACAAAACACTTAACTGTTCTTCTAGGATTTGTCTAGGCAGTCTAAGCAAACTCTATTTCTAGATGTCAATTTCTATAAAAAGCTTTCATTTTCGTTATATAAAATAAATCAGACGTCTTATCGACTCAAAACTATAAAAAATATAACACTAAAAAAACAACATAGCAAAGCAAACAATGCGCATAAACATACCTATGAGAGGATGACAATGCTAGGCTACAGCACTTAAATCGTAATTCGTAGCCTAGCGTTGCATCGCAGGCGCACAAGCGTCAAATTTTTTAACGCAACTGCAAAAAGTGCAAGTGGGATTACGGGGTCACGAATAGTGATTTGACCTTGTGTAGATTATACAAAATGTTCCCAAAATTTTTATCTTGAAATTTCACTTCGAATTATTTGTAAATACCGGCCGGATATTTAGGCCTTCAATTCCGGTATAATATCGAAAAAAAACGTTTTGGACGTTTTTTTCACACAACCTTGGTGGCCACTTGACATCAGAATTTCGTGAGATAATGTGTTCTGGAAATCGTTGCTGCAATAAGTCGATTGTTTCATGCGCGGTGTGGCAGATTGTAAAACTGATCGTTGTTGGGAACACGGAGGGTAAACGAACCCGGGGACGGTACCCAACCGAGTGGAGCGATCAAGTGAGAGGCCCATCATCAACCATGTTTTGCTCTGTCGCCCGAGACGCGATGAACAGGCACCGGTGGAGGCAGATCATCGAAACCAGGTGCAAACCATCCACATCCGGCGATGACCACGATCCTCAGTCATGAGGGACCGACCACAGAGAGAGAGAGAGAGAGAGAGAGTGGCAGGTTGCACCGTCCTGCTGAAACCACATGTTGTCCAGATTCATGCCGTCCAGTTGAGGCCACAAGAAGTCCGTTATCATATTCCTGTTACGAATGCTGTTCACAGTCACTGCAATTCCGTCCTCATTTTCAAAAAAGTAAAGTCCAATCACGCCGCCTGACCAAAATCCGCACCAGACAGTTACTCGTTTTTTTCAGAATCTGAATCAGAACTTTATTTGTTAAACATAGGTCATATAAATATACAGATGGTAGTCTTAGAATTAGAGAGCGCTATGTTTTGTCATCAGGACATACAAATATTGGTAATGGTTAAAATTTAAATATCCCAATAGATTGTTAATATCCATTTAAAATAGAAGTTAAAAATAATTAAATGTCAAAATAAAATAATAACAGTATACTTAAAATTTAAAAATAATATAAAAAATGTCAATTTATACATTCAATACTATTCAAGTCCAATTATAATTCCAAATACATTACTACATTTAGAAGTTATTTTAGTTCATCTTCGAGAAAATCTTTAATTGTATAATAGCACTTATCTATTAGAAGTTTCTTTAACAAGCTTTTAAGTTTTAATATTGGCAAATTTTTCAAAAAGTCTGGTATTTTATTGAATATTCTGGGTGCCAAACCACAGAAACTCTTCTGCATTAAAGCAGTTTTACACTTAGTCTGGCATAATTTATTTACATATTGAGCTCGTATCGGGGCTTTTCGAACAGCAGATAACTTTGGAAATAGATGCATATTACTTTTTACGAACAGTGCTGTTTCAAGTATATACAACGATGGTAATGTCAATAATTTTAATGATTTAAAATATGTTACACAACTGTCGGTTGATTTTAAACCACACATGGACCTGATGCATCTTTTTTGCATTTTGAAGACAATATCACGATCAGTCGAGTGACCCCAGAAAATAACTCCAAATCTCAGAACTGATGCCACTAGCGCATGGTAAGCCGTCAGGAGGGTATCATTGCCAACTTTGTGCGATAGTTGAAGGAGCGCAAAAGCAGACTTACTTAACCGTTTACACAGTTCCTGGATATGAGGTTTCCATGTAAGCTGTTCATCAATTGTTATACCCAGAAACTTAGCCTCATTGATTTGTTCTATTATATGGTTTTTGTAAGCGATAGTAATATTGGGTATTTCACATCTATGGTGGAATTGCATTATTTTTGTTTTGGTAAGGTTGATTTTCAGATTATTTCTATCAAGCCAATCCACTATATCTGATAAAGAATTATTAATGTCACGTTGATATTCAGGCAACTGAGAACATTCCACAATGGTTGTACTATCATCCACAAAGAGGATCATGTTTTGATTTGTGCACTTAGGGTGGTCATTAATATAGATTAAGAACAGTAAAAGACCCAGCACGCTCCCTTGTGGCACGCCAAATTGAATATAACGGGGACTAGATATATATTTTTTCATTAATTTACTTATTGGACAGATTCTAGATATCTCTGTGTACTGGATACGGTTACTAAAATAAGATTCTATTAATTTCTCTGCATTTCCCCTAATACCATATCCACGTAGTTTACTGAGCAACGTTTTGTGATTTACATAATCGAATGCCTTCGTCATATCAGCATATATAGTACAAACAGGTGTCTTTTTATCAACAGCATTCATTACACTAAAGAGAAGATAAAATAGGGCCATATTTATTGTAGTATTTTTACGAAACCCTCTTTGTGCTTTACAAAATAATTCATGTTTATCAAAAAAACTATACAAAGAATTGTAAATAATTTTCTCAAAAATTTTGGAGAATATTGGTATTTTGGCAATGGGTCTGTAGTTTTTCGTATCTGTTTTGTCACTTTTTTTGTACAGAGGTTTAACAATTACCCTTTTTAAACTATCTGGATATATGCCATCCGTAATACTCAAGTTAATTATGTGTGCCAGTGGTGGTGCTATTATATTTTTGACGAATTTTATAACTTCAGTACACACGCCATCATAACCGGTAGTAGCCGTATTTTTTAGGCTATTAATTATACGTACTATATCATCATTTAAGACAGGTAAAAAGAAAAGAGATTGTAATGTCAAGTTATTAAATGTATATATTGATTATTTAAGAGTATGTCAGATCTAATATTATTTTCAATGTCATCGATAAAATAATTGTTAAATTCGTTTGCTATGTCTTGAGGGTCTGTAATAATATAATTATTCCTTTTTATGGTCAATATTTGTTCTTGGGGTAAATTTTGCTTATACTTATTAATAATTTTCCAAGTGGCTTTTGCTTTGTTCTGAGCAGTTCTAATGAAATTGTTATTTTGTGCTTTTTGCGTTAACCTCAGAATTTTTCTATATAATTTAGTATACTTTTTAAATTCAATTTTATTTTTGAAAGTTGGTTCAATTCTGTACTTCCATAATAATTGTCTTTGTTTTTTACTACATAACTTTATTCCACGGGATATCCATTTAATTCGTCTGTTAGTTCTCATGACCAAAATTTTGTAAGGAAAACATAATTTATAGAGTAAACTAAATTCGTTCATGAAATTGTTATAGGCTAAATTTGCATCTGTGGCATTGAAAACCTGATTAAACGATAAACATTGCAAATGATTTTTGAACAGTAATAAATTCTCTTTTGAAATATCTCGCTGTTTCAATTTCCAATACTTAAGACGGCAAGTTTTGTCTATAGGTACTTTAAGAAGTTGTGATGTATGGTCAGAAAGTGCAAGATCTATTATATGACCTTTACAGTTTTTTCGGTAATTGTGTGCGAAGTTATCAATGCACGTGTGACTGGATAATCGGGTAGGCTCGTATAGTTCTAATTTTAAATTATGGTTTAGGAGGAAATACTCTAGTTCTAATGTAGTTTTGTTTCGTTTAAGTACATTAATATTATAGTCACCACATAAAATCAATTTTTTATTCGAAGAGCGGTTGAATTTTGCTAATATTATACCTAGTTTTTCATAAAATATGTCAAAATTGCATTTAGGGACCCTATAAATGCAGATTATGATTATACGATGTGGTAGTATTTCAATCGCACAACATTCGAAAACACCTGATACAGATTGCTTTGACACTTCTGTTAATTCGCGATTTTCTTTTCGAATTTCTATATACCGCGTCTTATAAGAATGCACGTGCCCCCTCGTTTCGTATTTCTAGAATAAATAGCGGCTAGACAGAAATTTGGTATATGCAGAAGTTCTTCATGACCTGTTTTTATGAAATGCTCAGTTAGACAAACAATATCAACCCTAGTACCTTTATTTTCTAGTTCCGCCAGCTTCACAGATAACGCATCTGACTTGTTTATTAATCCTGCTATATTTTTGTGCAAGATACTAATGTAATTGCAGAAAAAACTCTGAGTTTGTCTGGGTACCAGTTACTAATCTGGAGTCATCCGTCCGAACGGTATACGGTTCAAGCTTTCCTAAGTTTGGTTCCGAAAATTCAGTTTGAGTGGCCACATTTTTCGTTCCACAGTCTTTATATAACTCATAATTAATTTTAAACATTGTATTCAAAATGTCTTTTCACAAACGTTGAGATATGTGCACAGGTAGATATTTATACTTAGGCAAAAAAGAAGAATAACTCATGTCCAGATATGTGACATTATTATACAAGGAACATATAAATTTCAGCTCATAATTTAATTTTTTTCATTTAAATATTTGTTATATGGTACTTCAGAGACTAGAATATTTGTGTAATGATACCTTTTAAAGAAGTAATGCATACAATTCTGAAAGACAGTTGGAATGTTATCATTTCGTTGTGGGTGCTTTTGTTTCTCATAGATTGCATGACGATTTTCTGCGTCCCAAATTCGACAATTTTGTGTATTCACGAAGCCTTTCATATGGAAATGCGCATCATCGGAGAAAATGACTTTTCTCGAAAAATCGGCATCGACTTCACTTTGCTCCATTACCCATTGAACGAATTGCCGGCGCTTTCCGTAGTCTGCTGGTTTGAGCTCCTGAGTTAACTGAATCTTTTACGCATGAAGGTGGAGGTCTTTAGTCACAATTCTCTGCGAAGTGCTTCGTGAAATTTGAAGTTGTTGAGAACGAGGTCGAATTGATGTTTTCGGGTTTTCGGCGACGCTCTCGTTTACAGCAGCAATGTTTTCAAGACCGATCGGTACGTTGACGCAAAGGATTCTTACTATCCATAATTGACCCAGTTTCTTCAAATTTTGTTACCACTCTTCGAATGGTTGACACATTAGGTGCACTTTCTCGGCTGAAAATTTGGCGAAGTTTGCGAGCGGTTTCAGCGTAACTTTCCCCATTTTTCTAATAAGTTTTCACAATTATAGCGCGTTGTTCTTTCGAAAAGCGCTCCATTTTTTATAATCGGAATAAACAGAGGTGACAGCTGTCAAATATTAGAGATGCCACTAGCATAAAAAAAAACAATTTTAAAAAGTGCACGCTTCCTGAGACACCCGTTATATACTTGGGGCGGAGCAAAACGAGTGGGTATCATACACTATCAATACACAAATTGTGCCTTAAAAAGATCTACCAAAGATAAATTGCAGTCAAGATAGCTCTATGATGAGTAAAGTTTGAGTGGTCACCGATTTATTGTCGCCGACGAGGTTATTTAATTTACAACCTGTACAAATATATAAAAGCTAAGTGCTAAATACATGCGAAAATGACGCGTAAGAATAAGAAAAAAATTATTACCAATTTATTAATTAATTGTGTAGCTAGGCGCCAAACTCGAAACTGGTAGGATCCATTCGGAATTTTCGAAAAAGGTTTTATCGTAAGAATAATGATCCATAAGATATTTGAAGTCAGTTCCATGTATAGAGAGCCCCCCCTTAATTTACATTTCTTTTTATTTTTGTGAGCGGTTCACATAATACATCGAACCAACTTTCAAATGTGTTGTCCAATGGTTTTGGAATAAAGTAGCTACGATATACGGACGGACCGACAAACATACATGGTGTATCTATAACGGCTCGGTTTTTGCCATTTTTCGCTACGGAACCCTAAATAAAAAGCAAAATTTCATAATGCCACTAACTCGCGAAACACTAACCTTTGGTAGTAAAGATTCATTCATCCCATGACCATTGAGGATCGAGTTTCAAAATTCTTTTTGATCAAAAGCGTCGCGGAAGAAATGCTAACGCAGTTTCCGAGCCCAGTCATTTACGGCCATTTTCAATATTCGATCCATACATGGATTTTGAGATTCGAGATTCGTGTTTGACATATTTTGTATGGAGCTTATGTCAAAAACTAATCTAAAACCTACAGATCTATCTATAGATCGAATATTGAATTCCGTAGTTAATTGGATCAGATAGAGGAATACCATGGTGGTTTTAGTAAGTAGTCCCGGCGTTTCTCGCCGGGGAGTCTCATAGACCCCCTGCTCCGGGCCCGTTTATTCCGCCCTAGGGCATCCTGCAAGCTGTAGGTTTCCACCAGGTTAGAAGGTAGGTAGGTAATTAGTATGAACTAATTACCTACCTACCTACTGCGCGTCAAAGAAAGTCCAAATCATACCAGTCCGTATTGAATAAAGGTATACCAGTAGATGTGTCAGTATAACCTAATTGATATTCATGAGATCATTATCAGCCTTGCAGACTAAACTTTCTTATTTTTGGTCATGGGCCTCTTATCACTATGAGTCGGGTTAGACCATAGTCTAACACGCTGGCCAAGTGCGGTTGGAGTAGACAGACTTAATTTGTTTTTTCGAGAAAATTCAGGAGTTCTAACAAATCTTAAAATTTACAAGGCTATACTCTAATTTTTAATTTGTTCACATCTATTCTGTATCGTTTTATTGGAATTTCTAGTTAAAGCAATGTTTGCTATAATCAACAGAAATTGTAACAAACTTCGATTATTTTATATCTGCAATAACATAAGAAGTAGTGCACAGATAAACGCAGTACCTACATCTCGATTTTAGTAGCCGTTTTGATTAAGGGAATTATAAAATCTAATATAAATAATTATTAAGAAAAAATGAGCATGATGAGCAATCTTAACAGAACTTATATAAAACTTTTAACAGAACAGCGAGCATTCGCCGTTTTCTGTTTTGTCGAACCGAACATTTTCACGGTCATTCTAGCGAACACTCTAAATTCAAATAGTCCGCAGAATATAGAAAAATTTTGAAATCGCACTACAATAGCAGTTTTACCCAATATGTTTACTTATGAATTATTTCTAGAGTAAGAGTAAGATACATAAACAAATGACGTTTTTAAATAATAAAATGCAGATTTTAATTTGAAAAGGTTTAATAAATCTCACAGGTGCCTGTTCCTGTAACGCGCGCGTGGACAACTAACCAGTAGTACGAGCAAGGTCAACGGCGTATATCCACCTCTTAAACAGATGTAATATTCTGCAAAATAATGTGTGGTTTCTTCGAATTAAAAGTCAACAGTCGCGGCATGTCAGATCGCGCACATATAATAGTTACATTTTGATCGATAGGGACCAAATCGGTAGAAATGCGATAGTTGAGCATTACTGTACTTGCTTAACAGGCAGAAGAACAGTAGGAAGTTGTGCCCACATAGTTTCAGTTTTGTGGTTTTTAGGGTTAAGACGGCACGAGCCTTTCATTGCACCCGCAGAACATTTATTAGATGTTATAGTTGATGATAACCATTGATATTTAAATAAAAGGTATCAATATATAGTAGTTTTTAACAAATATGTGTGTTTTATTTAACCTATCTTTGGGATTTTTTTGCAGTGATACTCGGTCGATATTCGGGTTAACAAGTATATAGGGGTTATTTAGAAGTACAATAAAGTAAATGACAACACATTTTATTTCTGTTGGTTTTACGCCCAGCTCTCATACAAAAATGCCCATGATCCTTTCAAATCATATGTAACGAACAATATGGATTCCAAAAATTTAGAGTTATGTGTTATGTAAAAGTAGTACTTAAGAACGTTAATAATAAATATTTTACCACGGGTCTGTTTTCTGATTTATCAAAAGCGTTCGATCTGGTTTCTCATGACATGATGTTGCTGAAGCTGGAAGCTATAGAGATTAGGGGACCTGTACTTCAGTGGATATCATCTTATCTACGTGATAGAATACAGAGTGTTATTTTTGATAAGATTGATGAGAATGGAGACCTAATATCATACTCATCAACATACAGGGATATCAAACGTGGCGTCCCACAGGGCAGCGTATTGGGCCCAATATTATTTCTCCTATATATTAATGATATTATTAGAGCAACGAATCACAAATGTATACTATTTGCCGACGATATATCTATTATAGTGACATCTAATAAAAATAATAATACAATTAAAGATCATGAGTCTGACATTAATATTACAATTAATTCATTATTGCATTGGCTTGACATAAATAATTTGAAAATAAATTTATATAAATCTGTTTACATTCAATCCAATCGATCTAATAATCATAATTACACTATCAACCTTAATATAAATCATATCAAACAAGTGACAAATACAAAGTTCCTAGGAGTAATATTAGATGAAGATATCAATTGGAAATCACATCTAGACAAAGTCACCAACAGATATAATAAATTTGTTTATGCCTTAAAGCAAGTAAAAACGTGACAAACATAAAAACTGCCATTACATCCTACCACGCTATCGCTTCTTCGATATGGGCTTGTAATATGGGGTAATAGTACTGACTTCAGTAGGGCATTTGTAGCACAAAAAGAATGTATAAGGGCAATAAATGGCCTTCAGCCAGACGACTCATGCAAACCAATATTTAAAAAGCTTAACTTGTTACCGTTACCATCTCTCTACATTTACGAAATATGCATGTTTGTATACAAGAATAAAGAATTGTTTAAAACAGCAGATGAGGTACATTGTCGGAATAGGCGAGATCCTTTTAGATTAGTGTTATGTGATATTCCGAGACTAAGCAAATACAACAAAAGCTGTCTTGCAATGTGTGTACGTATCTTTAATAAATTGCCAAACCACTTTAAGCAATTAGAATTAAGATTATGTAAGAAAGAATTGTATACTTGGCTAAATGAATTTAATTTCTATAATTTAAAATAATTTATGGATGCAAAGTTTTAATAACTTTGTACATATGTCAATATTTTATTTAAATTTTTGCATGCTACATTCTAGCGAAACATGTTTGCTCCTATATTATTGTAACACCTATTAATACCATGTTTTTATGCGAATAAATTATTATTATTATTATTCACTTTATTTATTATACTTCTCATAATACATTTTATATTAATAAACACATACACATAGACTCTCGCCTATTTCCCCGAAGGGGTAAGCTGAGGCATATTAAACGCCCACTTTTCGCCAGTGTTTTGATCCCACGTAATAGGTGGCGAGCCTATTGCCGCTTATCGGGATATTTTGTTTGCCAGAGCCTCGTCCGTTGATCGGCAGGTGCACCACTTGCAGGTGAGGTTGGCTTGGGACCCTAAGTTCTTGGTGGGAGCCCTATGCACCCTATATGTATATTAATAAACTACATTAAAAAAACGTTATTATTATTGGGGTGACCAGATTGGGTTTAGCGACAGATCTATCAAAAACAAATTTTGGAGTATTGTACTCCAAAATTTGTTTTTGATAGATCTGTCGCTAAATCACTTAGTAAAAATTCTTTGTTTACCAAAAGTCTCTGTTCTCGTGGCACGGACTTATATAAAATAAAATTGCTTTCTCTGACAAATGGACGCTAAGCCCAAAAAAAGTAACTTTTCAATGGCTGACTATACCTACAGTAAACAAATACAACAGCAGAATTCCTATTGCTGTTCTAGTAATAAGTATTTAAGAACGTTCAGAACAGTACAGAGTTCAGTCATTACTTTTACTATTTACCTCATCATACTTTTACTTTTCCAAGCGCAAACACATTGTGTAAGTAATTAGACAAAACCGTAAAGCCGCGCACGGACCGACGAAAGGACGGACGTAACGAAACCATAACGACCAGCAGCGGCTAGCGGCAGCAGCACCGATTTCGTTGTTCATGGCGCGTACTATATAATTATTATGTACTGCTTACATTGAAATCGCTTCAGCCGGCGCTTTTCGTGCCTGGCCCTTTAAACTTGAATGGACAAAAACAGTGAAATCAGCAAAGGCAGTGAAGTGGCGATCTGGCGGTGCGCCCTCACTGCTTCTTATACCTCATTACTCCGGCCTGTAGGTTAATTTCTATGCGAGCGCAGAAAAGAAAACAACTTTTACTTTGTGTAGTGAAAATATTTATTCTGATTTTATATTCGTTCTCTTTAAACATACATACCTAACATCTAAATCACATATCGTAACACTGCAAATATTTAGGTGCCAAAAATACACACACACACACACACACGATACCACAAACACATTCTACGCTTTTTATGTGTCTTGCATCTTCGCTTAGTTATTTGCCATTTCTGGTAGACCGTAACGTGTTTTTCTGCTTTAGGATACCTATTTATCTATTTAATAGCACGTCTATCAAAGCTCTATGTGAAAGGACCACTGACTTAACGTTGTCATTCTACAGCAGGAGTTTCCAAAAAAAGGGCGCGTCCCCTTAGGAGGACGTAAAGGAATTTGTATCTCATTTCAAATCTGTACCTATATATAAAATTCTGCCGTTACTTACTAACTGACAGACTAGGCATGGCCAAGTAGCAAGTAGCTGAAATTTCTCTAAAGAACATATGGGAACATTATTAAAGAATATCTTGAAACCGTCGGCATCGCGCAGAAACGTTCAGGGGGGCGCAAAAATAGAAGAGTCCGGCAACCATGCTCTATAGCTTCGTAAAGCCAATGGAGTAAGCCTTAGAGCCTCCGTATGGCAGCCTATTTGTGTCCCCAATAAAATATTTCCGCTATACTCTTTACCACAGAGTACCTTTGTATATAGGAGGACTCTTTACATGCATCCTAGCCAATGTGCAGTCTCCGTAAACGTAAGTATTTCATATTAAATTGGTATGATTTATCGATAAAATACAATTACCTACTCTAGGTTTATAAATTTAAATTGACAATTAATTATAATTTCTAATAATTTCCTCGTTGCATCATACTGATCATTATATTTATACGGACAAATAGCAGATATTTGGTGCATATTTATAGAGTAGCTAATGCTTATGTCAAGTGGGCATCGTTTACAAACTGGAGAAGTATGACTATGTAAGTTGACACCGATCGCGCTCCCTGTAATAAAATAGAAAATGTTAACACCTTGCGTTTGTACTGGTTCTTGCTTTAAAACAATATGGTAAAGTTCCTTACCTCTTAAATTCTCAATACAACGACAAAAATTTCGTCACAGCTATTGTAAAGGTGAAGGTAGGTAGATGTACACCTAGTAATTAATTTTTTGGAAGTAGTAAAGCACTTTATGTAAATTACGTAGTGGATACCTACTCCTATAACTATGCGCTCAAGTGTGCAAGCAAAGTCGCTAGCTTGGCGAGGCAGCCCATTTAGGTACAGACAGCAGACAAAGAAGTTAGACAGAAATATAACTTTTGTCTTTTGGTAAATTCAAAGAACTGATTTTAAGGTAGGATTGTAGGATAGGTTGTATAGCTGCAAGCTAGAATAATACGTCATCAAGGCTTAAAGGCTATAAAAAGTGCTTACCTGTTCAAATACCGCATAGTTAAGATTGTATAGACCGTACGCTGTCAGCACAGGCTGCTGGTGCAAAAGCTGCAGTGACAACTGCATAGCCTATAAACAGTGGGTTTATGTAAATTCATTTCGGTCTGATGAAGATAATGATGATATAAGCTTATACAAGGTGATTTTGTAATTGCTCGTACCTATTCCCTTCGGGGAAAACTTCGGAATTTCTTCAATAATCTTAAAAACCGTTTTATTTCAATATAGTGCATTTTGGACCGCTATATGTAGGGGGTAAAATTACTCCATTATGACCCTAGAATCACAACCCGAAGGGTATAGGTACCAGCGGTCACAAATCACCCTGTATATAGCATTCAGTTAGACTGGGTATCGGTATATATAACTATTATGGAATATATTGTAAGTACCTCAGTAGTAACACTTATAGGTACAAGGATTTTATAAGAATTTAGTACCCCAGTGCTCGTATTGGTTTGCGATCTGTCTTGAACTGAGGACCCGACCGAGTTCATGCGCTAGCATAGTTGTTAATGGAAGGGAGGGATGGTGTGTCAGCATCTCTTCAGCAATTCTACTGACACATTTGGGATTGTAACGTTATGTACCACTTCTTTTACCGTTAACATCACAGCGCTGCCGTGCATCCGAGGACTCAAAGACGTCCAAATTGCCGAAGCTACTTCAGAGGCTTTTGGAGGCCCACAAACTCCGACACAAGGAAAGAAAACAATTTGTTTTTAATAATATTATACTTAAATTTTTTACCCAATGAGATCAGGAGTTCTTAGAAGGTTAACGTTAAACTTTTCAGAGAGCACAGAGCAACACGCCTTTCAAGGTTTCAGGACGGACAGTTTGGAAGTATTACAATAACGAGTAAACAGGTACGAAGCAATGAAAAGATTTATGATAAATCATAAAGGTCAGATCTTCATCATTGACAAAACCATGAGTAAAGCTTACTCCGCCTTATTACAAAACATGGACTAAATATAAATCGAGGTTTAGCCCTTAGCTTACCTGCGTAAAATTGATTTTACGAGTACTATAAACACATTTTTCTAAAACTATTGTCACTAAAATTCTTTGGAACAAATTTCGAATAAAAATAAGTAACTATCTGCCTCGAAAAGTTCTTTTAAAAATTCTCCATCAAGGTCTAAACCTGGTACTATTTGTAAACCATGTTTTGTAATAAGGCCCACTAGGTTTACTCATGGTTGTGTCAATTATGTACCTACCGTTAGGTACCTACTGGTACCTAATGGTAGATATAAATGTACAACCTGGACCTTCTTATGTTTCATGTTTTACTTTACCTCTGTAGTGATCGATGGACTTAAATCACTGCTCATAATCTCGTGTACAATATACGATGTCTCTTTAGCCTGCCAACAAAAACTTTTATCTGACTAAAATATCTCACTACCATGCCATTTCTCTTTAAAATGTGATAGACATATCCTTACCTCTCGCATCAAACACTCGCAAAAATACACGATCAAATACAATATGCCAACAGCATAAGTGGCTTGCCATAAAACAAATGCAGTAAAATGTATAAATATAGTTGGATCATGAAACAAACCAGCTGCCGTCGCAACCATGAGGTAGAACAAGTACAATATTACGTAGATAAGAGAAGATAACATGGTCACTACCAACACTAACCCAAACGTGTCGTTTATAGCGACAACCACCTTATAAAGCATACCATAAATTCTCGCACAAGACCTTATCTTGTCACTTAAATACTTATCTTGAAGGCTGCCAGCTTTTTGCACGTTCGTAGGCATTTTACCGCGCACAAAAATCTTATACTCCCAAGCCTTGTGCGTGGCTATCGCTAAAAGCACTTGATTCGTGTATCGATATCTTAGTGTCAAAACCACTAGAAAGTAGCAGTAGTACGCCGTCACAATAAGAGCCAGAGTATCAGAAAATACCATTTGGTACATCCTCTCAACGGGGATGGACACATTGATATGCTTCAGTGTCAACCAAATCGACATTAATCGGACCATGTACACAATTACTTGACCAACCGAAATAGCCGATGCTGAAAATGCGTCTCTGTTATAATTTATTTTCTCTCCGATGTTCTCCAAAGCCTTGTCCACTTTGATCAAAATCGTAACGATACACGAGTTACCACCTAAACAGAAAGGTATCTTCCACATCGCCAGAAGAACGTATAAAACTGATAAGACTCTCTCACAGATGTCGCCGTACCGTTGCACCGTTGTGTTATACATATGCCGAAGTATAGTCTGATCTTCAACGCTTGCCTTGTACGCGCAGTAAAAATACATAGAATACCATGAAAAGAAGCAAAACAAGCCTAACAAGCTTAACTTGCTGGTAATGTTGCCGTCAACAATCTCCAGGTCTAAGACCAACACGCCGAATAGTTTACGTATAATCTTGGAAACAAACAGTGCGTCTATCAAGTTGTCGTATTTTCTCAAGCTGAACGATTTCTTCAACGACGTTTTTAGCTTCTTAACACGGCTTTGAGACGAGATATCCGCGACGCGGTTCATCGTTGTGCCGTCGACGTCGTCTATAAAGTAGATACTCTTCATATACTAAAATACTTACAAGCAATGTTTCTAATATTTAATTCCATTAACTGAGTAGTTCCTAATTCGTCATAAACTTAAATGAGTAACTAAGTAAGTGCGCAGGTAAATGAAACAAAATGTTGGTATTCGCAGTATATCCACCGGATATTTAGTAATTTATTTCTCCTGAACGTTCACATTTACAGTGATAATCTACATTATGAACATCGTAGGCGTTATATTGTCATAAACAATAAAGAAAATAGGCATGTTATGTACAAAGGGATATTAAGGTCGATGGAAATTATCATTTGAAACTATTTATAAGCACTATACAATTTTACATGATGAGAAATTACAAGCACATTGGTATACTACGATTATAGTATAGTAGCTTCGCTGCATCGCGATAATAGTTCTATGTAACGCTATACTTTGATAAATACATAGCTAACCAATAATGTACACAAAAAAAAAAAATTGTGCTCTTCCGTAATCCTCAACGAATTATTTATTATTATTATTAATCATCTTTATTGCACCAAAGAAATTAACAATAACGAACCTTAACAAAATGACAGATAGTACAATTGGCGGCCTTATCACTATTAAGTAATCTCTTACAGGCAACCTAACCTGGATGGATAAGAAAAACCCGGATTTAGAAAAAGGGTAGTTTGGTGATCATTAACTATTGATAAAGATAAATAATACAAATAGATAAATAAGCATATACATACATAAATAAAGATATACTTACATAAATAACTATGTACATACATAAAAAATAAGAAATAAATAATTATTAAATATCTTATATATATATATATATATATATATATATATATATATATATATATATATATATATATATATATATATATATATATATAATAATATTAATGAAAGAAAATATATAATTACATATATAATTAAATAAGGAAATAGAAAATATATAATTACAAGAGTAGTAGTAGTCTTTGAGTAATTTCTTGAATGAAGTCAACGTTTGCGCTTGTTTAATAGACATCGGCAATGCATTCCACAAGCGTGCAGCTTGGACAGTAAATGATTTATCGTAGAAACTACTGGAATGCATTGGTATTGCCAGTCTATTGGTATTGCCAGTCTCAGATTCACCGACGACCTTAGAGATCTAGAATGCGTATCAGAGAGGAACTCGAAGCGATCTTTTAAGTAATGGGGAGTAGAAGGGTTAAAGAGAATATTATAAAGTAAAGAAAGTATGTGAGTATTCCGTCGAAGGCGAATTGGGAGCCACTTGAGCAAGTTGCGGAATTTAGAAACGTGATCATATTTGCGCAATCCAAATATGAATCTAATACATAAATTTTGAAGTCGCTCAAGCTTATCAAGTTGCTCCTCCGTGAGATCTAGATAGCTGACATCCGCGTAGTCAAGGATAGGTAGAAGAAGAGAATTTGCAATCGTAATCTTAGTGGCAGTCGGCAGAAAGTTTCGCAATCTTCGCAACATCCCAGCCGCAGAAAACAATTTTCTACTAACTTCCCTAATTTGGGGTACCCAGGATAAAGTTTTATCAATATACACTCCTAAATCCTTCACGCAATCGCTTATGGGTAAAGGAGTACCATTAAAGTTTACTTGGGGTAAACAAGTCCGGTCAACGCGCGCAATTAACCTGGGACTACCAACAACAATAATTTGCGTTTTTGTAGGGTTGATTTGGAGACCAAATCTGTGGCTCCATGCAGCTATACGTTCTAAATCAGAATTTATGATACGAATTGCTTCAGACAACTCATGGACAGGAGCTTGAGTGTAAATTTGGAGATCATCTGCATAAAGGTGGTAGGCTGACTGAAGTTGATAAGAGATAGAATTTATAAAAATTGAGAAAAGTAAGGGAGATAGAACGCCATCCTGTGGAACGCCGACTGTAGACGTACACCAAGAAGACAAAGAGTCTTCAATACGTATACGCTGTCGGCGAATATCTTATACTATACGGGAATATCGAGAGTGTATTATTCCTGTCCTGTCCTAACCTACAATGTAACGTCGTCGTTTTACCACCAAGCCATCCAGAAGCATTCTAAAACAAATTTCGTACCTAGCAACTAAACCTATCATAAAGATTGTGAAAATAATACAGGACAACAAGATCTTGACTGTATCAGTAAGAAGTTATTGTTAGGTATATGTTAATATTTATGGCACAAATATAGGTTTCATTACGGTAACATTGATATATATATACAAATATATTTTTTATTATTTGCGTCCCGTATGTTTTAAAAGCAAGTTGTACATAAACATTTATGTTCGTAATCGTGGTAAGTATAGAAGATTCTAGAGTGATCGCCCACTCGAGCTTTTATTTTACAAATCGTATCACCGATTAGGTAACCATTTTAATTGTTGCAATGTCCAGTCTAATCCCTATATAAAAGCAGACCTATATCACTTAGCCGTATAATTATTCCAATTCTTCAACATAAAATGATTGAAACATATATTGGTAAAATGGAGAATATCCTATCCTCGTTTATACTTTAAACTGAATACCAATTAGGCGAAACATTCTTTTTGAGATCAAGACCAAACATATTATTATATGATAGTGAAATAGATAACGTTTTGTGGCCATTAGTAAAGTATTTAAAAAATTGACAAAGAAATATAACAAAATATAAAGGTGCCTCTGACAACTAATTATATTTCGTTCACCCGAGGCAAAAAATACAGAATATTCATTGTGAACCTTGTCCAACAGGCATCATTGCACGCGCTTATTATTATTGCCTCAAAAATTATAATTTATTCATACTTTCACTTATAAATATTGCAATCACATAAACATGAAATATTTTCGACAGATCTGGCAAAGTATCCAAGAAAATACTAGATCTGGAAAAGGTTTTGGTTTTTGGCACTCACAGGTACTAAAATTAAGACCCTGAAGTCGATATTTACTCATAATATGTAACATAAAATGCGAGACTTATGATAAAAGGGTTGGCTATTCACCCCGAACCGAACATTTAGGGTACTCCCTATATGGAATCACACTTGTGAATATATGAATAAAAAGTCTATAATAGTTTCTGCTGCCATTATTTTGTATAATTAAATTATCTATTTATTGCGACATCATAAAGTACATAAGTAGTTTTTGTATTCTTCGAAAGAGAAGCTTGTAGATTGTATTTAAATGTCACTTAGACAAAAGTATTGCAACAAGCTATATGGATAAATTTCTACAAACTGGGACTATGGACCAACTAGAGTGTTATACTAGAATTGATAACAGTTGCACATGTTAACTAACTAAATACAAAAATATTCATCAAAAATAATTTGTATAAAAATACTACAAAAAATTATGCAAACGAGGAACCAATCGATAAACTCATACACCTAATAAATTGGACAGAAATTAACTGTTTATAATGTACGATAAGCGCATGTAAATTTCCGTATCTTTTGAATATTAAATTCTAGCGATAATCACATACCGTGCCAATAGGAATCTTTTATTATTATATTTCCTTCAAGCTTGTCTTATTTAAAGCTGCCTTTTAAATTCACCTATTCTATAATAGTAACTTTTATAACTGACAATATCATCTTTCGTTCGATTAGTAAAGGAACTCTGGCTACATAGACGAAGTTTTTAAGCACATCTTTACTTGTGGGTAAGTAAGTTTGTACGAATGCATGTTGCTCCACAGAGGTACTAGCGTAGATCTTAAAAGTAATATTGAGACTCCAAATAAACTTATTCTACATATACTTATAAATGCGTATGGTGGTTGTAAATTGACAAAATGTAAATTATACTTCAACGTTTTTTTTTTCATTTATAACTAAACAATAACAATATATTTGTGTTGAAATGTACTATTCGCCTAATAATACCACTAAAATATGGTTGATAATAAAGTATTAAAGTCGAAGTACAGTAATTGAAGAGTAATACACTAATAGTCGCTTGATGAAAAGTTTCAGAAGTAACGTGTACAAGCTTTCATGCGAGAATTACTGGTTGAATCATGTATTCAACTATATTATAGATAATTGAGAAGTGCCGTTCTTTGAACCGTATGACCACTGTGTAACATTTATGTACATTTTTCTCTTATATATTTTATTCATAATATATAATTATTTCTTTATGTGAAAATGTAGTTCTCAAATATGTTTTATTTTATATAGTTTCGAACAAGCGCGTAGAACACTAGCACAGAAATCAACGCACAGTAATAATTATAATTAATTGAAATGTGCAGAGTGGCCACAACATTCACATCTACGGGTACCTTATTCAGTTTGTAGTCCACCATTTATTCGAGTTATATTAACATCAACATCTTGTACACGATAGAAACGTAATGGTAGGTACACATAAACCGTTCACTCGCCTCCCACACTAAACAATATGAATTTGTAAACCAATAAGTAACAAATAAAACAATCACACAGCCGTACCAACAAAAAATTCTTTCACAAACACATTGCAAATACATTTTCGTAAAGCTCAAGTCTAATATAATTAAAATCACATCTTATTAAACATCTTTGGGTACAACCAGATAAAATTATTCATTTATAGCGTACAAAAATACAAAAAATATACAAGAATGTCAAATATACGTAATCAATAAAGAGAAGTGTTCGGATTTTGTATGTACCTACACCCTAGGATGAACCTACACCGCACGACGGGTGTCGCCATAGATAATATATAATAATAATAATAACGTTTATTGTACATTTAAAACAAGTATCAGACAAATACAGAAATACATAGACAAATAAGTTGTACAAACAAATTAATCAATACGAAATTTTATTTATTTATTTCGGGAAAAACAAACAGTTACACACATATATTAATACAAAAAAAAATAACTAATATTTAACATAATATGTGAAACCCACAGCGTTTTCCACATATTTTACATACTTATTTTCTTTTTTTTAAGCCGAGAACTGAGGCCGAGGGAGATATGACATTAAACTGTTGTATTTTTTTTTAATTAGAGTATTAACTATATAAAACTAAATATTCACAAAGATAAAACAATTGAAATAAACAAGTTAACTGTATTGCTGCATAAATAATATTCATGCAC
This sequence comes from Euclidia mi, assembly GCA_944739405.2. Taxonomy (NCBI): domain Eukaryota; kingdom Metazoa; phylum Arthropoda; class Insecta; order Lepidoptera; family Erebidae; genus Euclidia; species Euclidia mi. The sequence goes on along the minus strand of OX123188.2, from coordinate 28,265,600 downwards.
ACTGCATATGACCAACTTTTTCAATTAACGCCCTTTTAAACTGACCAGCTGACCGAATGGTCGTTGTAATTTTTTGAGATTCTATGCAATGGTGCGCGGACTCCTGCATTTGTACGACAGGATGATACAGCAAAAAGAGTATATCCACGCACTTCGCGTCTCATTATTGTTCTCGGAATAATATAACATAATTTTTTTTGTCAAATCTGAGCAATCATAACTGTACGAGTCACACTCGACATACATAATTATATTGCGAAATCACCTCAAACGCCGCATCATCAATTTCTAGTACTGTAAAATTGTATTAATTAATATTTAATTCAGTTCGTCTTAGGTCATTCAACATACCGCGCGTTCTCATATATCATTAATCAGTATCACGTAATTTTAGACAATTTGGACAATATATCAGTTTTAATCGTATTTAAGCGTCTTATCATTTCATATCATTGCTAGGATTAACCCAAAATCCTACATGGTCCTTCGTTTAGCCGGGAAAACGGGACTATAACGCGAATCAGGCAACGTGGTCGTGTTCCGGTTTCGTTTTTTGCCACGCGGACACGTGGACAGTGCGGTCGGTCCACGTCGTGAAACAGAGACGTATTTGTGATATCAAGGAACTTTAACGTATCAGTATCAGTGAGCAGGGCACTATCAGGGCGTACAGGAGTTATACACACGCTTTGCATCTGTATCAAGACAGTGGCGGAGCTCGCAGCAGCAGGAGAACGGTGACCCTTTCATATCAAGTAGAAAGGCTATCAAGTAAGATCTTTCCAATTTGACTATCAGTATCATGCCACGTGTGGAAGAGCTTCTTTCTGAACAGGAGAAGATCGCATCGGCGATCGAAACACTTTTTTCCAACTTTAAGAAAGACGGGGCTGATCGAAAAACCTCAGAGTATATTCAGCGTCGTTTAGATTCTTTAGACCAGTATTGGGCTCAATTTAATAACAATCATCGTACATTAGTTAGTATTGGCGACGTATCGCTTCATTACTTTACGAGCGAGAAGCATGCTCGCATTCAAGCTCGCTATCAGAATATCAGAGACGTGATCAAGAATTATTTGCCCTCGAAAAGCACGGGGGCAGAAGACAGGCCTCAGACGCCTATACTTAAACCTCCATCATTTGTGTTACCAAACCCTCAAGAGCAGGATAGGGCAGCTAGTAGCAAAACCGAAGATATGTTGAAAAAACAACTGAGTAATTTCCGAGCTTATATGAGAACTGTATCAGGTATCAACATAGATATTATATCAGAAAAATGGGAGTTAGAGGATGTGTTGCAGACATTGCAATCCCGCTGGTCTGTCATCGATAAATTACATTGGGAATTAGATACAGAAATAAATGGCTCTAATAGGGAATATGAACAAGAATTTGCTAAATATGAATCTCATTACAATAATCTTAAAAAATCTATCAACAAAAAGATGTGGTCTGTCGCGTACATTGGAAAAACCACGCCAAGGATGGATATACCCATCTTCACGGGCAGTTATAGTCAGTGGATCCCATTCAAGGATCTTTTTACTGAGGTTATTCACCGCAATCCGTCACTATCAGATGCCCAAAAGTTACAATTCCTTAAGGGCAAACTCAGGGGAGAGCCTGAGAAACTAATTCAACATTTACAAATAAGCTCTAACAATTATGCTCTCAGTTGGTCTATCCTTACTAACAGATATGACAACACTCGCTTAATTTGTACTGCTCATGCTAATACACTTTTAAATATACCTAATATGCAACAGCAAACAGCTGCGGGTATTAAACGCATTCACGACATTACAAATGAATGCTTAAATGCCATTAAGAATTTAGGCATTGATACTGAATCATGGGACCCTATCCTAGTCCATATTTTATCCCAAAAGTTGGATACTGAGACATATCAAGACTACATGGAGTCAGTAAGCCAACCAAGGGACATCCCAAATTTGCATGAATTTCTACAATTTTTGGAAACCAAATTCACAACCTTAGAATCTGCCCGTAGGAAACATGATAATAATGCTCAAAAATCGCATGACACTATTCAGACATCAAAAAATACTCATCAGAAATCGAATTATTATAAAAACTCGTATTCAACAAGTACTCGAGTAATTCCGTCTAGCAAATACAACAAAGATATCAAGAACTTCACCGCCAATAAATATTGGTGTGTGATCTGTAATAACAATGAACATGGCATTTATTATTGTAAAAGATTTTTAGAAATGCCAGCACATTCCAGGAAAACTTTGGTAGATAAACATAATCTCTGTCCTAATTGTCTGTACAATCATTATGGTAACCCTTGCAAATCGGAAAAAAGATGTAAAGAATGTAACAAACAACATAATTCATTATTACACGACGTATTCGAACATAGCCATACGACACCTCGGCGTCCGCGGCCGGAATTAAGTTCATCGGCCGCCGCCACGGGGACTCAAACGTCACCGCAAGTGCAAGGCAGCAGTCACGTGTCGTTGCAAGGCGATCCGATGGAAGTCTTACTTCCCACTGCATTGATTGAGATAAGAGCCGCGGATGGGACGTATCGCGTAATGCGTGCCCTACTGGACCAAGGTTCGCAGACATCTCTTATCTCGGAAAACGCCGCTCAAATTCTAAAATTACCTCGTCAAAAATGCAAAGGCGTAATATCAGGTGTAGGCGCCAAAGAAAACAACTGCAAGGGTATGATCAACATACAATGCAGATCCACAGTGGAAGATTTTACCTTCGAAACAAACGTATTTATCATGAAAACATTAATAAAAAATTTGCCAAATTATTCAACATCCAAACCCGATTGGGCGTACCTAAATCATATCAAACTAGCTGACCCCGAATATCATTTAAGTCGTCCCGTAGATATACTACTAGGAGCCGACGTATACAGCCTTATTCTAATGGATGGCATATGTAGACAACATCCAAACTTACCCATGGCGCAACAAACGCGTCTCGGGTGGATTTTAAGCGGTAATGTCAAGACATTTCAGTGTAACGTCGTTTTAACCGACCTGTCTGGGATAGAAAGGTTTTGGGAGACTGAGGAGATCACAGAATCAACAGATTTGTCATTAGAAGATCAGGAGTGCATGCAATTTTATCAAGAAACTACAACCAGAATGATTGACGGCAAATATGTGGTTAGGATACCGTTCAAGCCGAACTATCAAGAAATTTTAGGCGAATCTAAAAATAAAGCTAAAGGTCAGTTTTATCAATTGGAAAGTAAATTACAAAGGCAGCCGGACATTGCAGAACAATACAAATCATTCATAAACGAGTATTTATCATTAGGTCATATGACGCCCGCTACTCACGACGAAGGCTGTAACACGAAACTTAGCTGTTACTTACCGCATCATTGTATTCAACGGAGTGAATCAACTACAACAAAATTGAGAGTTGTTTTTAATGCATCGGCTAAAACTTCTAGTGGTTTTAGTTTAAATGATGCCATGTGTAGGGGCCCAAATTTGCAACAGGATTTGCAGAGTCTGATTATCAAGTGGAGGCAATACAAATACGCTTACACTGCCGATATCGAAAAGATGTTTCGACAGATTTGGGTTCATCCCCTGGATCAATCATATCAGAAAATTCTTTGGCGAGACGATCAGAATCAACCAGTAAAGGAGTATCAATTAGCAACTATTACTTACGGCACTAAGGCCGCGCCCTTTCTCGCTATGAGGACGCTCAAACAATTAGCACACGATGAAAGGGGTAACTTTAGCTGCAGTGGCGCCCCTGATGCCCTTGAGAGCAGTTTCTATATGGACGATCTATGCCATGGGGCCCATCTTAAGAATTCTGCGAAACAAATTCAGCAGGACATGATAAAGTTATTGAAAGCAGGTGGTTTCAATCTCCGTAAGTGGAAAGCAAACTCGGCTGAGTTACTAGAAAACGTTAGCTGCGATCAAGAACATTTCGACTTCAAACACGCGGAGTCAACAAAAACCCTTGGGCTTAGTTGGGACCCCAAAACCGACAACTTTATATTTCAATCAAAATTATCAGCGGGCAACCCGAAGGTTATCACAAAAAGGACTTTCTTATCGGAAATGTCTAAATTATATGACCCTCTCGGCTGGCTTTCTCCACTCATCATTAGATTTAAAATTTTTTCCAAGAAGTTTGGAAAACCAAATTACAATGGGATGAACCCATACCAACAGAAATAAAAAATGAATGGGACAAAATAAAACAAGATGTACACATAATAAACGATATCAAAATACCTCGATGGTTGCAATCATGTGAACACGACACCATCGAACTGCACGGGTTCAGTGACGCAAGTACGAAGGCTTACGCTTGCGTCATATATTGTAAAATAAAGAAAGGTCAGGATTCGTCTGTCGTATTAGTCGCGGGGAAAACAAAGCTGGTATCCCTGGATAAAAACACGTCATTGCCTCGGCTAGAACTCAGTGGAGCTGTTTTATTGTCAAAACTTATGGCAAAAATCAAGATATGCCTTAATGATTATCATATCAAAGTGTACGGTTGGGTCGACTCGATGGCAGTTTTAGGCTGGCTAAATGGGGATGCAGACAAGTGGAAGCCCTTTGTGGCTAACCGCGTCAAACAAGTGACTGCGGTGATGCCGTCCAATTGCTGGCGATATATCAAATCGAAGGAGAACCCCGCCGACTGTGCCAGTCGAGGTATGACCGCTTCGCAATTGAAAGAATACGAGCTTTGGTGGAACGGACCAACTTGGCTCCTCAACTACGAATCAGATCAGGAAACAGGAAATGAAAATTTTTCTACGAATTTAGAGCTCCGAAAATGTAAACAAACAAACGTTGCACTAGTCGACAACACCTTTTTGAAGAGCATAGTGGACGGATTATTACAGAAGTATAGTTCTATTACTAAGGCTATTCGAGTCTTGGCATGGATCTATCGATTAGTGAAAAAGGAAAAAGTAGATTATTTATCAGTTGACGAATTAAAAAGGGCGAGGAATATAATTATCAAGCAAGTTCAAGCAGATGAATTTTATGAAGAGTTATCATGTTTGCGTGAAGGGCAAACTTTAAGAAAAAATAGCAAAATATTAAGTCTAAACCCTATATTAGATAGCGACGGTCTACTACGGGTAGGAGGTAGAATAAGACATGCCAACATAGATCCAGACATGAAACATCCGTTGATCATTCCGAGTAACCGATTAGCAGAGCTCCTCATAGATCAAGCGCACAAAACAACTTTCCATGGGGGAGCTAAACTAACAACATCATTTATCCGACAAAAATACTGGTTGATTGGGGGCAATAGAGCCGTCAAAAAGAGACTACGTCAGTGCGTTACGTGTAGGAGACATAGCCCTCGAAAAATAAATCAAATTATGGGAGATCTACCATCGGCAAGAGTAAACCCATCGCGGCCATTTTACCATTCAGGGGTTGACTATACAGGACATTTTTACATAAAGGCTAGCAAGGGTCGTGGTGTAAAAACGACGAAGGGCTACGTAGCGATATTTATTTGCATGGCCACTAAAGCGGTGCATTTAGAGCTAGTCTCTGACATGACTTCGTCAACGTTTCTCGCCGCTCTTCGTAGACTAGCCGCTAGGCGCGGTGTCCCAGGGCACATGTACAGTGATCAAGGCAGCAACTTTATCGGTGCGAATAAAGTATTACAGACAGAACTTGAACAGATCAGAGAATCTATAAATCAATCAGAATGTAAAGCAGAGGTAGCAAAATTGGGTATAAACTGGCACTTCAACGCCCCGTCGTGGCCATCGGCGGGCGGTTTATGGGAGGCCGCCGTCAAAAGCATGAAGTACCACCTCAACCGAGTTATAGGAGAGCAGCGGCTCACATATGAGGAATTCAATACCATACTTGCACAAATAGAAGGATTTCTAAATTCAAGACCACTATGTTTATTATCAGACGATCCCGAGGAAATTGATTTCCTTACACCATCTCACTTTTTGGGTAACGGCCCATTACTGACAATTTACGAAACGGAGAAGGATTTGAGAACGAGATGGCATTTAGTACAAAAGATTGTAAGCGACTTATGGGAGCGATGGCGCCGCGAATATCTCACTCAACTCTCAACAAGGACTAAGTGGCGACAGCCAAAAGAAAATATCAAGATTGGCGACGTAGTTGTTATCCAAGACGACAACCTACCGCCCGGCAAGTGGGCGCTCGGGAAGGTCGTGCAGCTGCATCCGGGACGCGACAACTATGTTAGAGTCGTAACACTCAAAACGAAAAACGGATTTATGAAGCGTCCTATTGTCAAGCTGTCAATTTTACTACCAACTCCAAGCGATGAACAAAAACAACGGGATCAAAATCAGCAAGGAAATCAAGAAACAAAATCGCCGAAACGGCCTAGTAACAAGCCTGTTAGTTTCACGAAAGTGGCTCTATCTATATTATTATTATTCACGGTCATCGCCCCTTCACAGCAAGCCGTATATAGCAACATGCCATTACAAAACAATAACAGTGTTTATTTTGATTCTATTACCAACATGCATTTAATACGCGATCACTGGCGCCTTGTTGTGTATTATGATACCCATCCTTACGAAGAAGGAAACACGACTCTACGAAAGTACATCGAATATTTGGAGATACTATGCCCTAAAATAAAAACGGAATCACATTGCGCAGCAATTATATTACAGTTACAACACGGCTATAGGGAACTGCAACATAATAACAATATTTTAATAAATTATCAAACAAGTAACAAGAGCGTGCGACGTCAGCGTCGGCGTCGTGGTCTAATTGACGGCGTAGGCTACGTAGCTAATAGTTTATTTGGCGTTTTAGATGAGCACTTTGCGGAAAAATATGAAAAGGATATTGCTACTATAAGAAGTAACGAGCATCATCTGGCGGAGTTGTGGAAGAATCAGACGTCGGTAGTAGAGGCAGAATTCAACTTACTGAAAAGAACAGAGGACACCATGGAGCAGCATCATAAACTTATCCACCAAAAGTTTAATAATATGCAAACTTCTTTCAATCAAGTTAAGGAAGGAATGCAGAATTTTTCCTTGACTACAGACTTTATAGAAACTGCTATCATTGCAAATAATATATTATTTAGTTTGAGGAGCATACAAGTAACTCTCTTGGACACTGTAACCAATATATATAATGGCAAATTCAATTTTCAACTGCTCAGCCCGGAACAGTTAATACGCGAACTGAGCATTATATCCAGTGTGATGCCGAAGGATCTGTCGTCCCCCATTGATAACTTCAATTTGGCTGAAATATACAACCTTCTGCAAGTACGAACCAGAATGTCATTGAAATATCTTATCATAGAAATAAAGATCCCATTGATCGGTAGAGACACGTATGAAATTTTCAGACTTATCCCCATCCCATATTTGATTGGTAACCAAATGGCAACCGTAATACCTACAGCAGATTACGTTGCGATTAATTTGAAAAAGGACACATTTATATCAATCACTGAGAGCGATTTAAAACAATGCACACAGCAAAACAACCAATTAGTTTTATGTAAGTTGGGTAAGCCTATTTATCACATTAAGGATGACCAGAGTTTATGTGAGGTTGTACCCGGGACAAGAGTATGCAAATCTATAAATAGACCGTGTTCCGACACATGGCGAGAATTGCATAAATTGAATGAATATTTTTATTATTGTTGTAACCGGTGTCAAATGAAGTTATTATGTGAAGATCAAGTTACTGCCGTCCAACTGACGGGCACTGGGTTATTGACACTAAAAGCAGGTTGCATAATTAAATCAACTGACTTCCATATGTATTCACATAGATCAGACACAAGTCAAATTAAGATAAGTCCCGAAATTGAGGCACCAAAAATAGCTCCAATCAATCACATGATCAATGTGTCCATACCTACCTTAATCCAGTCAGATATTTCGATGCATTCTACTCAACAGCTCCAAGAAATTAGACAACAAATAGATACTATGAAAGATAGCATACCATTGATAGAGACAGTGTCTACTCATGATGTACACCATTACACTGTCATTTATACTATCATCGGAGTTATGATACTAGCGGCAATTATCTACTTGGTGAAATGCGTACGCAAAAGACGCCAGCGAACGACACAGGCAGTGGCGGAGAGACCACCTACCATCATCCACAACGTTGAGAACCAACAGTCACGTGAACAAGTGCAGTGTAGTGCTAAAAGTGGTCGTAGTGAAGTATTGTGTCCACCCCAAACAAGTGCGCGTGTGCTTAAACAAAACCGCGGTACATCTCCGATACTTCGTTCCGTATACGTACTATCAGAAACTGACTAAGTTATATATATATATATATATATATATATATATATATATATATATATATATATTAAGAATCATTATCATTTCAACAATGTAAACATTACTAACCCTGAAACACCCTAGTTTAAATATGAATCACCCTGTCTCGACTCACATCTCATCATCAAGACTAACCACAGCTTCCCGGCCTGGGAGCATGTACGAGTCACACTCGACATACATAATTATATTGCGAAATCACCTCAAACGCCGCATCATCAATTTCTAGTACTGTAAAATTGTATTAATTAATATTTAATTCAGTTCGTCTTAGGTCATTCAACATACCGCGCGTTCTCATATATCATTAATCAGTATCACGTAATTTTAGACAATTTGGACAATATATCAGTTTTAATCGTATTTAAGCGTCTTATCATTTCATATCATTGCTAGGATTAACCCAAAATCCTACAATAACGGTTATTACACAAATCACATAGGAACATGGTTTCTAGAAAAAGGCATCTGGACTTTTAGTCAGGTAATTTGATGCTAGCTTTTGCATCGGTTATAAAACTGTGGCGGCAACGGTACTGCATTGCTTTGATGAACTTATGCTGTACCTTTTCCAAGTTCTCTATCTTTGTATTTCTTGTACAGAGGATTCCATATTATAACGGCATATTCTAGTTGGGACCTAATGAGCGCTTTGTACAAATGTGTATAGATAGGTACTAGATCTTTTAAAATCTTTACTGGATCGCATTACAAAGCCATACATGCGGTAAGCATTGCTGACAATTTTATTGATATGTTGATCAAGATGGAACTTTTCATCAAGTAATACGCCGAGATCTCTCACAAAGGAAACTTTAGATAGGACTGTATGTGATAACATGTAAGTGTTAACTAACAAATTCTTGTTTTTGGTAAATGTAATCGACACGCATTTAAATATGTTTAGATAAATTTTATTTCTTGAACAATATTCTGTGAAACGGTCTAAATCAGCTTGTAACAAACTACAATCTGATTGTCTGCGAATTGTTCGAAAAATTTTCAGGTCGTCTGCGTAGAGCAAACATTTTGAATGAATGAAGCAGTTAGCTATATCATTTATAAAAATTATAAATAAAAGAGGGCCCAAAATTGACCCCTGAGGTACGCCAGACGTAACAATCACAGAATCAGATTGGTATCCTCTTATAACAACCCTTTGGGATCTGTTTGTCACATATGACGCAAACCAGCGTAAGAGATCTCCTCGAATGTCATTATATGCAAGTTTGTGAAGAAGAAGCTCGTGGTCCACCTTGTCAAAAGCTTTTCGAAAATCTGTGTACACCGCATCTACCTGTATCTGTTGATCCATGTTATTAAATACATACTCTGTAAAATTTAACAAGTTGGTAACAGTAGGCCTTTTTTTGCACAAATCCATGTTGTTGGTTTAATATAATGTGGTGAAGAATGGGATAAATTGCATTGTGTACCAGCCTCTCAAAAAGCTTCGACAAGGTGGACAGTATTGAAATTGGTCGATAGTTCTCAATATCGTGTTTGGAACCAGCTTTATGTATCGGTGTTATATTTGCTCGCTTCCAAACACTAGGAAAGGTACCCTCTGTAATACATTGATTATAAATTATGTTTAATGGAACGCAGATATAATCGGCTATTCTATGCAAAAAGTGGTGAGCAGTGGTTAAATTTAGATATTACGTTGTGTGGGTCGGGTACTTGGTTTAATTTTACTAATGTCCTGTGTTGACCGGATATCCATTGCCGGAGCGCTGTCATACTCTCGTACGAGGATGGTGGCATGCTTGACCCATACGTACTTGAAGTTATTTTTCCTGGCTGATTCACGGGTTGCTCGAAACAACTGCTTCCTTTTTAGGGTCAAATGTTCGTTGATAAATATTAGTTGTGCCGTACCTGATATTCCCACTTGGTCGGTTTTCTGTGTAATAAAAATGGACAACTGACCCCTAAACTAAGTAAAAATAAACTAAATATAGATAAATGAATGGGACACACGGACTAGACGCATCGAGTGATCGGAGGGCACAGTATACACGCAAGTTCCAGTTACATGATATTCAGCTCACGGTTAGCTCTCACTCGGCCAGGAATCCGTCGATGAGCGGATGTTCCTTCAGAAGTCAGTTATCGATTCGGAAGCGACGTTGTTATTGCAGTAGCTGAGATTCATCGGTCACAGTAGATCCTGGACGTGAGATGTATCGAGGTTGGTGATGAGAGTCTTGAGGAAGGTCATTTTCCTTGCGCGCGTTCTCGAGTATGACGCGCTGGTCCTGCGACATGCAGCGCAGGCAGTTGGGCGCGAACACCATCGCGAGGTTCGCTGAGTCCATCTTTGTTTGACTTACTACTTCGGGCGCCGTGAATTGTTGAAGGAAACTTATTAAATATGTGAGTACCTGAAACAGAAATTGCAAATTCTAGATAGTTCGGTTATAATTCTTTAGACTTACATGTCATGTATACGTTCTTTAGCTTTCAGGTCGTTATATTGTGCGTACACATATTTCAGGCCACATCAGCACTTTTAACGATGTCCGATCATTTGACAAAAAACAAATGAAAAATTTTCAAAGTCAAAGTCAAAAGTCATTTATTCATCTAGGTCACAACGTGACGCTTATGAACGTCAAATTTTTAAAGTAAATTAATAATGCTTCTACATTTACATTTACTGCCCATTCGCAAAGCAATAGGTAGAACCACGAGAAAGAACGGGCAATAAAACTCGTGGCCACTCTTTTTAATCGCCAGTGTTATGGTATTTCATTTCACAAATAACATTTGACAAAATTATACTTGATAAATTTATTATTTTACAAACTATTGTTTAATAAACTACTCATTAGACAATATATTTACTATAAAAAAGTTATTATGCTAAAACATTAATTTACAAATTGATTATTTTTTAAACATGTTATTTGGCAAAACAACGTAAAGCATAAATAACATTTGACAAAATGCCTTGCTTGGTAAATATTTTACTAACCAAAATCTACGATAATACAACAATCTTTGTGAAGGGTCAACTGAAACCATGGCTGGTTAGGTTAGGTTAGAACTGCGACCACAACGCACGAGCCGAGCGATCGAAGCGAGCGTGCCGCGGCAGCGGCCGGCGAGTGCCAGAACCGAATTCTACTTATTTCGCTTAATTCAGGCAGTGTGTATTTTTTTTAAAAGACTTAAGTTTCTATGGCATTAGTATTAATACTAAATTATTACTTGCCTATAAATAATCTGTCCAAGATGAAAATTGCAACCAAGCAATTAAATATTTTCAAAATTTGGCGGAAGTATTGGTTAGAAATTAGTTATTTTTAAAAACTAATAATTTATCTTCTAACTTTTTGTACAATCACCAATTTGGCAAACGAATTATTTAGTCAAATGATTATTTTTAAAATAATTATTTAACATTTAAATTATTTTCTAAGTAACACATTTGCGAAACCTGTATTATGTCAAATGATTGTTTTTAAAGTAATATATTTGCGAAATGAAAGTTTGTCAAATGATTAGTTTTTCAAACGTTGTTTGTAAAATGATCTTTTGTCATACGTTTTTTGTCAAACAGTAGTAAACCACTTTTAACATTTTGTTTATACTTAGACGACAGTAGCTGCTTGTATCACTGTTCCATATTTTATACAAAATGCGCAGAAATGATTCTTTAAAATTTAGTGTCTGTTTTGAGTACTTGGAAACATCCTTGTTGTGCAGAGTTCATAAAGAAATATAAATATTCCGTGAGCATATGGAAAAGGTAGGTGGCAGGGTTGCCGGTCGCGGCAAAGTATGCTATCCGCAAATCGCGTGACCCCGCCACTACACCTTCCTTTTTCCTTGAGGACCGCAGGAGTACAATACTGCCGTCCCTTAACTAAAACCACGTTAACCCCAAAAAGTGATTTTGGAGAAAAACGTAAAAAACGCGGGAATCGTTGTTCTTAGAAAACTACATATTATACATAAATCAGTGATTGTTAAATATTATTTAAACAGATACTTGCCAGCTTCATTTCCTGCTCAGAAATGTACTTAAAATTATCTTAAGTCTTCCTACCTACTTGTTAGGAGACTCTACGAAGGCCATCGAGCATTGTGCTGAGGTTTTCCATACTCTCAGCTATGACTACGATATAATCAACAAATAGAAGGTGTACGTACTCGCCGATTATTTGATGCCGAGTCCTTCACAGTCCAGAACCTTGAAAACGTCTTCCAGCGCAACGGTGAACGTTTCGGAGACATAACATCTCCCTGCCTCATCCCTCGCTGTAGTTGAATAGGTTTTAAACACTGTTCCTGGTGGTGGACTGCTATGGTCGCGTTTTCGAATAAACACTTCAGCACTTCAACGTATCGATAGTCGTCGATGGCACATTTGGCGAGACTGCAGTACCACCCAAATTTCGATCGAATTGGAGGCTTGCTCATAGTCCACAAACGCCAAGTATAGAGGCTGGTTATACTCCTCAGACTTAACCTGCCGCAGCATATGTATGTGGTCTATTATACTATAGCCTTTACGGAAACCCGCTTATTCGGGAGGCTGGAAGTCGTCTAGCTTGGTCTCGAGATGATTCGCGACGACCTCTGAAAACAATTTATAGAGGTGACTCAGGAGTGAGATGGGTCTGTAGTTCTTCAAAAGGGTTTTATCGCCTTTCTTGACGAAAAGCACCACCACACTCCTGTGCCATGGCTGTGGCGTTTTGCCCTCAAGTATGACAGAATTTAATAGCTTTCGAAGTTTTTCCACGACAAGTGCGCCGACAGCTTTCAAAAGCTCTGACGTAATTCCGTCATCACCCGGAGCCTTGTTGGTTTTGAGTTGATTTAGGGCCACACTAATCCCGTGCATGCTAACGGGATGTCATATCCGGCATATCTTCGGTATAGTGTCGGGTCAATCCAGCTCTAGGGTCAGTTCTGGAGTAGTAACGGGTGGTTGTGTAGTCGTGTATAGTCTGTCTGCAAAGAACAGTTCGATCTCTTCCAGGAGCTGAGGTCTGGACGAGATAAGTCTGCCACCATTCGTCTTCAGCCTTGTCAGCTGACCTGCCTGATAGATAGATCTCTTTTGAACACTTTGAAACCGTAATCTGCGCGAATGCCTCTTGAACACACTTAGTCTTAGTATTGTATTGGCGGAGATCGCGAGTCAGAGACTTAGAGATCTGTCTATTAAGCCGCCGATACTTTGGCATACCATCGGAGGTATGCAGAAGCATCTTACGCCTTTTTGGTATAAGCTCGAGGATCGGACCAGAGATTTGATGGGCTCTTTTAATCGTCATGGGCTTTAAGAACTTTAAACCCGTTGTATGTTTGTTAACTAACCTGTCAATAAAGTCGTCCACATCTACGCATTCTCCCAGGTATTCAAAGCGGTTTCGCAGTTCAAGCTGAAAGCTCTCGGGGTTTTAGATTTGAACTGGCTGGTAGGAGTGTAATCTTCATCAATCTCGACCGTTCGAGACTGGGACTAAAATTCAATGTGCCTCTTACCATTCGGTGACCGCGGCCCGCTTTATGCGAACTGATCACTGACACATTATTAAATATTAACCTCTTCATTGACATGATGAAATCGATCTCATTTTTGGTGGCACCATCTGGACTTATCAAGTTCACTTGCGGCATTCTTGCTTTTTGAAAAAGAAATTCATCATAAAGAGTCCTTCCTTCTCCATGAAGCTAGCCAGCAAGTGGCGCCGCGAGTTTCGGTGTCCATATCCAAATTGCTCCACCCTCAGCTCATCACCGCACGTTTGCCTAGTTTCGCGTTAAAATCTCCCATGACAACGGTGTAATGAGTTTTGAAGCTATGTATAGCCTGAGATATGTCCTCATACATAGCTTCTACATCCTCATCGGAGGGTGATAAGGTCGGAACGTATACCTGTATAATCTTCAATTAATATTGCGACGAATCTCTGCCGGAGATTTATTGCACCCCTTGCCCCGCCGTTACCATGGCCGCTATCTGTGTCAGAAATAGCGGGGCCGCCGGGGAATGGTGGATCCGAGGCTAGTCTCATCCAGTTTCTGCCCGTCAAGTGTAGTCACTCAACCTAGCCTGAGGGAAAATAGCAAACCAACAAGGCAGTCATAATAATTGTACAATTATGACTAGTTCGTTGGTCTGCTATTTTTCCTCAAACTCGGTGGAGATATTAAAGAAGATAATGTTAATTATTACACAAAAAAATTCAAATTTTACCTCTTAATGTTCCCAGACATATTTAAGTTTTTGTGGGAACACGATGCTATGATGCACGCTTGCACGCTATAAGCTCTCCGAGCGCAATGGCAAACCTCCCTGCGCACGCATCCCATCCTCGCGCGCATATGGCATCCCCGCACACTCCTGGAATTAATTAAGCGCGAGAAATGGATAACGCGTTTCTAGTTAGGGAACGTGGGCTAGCCGTTATTAAGTTAAGATAGACTAATATTTTTTTGGACAAATTCCATGCTAGAAGTAAATAAGGCTTTTTTTACGAATTGTTTTGAGCAAATTGCAATATTGATTACTTGGCAAAAATACCATTATGGTCGTCTAACCAGAATTAAGATAAGGTTTTCATCATAAATAGTTTATAGCATTGTTTTTATTCCTGTTAAATCAAAATTGATCCTTAACAAGTTATACGCTCTTAGTGTATTTGTAGTCAAGAATATTCAATTAACGTAGTTTAAGCTTATAAAAAATAAATATTACGCGAATTTCGAAACCGAGGTACTTAAACGGGCTTTAAGCTAAGAAGCGTGGTTTAGTCACTTTTTAGTCAAGCATTTGTTGCATATTTTGTCATTTAATGGTAAATCATGTTTTAATATCTTTATAACCGTAAGTGATAGAGATATAGTTCTTAGACAGAAAGATAGAGAATTTAAAACTGTAATACTTAGCATTCAAAACTCAAAATCGACCATTTGAGGGTTAACGGGGTTCTAGTTAAAGGACGGCAGAATAAGAAGGGATCGTCTGAAAGTCTAACGAGTCCGGGAATAAAAAAATAATAAAAAAGGTGCCTCTAGTAATGTGTAAGTTTAGGTAATGACGAGTTGGTTGATGGATGACAGGCGGTGAAGCGCGCACGAGCACAGCGCGAAGTCGGTGCCGGCCGCCACGCAAGCCGCGTACAGCGCGTCGGGGATCAGCGGCTCGTACAGCTCGCGGTAAGATTAGCACAGGTATAAGGTAGGTAGTACTGACGAGTCGGTTGATGGGCGGCAGGCGGTTCAGCGCACGCGAGCACAGCGCGAAGTCGGTGCCGGCCGCCACGCACGCCGCGTACAGCGCGTCGGGGATCAGCGGCTCGTACAGCTCGCGGTAAGATTAGCACAGGTATAAGGTAGGTAGTACTGACGAGTCGGTTGATGGGCGGCAGGCGGTGCAGCGCGCGCGAGCACAGCGCGAAGTCGGTGCCGGCCGCCACGCACGCCGCGTACAGCGCGTCGGGGATCAGCGGCTCGTACAGCTCGCGGTAAGATTAGCACAGGTGTAAGGTAGGTAGTACTGACGAGTCGGTTGATGGGCGGCAGGCGGTGCAGCGCGCGCGAGCACAGCGCGAAGTCGGTGCCGGCCGCCACGCACGCCGCGTACAGTGCGTCGGGGATCAGCGGCTCGTACAGCTCGCGGTAAGATTAGCACAGGTATACGGTAGGTAGTACTGACGAGTCGGTTGATGGACGGCAGGCGGTGCAGCGCGCGCGAGCACAGCGCGAAGTCGGTGCCGGCCGCCAGGCACGCCGCGTACAGCGCGTCGGGGATCAGCGGCTCGTACAGCTCGCAGTAAGATTAGCACAGGTATAAGGTAGGTAGTACTGACGAGTCGGTTGATGGGCGGCAGGCGGTGCAGCGCGCGCGAGCACAGCGCGAAGTCGGTGCCGGCCGCCACGCACGCCGCGTACAGCGCGTCGGGGATCAGCGGCTCGTACAGCTCGCGGTAAGATTAGCACAGGTATACGGTAGGTAGTACTGACGAGTCGGTTGATGGGCGGCAGGCGGTGCAGCGTGCGCGAGCACAGCGCGAAGTCGGTGCCGGCCGCCACGCACGCCGCGTACAGCGCGTCGGGGATCAGCGGCTCGTACAGCTCGCGGTAAGATTAGCACAGGTATAAGGTAGGTAGTACTGACGAGTCGGTTGATGGGCGGCATGCGGTGCAGCGAGCGCGAGCACAGCGCGAAGTCGGTGCCGGCCGCCACGCACGCCGCGTACAGCGCGTCGGGGATCAGCGGCTCGTACAGCTCGCGGTAAGATTAGCACAGGTATAAGGTAGGTAGTACTGACGAGTCGGTTGATGGGCGGCAGGCGGTGCAGCGCGCGCGAGCACAGCGTGAAGTCGGTGCCGGCCGCCACGCACGCCGCGTACAGCGCGTCGGGGATCAGCGGCTCGTACAGCTCGCGGTACCACAGCTTCAGCAGGCTCGCCGGCGCGTGCGCGTCTGACAAAGAACACCACCGCATTACATTACGAAGAAGGAGAACGGACTACGTGAATTATAGTAATAGGATCTCCACAGAAAGCGCGAATTAAGTGACTCACAACGAAAGAAGTTAAAAAAATACTTTATTTCGACAGAGTTACAGCTAATTCAGTAATTATCTTAATTATCTAAAATACCAAGCTTATTTTCTAATATAATGTTAAGTCAGCTCGTATGATCAATGACGCATGTCCTAGATAATTATGCTCTGTTGGTACATGATCATTCTTGCATATTATTGGCTGACAAAACTGATTGTATTGGATTGGGGTTCCTTAACTCCTCCCCCTTAAGAGAGAAATTATCCGGAGTCATTGCAGATGGCTGCGGGAAATTTCGATTAAAAACAAGTTTAAATTTTCATATAAGAAAAACAGTGGTAGTAATTATGATGATTATGTACAAACAAATAGTCCAAACGCTTATCTCTATTGTTACTATTTGGGTGTCATCATCACTTTCACTGAATTTTGCATTTTGTAACACTTCTTTTACATCACTGAAGTCCACGTTCCTTAGGTCCACTTTTGTTGTGTTCGCCCGGAAGTCGCATCACAGCTCTGGCATCTGGATCATCGGAAGCTGGAGACTAGAAACTGTGGCATTGGTAGTTGCGGAAATGGTTACCTACTTCTCCTATTTGTGTTTCGCATTTTTGGCTCGGTGTCACCATATAGGTTCAAAGGATGTTATATTTGCGTATTTCATTGTTGCAGTTCTCAAAGACAATCAGGTTTTCTTCTGAATAAACCAACCATTGGTTATCAGCTACTTCCTGCACCTTGGTTCTCTCGATCTTGATGTGGTTTTTTAATGCATTTGCTGTAGTTGTGTGACGTCGCTGTGACGTCGAGATGACACCACCTCTCGGCCGCTTGCATCTCCGCTCCCCACCGCACCTCAAGCTTCTATAAAAGCTGAGGTGCTAGCTGCGCTCGCCCCTTAAATCTGGCGAACCGGCACCGAGTTAAGTAACCACTTCTCCTGGACGAACCGGCAGCAGGACCCTCAACAAAACTTTTACCATCGCCGAATCACGCGACCCTGTGTATATCTTTTTTAATTACACTTTACTAGTGATTTTTCGCTTGCTAAATGATGTCTAAATTTAATTGAGAATTAAATCAATTTTTATTGTAACATTTAACCACGTTTCTCATTTAAACACACCCCCAAGGGCGATTCTACGTTACAGTGGCGCCCACGGGAATATTATAGGTAGGGTTTTGTTGAGAATCCGCTGCCCGGTGAGTCTTTTTTTATTTTTTTTTAACTGTGTATGTGTGAAATCGTTCCAAAGCAGTGTGTAATTATTTTAGTGGCATATATTGTTTCTTTTTGCTTGTTTTATTGTGGACGGGAAGTCGGTGGTGTTATGCCGGCCACAATAGACATTTTCTCTTTTTATTTTGTTGTGCACGGAAGGTCGGTTTTGTGTTACGCCGGTCACAACAGACAAATTTTGTCTTACTACGCTTGGTAAGCATTTTTATATTATAACTATTTCTGTTGCCGCGTGTGATAATTAATTTTGTATCAACCGAATAAGTAACAAGTTATAGTCGTTTTGCTAGCGACGTTTCGCTAAATCGTTTTGCTAAATGACGCGCTGTGGTCACATTCTTTGATCGCATTCTTTATATTGCGATTTATGACTTCTTCATTAGCATAATCTGTTCAATGCAGGTTTCTGTTGGATACTGGACTAAGTTATTATCATCGCGTAGGAATCTGCCGTTTTCTATTTCTTCACAGGGGTTTTCTACAGGTATGTATTTCAATCTATTCACCATAAGGTTGAACTAGTATTTAGGAATAATAGTAAGGGTATTTGTAGATTGGAAGATAAGAATAGGGATAACCTTGTAATAGTTATATGTCTTTTCGTCTATTAAAGGGACTTCTAGAATAAAAACTAACCTATCGTTATTTTTATAATATTTAAGTATAATATTACGTTCTAACTTAAACATATTATTTTTATTAACTGGATATATTGTTCTAGCATGTTTAGCAATACCTTCTAGTATACTATATAATTCCGTACTATTGATAATAGATTGATGCAACACATTTAGGCCCACTTGCGTAACGTTTTATTTAAGTCACTCCTTAATTTAAATTTTTTGAACAGAATTAACAGCATAAAATAATTTAAGTTAAAAGTATTTAGCGTCCTCTTGCACAACGACAATAACGCTTAGATTTAGTTAAACATTTTATGAGGTCGGTAAAGTAGTTTCTACGTTTTGTTTCGTGGCATGAAGCCTTTTTGTTACGATTTTAACGATGTTATGCGTATGGTTTCGCATAAAACCTTAGACTATACACGCTGATTTTTTATTGGCTTAGGAAAAAAAAACCTCACGTTGGAAAAAATATCTGCTATTCATATTCAAAATCAAAATTTACCTACCACGTAAAATAAAAAAGTTATACAAGTCAATAACTCTAGAAAATACGTAGTACGCGCGACTCGATCGTCGATCAACTCGTCGGCGCGCTGTAGGTACCTAAAACAGCTGTTGACGTCGCGCGGCGAGGTCAACAGCCGTTTTAGGTACAGTACAGCGCGTGTAACAGTAGGTAACTACCTACACATAAAACACGTATCAGTCAGCAAAGCACTTCTGCTGGGGCCGTACTAACGAGAAATGCCATTAATTATTGCGATAATGTACGTTAACCGTAGGTGTAGCCACGACTTAACGCGATAATTTGACAACGGCATTAACATTAGCGTTTGGCGTTTTTATCGCCAATGATGGGCATTCACGTTGACGTTTCAAGTGTAGCCACCTACTTTAGCGCGTTAAAAATTATCGCAATAATTATCGCGCTAGCAGACATTGACGTTAGCCGGTAGTGAGGCCCCAGCATAAGAAGTACGGATGGATATTGATACCTAATTTACGTACTTACGAAACACAAATTAATTACGATAACAACTTCAATAATTTTAAGCACATAATAATGATTAAAATAATAAACACATGTAACTAAATAGCTGTACCTACCTATTTCTTCGTAAGTCGACAGAAATAAGCTGTGGGTTCACGCAATCATAATAAACTAGTAGACGAAAAGAACTTATTATTATTTACGTATTAATCGTCGGTACATAATCACTTTCAATAACTAGTAAAAGCCAAATTTAGGTATTTACTTATTTCTGGCGTATTTAAGACATGCTATCAACGTAGTATTCACAACAATAATTTACCTTTAGTTTTCTGCTTACATCACAATCAATTTACACATTTGCACACACGTTTCTTGCGTTCTCGCGACTCCGTTTCTTCTTTGTACACAAATCTTTTAACCTCGATCCACTAATAAAACCCTATGGAGTCAGGTCAGGTTGCGGCCTATCAATCCACTAGCGAACACATCAGTATTGTAAGGATCCACGATTGTAGTTTAATTACGTAACACGGACACAAAGTGACGGGAGCGTGATATACGACTGTCCCATTGACCGAATTTCTTAAGACTGAAGGTCTACTTGCGCCCGCGCCGCACGGCCGCACCCCGCCGGGCCCCCGCCCCGCCCCCGCCCCCTGCTGGCGCCCTGCAGCGGAGGGTGGCGCGCGCGCATGGCGGGGAGCGGGAGGGCGGGATATAACAGTGCATAATGCCAGTGTGTGTGTGACACGATCGCTCGTACTTCGCCAGTGTGCGGCAAAGTGATACTTCGTGTTCTCGTACTGTTCAATTAATTAATTTCTCAAGATTTTTTTAGCTTATATTTCAAATATTATTAGCTGGTTAGGTTCTATTAACGATAAGTAATAAGATGGCTTTCGCTCCAAAACCAATAACAAATCAGCGTGTATAGGTATACTTTGAGCATAAAACAAAACGCACTGTCGTCGCCTAGCAACGAAATGACAATTGACAAATAATAACTAGAAACTTTTGAGCATTAACTCTAGAACCCTACATGGGGTGCAGGTGCACCCCACACCGATTTGTTTTCTAAATATCTCAATTTCTTTAATATCCACGAATTCGCGCGTCGGAGTATTTTAGTTTGGTGTCAACCGCTCGCGTTACTTCAATACCGTGACGAGGGACCGCGTTGTGTGGTCGCCTGTATATTATAAGTGTATAAGTGCTGTGGGGTAAGCCAGTACCCCAGTGTAGTAAAATCGTAAGATTATTTATTTATTACGATTGATGCATTTATATGTAATAAGTTATTAAATTTGATTATTTATTAAAACAATAGTCTTATCTGAATTAAATACAGATATTTTTAGATATTATGAAGGTAAAATTCAATGAAGTTTATTTATTTTGTTTCGGATGGCTGTCAGAGGTTTGTGTTCACGACACTGCGCGCGAACGTTGAACTGGTGGTCAACTGCTGGTTGAACTGTTTGTGAACTTCGGATAGGATTAATGAAATAATACCACAATCGAATTCTGATCTGACAGTGACAATTTATTCAGGTTCATTTTTACCTTTTATACTATGGCTGGTAACGAAACCATAGCGGGATTCAGACACAAGGCACAACGCCATCTATCGAGCTTCAAAACAACATTTTATGTAATGTCTACAACATTATTTATTATTTTATACTAGATATTAAACATACCGCCCCGCAAAGGACGTTAGTTACAGGACGTCCTTTCTAGACATATTATAATTATTGGCAATAGGTACACACGAAACACAGTTAAAATAGAAAGCAAAAAATACATTTGAAATATATTAAAAAAACAACATTTTACTTACACAGCGATTGGTAAAATACACAGTTTATTAATAGGTCTTTTCACAATAGACGCCTTTGTACGTAAAGTGACCACACGAGTGACATTATCATCACCCGGATGTTTCTCTAAAATGCGACCTAGACTCCAACGACTGGGGGGTAAATCGTCCTCCTTTATAAGGACTACGTCACCTATGTCTGGTTCTTGGACATTGGAAGCCCATTTGTATCGTTGCATCATATTGCTCAAATATTCTTGAGACCAGCGCCTCCAAAATGACTGCAACATTTTTTGGACAAATTGCCATCGTGTTAAAGAATGCACATTGGAATTTTCGTAACTATCGTATTCAGGTATAGAAACTAGTGGTTCGCCAATTAAAAAATGTCCCGGGATCAAGGGCATAGGATCTCCAGGATCACTCAGGTTCATGACGCTAATTGGTCTCGAATTCAAGCATGCCTCTACTTGAGTAAGAAGAGTGGCAAGCTCCTCGTAAGTAAGTGTGGCGTCGCCAATAACTCTTTTTAAGTGAAACTTTGTAGATTTCACTGCTGCTTCCCACAAACCACCAAAATTGGGGGCATATGGGGGAATGAAATGCCATTGTGTTTTATTCGCTTCTAAATGCTCGGCTTTGGAAGATTGGCCAAGTTTCAATTGACGCAATTCTTTGGAAGCGCCAACGAACGTTGTCCCATTGTCGCTATATATGTTAGCACAGTGTCCGCGTCTCGAAACAAAGCGCCTAAACGCTGCTAAAAATGCCTGCGTGCTCATATCACTTACGACTTCAAGATGAACTGCTCGTGTAGACATACAAACGAATAAACAAATATACCCCTTATGCGAGTGGTGTCCACGACCTTTGGTTGTTCGGATTTTAATAGGACCAGCATAGTCGATTCCGCTATTCAGGAATGGTCTAGCCGGTGTACAGCGTACAGATGGAAGATCACCCATCATTGGAGTTTTGATGGTTGCGCTTTGTTTGGCGCATGTTACACATTTTCGAACTTGTTGCTTAACCAAATTTCGTGCACCAAGAATCCAGTAAGCCCTTCTTAAATAGTTAAGCATCAATTGAAGACCGCCGTGTAGGGTCTTATTATGTGCATCAACGATAATTAAATGTGTAAGATGGGCGCTAGCTGGTAGCACTATTGGATGCTTCGTCTCTTCATCCAACGTAGATTTCTCTATTCCTCCTCGTACTCTAATTAAGCCTTTACCATCGAGATAAGGACTCAGGGATTTCAATCGGCTCGTTCTTAGTTGTAAGAATCCCTTGCTTTGCAATTGTACATATTCTTCTTTAAATATATCCTGTTGCGTTTTTCTTATACAAATTTCTAACGCTCTATCAATTTCCTTCCTTTGTAAATAATCAGTCTCGTTTTTACCCTTGTTCAGAAATCGGCGGCAATATGCGATTACTCTAAGAAGCCTTTGTAGAGATGAAAATCTTTGTATTAATTCGCCATCGTCTGGCACAATAGCAACATGAACTTTGATGCATTGTTCTAAATCTATGTCAATTTTCCTTTGTTTGTTATATTTTATTTGATTTGCTCTAAGAAATTGCGGGCCGTTGAACCACAACGAATTATTCAAGAATACACTTGGCAATACTCCTCTTGACGCACAATCTGCTGGGTTGTCGGTGGTGGACACGTGAAACCACTGAGAAGGCTGCATCGAAGTCAATATTTCAGCGGTTCGATTCGCCACAAACGTCTTCCACTTACTTGGGTGGCTATTCAGCCAAGCCAAGACTACTGTTGAATCTGTCCATGCCCTTATTTTATGAATGGGGATCTTTAAAACTTCTGCAGTCTCTATCAACAGCTTCGAGAGTAAAATTGCCCCACATAATTCTAAGCGCGGGATGCTAATCTGCTTTATGGGAGCAACTCGGGTCTTTGCAACTAACAAAGCAACCTTGACTTTACCCGCGGCATCTATCATGCGCAAGTATACCACTGCTGCGTAGGCTGCCTTAGAAGCATCACAAAACCCATGAAGTTCTAGTTCGTCGTTCAAGTTGGTGCCAAGCCAACGCGGAATCATAACATTAGTAAGTAGTGATAATTCCTCGCGGTAAGTATCCCATTCTTGTTGTAACTCTGCACTCAAATTGTCATCCCAACCGAGCCCCGCGAGCCAAAGTTTTTGTATAAATATTTTTGCTATCACGACGCTTGGAGCTAGCCATCCAAGAGGGTCGAATAAACGTGCTATATCTGAGATTACAGCTCTTTTTGTTACAGCTACTGGTGTCAACGGTGGGAGATTTACCCTGTATTGGAAGGAGTCTCTACTACGGTTCCAGGTAAGTCCTAGTATTTTAATGGTACTATCTATGTTGATCTCTACTTCTTTGTCCTCTACGATCTTTCCCTTATTGACCTTTATTTTCTCATGCTGCTTGCATTGTTTGACCTCATATTCGATTGATTCATTTTTAAAACCTTGATCTTCTATTTTTGCTGAACGTATTCTATCTAACATCTCTTGGCTATTGCTATTCCACTTTTGCAGTACAAAACCTCCCTTTCCCAATAATTCGGTAATTTCTTTATATATTACTAAACCTTCTTCAATCCTATAGCAACCATACATTAAGTCATCCATGTAGAATGAATTCAACACGGCTTCGGCGGCGCGTGGGTATTTTTCTCCTTCATCGTACGTCGTTTGGTGAAGTGTTCGAATTGCCTGGTATGGTGCTGAGGCAGTCCCAAAGGTGACGGTAAGTAACTCGTAATCCTTAATTTCTTTTTCAGGACTATCTCGCCAAAGTATGCGTTGATACATAGTATCTTCGTCAGCAATTCTTATCTGGCGATACATTTTTATAATATCTGCGACAAGGCTAATCGGATAAACTCTCCATCGCATCACAATGTGCCTCAAATCAGCCTGTAGTGACGGGCCTACCAGCAAGGTATCGTTTAAAGAAATACCCTTTCTGTACCGTTCCGAGGCGTTGAATACGACCCGTACTTTGGTAGTGGTTTTGTCGCTACGGACCACCGCATGATGAGGTAAGTAAGCAGCTACTTCCCTTTTAGTGTCATCTTCTCTTACAGGTCTCATATGGTTTAACTGTAAGTATTCATTTATTACTTCAGTGTATTGCATTTTAAGTTCTTTGTTCTTTTCTAAACGTCTTTCTAATGATTTAAATCTGATTTCAGCCACAGACCGAGAATCAGGAAACTGCGGGTTCTTGACACGGAATGGTAGCCTGACTACATATCTTCCATCCTTTTGCCTACAGGTGGTAGCGCTATAAATTTCTTCACACCTTTGCTCCTCTGGTGAAAGTATCTTATTTTTGTCGGTTTGTTCTTCTATCTCCCAAAATCGCTTAAGGGCATCATCTTCATCCACTCGTGTGTGCAGTACTGTTACCTTACCGTGTGTATGACTTGAATCATAATCTACTTTGTTCACAGCACCTGACAACACCCATCCTAGGTAAGTATTCTGGGCTATCATGGTGCCAGAAGGACTTCTACTAATACCTTGCTTTAATATACAGCTGTAGGCATCAGCACCTAATAAGATATCTATCTTACTAGGGTAATTGAACTGGGGATCAGCTAGATCCATTGTTTCAAAATCAACCCACTCCAAAACTGCACTATCTACACTTTTCTCGGGTAAGTACGACGTGATTTTACTCAACACGTAGGCTGTGAGTTGTAATTCGAATGTAGGATCTATCCGCGATTGTATTTTTAGTTGTACCATGTACTTCGCCATGGTTGACCTGTTACCTAGGCCTGACACAATTCCTTGAATAGGAATTTTTGTCAGCCGTAGGTATTGTACTGTAGCTTCGGTAACGAAGCAAGCTTGCGAGCCCTGATCAAGTAAGGCTCTTACCAGCTGAAAATCACCCGTCTTAGACTTGGCGTTTATGAGCGCAGTAGCTAATAATACCTGCCTAGGCACGGGAATTTTATCTGTCGCCAAGCATGAGACGACTTGATCCGGGTTTCCTAACGGACAAGCCGCAGGATTTTCTGAAGCCTCACCCTTCTGGTTTACCGATTCTGCGCTAAGATGTAGCAACGAATGGTGTCGCTTTTGACAGAGTTTACAATTGGTCTGTTTCTTACAATTATACATGCTATGGTTACTACCTAAGCAATTGAAACATATGTTATGTTTCGCAACAAACTCACGTCGTGTGTCCACATTTTGCTTTGCGAACTTTTTGCAAAAACAAAGTTTATGTGGTTCAGTACAGAACTCGCAGCGTCTGTTGCTTGAACTAACAGCCACCATGGCCTTGGGCACATGAGAACTGACGACCTGATGAACCTTTTTAGGTTCGATACGTTCTAATGCGCGAAAACGATTCTCTAAGAAGATGGCAAATTGTTCGTAGGTAGACAATTCATTGGAGTCGTGACTATTTGCGGTCAACTCCCATTGTTTCCGCGTTTCAGAATCTAATTTATATGAAACAATATGAATGATGATAATGTCCCACGTAGATACATCAACCTTTAAATTAGTGAGTGCACTAAGGCAATCGTTGGTCGTGTCAAGTAACTCTTTGAGCCCGTTTGCTGACTCGCCGAACATACGTTTCTGCCCAAAAAGTCTTTTTAAAATACAATTGGATATATATTTTTTATTATTATAACGTTTTTCTAACTTATTCCAACATTCAGTGTAATTTAAGTCTGATATTTCTTTGTGACGAACAAATTGTTCAGCTTCACCTTTGAGGTGCAATTTCAAATAGTGCATCTTTTGAACATTATCCAAACTTTCATTTTTGTCTATAAGAGACGTGAACAAATCTCTAAACGTGGTCCACTCATCGTATTTTCCACTGAAGGTGGGAATAACAATTTTAGGCAGCTTAGCTGTTGAATTACAAGATTTGGACGACGTATCTTTAGTAATAGTGCTTTCTGAACAGTTGTCTTTACATTTATTTAAAGAAGTCTTTAACAAAGACTTATATGTTATATAAGTGTCTTCAGTATCATCATAAACACTCGAGAATTTTTCATCATCTAAATCAGTAAAATTTTCTTGTAGTTTAGTAAAATTATCTATAAACAAGCTCCAATCTTTTTCTAACAACTCTAATCTAGTGTCCATATACTCCTTAGTAAGCCTATCTTTGGGAGATTTTTTAAAATTAGTCAGGCCTCTTTGGATAACTCTTCGGCTGTTTTCTAAAACCTTAACTAAGCCTTCCATTATTGATATAGAATTTTTCTAAGTTTAAAATAGTGGTGAAAATTTTACAAGTGTTTGGACTACAATTCACTATGGACGGAAATCGGGCATAGGTTCCCCGTTCCTTCGTTTTTTATAAAACTATTCTAAGTCTAAACATGCACACAGTATAATAAATTACAAACTAAACTTAAAATCTACTAAGTCCTTGATATCTTTAATCAAATAATTTTACAAGTCCCAAATTCTCTTCAAATCTTCTAAGTTAATGTGTTGTAGTAAATAGAGTTCAATTTAGCTAAACTTGCTTCACTTGCACTTTACCAATAACTGGTCACATAAAATTAACAAAATGTACTCACAGTTTTGATCTGCTCACTCACTTGAAGATACCTTGTTCTGCAAGGCGTATCTCTCTCTAAGTGACTGGTGGTGACGTCCTCTGGATATATAGAGAACCGTTTCTGCCGCTACTCGTCGCTAGATGGCGCTGCTGCGTCGGGTGTCACGTATCTCGTTCCACGAGATGTGCGCGTACTCCTCTCTTGCAGCGATCCACTGCGAGTACGGCTGAAGTCTCAAAATAGTTCAAAGAACGATCCGCTCGTATGGACCAATATGTTCACGACACTGCGCGCGAACGTTGAACTGGTGGTCAACTGCTGGTTGAACTGTTTGTGAACTTCGGATAGGATTAATGAAATAATACCACAATCGAATTCTGATCTGACAGTGACAATTTATTCAGGTTCATTTTTACCTTTTATACTATGGCTGGTAACGAAACCATAGCGCGATTCAGACACAAGGCACAACGCCATCTATCGAGCTTCAAAACAACATTTTATGTAATGTCTACAACATTATTTATTATTTTATACTAGATATTAAACAGTTTGAATTACGAAGAAATAAGCTCTATTCTAGACCACAAATCTGGCGAGGAAGGAATAGAAGTTGGGACCAGTTGTAATTCCTGGGTTCTTTACAAGTGTTCAAGATCAAATAATAAGCCAAATATAAAGTTTCAGCAGACAGTTTTGTGAGACGGAGGATCTCGGGTAGGATGTCGGGGTTCAAGAGAAACACTGCTAGGCTGAACAGGTTCTTTATTATGTCTCACTACCGCTTACATACAGTATGACCGAACTAGGTAAGCACTGGCCTGAGCTGGCTGGAGCGTAGACTCCTGCTGCTCGCAGGGTAGCTGCTCGTAGGGTCGCCGATGAGCTGGCCAAGGTGCGCTGCGCAGGC
Source organism: Euclidia mi (assembly GCA_944739405.2). Lineage (NCBI taxonomy): Eukaryota > Metazoa > Arthropoda > Insecta > Lepidoptera > Erebidae > Euclidia > Euclidia mi. The sequence goes on along the minus strand of OX123188.2, from coordinate 28,237,570 downwards.
AGCTCTGTGGTCGATGTTCAGGCTGAGCGGGTCTCAGGCGGTGCAGCCGATGTGGGCCGAGTGGTCAGGCTCAGGCGTCCGTGGCCTGGCTGTAGAAGCTCGTAGGCAGGAACGGAGGCTTGGGTGGCAGCTGGCTAGTAGCGGCACGGCGCCAGCATCTCGTGGCTTGTAGCCCGTAGGAAGAACGTAGCCCGTAGGAAGAACGTCAGGTGCAGTGAGCCCGTAGGAAGAACTGGAAACAGCATAGAGAATACACAACAACCGGTCAGGAACAGGCGGTCCCTAGATCGGCTATTATGCTTAGGAGACACAGATACTACAGACAGAACATATAGGCACACAGACAACTAGAATATGCTTACCCCCAGCGGGACAGTAAAAAGAGAAGTAGGATTGTAGTTGTAGTACTACAACCATCAGCGAGACGGTGTGTAGGGCAAGTGATCGACTTAGATCGCGCACCCATCTTATATAGATATAGGCCTATGACTCACAACTGCCTTTGGCTAGTGAACATGACCATATTTGTTAATATTGCGAACGGCTAAGCTGGCGTTAAGCGCCTGCGAGATATTATAACGCAATACGTGTAGTATTACGTTACATTTGAAATTAGGTTTGAAACTGATGCATGAACATTTGGAGGACCGTCACCGGATGCCAACTTAGTCCATTGCAGTGATCCTCAAAAAAGGACCAAATCCTACAAGCGCTGTTGCTCAAACTACATTTAACTTTGTGTAATAAGGATGATTTGTGATCTCAAGTTACCGATTATGTTTAAAAAAAAAAATTGGTTGCCTGTAAAGTCGGTATACGGGCGAAAGTTTTACGTGACAACGACTTTGAGTGGTAAAATAATTTTAATGTGAATATTCATTCGTATAGTAGGAAGAAGGATGAAAGACGCGTGCCTTTCACTTTTTATGTCTGTCTCTCTCGCTCTTAGGCGGGACGCGTGCCTCTCACTCGCTCTCACTGTGAGCGCATAACGTGAGCGGAGCGTAACGCAGTTTCTTGAAGTGTCACCCGGCAAACCAATTTATAAGACGTTGTCACGTCAAAAAACGTATTTTCATGAATAGTTTTATTTTTATTTTAAGGATTACAGTCATTTTAGTATGGGGTGTTCCAGCAGCCCAGTGTAGGAATAACATGTGCGCCAAATAGTGTAGGATTCTAGGATTAACAATAACACAAGTAGGTACATTGTTATCAGTTATATCATCATCATCATCATGTCAGCCTAGGGACGTCCATTGCTGGACATAGGCCTCCCCCTGCTGCGTCGTCCGGTCCAGTTATATAATTATTGATAATTTTCGTCGCTAATGACAAGATGCCAACATCAGTGTGACCGTTCTTAAATGAAATTAACCACTAAACAGCCGATTTTCGGTGATTAATTTTGACAGTTCTTAAATCATATTACTCGACAAATTTTTCGTTGTGCAAGACGTTTTCTCGTTAAATACATCTTAATTCAATTTAAGAATCGTTGTGCAAGTTTGCCTTAATTTGCTAAAGGTAATAGCCGTCTCTATCTCTTGGATATCTTCATAACAAGTTCGAAAGTTACCTAGAATCTGATACATAGCATTAAACACATGAAATAGGCTATTAAATTTAGATTCTTTTATTTCTAGATCTTCTATTTTACTAGTTGGTAAACCCAGATGTTTAACATTAAAATTTATTATTTCCGAGTCATTTACTAATGTATGAAAATCTTTTTGCATTGAAGATACTTTACGTTCGACTACATGTTGTTTATTCTGTATAAGTAGAATTTATTTATCGTACTGCATAGCATCATTTTCGTCTAAATTACCTGAAATAGCTTTCACAAATGATCCTAATGGACTAAATAAAGCACGTTTACTGCGATTATTTGAGGGTAGAATTTGATATAATCTATTTTGCGTAAGTTTCATTAAGTATTTTATTTGATTCTCTATTCCTAGCGTATCATTATTTACAATATTACAATATTATTATAAAAGTTTAAATCTAAAGAATTTAAATCTAAAGTTTTAAATATAGTCCAGTAATTATTCTTCTTCACTGCTACTCACATCCTCCATTTTTGCTGCCCTAACTTTGCATCTAACTTTTTCGGCACTAAATTTAGGGGGCACTCCAGGGAGAGTGTGATGCCTGGATATTATCCCGTAACATCTTATCTACCTGGTTTCTAATTTCTTTCGACTGTCTAGGGGGTAGCCTATATGATTTGATGTTTATCGGGTCCTCATTTTTTGTTCGTATTTTATGTTGAACTTGATTTGAAAAAGTCAATGGAATATTCACGCAATAAAAAATATCCTTATATTCCCTACAAATTCCTTAAATAGCCCTACGTTCTTCCGTATTCATATGGCCTAACTGTAAAGGCCGGCACTGACTAACGGCACGGCATGGCACGTCATGTTTCGGTAGCCCGAAGGACGCCGCGGCCCGCCGTGGCACGTCCTGGCATACTGCGGCATGCCGCGGCACGTTGCGGTCACGCGTCGCGTCATACCGAGGCGTCCAATTGACTGGAATTTAGTATCAATAGCACTTCTTGCTGAAGATGAAGAACGACAAATACAAACTGATATGTCGAAGAGAAAGCAATTCTGGATACATTATTTATGGAGAACAAGATTTATTAACGGTGAATTCAGGATCTTATTTACCTACTGATTACGTCGTGGCACACTGCAGGACGCCGTGGCATACCACGCCGGGCACGGCGGGCCGCGGTACGATTGTATCGAAATAAAGTAATATGAATTCTAAACCCATTGAAATAAGAATCAAAATGGCTTGATCAGTAATAAAATCCTTTGCCATGCCGTGCCATGCCGCGACGTCAGTGTGCGCCGGCCTTAACTTCTCTAAATTTTGTATAAGCATTTTATCTACATCCAAAACATTTTTTTTATTATTTGTACTAAAACATGGGTCTTGTGTGTAAGGTTCTACAGTAAAAGGCCCTATTACAACTAAGTTTCTAAGTTCATTGGTATAATTCTGAATAACCGTTGATGCGTAACCTTTTACACACTTAACTAATGCGGTGGGCATTGGAATCCCTTCCGTAAATTGTTTGTTCGTGAGGCGGACATAAGGTAAAAAATTAAAGATGTATTAAAGATGCACATTATTATTATTCAGCTTAGGCACTGGTACATTTCAAATCAAATATATAATAATATGACGATAATTATAATGGATGACGTGCGCTAGCGCTGCGAGCGCGCCAAAGTCTGTTCCATATAGTCTGTGGTCTTTTCGGCAGTCGCCACCGCCAGTCATGTAGCGTGGTTCCCCCCGCTCCCTTGGCAGGTGAAGCTAGGGATGTGCAGATACGACGCGCAGGCTCGTACATACTGGGGGCCCTTAAAAGATCAGCTTCCAAGCACCATTGTCATCATCGGCGAAAAGAAGACAAAGGCGATTAAGCGCGCGTCGTATGATGCCTCTTGAAGTGTTCATCAGCAACTCGTGGTACCCCATCTGTTCCAGGATACAGTTCCAATCCGCGACTGAGTCGCCAAACAAGTGGAGGAAGACCATCTTCCTTGATGATGACAAGATCTCCTCGTGTCAGATCTCTACAACGTGTTTTCCATTTGCAGCGCTGTTGCAGGTTGGTAACGTATGCAGCTTGCCATCTGCGCTAAAACATTTGCCTCATTTGTTCCAAAGCTTGGTAGTTGTTGAGCCGGCGTGGATTGAGCTCTGTCAGCGCCGGGGTCGGAAGCGACATCAGAGACCTGCCAAGGAGAAAGTGTCCTGGTGTGAGGGCTGCGAAATCATTGGGAGAGGAGGAAAGGGGAGAGACGGGTCTACTGTTTAGGATAGCCTCGACCTGGGCAAAGAGAGATGAAAGTTCCTCAAAGGTGAGGTGTGCACTACCAATAGTGCGCTTTATATGATGCTTAGCAGATTTAATGCCTGCCTCTGCATAGCCGTTAAAATTTGGAGCTTAACCCGGTGAGAATTTGAACTTGATATTTTGATCAGCTGGAAATCCAACAATAGAATCCGAATACTGCAAAAAACTCGTTAATCTCTTTTACAGCCGCCACAAAATTCCGACCATTGTCGCAATTAAAGACTTCTCTTGGCTTACCCCTGCGAGCGATGAAATGGCGTAGAGCTAATATATAATCTTTAGATAGTTCACTTACACATTCCAAATCAACGCATTTGTATCTAAGGCAAATAAAAAGACATAAAGTAGCATTTTGATTTTCTACACGCACGTCCTCTGTAGTTAATTATAAAGAAGGGCCCTGCAAAGTCTACAGCTACAGCAGAAAATGGAAAGTCTGGGATCAGACGTTGAGAAGGTAAGTCACCCATAATGTTTTGCATTACTTTGGGATTGTGCCGCGTGCAAGTGACACATCTACGTGCCGTGCGTCGTGCCAGGTCCCTGCCCCCAATCGGCCAGAACTGCTCACGTATTGACGACAGCATGAGTTGCAGTCCCGCATGCAAGAGACGTGTGTGTTCGTGTGCAAATATGAGTTTGGTGAGTGTATGTTTTGCATTCAAAAGTATGGATGATTTTTAGTGAAGTCGAAGTTAGATTTGCGTATCCTTCCCCCCACTCTCAGGATGCCCTGAGAGTCTAGAAATGGTGACAATGATGCAAGTGATGATTTAGGACTGATGGTCTTTTTCTTAAGTAGCAAATCTAGCTGTTTAGAAAATGATTCCTGCTGTGACAGTTTTACAAGTACAGAGAGTGAATTAACAAGTTCTTCTGTGGACAGTGGTCCCTTGACCAACTGCTTCTTGCATTTAATGTTTATGAAGCGTAAAATATGAGCAATGATGCGTTGTAACTGTTTGTAACTAGAGTGTCTTTCAAAGTCAATGATTTTGTATGATGAAGATGATGGATCAGTGTCTGTGTTAATAAGTAATGATACTGTATGCTTTGTTTCGGGTAAGACTTCCAGACATTCACTAGGAAGAGAAGGCCAGTCATTCTCATCTCCTAGAAGCTACTCAGGCCCATGCCACCACTTAGTTTCTGTGGCAACACCCTGAAAGTCCACTCCACGGGATGCTAAATCTGCCGGGTTTGAAGACGAAGGCACATAATGCCAAGAAGCGCTCTTTGTGAGTTCTTGTATGGAGGCTACTCGATTTGCAACATAAGTTTTTAATTTGGAAGGGCATGATCTCAGCCATGCTAGCACTACGCTGGAATCTGATCAATACACACAGCGAGCTACTGGCTTGTGAAAGGCAGCAATAACGGTTGTAGATAAACGAGCTCCAAGTACAGCAGCACAAAGCTCCAGCCGAGGAATAGTGGTGCCCTTGATAGGCACTACGCGCGACATAGCACAAAGAAGATTACAGGACGTAAGTCCTGTAATCTTCTTTGTGCTATGTCCACTTCAGCGTTTGGACGTAAGTCCAAACGCTGAAGTGGACTTGACTTAGATGCATGCTCCATAGGCAGCCTGAGAGGCATCACAGAATACATGTGGCTCAATGTAAGCTGGAACATTATTAAAGACATTACGAGGGATAGTAACAAGTTTTAAACATTTAATGTTGTCTGCGAAGCATTCTCAGCTTCGCTTTATTTCAGGAGGGACTGGGTCGTCCCAGTTTAAATTAAGAGAGCATAATTTTTGTAAGAGGATTTTGGGTTTCACGGTGCACAAGGTAAGAAGTCCCAGAGGATCGAATATTTTAAATGTCGATGATAGAATGGTGCGTTTCGTGATAGTGTTGTGAGGTCGATCGTCAATGTCAAAACGAAGCAAATGACTAGTGGGGTTCCATCCCAAACCTAAAGATTGAACAGTGTTTGAAATAGAATTAGTTTTTATTATAAGTCAAATCGATTAGATCGATTGAGTAACATTTTGTTTAGTCTATTGAAAATTTCTGACAATGGTCACACTGAACTGTCACTTCCGTCCTTCCGCTTGAAAAATTAAGACGCCGGTTTGCTCTCTCGCGTAGAATATTGTAATAAAATTGGAAATATTGGAACCCGTTTGAGTGCCGCTTCTTTAATCAGCTGGCATCGGTTTACTTGTGACCAAGGATAAGTTGTATCTTAATGAACATTTGTGAAATATTGAACTTTGTAAAACACGTGTGTGAATTCCTGATTGGTGCCCGAGGAGAAGGACTTCGCCGAATTGTAAACTGGTATCTGTTGATTCTCTTGTTATTTTGGCCAAAATTATAAGTTAATCTATAGGTCCACTTCAAGAACATCACCAGGATATATAAGGTAAAATTTTCATGTACCTACTCAATACTTTACTCACTGTGCAACGCAGTGCATTGTGTCTGGATATATTGTCTATCGTGGTCAGGTAGATGTATTACACCTTCCACTGCGCACTTCTGATACACCTTCCTGCCTGGCTACGGTAATTCTAGACATAATTTTGGTGCAGAGCTGTAGTTGAAATTTAGCCGCTGTTGCATTACTGAGTATAAACTCAGATTGGTGTTGTATGAGCTATATATCTCACCTTGTAGACAGTATTGTAGTGTTTGTCAGGTCAGTTATTGTCTAAAATACATAATATTTAATTGTATAAGTTGACTTAGATAATTTGAAACACATTGTCACATAACCTCAATCAGTAATTGTTGATTTGTATTGTTGAAAAATCTAACTTAAATTTGTTGTCGCATTAATAAGTCAGTTTGTTTGGATACATAACAGCTGTATGTATCAATAAATTTAGTAAATTTAGTTCATTGCATATATTCATAAACATTGTAATAATCAAACTTGACCTTGCCACTTGGGCGGGTCACATTAATAAACTTTGTTTTGTTATAATATAGATAATATTGCTAGGCAACACATATTCTGTGCTTACTTACTATTGTATATCTCAAATAACACAGCCAGTCTGTCTGTTGCAAATAATTAATTAATTAATTTGAAGTTTCAACTTTTAATTTGTTATAAGTTATAACTTTGATAACTTTGACTTTGTTTTGTGTCAATATATATTGAAACTATTAATTTTGTTGGACAGTAGATACCTGTCACTTGCCTGCACTTGCAGTAAACAGGCTAATACTTTGTTGGTTTCAAAGAATTGAGAAAAATTAAGTTTTGATTGTTAATATTGTTTAACGCTTGTCCGGGCTCTTTTGAAATTTTGATTATGTCAGCTATCAAGGACTTGCGTGCGGCTGCTGGTGCCATTGCATCAGATTTGCGCTGGTTTGCCTCGGCCAGTGCCTTAGTGAACTGGCCTGATCGCCAGCAGGCCTTACTACAAAGGTACGAGCGGATTGACGATCGCCTGGCAAGTGTGGAACAGCAATTCCGCACTTTCAGCACTTGCTGTCTTGAAGTGTCAATCAATGATTTCACCGCTGACCAGCGAAATAAGGTCAGCGAAGACTATGCCCAGGTCTTAGACCTGTATGATGCTGTCTCCAATACTGCGAGACAACTAGTTGCAGAGAGGGAAGGGCAACCCGGCCTGAAGCAGGAGCTTCCTAGGTCAGCACCGGGGCTGGTGAGTAGGCTCCCTACTTTGGACCTCCCCCATTTTGATGGCTGCCTAGGAAGCTACCTGGGCTTCGTTAATTTGTTCGACAGCCTAGTCAATGATAGGGCTGACCTTCGGCCGGCACAAAAGTTGGCCTATCTAATGTCGGTTCTGGATGGGGAGGCTAAGGGCCTCATCCAGCATCTGCCCGTGTCTGACGAGGCGTACCAGACGGCTCGGGACCTAATCACCCGTAGGTACCATAATAAGCGTGGCCTCGCCGACACGCACATCGAGCAGATTTTGGGTTTGCCGACGCTCACCCGGGTCTCTGGGTTGCGCACCCAACTTTTGAACCCGCTTTTGGTGGCCATCAACGCACTTAAGTGCCTTGACCTGCCCGTGGACCAATGGTCCTATCTATTGGTGCACATTGTGCTGAAGAAGCTACCTGCCGACCTGAGGTCGCGTTTTGAGCAGCGCTTTGGTGGGGATAGCGCGACCCATCTGCCCCACTTTGCTGACCTGGAGAGGTTCCTGGAGGATGAGTGCCGGGTCTTGGACAACTCTGGTGGTGATACGCCGGCTAAGACGCAGCCGCCCAAGGTCAAGGAGCAGGCTCGCGTTCACACCCGAGCCAGTGTTGTCCGGCGCCCTCCTCGCTTTGCAGTCACGCAGAGCCCAGTGGAGTGCTCCTACTGCAGGGTCACGGGGCACAGAGCGGCCAGTTGTAGGGCATTCTTGGACCTACATGTCGCCTCTCGTAGGCGCATCGCAAATGCCCGCCGCCTTTGCTTCTCTTGTTTGGGGTCCCACTACCAGCGAGACTGCCCAAACTCTCGCCCCTGTCCTCACTGTGGAGGACAGCATTTGGACATTCTCTGCATGAATGCCAGAGAGGTAGGCCGCTTGTCCAACCAGCCGACGCCGCGCACGGGCGGGTGTTTTGAAGGTGGCAGCCGAGGCTCACCGGCACGCAGCCGAGAGTCGCCTCGCTTAATTGATCGCCGCTCACCCCGCTTGGAGAACCGTAGCGTCCGCACGCCTCTCTCTCGCGCACCTGAATGTGCGACCGCGCAACGTCACCAGCACCATGACTGCTGCCCCAGGCATTCCCCTCCTTTGGCGGAGCGTCCCCGCCTTGACTCGCGCCCACCTCGTTTTGGGCGGGTGCGTCATTATGACCCCCCACAGATGGCGCGCGGATCGAGTCATCGCGCTTTTGAGGACTTCAAGCCGCACCCACATTTTGACTTGCCTGGTCCTGGCCAACGGTCGCCGCCCAGGCAACAATAGGTCATTGACCCCTGCCCTATAACGCCAACCTCCCCTATTGAGACCGTTATCCTACCAACGGTTGCTGTTAGGGTCTGGGGACCCACGGGGACCTCTGTTGTTGTCCGTGCTATATTGGACACAGGTTCACAAGGTTGCATTGTTTCCACTTATTTGGTAGGGCAGGTTAAATTAAATATGGGCTCTTTTCCGAATTGTATACGGGGCATAGGTGACGTAGCCTCTAATGTTGAAGGGCAAGTTAAGGTTTTGTTTGGCCCTGTTGAATCTTCACACCCGAGGATTAAAACCTCGGCTATTGTGCTGAAGAATATTTTGGGTATGCATCCACAGAAGCAGCTACCTGCTGCTGTGGTGAATTTGACATCGGGATTGGAACTGGCAGACCCCAAATTTGACACACCGGGACAAATCGACTTGTTGATTGGCTCTGATGTCCTAGGTGGAATTTTGATCGGTGGGAAACGGGTCTTGGTGCCAAATGGTTTGACTGCCATCCCGACCATATTTGGATTTGCTTTGATGGGACCTGTACCTAGGGACCCCCCTCCACCCGAACTTGATAATTTGTTGGCTGTAGGCTCCGCTCTCTCTGATGCGGTTCAGAGGTTTTGGGAGGTAGAGGAGCCCCCTCAAGCTGCCCGTTTGAATCCAGAACATGAGGAGTGCGAGCTGTTCTTCCAGAACAACACTGGTCGACTCCGTTCTGGTCGGCTCATTACGAGGCTACCCTTCCTGTCTGTTCGGCCTCCGCTTGGTGAGTCACGATCTTTAGCCGAAAAGAGGTTGTTGGCCATGGAGCGCCGCATGGGTCGTGATCCGGAGCTCAGACAGAAGTAAATTGAGTTCATGAGGGAATATGAACAGTTGGAACACATGTCTGTGTCAAATTTGGATTGGCGTTCGGTGGAGCACTACTTTCTCCCGCATCATGCGGTATTGAAGCCATTGACTAGGAAGCTGCGCACAGTATTTGATGGTTCTGCGCAGACTTCAACAGGCGTATCCTTGAACCAGTGCTTGCATTCTGGTCCCAAGTTGGTCAAGGACCTTTGTGACGTCATCACCAGCTTTCGACGACATCAGGTTGTCTTTGTAGCCGACATAAAAATGATGTTCAGGCAGACTATTATCCACCCTGATGACCGTCGCTTCCAGCTGATCCTTTGGAGAGAGTCTCCTCGTGATCCAATGGTCGTCTACGAGCTCAATACTAATACGTACGGGTTAAGGTCAAGCCCCTACTTGGCAATACGTTCTCTTTGGGAGCTCGCAGACCGCGAAGGCCTACGTTTCCCACGAGCCTCTGCCATCTTGAAGGATGATATTTACGTCGATGACATTTGCTCGGGCGCCTCCACAGTGGACGAGGCGATCCTCCTGCGGGACGAATTGATAGGTATTTTGGCCTCCGCTGGTTAAGAGTTGCGCAAATGGATTTCCAACTCACGAGCGCTTTTGGAAGGCTTGCCAGAGGATCATCAGCAAGATCCACATCTATTTGAGATTGTTGACAACCCCGCCATGATGGCTGTTCTCGGCGTTCAGTACAGACCAGTCCAAGACATCTTTACGTATAACGTAGACTTGAAATTGCCTTGTTCTTGGACTAAACGTCTCGTATTGTCTACTGTCGCCAGAACCTTTGATCCAAACGGTTGGATCTGTCCAATTATATTTTGGGCAAAATGCTTCTTGCAGAAGCTTTGGACAGCAGGATTGACTTGGGACGAACCTCTACGCGGTACTCTTGTTGAGGAATGGACCTCTTTTGTATCCTCACTTCCTGCCGTCAACGAGATCTCCTTGCCTCGTCCCATCCTTCCTCCCGGGAAGTACAAGGCCACCCTTCACGGGTTTTGTGATGCCTCGGAACGTGGTCACGCGGCCGTGGTGTACTTGCGCACAGTCAGTGCCTCAGGTCAGGTGAGAGTTTCCCTGATCATGGCGAAGAGCAAGGTTGCACCCCTTCGGACATCTCTGACCGTCCCAAAATTGGAACTCTCGGGAGCAGCCCTACTTGTGCGCTTATTGAACCACGTGTCCAGTACTTTGGGTAAAAGCATTTGTATTGATGGGACCTACGCCTGGACAGACAGCCAAATTGTACTTTGTTGGTTGAAGGCGTCTGTCCACACTTTGGAGGTATTTGTTGCTAATCGCGTTTCCCAAATCCAGAAATCCGAAGTCAAGCTGGTTTGGAGACACGTGCCAGGTGAGCTCAACCCCGCTGATTGTGCCTCGCGCGGATGCTTGACGCCTAGTTTGATAGGTCATTCGCTGTGGTGGGGTCCGGAATGGTTGAGTCGACCAGAAACTGATTGGCCTCGAACGCCAGTTTTGAATACTTCTAATTTGCCGGGTCTACGAACACTCGCTCTTGAGAAGGTGGAATGCGCCTTCGACCCCGATTTTTTGTTAAATCGTTACAGCTCTCTCGACAAGTTGTTAGGTGTCACTGCTTGGATAAAGCGTTTTGTTTTTAATTTTAGGCGCCCACAACAGAAACGACTGACACCGTTTCTCTCACCACAGGAACGACAGGAGTCTCTCACCTTTTGGGTTCGTTCTGTGCAATTGGCGCATTTTAAGAAGGAGATTGCTATCCTTAAGTCAGGGAGATCGAAATTATCTGGAGCTGTATCTAAATTGAACCCCTTTTTGGACGAAACGGGTCTCTTGCGCGTTGGAGGGCGTCTCAAGAACGCCAACCTCCCTTACGGGGCACGTCACCCCCTTTTGTTACCTAAGGACGGTCATTTGGTACGCTTGTTGGTAACTGACCGTCACCTTAAAAATTCGCATGCTGGTTGTAATGCTTTGTTGGCCATTTTGCAACGCGAATTTTGGATCTTGTCTGCCCGAAGAATTATTCGGAGTGTAGTCTTTCGCTGCATCCCTTGCTATAAGCTCAAGGCTTCTACCATGCAGCCCTTGATGGGAGACTTACCGGCAGATCGCGTTACTGAGAGCAGGACGTTTGACGGTGTAGGCACGGACTTCGCAGGTCCCTTCTTGGTGAAAACGTCGACACTTCGAAACAGCAAGACTGTTAAGGCCTACTTGTGCGTTTTTGTTTGTCTTTCCACAAAGGCCGTTCATTTAGAACTGGTCTCCTCGCTTACAACCGAGGCGTTTGTAGCCACATTTGACAGATTTGTATCCCGCAGAGGGCTGCCTTCCTTGATCCGTTCTGATTGCGGCACTAACTTCAAGGGCACCTATAATTATTTGAATGATGTTGTTAATTTTCTTGAAACCAACAAGGCTGATATAGGGGATAGGCTTGCCCGACGTGGGATAAATTGGTTGTTTTCCCCACCAAATTGTCCACACTGGGGTGGTATATTTGAGGCCGCCGTAAAATCGGCCAAAACACACTTGCGCAGGACAAACGGTGAATCTGTCCTTACATTTGAGGAACTCGCAACTGTGTTTTGTAAGATTGAGGCCGTTTTGAACTCTCGGCCATTGTGCCCGATCTCCTCAGATCCGAATGATTTGGAGGCCCTTACGCCGGGCCATTTTTTGATTGGTCGCCCACTTGTCGCCTTGCCTGAGTACCCCTACATTGATACGAGACCTGGTCGTCTCTCGCGTTTTGAATTGGTACGCCAGATTACTCAGAGCTTTTGGAAACGCTGGAATTTGGAATATTTGCACATACTCCAGCAACGCGTTAAGTGGACCGACAAGACCGATCCACCCAAGATTGGTGACCTCGTTTTGATCAAGGAGGCTAACCTTCCGCCACTCAGATGGCGCAGAGGGCGCATCCTTCGTTTGGTAACTGGGGCTGATGGAATTCCCCGATTTGCTGAGGTCTTGGTGGACGGTTCGATTCTGAGGAGAGCAGTTGCAACATTGTCACGTCTACCAACCGATTAGCGGACCGGTAGGCCAGTCCGGGGCGGGTGGATGTTTGAAATAGAATTAGTTTTTATTATAAGTCAAATCGATTAGATCGATTGAGTAACATTTTGTTTAGTCTATTGAAAATTTCTGACAATGGTCACACTGAACTGTCACTTCCGTCCTTCCGCTTGAAAAATTAAGACGCCGGTTTGCTCTCTCGCGTAGAATATTGTAATAAAATTGGAAATATTGGAACCCGTTTGAGTGCCGCTTCTTTAATCAGCTGGCATCGGTTTACTTGTGACCAAGGATAAGTTGTATCTTAATGAACATTTGTGAAATATTGAACTTTGTAAAACACGTGTGTGAATTCCTGATTGGTGCCCGAGAAGAAGGACTTCGCCGAATTGTAAACTGGTATCTGTTGATTCTCTTGTTATTTTGGCCAAAATTATAAGTTAATCTATAGGTCCACTTCAAGAACATCACCAGGATATATAAGGTAAAATTTTCATGTACCTACTCAATACTTTACTCACTGTGCAACGCAGTGCATTGTGTCTGGATATATTGTCTATCGTGGTCAGGTAGATGTATTACACCTTCCACTGCGCACTTCTGATACACCTTCCTGCCTGGCTACGGTAATTCTAGACAAACAGAATGACTCAAAACCAAGTTATCAGTTTCTGTGTTTTGTTTTTCAGTGTCAATGATGACTGGAGAGTTAGAACGAAACTTTCTCAAATTGAAACAACCAGCAGATAGAACTTTAGAAACGGATTTTTTTATATGGAGCAAGTCACTTTCAAGGTCAGCACCGCACAGAAAGTCATCACAATAGAAATCTGATTGGATGATTGTCTTAATTGTGTTGTGTGTTGAATTAGCAGTGCAGTGACCCTGGGGGCCGTGGCATATACTGTTATTCAAGACCTGAGCCGATTCCTTCCCCAGCTGCCACAAACATCTGGCAGCTATAAAGCTGGCGCTAGAGAAACCAAATGTATGAAGCTGAAGTGTTCTAAGAGGCAAGTTTTCCTCTGCACGCCATAAGATTAATTGCAAATTTCGGTCTGCTTTGTTAAAAATAATTTGCCTATACTATTTTACAATGTCGCCAGACAGTACGTATTGGTAATGTTGAAATCGTATTAGGATGTTGAACAATGAGTCCTGAATGTTTGGGCCTACCATTTATAAGTCATTGATGGAAAAGCCTGATGATGTACGCGCAGAAGCGTCGAAGACTACGCGCAGTTTTGTGGACTCACTACTTTGCTTGACCACAGCATGATGTGGTAAGAAGAAAGACATGCTGGGTTTTTCAACAGGAGCATCTGATAAATGATCTAAGTCTCGATACTCATTTATGAAGTTAGTATAGTCTTGTTTCAAAGAGGGGTTTTGTTTAAATCGTTTCTCTAATCCAAAAAAGCGCCTTTTAGCGAGATGATACGAGTCTCCTAGACAGTCGGGTGAATCCATAAGTGGCAGTCTTGCACAAAACCTACCATTTTCTAAACGTGAAGTGTGTTTTATGAAGTGATGTTCGCGCTCCGTCATGAAGTCCTTTTGATTCTCTTTAGTAGGGAAGTCCTTAAAGTTCCAAAATTGAGCTAAATCAGATCTAATGTCATCAATAGATGCTAAATTGCAATGAACCTGCTTTGAAATAAGAAGAGTAGGCACAGTGCCCACTATAATCCATCCTAGTCTAGTGTTATGAAAGGTAGGCAAGTTAGGCCCAAGAGAATGACGCTCAAAATTAAGAAGGTCCCAAAAGATGTCTGCTCCTAGTAGCATATCATTATGTGATGGTTTATTAAAAGAGGGGTCCGCCAGTGAAATAGAAGATGGCAGACTAAGTGAAGAAATCTCTAAATGTACTTTAGGAAGTTTACCTGTAATATGAGGTATTACCAGGAATTCTTGTTTTCGCATGAATGAACCCTGTTTAGATTTAATGATGGCAGAGCATCGCTCTGGAATTATTTTAAGTGAAGCATTACCTATGCCCAAGATGCTTGTAGCCTCTGATGGTTCAGAAGTCAATTGAATACGCCTTTTCAAATCAGTAGTGATAAATGAAGACTGACTTCCACAGTCTAGTAACGCCCTTACAGTTTCTAACTGGTTAGTCTGTGGATTAAAGATATCAAGTAAAGCAGTAGAAAGAAGAGTCTCAGAATGTGACACTGATGACATAGAAGACATCACAACCGGGACCTCCGCCTTATGATGATCATTGATGTCTTGAGCGTGTATAGTGGAAGGAGTGTCAGATGATGGCAAGGGTGTTGTGTCAGTTGTGTTTATGAAGAAGTGTGTTGTGTCGTCTCTAACTTGTTCAGTGGTTCTCTGTAAAAACCGAAGCTCAAACCAAAATTTTGTGAAGAATGGAATCACTTACCATATGAAACTACAAGTATTTTACTATATTTTGAAAACACTGGCGAAAAGTGGGCATTTAATATGCCTCTGCCTACCCCTTAGGGGAAATAGGCGTGAGTCTATGTATGTATGTATTTGTCTTTAAAAACATGAAAAACAACAAATCGTAAAATATTCCTTGTTGTTATTATGTTATTATTCTTTGAAAATCTAACAACGACTATATTATTTTTCAATAAATACATTGCTCTTAAACTACTACTTAAATTTGTCGCGAAGTGACTAGACAAGCAATATAATCATGACCGAACGATACTTTATTAAGGGAATGCATCGCGTAGTACGGCCGCTGCATCTTGCAACGAATTAGTGTGTTCTTTTGCATAGCACAACGATAGTGACCGATGTTTTTGTGTGAGTAAGTTGAACGTTGCTTGGTAAATATACGCTATGCTCGATAGGACAAGGTTTATAATTGATTTTTTTGTAAGTTTTGATTTAAAAATGCGAGTGTGTGCGCGAATGCGTTTTCATATTGCTTTTACTGATCTTCATGTGTAGTAGTAGCCGCGTGGTAGGGGCAAACTGGCGACACAGGTTTCCGATACATTTTCGTCTACAGGGCATATCTCCTCTAATTACTATATCTATGATCTCACCGATGACGCGTTGGATTTCCGAAAAATCGGCATCGACTTCACTTTGCTCCATTACCCATTGAACGAATTGCCGGCGCTTTCCGAAGTCTGCTGGTGTGAGCTCCTGAGTTAACTGAATCTTGTACGCATTAAGGTGGAGGTCTTTAGTCAAAATTCTCTGCGTAGTGCTTCGTGAAATTTGAAGTTGTTGAGAACGAGGTCGAATTGATGTTTTCGGGTTTTCAGCGACACTCTCGTTTACAGCAGCAATTTTTTCAAGAGACCGATCGGTACGTTGACGCAAAGGATTCTTATTATCCATAATTGACCCAGTTTCTTCAAATTTTTTGACCACTCTTCGAGTGGTTGACACATTAGGTGCACTTTCTCGGCTGAAAATTTGGCGAAGTTTGCGAGCGGTTTCAGCTTAACTTTCCCCATTTTTCTAATGAGTTTCACAATTATAGCGCGTTGTTCTTTTGAAAAGCGCTCCATTTTTATAATCGGAATAAACAGAGGTGACAGCTGTCAAATATCAGAGTTGCCACTAGCATAAAAAAAACAATTTTAAAAAGTGCACGCTTCCTGAGACACCCGTTATATACTTGTGGCAAAGGAAAACGAGCGGGTATCACTATCAATACACTAATTGTGCCATAAAAAGGTCTACCAAAGATAAATTGCAGTCAAGATTGCTCTACGATGAGTAAAGTTTGAGTGGTCACCGATTGACGCCGACGAGGTTATTTAATTTACAACCTCTACAAATATGTATATAAAAGCTAAGTGCTAAATACATGCGAAAATGACGCGTAAGAATAAGAAAAAATATTATTACCTATTTATCAATGAATTGTGTAGCTAGGCGCCAAACTCGAAATTGGTAGGATCCATGCGGAATTTTCGAAAAAGGTTTTATCGGAAGAATAATGATCCATAAGATATTTTAAGTCAGTTCCATATATAAAGAGCCCCCTTAATTTACATTTCTTTTTATTTTTGTGAGCGGTTCACAAAATACATCGAACCAACTTTCAAATGTGTTGTCCAATGGTTTTGGAATAAAGTAGCTACGACATACGGACGGACCGACAAACATAAATGGCGTATATATAACGGCTCCGTTTTTGCCAATTTTCCCTACGGACCCCTAAATTAAAAGCACAATTTCATAACGCCACTAACTGGCAAAACACTCACCTTTAGTAGTAAAGATTCATTCATCCCATGACCATTGAGGATCGAGTTTCAAAATTCTTTTTGATCAAAAGCGTCGCGGAAGAAATGCTAACGCAGTTTCCGAGCCCAGTCATTAACTGCCATTTTCAATATTCGACCCATACATGGATTTTGAGATTCGAGATTCGTGTTTGACATATTTTGTATGCTCCATACAAAATATGTCAAACACGATCTATCTATAGATCGAATATTGAATTCCGTAGTTAATGGGATCAGATAGAGGAATACCATGGTGGTTTTAGTAAGTAGTCCCGGCGTTTCTCGCCGGGGAGTCTCATAGACCCCCTGCTCCAGGCCCGTTTATTCCGGCCTAGGGCATCCTGCAAACTGTAGGTTTCCACCAGGTTAGTAGGTAGGTAGGTAATTAGTATGACCTAATTACCTACCTACCTACTGCGCGTCAAAGAAAGTCCAAGTCATACCAGACCAGACTATTGAATAAAGGTATACCAGTAGATATGTCAGTATAACCTAATTGATATTCATGAGATCATTATCAGCCTTGCAGACTAAACTTTCTTATTTTTGGCCATGGGCCTCTTATCACTATGAGTCGGGTTAGACCATAGTCTAACACGCTGGCCAAGTGCGGTTGGAGAAGACAGACTTAATTTGTTTTTGAGAAAATTCAGGAGATCTAACAAATCTTAAAATGTACAAGGCTATACTCTAATTTTTTATTTGTTCACATCTATTCTGTATCGTTTTATTGGAAATTCTAGTTAAAGCAATGTTTGCTATAACCAACAGAAATCGTAACAAACTTCGATTATTTTATATCTGCAATAACATAAGAAGTAGTGCACAGATAAACGCAGTACCTACATCTCAATTTTAGAAGCAGTTTTGATTAAGGGAATTATAAAATCTTATTGCAGAAAAAAATACTTCCGTTACATACACTTGTAACAGAACAGCGAGCATTCGCCGTTTTCTGTTTTGTCGAACCCAAAGAAATTGGATATAGTATACATAGAAGTAGGTAGTCCTAGTACTTACAAAATGAAACCAGTCAACTGACGTGTAAGATACAATTTAGACAATATTATGCCATCAAATTAAATAACCTTAGTGATGTTTCTTTTATGACAGTTTTATCATGATTTTGAATTTAGCCGTATAATATTTATATCGACATTGTCAAGTGTTGTAAATAATCTTATCGATATGTCTATCCACAGTATATTTTTATCTCCTTATTTTTTAGATTTAAACGTGATAAAGATTTATAAAATAAGTTGATTACTGCAGTATGTCGTGGCGAAAATTGGGTGCCTAGAAAGCACCATACAAATTGTTCCAAGCTTTTTACTGCGGAATGTTTTTTATAGTATTGACAGATGGCGCAGACTAAAAGAAAATTCTGTGCCAACATTACTCCTCCATTCTAAACGTATCAGTGTGAGTGTTTAAATAATTACTTGCTTTTACTTTTATTAGGGTAGCAGCACCAAACAGGAGTCGGATCTTGGGCTCCATTCGATGTCTCATCCAAAGGAATAATTTAATTTTATTCTTTTGTTCAATTTTATTAACAGTGCATAGGGTTCATGGGAATACAGAAAAAGGTGTTAGGTACTTTTATCAATCGGCTTTGGCCTATAAAACATGATTCAGGTATCATCAGTGATTGCTAGGGTGGCAAACACAAAGGGTATGCTTATTTATTTTAACATATTGCTTTGCATGAAAACGTGTTTTTTTTCTTTCTTTAGTGTATGCGTGCGCCTTCAATAAATGAGACATCGTCTGTTTCTCCGACAACCAGCACTAAAGCGCCTACGTTAGCTACAATTTCTCCGCCAGAAGGTACAGAAGCGATGAAAATCGTCTGCGCTAAACACTTACGTACAATAGAAAAACTACAAAAAGAAGTTTTTCACCTTGAGCAGCTTGCTAAAAGACGTTTGTTAAAAATAAATTATTTAATACAACGGTCTAAACGTCTGATGAAAAAGAACATTGCTATGAATTCACGTTTACTTGATAGTTTGCAAAACGAAAATATCGTGAAGGAGGATTTGATAATTTTAGATCACGTGAAAAATAACAGTGTTATTGAAAAATACCTTTCACGCGCGGCAGGTGACAAAAGACATGAGATTAGCTTGAAGTTAAAAAAAAATTGCTGTGACGCTTCATTATTATGTGCTACTGAGTACCCATTTGAAACAAAAAAATATAGATTCAGTTTAAAAATGCAAGTTTGTGTAATAATTATTTAATTACTCTCCATTAACTAGCGTTCTGACTGCTGTGGACACAAACTTACGGAATTTTTAACATGTACAGTACTCGCCAAACTTTTTGGCTGCTCCGAACCTAGCCGCATTACGCTGCGCAGAATACAAAATCAGGTATCAGCGGGACGTATGCTGGGCGTGGAGGCAGGGCACGCCCGCGCGCGCTGTCTTCCACCCGCTAGCGTCTTAGCCTCCCGCGCGTTAGTGTGAGTGACTACGTTCGTACATGAATCACATATTCGCTGAGCTCTGACAGTATCGTCGCGTTCAGAATAGTTTCATAGTGTTACTTCTTCGTAGTTTCTCGTTGCTATCGTTATTGTTTCTTGTTGTTATTTGTACTAATATAGTTACCATTTTCATTGATCATGCCTCGCGGTCGTTTTAATGTTTGAGAATAGAGATTCCGAAATAAGTGAAGAAAGTGACGAAGAAAGTTCTTCAGATAAGGAACCTTCTACGAGTATGGAAGATGTTTTTATGGAAGGTGTAGCCCCATAAATAAATAAAAAAAAAAATGTTTTGTCGTAACCAATGTATTTTTTCATTTAGAAGTGCCTTCACCTAACTGAATTTACATTAATCGAATTTGATTGAATATGTAATTAAACAATATAATATAGCTAATCTAACAACGTAACTGAAGATTTTAATTTTCAATAATTACAAATATACAGGTTGTTACAAGACCCATCACCAAGCCGAAGTCTACTTCGTTTTGCACATCATGCCAAATCATACTACGCGAAAATAATACCTGGGAAACAAAATATATTTTTAAGCTTAAAAAAATAGTCACATTTTATTAGCGGCAATGTATAGCGCGCGCTTGCAGAAAAAATTGGCGCGAGTTCTGCATCGTACCTACGCCAGCCGTATCTACCTACACCGTGCGCCGCGGTGGCGGCAGTTTATGATCACGTGGTCGCGCGGCCGAGGGTAATGACCTCGCAGCTGATTGATGGTAGGAATACACTACGTGTCGGTAACTTTAAAGCTGTTTATTTTAGGGAAATATTGAAAATTTTGTGTATGTTTATTTGGCAAAAAGTGTATATTTATCATTCTAAACAGGATTTTGGAATTATTCGAAAAAAAAATCGTGACTTTGAGCCTCAATATCTCCTGAACCAGTAATTTCCCAGGTATGCCACCGAAGTAAAAAATTATCGTAATAATTGGTACAATATGGGGTTTCAGTTTTCGTTAAGGGTCTTTTTACACCCTGTATTTTCTTGGTTATGAAATGTCCACCCGACTGTACCATGCGCAAGTTCGTACCGATGGCTACATTCAGAGCGGCCATAAAGATTGGCAAGTACTGTACATACCTACTTACTATACAAGTCTGTTTGATTTTGAATCTATATTGAAACATGGATCGATATCGATAGCGGATTTGCTCAATCACTAAAAAATTAAAAAGTTACGAAATTTGTGTTCAAATGGAAAGACCATTTGAACACAAATTTCGAGCCCTAACTGACAAACATAGTGCCATCTTCTTCTGGCAACTCTAATTTGTCATATGAGTGAAGAGTGTAGCTATATTCAATTTGTTCTTAAAAATATCGTTCCTTCCATGCTTTATAGTTCATAAAAGATAGCTTGATCTCTGCGACATATTATGTGAAACTGACATTGCTAGGGTTGTTAGGATATAAATAATTGTCGATAGAAATTATCGACGTTTCTTACTATTATCGATGCTAATGTAACATATAATTAGGTTTAATTTAATTACAAACGTTACTAAATTCAACGAATAGGTATATAAAATACATTTATTCTATTAAAGGAGTACATCCCAAATCCATATCTGAATCAGTTTCTGAATCGCTAGAACAATCTTGTAAATTTATTATAAACTCTTGTTCGCAAATATTATGAAATCGGACGTCCCGATCCCAATCTTCTGCCATTAGTTTTCTGCATTTGGTTACCACTTTCTTCCAGTCTTCTGCAGATACTTTGTCGACCGCACTTTTTAATAACTCCAACATTTTATTTGCTGTGAAAGGTGGTGTTGTGTTGTGTCTGGCAGCGTAACCTTAAAAGAAAACATACATACATAGACTCACGCCTGTTTCCCGGAGGGGTAGGCAGAGACTACGGAACGCCATTTGCAACGATCCTGACATATCTCTCTTGCTTCATTAATGCCCATCAGATTCCTCATGCATGCTCTTCTGTTCAGGGTACTTCTCACCTGTCCTGTTTTTAGGATGTCTCCAATCTGGTCAGAGAACGTCCGCCTAGGTCTTCCCCTTCGTCCTGTCCCTTCTACACTTGCCTTATATATTTGCTTGGTCAGTCTTTCGTCATCCATCCTCTCCACGTGCCCAAACCATCTTAGCATACCTTTCTCGATGCTTGTCACTATATCTTCTTTTACCCCACAACACTCTCTTATCACACAATTCTTTACTCTGTCAGTCAGAGAGACACCACACATACTTCTCAGTGCTCTCATTTCTACAGCATTTATTCTACTTTCATGACTCTTCTGCCATACCCAACTATCACTACCATACATAAGAGTAGGTACTAACACCCCTCTAAGCACAGTCAAACGTGCCTTTTTGGACACGTTTTGGCTATTCATAAACGCCTTCAGAGCTCCATTCACTCTATTACCTGCATTAACTCTTCTTTCAATATCTTCTACATTCTTACCATCTCTTGTAAACAGCGTACCATAAAGAAAACATATTATTTACTAAGATTAATTATACAGTTGTTAATACTTAAAGTACCTATCTAACTAAAATTCAGGCAAACAAACCTTTCACTTGTGCCCAGATAAGCTCGATCGGATTATACTGGCAGTGGGACGGGAGTAGTCTTATGACGGTATGACCCTTTTCGTGGGCAATATCATCTAAGACATACGTTGGAGTATTAGGTTTGTTGAGATCAACCAGTCTTAATAATTCATTTTTGAACATAGTTTCATTGGCCTCTATTCCTTTTTCTTGAAGCTTCAATGATTTCTAATTTTCTGTTTGCCGAAGTTGGTGGTTTGTCCTTTTGGACCGAGTAATATGGGGCGTTATCCATAATAATGCAATATGGCTCCTTTAAATGATCTAATAATTTTAAAAACCACTCCTTAAATTTTTCAAAATTCATTTCTTTGTGGCAATTAGGCACAAAACCAGATGACGTCCCAGCATGAGTGATGATTAATCTTTGACCTTTGCCTTCGGGTACTTTGGTGGTTGATAGTGCAGTATCATCAGTCCAAGCTTTGGATACGGTATGATTGGCGTTTAGCCATGTCTCGTCTAAAAACACTACTTTGTCCCAATTTGTATTTTTTTTTTTACTTTTCGGAGAAAGTTCACTCGAGCAAGAGCAATGTCGGTTTTTCCATAATAATTTTTCTTTTATCACTTTTTTTATTGGAAAAACCATATTTTTTCAATATCTTCACTAGAGATGGCAAGCTTCCTTTGAACAAGTATGCGTCTTTAAGGGACATGGCAAGTTTTCTCAATGTAGGCAATTCGCCTCGTGCATAGTAGCCATATACATGGTTGCGAATCGCAGTGGCGTCAACGTTGTCAGTGTTTGTGACAGGAGCAGCCTTTTTCATTTTTTTATTTGGCGTTGCAAGTTTTTTGTCCTCGTCTTCAGTCAATGCTGCGGTTGAAGATTCGCCATACTTTTCTTTGCTGATGCGGATTACTGTCGCATGTCCAATGCCAAGAGCATCTGCAACTCTATCACATACTTTCTCCATGAGTAATAACAGCCCGCCATTTTGGTTCTCAAAATATTCACGTAACCAACAATCATTATTAGAAGCGAAGAGCAAGTTCATAAACTAACACTGGCTAAATGACTATTTGTAAGATGTTGTTATTACTGCTACTATATTCATCAACTACATAATGTAAGCGCACTAGTATTATCCTGTATCGTAATTATGTTTCATTGTTCATTTTATACAGAATGTCTGTCTTTTTATATTGTCTCCACGCTAGTTGCTATAGAGGTATTTTTAATTATAAATTGTATTTATGCATTATTGTCTGATATCTTTATATTACACTTTCACACATACAATTCCCATATACATACGACATTATCTCATACGACATACTTTCAAGTTTGACTCTACCTCACACTTCATACACAAATCACATACACACATATACTTCATATACTGCATATACTGCATGGCATATTATATACATAAAAAGCATACGAGGGCTAGTTTTCTCTGAATGTATATACAACTTAATAATATACGATACAGCTTATACTTCTATATTATATAACATGGCTAACTACATTGAACACTTGCAGTCTGAAATGACTTTGTACTCTAGCATGCCCACAACATGAGTGATTCATTGCAAACTGTTACTGAGATAGACAAAATTGAGATTGCACGAGCTATTGAATGTGACTGTAGTGAGCTCAATAAAAACATTCATGTAAACAAAAATGACCTAACCATTCTATCTCAAAACATAAGAAGCATATATTGCAATTTTGATGATTTCTTATTGACGTTATCAACAATTGCATTCGACATGGATGTCATTATTTTAACAGAGTGTAGGTTGAGCGCAAATAAACCTATTCCGCATTTAAATAACTACCAATCGTATATGACTACACGGCAACTGAACCAAAATGATGGAGTCGTAGTTTATGTAAAAAACACATTAAAACCCCGAGTTAAAGAAATAGCACTATCACAAGCTTCTTGCCTTCAGTTGGACGTATTAAATAACATCATCTTATGTGTCTATCGCTCTCCATCGAACACTAACACTGACAGTTTCATTAGCTCACTCAGTACTTATCTAGATACTATTAATTCACACAAAAGTATTATTATCGCGGGTGACATAAATATTAATATTATAACGAAGCCAACAACAAGAAAATTCACACGAACAAAAAAATAGAACAAACTACCTCAATATGTTGTCCCTACATGGTATCCTGCCTGGGCATGTGCTACCGACCAGAGACAAAACCTGCCTAGATCACTTCATGCTGAAAATAAATAAGAAGAAGCTTGCCGCCACCATTGCTATTCTACATTCAACCATCACAGACCATTTCACAACGGTTTTCATATTGTCTAAGCAAAAATATACACAAGCTATACCCAAGTCTACTACTTCACTCAATTACGAACAGGCTCTAATACATTTACAAGAAAAGAAATTAAGCAATTTGCTCTTTTGTAGTGACCCGGATTATTTATGTCAACTCTTGTTACAGTCTCTTATCGATACTATTAACTGTAACACTACCACAATAAGCATTCCAAGCAGCAAACGCATCATCAAACCATGGGCCACTAAAGGAATATTGCGATGCATACAGAATCGCAATAAACTCCAAAGAAAGCTTCGCCATGACCCCGATAATAAAATTCTAAAAATAACTTACACACGATATAGAATTTTTTGTAACAATTTGTTAAAAAAGTTAAAAAGGAAATATGAAAAAGAATTGCTTTCAAACTCCATAAAAAATTCTAAGTTACTCTGCAAAAACATCAAATCTATAACATACACTAATAAATCAAATAATCAAAATATGGAATTGTTAAATTTAAAATCATCACCCTCTGAATCAGTAAATTACATTAATAATTATTTTGCTAATATAGGCTATGAGCTAGCTCAACAAATTCAACCTTCAGTTATGAATTACCGAACTTTGCCTAGTAATGCACCCACACAAGTTAATTCTTTTGTTCTTCTCGAAACGGACTGTGATGAGGTATATAGAACTTTTATGAATCTAAAATCCAACAGCGCTTCTGGCTGGGATAACATATCCACAAAAATTTTAAAATACTCCAGCATCGTAGTGGTCCCTATCATAACACACCTTGCAAACCATTGCTTTTCAAAAGGAATCTTTCCGGCCGCTTTAAAAGAAGCCATCGTCACGCCAGTGTACAAGGGTGGAGATAGAGACGATATCAGTAATTATAGACCAATCTCAGTTTTAACTTCTTTATCAAAAATTATTGAAAAATTAATAAATACTAGACTGCTAAATTATTTGAATAAATTTAATATATTGTCCGACTCACAATACGGTTTCAAAAGAAGCATATCTACCGAGGATGCTGTTAGTGCTCTATCCTCTTTAATAACCAAACATCTCGATAATAGCGAAAAGTGCCTCACTGTCTTTTTAGACCTCAAAAAGGCTTTTGATACCGTCTCTACCTCTATCCTTGTAAGCAAACTTGAAAAAATTGGCGTTAGGGCAACAGCTCTTGACCTCTTAAAGGACTATGTTTCAAACAGGAAGCAAAGGGTGAAAGTTGGCCAGCATATAAGTGACGACGCGGCTGTATTATACGGCGTTCCCCAGGGAAGCGTGTTAGGTCCAACGCTTTTTTTAATATATATCAATGATCTCTGTAATATGAAAGTACCGAATGCTAAAGCTTTTTCTTACGCCGATGATACGGCGGTTGCCTTCTATGGAAGCTCTTGGCACGATGTCAAGAATTATGCTGAAGCAGGTATGACTCAAGTTGCTGAATGGTTAAAATCCAACCTTTTAACGTTAAATACATCCAAAACGAACTTTATATGTTTCAGTATCTCCAAGCGTAATGAACCACCTGATGATTTTAGTATCGTTATACATACATGTAAGGGTGAAAACGGCAACAATTGTAGCTGCCAGAATATTCGTAAAGTAGCTGATGTTAAATATTTGGGTGTAGTTGTAGATAACAGACTATCCTGGTACCCTCACGTAGAGCAAGTTGCCGCCAGGATTAGGAAGCTCAGCTGGTTGTTCAAGACTCTAAGACATGTAGCACCAATGATCAAAGAACATTACAAAAGCCCTTCTAAAAATCTACTTACACAGATATACCTTGCACTCGTACAATCTGTGCTCGTATACTGTATTCCGATCTGGGGAGGTGCAGCTAAAACAAAATGTATACAACTTGAACGTGCACAACGGGCACTCCTTAAGATAATGCATTTAAAAAATCTTAGATTTCCTACGGTGAGCCTTTATCAGATTAGTGATGTACTCTCTGTCAGAAAGTTGTATATCATTCAAACGGTGTTAAAGAAGCATAAGTCCTTGCCTTTTAATGTGGGTTTAAGGTCGAAAAGAAGGAAGTATGATATACAAGCATTATTTGCTTAAAAGAAGATTCTGAACACAACTTTCTGTAAACAAATTATTTGGCACAATAAAAATTTTATTTATTTATTATTTATTTATAAGCGAATCACAAACTCACGACTTTGACTGTTCAAAACAGTTTTCTTCGTTCTCTTTGGCATTATGCCAACAAGAAACTAACGATAATAACAAAAGATAACAAAATTCAACAAATTAACAGCAATAATAACAAAAACAAATTAATGAGAACTGAAAACACGTAGCGTATACCGACGCCTTGTATACGCTCTCGCACTCGTACTGCTGCTAATGCAGCTGATTATGGAGGTTCAAATCAAACAATATGGCGGCGTGTCTTTTTTTTTTAGTTTATGGCCTGGTAACACGGCCTTCGATCCAAACGCGGCGTGTCTTCTCCCGAAACCCTCTTGTTTTTTTTGGGTTGGATGGAATGTTACATGAGTAGGTGAGAAATTGGATTTTAATTACTCATTATTATTTTTTGATCAAGTATGTAGAAATGTTAATAATATTATATTATTTAAAATATACAATAAAATTAAAAGATAAATTAATTTTTAATTAAGTTTTATTTAAAATATCGATACTTTATAGTTTTTAAGAGTGCATAGGGTTCCCACCAAGAACTTAGGGTCCCAAGCCAACCTCACCTGCAAGTGGTGCACCTGCCGATCAACGGACGAGGCTCTGGCAAACAAAATGTCCCAATAAGCGGCAATAGGCTCGCCACCTATTACGTGGGATCAAAACACTGGCGAAAAGTGGGCGTTTAATATGCCTCTGCCTACCCCTTCGGGGAAACAGGCGTGATTCTATGTATGTATGTATGTACTTTATAGTTTGTGGTCGCGATGAATCATCGCCCATCACCAATTAGGTCGACATGCCCATAAACTATGACAATGACAAGTATGTCTGTACCATAGTCTGAACTATTAAGAAATTGAGGACTTCATAGACGAGATTTTATTGACAGCTGTCGTAGAGATCAAGCTATATTTTATGAAGTATAGTTATTCTTCTGTGGTCGAACCGAATATTTTCACGATCATTCTAGCGAACACTCTAAATTCAAATAGTCCGCAGAATATAGAAAAATTTTGAAATCGCACTATAACAGCAGTTTTACCCAATATGTTTACTTCAGTTTCACTTATGAATTATTTCTAGAGTAAGAGTAAGATACATAAACAAATGACGTTTCTAAATAATAAAATGCAGATTTTAATTTGAAAAGGTTTAATAAATCACACAATATACAATATACCTCTGCCTACCTCTTCGGGGATATAGGCGTGAGACTATGTATGTATGTAAATCACACAAGTGTCTATTCCTACGTTCAACTATATTTATCGATATCGATATTTTATCGATATTTATTCTGATACTCAGAAGTAAGCCCATCACTAGTCAAGATAAAATTAGTCACAAACAACGAAGTTTCTTCCCTAGATTAAATTCATAAGTCAAAGTGAAGTAAATTTATTGGGTTTAACCGTCATTGTAGCGCGAATTCAATGTATTATATACGAGGGGAGTTCAATGTATTCTCGGTATCGAGGTGATATACTAATGATAAGGGTAATTTAATTATCTCATTAGTTAATGACACTCTTTGAGGGTATAAATACAAAATTTCATTTGTTTGCCACCATTAGTATTCAAGATATCATTGCGAAAAGACAACTATGATGACTGATTCGAAAATGATGACAAAAATCGAGCATCGTGCAGTGATAAAATTCCTCACAAAACAAGGAAAAACTCAAAAAATTATCCATGAAGAAATGGTGGCTGTTTACCAAGATTCTGCGCCTTCATTATCTACAATTCAGAAGTGGTCAAGTGAATTCAAACGGGGTAGAGAGAGCATTGAAGACGACCCCCGCGCTGGTGGGCCAATTTGTGCCGCTACTGAAGAAAACGTCAAATTAGTCGAAAAACTTGTACTTGAAGATGCCCGTGTAAGAGTGAAAACATTAGCAGAAATGACTAAGCTATCCGTGGGTACCATTCACACAATCCTTCATGAGCGCCTGAATTTGTCAAAGGTCAGTTCAAGATGGGTGCCGCGAATGCTCACTGCGCTACAGAAACAAGTGCGAGTTGACTGTAGTAAGGAGTTTTGGACCTCTGTGGTGAAAATCCGCAAAGTATTTTCGATCGGATTGTTACTGGTGATGAAACGTGGGTTCATCACTATGACCCTGAGAGCAAGCAAGAGTCTATGCAGTGGCACAAAAAAGGATCAGACCTGGCGAAGAAGTTCAAAGTCACTCCGTCCGCAGGAAAGCTCATGGCCACGGTGTTTTGGGATTCTAAGGGAATCTTGCTAATCGAGTACACAAAAAAAGGTCAAAGTATTACTGCTGCATCATACGCAACCACCCTGCGTAATTTAAAGGAGGCAATTAAAGAAAAAAGACGTGGAAAATTAACCGCAGGTGTGTTGCTGCTTCACGACAACGCGCCGGTTCACAAGGCGCGCCTTGCCCAGGCTGCTGTGCGGGAGTACGGATTTGAAGAAATCAATCATCCACCCTACAGTCCGGACCTGGCCCCTAGTGATTATTATCTATTCCCTAATCTTAAAAAAGACCTTCGTGGAAAGCATTTTTCGGACGATGAAGAGTTGAAGGGAGCAATAAACGAACATTTTTCGGGCCATGGAGAAAAATATTTTTCAGAAGGAATTGAAAAGTTACTTTCACGAACAAATAAATGTATTGAGATATTAGGGGAGTATATTGAAAAATAAAATTTATTCAGAATTTTCCGCCTTTTCCTTCATACCTATACCGAGAATACTCCCCTCCTAATAACTCCCCTCGTATATTCTAAGGCTCGCCCGAATGTTCGTCAGAATGCTCGGTAAAATACACTCATTTGTTTTGTAACATTCGCGAGAATGCTCATTACAGGTGAATGCTCAAGTGTATCAGCGCCATAAGGATCATTGCCAAAATATAGTTTGGGTACTTTCTCGTGTTAGGCTACGGGACCCTTTCACAGTTTACATTTTTATACTAGCTCAAACAATACTATCTAAATTGAATAATTTAATTTTACTTCGTCATTTAAAAATGTAAGTTAGGTATTTGTACAGCGTAAGTGGTTTAATTCATCAAACAGCCTGCCGCAAACCACACGCAAACTACTGGAGGTAGGCATCCCCTAATTTGCGTCTCAATAACATTGTGAGGCAATAGGAGAATTGGAACTACTAGGCTGCTATAATACCACGCTAGTAGGAGTTAGTATAGGTTTTGATGCCAGATTTTCCGTCTCTTCTCAAAAGTACTCTTGGCTTTCTTATTTTCCTTCGTCAGCTCTTCCTCGACCACCCTTTATGAGTATACCTAATCCGTCCCACACGGAGATGGTGGCATAGAGTGATATAATTATAGGATATAATAACTTTTTTTTTTTTTTTTTTTGTTTTACGAGGTGGAAAATCCCTTCGGATCTCCGACTCTTGGGGGAAATAAGAGCCGGAGTATGTGGTGTTTCCACTAAAAACCACCTCGACTACTGCCATGTACCCGTGTGTCGGAGGGTGGGGCATCACCAAAGCACTCGTCGCCACCCTCCGACGGGTATTGGCCCGCCAGATGGTCAGGCGGGCCCCGAACAAAACCCCCTTGGCGACGGATTAAGGTGTTGGACTCCGCCGCCAAAACGCCCAGCGGCCGCAGAGGATAGGGAGGACGGCAACGCAACACCGCATCTCCTCTTCCTCTGCGGCCCCACCGCGACGCATCGAATGGTGCGCCCCCATTTGGCCGCGGGAGATAGGGCGCGCGGCAACGCAACACCGACACGCCTCTCCTCCCGCGACCGCGCCCGACTGCGAGGGACAGACAGAACTGTCCCCCGCACCCGCACCGTTGGACGCATCCTGCGCAGGCCCCTCCAAGCCCACGCGGAGCGTCCCCTCCTGGATCCCTCTTAGCTTCACCGCGGGTGACCAATCCACGGTTACTGAGCCCCCCCACCACGACAAGGTGGAGATCCCACGGGGGGGAGGATATAATAACTTGGAACGCTATTTTATTTTTTATTTAACTAGAAAAGGGATATATTATGACAGAATAAATAAATAAAACGCATTAAAATTAGTTAAATGTTTATTTTTAAATTAATACAACCTACCATTATTATTTATACCCATTGAATAGCAAAGAAATAAATACTACTGTCCATTTACCCGCTGAATTTACTATTGATAACTTTTATATTACTTTATGAGGTTAAGGCTTCTCTCTCTTTCTCTTCTCCAAAGCAACTTGGTATCCGTCAATTGCTTTCATCATAATATCAAGTTTGACTCTCACTTTGGGAACGGGGCCGTTTTCTCTGTCTTCTACTATTTTATAATCACGTAGAATCGTAGATAACGCTGTTTTTACTGACATCAAAGCATATTGGTAACCTGTTAAACCAAATCTACTTATAATATACACAATACACATTAAAATATCGACGGTCGCCAATTTTCGTCTAAAGTCCTCGCATGTTTCTCACCTACCTGATCTTCAATCTATGTATGCCAGCATTAGAAGCTGTTTAATAGAAGACAATATTTAGAAAAAAACCCAAGAGAGTTCTTTCTACTTTGTTAGATATGATCCAGTTTATGGATATATTTTTTTAACTATTCGAAAATATGTATTAAATGGCTGTGACTTATATGTTGACATTTTAAGATTAATATTATTTAACAAAGGGCATGTACAATACATATCAGTTATTAAACGTACATATGCAAAAATCTGTATGCAGATATGAGAATGTCGATATCGTACGACGGCATTACAACCTCGCCAAATAAAAACAACTTTAATTAAGGACTCTTGAAGACTGATCACAAAAATGTTACTAAACCTAAGAGTCTTAATGCAGCATCTGACATACTGTTTATGACACAACATGACGATCAAAATTATACTTGTTGAACAACAAATAAATATGTTCTTCTATAAAAATACGTATGTGTAGGACATCGATTCTATAATCAGCCAATGCTAACAAAAAGGTTAGTTTTGTACTAACCTCTTCCTAATTCTTAGATGAATCTTCCGCAGTTTCCAAAAAAGTTATTTTGCTATTAACGTTACATTCTATACGACTGATCACTCTTAATAAATTGTTTGTTAATTGTTAAGTGTCCATGTCCTTATATCTTTTGATATATTTATTACTACGAGTTTATGGTATTATATAGTAAGTAAGTATAGCTAGTCTGTTGGCACTTGGTTGCAGAAAACATTGGACAGTTGTGTTTTTAATTTAGTGGCACTAGTAAAAAATGTCAATATCAACACTTCGGCAAATAAGAGATATAACTAAGTAATTAAAATTGATAAACTACTTACCGACACAATTCCTTGGTCCGCTACTGAACGGCATGTAGCTGCAGGTATGTTTCAAATTAAACCGTTCGGGCAGGAATCTGTCCGGGTCGAATTCCTCCGCGTTGGGACCCCAGTATTTAGGGTCCCGGTGGATGCCCCATATAGAGCACACCACACCCGACCCTGCTGGCAGCACTCGACCGGAAGCTACCAAAAAAAACAGTAATTATTTTTAAAGAATTAATGTTCAAATCACATTATTTATTTTTCTGAAAAGACCACTTGAAATTATTCTTGTGTTGCGAGGCCTTTACAAACATTCAATTAACGAACACAAAGTTCACCCAGACTCGAACCAACAATTTGTGGATCACACAAAGTGCAGTCTCGTGTGGAGATCGAACGCACTCGGTACAGTTCTAAGCGATGAGGCGACCAGTTAACCCATTGCGCCATAGAGTCCTTACTTCTAAAAACTCTATGTAGGTATCTATTTATAAAAAGACCAGGTACCCCAATCATTCCAAAATCGCTGGGCAGAAAAATAAGCAACAAATACCTTTTTTTGTTGACTACTGTGGAAACTCTCCTTATGAGCCATCTCAACTCGACGCCAACCCGGCCAGAGTGTGTTCGACCGGGCTTGGGACTGGCGAAGGAGGTGTGTGGAGGCTCTCCCCTATAACGGGGCATACCCACTAAAACCCACGCGGTGTCCCTAAGAGTCCCGTGTAGTGTAGTCACGCGATTCGCGGATAGCATACTTTTCCGTGACCCCACCCGGGATTGGCCCGCCGCCGTTGGTGTTTGCTGGCCCCGTCACGTTATTACTTGGGAGGCGGCGTAGACACTACGCCGCCTCCTTGCCTTTTGGGGGATGGGGAGCAGCCCCAGCGCTCGCCGTCCGCAGGCACTAATACGGCCGCAGAGGATAGGGAGGACGGCAACCCGACAACACCGCATCTCCTCTTCCTCTGCGGCCCCACCGCGACGCAACAAATGGTGCGCCCCCATTTGCTCGTGGAAGATAGCGCGCGCGGCAACGCAACACCGACACGCCTCTCCTCCCGCGACCGCACCCGACTGCGAGGGACAGAAAGAACTGTCCCCCGCACCCGCACCTTTGGACGCAACCTGCGCAGGCCTCCATCAAGCCCACGCGGAGCGTCCACTCCCGGGATCTCGCTTAGCTTCACCGTGGGTGTCCTTACCACGTTTACTGAGCTCAACAAGGTGGAGATCCCACAGAGGTAAGCAACAAATACGTTGCCAAATAATACATTATTACATAAGTGCTAGATAAAATCCTCTCATTTTCAATGTCATCGTTCCAAGCAAAATAATTATTTATTAAAATTAATAACAAAGTATTTTTGTTGACTGTTAAAATAAAAAAATAATCTTAAAGATTCAAATTAAACTACAGGTTCGATTCATAAAGCAAAATGTGGGTGTAATATTACAACTCTACCTTCCCCTTCGGGGAAACAGGCGTGAGTATATAAAAATAACTTCTCAGATCTTTAAGATTATATCTTCTTGGGTTTACGCGAATGTTACAGATTGAAATTAAACTACAGTTTACGGATTTTATCGCGATATATTGGTTTTACTTAGTTATTACATTTAAACCGAAAGATCTAGAAACTACATTTTTGATTTATTACTAGCCGACACGGTTCGAATTCTTTACAGGATTCATGGTCAAGGCAGACTGAGGTGATATTTGTCTTTTTCTTGAATTTATAAGTTATCTCAAAGTACCCGAACATTTTTAACTGTTGGTGTTACTGTGTTATAGAATGAGCTCACAGTGTCCTTATGTGCTCTGGTGACTTTGTCCTTCTTGGGTTTCATTAGCCTTATGACAGGCTCCCAAGCTGGAGGAACATTCCAACCCTCTTCCCTATTGAAATTAAGGTGTTTTTTTTAATTTCCATAGGTTCACGTTTCATCCTTGGAAGAAAACGGTGTTCTTTTGCGAGTATCTGTGGTTCATCAAATCGCAGGTAGTGGTTGGTTCCTTGTTCTACATGTTCACACACAGCAGACTTTGTTGAGCTTTATGTTTGTCTTTAGGTTTGTCCAATGTATGAGAGCCCACATTCACAGTCTATTTTGTAGACACCGGCTTTTTGCAGGGGTAACTGACAATTGACTGTTGGTAAGAATTGACATATCTTCGTTGGCGGCTTGTAGTAAGTTTTGATTGAAGCCCGCTTCCAGATGTAGTCAATTTTGTCAGTCACACCCTTGATGTATAGGAGGACAGCAGGTTGTCTTTCTACTGTGGCTGGTTTTTCTTTCTTCTGGGATCTGTGACAGTGGCAGTTTTTAGAGTATTTCTTAGAACCTAAATCTGGACGTGGAATATTTAATACCATCGTGTGCAAAACCTCCTCAAATGTATGGTCTACCCAAAAACACACAAAGAAAACGCTCCACTGCGCCTGATAGTTAGTCAGATAGGCGCACCAACTTACAGACTGGCTCAACACATGGCAATGATTCTCTCTCCGCTCAGAGGCAACACGAGAGCACATGTGAAATATTCCTACGATTTTGTCAGTTAAATCAAACACCTCATCTCTCTCTGACAACGAAACTATGGTTAGTTTTGATGTACAGTAATTATTCACATGCATACCATGACTGTATAGAAATTACTAGAAGGAAGCTAACATAAAACAACATGCCGGAGGAATATGCAGAAATAGATAGAAAGAAATACTTGAGCACTGCCTGACAAGGGACTATCTGTTTGGGACAAGAAATACGACATACAAGTTGACGGTGTTGCAATGGGCTCTCTAGTATCGCCGTTGTTGCTTACATCTTCATGTAGGACTTTGAGGCGCGACCCATCACATCGAGGTTCTACAAACGCTCTGTAGATGACGATTTTACAATTTTTTCAACAGAAAGTGTTAATGCTTTCCTGAACCATTTTTATTCTATTAATAACCAAATTTTGGCGTCGGGACGTGACGACCCCACCGCCCACTGGGGGAGTTACTCTGACGAGTAGATACTCGTCATAGTATCTCCCCCAGCGCAAGCAGTCAACCGAAAGATAGCGGTCAAACCATCCGAACCTGGCGGAAGTAAATCCCAAGATGCTAGATTGGCAGCAGCGTCCAGCACTAAAAACTTCCGCCACTGCGATCGCCAATACGCCTGCCAAGCGTGGCGATTATCGCAAATCCCCCCATAAATGAACCACACCAATAAAAACCGGCCCCTAGTCCCCGGCGGCCCCGCTAGTCCTGGTTATGGTAGCGGCCATGGTAACGGCGGGGCAAGGGGTGCGAAGAATCTCCGGAAGAGATCGGGCTACCACCACCAACGACAATTGGCCCTGGCAACACTGAACACGCGCACACTGCGGACCGACGAGAAGATTGTCGAGCTGGAAGAAGAATTGAGCAAGTTGCGATTGGATATCATAGGCCTATCTGAAGTCCGAAGACAGGGTGAGGATTCGATAGTTCTCAATTCCGGCAACTTGCTCTTCTACCGGGAGGGCGACCAACAGTCCCAAGGTGGTGTCGGGTTCATCGTCCACAAATCTCTCGTGACCAACGTGGTAAATATTGGGAGTGTGTCGAGCAGGGTAGCGTACCTTATACTCAGAATATCCAAGCGGTATTCGCTGAAGGTCATACAAGTATACGCTCCGACCTCGACGCACCCCGATGAGGAGGTGGAAGCGAAGCTCGTACATGACGAGGACATATCTCGGGCTATACATGGCTTCAAAACCCATTACACCGTGGCCATGGGAGATTTTAACGCGAAACTGGGCAAACGCTACGGTGATGAGCTGAGAGTGGGGCAATTTGGTTATGGGCATCGGAATTCCCGGGGTCACTTGCTGGCTAGCTTTATGGAGAAGAAAGGCCTCTATATAATGAATTCCTTCTTCAAGAAGCGAGAATGCCGCAAGTGGACCTGGGTAAGTCCAGACGGTGCCACCAAAAATGAGATCGACTTTATCATGTCGACGAAGAGGCAGATATTCAATGATGTCTCCGTGATCAATTCGCTTAAAGTGAGAAGCGATCACCGAATGGTAAGAGGCACATTGAATATCTGTACAAGCCTCGAACGGTCGAGGTTGATAAAGTCAACGCTCCGACCGGCACCGGTTCATATCCAAAACCCCAAGAGCTTTCAGCTCGAACTCAAGAACCGTTTCGAATGCCTGGGCGAATGCGTAGATGTGGACGAGTACAGTAACGGGTTCGTGCATGCTGTCCATACAACAGGGGCTAAATTCTTTAAGCCCCAGAAAAGCAAGAGAACCAGCAAGATCTCGGGTCCGACCCTCGAGCTGTTAGAGGAAAGGCGCAAGATGGTTCTGCTATCCTCCGACGACATGCCGAAATATCGGCACCTCAACAGACAGATCTCTAAGTCTCTGACTCGCGATCTCCGCCAATACAATACAAAATGTGTTCGTGAGGCGATCGAGCAGAATAAGGGATCCAAAGTGTTCCAGAGGGATTTGTCTGTTGGGCAGAGTCAGCTGACAAAGTTGAAGACGGAGGATGGCAGAATCGTATCGTCCAAGCCTGAGCTCTTGGAGGAGATCGAAAGGTTCTATGGACAGCTATACACGACAACGCAAAAACCCGCAAGTACTCCAGCGTCAGACCCTAGAGCTGGATTGACCCGACACTATACCGAAGATATCCCGGACGTCAGCATGCACGAGATTAGTGTGGCTCTCAAACAGCTCAAAAACAACAAGGCGCCGGGTGATGACGGAATTACGAGCGAGCTCCTGATGGCTGGCGGTGCACCCGCTAGAGAAGCCCTTCGGAAGCTATTTAATTCCATCATTCTCGAGGGTAAAACGCCACAGGCATGGCACAGAGGTGTGGTGGTGCTTTTCTTTAAGAAAGGGGATAAAACCCTCTTAAAGAACTACAAACCCATCACACTTCTGAGCCACGTCTACAAGCTGTTTTCGAGGGTCATCACGAATCGTCTCGAGAGCAAGCTAGACGACTTCCAGCCTCCCGAACAAGCCGGTTTCCGTAAAGGCTATAGTACCATAGACCACATACATACGCTGAGGCAGGTTATACAGAAGTCCGAGGAGTATAACCTGCCCCTATGCTTGGCGTTTGTGGACTATGAGAAAGCCTTCGATTCGATCGAAACCTGGGCGGTGCTACAGTCTCTCCAACGGTGCCGGATTGACTACCAATATATCGAAGTGCTGAAGTGTTTGTATGAAAATGCCACTATGTCAGTCCGCCTCCAGGACCAGAGTTCGAAACCTATTCAACTCCAGCGAGGAGTGAGACAGGGGGATGTCATATCCCCGAAACTGTTTACCACTGCGCTGGAGGATGTTTTCAAGCTTCTGGACTGGAATGGACTCGGCATCAACATCAACGGCGAGTACATCACTCACCTTCGATTCGCAGACGATATCGTAGTCATGGCTGAGACCATGGAAGACCTAGGCACAATGCTCGATGGCTTCTGTAGAGTCTCCCAACAAGTAGGTCTTAAGATGAACATGGACAAGACGAAAATCATGTCGAACGTCCATGTTGTACCTGCTCCTATTCAGGTTGGGAACTTTAAGCTCGAAGTTGTCGACAATTATATCTACCTGGGACAAGTAGTACAATTAGGTAGGTCCAACTTCGAGAAGGAGGTCAATCGTCGAATCCAACTCGGTTGGGCAGCGTTCGGGAAGCTACGACATATCTTCTCGTCCGATATCCCGCAGTGTCTCAAGACAAAAGTCTTTCACCAGTGTGTATTGCCAGTGATGACTTACGGATCAGAGACGTGGTCGCTCACTATGGGCCTTATCAGAAGGCTCAAGGTCACTCAGAGGGCGATGGAGAGAGCTATGCTTGGAGGTTCCCTGCGAGATCGAATCAGAAATGAGGAGTAGAACCAAAGTCGCTGACATAGCTCTCCGGATAGCCAAGCTGAAGTGGCAGTGGGCAGGGCACATAGCTTGAAGAACCGATGGCCGTTGGGACAGAAAGGTTCTGGAGTGGCGGCCACGTACCGGACGACGCAGCAGAGGTAGGCCCCCCGCAAGGTGGACCGACGATCTCGTCAAGATCGCGGGAGGCGGTTGGATGCGGGCGGCTCAAGATCGGTCTGTGTGGAGAACCTTGGGGGAGGCCTATGTCCAGCAGTGGACGTCGTTTGGCTGATATGATGAATAACCAAATACAAATCACAATGGAATTAGAAGCAAACAATTCTTTAGCTTTCTTAGATGTTTTTGTCATCAAGAATAAAAAGCCACACTGTGTATAGAAAAAAGACCCATACAAATAGGTATAATAGTTTAAATTGGTATTTAACCGATACATTTTTATTTGGAATTTCAACAATGACTCATATTTGAAAAATAAACATCAGGGACGCGGTATCAAAACGCGATTTAAAAAAATAGCGGGAATAAAAATTTCGCTGATGCTGATAGCATAAGGAATAACGTGTTAAATTATATCTCACTGCTGAGGTGAAAAATTATGTGTGCTACACGAGGGCAAAGTTTTTTTGCATCTCGTACTGTTGAGTCCCTCACTACGCTCAGGATTCTAACTTTAAATTACTCGCTACGCTCTTGAATCAATCATAGAATCCTTCGCTTGCTCGGGACTCAAAATCAGCACTCGAAACAAAATGCGTGTATGTGTGCGTGTATGTGCGTATATGTGTTTGTGGTACGTATTCTTATGTGATGTAAGTTAGCAGACATTCTGTTTTAGTGTAGGTGAGACCTAGCAACCATTCTTTTGAGTTTGTATTTATTTAGATTCCTTATCTTGTGAAGTTCTTTAAGTAGTTTATCTATATATGTATAATAAT
Organism: Euclidia mi; assembly: GCA_944739405.2. Classification (NCBI taxonomy): domain Eukaryota; kingdom Metazoa; phylum Arthropoda; class Insecta; order Lepidoptera; family Erebidae; genus Euclidia; species Euclidia mi. The sequence goes on along the minus strand of OX123188.2, from coordinate 28,199,036 downwards.
ATATAAAATCCTTGCGTTACTGACTGACTGACAGACACGCTACAGCCGAAACTATTGGGCGCAGGAAGCATGAAATTTGGCATGTATGTTCCTTGGGGACCGTAGGGGTGCACTAAGAAGGAATTTCCCAAAATTGCCACGGGATCGGCCAAAATGGGTAAATAAAAAAAAATGCAGGCGTAGCTGCTGGCGTCCTCTAGTATGTCTATAAAAGAAAGTCGTGTTAGTTACACTATTTATAACTCAAGAACGGCTGAAGCGATTTGGCTGAAAATTGGTGGGGAGGTAGCTCAGAATCAGGAAAGACACATAGGATACAATTACACACACACATAGACTCACGCCTGTTACCCCGAAGGGGTAGGCAGAGGCATATTAAACGCCCACTTTTAGCCAGTGTTTTGATCCCACATAATAGGAGACGAGCCTATTGCCGCTTATCGGGATATTTAGTTTGCCAGAGCCTCGTCCGTTGATCGGCAGGTGCACCACTTGCAGGTGAGGTTGGCTTGGGACCCTAAGTTCTTGGTGGGAACCCTATGGATACAATTAGTTGCAAAAAATAATCTGTGAGGGATTTTAGCGAGGGTCGAAGTCTGTAGGGACAAATCACACATGTCAATGGGACAAACCATACAAACCTACTACCTATTGACAGTAAGAACGCATGCGCTGTAATAATTTAGTGCTGCACATGCTATCGTATCGTGCTATCGTATATCTGTCAGTACTGTCACATGGTGCACTGTTATTACATCGTTCGCTTACTTAAAAACTAATAATTATTTTAACAGTCTTGGCTAATCTCTACTAATATTCGGTATAAATACGAAAACGTGTATGTATGTATGTACCGATTTCACGCTAAACCGACTAAACCAATATTCTCTATGAGAGTGTGAATAGAGATATATCGGACCATGGCTTTGACATTTGACTGTATGCAAAGTGATTTTGTTGAGCACCTTTCAGTAGATAATGTCATGAATACTGACCAAGTTACTTCGTACCCTATAGACTTTCTGAACTCCTTACAATTATCAGGAGTACCTTCATGCAACCTGAGACTGAACGTTGGTGTTCCAGTCCTGTTAATGCGGAATCTTAATGCACCAAAGCTTTGTAAACGGCTACAGGTAACACCTAGGATGAAACATTATAAAAGCTATTCGCTATTGTGAGTCAGACTCGCTCATGAAGAGTTCCGTAGTGGAGGTATCCACTTACCATAGCCATTATCTTCGACTAACTATTAATAGTATTTGTATAAACGACAAAGCTATATTTGCGGTTTTTGAGATGTGCTTTATTTCAAAAACTGCTGACTACATATCGTTCAAAACAATTTTCGTTGGAAGTTTTATCTACAGCATATATTTTTTTTTTTTAGATTTGTCACTCTCTTACTTGAAAAGTTAGAGGGTCACACACACCCATTTTACCAGTTTGGAACGGTATATCTTTCAAACGATTGACTTTGAGAAACAATGGTTTTCGACCCTCAAAGTAATTTTTAACGACCGATTTTCCACATCAGTTCCATGTGTAAAGAGCCCTCCTTAATATTCAATATTTTTTATTTTTTATAACGTCGTAAAGCGCTTCACAGAATACATCTACCTACCAATTTTCAAATGTGTAAACTGAATAGTTTCGGCACAAACTAGCGCTAAGGATTACGTGTTTAGCCATTTTTGACTACGGAACTCTAAAAATACTGTTTACAGAAATGTTTTAAATACTTCTTGCGGTTATATTTCTTATTAGCTCCTATGAACAGAATAAAACGAAAATTACTATAGAACGAGAATGAGTTTTGTGTTACCCCGAATTTAACGTGAGCGAAGCCGCGGGCAAAAGCTTATATTTACTTAATACATAATATTGATGTTTGGAAAAACTAGTTTTATGTTTTATTCTGGGTGGAATATTTGTGCGTCTATTTAAATTTGATGGGGGAATTTTGTCATGTATTTTAAGTACCTATAGAAAAGAAAACATACAGCTGCCGAAACATGAGTACTTAGCAATCTGTGTATAGTTCATTAGTCGGATAAATCTACGGTTATCTTAAAATGATTTAAGAACAGCTCTTTGAGCTCTCTCTACTTTTAGAAGATATGTTTTCCCGGCACCGCCCCATGCAGTTATGCAATAGCCAATTATGGACTGGCACAATGCAAGGTAGACCATCTTCAGTGTGTTTCTATTTGTACATTCCCGGAGAGATTTAAAAATATAAATAAGTCGTAGAACTTTCGTAGTGATGATATTTGCCTGATGATCCCTACGGGACTTAAACGGTGAATCTCACCACCATCCTAAACAGTTAGCTACTGTAGGAATGTCTCTGTTTCCGAGAGCCCGAGAGATCTGTGACAAGAAACACCTGGACACTTCAACATGTCAAGCAAGTTCTGCACGACAACAAGTTCCGACCGCCGCACCACTGTCACAGATCCCAGAAGAAAGAAAAACCAGCCGCAGTAGAAAGACAACCTGCTGTCCTCCCATACATCAAGGGCGTGACCGACTAAATTGGCTACATCTTGAAGCGAGCTTCAATCAAAACTTACTACAAGCCGCCAACGAAGATATGTCAATTCTTACCAACAGTCAATTGTCAGTTACCCCTGCAAAAAGCCAGTGTCTACAAAATAGACTGTGAATGTGGGCTCTCATACATTGGACAAACCTAAAGACAAACATAAAGCTCAACAAAGTCTGCTGTGTGTGAACATGTAGAACAAGGAACCAACCACTACCTGCGATTTGATGAACCACAGATACTCGCAAAAGAACACCATTTTCTTCCAAGGATGAAACGTGAACCTATGGAAATTCAAAAAACACCTTAATTTCAATAGGGAAGAGGGTTGGAATGTTCCTCCAGCTAGGGAGCCTGTCATAAGGCTAATGAAACCCAAGAAGGACAAAGTCACCAGAGCACATAAGGACACTGTGAGCTCATTGTGCGTAAATTATAACACCAATAGTTAAAAAATGTTCGGGTACTTTGAGATAACTTATACATTCAAGAAAAATACAAATAATATCACCTCAGTCTGCCGTGACTATGAATCCTGTAAAGAATTCGAAAGGTCGCACACTGGCGAATAATTGCAAAAACCTGGCCAATATACGATTTTAAAATATTGTCGAAAGAACAGTTTTATAACACTTATCTTAAACCTTAATTAAAGACGCAAATTTTGACCATTTTTTGATATATTTTATATGGTAAAATTCTATATCAATCTGTCTAAGAAGTTGATCAAAAATATCGTGCTTAAATTTGATAATTTTCAAGCCGCATTGTTATCGCTCGTTGTGTTTATAAGTGTAAATATTTGGTGTTTGTCTCTTATGGATTCTATTTCTAGAGGTATTTATAACTGCAGTTAGATGTTACTACTTTCTAAAATAAATTTTAACACCGATACCCTTGCCTAGAAATTGATAGTATTATTTACTTACGTAAGCAGAAAGAATAAGGGAAATAGTGATATTCTTCTGTATTCCGAGAAATAAGCTGTATTAAATAGAAGCATATACCTAATGCTAGTATTTAGTTTGTTTTTTAGATTTGGCTGCCGATATCTGCCTAATGATTAGTGGTTCGGCGTTACACCGAAACCCTAGGTTCTAGGCGACTTGGAGAAGGAAAATGGACTATATCTAGAGGATGGCGAGTTCTGCTCGCCTAGAAAGGATAAGGGAAGAGGATTGTGAGTGGGTATAGGATATTCTGAAGGATGCTGAAGGATGAGGGGCACCTACCTTGTACGTCAGTCCTCTTTTCTTGCAAATGGCAGCCTCTTGGTGTCTTTGAGAGTCCTGAAGCTGTTTGAATCACTCCACTACACAAATCACTTTCACTCACGGGCGGTTTTAGTATAAAGCGGGAGCGGTAAAATTATAGCGGTGCGGTGCGGTATGGCGGACACGTTTTTGAGCTTCTCGAAAGTTCTGGGTGTCTCTCACGTCGATGATCGCGGCGACCAATCCGCGAAAGGTGTGCCCCTTCCAGGGAATGGGATAGACAGGGATAGAAACAAAAGGCATCGCTCGCATTGGCCAAGAAGCAACGAACCATTGACGTTGATGTGATTAGTTTCGATGGAAAGGTAGATGGCGCTACCATATCCCCCCCGCCCAACAGGGTTGCCTTTATAAGAAATAGAATTGAACTGAATTAAAGCTATGTTGGGTGTACTACCGCATATCCCATCAATAGGCTAAGACAGCGATATGATAATAAAATTAATCTAAATTAACTTTAGCGAAAACTACAAACGCAATAACAGTGAAAACTACTAACTAAATACTTAAACTAAGAGGTAGATTCAACTTCAGGCTAGATCTCACTGAGTTGGAAGCGGACAGAGACGTACAACAGGGCGCACATAGCTCCCCTTAGCGGTTTTCACGGTAACAACGCGGGTTGTACCTGTTGAAAATCTGTTCGAATATTCAAAATATCCACTGTCATACAATAGCTAAGGAATGATTCCCTATTACTGTCAGACGCGGCTGCGGTCTTTTACCGCTCGTAAATGTTTTGAATGCGCTCAAATAAAATATTGCGTTTTGCTTCTAAGATTGTCATCTCCAAGTCACCTTAAACCCGCGGTTTCGGTGTAACGCCGAAACATTTTTTTTATCCATACGAGTCGGATTAATTTTACTAGCTTTAAGTCCCGGTATTTATGCGTACATGTTGTCGTCGGATATTTTAAGGTCTTTAATTTGAATTCATTCTTTTGATGAGTGGTTTAAAAAAAGTTGATATCTATCTGCAGATGCACAATAGTCAAGAAATAAGGATATAAATAACTATCGCAGAGACTTAACACGAAAAACGCCCAGTATTTAAACTAGAAATGAGACATAGACTTATGACGACCGGTTGGCGCAGCGGGAGTGTTAGCGACTGCTACGCCGATGGTCGCGGGTTCGATTCCCGCTCAAGTCAAACATTTGTGTGCGTTAACATGGATGTTTGTCTTGGTCTGGGTGTTTCTATGTATAATATGTATGTATTTACAAAAAAGAAAGTACTTATATAAGTATGTTTATCCCACCCGGGATTGGCCCGCCGCCGTTGGTGTTTGCTGGCCCCGTCACGTTATTACTTGGGAGGCGGCGTAGACACTACGCCGCCTCCTTGCCTTTTGGGGGATGGGGAGCAGCCCCAGCGCTCGCCGTCCGCAGGCACTAAAACGGCCGCAGAGGATAGGGAGGACGGCAACCCGACAACACTGCATCTCCTCTTCCTCTGCGGCCCCACCGCGACGCAACAATGGTGCTTAGTTATTACATTTAAACCGAAAGATCTAGATACTACATTTTTGATTTATTACTAGCCGACACGGTTCGAATTCCTTACAGGATTCATGGTCACGGCAGACTGAGGTGATATTTGACTTTTTCATGAATTTATAAGTTATCTCAAAGTACCCGAACATTTTTAACTGTTGGTGTTACTGTGTTATAGAATGAGCTCACAGTGTCCTTATGTGCTCTGGTGACTTTGTCCTTCTTGGGTTTCATTAGCCTTATGACAGGCTCCCAAGCTGGAGGAACATTCCAACCCTCTTCCCTATTGAAATTAAGGTGTTTTTTTAATTTCCATAGGTTCACGTTTCATCCTTGGAAGAAAACGGTGTTCTTTTGCGAGTATCTGTGGTTCATCAAATCGCAGGTAGTGGTTGGTTCCTTGTTCTACATGTTCACACACAGCAGACTTTGTTGAGCTTTATGTTTGTCTTTAGGTTTGTCCAATGTATGAGAGCCCACATTCACAGTCTATTTTGTAGACACCGGCTTTTTGCAGGGGTAACTGACAATTGACTGTTGGTAAGAATTGACATATCTTCGTTGGCGGCTTGTAGTAAGTTTTGATTGAAGCCCGCTTCCAGATGTAGTCAATTTTGTCAGTCACACCCTTGATGTATAGGAGGAAAGCAGGTTGTCTTTCTACTGTGGCTGGTTTTTCTTTCTTCTGGGATCTGTGACAGTGGCAGTTTTTAGAGTATTTCTTAGAACATAAATCAGGACGTGGAATATTTAATACCATCGTGTGCAAAACCTCCTCAAATGTATGGTCTACCCAAAAACACACAAAGAAAACGCTCCACTGCGCCTGATAGTTAGTCAGATAGGCGCACCAATTTACAGACTGGCTCAACACATGGCAATGATTCTCTCTCCGCTCAGAGGCAACACGAGAGCACATGTGAAATATTCCTACGATTTTGCCAGTGAAATCAAACACCTCATCTCTCTGACAACGAAACTATGGTTAGTTTTGATGTACAGTAATTATTCACATGCATACCATGACTGTATAGAAATTACTAGAAGGAAGCTAACATAAAACAACATGCCTGAGGAATATGCAGAAATAGATAGAAAGAAATACTTGAGCACTGCCTGACAAGGGACTATCTGTTTGGGACAAGAAATACGACTTACAAGTTGACGGTGTTGCAATGGGCTCTCCAGTATCGCCGTTGTTGCTGACATCTTCATGTAGGACTTCGAGGCGCGACCCATCACATCGAGGTTCTACAAACGCTCTGTAGATGACGATTTTACAATTTTTTCAACAGAAAGTGTTAATGCTTTCCTGAACCATTTTTATTCTATTAATAGCCAAATTTTGGCGTCGGGACGTGACGACCCCACCGCCCACTGGGGGAGTTACTCTGACGAGTAGATACTCGTCATAGTATCTCCCACAGCGCAAGCAGTCAACCGAAAGATGGCGGTCAAACCATCCGAACCTGGCGGAAGTAAATCCCAAGATGCTAGATTGGCAGCAGGGTCCAGCACTAAAAACTTCCGCCACTGCGATCGCCAATACGCCTGCCAAGCGTGGCGATTATGGCAAATCCCCCCATAAATGAACCACACCAATAAAAACCGGCCCCTAGTCCGCGGCGGCCCCGCTAGTCCTGGTTATGGTAGCGGCCATGGTAACGGCGGGGCAAGGGGTGCGAAGAATCTCCGGAAGAGATCGGGCTACCACCACCAACGACAATTGGCCCTGGCAACACTGAACACGCGCACACTGCGGACCGACGAGAAGATTGTCGAGCTGGAAAAAGAATTGAGCAAGTTGCGATTGGATATCATAGGCCTATCTGAAGTCCGAAGACAGGGTGAGGATTCGATAGTTCTCAATTCCGGCAACTTGCTCTTCTACCGGGAGGGCGACCAACAGTCCCAAGGTGGTGTCGGGTTCATCGTCCACAAATCTCTCGTGACCAACGTGGTAAATATTGGGAGTGTGTCGAGCAGGGTAGCGTACCTTATACTCAGAATATCCAAGCGGTATTCGCTGAAGGTCATACAAGTATACGCTCCGACCTCGACGCACCCCGATGAGGAGGTGGAAGCGAAGCTCGTACATGACGAGGACATATCTCGGGCTATACATGGCTTCAAAACCCATTACACCGTGGCCATGGGAGATTTTAACGCGAAACTGGGCAAACGCTACGGTGATGAGCTGAGAGTGGGGCAATTTGGTTATGGGCATCGGAATTCCCGGGGTCACTTGCTGGCTAGCTTTATGGAGAAGGAAGGCCTCTATATGATGAATTCCTTCTTCAAGAAACGAGAATGCCGCAAGTGGACCTGGGTAAGTCCAGACGGTGCCACCAAAAATGAGATCGACTTTATCAAGTCGACGAAGATGCAGATATTCAATGATGTCTCCGTGATCAATTCGCTTAAAGTGGGGAGAGATCACCGAATGGTAAGAGGCACATTGAATATCTGTACAAGCCTCGAACGGTCGAGGTTGATAAAGTCCACGCTCCGACCGGCACCGGTTCATATCCAAAACCCCGAGAGCTATCAGCTCGAACTCAAGAACCGTTTCGAATGCCTGGGCGAATGCGTAGATGTGGACGAGTACAGTAACGGGTTCGTGCATGCTGTCCATACAACAGGGGCTAAATTCTTTAAGCCCCAGAAAAGCAAGAGAACCAGCAAGATCTTGGGTCCGACCCTCGAGCTGTTAGAGGAAAGGCGCAAGATGGTTCTGCTATCCTCCGACGACATGCCGAAATATCGGCACCTCAACAGACAGATCTCTAAGTCTCTGACTCGCGATCTCCGCCAATACAATACAAAATGTGTTCGTGAGGCGATCGAGCAGAATAAGGGATCCAAAGTGTTCCAGAGGGATCTGTCTGTTGGGCAGAGTCAGCTGACAAAGCTGAAGACGGAGGATGGCAGAATCGTATCGTCCAAGCCTGAGCTCTTGGAGGAGATCGAAAGGTTCTATGGACAGCTATACACGACAACGCAAAAACCCGCAAGTACTCCAGCGTCAGACCCTAGAGCTGGATTGACCCGACACTATACCGAAGATATCCCGGACGTCAGCATGCACGAGATTAGTGTGGCTCTCAAACAGCTCAAAAACAACAAGGCGCCGGGTGATGACGGAATTACGAGCGAGCTCCTGATGGCTGGCGGTGCACCCGCTAGAGAAGCCCTTCGGAAGCTATTTAATTCCATCATTCTCGAGGGTAAAACGCCACAGGCATGGCACAGAGGTGTGGTGGTGCTTTTCTTTAAGAAAGGGGATAAAACCCTCTTAAAGAACTACAGACCCATCACACTTCTGAGCCACGTCTACAAGCTGTTTTCGAGGGTCATCACGAATCGTCTCGAGAGCAAACTAGACGACTTCCAGCCTCCCGAACAAGCCGGTTTCCGTAAAGGCTATAGTACCATAGACCACATACATACGCTGAGGCAGGTTATACAGAAGTCCGAGGAGTATAACCAGCCCCTATGTTTGGCGTTTGTGGACTATGAGAAAGCCTTCGATTCGATCGAAACCTGGGCGGTGCTACAGTCTCTCCAACGGTGCCGGATTGACTACCAATATATCGAAGTGCTGAAGTGTTTGTATGAAAATGCCACTATGTCAGTCCGCCTCCAGGACCAAAGTTCGAAACCTATTCAACTCCAGCGAGGAGTGAGACAGGGGGATGTCATATCCCCGAAACTGTTTACCACTGCGCTGGAGGATGTTTTCAAGCTTCTGGACTGGAATGGACTCGGCATCAACATCAACGGCGAGTACATCACTCACCTTCGATTCGCAGACGATATCGTAGTCATGGCTGAGACCATGGAAGACCTAGGCACAATGCTCGATGGCTTCTGTAGAGTCTCCCAACAAGTAGGTCTTAAGATGAACATGGACAAGACGAAAATCATGTCGAACGTCCATGTTGTACCTGCTCCTATTCAGGTTGGGAACTTTAAGCTCGAAGTTGTCGACAATTATATCTACCTGGGACAAGTAGTACAATTAGGTAGGTCCAACTTCGAGAAGGAGGTCAATCGTCGAATCCAACTCGGTTGGGCAGCGTTCGGGAAGCTACGACATATCTTCTCGTCCGATATCCCGCAGTGTCTCAAGACGAAAGTCTTTCACCAGTGTGTATTGCCAGTGATGACTTACGGATCAGAGACGTGGTCGCTCACTATGGGCCTTATCAGAAGGCTCAAGGTCACTCAGAGGGCGATGGAGAGAGCTATGCTTGGAGGTTCCCTGCGAGATCGAATCAGAAATGAGGAGTAGAACCAAAGTCGCTGACATAGCTCTCCGGATAGCCAAGCTGAAGTGGCAGTGGGCAGGGCACATAGCTTGAAGAACCGATGGCCGTTGGGACAGAAAGGTTCTGGAGTGGCGGCCACGTACCGGACGACGCAGCAGAGGTAGGCCCCCCGCAAGGTGGACCGACGATCTCGTCAAGATCGCGGGAGGCGGTTGGATGCGGGCGGCTCAAGATCGGTCTGTGTGGAGAACCTTGGGGGAGGCCTATGTCCAGCAGTGGACGTCGTTTGGCTGATATGATGAATAACCAAATACAAATCACAATGGAATTAGAAGCAAACAATTCTTTAGCTTTCTTAGATGTTTTTGTCATCAAGAATAAAAAGCCACACTGTGTATAGAAAAAAGACCCATACAAATAGGTATAATAGTTTAAATTGGTATTTAACCGATACATTTTTATTTGGAATTTCAACAATGACTCATATTTGAAAAATAAACATCAGGGACGCGGTATCAAAACGCGATTTAAAAAAATAGCGGGAATAAAAATTTCGCTGATGCTGATAGCATAAAGAATAACGTGTTAAATTATATCTCACTGCTGAGGTGAAAAATTATGTGTGCTACACGAGGGCAAAGTTTTTTTGCATCTCGTACTGTTGAGTCCCTCACTACGCTCAGGATTCTAACTTTAAATTACTCGCTACGCTCTTGAATCAATCATAGAATCCTTCGCTTGCTCGGGACTCAAAATCAGCACTCGAAACAAAATGCGTGTATGTGTGCGTGTATGTGCGTATATGTGTTTGTGGTACGTATTCTTATGTGATGTAAGTTAGCAGACATTCTGTTTTAGTGTAGGTGAGACCTAGCAACCATTCTTTTGAGTTTGTATTTATTTAGATTCCTTATCTTGTGAAGTTCTTTAAGTAGTTTATCTATATATGTATAATAATATATAAAATCCTTGCGTTACTGACTGACTGACAGACACGCTACAGCCGAAACTATTGGGCGCAGGAAGCATGAAATTTGGCATGTATGTTCCTTGGGGACCGTAGGGGTGCACTAAGAAGGAATTTCCCAAAATTGCCACGGGATCGGCCAAAATGGGTAAATAAAAAAAAATGCAGGCGTAGCTGCTGGCGTCCTCTAGTATGTATATAAAAGAAAGTCGTGTTAGTTACACTATTTATAACTCAAGAACGGCTGAAGCGATTTGGCTGAAAATTGGTGGGGAGGTAGCTCAGAATCAGGAAAGACACATAGGATACAATTACACACACACATAGACTCACGCCTGTTACCCCGAAGGGGTAGGCAGAGGCATATTAAACGCCCACTTTTAGCCAGTGTTTTGATCCCACATAATAGGAGACGAGCCTATTGCCGCTTATCGGGATATTTAGTTTGCCAGAGCCTCGTCCGTTGATCGGCAGGTGCACCACTTGCAGGTGAGGTTGGCTTGGGACCCTAAGTTCTTGGTGGGAACCCTATGGATACAATTAGTTGCAAAAAATAATCTGTGAGGGATTTTAGCGAGGGTCGAAGTCTGTAGGGACAAATCACACATGTCAATGGGACAAACCATACAAACCTACTACCTATTGACAGTAAGAACGCATGCGCTGTAATAATTTAGTGCTGCACATGCTATCGTATCGTGCTATCGTATATCTGTCAGTACTGTCACATGGTGCACTGTTATTACATCGTTCGCTTACTTAAAAACTAATAATTATTTTAACAGTCTTGGCTAATCTCTACTAATATTCGGTATAAATGCGAAAACGTGTATGTATGTATGTACCGATTTCACGCTAAACCGACTGAACCAATATTCTCTATGAGAGTGTGAATAGAGATATATCGGACCATGGCTTTGACATTTGACTGTATGCAAAGTGATTTTGTTGAGCACCTTTCAGTAGATAATGTCATGAATACTGACCAAGTTACTTCGTACCCTATAGACTTTCTGAACTCCTTACAATTATCAGGAGTACCTTCATGCAACCTGAGACTGAACGTTGGTGTTCCAGTCCTGTTAATGCGGAATCTTAATGCACCAAAGCTTTGTAATGGCAAACGGCTACAGGTAACACCTAGGATGAAACATTATAAAAGCTATTCGCTATTGTGAGTCAGACTCGCTCATGAAGGGTTCCGTAGTGGAGGTATCCACTTACCATAGCCATTATCTTCGACTAATTATTAATAGTATTTGTATAAACGACAAAGCTATATTTGCGGTTTTTGAGATGTGCTTTATTTCAAAAACTGCTGACTACATATCGTTCAAAACAATTTTCGTTGGAAGTTTTATCTACAGCATATATTTTTTTTTTTAGATTTGTCACTCTCTTACTTGAAAAGTTAGAGGGACACACACACCCATTTTACCAGTTTGGAACGGTATATCTTTCAAACGATTGACTTTGAGAAACAATGGTTTTCGACCCTCAAAGTAATTTTTAACGACCGATTTTCCACATCAGTTCCATGTGTAAAGAGCCCTCCTTAATATTCAATATTTTTTATTTTTTATAACGTCGTAAAGCGCTTCACAGAATACATCTACCTACCCATTTTCAAATGTGTAAACTGAATAGTTTCGGCACAAACTAGCGCTAAGGATTACGTGTTTAGCCATTTTTGACTACGGAACTCTAAAAATACTGTTTACAGAAATGTTTTAAATACTTCTTGCGGTTATATTTCTTGTTAGCCCCTATGAACAGAATAAAACGAAAATTACTATAGAACGAGAATGAGTTTTGTGTTACCCCGAATTTAACGTGAGCGAAGCCGCGGGCAAAAGCTTATATTTACTTAATACATAATATTGATGTTTGGAAAAACTAGTTTTATGTTTTATTCTGGGTGGAATATTTGTGCGTCTATTTAAATTTGATGGGGGAATTTTGTCATGTATTTTAAGTACCTATAGAAAAGAAAACATACAGCTGCCGAAACATGAGTACTTTGCAATCTGTGTATAGTTCATTAGTCGGATACATCTACGGTTATCTTAAAATGATTTAAGAACAGCTCTTTGAGCTCGCTCTACTTTTAGAAGATATGTTTTCCCGGCACCATGCAGTTATGCAATAGCCAATTATGGACTGGCACAATGCAAGGTAGACCCTCTTCAGTGTGTTTCTATTTGTACATTCCCGGAGAGATTTAAAAATATAAATAAGTCGTAGAACTTTCGTAGTGATGATATTTGCCTGATGGTCCCTATGGGACTTAAACGGTGAATCTCACCACCATCCTAAACAGTTAGCTACTGTAGGAATGTCTCTGTTTCCGAGAGCCCGAGAGATCTGTGACAAGAAACACCTGGACACTGAGCTTCAACATGTCAAGCAAGTTCTGCACGACAACAAGTTCCGAACGCCGCGCCACTGTCACAGATCCCAGAAGAAAGAAAAACCAGCCGCAGTAGAAAGACAACCTGCTGTCCTCCCATACATCAAGGGCGTGACCGACAAAATTGGCTACATCTTGAAGCGAGCTTCAATCAAAACTTACTACAAGCCGCCAACGAAGATATGTCAATTCTTACCAACAGTCAATTGTCAGTTACCCCTGCAAAAAGCCGGTGTCTACAAAATAGACTGTGAATGTGAGCTCTCATATATTGGACAAACCTAAAGACAAACATAAAGCTCAACAAAGTCTGCTGTGTGTGAACATGTAGAACAAGGAACCAACCACTACCTGCGATTTGATGAACCACAGATACTCGCAAAAGAACACCGTTTTCTTCCAAGGATGAAACGTGAACCTATGGAAATTCAAAAAACACCTTAATTTCAATAGGGAAGAGGGTTGGAATGTTCCTCCAGCTTGGGAGCCTGTCATAAGGCTAATGAAACCCAAGAAGGACAAAGTCACCAGAGCACATAAGGACACTGTGAGCTCATTGTGCGTAAATAGTAACACCAATAGTTGAAAAATGTTCGGGTACTTTGAGATAACTTATACATTCAAGAAAAATACAAATAAGATCACCTCAGTATGCCGTGACTATGAATCCTGTAAATAATTCAAAAGGTCGCACACTGGCGAATAATTGCAAAAACCTGGCCAATATACGATTTTAAAATATTGTCGAAAGAACAGTTTTATAACACTTATCTTAAACCTTAATTAAAGACGCAAATTTTGACCATTTTTTGATATATTTTATATGGTAAAATTCTATATCAATCTGTCTAAGAAGTTGATCAAAAATATCGTGCTTAAATTTGATAATTTTCAAGCCGCATTGTTATCGCTCGTTGTGTTTATAAGTGTAAATATTTGGTGTTTGTCTCTTATGGATTCTATTTCTAGAGGTATTTATAACTGCAGTTAGATGTTACTACTTTCTAAAATAAATTTTAACACCGATACCCTTGCCTAGAAATTGATAGTATTATTTACTTACGTAAGCAGAAAGAATAAGGGAAATAGTGATATTCTTCTGTATTCCGAGAAATAAGCTGTATTAAATAGAAGCATATACCTAATGCTAGTATTTAGTTTGTTTTAGATTTGGCTGCCGATATCTGCCTAATGATTAGTGGTTCGGCGTTACACCGAAACCCTAGGTTCTAGGCGACTTGGAGAAGGAAAATGGACTATATCTAGAGGATGGCGAGTTCTGCTCGCCTAGAAAGGATAAGGGAAGAGGATTGTGAGTGGGTATAGGATATTCTGAAGGATGCTGAAGGATGAGGGGCACCTACCTTGTACGTCAGTCCTCTTTCCTTGCAAATGGCAGCCTCCTGGTGTCTTCGAGAGTCCTGAAGCTGTTTGAATCACTCCACTACACAAATCACTTTCACTCACGGGCGGTTTTAGTATAAAGCGGGAGCGGTAAAATTATAGCAGTGCGGTGCAGTATGGCGGACACGGTTTTGAGCTTCTCGAAAGTTCTGGCTGTCTCTCGCGTCAATGATCGCGGCGACCAATCCGCGAAAGGCGTGCCCCTTCCAGGGAATGGGATCGACAGGGATAGCAACAAAAGGCATCGCTCGCATTGGCCAAGCAGCAACGAACCATTGACGTTGATGTGATTAGTTTCGATGGAAAGGTAGATGGCGCTACCATATCCCCCCGGCCCTAAAGGGTTGCCTTTAAAAGAAATAGAATTGAACTTAGCTATGTTGGGTGTACTACCGCATAACCCATCAATAGGCTAAGACAGCGATATGATAATAAAATTAATCTAAATTAACTTTAGTGAAAACTACAAACGCAATAACAGCGAAAACTACTAACTAAATACTTAAACTAAGAGGTAGATCCAACTTCAGGCTAGATCTCACTGAGTTGGAAGCGGACAGAGACGTACAACAGGGCGCACATAGCTCCCCTTAGCGGTTTTCACGGTAACAACGCGGGTTGTACCTGTTGAAAATCTGTTCGAATATTATCCACTGTCATACAATAGCTAAGGAATGATTCCCTATTACTGTCAGACGCGGCTGCGGTCTTTGACCGTTCGTAAATGTTTTGAATGCGCTCAAATAAAATATTGCGTTTTGCTTCTAAGATTGTCATCTCCAAGTCGCCTAAAACCCGCGGTTTCGGTGTAACGCCGAACCATTTTTTTTATCCATACGAGTCGGATTCATTTTACTAGCTTTAAGTCCCGGTATTTATGCGTACAATTTGTCGTCGGATATTTTAAGGTCTTTAACTTGAATTCATTCTTTTGATGAGTGGTTTAAAAAAAGTTGATATCTATCTGCAGATGCACAATAGTCAAGAAATAAGGATATAAATAACTATCGCAGAGACTTAACACGAAAAACGCCCAGTATTTAAACTACAAATGAGACATAGACATATGACGACCGGTTGGCGCAGCGGGAGTGTAAGCGACTGCTACGCCGATGGTCGCGGGTTCGATTCCCGCTCTAGACAAACATTTGTGTGCGTGAACATGGATGTTTGTCTTGGTCTGGGTGTTTCTATGTATAATATGTATGTATTTACAAAAAAAAAGTACTTATATAAGTATGTTTATCCATTGTCTAGTACCCATAGTACAAGCTTTAGCTTAGTTTGGGACTAGATGGTGTTGTGTGAATGTGGTAGAATATTATTATTATTGTTTATTTTAAAGTCTTAGCGTTTCTTCAGACCCTTATATTTCAAATTTACGTAAAACATCCAGAAAGTCCAATACGCAGTTGCCCCTGGATGCAATTTAACTAATGAAGGAACCTGAAGTAGAGTATTTGATATTTAAACAAAGTTAGGTATCAACATTAGATACCATACAGTTTGTATATCTCTGATCATTCATGTTTCTTAGTTATGAATATTATTAATTATAATACAATTTTCGTTAATTAAATTCTTATTTATCTTTAACATATATATACTAACTATTGTTTTAAAACTATCCATATCATAACGTCAGTCTTTATGTTCGCGCTGGTTGGAACAACTGCCTCTTTTTATAAAATAATTATTATTCATAGTTCAAAAGGTTTGCATTTCATTTCAATAGGTTTATTTAATGCATTTTTACCATCGTTTTGGTAATATTCGCCAGTGTGCGTCGGCTAGTAATGAATCAAAAATGTTGTTTCTAGATCTTTCGGCTTAAATGTAATAACTAAGTGAAACCAATATATCGCGATAAAATCCGTAAACTGTAATATTATATATATACTGTGTAATATTACACCCAGTCGAAATAAATTGTTAATAAATTGTTCTTTGTAAATACAAGGTCCTTCTAAGCAAAAAAAAAAGGTCTGTTTTGGACATCAACAGGAATTAACATATAAATTAACTAGTAATTTAGTACTAAGTGCTAAAGTTTATAAGTTTATAATCAAAGGTGCTAATTAAATGTCCAGTATAATATGATTATGACAATCGATCGTTAACTCAAAAACTTAGTTTTTCACATTCGCAACCAAAATTAAGGTCTTTTATTGTTTCAAATCTGGTTTTGAATTTATAGCAGGTTGTGATGACGTTGAAACTTTAATGTAAAGTAAACAAGGTGGCTTACGCAACGTAATATCCTCTAAGACTTTCCTGATGATGAGAGGCACCGGGGGGAATAACCTCAGGGACTCCTTCACTACGCGCTCCAAGTACTTCAGCTTTAATAGATCTTCTTTTACTAAAGTACGATCAGAGTCGCCGAATACATCATACAACCTGAAAACATTACTTACGTAAACAAGAAAATATATCATACTCATTTTGAACATTAAGCTTTGTCCAGCTTAGTATAATATTGGCTATCGTGGTGGAATTAATAAGCTTCTACAAAGCCAGTTTTCTTCTTATCGAACGACGCGGACTAATTAACTACCGAAAAAACTGCTTCTGTGTTTATATAATATGTGTCAGGCTCATTCCTTGCTCGTGGAATAGCTCTGCCTGGTCTTCCATTGATATTAGAACATTAAATATATACTACTAGTATACTATCTATATCCTGTTACATTACTTGTCACACTAAATAAATGCGAACAGCGAGTAATAAAATGTAGGTTAAAGGAAAACTTGTAATAAATATGTAGTTTAACTATATATCCGTAAGCGCTTCACAAGGACGGCGCTGAGCTGACATCAGTCCCTCTGCGACCACGACCGTTCCAAGCCGGTAGGAACGTAGGAGAATAACAAAGGTATTTTTGCCTTTAAATAAGTCAATTATCGCGACCAAGACCCGCTAAATAATATTGTATGGTGTATACAAATCGCGAAAGTTTAAAATCGATTAAATTAGAATTAAATTTATCAATCTACGCAAGCAATTGAGAAGCGGTATCATTATATTTTACTTATTCATAATTGTCAACGCGCCAAGAATTTAATTAAAATGTGTGAATTTCATTGTATTCATAACTTGTACATACGCTGTAGCTCTTATCAAAAATATACAATGTGGCTATATATCAATACCCAAGTGAAGATGCCAACAGACTGCCATACAGATTATCGGATCCAAACTCACAGCGCGTACTACTCACTTTTCGAAGTTATGTTCGTAAATTGTGAATTATCGCTTGCTAAACGGTGAAGGAAAACATCATGAAGAAACCTGCATGTCTGAGAGTTTGCCATAATGATCTCGAAAGACATGTTAAGTCAGTCAACCCGCACTTGGCCAGCTTGGTGGACTTTGGCCTTACACTTCTCATGGTGGCAAGAGGCTCGTGCCCAGCAGTGGGACAGTTTATAAACAGGGGCGATGATGATGATGTAAAGGTAATACTAAACTTACTCTTGATACGTCTTCTCTTGTACCTCAGGGTACTTAGCCAGCAGCATGAGGGTATAGCCTATAGCGACCGCCGAGGTGTCCGTACCAGCCATTATCAGTGTCAACGTCTCTTCTCTCAGTTCCACATTTGTGAAGCCCTTTTCACCACCCGACAACTTAATCAATAAATCTAAGAACGTCGTATTTCTGTATATTTCGAAATCTACAAAAATAACAATTTTGTTAGTTGGGCTCAGCGGTACTTTTAAAGTTATTGAATGCGCTCACACTTACCTATGAAATTATAAAAGAGAACTACACTACGTTGCATAAAAAATGGGGACCTTGCAGCCATTGAATTTTCTATTGATAATATTAATACATATTTTTAGTATGTCATTAGCATAAATGACTAGAAATTTCGTATTATTAATGCTAATATATATCTTAACACTTTAAATCCGGGAATCGGTATTTTAGTCGATTTAAACAGAGAGCTGTGTTAAAATGGTAATTTTTATGGGTATAATGAAATTAAGACTGAGTATTTTATGGTATTTTAATAAAAAAAGACACTAAAAATAAAAATTATTAACCAGTATGACCTCCCCTTGCAGTCATTACGGCATGTAATACTCTCCACCAGGCTTTTGATGGTGTCCAGTGGAATGTGTTCCACTCAGCCGAGATCACACGCTTAGGTTCCCTGATGTTTTGTGGAAATGGTTTCGCCTTTTAAGGAGGTCCCAGACGTGCTCAATGGTGTTAAGGTCGTGGTTCCGCGCTGGCCAATCCAAACGATGAATACCGACCTCTTGCATATAAGCATCTACGTCGCCAGAACGGTGGGCCCGAGCATTATCGTCCATGTAAATGGCATCTTCACCAATTACAGTTAGTGCGGGTTGTGCATGGTGACAAAGGATTTCTGTTATGTACTTTTGCGCATTTAGTGAGTCATTTTCCATGAATACTATCTCAGTACGATAGCTGGAAGTTACGCGTGCCCAAAACATAGCGGACCCTCCACCATAAGGGGTGATTTCTTCAAAACACACGTCGGCATAGCGTTGCCCTGGTCTTCGTAACACTCGTCGACGTCGGTCCTCACCATTCAAACAAATTCGAGCCTGATCGGAGAAGAGTACGTTACTCCAGTTACCTAGTGTCCAAGATAAGCAATTTCTAGCGAGCCTCAATCATGCAATCCGGTGCTCACGAAGTAACTTGGGGGCCCGGGCTGGTCGTCGACTGCGTATATCAGCCGCTAAAAGCCTCCTCCTTACCACATGAGTAAATAAACCGAACAGAGACAAAGCTTCTTAAGAGCTTGTAAATTTGTAACCTATTTTGGTAGGGTTGTCACAATAGGTTAAGACAAATCGCTTGTTCGGTATACGACAGATTCTGGATTGGACAGATTCGTGATTCGGCAGATTCCCAACTCGACAGATTCGTGGATTGGGCAGATTCTTGGACTCGACGGATTCGCTATACGGCAGAAGTACAGTTGTAAATAAAATAGCGAGTGGAACCAAAAAAGGCATGCACCTGAAACTTTTAAAAGCACGGAATAAAAATATACATTTGTTACCAACGACACGACGTGACGACGTGATTTATTTGACATTCCCAACTAGGGAATGCAAAATCTCGCGAGATTTGGGCTCAAGCGAGATCTCGCGAGATTATGAAGCCAATCTCGTGAGGTCTCGCCAATTTCGAGATCTCGCGAATTTGACAGTTTTGTATGTTTTATGTAAATAATCGCAATATTTAAATAAATTAGGACATAAATAATAACCATTTTAAGTATTATAAGATAAGCATTACTTTTCACGAACTTTTCAATAGACTTTTATGCTTCAAAAATTGTTTGACGTAGGTACCTTATTAGTACTTATTGGTCTATATTTTTTTAATAAACTTTTATGAAGTTAATTTTTACGGACGGATCTGTCAAATACGAAATGAAAGAAACAACAAGTCTTCGCTTCTAATGTCAAACCAAAATCTTTTAGTAATAAAACATTTCTTTTATAATAAACAAAACAACGAGAGGTCAAAAAAATTTACTTATCATCTATGTTGCTAAACTGAGGTATTATTATCAATTAGGTTAATAAAACTATATCTACTCAGTAGACTTTTTAGATATTACAGATTAATTAACACAATATACCAATAAAGCAGACTATTAGAAATTACAGAACCTAATTAACAAAATATACCAATCAAAGGGACGATTGGTTCAGTTAAAATCACAAGCCATTATTACGAATTATTTACAAAGGAGCTCCTTCAACTGAAACCGCAGTTCTCAGGCAGATATCCCCGAACTGCAAAATTTTGCCTTTTGACCCCCCGGACTCGTCTAAATTCATTTCATTTTTTATTAATGTCGATACCGACAGATTGCGATCCGTCCGTGTGAGTTCGCGCTTCGAATAAGACGTTTTTATGCTTGAGTGCAATCTCGTAAATCTCGCGAGATCTCGCTCATTTTTCGACCAAGATTAATCTCGCTAAAAAAAGCCGAGATCTCGCGAGATCTCGATCTCGCGAGGTCTCGGCTTTTTTTTCTAGATTGCATTCCCTATTCCCAACGATACCACTAATAGTGTTGAATGAATATTTTTCTGGTAATAATTATGATCTATTTTGATAATAAAC
Organism: Euclidia mi; assembly: GCA_944739405.2. Lineage (NCBI taxonomy): Eukaryota > Metazoa > Arthropoda > Insecta > Lepidoptera > Erebidae > Euclidia > Euclidia mi. The sequence continues at coordinate 28,178,538 of OX123188.2, read as the reverse complement.
ATAGGAATCTCCTTTAGCTATTATGTGCCACTAGTTTTACCACGAGGATAGGTACCTAAAATAAGTTTAAAAAGAAATTGTGTAAAACAAATGAACGTCTACAAAACAAATAATTATAAAGTGATCAACCATCGATACGGCTTACAAAAACAGGTGCATTCGATTTTCGACCTTATTGACAATTCATGACAGACATTTTTCTGATATTTTCTTGCTTTCTGACATTGATACGTTAGTAAAATTATAAATTCTGAGTTATGTCAATAAGGTCGAAAATCGCATGCACCTGTTTTTTGTAAGCCTATCGATGGATGATCACTTTCTGATAGTCATTTGTTTTGTAAACGTTAATTGCTTTTACACAATTTCACAACTAATGAGTTCATGAGGATCCCCTGGGGGATCGGGCTAGAAGATCCTGGTGGACAACATGCAAACATGTAAAGTATTTCGTTGCCAAAATTGACAATATTTGTTTCAAGATCGATATATTCGCGAAACTTTTGCTCGAGCAATTCAACAAATGCGATAAAATTATCAGGAGATATAATTAAAAACCCAATTGTACGTTATCATCGTTAAAATCTTTATAACGACTGAATTATTTCATCTAGTATTATTCATACACACAGTACAATAAACAACCATTATCTTAATATATAAAATCCTTGCGTTACTGACTGACTGACAGACACGCTACAGCCAAAACTATTGGGCGCAGGAAGCTGAAATTTGGCATGTATGTTCCTTGGGGACCGTAGGGGTGCACTAAGAAGGGATTTCCCGAAATTCCCACGGGATCGTTCAAAACGGGTAAATTAAAAAAAAATTGCAGGCGTAGCCGCTGGCGTCCTCTAGTTAATAATAAAATACCACGTTTTTACATTAAAATATTAAGGCCCACTTGCACAACGATTCTTAAATTGAATTAAGATGTATTTAACGAGAAAAAAAATATTAAACACCACTAGCGTCTTGCACAAAATTTGTCGACTAATAAGATTTAAGAACTGTCAAAATAAATTACCGAAAATCGGCTGTTTAGTGGCTAATTTCATTTAAGAACTGTCACACTGATGTTGGCAACTTGTCATGGGCGAAGAGAATTATCTATAATTATATAACTGGACCGGACGACGCAGCAGGGGGAGGCCTATGTCCAGCAGTGGACGTCTCTAGGCTGACATGATGATGATGATATAACTGATAACTATGTACCTACTTGTGTTATTGTTAACACTAGAATCCTACACTATTTGGCGCACATGTTATTCCTACACTAGGGTGCTGGAACACCCCATACTAAAATGACTGTAATCCTTAAAATACAAAAAACAATTCATGAAAATACGTTTTATTAAACATAATCGGTAACTTGAGATCACAAAATATCAGCCTTATTACACAAAGTTAAATCGACTCATCCGCAGAACAAAGTCCGATCTGCATGTATCGCAATTTTCAGTAGAGGCTGTCGAAGTTCTTGATTTGAATAATTCCTTATAACTCTTATAACGAGAGAATTAAAATTATGATTTTTTGGTTTGTTATTATAACAGCCCAGCCTAATTAAATGACCTATAAAGTGTATATTTCTAGTCCTTTTATTGTACGGAATACTGAGTTACATATCTACTCAGGACGTTTTATGGCGGAAGAGCGAGGGTCCGTGGTAAACATCTTGCGTTGTTTTGCGGAAACGTTCGATTTAAAAGACGTTCTATGTTAACAAAGGTTGTTTTTTGCTGAAATTTTTCATCCTTTAAGAGTCTTTTGTGAATAATATATATAATAGAAAATTAAATACAATGTAACTTTTTTTTATTAAAACGTCTTAAATAGTTGACAGAACCTTAAACGGCAACCATTAGACTTCTAGCATTAATAAGTAATTATAATTTTACTAGCTAGTCACGTCGTATAATAGGCGGAGTAATTATATTTACTTATTTAAAAATAAATAAACTGTGTAAGTATCTACTTATATTTATTTAACTTTACTTATAATCGTATTTACTTATTCAAAAGTAATCAAATTGTACGTATATATAGAACAATTAATAGTCATAAATGACAAATTTTATCACAAAATTGCAATTACGTACCTTTCTACACTGGGGCTCAGGCTTCACGAGCAGTCACAAACTTATTTTGTAAGGATCTACTTAATATAAAATTAATTTGTGACTACAAACATCTTTATCATCACCTAAGTCTAAAGACATCCACTGGTGGACATGGCCTCCCCAAAAGCTGTCCACTCCAATGATGAGCCGCCTGAATTCCACCGCTTCCTGCGATCTTAACCAAATATATTCTTCTTTATAATATTATACACGGTGTAAAAATACCCGTCACCAAGCCGAAGTCTACTTGTTCTACACATCATGCTAAGTCATACTTAGCAAAACAATACCTGGAAAACGATTTTTTTTTGTAGACACATTTTATAAGCCGCTATGCAAAGTATGCGCGTGCAATTCTCGAGATACTTAACTATCCAAGGGTGCATAGGACATAATTACATTATATAGAACAAATTGGTGCGTAAAATGCATAGATTCTGAACCTAATTAAAAAGAAACATGGTAAGTTTGAGCCTCAATATCTCCTGAAGCAGTAATTTCTCAGGCATAGTGCAAGTAAAGAATGTTCGTTATGATAAAATGGGATTTAAACTTTCAGTAAGGGTCTTTTTATACCTCGTATAAGAATACAAACAATCTTACATCGTTTTTACCTAGACATGGGTGCACAATATTTACTAAATAATAGTAAAATATACCTAAACATTAACAAAATTTAAAAGCGAGTACTCATACTCATATTAGTACTTAACTAGGCTGTCCTGTCAAATCTTATTAGACTACTAAGCAGAGCCTGGGTTCTAAGACAAAAAGTTCTGGCTGCAACCCTGGTAACGTTAAAATCATTATAATGACACATTTCAGTACTTATTCTGAATAACTTATGAGCAGCACAAGTCAATTAGGTCTTTACATTATATATATTTTTTGAAACACAGCTTTCATTGCATCGTCGATAACGATCTTGTGCCTTTCAAGCCGGGTCCACCTGCCCTTCCTTTAAAAAGACACTTTTATCCTCTCTCATCCTTGCATACATACATATCTCATCCATGCAGTCTATCAACAACATAACAATGTAATAATATGTATCTCAAAAGGAGTTAAAACAGCAAGAGTGTTAATAAATAGTTTAGCATACTTCAATTTTCTCGCAGTGCATGTCACTGGGAGCTTGTAGTAAATGGCAGTCTACTTAAAAGTATGACTTAGTTTTCTATAATCAGAGCTTAATATGTCGCATGTCGAATGAACATGTATGTATTCACAAAAACGAGTAAATTTCTAGTAACCATAATTCACATTCGGCTTATTTTGGAACTATGTTGTGTGCATGTGGTAGAGTATTTTTTATCATTATTTATTAGTAGGAAACGGCATGGGAGTTAGTACTGAAACTAACAGGGGTAGACCTGTGTTTAAACTTCTAACTGTTTGAGCTGTATTAACGATGAATTTGCAAAACTTAATGGATTTCCAAAGAAAATGAACTAGGTTGATTACTGTAGACACCTTCAGTACACTAAACAGACATGATATTCGGTTTTGAGCTATTACAGATTCCTTTATTTTCTTTGTCCCGTCATGTTTGTATAGTATTTCTTCTCATATATCAAACTCACGACTGGTTCCTTTGTACCAGGAAGCAAAGACGATTCATGCCAGTTTATCCTTCATTCGTAATTGAAATATAAAAATTCTTTTGCACAAATATTTTTAACAAACTATTTTTAAGCGTTCTTTGAAACAATAAATTTTGCGATCAATTTAACTAATTTCTATTAAAAAATCTTTATAATTAAAGATTTTTTAAATTGAACAACGTCCTAATTGATTCAACTTTTGAGTAACAACGTCCCATCTTAACATTGAACCCACAAATTGTTTCACAGACTCCGGCGAAAACCGTCCTTTTTTAACCTCAGACGCTAAAAACTTCAATAATGTTCGTCTTAATATTCCATAAGGCCTCTACTTTTTGTTGCTCAATATTGCATAAAAATCGATTACGCTGTGAATATTAATGACGGTAATCGTCTTTTTGCGCCAGAGTTGCCTTTCTGAACAACTCCATCGAAAAACGTTCTAAATAGTCATCGATCGCTGTTAACTATGAACTGAGTTAAAAAGTAATAAATATAATAATCTGTGTAAATTTAGGAACTTAAAGTTGTACATAGTGAAGTTATACTTGTAAAACATCGTCACTTACCAGAATTGAAATCTTGATTTGGAAACGCGGTATGTAAGTATGAAAACGCCGAACTAAGATCAGGCTCTTCTGCATCTACTTGAATCATATTTAGTATTTTGCGTGATCCTGTTATCTTTAAAAGAATCCCTTTTTATTTAAAATACTGAATAAATTGAATTTTCTAAAATATGATGTAAATTAAGTACAGAACACGAAAACGCCCCAATTTTCTTCTTCTTCCAATGAACATCGGCCGAACTGCTGATCGATCGCGGCGCTCGCGCCACCCGTACTCCCCGTGTCCCGTCCCATGTATACGTCGTGCGTTGTTGCGTGGAACAAATATCAGATGAAACGTTATTCGATTCTATATCTCCGAAAGTAAATAAGATATTATACAAACATATAACATACAAAATATGTCAAACACGAATCTAAAATCTACAGATCTATCTATAGTTCGAATATTGAAAATGGCTCTTAGTCCATTGCAGTGATCCTCAAAGAAGGACCAAATCCTACAAGCGCTGTTGCTCAAACTACATTTAACTTTGTGTAATAAGGCTGATTTGTGATCTCAAGTTACCGATTATGTTTAATAAAACGTATTTTCATGAATTGTTTTTTTATTTTAAGGATTACAGTAATTTAAGTATGGGGTGTTCCAGCACCCCAGTGTAGGAATAACATGTGCACCAAATAGTGTAGGATTCTAGGGTTAACAATAACCCAAGTAGGTACATTGTTATCAGTTATATCATCATGATCATCATGTCAGCCTAGAGACGTCCACTGCTGGACATAGGCCTCCCCCTGCAGCGTCGTCCGGTCCAGTTATATAATTATAGATAATTCTCGTCGCTAATGACAAGATGCCAACATCAGTGTGACAGTTCTTAAATGAAATTAGCCACTAAACAGCCGATTTTCGGTAATTAATTTTGACAGTTCTTAAATCATATTACTTGACAAATTTTTCGTTGTGCAAGACGCTAGTGGTGTTTAATTTTTTTTTTCTCGATAAATACATCTTAATTCAATTTAAGAATCGTTGTGCAAGTGGGCCTTAATTCTGTTCAAGAAATTTAAATTAAGAAGTGACTTAAATCAAACGTTACACAAGTGGGCCTAAACCTTGCAACGTACAACACAAACAACGTGCGTCGTAATCGTAATAACCCTGAGATTGTCAACTGCCTGTGCCTACGTAAACCGGTTTTTTCCAGTCTCGCCGCGTACACGACAAGCGGCCAGTGGTCACGCACACATGCGCCGCGTGCTTGTAGTAGTGCAACCGATTCGCGCTGTTGTATGAAGCGTTGTCTCTGTTCCGTTTATCTACTCATGTGTCCTTACTGTCCATAGACTAACTTGTGCTCTTCGTACCCCTTCAAGGTTTCTTTTGAGGTCTATGTAACTGCATCTGCGGTTCCTCAGTGCCTGAGTCACTAAAAAGCGGTCGTTTGTCTGCCAATACAATCGCCACAAAGATATCTGTTTTAAGTCACAATAAGGCAGGTTTATGCGACAAACATAAATTATTGTACTAAAAATAACGGAAAGTTAGTTTTTGTTGTCTGATGACCTTTTAAGCGCAAACATGCGAAAAGTAATTTAAAAGTCACAAATTGAAAAAGGGATTATTATATATTTTTTTTAAACAAAAGTTTCGAATTTGGTATTAACTATTTTTCATACCCAGACTCTTTATTAAGTGCCAGTAACATAGTTTGCCTATTAAAACCTCTTTAGAACTAAATACATAAATACATACATATCGTCACGCCTTTTATCCCCGAAGGGGTAGGCAGAGGTGTATTTCTACACCCACTTTTCGCCAGATATACTTTAGTCCCACATAATAAGAGGCGAGCTTCTTGCCGTACCGGGCACATTTCCAGTCTCCGTGCTGCTACTGAGAATTTCGTGACAGAAAAACCCAATAACACTGCCCGACCCAGGAATCGAACCCGGGACCGATCCCACGTGCACATTTATGCCGCGAGACCAACGAGGCAGTCGTACAGGGTTTGATGTCGAGTTTTCCGTCTCTACGCAAAGATGGTGTTTGCATCGTGTTATCCCTTAGTCGCCTCTTACGACACCCACTGAAAGATAGGGGGTGGTGACACTTGTATTCTATGCCGTCAACCACACGGGCTAGAACTAAATTATTACCAATAATGAGGAAAAATCTAAACCGCCCGTTTTTTCCAAAGGAGTTTATTTGTCGTTGGTTTTAAACGCGCAGCGGCGGCGGGGCGGCACGGGCTAAAGCGTAGCGACAGACAACTATTCAGTGAATAAAATAAGAAACTGGCTGTCTGATAAAGCTAGAAAAACTAAAGCATTTGCTTTTGTTTTTCTAAAGACATTTTATCAGCCGGAGCACATGAGTAGATACAGAGTAGACACAAGAGTAGAGAAGACAACAGCGCGAATCGGTTGCACTACTACAAGCACGCGGCGCATGTGTGCGTGACCACTGGCCGCTTGTCGTGTACGCGGCGAGACTGGAAAAAACCGGTTTACGTAGGCACAGGCAGTTGACAATCTCAGGGTTATTACGACGAACGTTGTTTGTTTTGTACACGTTGCAAGTTTTAATATTTTAATGTAAAACATACATACATACATACATAGACGCACGCCTGTTTCCCCGAAGGGGTAGGCAGACGCATATTAAACGCCCACTTTTCGCCAGTGTTTTGATCTTATCGGGATATTTTGTTTGCCAGAGCCTCGTCCGTTAATCGGCAGGTGCACCACTTGCAGGTGAGGTTGGCTTGGGACCCTAAGTTCTTGGTGGGAACCCTATGCACCAAGATTCAAATATTCGCGAAACTTTAGCTCGAGCATTCAACTAATGCGATAAAATTATCAGGAGGTATAATTAAAAAACCCAAATGTATGTTACCATCGTTAAAATCTTTATACAAACATACATACATACATATCGTCACGCCTTTTATCCCCGAAGGGGTAGGCAGAGGTGTATTTATACACCCACTTTTCGCCAGATTTATTTAGTCCCACGTAATAAGGGGCGAGCCTATTGCCGTACCGGGCACATTTCCAGACTCCGTGCTGCTACTGAGAATTTCATGACAGAAAAACCCAATAACACTGCCCGACCCAGGAATCGAACCCGGGACCTCCCGATCCCACGCGCACATTTATGCTGCGAGACCAACGAGGCAGTCGTATAGGGTTTGATGTCGAGTTTTCCGTCTCTACGCAAAGATGGTATTTGCATCATGTTATCCCTTAGTCGCCTCTTACGACACCCACGGGAATATATGGGGTGGTGACACTTGTATTCTATGCCGTCAACCACACGGCTAAATCTTTATAATGACTGAATTATTTCATCTAGTATTATTCATACACACAGTACAATAAACAACCATTGTTAATAATAAAAATACAACAATACGCAACGTGGTAAAATAAATAATATGACAAAGCAAATAAATACCAAAAAAAGTCCGTCATGAATTGTCAATAAGGTCGAAAATCGCATGCACCTGTTTTTTGTAAACCCTATCGATGGTTGATCACTTTATAGTCATTTGTTTTGTAGATGTTCATTTGTTTTACACGATTTCTTTTCAAACTTATTTTAGGTAGCTACCTATCCCCGTGGTAAAACTAGTGGCACATATTAGCTAAAGGAGATTCCTATGTTTATTCGCAAAATAGATCATATTACCAGAAAAATATTCAACACTATTAGTGGTACATACATACATATCGTCACGCCTTTTATCCCCGAAGGGGTAGGCAGAGGCGTATTTCTACACCCACTTATCGCCAGATATACTTTAGTCCCACGTAATAAGGGGCGAGCCTATTGCCGTACCGGGCACATTTCCAGACTCCGTGCTGCTACTGAGAATTTCGTGACAGAAAAACCCAATAACACTGCCCGACTCAGGAATCGAACCCGGGACCTCCCGATCCCACGCGCACATTTATGCCGCGAGACCAACGAGGCAGTCGCATAGGGTTTGATGTCGAGTTTTCCGTCTCTACGCAAAGATGGTATTTGCATCGTGTTATCCCTTAGTCGCCTCTTACGACACCCACGGGAAGATAGGGGGTGGTGACGTTAGGAATGTCAAATAAATCACGTCGTCACGTCGTGTCGTTGGTTACAAATGTATATTTATATTCCGTGCTTTTAAAAGTTTCAGGTGCATGCCTTTTTTGGTTCCACTCGCTATTTTATTCACAACTGTACTTCTACCGTATAGCGAATCCGTCGAGTCCAAGAATCTGCCCAATCCACGAATCTGTCGAGTTGGGAATCAGCCGAATCACGAATCTGTCCAATCCGGAATCTGTCGTATACCGAACAAGCGATTCGTCTTAACCTATTGCGACAACCCTACCAAAATAGGTACCAAATTTACAATCTCTTAAGAAGCTTTGTCTCTGTTCGGTTTATTTACTCATGTGGCCGGAGTAAGCTGACCTAATTGTTCCGTACCTGTATGTGCAGCTTAAGATATTTAATTGATCTTACAGTTTTCATTTGATGTTTTTTTTTTCTAATGAACATGTAACAATTTTCATGTTGAAGTTTTTGTTTATTTTTTGTTTTGTTTAATAGAAGTTAATTATGTCGATAAGTTTTAAATAGTTGTTTTTTCTATTGAATCAGTCAAAATGGTGCGGTAATTGTAATTATAGGTAAGTCAGACAGTACAGTATATTTTTTTAATTTTTCTTTCTGATAAAGATAAGCTAATTTTGTTGAAAACTGTCAGTAAAAGTTTAATTCTTTTGATACTTTTATTTGAAAGGAAATCCTCTGAATTTGTTGATTAATCACATTCTTGGAACTTAGTGTATACCAAGAGCATATGGTATCTGCTAATTTCAATTTCGGAAAGAGTAGGCCTAACGTTAACGCTATCACTCTTACTAATATATAAATCTGATGAGTTTGTTTGTTTGTTTGGTTGAACGCGCTAATCTCAGGGACTACTGATCCGATTTGAAAAAATATTTTAGTGTTAGATGGCCCATTTATCGAAGAAGGCTATACAACATCGCGCTATGAGCGACGGGAGCGGAGCAGTAGCCTTAAAAAACGCGGGGGGTGTAACCGCGGGCATCCTCTAGTATAACATAACTTACCAAACTGGTGGTCAACTTCTGTTGTCGATTCTATTTCCTTCTGTAATTCTAATCTCTTCTTTCTGATTACCTGTTAAGTCAAATATTTTAGATTTTACTGATTTGTATCCCATACAAATTATTCTTGTTTGGTGTTTTTACTGATCTTGATTGAGAGAGATATATTCGTATATTGATAAATACGTGGGACTAAAGTATATCTGGCGATAAGTGGGTGTAGAAATACGCCTCTGCCTACCCCTTCGGGGATAAAAGGCGTGACGATATGTATGTATGTACCACTAATAGTGTTGAATATTTTTCTGGTAATATGATCTATTTTGCGAATAAACATAGGAATCTCCTTTAGCTAATATGTGCCACTAGTTTTACCACGGGGATAGGTAGCTACCTAAAATAAGTTTGAAAAGAAATCGTGTAAAACAAATGAACATCTACAAAACAAATGACTATAAAGTGATCAACCATCGATAGGGTTTACAAAAAACAGGTGCATGCGATTTTCGACCTTATTGACAATTCATGACGGACTTTTTTTGGTATTTATTTGCTTTGTCATATTATTTATTTTACCACGTTGCGTATTGTTGTATTTTTATTATTAACAATGGTTGTTTATTGTACTGTGTGTATGAATAATACTAGATGAAATAATTCAGTCATTATAAAGATTTAGCCGTGTGGTTGACGGCATAGAATACAAGTGTCACCACCCCATATATTCCCGTGGGTGTCGTAAGAGGCGACTAAGGGATAACATGATGCAAATACCATCTTTGCGTAGAGACGGAAAACTCGACATCAAACCCTATACGACTGCCTCGTTGGTCTCGCAGCATAAATGTGCGCGTGGGATCGGGAGGTCCCGGGTTCGATTCCTGGGTCGGGCAGTGTTATTGGGTTTTTCTGTCATGAAATTCTCAGTAGCAGCACGGAGTCTGGAAATGTGCCCGGTACGGCAATAGGCTCGCCCCTTATTACGTGGGACTAAATAAATCTGGCGAAAAGTGGGTGTATAAATACACCTCTGCCTACCCCTTCGGGGATAAAAGGCGTGACGATATGTATGTATGTATGTTTGTATAAAGATTTTAACGATGGTAACATACATTTGGGTTTTTTAATTATACCTCCTGATAATTTTATCGCATTAGTTGAATGCTCGAGCTAAAGTTTCGCGAATATTTGAATCTTGGTGCATAGGGTTCCCACCAAGAACTTAGGGTCCCAAGCCAACCTCACCTGCAAGTGGTGCACCTGCCGATTAACGGACGAGGCTCTGGCAAACAAAATATCCCGATAAGATCAAAACACTGGCGAAAAGTGGGCGTTTAATATGCGTCTGCCTACCCCTTCGGGGAAACAGGCGTGCGTCTATGTATGTATGTATGTATGTTTTACATTAAAATATTAAAACTTGCAACGTGTACAAAACAAACAACGTTCGTCGTAATAACCCTGAGATTGTCAACTGCCTGTGCCTACGTAAACCGGTTTTTTCCAGTCTCGCCGCGTACACGACAAGCGGCCAGTGGTCACGCACACATGCGCCGCGTGCTTGTAGTAGTGCAACCGATTCGCGCTGTTGTCTTCTCTACTCTTGTGTCTACTCTGTATCTACTCATGTGCTCCGGCTGATAAAATGTCTTTAGAAAAACAAAAGCAAATGCTTTAGTTTTTCTAGCTTTATCAGACAGCCAGTTTCTTATTTTATTCACTGAATAGTTGTCTGTCGCTACGCTTTAGCCCGTGCCGCCCCGCCGCCGCTGCGCGTTTAAAACCAACGACAAATAAACTCCTTTGGAAAAAACGGGCGGTTTAGATTTTTCCTCATTATTGGTAATAATTTAGTTCTAGCCCGTGTGGTTGACGGCATAGAATACAAGTGTCACCACCCCCTATCTTTCAGTGGGTGTCGTAAGAGGCGACTAAGGGATAACACGATGCAAACACCATCTTTGCGTAGAGACGGAAAACTCGACATCAAACCCTGTACGACTGCCTCGTTGGTCTCGCGGCATAAATGTGCACGTGGGATCGGTCCCGGGTTCGATTCCTGGGTCGGGCAGTGTTATTGGGTTTTTTCTGTCACGAAATTCTCAGTAGCAGCACGGAGACTGGAAATGTGCCCGGTACGGCAAGAAGCTCGCCTCTTATTATGTGGGACTAAAGTATATCTGGCGAAAAGTGGGTGTAGAAATACACCTCTGCCTACCCCTTCGGGGATAAAAGGCGTGACGATATGTATGTATTTATGTATTTAGTTCTAAAGAGGTTTTAATAGGCAAACTATGTTACTGGCACTTAATAAAGAGTCTGGGTATGAAAAATAGTTAAAACCAAATTCGAAACTTTTGTTTAAAAAAAATATATAATAATCCCTTTTTCAATTTGTGACTTTTAAATTACTTTTCGCATGTTTGCGCTTAAAAGGTCATCAGACAACAAAAACTAACTTTCCGTTATTTTTAGTACAATAATTTATGTTTGTCGCATAAACCTGCCTTATTGTGACTTAAAACAGATATCTTTGTGGCGATTGTATTGGCAGACAAACGACCGCTTTTTAGTGACTCAGGCACTGAGGAACCGCAGATGCAGTTACATAGACCTCAAAAGAAACCTTGAAGGGGTACGAAGAGCACAAGTTAGTCTATGGACAGTAAGGACACATGAGTAGATAAACGGAACAGAGACAACGCGCATGATATAATTATTTCGACTCGCAAGAATATTTTACTTTAGGTTCATTTTGTACAAAGTCATTATCTATTTATGGATATAAGTAGGCAGTTGGCAAAAATCCTAGAACGCGTGATTATGAACAAATATGGTTGAATCAAATTACATTTCACTCTACTGAGTCCATGTCCGTAACAAAACGATAAACTTTTTGAATTATAATATTTTGGTCATGATAACTTTAGTACAATAAGTTGTCATGCTGAGAAATTTATTATAGAAATTAGATGACAATAACCATCTCTATTTGACTTTGTAAAGACAACTGCCTCAGGAGTCGTATGATTGAGACTTTACAAAAGGCTTAATTTTTTACCTTATACTTATCTAACCGTTTTATTGGACAGAGACCACAATGGGAGTAAAGATAAACGCACAAGACAACCCGGACTCACCGTTTCTGAACGCGATGTGCCGCGTTCTACACTTGGTGTGTCAGAGAATATTCCATCTGTGGCTGCAGCCCGACTGGATGTACAGGTTATTCCCGCGGTATAAGGATCATCAAGCCTGTATTAAAATGATGCATGACTTTACTGACGAGGTAATTATCTACTTTTATAAAGACAACTTTGGCACTAGAATTTGAATGTAATGCTGCTTCGCGGGAAACTTTAAAAACGTACAAGTAACGGTCACAAAGAACAACCAGACTAAGATTGTGGATCACTCCGACTGGGCGTGGATTCCCTTGAAGTCAAAGTCAAAATCCTTTATTCATTTAAATCACAAAGTGACACTTATGAACGTCAAATTTAAATAATAATTACTGTATGCTTCTACATTTACATTTACTGCCACGTTCGCAAAGCAAGGGCGTAGAACAATGAGAAAGAACGGGCAATAAAACTCACGGTCACTCTTTTTCATCGCCAGGTTTTGCATAATACATAACAATTGCAATTTTGTAAGGTGCTGCAACTGTAACACCTTTTATATCATTTGTATATATTTACTCTACTTAATACTTAAGCATAATCTAGTAATTTTGATGTTCATTTAATTGCCCTCCTGAAAATAGACATGGTGAAACAGGAGCATCCACTTACATTAAGTACCTAATAATGCAGGCAAACCGCGCAAATGTTCAGAACCATGATGGAAATGATGCAGTTAAATATTAAAAATGTAATACCAGCCCGTAAGACCGACATCGACCAGTCATCGCAAGTAGCACCCATTCACGAGTATGACGCATGGGCCAGCCATCATCCCTCTCCTCATATCAGAGGGACAGCGATGACCCGACACACGACGCCACCACAAGAAATGACATTTTAGTGGGCATGACGACAACGGTACACGAACCGGCAGTAATTAACAATCTGTTAGTATACTGACCTTAAACGCGAATTACCTTCATTTTCCAGATCGTTAATATTATCATAAATTTGTGGGACGCGTGTAAAATGCAAATGTAGTACCTATATTTGATTGACATGATACCTTTTGAAACACAACCACCGATCGAACTGATGGACTACACGGTTATAACACATTAAATAAAAAATAATATAGCAAATAAAATGTATCTAACAAAATGAATGACATTTAATGATGTGGTGGCCATAGGTGGGTATCGTTAATCAAATAATTAACTTCGTTAATCGCTAATCTGTTACTAAAAAAGTTAACTTCGTTAAACGTTAAAGCGCTACCTTTGGGACGATTTAACGCAAGTTAACGTTAATCGTTAATCCGTTAACACATGGTGGTAGCGCCATCTACCTTCCTATCTATAACTAATCGCATCAACATCAATCGGTCCACGTACAAATGTGAGCGGTACCATATTTCCGTCTCCCTCTATCCCACTCCCTGGAAGGGGCACTGCCTTTCGCCTGATTGGTCGCCGCGATCGTCGACGCGAGGACAGTCCAGAACATTCCGCTCGCTGAGAACGTGTCCGCTATATCGTACCGCGCCGCATCGCTGTATGTGATTATTACCGCATATATAAACCGCTCGCAAGTGAGAGTGACGGTGAAGTGAAGTGAAAACAAGCAGCTGCATCACGAAAGCACCAGGAGACTGCCCTTCGGAAACGAAGAAGATTGTATAAGGTAAGTGCCCTCCATCCTTGAAATATCCTATACCCACTCACAATCACCTCTTCCCGTATCCATCTCCTAGGCGGCTAAGAACCCGCTATCCTTTGTATACAGTCCATTTCCTTCCCAAGTCGCCTAGAACCTACCTACGGTTTCGGTGTATCGCCGAACCACATGGTAAAAATACTATTTTCATGAGAATTTTATAAGAACTGTTGGTTTGGGTTTTGGGAATTAACAGGTTAGGAACAAAAAAACGACGTGTATAATTATATCATCATTGTATTGCCCTGGTCCCAATTTATTTGGAGTCGGCGCAGTATGTCCTTCACTTCCATACTTCTCTGTCACCAGTCATCCCATCGTTTACCCCTTTCTCTTTCATATCCATCCTCACATAGTCCATCCATCTTTTCCTTGGCCATCCACTCCCTTTTCGAAGAAGGTGGCCCGATAAAAGTGCTGGTCTAGGTGGGAAAGAAGGCCCGTATTCATGTGATTTACGTTTTAGTCATTAATATTGTTTTGATTATTTATTATTTTAATATTTCTTTTGATACAAAAGCTTATAATTAAGGTTTTCTCAAAAACCTTAATTTTATGTATGATCCTATTCACCCCGATAATTGGGGCGATTCGGATATTTCTCTCTTTTTGCCTTTTGATCAATATTTTGCACAATTTCTGAGTAATTTGAGTTTCGAAATGCTTAATGCGTAGGTAAATAATTAATGATTACCTTTTAAACACTCGCGTTGCATGTTTAAGAATATATATCTATACGGGAATTAACGCGAACATGCATTAGGTATTTACATACCTTATTTTTGCTTGACGTTTCGAGACGGTTGCACGTCCCGTGGTCGCAAGCTGACTGGTGTAGCGATGTCACGTCTCCGAGTGCGAGGTAGAAGATTCTATTTCTACCCCCGCGTTGTTGATTTTCGAGGTGCCGGCGCAAAACACACTAACCGTATCTGTATTTTGAACATTCGCCGACTGCGCAGTAAATAGACAACCTACCTACATGCCCTACATTAGAGGTGTTACGGATAAAATAGGAGCAAAGTTAAAAAACTGCTCCATTCCGACCGTATTTACACCAGGGGCCCAAAGTATACAACATGGTGGGCACACCAAATATATAATATATTACGGTATTTATTCTGTAATCGTTTAACTTTACTAAGAATTTTAGTAATTATATGAATTCAATGTGAATAATAAAGAATAATGCATTAATTAGTAAATGAAAGTATATCTGTATTTATAAAGTTATGTAAGGTGGCTCTATTGACTCATAGCATAAGATTAGCTTATTTCCGGTCCAGTGTAAGCTCGAGTTGTGGGTTCAATCCCACAATAATTTTCATGACATGTAATTAAATATTATTCCATTCCAAATAAAATTATGTAAATGATAGTTTTTAATATAATCATGTAAATACAGATACGGTTAGTGTGTTTTGCGCCGGCACCTCGAAAATCAACAACGCGGGGGGTAGAAATAGAATCTTCTACCTCGCACTCGGAGACGTGACATCGCTACACCAGTCAGCTTGCGACCACGGGACGTGCAACCGTCTCGAAACGTCAAGCAAAAATAAGGTATGTAAATACCTAATGCATGTTCGCGTTAATTCCCGTATAGATATATATTCTTAAACATGCAACGCGAGTGTTTAAAAGGTAATCATTAATTATTTACCTACGCATTAAGCATTTCGAAACTCAAATTACTCAGAAATTGTGCAAAATATTGATCAAAAGGCAAAAAGAGAGAAATATCCGAATCGCCCCAATTATCGGGGTGAATAGGATCATACATAAAATTAAGGTTTTTGAGAAAACCTTAATTATAAGCTTTTGTATCAAAAGAAATATTAAAATAATAAATAATCAAAACAATATTAATGACTAAAACGTAAATCACATGAATACGGGCCTTCTTTCCCACCTAGACCAGCACTTTTATCGGGCCACCTTCTTCGAAAAGGGAGTGGATGGCCAAGGAAAAGATGGATGGACTATGTGAGGATGGATATGAAAGAGAAAGGGGGTAAACGATGGGATGACTGGTGACAGAGAAGTATGGAAGTGAAGGACATACTGCGCCGACTCCAAATAAATTGGGACCAGGGCAATACAATGATGATATAATTATACACGTCGTTTTTTTGTTCCTAACCTGTTAATTCCCAAAACCCAAACCAACAGTTTCTTATAAAATTCTCATGAAAATAGTATTTTTACCATGTGGTTCGGCGATACACCGAAACCGTAGGTAGGTTCTAGGCGACTTGGGAAGGAAATGGACTGTATACAAAGGATAGCGGGTTCTTAGCCGCCTAGGAGATGGATACGGGAAGAGGTGATTGTGAGTGGGTATAGGATATTTCAAGGATGGAGGGGCACTTACCTTATACAATCTTCTTCGTTTCCGAAGGGCAGTCTCCTGGTGCTTTCGTGATGCAGCTGCTTGTTTTCACTTCACTTCACCGTCACTCTCACTTGCGAGCGGTTTATATATGCGGTAATAATCACATACAGCGATGCGGCGCGGTACGATATAGCGGACACGTTCTCAGCGAGCGGAATGTTCTGGACTGTCCTCGCGTCGACGATCGCGGCGACCAATCAGGCGAAAGGCAGTGCCCCTTCCAGGGAGTGGGATAGAGGGAGACGGAAATATGGTACCGCTCACATTTGTACGTGGACCGATTGATGTTGATGCGATTAGTTATAGATAGGAAGGTAGATGGCGCTACCACCATGTGTTAACGGATAAACGATTAACGTTAACTTGCGTTAAATCGTCCCAAAGGTAGCGCTTTAACGTTTAACGAAGTTAACTTTTTTAGTAACAGATTAGCGATTAACGAAGTTAATAATTTGATTAACGATACCCACCTATGGCCACCACATCATTAAATGTCATTCATTTTGTTAGATACATTTTATTTGCTATATTATTTTTTATTTAATGTGTTTATAACCGTGTAGTCCATCAGTTCGATCGGTGGTTGTGTTTCAAATGGTATCATGTCAATCAAATATAGGTACTACATTTGCATTTTACACGCGTCCCACAAATTTATGATAATATTAACGATCTGGAAAATGAAGGTAATTCGCGTTTAAGGTCAGTATACTAACAGATTGTTAAATACTGCCGGTTCGTGTACCGTTGTCGTCATGCCCACTAAAATGTCATTTCTTGTGGTGGCGTCGTGTGTCGGGTCATCGCTGTCCCTCTGATATGAGGAGAGGGATGATGGCTGGCCCATGCGTCATACTCGTGAATGGGTGCTACTTGCGATGACTGGTCGATGTCGGTCTTACGGGCTGGTATTACATTTTTAATATTTAACTGCATCATTTCCATCATGGTTCTGAACATTTGCGCGGTTGCCTGCATTATTAGGTACTTAATGTAAGTGGATGCTCCTGTTTCACCATGTCTATTTTCAGGAGGGCAATTAAATGAACATCAAAATTACTAGATTATGCTTAAGTATTAAGTAGAGTAAATATATACAAATGATATAAAAGGTGTTACAGTTGCAGCACCTTACAAAATTGCAATTGTTATGTATTATGCAAAACCTGGCGATGAAAAAGAGTGACCGTGAGTTTATTGCCCGTTCTTTCTCATTGTTCTACGCCCTTGCTTTGCGAACGTGGCAGTAAATGTAAATGTAGAAGCATACAGTAATTATTATTTAAATTTGACGTTCATAAGTGTCACTTTGTGATTTAAATGAATAAAGGATTTTGACTTTGACTTCAAGGGAATCCACGCCCAGTCGGAGTGATCCACAATCTTAGTCTGGTTGTTCTTTGTGACCGTTACTTGTACGTTTTTAAAGTTTCCCGCGAAGCAGCATTACATTCAAATTCTAGTGCCAAGTTGTCTTTATAAAAGTAGATAATTACCTCGTCAGTAAAGTCATGCATCATTTTTAATACAGGCTTGATGATCCTTATACCGCGGGAATAACCTGTACATCCAGTCGGGCTGCAGCCACAGATGGAATAATCTCTGACACACCAAGTGTAGAACGCGGCACATCGCGTTCAGAAACGGTGAGTCCGGGTTGTCTTGTGCGTTTATCTTTACTCCCATTGTGGTCTCTGTCCAATAAAACGGTTAGATAAGTATAAGGTAAAAAATTAAGCCTTTTGTAAAGT